>JAOPSE010000080.1:0-1384306 GCA_029449295.1 Zea luxurians
TAGCTTCTTATTATGTTACATGGTTTACCAGGGATAACTTGTCTGGTGCCCCAGCTAGTAAATTTGGAAGTCAAGATACATCCTTCTTTGGTAAGTGTGAGATTATTATTTTATGTAGAGTTTTGGGCTTGTCTTTCTTGGATTAGCATCTACAGTGTAAACAGGAAAGCTCCAAATAATTTACTGCTAGCCTGCTGACTGCCGTATACTCCCTCCGTTCCAAAATATTAGTTGTTTTAGCTCTTGGTTTTTATGTCTATATTCAAATGGATGATAATGAATCTATACACATGCATAAAAAATTGTATGAACCTACTAATTCTCTAAAACGACTACTATTTTGGGACGAAGGGAGTATTAATACCATCTGCTCCAAAGGGCTATTAAGGAGAAAAAAGAAAATGCTACAGACGTCTGTACCCTGACAGGAGTGTGGACAACAGATAAGTGTTGTAGAAATGCGAATGCTTTGTTGGATTTGTGGCCATACAAGAAGTGATCAGTTCGAAACAATGATATACGTGATAGTTTAGGGTTAACACCAATTGAAGAAAAACTTGTCAATATTGGTTGAGATGGTTTGGACATGTTCAATGGAGAGACCTTTAGAGGCACTCGTGCCTAATCTCTACTATAAAGCACTAGTTTCGATGGTTGTCCTTAGCGCATAGGTTTATTCCCCCTAGCAATGGGCCGTTACCCCATAGATAGGCCGTGAAAACCATTCAAGCCCCTATTAGTGGGTCGTTACCCCACAGACGGGTTGTGACCACCCAAGCCCAACACAAGAGAAAGCCGCATGCAGCGCAGTGCTCCACATAGTACCACCCCTGTAGCTAAAGGAGGACAAGTGAGCTATAAAAAAAGAGCCGGGCTCATTTTCAACTCAGACCTTTCTATGCCTTTTGGCTAAGATAAAGTGTAATATTTATTCTTGTGTGCTGTCGCAACGCATGGACATTGTATTAGTGCCATCCTAAGGCGCGATAGCGATGGGAAAAGAGGAAGACCGAAGTTGACATGAGAAGAGCCAGTAAAAGGAGACTTGAAGGATGTGATATATCCAAAGATTTAATATTGAAAAGAAGTGCATGGAAAACAAATATCCATGTGCCTGAACTCGGACTTATGGTTTTGTTGGGTTTTAACTCTAGTCTACCCAACTTGTTTGGGACTAAAATGCTTTATTGTTTTTGTTGTTGCTCCATTGAGGGATGAGTTACTTTCTTTTAAAGGAAAAGCTGAATTTAGGAAGTCCATACGTTACAAGATTCGAGTTCTTTGTTCCCTTATACTGCTGGGTTGATGTTTAAAATTATCGGACTTGTTACTTTCATTGATTATTAGGTTCAGAAGCAGGCAAAACTTCATGGGACAATGGGTTGCCATCGTTTGGAAGGTTTGTTTACTTCACCTTTTTGCTGTTTACTCGCACATCTAGAATCCGTGTTTTTCCCTTGCGGGTGTCCACTCCCTCCCACGAGTTCTGGGGCAGATTTGCTACCGCACAGCTACAACAACAACAAAGCCTTCCAGTCCCAAATAAGTTGGGGTTGTTTACTTTAAAGATATACCAACAATGAAAAACCAAAGCAGTCAAATTCATTGTAACATTTGAATGCTGCTGTGCTAGAAAATGCTGTTGGGGTATTTTTGTTTTACTTTCTTTATTAGCAATCTGTATATTTGGCAGGGCAAGCAAAAAGAAGACAATATGTACAAGAATCCTTCATTTGAAATTAGGAATAAATATTATCCAGATGTAGTGATGTACATAAAAATACGACAAGATTTACAGGAACCCTTCATTTGAGATTAGGAATAAATGTAGTCACAACCCTCTTTTTGTAGTCACATTTAGTTCTAAATTACCTGAAAGGTGAGGAACCAAATTTCTTTAACTGTACTTATTTAAGCTTGCCTTGATTCCGCCTGGTTAAAAAAGGTTGTCTTTGCTTTACAGTTTAAGATATATTTCCTTGTGCCTTTGTGATGTTTGTTTTTGCACTTCCCTTCGCCTGCTATGTCTAGGATTGGTGTTGTTAACTAGAGATGTTTTCCTGGGTGTTTACACCTGTTCCATTTTGACGCTAAGCTCATCTTTGAGTACTAAGCATAGCATATATATTACTTGCTACTTGTCAATATATAGATAAGTGAGTGTAAAATGTAATGTTTGACCGTGGCTATTGGATCGTCAATGAGCTGCTCTAGTCCACCTTTTGCCCAAGGATGTAGTTGTCAGTTCCCTTTTAACTCCGTGCTTGTATTGGTCTAATTTCTGAACAAAACAAAAATGCTAAATTATTTCTTATTTGTCTATTTCTTCTTCGCTCATATAAAGCATCACCTAGAGGAATAGATGTTCTGAGCTAATCTTTATTGTTATTGTATATCTTGTTATTTACCAAATTGTTTGGTGGGCTGCAGTGACTCATGGCAACCCTTTTCGAGTTCCACACTATCAGTTCAGAATGCAGGTAATTTTTAGTTTTGTTATTTATTTGTGTCACCATTCTTTGTTTGCGCCTTAATCGCGATGATATTTTTTGTTTCATCAAATTTTAGGGAAAGGCATAGCATTACTATCTGTTCATATGCTTGATATGTGAATTCTGCAAAAAAAAAAGTTTAGTGGATCATGTCACTAGGAACGAAACGATGTAACTATATTAATCTGGTGAGGATCAAACTAATGTGGGATTAAAAGAGGCATGGTCTATTAATCAAGATCTCTTACAAGCTTTTGATTTTTTTTTATTAAAAGTGCATACAAATGATACACTTTTATTGTGGGTTTGGTTTAGGCATTTGCTGCACTTATTGTTAGACTGCTATTAGGGCTTACCGGCTTAGTTAGGGTTTTGATGTATTTCCCTGATTATCCCTATTGTAATGGGCTTTGGCCCACCTAACTCTTCTATATAATATACTCCCAACCCAGAATTCGGGTTAAGGTTTCACACATTCCAACACTTATAGCTTGCAACTTGTTGAAATAGGTGACTTCTGCATTTTTTCATTTCTGGATGCAGTAAAGTAGTCATTGCTTCCTATTCATCTTACACAAAGTACAGGTTTCTTGTAAAACAACAACGAATCCTTACCCAAACAAATTGGGATAGGTTAGAGACAAGACCCGACAAGTGCCCACATTAACCCAAAAGTATCGCAAAAGTATAAAATAATGATTCTAGAATTTTACTGATATCAATTTTATGTTCAGTTGTCCACGCCAACCATTGCGAGGTGCGAACAGACCAAGGAAACAGAACATTGACACAAAAGGAAAAAAAGTCAATCCACAACTCCAAATGTAAATTAAATGTCCTACTTAGATTAGTTATACCTTCCAGAACTCTTCACCATGAAAGCAGTAATCATACTTGGACCTAAATTGCGAAATGGATGTTCCCAAGGCCCTGGACATACATCACGAAACTGGGGTAGTAAAAGAAATTTATGTCGATGGTTCTTGCACTATTGCAGATATTGTCATTTATACTTATTAAATAGGCTAGGCACATTTGCCAGTATTTGAGGTTTTCACAGTTTAGCTGGTGTGGAACTTTTACATTTTCAGGTGGAGAATCAGAAGCTGATCCATGGTCTAAGAAAACTTCTGCCAAAGATGATTCTGATCCATGGGGTAAGAAAACTGATGGTGATTCTGATCCATGGGGTAAGGAAGCGATCTGCTGCTGATGGTGATTCCAATCCATGGGGTAAGGAAACAGTACCTTCTGCTGCTGGTGATTCTGATCCATGGGGTAAGAAAGTGGTGTCTTCTGCTGATGGTGATTCTGATTCATGGGGTACGAAAGCAACATCATCAGCTGTTGACACTGAAAAGGAAGGTTCTGGTGGCACTGCATGGGACAAACAAGCTGGAGTTGGTGGATCTGATGCTGCTGGCAGCTCCTGGGACAGAGCGGTTGTCAATGAGGAGAGTGAAAAGAGTGACAACTGGGGAGAGGCTTGCAGGGTTATGGACATGGGAACTGGAGCTGAAGCTGACACAGACCCTTGGGGAAGCAAGGTCAAAGCAGTAGATATGGAAGGACCAAATAACTGGGAAAGGGCTATAGTGCCTCCAAACAATAAGCTGGAGGATGTCAGTCAAGGATGGGGCCAACATAAGGGCAGCTCAACTGAAGACCAAGCAATAGACAATGTTTCTAAAGACGTGGACAACAACAGGGCTTGTGACAGTTCTTTGCCTGTCACTGAAGATGGTACCTGGGGCAAGTCAAAAGACAACAGTTGTGGTGGAGCAGGTGGTGCGGGAGGTTGGGATGTTTCTGTTGGCAACTGGAATAAATCATCTGTTGTGGCTGATGCACAGGATGAAGGTTGGGGCAAAGGAAACTGGTCATCTGCTGAGTCTGAAGAAACAAACAATCAAAGCGGAAATTGGAACAAAACTGGAGCTTCGGACCAAGCTGGTTACAACAATTGGGATAAACCGAAATCCTTTGGTGGTAATGGTTGGAACAAAGGTGATGATCAGAATAGCAGTTGGAACAGGCCTGAAAATTTTGGAGGTGGACGTGGCTTTGGGCGTGGACAAGGGAGAGGTAGGGTCAACAATCTGGATATTTCAATGGCAGAAATGATCAAGGAAGCTGGAAGAAGTCATGGGGTAGTGACAATGCTGAAAGACCCTCTTGGAGGTCTGATAATCAGGTAGACAATGAGGCTGGAGAGTCTGGTGGATATAGGGGAAGGGGAAGAGGAGGAAGGGGGCAATATGGAGGACGAGGTAAAGACAATGGTTGGAGAAATGATGGTAGAAGCAACTCTGGGTTTGGAAGGGAAAATAACAGTGGCGATGGACCAAAATGGGGTGGTGGAGGTAATTGGAACGCTACAAATCCACCAAGTAACAAGCCCTGGAGTAGCAGTGTAGGCACCAAGTCATATGGTCAAAATCAGCCTTTCACTTGGAATAATTCTGAGGATAACAAACCATCTGTAGGTCAGTAACCTGTTTAATTTCTACCTCTAGTTTCCTTGTTAAAGTTTCAAGCTGCTATTTTTAAATAGCAACTTGAACATGCTTATCAAATTTCTTGATTTTCCTAAGGCTCCAGCTGCTTCTTTTATTACATTTTAAATTAGTGCAAAGTACACGCTGGTCCTCAAGCTAAGAACTATCAGTATTTAAATAAAATACTCCCTCCGTCCCAAATTAGTATTCACTTTAGCTCTTTGTTTTTATGTCTATATATTCAAATATATGATGATGAATCTAGACACATGTAAAATACATGCAACAATTATTGTATGAATCTAGTAAAAGCCTAAAACGAATTTTATTTTGGAGCAGAGGGAGTAATTGACATTCTTGCAGTCCATTTTATGTTACAGAGCATTTATTTGTATTACTCTTGTGTAGGTGAACAAGGTGATCCTTGGGCAAGCAAGGTATCTTCTACTGAAGGTAATTGAGAAGCAATCAGAGTCTTTTTTTTTCTTCTCTTTTTAGTGTTTCTAGCTGTAGTTCTCCTGTGAGCTTCCTGATTCGCTTGTTGTCTTGGGGGATCTTTGCAGGTACAGAACAACAGAATGATTCTTGGTCAAGCAAGATGATTTCTGGTGGTGCTGAGGATACCAGTGGTGGCTGGGACACCAAGGTGAAAGACTCTTCCTGCAATGATGGGGGTAAGTGGGAAAAATGCTTGTAGTTGTAGCGTTGAGTAAAGCAAATTTCTTATTCTACGTACTTGTAGATGTAGTTATTACTTAGACCCTTTTCACGCTATCATGTGTAGGTGGACTACAAAATGATCCATGGGCAAACAAGATTGGTTCTAATGAAGGTACTCAAGGGACTATCTGAATGGTTGACATTGGTCACTCGGACGGGACCATTTTAAGATGAACAGCCGTGTTATCTTTTCTGGTCTCTTGTTGAGCTTTTATTTTAATTTTTGTAGGTAAAGAACAAGAAACTGATCCTTGGGCCAGCAAGATGTCTTCTACTGTGTGCGCTGATGACAAGAAAGGTAGCTGGAACACTACAGCAAAGGGCATTCCATCTAAGGAAAAGGCTGATGATCCCTGGAATAGTAAGGGGGGTAATGATGACAGCAAGAAAACTGACACCTGGGGTGCTGGCTCGTCAGGTGGGGATCAGGAACTTTCTTGGAGCAAACCTAATTTCTCTTTGGGGGATCAGGAATCTACTTGGAACAACCCAAGGTTCGGTGACGATGACAATGCGAATAATAGAGGTGGATTTGGACGTGGAAATCGAGGCAGAGGGAGAGGAAGGAATTTTGGGGATGGTGGTGGGTCATCATGGAATGGAGGCAATAGAAACGATGAATCAGGTGGCGGAAGGTCTGGAGAGCCATGGAACAGAAGGGACTTTGATGGTGGCGGAGGAAGAGGCAGAGGTCGTTTTGGGCGAGGTGACCGTAACCAGGGCAACAACTTCGGGTCAGGAGATGGTGGCAGCTGGGCTCTGGCAGGGGAAATGGTGGCCGCGGTGGTTACAGGAACTGGAACGATAACAATGAACGATCCTTCGGTGAAGGTGGTGGCTGGTCCCAGTCCCAGTCTTCCGATTGGAACGCCAACAAAGGAAATGGCGAAGGAAATCAAGCTTTCTCGAAAAGCAAGCCCAGCTGGGAAGCACAAAACACCTCTGGTAGAGATGGTCAGGCAGGAAAGGGTGATGCAAACAACTCCTGGAGTAAGAACAGATCATCTCCATCTATCCTGTGTCAGCCAAGCGGTGATGCTAACAAGTCTAGCGCTTGGGGCGCTCCCAGTGGAGGAGCTGGCGGCCGAGGTTCTTGGGGAAAGAGCAACGAGGATGGCTGGAACTCAGCGGGAGGATCAGCCAAAGAGAAGCCTGCATGGGGTGGTGGGTCAGAAGCGCCTACCAAGAAAGAGGACAAAGGTGGTGAGGGGAACGGGAGCCAAGGAGGAGGTGGTGTCAGTTCCTGGGACAAAGGGGCAGATGATGCATGGAACGGCAACACGGGTAGTGATATTGGGAGTGGTGGATGGTAAGATTTCCGCCAAAATAATATGAGCTCTGTCGGTGCGTGTGTCTAGTTCGTATCCGTTACTTCGCAATGTGTACTCAAAACTAAAAAGAACATGGCTTGTGACCATCTAAACATTACCTCAGTGGTGGCAGTAACTAGGTACCTTTGCTCCATCGTATTTCGGGCTACGTGTGTTGTTTCGTCTTTTTTTTTCTTTGATGAGCTTTTCTGAGAATACGCAGTAGCAAGAATCTGGCCGTAATAAAAATCATAAGGGCTTGTTCGGTTGTATCCCAATTGAGAGGGATTAAGGGGTTTTTAATCCCTAGCAAGTCAATAAATTTCTGAATCCGTATCAATTTCCTCCGATTTATAATTTCCTTTAATCCATGTGGATTGAAAATAACCGAACAAGCTCTGAAGGGGTCATAAGATTTAGGAAGTGACAGATTTCATTTCTTATATCGCGAACGATTTTTAAGTGATTCTCAGATAAAAAATAGGTGTTTGTTAGTCACAGTTTGTGGTGGCCAGAATTAGCAAAAAATGATAACAAACGAGCCTACTATCTACTGTCATCGCGCGACCATGCAGCGTAAAACATGGTGGCCCACAACATGGTAAAACATGGTAGGGCCAGGGCTGTGCGAGATATTTTAGAGGTTTAGATGAAAGCTTATATAGAGGCCTTTGACCCATGTATATGTATCGATGGCCTATGTATATTATATATAATCCATGGCCGAACGATAAAAGTAATTAGCTGGCTCTTACCTATGATATATGCATATGTGTACTTGTGAAGGTTGACCCTCAACGAGAGTCTTATAACAATGTTGTGGTGGCATAGCAGCATGAACTAAGTTATTTGGATGTATTATTTTTTGACCTATAACTAGCTTACATGAGCAGGTCAGCAGCCGTTTTCGGTTTATGTTGCATGAACAACATACCAGAGGTTGAGCTGCCTGCTTATGTGAGCAAGGTAGCAGGTCGTATACTGTTGGATCAACCAAGTGAATACTGTTTCAGATGATTAAATAACTAAATATTATATTTAAGTATATACTTAAGGGGGCTAATATTTTGGGGCCCTGAACAACCACCCAACTTGACCCCTCACTCCCTCAAGTCTGGCACTGTAATTGGATGTGAAAATTTGATAGTGGTGGACACCGGAAGTTAAGGCTGGTGTAGCGCGTGTCGCAAGCCGCCCTTGCCTAAGCTGTTGCAGTTTAGCGTCACGGGCACCATACCTGCCTCTACCCCCTCTCCTACCCCTGCTGCAAGCCATAGCACGCTAGATCAAGAGTATAGGGAAAAAATTTAGAAAAATTGTTGCTGAAGTAAGAAAAATAGGTGTAATATTGGTGATGTGATTGTATATTTTGGTATGAAGGAAAAATTAGGGGATATCGTTGTAGATAGTCTAAGGGCGTCTATCAAAAGATTCTTTCACCGTGGAGCACACCATGCAGTCATGCACACTACCAACAAACTACAAGTCATCCCGGTGACGTGGTGTCCTACTAGCTGTCGCCGTAGTTCCGTCGAGCGGTCGATTCGCTGCATTAGGGATCCGCGATGACGTGACGCTCAGCAAGTCGGCGACAGGGTTAAATTTCTCGCTCGGTAACCGGCATTTACCGCTAAATTTACCGTTCCCTCTTGCCCGATGAATTCGGAAACCACTGTTTTTTTTCTGGATTTCGCTGGGATTTTTGAATTTCAAAAGATTCATAACAATTTTAGGAAAAAAATCTATAAAAATCTAGATGACTCCAGGAGTTCAAAAATATATTTATTGTTAAAAAAGTCATATTTTTTAATATATTTAACGGATTACAAACAAATTTTATCTTTTTTTTTTCAAAGTTTAAAACACAGTTTTTTTTGTTAATCCAGCGAAAATCGCTCGGTATAGGCGGTTTCTCGTCAATTTCTAGCGAAAACGTTTTCAAATTTAAATGTTTAAACCATTCGATATACGCGGTGCCCAGAACAATCCGAGAGTCGCCGACGACCCTAAGGCCCCCCTGCTTGACACCCCTGCTTGACGATGGACAACGTGTGCATCCACTCTAAACCGCGTCCAAGCAGCAGCTGTGCCGGGGCTTGTCGTCCATAGTGGCGCATGCGGCCACATATGACTGCTTTCAGAGGTCGAACTGGCAGTCGCCAAGCTTCTTCTCGTTGTCGATGAGAGACACCAACGCGATCGCCTCCTGCTAGTGGTGTTTGTTTGGGGTTTTCAAGTAAGAAACTTAGATTCATCCTTGGCATTGATTTATAAAAATGACTCACAAGTTAGATCCATAGAAAAAATATTATAGAGAATAAATGCCACGCATGCAAAGAAAAGGAATTTAAGTTAAAAATATTATTCAAACAAAAGAAATTGCATGCAAAGCTCTTCTTTATATACTACTCCCTACATAAAAAATATAATTCAAGAATCTCAATGATACTTATTTACTACCGCGTATTGTGCAAGGGTAGCAGGTGATCTTGGAGAGAGATGTAGTAGTTGTTTTTCCTATCATAGATGTAGACATAAATGCACATGTGGTATAGCGGTAGCTACTGCTCACATTTGTTTGAGGGGTTGTAGGTTTGAATCCCCTTGGAGCCATATGTGTTTTTTTAATTTAGCTACACGTGGGCTATGCGGGGGAATGAGAATGAGAATGGGCTGTGCGGGGAGGGGAATGAGAAAGGTAGAAATGGAATGGCAGGTAGGGTAATGGTTGCGCGAAGGGGGGGATGTGAAAGGTAGAACAAAAATATATTTACTGGTACATACCCGCTGAAAAATAGTTGGAAGATCATCTAAAATAGAATCTAGCGTGGGCAGTACATACTTTGAAATGATTTAGTTACTAATGTATAGTGCCCTCATTGCCTTCCTATTAAATTATTAGTAACTATTCAGTCTGCTTTAGCTTCTACTCAGTATTACCTACTATTAAATGTCTGATATTTACTTGTGTAGTTTCATGTTTAGGCCGGATATATGTGTGGATCAGAAAAAAGAAGCTCCATCTCATACTTTCATACCAAGGGCAAAACTACCCTACTATCAAGAAAGATCTAAAATGCGAGACAGACAAATTGACACATTTTACACATTCATTCTTAGACCTGATGCTACTTATAGCATCCTTATCGATAACCGGGAGAGAATTTGGGAGCATGTACACTTTTTTCTCTCTCGAAAGCATAGGGGAACTACGTCTTAAATATATTAAGAAGATGAAAAAGGTCTATAGAAGACCAAGGTTACAGCAAGGAACTCCTTATGGAGGCCAGCAACACACATAAATGAAAGGATCCATGGAAACCAGACTAAAAAAACTACTAAACGAAAAACAGGGGGGTTCAGACGTTAGACAAAGGAGCTGCCAAGAAGGAGAGACCCTTGGCCCTAGCTAATTCCCAAAGTCTTCTCTCGTCGTCAGCCTGCCGAAGGATAGAGGGGAGACTGAGAGTCTGACCATCAAACACACATCTATTGCGGTGATTCTAAACCATCCAGGCCCCAAGGAGATCAGAGATCTCAATCCTTTCTTGACCATTCCTTGAACTGTTTCAGAAGATGTCTCCCACCAGTCCAGGAAGATGTTAGGCCCGACTGGGGAACAAGGTTATCCAGCCCAAACTTTCTGAGTAGATTATACCAGAAAATCCTTGCAAACACACATGAGACCAGTAGGTGGTTAATAGATTCAGGTTCTTGGTCACATAATGGACAACTACTTGGGTGAGTCAGCCCCCTCTTTGCCAATCTGTCAGTAGTCTAGCACCTGTTGTGGGCCACCAGTCAGAGGAAGAAATGACATTTTGATGGAGCCCAAGTTTTCCAGACCCTCTTGTAGTGCCAAATGTACAGGATCCTAGGAAGAGACCCTTGTAAGCTACTTTCACCGAATACTTTCCATCTGGGGCTACACTAAAGATATGTCTGTCTTCAATGTGAGGATACAACTCAATTTCGGAGAGACAGACCCAGAGCTTTAAGTAATCTGCCAAAACCCCAATAGTAAGACCACCTCTAATGTCAGATATCCATCTTCTGTTTAACAAGGCCTCTTGAACTGTTCTACTTTTTGTTATCTTCTTTGGGATTATAGAGTATAGTCTAGGGGCAATGGTCGAGATGCTCTTACCCTGCAACCAATTATCAGACCAGAAAAGGGTACTAGACCCATTTCCCACCTCAGAGATAAGGACCTTGGAGAAGACAACTCTGGCTTTACTTGGAACCTGAATAGGAAGCCCTGTCCAAGGTCTTCTAGAATCAGTTTTCTGAAGCCACAACCATCTCATCCGAAGAGCCCATCCAAGCTCTAGGAGGCTTGATATTCCTAGACCTCCAAGCTGAATAGGAAGACATACCTTGCCCCAAGCCACCAAACAGTTCCCCCCTCTAGCTTCCTTTCTTCCTCTCCAAAGAAAGCCCTTTCTTATTTTATCAATAGCATCTAGGGCCCAATGCGGTATATCAATTGCCATTGCAAGATATACAGTCATACCTGTAAGAACATGTTGCACTAGAATTCTCCTACCTGCTCTGGTCCATCAAATCAGCTTTCTAATTAGGGAGTTGGTCAGCAAATCTTTCAACATATGGCTGAAACTGCTGCTTGGACAGCTTGTGCAAGGATAGAGGAAGACCCAAGTACTTTCAAGGAAAAGCTGCAGTTTCACAAGGTAGCAAGCTTTGGACTTCCAATAGAGTTTCCTCTAAGAACTGTATGGGGTAGACATTAGTTTGTTGCGCATTATTTTTTAGACCAGAAGCACTGCCAAGAGCTGCAATATATCTAAAGTAATGGAGATTTCATCAGCCGTAGGGTGTAAGAAAAGGGCTACATCGTCTGCATAAATGGAGACCCTATATGTAGCTTTCTTCTTGCTGCTAGCTGTTGTAGTAAACCTGCCTCCTCTGCCTTCGAAAAAATATAGCCAAGGACATCCATGACCAATATGAATAACATCGGGGAAAGGGGATCCCCCTGTCTAAGCCCTCTTCTATGCTGAATTTGTTCTCCAGGAAACCCATTTAGCATAACTTGTGTTGTGGAGGAAGCAAGGAGACCACAAACCATGTCTCTCCAGATCTGTCCAAACCCAAGCTGCTGCATGACTTCAATTAAAAAGGTCCAGGAGACTGAGTCAAAGGCCTTGGTGATATCAAGTTGAGGAGCAGCCGGGACATTCTTTGTTGGTGAAATACTTTTGATGTCTGTTGCAATAACATGAAGTTGTCTTGGATGAACCTCCCCTTAATGAATGCACTTTGATTCGAGGAAACCAATTCATTCAACCTTGGTGCCAATCGGTTCGCGAGGATTTTTGTAATCAGTTTTGCAAAGCTGTGGACGAGGCTAATTGGCCTGAAGTCCTTAACTTGCTCATCCCCTTCTTTTTTCGCACCATAGTAATGTAGGGAGTCTTAAGCTTCCAGAAATTGATGAATCTCTTGCTCCAAACAGCTGAAATAGCTGCCATAACATCACCCTTTATAATGTTCCAACACACTTTATAAAAAAAGCCAGTGAAACCATCCGGCCCAGGAGCCTTATCAGAGGGTAAACCTCTGATGGTTTCCAGGACCTCCTGTTCTACAAAGGGGGAGTCCAAGACCACCAGGTTGTGTCTAAGAAGGCCAAGAGCTTCCAGGTCAATTGTTGCATCCCTTTGTCCATCCTGCCCAATGCGATTTTTGTAGGAGAGGTCCACTGCTGCTACTTTTTCACCATGCTCAATTAGAATATGGTCTCCATCAATCAACTTGGCAACAAAGTTTCTCCTCTTGCGGTGCCTAGCATGGATGTGAAAAAACTTTGTATTAGCATCACCTTCTCCCAGCCATGTGATCCTTGATCTCAGCCTTTCCATAGTGCGTTTGAAGGATGATAGCAGCAACGAGTGTTTTTTGAGATGGTTCTTGAACTAATTTTCAGCTAGGGAGAGGGCTCTTTCATCTTGTGCCATCTCAAGCCTATGAAGTAGTTCTTTTGCCAAAGCTAGCTGCATTCTTACATGGCCCACCTGTTTGTCAATCCAGCTTTGAAGATTTCTTGTTGTTACCCCTAGCTTCATACTGGGATATCCTGCCTCCTCGCAAGATCAAAGATGTTAATGCAAAAAAGGTTTGAGAATTTTCTGGTGTGATGAAAGCATTGTTATACAGTAATTTCAACCATGCCTTTCCTTATGCATCTGTTTCTTTCAGCCAAAAGACTAGGATGACATGGAATATATTGAAGATCCTCATCAAGCTAAGCCACAGGTACGCCTTGTCATATTTCCTGTCTTTAACTTATTGCCATATTTTCTGTCTTGATCAATAATTCTATATAACCTTTTACCTGCACTGAACAGGGATATGATTCAATTCCTAAAGAGATACCTGATCCAAAGGACAAAAGGGTATGCATGATTCTGAGTTTTTTTAATGCACATCCACTTTGGTTTTAGCAATTTAATTAACACTTTCATGCTTTAGAGCACTTATTCAGATCTCAGTATGCAAACGATAGGTCTTTACTATTTATATATGAAACAAATGAGGATAGAGAGAAGCATTCAATTTTACTCACTCATGTTGTTTTCTTCTTTTTGAGCATCCTAATCACTTTTCTGATTCACTAGTGTTTGTCAGTAATTTCTTCATTTCATCACTAAACAAAACAAAAGATGACAATATTTTTGTTTTATACTAAATCAGCCTGAGTCATGGGATGACGATGATGACGGTACATGGAAGCCCAGAATGATTCCTAATCCTGAATACAAGGGACCATGGAAGCGGAAGGTTTATTTACTTGACTGAGATCACCTAGAGGGGGGTGAATAGGTGATCCTATAAAATCAAGTAGTAAATAGCCAAAACTTGGTTATGAAATGTTAGTGCAATTAGAACCAAGTTGCTAAAGTGAGAACTCTAGAAGAAAATCAATCACAATGAAGAGGGACACGAGACACAGTGATTTTTATCCCGTGGTTCGGCCAATGCCTACTCCACGTTGTGGCAAACTCCTTCGGTCAAGGATCCAACTGAATCACTCTCAAGTGATCCAATGATCAACTTTGAGTACCACGGTTTTTTTCCTTAGCAGTCTTTTCCCGTTTGCGAGGAATCTACACAAGTTGGAGCCTCTCGCCCTTACAATGTTGATCACACGAAAAGCACAAGAATAAGGGAGGGAAAGCAACACGCACAAGACTAGAAATGCAGCAAACACACGCACACAAGCCAAGACGTGAGCACAAAACACGGTGCAGGGAGTTTACAACTCAAACGGTGCTCAAATCTCTAACACGATGATCCGAGTGCGTGGTGGCGAAGTCTAGGCGTCTTAGAATGTTTAGTGAATGCTTGGTGTACTGCTCCATGCGCCTAGAGGTCCCTTTTATAGCCCCAAGATAGCTAGGAGCCATTGGAGATCCAATTGGAAAGCAATTCTTGCCTTCTGTCGGGTGGCGCACCGGACAGTCCGGTGCACCACCAGACATAAACAGTAGCTGTCCAGTGCTCAATCTCCTTCCTTATCGGGCGTAGCCGACCGTTGGACCTTTGGTCTCGTTGGCGCACCGGACACTATCCGGTGCACACCGGACAGTCCGGTGTGATCAACTGACCGTTGGCGCAGGCCACACGTCACCCGCTGATTGCGCTGCCGACTGTTGGCCGCGGGCGCCATGGCGCACCGGACAGTCCAGTGCACCACAGACTGGTGCTAGTTTGGCTGAACTCAGCCAATTCTTCTCCACTTTCTTTTGATGTTTTTCCTAGCACTTAGATAAATATGTTAGTATCAAAAACAATTCACTAAGGCTAGAAACATATCTTGATTCTCGCTTTGCATCTTCTTTAGCACATTTGAACCAAAGTAATTTGTGTTGGGCATCTATTCACCAAAACATTTATAGAAATGGCCCAAGGGCACATTTATCTTTCAATCTCCTCCTTTTTGGTGATTTATGCCAACACATTGAAAAGCAACTAAAGAGTGCAATACCTGTCAGGGACCATAATTAGGGGTACCCTCAAGGCTCCTAAATCTCAGCTGGTAACCCCCATCAGCACGAAGCTGCAAAGGCCTGATGGGTGCAATTAAGTCAAGGATCGGTCCATTCGAGGGAAGCGATCACGCCTCACCCGAGCCTAGCCTCAGGCAAGGGCAGCCGACCCCGGAGGATCTGCGTCTCGCCCGAGGACCCCCTCCAGCAACGGACACACCTTCGGCTCGCCCGAGGCCCAGTCTTCACCAAGAAGCAACCTTGACCAAATCGCCACGCCAACTGACCAAATCACAGGGGCATTTAATGCAAAGGTGGCCTGACACCTTTATCCTGACGCACGCCCTCCAGTCGACAGAGCCAAAGTGACCGCAGTCACTTCGCCGCTCCACTGACCGGACTGACAAGAGGACAGCGCCGCCTGCGCTGCTCCGACTGCTGAGCCACTCGACAGAGTGAGGCTGACAACGGCCAAGTCCGGCCTCAGGCGTCATAGGAAACTCCGCCTTGCCCGACCCTAGGGCTCGGACTCGGGCTCAGCCCCGGAAGACGACGAACTCCGCTCCGCCCGACCCCAGGGCTCGGACTCGGGCTCAGCCCCGAAAGACGGTGAACTCCGCTCCGCCCGACCCCAGGGCTCGGACTCGGGCTCAGCCCCGGAAGACGACAAACTCCGCTTCGCCCGACCCCAGGGCTCGGACTCAGCCCTGGCCTCAGCCGACGGTCTCCGCCTCGTCCGACCCGGGGGCTCGGACTCGACCTCAACCTTGGAAGACAGACTCGACCTCGACCTCGGAGGAGCCTCCACTTCGCCCAACCTAGGGCACGGACCGACCACGTAAACAGGAAGCGCCATCATTACCCTACCCCGAGCTGACTTAGGCTACGGGGAACAAGACCGGCGTCCCATCTGGCTCGCTCTACTATACGAGTAATGATGACGCCCCGCATGCCCTATGACGACGGCGGCTCTCAGCCCCCTTACGGAAGCAAGAGGACATCAGCAAGGACTCAACAGCCTCGACAGCTGTCCTTCCGCTAGGCTCCAGCGCTCCTCCGACGGCCACGACATCACGCGAACTGGGTGCCAAAACCTCTCCGGCTGCCACGATGGCATGTACTTAGGGCGCTAGCTCTCCTCCGCTAGACACGTTAGCACTCTGCTACACCCCCCGTTGTACACCTGGATCCTCCCCTTACGCCTATAAAAGGGAGGACCAGGGCCCTCTTACGAAGGGTTGGCCGCGCGGGGAAGGACGGGACGGCGCTCGCGCAAGGCCGCTCGCTCTCTCCCGCGTGGACGCTTGTAACCCCCTACTGCAAGCGCACCCGACCTGGGCGCGGGGCTAACATGAAGGCCGCGGGATCCACCTCCCACGCTTGTCTCCCTCCGGCTGCTCTCTCCCCCCTTCGCGTTCCGCCTCGCACCGACCCATCTGGGCTGGAGCACGCGGCGACGATTACTCGTCGGTCCAGGGACCCCCCGGGTTTCGAAACACCGACAATACCATTCTCAAGAATTGCAAATTGAAGACCAATTTAACTTCACTAGGATTTGGCATATTTGGATCGCTTTTGCCACCACTTGGTTTACTTTCACAAAATAAATTATTTTTCCTATCTCTAAGTCAAACACACTTGATTGAGCAAATAGAGAGATATTTCAAGAGTAAATTTGATCAAGTGCCAAAAACTTCCCCTTTTCCCATGATGAAACTTCTCCCCCGTAAGAGAACGATTTTGCAATAAAAGAGTTTTGATCAAATATAAAGCTTCTAACTTTACATTTTTGAAATTTCACAAGTGGTTAGCTGATCCATTTGCTTTGGCCTTAATTTCTCCCCCATTGGCATTAAGCACCAAAATGGGATAACTTTTGGCCCTTTAACCCCATTGCCTCACCAAAATGTCAAATAAGAGCAAAAAGGCAATAAGAGTACAACAAAGAACTTAGGACAAGGTACATTTACCAGAATGCAGTGGAAGCTCTTTCTTTGTCCCAGTTCACTTTTCCCTTTCAATGTCCCTTTGAGACTATTTCAAGAATACTCAAACAAACAAGTTAGTCTCAAGGGAGTCAAGTTGTAGCACATCTCCCCCTAAACATGTGCATCATTTGCAAAGGGACTTGTGTGGTCCGGGGATGACTTGTATAACTTGAGTACCACATATAAGCAGTTAAAGTAACATGATCAAAGGCATAGAACACGTGTATGCTATAGATCAGTCCAAGTTACGCGAATCTAAGACATTTATCTCACTACGCAACCTGCAAAACCTTTTCTCATCTAAAGGCTTGGTGAAGATATTAGCTAGTTGGTTCTCGGTGCGAATGTGGTAAATATCGATATCTCTCCTTTGCTGGTGGTCTCTCAGGAAGTGATGCTGGATGTCTATGTGCTTAGTGCGGCTGTGTTTAATAGGATTATCCGCCAAGCAGATTGCAGTCTCATTGTCACATAGGAGTGGGACTTTGCTTAGATTGTAGCCAAAGTCCTACAGGGTTTTCCTCATCCAAAGTAGTTGCGCGCAACACTGTCCTACGACAACGTACTTGGCCTCAGTGGTGGATAGGGCAACGTATGTTTGTTTCTTAGAGCTCCAAGACACCAGGGACCTTTCTAGAAACTGGCACATCCCTGATGTGCTCTTCCTATCAACCTTGCACCCGGTATAGTCGGAATCTGAGTATCCGATTAAGTCAAAGGTAGACCCCTTTGGATACCAGATCCCGAAGCAAGGTGTAGAGACCAGATATCTAAGAATTCGCTTCACGGCCACAAGGTGACACTCCTTGGGGTTGGATTGAAATCTAGCACACATGCATACACTTAGCATAATGTTCGGTCTACTAGCACAGAGATAAAGTAAAGATCATATCATTGATCGGTATGCCTTTTGATCAACAGACTTACCTCTTTTGTTGAGGTCCAGATGCCCGTTAGTTCCCATCGGTGTCTTCGCGGGCTTTGCATCCTTCATCCCAAACTTCTTGAGAAGATCTTGAGTGTACTTCGTTTGTGAGATGAAGGTGCCTTCCTTGAGTTGCTTCACTTGAAATCCAAGGAAGTAGTTCAACTCGCCCATCATCGACATCTCAAACTTTTGTATCATCAACCTGCTAAACTCCTCACAAGACTTTTGATTAGTAGAACCAAATATAATGTCATCGACATATATTTGGCATACAAAAAGATCACCATTACAAGTCTTTGTGAATAGAGTAGGATCAGCTTTCCCAACCTTAAAAGCATTAGCAATAAGAAAATCTCTAAGGCATTCATACCATTCTCTTGGGGCTTGCTTAAGTCCATAGAGCGCCTTAGAGAGCTTGTAGACGTGATCGGGATACTTGTCATCCTCAAAGCCAGGGGGTTGTTCTACGTATACCTCCTCCTTGATTGGTCCATTGAGGAAGGCGCTCTTCACATCCATTTGGAATAGCTTAAAAGAATGGTGAGCAGCATAGGCCAATAAAATCCAAATTGATTCTAACCTAGCCACAGGAGCAAAAGTCTCCTCAAAATCCAAACCTATGACTTGGGCATAATCTTTTGCCACAAGTGGAGCCTTGTTTCTTGTCACCACTCCGTGTTTGTCTTGCTTATTGCGGAACACCCACTTGGTTCCCACAATGTTTTGCTTTAGACATGGCACTAGGCTCCAGACTTCATTTCTTTTGAAGTTGTTTAGCTCTTCCTGCATGGCCAACACCCAGCCCAGATCCTACAAGGCTTCTTCTACCCCGAAAGGCTCAATAGAAGAAACAAACGAGTAATGCTCACAAAAATTAGCTATTCGTGAGCGAGTTGTTACTCCCTTGCTGATGTCACCCAGAATCTGATCCACTGGGTGATTTCTTTGGATCATTGCTCGGACTTGAGTTGGAGGGGCCCGTGATGTGTCTTCCTCTATAACATGTTCCTCCTATGCTCCCCCTTGATCCTGCCCCTCTTCTTGAGGTACCTGTTCATCATCTTGAGTTGGGGGTTGCACCATCATAGAGGAAGAGGGTTGATCTTGTTCCTGTAATTCCTGAGGTCACACATCACCTATTGCCATCGTTCGCATGGCGGCCGTCAGAATCTCATCTTCATCTACATCATCAAGATCAACTTGCTCTCTTGGAGAGCCATTAGTCTCATCAAATACAATGTCGCTGGAGACTTCAACCAATCCTGATGATTTGTTGAAGACCCTATACGCCTTTGTATTTGAGTCATAACCTAGTAAAAAACCTTCTATAGCTTTGTGAGCAAACTTTGAATGCCTACCTTTCTTTACCAAAATGTAACATTTGCTCCCAAATACACGAAAATAGGAAACATTAGGCTTGTTACCAGTTAGGAGTTCATAGGATGTCTTCTTGAGGAGGTGGTGCATATAGAGCCGATTTATGGCATGGCAAGCTATGTTCACAGCTTCTGACCAAAACCGCTCAGGCGTCTTGTATTCCCTGAGCATCGTCCTTGCCATATCAATTATCAACATGTTCTTCCTCTCTACCACGCCGTTTTGTTGTGGTGTGTAGGGAGCAGAGAACTCGTGCTTGATGCCTTTCTCCTCAAGATATTCTTCAACTTGTAGATTCTTGAACTCAGACCCATTATCGCTTCTTATCTTCTTCACCTTTAGCTCAAACTCATTTTGAGCTCTTCTTAAAAAGTGCTTTAGGGTTCCTTGGGTTTCGGATTTATCCTGCAAAAAGAATACCCAAGTGAAGTGGGAAAAATCATCAACTATAACAAGACCATACTTGCTTCCCCCGATGCTGAGATAGGCAATGGGTTCGAAAAGATCCATGTGTAGAAGTTCCAGTGGACTTGATGTTGTCATCACATTTTTGCTATGATGAGTGCTTCCCACCAGCTTTCCTGCCTAGCATGCTGCACAAGGTCTATCTTTCTCAAAACAGACATTGGTTAGTCCTAACACATGTTCTCCCTTTAAAAGTTTATGAAGGTTCTTCATACCAATATGTGCTAGACGACGATGCCAAAGCCAACCCATATTAGTCTTAGCAATTAAGCATGCATCTAGATCAGCATTCTCTTTCGAAAAATCAACTAAGTAGAGCTTGCCGTCTAATACACCCTTGAAAGCTAATGAACCATCACTCCTTCTAAAGAAAGATACATCAATATTCGAAAATAAACAATTATAGCCCATGTTACACAATTGACTCACATACAATAAATTATACCCGAGCGATTCAACTAAAAACACATTAGAGATTGAATACTCGGATGTGATGGCTATCTTGCTTGAGCCTTTGACCTTGCCTTGATTCCCATCTCCAAAGATGATGGTGTCTTGGGAATCCCTGTTCTTGACGTAGGAGGTGAACATTTTCTTCTCCCCCATCATGTGGTTTGTGCATCCACTGTCGATAATCCAGCTTGAGCCCTCGGATGCATAAACCTGCAAGGTAATTAAGCTTGGGTTTTAGGTACCCAACTCTTGTTGGGTCCTACAAGGTTAGTTACAACAACTTTTGGAACCCAAATGGAAGTCTTGTCTCCCTTGCATTTAGATCCCAATTTTCTAGCAACTACTTTGGCATTTTTACATGAAAGTACAAAAGAAGCATTACATGCATGATAAATAGTATTAGGACCAGTGCATGCTTTCCTAGCGCATGAGACACAATATGATTACGCCTAGGCCTATTTCTACCATAAGCATATGTAGAGCTAGATGCAAACATAGCATGAGGATTAAATGCAGCATCATGAGAAACAATATTATCATAACACCTATCATTATGAGCACGACTAGTAAATTTATTATCATAAAGATAGGCATGGTTCTTTTGAGAACTACTAGCCATAGGAGCCTTCCCTTTTTCCTTATTGAGACCGGAAGTCCTTTGGCTTGTTAAGTTCTTAGTTTCCTTTTGAAAACCAAGTCCATCCTTAATTGATGGGTGTCTACCAACAGTGTAGGCATCCCTAGCAAATTTTAGTTTATCATAACTTTATTTGCAAGTCTTAAGTTGAGCATTAAGACTTGCAACATCATGGTTTAACTTAGCAATAGTAGAAACATGTTCATTATAAGCATCAACATCAAAGTCTTTACATCTATTGCAAATAACAACATGCTCTACACATGAACTCGTTACATTAACTTTCTCTAGCTTAGCATTCAAATCATCATTTAAATTCTTTAGGCTAGAGAAAGATTCATGACAGGTAGACAATTCAGAGGATATTATTTCATTTTTCTTGACTTCTAGAGCAAGAGATTTTTGAACACTAATGAATTTATCATGTTCCTCATACAAAATATCTTCTTGCTTTTCTAGTAATCTATCCTTTTTGTTAAGAGCATCAATTAATTCATTTATTTTGTCTACCTTAGTTCTATCTAATCCCTTAAACAAATCAGTATAATCTACCTCATCATCAGAGAATTCTTCATCACTAGAAGAAGTATATTTGGGAATGTCTCGAATACATACCTTCTTCTCCTTAGCCATAAGGCATGTATGGCATTCGTTGGGGAAGAGCGAAGATTTGTTGAAGGCCGAGGCTGCTAGTCCTTCGTCTTCGGAGTCAGATGAGAAACAGTCGGAGTCCTCGAAAGTCCCCTAGAGGGGGGGGGGTGAATAGGCGAAACCTAAAATTTATAACTTTAAACACACACTACAAGCCGGGGTTAGCGTTAGAATTAAATTCAAGTCCGAAAGAGAGGGAAAAACAAATCAACCAAGAATGAAGGCGAGTGAACACGGTGATTTGTTTTATCGAGGTTCAGTTTCAAAGAACCTAGTCCTCGTTGAGGAGGTCACAAAGACTGGGTCTATTTGGACCCTTTCCCTCTCTCAAACGGTCACTTAGACCGAGTGAGCCTTCTCCTTAATCAATCGGGTCACTAGGAACCCGCAAGGACCACCACACACTTAGGTGTCTCTTGCTTTTATTACAAGTCACTTGGGAACAAGAATGAAAAAGGAAGAAAGGCAATCCAAGAAACAAGAGCGCAAAAGAATACGAACACACTCTCTCTCAAGTCACTAAGTGGTTGAGATGAATTCTAGACTTGGAGAGGGTTTGATCTTTGGAAATGTGTCTTGGAGTGAATGCACTAGCTCTTGTATTGAATATGACCTTTGAAAAACTTGGATGCCAAAGGTTGTTGAGAGCACCTAGAGGGGGAGGGGGGTGGTGAATAGGTGATCCTGTAAAAATCAAATACTAATAGCCACAAAACTTAGTTATAAGTGTTAGTATGGCTAAGTAGTTTGAAGCGAGCTCTTGCGAACACAAATAATCACAGAGAGGAGCAACACAAGAGACACGCGATTTTATCCCGTGGTTCGGTCAAGTAACACTTGCCTACTTCCACGTTGTGTCGTCCCAATGGACGAGGGTTACACTCAACCCCTTTCAAGCGATCCAATGATCAACTTGAATACCATGGCTTTCTTGCTTATAGTCTTCTTCCCGTTTGCGAGGAATCTACACAAGTTGGAGCCTCTCGCCCTTACAAGATTGATCACAAAGAACGCACAAGAGTAAGGTTGGGAAGAGCAACACACACAAAACTCAAATACGCAGCACAACCACGCACACGTCACGACTTTAGCTCGAAATGCAACACACGGAGTTCACAACTCAAATAGAGCTCAAAACGCTAACACAAAGAATCAAATGCGTGAAGTTGGAGTCTTGGAGTCTTAGGAGTCTTAGTGAATGCTTAGCTGACTCCTCCATGCGCCTAGGGGTCCCTTTTATAGCCCCAAGGCAGCTAGGAGCCGTTGGAAGCCAACAAGGAAGGCCATCCTTGCCTTCTGCCGAGTGGCGCACCGGACAGTCCGGTGCGCCACCGGACAGTCACTATAGATGGTCCGGTGTCGATCTCCTTCCTTTTCTGGCGCAGACGTCCGTTGCAGCTCCAGGCCAGTTGGCGCACCGAACACTGTCCGGTGCACACCGAACAGTCCGGTGCCCCCTGCCGACCGTTGGTGCGGGCCACACGTTGCCCGTGGATTGCGCGGCCGACCGTTGGCGTGGGCGCCGTTGGCTCACCAGATAGTCCGGTGCACCACCGGACAATCCGGTGAATTATAGCCGTACGCCGCTGAACTTTTCCCAAGAGCGGCCTTTTCATCGGAGTCCAGCCTGGCGCACCGGACACTGTCCGGTGCACCACCGGACAGTCCGGTGTGCCAGACTGAGCTGAGCTTTGGCTGCACACAGCTAGTCTTTTGCAACCCTTTTCTTTTCTTCTTTTCTCTACTTAGATAACTTCATTAGTATTCAAAAGTAAATATACTAAGTCTAGAAACATACCTCATGTCTTGATTTGCACTTTTTCAATCTTTGGCACATTAAGAACTTAGAGAATATGTGTTGGGCACTTAATCACCAAAACATTATAGAAATGGCCCAAAGGCACATTTCCCTTTCAATCTCCCCCTTTTTAGTGATTTATGCCAACACAACCAAAAGCAACCAAAAGAAGTGCAATATCAATGCAATTGAATACCAAATTGTTTTTGACTATAATTTGGCATATTTGGATCGCTCTTTGCCACCACTTGGTTTGTTTTTGCAAATCAAATTCATTTTCCTTATCTCTAAGTCAAACTGATCAAGTGCCAAAAACTCCCCCTTTTTCCCATAATCATAAATTCTCCCCCACAAGAGACCAAATTTTACAATAAGAGGAGTATTTTGGACAAATCAAAAGTCCTAACTCTATTGTTTCCAAAATTCACAAGTGGTAACTGATCCATTTGTTTTGGCCTTAATTTCTCCCCCTTTGGCATTAAGCACCAAAATGGGATCATTCTTGGCCCTTTAATCCCATTGCCTCACCAAAATTGTCAATTAAGAGCAAAAAGGCAATAAGAGCATAAGTATGAACTTGGAATTAAATACACCAATACCGGAGTGCAGTGGAAGTCTTTGCAATGTCCAAGTCCATTTTCCTTTTCAATGCACCTTTGAGACTACATCAAGAATACTCAAACAAACAGATTAGTTTCAAAGGGTCAAATTGTAGCACAGCTCCCCTAAATATGTGCATCATTCACACATGGACTTGTGAGGTCCGAGGATCCCTTGCACAACTTGAGCACCATAAATAAGCAACAAATTACATAAATGTATAAAGTAACATGATCAAAGGCATAGAACACATGTATGCTATAGATCAATCCAAGTTACATGAATCTAAGACATTTAGCTCACTACGCAACCTGCAAAAGGTTTTCTCATCTAATGGCTTGGTAAAGATATCGGCTAGCTGGTTCTCGGTGCTAACATGGTACACTTCGATATCTCCCTTTTGCTGGTGGTCCCTCAGAAAGTGATGCCAGATGTCTATGTGCTTAGTGCGGCTGTGTTCAACAGGATTATCTGCCATGCGGATTGCACTCTCATTGTCACATAGGAGTGGGACTTTGCTCACATTGTAGCCAAAGTCCCTGAGGGTTTGCCTCATCCAAAGTAGTTGCGCGCAACACTGTCCTACGGCAACATACTCGGCCTCAGCGGTGGGTAGGGCAACAGATGTTTGTTTCTTTGAACTCCAAGACACCAGGGACCTTCCTAGGAATTGGCACGTCCCTAATATACTCTTCCTATCAACCTTGCATCCAGCATAATCGGAGTCTGAATATCCAATTAAGTCAAAGATAGACCCCTTTGGATACCAGATCCCGAAGCAAGGCGTAGCAACTAAATACCTAAGAATTCGCTTAACGACCACAAGGTGACATTCCTTGGGGTCGGATTGAAATCTAGCACACATGCATACACTAAGCATAATGTCTAGTCTACTAGCACATAAATAAAGCAAGGAACCTATCATAGACCGGTATGCCTTTTGATCAATGGACTTACCTCCTTTGTTGAGGTCGACATGCCCATCGGTTCCTGTCAGCGTTTCGGACCCGGGGGGGGGGGGTCCCTAGACCGACGAGTGAGATTGTCGCTGCGTGTCCCTGCCTAGATGGGTTGGCGCGGGATGGACCATAAGAGGTGGGACAAGCCCTGTATTATCCTGCACCAGGGGTGCCGCTCGTAGTAGGGGTTACAAGCACGTCGCGAGAGGGAGAGAGATAGAGAGGGAGCCCGTTCGTCCGCTCCTTCCCCCGCGCGAACCCCCCTCCAGGATGGGCCTGGACCTCCCTTTTATAGACGTAAGGAGAGGGTCCAGACATACAATGTGGGGCGTAGCTATGCGCTAACGTGTCTGGCAGAGAGATGCCCTAGCCGCGTGTACATGCCATCGTGGCTGTCGGGGGAGAGCTTGAGCCCTGTACACGTGGTAGCGTGGCCGTCGGAGAAGCGCCTGAGCCCTGTAGGAGCACAGCTGTCAGTGCAGCAAGGATCCTACTGACGTCTCCTTGCTGCAGTAAGGGGCTGAGAGCCACCGGCATCATGGTTTCACGCGCGACACCATCATTACCCGTCGCCGGGGTAAGCCAGATGGGACGCCGGTCTTGTTCCTTGTAGCCTGAGCTGGCTAGGGATAGGGTAATGATGTATCCCCTGTTGGCGTGGTCGGTCCGAGCCCAAGGTCGGGCGAGGCGGAGACTTCTCTTGAGGCCGAGGCCAGGGTCGGGCGAGGACGTGATTCCTCCCGAGACCGAGGTCGAGGCCGAGTCCAGGGGTCGGGCGAGGCGGAGACCTCCTTCCGAGGCCGGAGCCTAAGGTCGAGGCCGAGTCCGGGGGTCGGGCGAGGCGGAGACCTCCTCCCGAGGCTGGAGCCTGAGACCGGGCGAGGCGGAGCTTCCTGTTGTGCCCGAGGCCGAACTCAGTGGTTGATCGTGACTTGTTGTCAGTCTTCGCCTGGGTGGTTGGCACGACAGTCGGAGCGGGGCGAGCGGTGCTATTTTCCTGTCATATCAAACAGTAAAAGAGAGGGGCGAAGTGACTGCGGTCATTTCGGCCTGGCCGACTGAGGCGCGTGTGTCTGGATACGGCGTCAGGCATCCCCTGCATTAAATGCGCCTACAAAGCGGTCGGTTGGTGAGGCGGTCCGGCCAAGGTTGCTTCACAACGAAGCCTGCCCGAGCCGGGCTTTGGGAGAGCCGAGGAGGTGCCCGCTGCCTGAGGAGGCCCTCAAGCGAGGCATGAACTTGTCTGGGACTACTGCTCCAGCCCGAGGCTGGGCTCGGGTGAGGTCGCGTCCCTTGGGTAGATGAAGCCTTGACTTGAACCGCGTCCGTCAGTTGGTCTGAGGGTGTTTACCAGCCGTGATTAGGAATGTTGGGGGTACCCCTAATTATGGTACCCGACAGTAGCCCCCGAGCCTCGAAGGGAGTGTTGGTACTCGCTTGGAGGCTTTTTGCCGCATTTTCGGTGAGGGGACCAGCCTTTCTCGGTTTTGCTTTGTTCTGGTGGGTGCGCGCGAGCACACCCGCCGGGTGTAGCCCCCGAGGCCTCGGAGGAGTGGTTTGAGTCCTCTGAGGTCTGAATGCTTTTCGTGGTGCCTCAGCCGGTCTGATCGTTCCCTCATGCGATCTGGCCGTAGCCCGGGTGCATGGTCAAGTTCCAAGTTATCAAGCTGGTTTGTTGACGCTGTCAATAGTTTGGCCGTAGCCGGGCGCGAGAGCAACCCTCGAGCCTCTGCATGGAGCGAGAGGACGATCAAGGACTTTCCCGACTTTTATCATACGCCCCTGCGTCGCCTTTCCGCAAGGAGGAGGGGGAAAGCGCCATGTTGCCCTTGGAGGGCGCCGAACATGGTGTTTCTAGTGAGCTGCTAACGGGTGATCCGAGTGGACGCCCATGCCCCGTTCGTTAGGGGTCGGCTGGTGGCCCAGAGGCGCGCTCCAAAAGTACCTGCGGGTGATTCGCCGGACCCGGACCCCTTCGACAGGGTCCGAGGGCTCGATGCCTCCCTCCGGTGGGATTCCATTACAAATCATTCCCGCTGGTCTCGGAAATGTCCTAGGGTACCTCGGGAGTGTAGCCCGAGCCTCGGCCATGTATCGGACGTACCCAGAGTCATCCCTCACTCTGCATGCTCTGGGGTGACTGTCGAACCCTTCCGAGGGGCCAGCCTACGAACCCCTGATCAGTAGTGGGCGCGGAGCCCGAGTGCTCTAGGGCGGCTGTCGAACCCTTCCGAGGGGCCAGCCTTCGAACCCCTGATCAGTAATGGGCTTGAAGCTCGAGTGCTCTGGGGCGGCTGTCGTAACTTTTCCGAGGGGCCAGCCTTCGAACCCCTAATCAGTAGGAGGGCTCAGGGCCTACTTCCTTCGCCGAGAAGGATCCTTTCCGAAACATCTCCTTTCCTGGTCCCTATAGCGAGAGAGAGAGAGAGAGAGAGAGGAGGAGGGAAAGGATATGTATTTAAATAAGGTGGCGCACCTTTTCTGATGCGGTCATCATGGCGGAGGCGAAGCGACGCCCGCCTCGCCTTCCAGAAGTGTCGCCTGCTCCGCCGGGGAGTTAATGCGATGGGACGGGCGATTCGCATGGCGCCCGTTGCACGTGCGAGCCATTTAAGGAATGGAAAGATCGCTTTACCTTCGAGTTTTGAATTTTGTGGCGAGTTCGGGCAAAGTTTTGAACGGTTCTCGCCCGGGCCTTTATATACTCGGAAGGGGGGCCGACAGTGGTTCATCACTCTGCCATTTGCGCCAGCCTTCTGCTCTGGTTTTCGCAACCTAAGAGAATAGCCAGGGAAAAGGAAACCGCGCACCTCATCCCCTCCGCCCCCACCGCCTCCGTTCGGTGATGGCTGACAGGGTGACCGTTGTCCCGCCCCGCGACCCGTGGCCCTCCTCCACTGTCGTCACGAAGGATCTGTAGGCCCTCATCACCGATGGTCTGCTCCGTCCCCTCTATGGTGGGGCGTAGCTAGAGTGGATGGCCCCGAGCGTGGCTGTCCCTTCCCTGCCGCTAGGGTATGTAGTTAGCTTCATCCCCTTCCATGAGCGGGGGTTTGGAGTGCCAGCGAGCCGCTTTATGCGGGCGCTCCTGCACCACTATGGGGTGGAGCTGCACAACCTCAACCCCAACTCCATTGCGCAAGCGACCATCTTTGCCGCGGTTTATGAGGGTTTTCTGGGGATTGAGGTTCACTAGGATCTGTGGACCCACCTCTTCTCCATGGAGCTCTTCGCCTTGACGACAGATGCAAAGAAGGTCCGTATGGCGGTGCAGGCCGGTGGCTACACCCTCCAGCTGAGGCAGGGGCGTGCGCAGCAGTACATCCCTACCATCCTTGTGTCTTCGAACAAGGGGTGGCAGCACCGATGGTTTTATCTCCTGAACGATGACGGGAGGCTTCTGTCGTTTTCTCAACGAGTGGTGACCGCCGCCGGCAGCAACTGGCGCTGGGGTGCCACGTGCGAGAGACAGGAGAAGCTCTAGCCTATTCTGCAGGCTTTGCAGAAGTTACGAGATGGGGGCCTCACCACTGCGGGGGTTGTTGCCGCCATCCATCGCCGGAGGGTGCTCCCTTTGTTAGAGCGGCGGTTGCAGCTCTCGGAGATGAGACCAGGAGTCGATCTGGAGGGCTCGCAGATGTCCTCGGCCTCCCTCCCTGACAACGACCTCCACAGGCGGGTAGCAGGTACGGTAGGGAGGCTGGAGGCCGGTGCCCTTACCCAGCCTGCGATGCGTCCCGACCATGGGTATGTTTCCCTGGTAAGTATCCGATCCTTCTCCCGTACTGCGCCGAGTTGCCTCCGATTCCCACTGTTGGGATCTTTGCTCTTCCAGGGGTTAAGTTTTTATAAACCCGCCCCACCGCGGGTCCCGGAGGATGCGGTGGATCGAGCCACGCAGAGGGTCGTCGCGGAGGAGAAGAAGAAGAAGGACACGGAGAAGGCTCGGGCTCGCGAGCGGATGCGAGCTCGGGACGCCTTGGAGAAGCGTCGTCGGAGACAAGAGAGGGACGGGCTCCCGAGGGAGCCGTCGCCGGAGACTCCCGACAACGATGATGATGACAAGGATGACGACATGGTGGCCCATCTTGGCCTCAGCCCGGACCCGGGGCCGGGCCAGGGGTTGCCGTGCTAGCCTCCAAGTGGGCTGGTACCATCAGTGCCCGAGGCTGGGACATCGGGGTCCCAGTCTGAGGAGCGGAGGCAGGCCAAGGGGGCACCTGACTCCTTGGCCGAGGTGGCTGCGTTGACTCTGGGGAGTTAGGCCGACCCCTCTGTCCTCTAGGGGCAAGCGCCCGTGCCGGCTGTGCAAGAGGTCGACCCTCCGGCCGCTGCAACGTCGCCTGGGCAGGCTGCTCCTTCGGCGCCTCGGGCGCCCGATGTGGGAGCGGCGCCGAAGTCGGTAGCGGGGCAACCATTGGCAGCTCCCGTGGGGACCGAGGCCCGAGGGGCCTCCCCGCAGGCACAATTAGCCTTGGTCCGGAGCGGGTAAGTGTCTGAGAATGCCTCTGTTTTGGCTTCTTTCGTCGCGTGTCTTGAACTTGCTTTCTTTCTTCCTTTCAGCAAGCGGAGGCAGGGTCTGACTAGCCTGACCCCCACGAAGGCCCTTAAGACGGTGCCGGCTTCTGCAGCCGGTGCTACAGCACACCATGCCGGTTGGCTGGCCTCCGCACAAGATGCTCTCGAGCGGGGGGCCCAGGCGGCACGAGCTGCCATGGAGCAAGCCTCCCAGGCCGACCCCTTCGTCGGGGCGGTCGTCGTGCTGGGGGCTGCTGACGTGGCCGTGGCCCCGAGCCCGCCTGACGTGTCACCGGTGCCGGCGTCGACTCCTGCCGCGGTCGTTGCTGATTCACCCGCGGAGCCGTCCACCGCCCCCGACGTTGGGATGTTTGGGGCGTCGCCGCTCGCGGTCGTCCCCGACCTCCCCGTTCCTGGCCCTGAGGAGGGGGCTAGCGCTGTTGCCGAGGTCGGCGACCGGAATCCCGCCACCTTAGCCGAGGGGGAGCCCAGCGCGTCTGTGGTGAGGGTGCCCGACGCCTTGGCGAAGGAGCGCACAACACCGTGGTCCTTCTCGGGGGGGGCGGCGTCCTCATCCCTGCACAGCGCAACCCCAATGAGTGGTGTGGGCAGGCGTTCCGGTTCTGGAGCCGCGGCGCCTCGAAACCCCTCCTCGTCCATAATGATGAGCAGGAGGAGCAGTCTCGGGATGAGCTCCGCGAGTATGCCGAGGCGGCAATGGGGTCGCTTCGGTCGACCATGGAGATGCTTTCTAGGGACGTTCCTAGGGTCCTCCAGGTAAGGATTTCAGGTGCATACCTTGCATGGCCAAGGCATTCTTTGTAATACCTTGTCTTCCTTGCTCAGGAACTGGCGGATGTAAGCACCACCAAGTCGCTGTTCATCCGCCGCGAGAGCGACATCTGGGGTTCACTGCGGCCCAGAGGGCCGCGCTTGCGCAGGCTAATGAGCGCCTTGCCCGACAGAGCATCGAGCTAGCGGACCTTCGGCTGCTTTGTGATGATCTGAAGGCGGAGGCAGCGGCGGCGCGGGCAGAGGCGACGTTGGCATGGACGGAGGCATAGCAGCGGCAGCTGGAGCTTGGCAAGGCCATCGAAGAGCGGGACCAATTTTGGAGCCAGGCTACCCAGGCCGTGGGCTGGGCTGAGGCCCTTGTGGGTCAGCTGGCCGAGGTGTCTGCTCGGGCCGAGGCTCTTGCGGTGGACCTAGCTGTGGCCGTCGGATCTGCCCAGTCGGCCCAAGTCGTGGCCTCACAGGAGCATGCCCGGGCCGAAGGTATGTTTCACCTGCTTTGCGACTTTGATTCAGCTTCATTCTTCAACTCGTGTCTGAAGAATTTTGATCGGCTATCTGCAGAGCTTGAGATGACTCTTAATGAGTTCGTCAAGGCGCACGCCCTGGCGGTTGAGCAGAATGAGGCCGATCATGTGGCTATGTCCGAGGCTATCTCGGGCTTTTGTCGAGCCTTTGACCTTGACGACGTCCCCTCGGGTAGCTCCCCCAAGAGTCATCTGCGGGCCTTGGGCGGCCATGTGCGCAGCAGACTCTGGGGGGCGCTGCACCACAGTGTTAGGCAGGCCTTCGCCGTGCTCGCTTCCCACTACGACATGGACTTGGAGCGGGTCAGCGAGGGGTACTGTCTACCCGACGATGACGAGGCCGCCTTAGCCGAGGTCCAGAGGCTTGACGCGGCCGCTAAGGGCACGAGCGCGGTGCTGGCCTCCTCCTTCGAGGTGGAGATCCTTCCGCTCGCGTCGTCGTCTGAGGCTAGGCCAGACCTCGCCAAAGGCGGGAACGGCGCCAAGGGCGCAGCTGCTTCCCCTACCGATGCCTGATCCTGCTGGAGCAGTTTATTTGTAGCATGCATGTGTTCTTTGCGGTCGCCGAGGCCTAAACACTTTCATCGTCGTATCATAAAGCTGCATTTTCTTTCCTCTTGTTTCGGGCGCCATGACTTGTTCGTTGGTAGCAGAACCACTTGTCTGAGCGAGAGTTACTTTTCGCGGAAGGTGACGAGTGGGGTATCCGTATCCCGGAGGCGTAGGAGTCCCTCGGCTCGGTCGGCCTTGCCGCTTACGTGTACTCTTCGTCGTTTTTAGGATCCCGCTATCGATACAGAAGTCGAAAGCACGAAAAGTCGTTTTGGTAGAAAATTTTTCCGAGGAAAATTTTGACGCAAAAGGGGTTCCCCCCTTCTGGCCCCCGAGGGAGGGTCAGGCTTTGTTGAGGCAAGGCCGACCCTTCCTTGACGGTTAGACTTTGCCTATGTAAAGAAAATGAGGTACATGAACGACTTAAAACATCTTAAGGGTAGAAGCGACGTAGTTGTTGGATGTTCCAAGCGTTGATGTAGACCTCGCCCTGGTCATTGGCCAGCTTGTATGTTCCGGGCTTCAAAATCTTAGCGATGATGAAGGGCCCTTCCCAGGGAGGAGTGAGCTTGTGGCGTCCTCGGGCGTCCTGTCGCAGACGAAGCACCAAGTATCCCACTTGGAAGCCTCGGGGTCGAACGCTTCGGGCGTGGTAGCGTTGCAGCGACTGCTGGTACCGTGCCGAATGTAGTAAGGCGACATCCCGAGCCTTTTCGAGCTGGTCCAGCGAGTCCTCTCGGCTGATCTGGTTGCTTCGGTTGTCGTACGCCCTGGTCCTCGGGGAGCTGTATTCTAAGTCCATGGGGAGGACGGCCTCGGCCCCATAGACTAGAAAAAACGGCGAGAAATCCGTGGCACGGCTCGGCGTCGTCCTCAGACTCCAGACTACCGAGGGTAGCTCTTTCATCCACCGCTTGCCGAATTTGTTGAGGTCGGTGTAGATCCTCGGTTTGAGCCCCTGCAAAATCATACTGTTGGCATGCTCCACCTGCCCATTCGTCATGGGGTGAGCTACGGCGGCCCAGTCCACATGGATGTGGTGGTCGTTGCAGAAGTCCAGGAACTTTTTTCCGGTGAACTACGTGCCATTGTCGGTGATGATGGAGTTTGGGACCCCGAATCAATGGATGATGTTGGTGAAGAACGCCACCGCCTGCTCGGACCTGATGCTGGTTAAGGGTCGGACCTCGATCCACTTGGAGAATTTGTCGATGGCGACCAACAGGTGCGAGAAGCCCCCGGGTGCCTTCTACAAGGGACCGACGAGGTCTAGACCCCACACAGCAAACGACCAGGTGATGGGTATCGTCTGCAGGGCCTGAGCGGGCAGGCGTGTCTGCTTTGCGTAGAATTGACACCCCCGGCAGGAGCGAATAATCCTAGCGGCGTCAGCCACCGCGGTTGGCCAGTAGAAACCTTGTCGGAAGGCATTCCCCACGAGGGCTCGAGGCGCTGCATGGTGGCTGCAAGCCCCCGAGTGTATTTCTTGCAACAGCTCTCGTCCTTGGGCGATGGATATGCATCGTTGGAGGATGCCCGAGGGGCTGCGGTGATAGAGCTCCTTTTCATCTCCCAGCAAGACGAACGACTTGGCGCGCCGAGCCAGTCGTCGAGCTTTGGCCTTGTCGAGGGGAAGCTCTCCTCGGAGGAGATATTCCAGGTACGGGGTCTGCTAGTTTGGATCTGGTGTGAACCCATTCTGTTCCCCCTCGACGGGCAAGGCCTCCTCCTCGATGGCCGAGGGTACCTCGGGCTCGGGCGAGGCCTCCTCGGGCTCAGGCGAGGGTACCTCGGGCTAGGCCGAAGCTTCCTCGGGCTCAGGCGTGTCGTCGATCTTGACGGATGGTTGATGTAGGTCTCTGGAGAAGACTTCTGGGTGAACCGTCGTCCACTCCGAGGCTATCTTCGCCAGCTCATCTGCAGTCTCGTTGTACCGTCGGGCGATGTGGTTAAGCTCCAGCCCGTAGAACTTGTCTTCCAGGCGCTGGACTTCGTCGCAGTAGGCTTCCATCCTCCGGTTGCGACAGTGGGAGTTCTTCATGACTTGGTCGATGACAAGCTGCGAGTCGCCACGAGCGTCGAGGCGCTGGACCCCTAGCTCGATGGCGATGCATAGCCCATTAACCAGAGCCTCGTACTCGGCCACATTGTTTGATGATGGAAAATGGAGGCGTATGACGTAGCGGAGATGCTTTCCGAGGGGTGAAACGAAGAGCAAGCCAGCGCCTGCCCCTATTTTCATGAGTGACCCATCGAAGTACATGGTCCAAAGCTCGGGTTGGATTGAAGTTGTCGGTAACTGGGTGTCAGTCCACTCAGCCAGGAAGTCTGCCAATACCTAGGATTTTATGGCCTTTTGAGGGGCGAATGATAGCGTTTCGCCCATGAGTTCCACCGCCCACTTCGCTATCCTACCCGAGGCCTCACGGCACTGGATGATCTCCCCTAGGGGGAAGGATGACACCACAGTCACCGGATGAGACTCGAAGTAGTGTCGCAACTTTCGCCGTGTCAGAATCACTGTGTAGAGCAGCTTCTGGATCTGTGGGTAGCGGATCTTGGTCTCGAAAAGCACTTCGCTGATGAAGTAGGCTGGCCTCTGGACGAGCAGTGCATGCCCTTCTTCTCGTCTCTCGACTACGATCGTGGCGCTGACCACCTAAGTGGTCACGGCTACGTAGATCAAGAGGGCTTCTCCTACAGCGGGGGGCACCAGGATGGGCGCGTTTATAAGGAGCGCCTTAAGGTTTCCGAGGGCTTCCTCAGCCTCGGGGGTCCAAGTGAAGCGCTCGGACTTCCTTAAGAGGCGGTACAGAGGCAAGCCTTTCTCGCCAAGGCGTGAGATGAAGCGGCTCAGAGCCGCAAGGCATCCCATGACCCTCTGTACTCCTTTCAAATCTTGATCGGTCTCATGTTGGTGATGGCCGCGATTTTCTCTGGATTGGTCTCGATGCCTCGCTCGGAGACGATGAATCCAAGGAGCATGCCTCGGGGGACTCCGAAGACACACTTCTTGGGATTGAGTTTTACGCCTTTCGCTCTTAGACACTTGAATGTTGTTTCAAGGTCAGAGAGAAGGTCGGAGGCTTTCTTCGTCTTGACAACGATGTCATCGATGTAAGCCTCGACCATTCTGCTGATGTGTTCTCCGAACACATGGTTCATGCACCTCTGGTAGGTGGCACCTGCATTCCTCAAACCAAATGGCATTGTAGTGTAACAGTACATGCCAAAAGGTGTGATAAAAGAAGTCGCGAGCTGGTTGGACTCTTTCATCTTGATTTGGTGATAGCCTGAGTAGGCATCGAGGAATGAAAGGGTTTCGCACCCAGCAGTGGAGTCCACAATTTGATCGATGCGAGGTAGAGGGTAGGGAACTTTCGGACATGCCTTGTTTAGACCAGTGTAGTCTATACACATCCTCCATTTCCCATCCTTCTTCCTTACAAGAACAGGGTTAGCTAACCATTCGGGATGGAATACCTCTTTGATGAACCCTGCCACGAGTAGCTTGTGGATCTCCTCGCCTATGGCCCTGCACTTTTCTTCGTCAAAACAGCGCAAGGTTTGCTTCACGGGTCGGGCTCCAGCTCTGATGTCTAGTGAGTGCTCGGCGACATCCCTCGGTATGCCGGGCATGTCCGAGGGACTCCACACAAAGACTTTGGCGTTTGCGTGGAGAAAGTCGACGAGCACTGCTTCCTATTTGGGGTCAAGCTCAGAGCCGATCTAGACTTTCTTGCTGGCGTCGTTGCTGGGGTCGAGAGTGACGGACTTGACCGCCTCGACTGGCTCAAAGTTGCCGGTGTGCCGCTTCGCGTCGAGTCCCTCCTTAGAGAGGCGTTCCAGGTCGGCAATGAGGGCCTCGGACTCGACGAGGGCCTCGGCGTACTCCACGCACTCCACGTCGCATTCGTATGCGTGGCGGTACGTGGAGCCGACGGTGATGATCCCGTTCGGGCCCGGCATCTTGAGCTTGAGGTAGGTGTAGTTGGGGACGATCATGAACTTGGCGTGGCACGACCTTCCCAACACCGCATGGTAGGTTCCTCGGAACCCGACGACCTCGAAGGTGAGAGCTTCCTTTCAGAAGTTGGAGGGAGTCCCGAAGCAAACGGGTAAGTCGATCCATCCGAGGGGGAGGATACGCTTTCTAGGCGCGATCCCGTGAAAGGGTGCCGCACCGGCCCGGACCTCGAACCGATCAACCCCCAAGAGTTCCAGGGTCTCGGCGTAGATGATGTTAAGGCTGCTGCCTCCGTCCATGAGGACTTTGGAGAGCCTAACGTTGCCGATGATCGGATCGACGACGAGCGGGTACCTCCCTGGGCTTGGCACGAAGTCGGGGTGGTCGCCTCGATCGAAGGTGATAGGCTTGTCGGACCAGTCTAGGTAGACTGGCGCTGCCACCTTCACCAAGCAGACCTCCCGGCGCTCCTGCTTGCGATGTCGAGCTGAGGCGTTCGCCGCCTGCCCGCCGTAGATCATGAAGCAGTTGTGGACCTCCGGGAACTCCTCTTCCTTGCCGCCCTCCTTCTTGTCGTTGCCATGGCCCTTGCCATCTTCCGCCGGGGGCCCGGTCTTATGGAAGTAGCGCTGGAGCATGACATATTCTTTGAGGGTGTGCTTGACGGGCCCCTGGTGATAGGGGCATGGCTCCTTGAGCATCTTGTTGAATGCGTCGGCCCCTCCAGGAGGTTTCCGAGGATTCCTGTGCTCGGCCGCAGCGACGAGATTCACGTCAACAGCGTCTCGCTTCGCTTGCGACTTGTTCTTGGCCTTTTTCTTCATGCCCCACGGGGCGGACGCCTCGGGGGCATCTTTCTTCGACTCTCCCTGAGGCTGCTTGTCTTTTCAGAAAATGGCTTCGACCGCCTCTTGACCCGAGGTGAACTTGGTGGCGATGTCCATCAGTTCGCTCGCACGGGTGGGAGTCTTGCGCCCCAGTTTGCTCACCAGGTCTCAGCAAGTGGTGCCGGCAAGGAAAGCCCCGATGACATCCGAGTCGGTAACGTTGGGCAGCTCGGTGCGCTGCTTCGAAAACCGCTGGATGTACTCTCGGAGGGACTCCCCTGGCTGCTGGGGGTAGCTTCGAAGATCCCACGAGTTCCCAGGGCGCACGTATGTGCCTTGGAAGTTCCCCGTGAAAGCCTTGACCAAATCATCCCAGTCGGAGATCTGCGCAGGGGGCAGATGCTCCAGCCAGGCTCGAGCGGTGTCAAAGAGGAAAAGGGGTAGATTGCGGATAATGAGGTTGTCATCATCCGCCCCTCCCAACTGGCATGCCAGTCGGTAGTCCGCGAGCCACAACTCCAGCCTCGTCTCCCCCGAGTACTTGGTGATGGTAGTCGGGGCTCGGAAACGGGCAGGGAACGGTGCTCGTCGTATGGCCCGACTGAAGACTCGCGGACCAGGTGGTTCGGGCGAGGGGCTTCGATCCTCCTCGCTGTCGCAGCGTCCCCCACGCCCGGGATGGTAGCCTCAGCGCACCTTCTCATCGAGGCAGGTTCGACGGTCGAGATGGTGGTGCTCGTTGCCGAGGCCATCCCGGGTGGCAGGCGCCTTGTCCCGCATGCGCTCGGGATGGACCGAGGCTTCCTGCATGCGTCGGGAGGACACCGCGTGATGCTCCAAGGGGTCAGCTCACCTCCGGGAGGTGGAGCTCTCGGCTCGTTGAACCACGGCGCCTTCCAGGAGATCCTTGAGTTCGCCCTGGATACGCCGTCCCTCGGTGGTGGATGGCTTCGGCATGGCTCGAAGTAGCATCGCCGCTGCAGCTAGGTCCTGGCCAGACCCACTGACGGCCGGGGGCAGCGCTGCCCTGGCATTGTCGATGATGCGGTGCTGGACGTCCTGGGCCCAATGACAGGCCCCTCCGGCGAGTGTTCGGCCTGCCCACTCCTGCTCGATGTTCTGTCGGAGCTGCACAAGTCGGCCTGCTTCCCCGTCGACCCGAGCCTGCATCTCACGGATTTGCTCGAGCTGTATGTCCCGACCCCCCGTAGGGACTGGGACCACAGCTAGCTCCCGCGGGATGTCAACGCGAGATGCGGGCCTAGGGGGATCGTCAACCTCTGGCATACCGAGGTGGTTGCCTTCGTTGTGATCTCCCTGATTGACGTGGAAACATTCACGACTTGGGCCATAACCCTCGTTGTCAGGGTCATGGCCATCGTCAGAACAACCGGAGAGGCAGTGGTCACATGCGGACATGAAGTCCCGCATGGCACCGGGGTCATTGAGGCCAGAGAATTCCCAACCGAAGTCGGGGTCGTCCTCTTCCTCAGAACCCACCGGTCCGAAGGTTGAGACAGCTGTCAGTCGGTCCTAGGTTGACCACATATGGTACCCTAGAAGGTTTGGATATGCCTTTACGAAGGCTCTCACCGTAGCGGGGTCGCTAGGTGGATCGAAGCTGAATCGAAAGGGTACGGGATGGAAAATGGATGGTACCTCTTGGTCGATGGATGGTGGTGACGTCGCGTCGGGGGCAGAGCACACCGTCATCTCAGGTACGAGGGTAACGCCCAGCAGATCCTTTGCGAGGGTGCTGGCGTCATCAGCCCGCTTGGGGTTGACGTGTTGTGGGGAAGTGATACCCACCGTCGTCTCAGGTGCGAGGACAATGCCCGACTTGTCTCCCGGGGGAGTGCCGGCGTTGTCGACTCGCTCTGGTGCGACAGCCAACAAGGTGCCGCCTCCTGCGTGGCCATGGTTGCCCCGACTCCGCCTCCTTCGGTGAGGAGGGTGGCGGGGACGACCGGAGTGCTCCTCTTCCGCCGCAGGGAGATGCTGTCGCCGAGTTCGCCGCCACCGGGCGAGTCGAAGACCATCGTTGTCATCGCGCCGCGAGGGGAGGAGTACCATGTCGTAGCTGCCATCGAGGGACATGAACTCGAGACTCCCGAAGCGGAGCACCGTCCCGGGCTGAAGAGGTTGATGAAGACTCCCCATCTGGAACTCAATGGGAAGGTGTTCGTTAACACGCAGCAGGCCCCTACCTAGCACGCCAACTGTCGGCGTTTCGGACCCGGGGGGGGTCCCTAGACCGATGAGTGAGATTATTGCTGCGTGTCCCTGCCCAGATGGGTTGGCGTGAGATGGAACACAAGAGGTGGGACAAGCCCTGTATTATCCTGCACCAGGGGTGCTGCTCGTAGTAGGGGTTACAAGCACGTCGCGAGAGGGAGTGTCACACCCGGTTTTAGAAATCAAACCGAATGCGAACCATGTACGTGCCAGGATCAGCAATTCACGTACACAGCAGTTACATAACATGGACATCATCACACAGTGCTCAAATAGTATTAAAAGGGGAAATAATAGTCGATTACATCATACGTCTGAGACGTCCATATGGTCCTTACAATAAATCAAAGTGCAAAAACGAAACGTAGATAACCGCGGCCTTCACAGGCAGCCGACTGGGGGTTGCCGCTAACCCACACCTAGAACTCGTCGTAGTCTTGGAACTCCTGGAAGTCTCCTTCCACAACTTCATCTTCTCCTGAGCAGTGGTTGCAATGCTGACAACCTGGGGGGGAGTTTGGTGTGTAGAGCAAGAGTGAGTACACATCAACATACTCAGCAAGTATCCTGTTTGGCTGTAGTGGACTAGCTTTATGTGGGGATAAGTCAAGCAGTTGCTTTTAGTTGGTCAGATTATTATTTACTAGTAGAAAGCCAGGTTTTAACATTAACCCAAGTTATTAGCCCGATGTACCCTTTCCAAACGGAAAGAATACCACTTACCAGCACCATAGACATAACCAAAACCATCAGTCTCATTGCCACCTGTAAATCAAAATGTCTCTGATCAAGTACCACTAATCATTGGAGCTCCCTTGGCCGCTCATAACCGCGAGCACGGCTGATATATCAGTTTTCAAACACTCTGCAGAGGTTGTGCACTTTACCCACAAGCCGTGATTCCCTCTTGCCTCGGGCCGATCAAACCCTTAAACACTACCAAGGTGAATAGGCAGGGTTTCACTACGTAGCCTTTACAAAGATTCTCCGGGGCTGTAGCCGCCCGTTAGGTTTCCTAAATGTACCGCACTCCTCCCCAAGGGACAAATCGACCTTGGCAGAGCGAGCCGCGTACACCGAGCCCCATTGACGGCACGACAACGAAGCAAACTACACCCCGGATCCTCTAATTACTCAGCTAAGGGCATCCCACTCCACCCTCATGGTTGCACTGTTTTCCCGGGCGGTCATCCATAGAACAGGTCCTTACGGAGAGGCACTCGAGAAATCGCTCGAGCCCCCTTAAAGGCCACAAGTATAACATCATAATAAGAGAAGGGAAAACAGCGTATCATGGATAATCTCATCATGTTCATTGATTAGAGTTGAGCAATAGCATAAAGCTAAACAATAATAATCCAACCCAGATAGGTAAACAAGGATATGGATAACAAAAGCTAGTCAATCCTTAGGTATAAATGTGTAATGCGGGAGGTGAATTAAAGAATGAATAGGACAGAGATACGTCAAAGGACACTTGCCTCCACCAACCGACTGCTGCTCAGGGGTTTCTCCTGTGAGTTCCTCGGGCTCTTCGACCGGATCGTTCTCTATGCGATTGCAAGCATACATACATCCATCCACTCAAATTAGGAAATAAACAGTACACCATTACAAAAGAACAAATAAAGTAAATATGCATAGAATATCACATACGATGATGAATTTACCATGGTTAGAAAGAGGCGGGGAAAGGTCTCGCGAGGGTTAAAGCTTATGCCCGAGACGCACTACGGGTAGACGAACAACTAAATGCTACGTTCTCCAGGTCTACTTAGCTTCAATGATAAGAATTAGCTACATGCACTAATGTAAACGTGACCATTTTTAGTAGATTAACATCGAATAAGATAGACGATTAGCTATACAAATTAACCAACGTAACCAATTTCCAAATTGAGACTCCTATCTTATTAATATAAACAACGTGATTAGCGCGCATAGGATATGGGGGGAGGGTAGACAGGGGCTAGGGGGTAGACGATCGTGTCGCGAGCGCGACAGGGCGCTATGCGTCGCATCGCGAGCTTGACGAGCTACGCCAGAACGCTGCGCGAACACGCGCAAAGCCACACTTAACGTGCCGCGAACGAGTCACGCACGCGTCGGGGCCGTGCGCTGGCCGAGCTTGAGGCCGCGCGCCGAAGGCACGCTGGGCCGAGCTCGAGGCCACGCCGAGGGCCGTCGCGACGCGAGCAAGGCACGTGGGGCGAGCGGGCAAGCATGCCGGGGCAAGCGGGCACGGGCGAGCGAGGGCACGGTCGGTCACCACGTCGGGGCGGGGACGGAGGCGGGTTCACCGGGGGGCGGCTGAACGCGGGGCGGGGCGGTTGGGTCGGGGCCGGGGCGCGGGGCGGCCGAGCCGGGTGGGGCGCGGCAAGGTCGGGCGAGGTCGGGGCCGGGCGCGGTGAGGCGGCTGAGTCAGGGTCGGGGGCGGCCGAGGCCGGGCGCGGCCGAGCCGAAGGCGGCCGGGGCCGGGGCCGAGGCGGGCGGCGCGGGGCGCGGGGGAGGGCGCCGACGGGAGGGAAGGAGGAGGGAGGGGAGGAAAGAGGGAGGGGGAGGGAGGAGGGAGGGCCTCACCGGAGGGGAGGACGGCGGCGGCGGCGCTGGGGAGGGGCGGCGGTGGCGCAGGGGAGGGGCTGCGACGGCTAGGGTTAGGGTGAGGGAGAGAGAGAGAGAGGGATGACGGGCGGGACCCGCGGGGAGGGGATTTTTGGAAAAAGAAAGGGGAGGGGGGTGGTTGGGCCGGTTGGGCCCAAAGGGGGGAGGGGGGGGGGGCGCGGCTGGGCTGCCAGGCGGCCCACAGTGGGAGGGGAAGGGGGGGGGGGGCGGCTGGGCCGCCGCGAGGCCCACGCGGGGGGGAAGGGGGGGGGGGGGGGGGGGCTGGGCCGAAAATGGGGAAGGAGGGGGGAGGAGAAGAAAAAGGTTTTCTTTTCTTTTCTAAAATCTATTTTCCTCTAGGTGAATGCCTTCACATTTTTAAACAATCAAAAGGTATGCATGGTTCGACATGGTGCATCACACAAAATAAAATATTTTAGGGTTGTGCTTTACATGGGATCTCAAGCCGAATCCCGCTATACTTTGGAAAAGATCAAGGTTTAGCGAGGAGAAAAGGGAAAAGGAAAGGGTAACACCTGAATTTGGTGAGGGAAAAGAAGAAAAAAAATCTACCCCCAAATTCAGGGCGTTACAAACCTACCCCCCTTAAAAGAATCTCGCCCTCGAGATTCAGGGTTGGCTAGCAAAGAGCTCTGGGTATTTAGCCAACAGATCATCTTCACGCTCCCAGGTTGCTTCTTCCTCTGAATGGTGATTCCACCTGACTTTGCACATTCTGATGGTCTTCCTTCGAGTGACTCTGTCTGCAACCTTAAGGATTTGCACTGGCTTCTCAACGTAGGTCAAGTCCTCCTGGACTTCAAGACCTTCCACTGGCAACTGCTCTTCTGGCACACGCAAGCACTTCTTCAACTGAGACACATGAAAGACATCATGCACTGCAGACAAATTCTCTGGTAGGCTGAGCTGATAGGCCACTTCTCCACGCCTTAAGAGAATTTGATACGGACCAATATAGCGCGGTGCTAGCTTGCCTTTGACTCCGAATCTTCTGATTCCTCTGAATGGTGACACTTTCAGATAGACGAAGTCTCCGACTTCGAAACTCAGCTCTCTTCCTCTTGTGTCTACATAGCTTCGCTGCCTTGATTGCGCTATCTTCAGGTTCTCTCGAACCATCTTGATGTTCTCTTCGGCTTCAAGCAAAATGTCTGGCCCGAACACTTGCTTTTCCCCAGGCTGATCCCATTGCAATGGAGTTCTACAACTCCTCCCATAGAGCGCTTGAAATGGTGACATCTTCAAACTTGCCTGGTAACTGTTGTTATAGGAAAACTCTGCGTAAGGCAATCGCTTATCCCATCCGGACTGATCTTGCAGCGCACAGGCTCTCAACATATCTTCAAGAATTTGATTGGTCCTTTCAGTCTGACCATCTGTCTGTGGATGATAAGCTGAACTGAAATTCAGATGTGTGCCCAAGGCCTCATGCAACTGCTGCCAGAAATGAGAGGTGAACTGCGTTCCTCTGTCTGACACTATCTTCTTTGGCACACCATGAAGACAAACGATCCGAGACATATACAATTCTGCCAACACTGCACTGCTGTAGTTGGTCTTGACAGGTATGAAGTGGGCTGACTTGGTCAAACGGTCCACAACTACCCAAATAGAATCGTAGCCGGCTCGAGTGCGAGGCAATCCGACTATGAAATCCATACCGATTTCATCCCATTTCCACTGAGGAATTTGCAACGTTTGCAACAATCTAGCTGGTCTCTGGTGCTCTGCCTTAATTCTTCGACAACTATCGCACATAGCCACATGCTCTGCGATTTCCCTCTTCATTCCGTACCACCAGAATTTCTTCTTCAGATCCTGATACATCTTCTCACTACCAGGGTGAATCGAATAAGCAGTCTCATGAGCTTTCTTGAGAATCAACTCCCGAATGGATTGGACATTGGGAACGCACAAGCGGTCTTTGAACCATATCACACCTTCTGCATCTTTACGAAAATCTTTGCCTCTGCCATCTGAAAGGGAAATGTGCCCTTGGGCCATTTCTAAGTATTTTGGTGATTTAGTGTCCAACACAAGTGCCTAGGTGTAAAATGGTGGACAAAGTACAAATCAAGGATAAAGGTATGTTTCTCAGACTTAGTACATTGTTTTAGAGACTAATGTATTGTGTCTAAGTGCTAGAAATAGGATAAGACCAACTAGAAATGTCTTGGCTCGAGCAGCCAAGATTCTGCTCAGTCTGGGTGCACTGGACTGTCCGGTGGTGCACCGGACAGTGTCTGGTGCGCCAGGCTGGCCCTAGCAAACATGCCGCTCTCGGGACTTCAACGGTGGCGTACGGCTAAAATTCACCGGACTGTCCGGTGAAGCACCGGACTGTCCGGTGAAGCACCGGACTATCCGATGAGTCAACCGTCAGCCGGGGCAACGGTCGGCCGAGGATTCCGCGCGTGACGCGTGGCCGAGCCAACGATCACATTGGTGCACCGGACTGTTCGGTGTGCATCGGACATGTCCGGTGCGCCAATGGCTCTCAGGCTATCAACGGTCGACTGCGCCATTTATGGAAGGAAATCGGGCACCGGACAGTGTCCGGTGTGCACCGGACTGTCCGGTGCGCCAGTCGACAGAAGGCAAGATCAGCCTTCCTAGAATGCTCTCAACGGCTCCTAGCTGCCTTGGAGCTATAAAAGGGACCCCTAGGCGCATGAAGGAAAAGACCAAGCATTCCTACAACATTCCTAAGCACCAAGACCTCGATCTCGCGCCTTTGATTCTTTGAAATAGCAGTTAGAGCTCTAGTTGAGTGGTGAACTCATTGAGTTGTGTTGTGAGCTCTCGTTGCGACTTGTGTGCGTGGTATAGCTGTGATTTTTTGTGTCTTGTGTGTGTTGCTAATCCCACCCTTGCTCCGTGCTTCTTTGTGAACTTCAAGTGTAAGGGCGAGAGGCTCCAAGTTGTGGAGATTCCTCGCAAACGGGATTAAGAAAAGCAAGCAAAACACCATGGTATTCAAGTGGGTCTTTGGACCGCTTGAGAGGGGTTGATTGCAACCCTCGTCCGTTGGGACGCCACAACATGGAGTAGGCAAGCGTTGGTCTTGGCCGAACCACGGGATAACAACCGTGCCATCTCTGTGATTGATCTCTTGTGGTTATTGTGTTTTGTCTCCTCTCTAGCCACTTGGCAATTATTGTGCTAACACTTAACCAAGTTTTTGTGGCTTAAGTTTTAAGTTTTACAGGATCACCTATTCACCCCCCTCTAGATTGAAAGGGAAATGTGCCCTTGGGCCATTTCTAAGTATTTTGGTGATTTAGTGTCCAACACAAGTGCCTAAGTGTAAAATGGTGGACAAAGTACAAATCAAGGATAAAGGTATGTTTCTCAGACTTAGTACATTGTTTTAGAGACTAATGTATTGTGTCTAAGTGCTGGAAACAGGATAAGACCAACTGGAAATGTCTTGGCTCGAGCAGCCAAGATTCTGCTCAGTCTGGGTGCACCGAACTGTCCGGTGGTGCACCGGACAGTGTCTGGTGCGCCAGGCTGGCCCTAGCAAACATGCCGCTCTCGGGACTTCAACGGCGGCGTACGGCTAAAATTCACCTGTCACACCCGGGTTTTGGGGGTCCAAAACTCGGGCGCGAACATAATCACCAGGTGTGCTAGGACCAAGTCTCACACATATGATGAATCATGGCACATGATCGAATGTCACATCTTTACTATATAACAGGAGTTCTATACAAAATAAATAAATAATTACATTAAAAGGAGACAACGGTCCAGCAACCCAAAGTTGACTGGGAGACGACGGCCTAGACCTCTCACGAACACATCACAGCATCCTCCAAGCGCCTCATCCTTCGGTACCTGTTCTTGACCTGTGGGGTGTGTGAGACAGCAAGAGTGAGCTCACATACGATCATAGCTCAACAAGTTGTGGGGAATAATGTGCATGAACTCGCCAAAGGTGGGAGCTCACGTGAAGTGTAAGGCTTACCAAAGAGGATGGCTGAAGCTGAGCATTGCTTTTAAAGTTGGTCAAAATTTTATTAGCAATTACTAAGTATAAGTAAATACCAACCCAATTAAGTAGTAGAACAAAAATAACAACCTTCACCTGCGATGCAATGCACATGACAAATTGAGTTTAAGTTCCATAATTTAATCATGTGAGTGTCCGAGCTGCTCATGACCGTGAGCACGGCTAGTATACCAGTTTTACACTCTGCAGAGGTTGCGCATCTTTACCCACAAGTCGTGTTACCCATCTGCCAAGAGACGGCCAATCCCATACACCTCTACCGAGGAGGTGAGGCAGGGTAACACTACGAGGCCTTTACAAAGTTCCACTAGCTTCAGAAAACCCGCTACAGTTTATAGGAAGTTCCAATGCAGGAATCCCTTGCAGGACCGCCATCGCAGCAAAATCCTCCCGAGGGCCTCCCTAGCAGGAATCCCTTGCAGGACTGCCATCGCAGCAAAATCCTCCCGAGGGCCTCCCTACACTGACCACTCCCCTACTGCCCTTGCCCCTTTCGGGTAAGGTAGTCTTCCACTAGCTTTCCTAATTAATCAGCCAAGGGCGTCCCATTAAACCCTTGTGGTAGCACTGTTTTCCCGGGTGGTTCTCCATGTTCCAATTAACATAATGATCTTAACATGAACAGTAAATAACAACTGACAATAAAAGTATAATCATGAATAGTAATGTGTATCTCTATACCCAAAACCACATAAGGCGATAGCAAGTACTACCCAAAGATTCAGTGGTGAACAAGGTATAAAGATAGTCAAACTAGGGTAACCTATTGGGTCTCATCAAAATTAACCTATGCAGATCATTATGATTAATTAGAACATGAGTAGGTAAAAAGAAGTGATCAAGGGCACAACTTGCCTGGCACTTGAGATTCTAGGTACCAACTTGCTTTTCAGATGACTCGTGTCCTCACCGCTAAACGTAGCAATACAGACAAACATGTATAGGCAAAATTAACATCACACCAAACATAAGAATAAACTACGTAATAATAATCTATGCGTCGTAACGAGATTGTGGGAACAAGAACCACCAACTTCGGAGCTACGGTTATTTACTTATGATTTTCTGAAGTCTTGTGTGATTAAACAGGAAAACTCAATTCTAGGTCGATTATAAATCATGTGAGAAAGATAATCGAAATAATTAACTAACTTTCTCTTGATCAAATTATACTTGATTAGAAAACATATTCTATCTCCCATTATAATTATAGACGTAGTAATCTTTGGTTAGTGAGGTAAATTTACTAAACATATGATAAATAAATGACTAATATAAAAGTATATAATATGATATAATTAAGGCTAACACTGTGTAGGCAATTTTATTGCGAAGCTAATGCAACTGGAACGGACTAAAACGGAGTTAAAATGAATGAGTTATGGAATAAACAAGTTTATATGTATTTTTAACATTTATTTTATGAATTTCTGGGATTTATGGACCGCGAGCACAAAATTGTGGAAGTCCAGGGTTTATCCTGTAAATATCAGGGCCCGATTGTAATTACTTTTCACTGGGAAAGGACTGCGGGTTTATTCTGCAGAACAACGAGGGCTCTTTTGAAAAACAGTCGTAGCGAAGGGGCACGGTTAACTCTCAGCCGTCCGATCAAATATCGAAGGCCAGTATTAGATCTTGGCTCTCTGAACCGGTACGCTATGCCCGCGCTTGGATCGCGATCCTGCGGTCCAGATTTTAATAACCCGCGGCAACCTAGGATCGCCCGATCCCATTCCAACCGCCCGGATCAATCCATCGAAGCGGTATGCGTTGTTTCTAATCTCAGCCGTCCAATGTGAGATCGACGCCTACCGCATTTCTTCCCCAACCCGAGCACCCCAGGCGGCGGGACTGGCCTCCCCGCGGTGAAGCTTGCCGGCGAGAGGTAGATCCGCCCCCACCGAGCACTGATCCCAAATTAAACTGGTGCAACGCGTAGCCTGTACGATGACGACAATCATAGGGAAAATCTCACCAGAAATCGCGCAGTTGAATACCATGGCCACGGCACACGGCGGTTCCGGGCCGGAAAAAGTGCTCCGGCGAGGGATTGTCGTTGTTCCACATGATCCCGAGCCCGAAGTCCCAACCGTCCCGCATCCATACAGCTCCGCGAAGCTCCCTGGTACGGTTCCAGGACCCGAACGACGGTGTCCACGCGATTTGGCAGCGGCGGCAGTCTTCTTCTCTCTCCCTTCCGCCTACGGTTCACTTGGTGACTGGGTACTCGTCGAGATGGATAAGGAAGCTAGAGCGGCCGGGTTATATAGGGGCGGGGCGAGTCCGAGCTGAGAGGGTTGGTTGCGCCATGCACGACGGCCGAGCGGAGGTCCGGTGAGGACGCCGCGAAAATCGGTCAGGGAATCGCGTTCTATTGGGATGAAGACACTGCTGACATGCTGGGTCCATGGCGTCAGTGGGTGGAAGGGGGGGTATGCGGTCACGGCGCCCTGGCTGTATGCGCACGCGGCCTCCCCTGCCAAACGGGCCCACATGGCAGTGGCTCCCGAAAAATGAAAATGGGAAAGGGAAAAGAGTAGTGGGCTGCGCGGAAGGATCCGAAGATGGGCTGAATGGAGAGAATAGAGGCCCACTTGGCCGAAAACTGCTTTCTTTTATTATTATTTTTTTTATTCCTTTCCAAATTCAAAACTTCAACTCTAAAATAAATTCTTTTTGTGGCAAATTTGTCATTGAGTTAGATATTGAATTTGAACTTGCCAATATGAATTTTTTTTATTAATAAGTTTTATTTTGTGTTTTATGGTATTTCTCTCCTTCTATTATATTTATTCAAAGTAGGTATTAAATCCTCATTTGAATGTTGATTTATTTATGTCACCAAATGCACACACACAATAAATCCTAGCATGGTGCATATTTTATTTAAGTGTCATTTGTTTTAACTACTCATTCTTATTTATAGTTATTCTCTTTATAATGATTAGATGGCACACAAAATAAGAAGATCAACTATATTCTCATTGTACACATTTTTGGGTATTACAAATCCTACCCCCCTTAACAGAAATCTCGTCCTCGAGATTTGTAAGAAAGAGGATATAGGAAGAGTGATTTGAAATTTAGCTTTTAGTTTCTAATTAGTTCAAAATCAAGAGTCTCTCTTTTTATTATTAGTAAGTGATTAGGAGAGCATGGGTAATATATGTATGTCCACTTTATTATGTAGGATAGAAGATGTCTTTAGAGCATATATATAGGTTTGGTTAAGAAAGTGTAGGGTAAGAAAAGATTCCATCCTAGATTGTGGCTTTTGACTCATCTGGTGATCCCGCTTGATCCTTGAAGACTTGAGTTGGTGTTTATTCCTTTCTTAATGAGGTTGATCATCTTCGATCTCCAATCTTGGTGTCTTCATTTGAGCTAGGGAGATATAGTTAAGATAGTTGGGTATATGAGTAGGACATTTTTTTAATCAATAGGTTCACATAAATGGATTGTGCAACTTATTGGGAGTGTATGGTTGAGTTGATCTATGACACTAACTTAGGCTTAAGTGACTTAAGAGTATGGCTCAATCCTGGTACCAGCATTAAGTAACTCACTTTAGATTGGATCAAATCTAGAATAAATTGATATGGTTATTTTAGACTCGATAAGATCTAAATAAATTCTAGATTAGCTCATGGTTGTTATTCTAAAGAGGGATAAATATGCTAATTAGGGCAAGGTGAACCCATAAGGATAAGGTAGAATCTTTTGAGGTCAGTTAGATCTATTAGGATAAGATAACATCTTTTTAAGATAAGATGAATCTATTAAGGTAGGAGAGAATCTTTTAAGATAAGATGGATCCATTAAGATAATAGAGAGTCTTTAAAGATAAAAGGAATCTATTTAAAATAGATACACTTTAGTGGAGGATAATCTAGGTTGTTAGTTATCTTATGAATTTTATTTATTCATATTTATGCCTATATGTATATACAGATGTAATTGTGGACATTACTCCAGAACTCATCACACTCAATCAAAGATCCAAATCAAACAAATATCATAAGAACAAGCATTCAAGCATATAGATTCAAAAAAATAGTTTTGTTTTTGTTCCTAAGAGTAGGTCTCAAGTCTTAAAGGTCACTTTAGGCACAGGATTTCAAAGTGTGAAATCCACTTTTGTCTTTTAGAAGTGAAAAGGTAAGAGTAATCAGAGTAAAGCGGAAATAGATGAGAAAAGATTAAGAAAAGTTTAGATAAAGAATCAGAGTAGGGTAAGTAAGTAATAGTTGTCCAGTTCTATCTAGGTTTCGTCCTACAGTCAACATCCTCTGATACCACTTCTGTCACACCCGGGTTTTGGGGGTCCAAAACTCGGGCGCGAACATAATCACCAGGTGTGCTAGGACCAAGTCTCACACATATGATGAATCATGGCACAGGATCGAATGTCACATCTTTACTATATAACAGGAGTTCTATACAAAATAGATAAATAATTACATTAAAAGGAGACAACGGTCCAGCAACCCAAAGTTGACTGGGAGACGACGGCCTAGACCTCTCACGAACACATCACAGCATCCTCCAAGCGCCTCATCCTTCGGTACCTGTTCTTGACCTGTGGGGTGTGTGAGACAGCAAGAGTGAGCTCACATACGATCATAGCTCAACAAGTTGTGGGGAATAATGTGCATGAACTCGCCAAAGGTGGGAGCTCACGTGAAGTGTAAGGCTTACCAAAGAGGATGGCTGAAGCTGAGCATTGCTTTTAAAGTTGGTCAAAATTTTATTAGCAATTACTAAGTATAAGTAAATACCAACCCAATTAAGTAGTAGAACAAAAATAACAACCTTCACCTGCGATGCAATGCACATGACAAATTGAGTTTAAGTTCCATAATTTAATCATGTGAGTGTCCGAGCTGCTCATGACCGTGAGCACGGCTAGTATACCAGTTTTACACTCTGCAGAGGTTGCGCATCTTTACCCACAAGTCGTGTTACCCATCTGCCAAGAGACGGCCAATCCCATACACCTCTACCGAGGAGGTGAGGCAGGGTAACACTACGAGGCCTTTACAAAGTTCCACTAGCTTCAGAAAACCCGCTACAGTTTATAGGAAGTTCCAATGCAGGAATCCCTTGCAGGACCGCCATCGCAGCAAAATCCTCCCGAGGGCCTCCCTAGCAGGAATCCCTTGCAGGACTGCCATCGCAGCAAAATCCTCCCGAGGGCCTCCCTACACTGACCACTCCCCTACTGCCCTTGCCCCTTTCGGGTAAGGTAGTCTTCCACTAGCTTTCCTAATTAATCAGCCAAGGGCGTCCCATTAAACCCTTGTGGTAGCACTGTTTTCCCGGGTGGTTCTCCATGTTCCAATTAACATAATGATCTTAACATGAACAGTAAATAACAACTGACAATAAAAGTATAATCATGAATAGTAATGTGTATCTCTATACCCAAAACCACATAAGGCGATAGCAAGTACTACCCAAAGATTCAGTGGTGAACAAGGTATAAAGATAGTCAAACTAGGGTAACCTATTGGGTCCCATCAAAATTAACCTATGCAGATCATTATGATTAATTAGAACATGAGTAGGTAAAAAGAAGTGATCAAGGGCACAACTTGCCTGGCACTTGAGATTCCAGGTACCAACTTGCTTTTCAGATGACTCGTGTCCTCACCGCTAAACGTAGCAATACAGACAAACATGTATAGGCAAAATTAACATCACACCAAACATAAGAATAAACTACGTAATAATAATCTATGCGTCGTAACGAGATTGTGGGAACAAGAACCACCAACTTCGGAGCTACGGTTATTTACTTATGATTTTCTGAAGTCTTGTGTGATTAAACAGGAAAACTCAATTCTAGGTCGATTATAAATCATGTGAGAAAGATAATCGAAATAATTAACTAACTTTCTCTTGATCAAATTATACTTGATTAGAAAACATATTCTATCTCCCATTATAATTATAGACGTAGTAATCTTTGGTTAGTGAGGTAAATTTACTAAACATATGATAAATAAATGACTAATATAAAAGTATATAATATGATATAATTAAGGCTAACACTGTGTAGGCAATTTTATTGCGAAGCTAATGCAACCGGAACGGACTAAAACGGAGTTAAAATGAATGAGTTATGGAATAAACAAGTTTATATGTATTTTTAACATTTATTTTATGAATTTCTGGGATTTATGGACCGCGAGCACAAAATTGTGGAAGTCCAGGGTTTATCCTATAAATATCAGGGCCCGATTGTAATTACTTTTCACTGGGAAAGGACTGCGGGTTTATTCTGCAGAACAACGAGGGCTCTTTTGAAAAACAGTCGTAGCGAAGGGGCACGGTTAACTCTCAGCCGTCCGATCAAATATCGAAGGCCAGGATTAGATCTTGGCTCTCTGAACCGGTACGCTATGCTCGCGCTTGGATCACGATCCTGCGGTCCAGATTTTAATAACCCGCGGCAACCCAGGATCGCCCGATCCCATTCCAACCGCCCGGATCAATCCATCGAAGCGGTATGCGTTGTTTCTAATCTCAGCCGTCCAATGTGAGATCGACGCTTACCGCATTTCTTCCCCAACCCGAGCACCCCAGGCGGCGGGACTGGCCTCCCTGCGGTGAAGCTTGCCGGCGAGAGGTAGATCCGCCCCCACCGAGCACTGATCCCAGATTAAACTGGTGCAACGCGTAGCCTGTACGATGACGACAATCATAGGGAAAATCTCACCAGAAATCGCGCAGTTGAATACCATGGCCACGGCACACGGCGGTTCCGGGCCGGAAAAAGTGCTCCGGCGAGGGATTGTCGTTGTTCCACATGATCCCGAGCCCGAAGTCCCAACCGTCCCGCATCCATACAGCTCCGCGAAGCTCCCTGGTATGGTTCCAGGACCCGAACGATGGTGTCCACGTGATTTGGCAGCGGCGACAGTCTTCTTCTCTCTCCCTTCCGCCTACGGTTCACTTGGTGACTGGGTACTCGTCGAGATGGATAAGGAAGCTAGAGCGGCCGGGTTATATAGGGGCAGGGCGAGTCCAAGCTGAGAGGGTTGGTTGCGCCATGCACGACGGCCGAGCGGAGGTCCGGTGAGGACGCCGCGAAAATCGGTCAGGGAATCGCGTTCTGTTGGGATGAAGACACTGCTGACATGCTGGGTCCATGGCGTCAGTGGGTGGAAGGGGGGGTATGCGGTCACGGCGCCCTGGCTGTATGCGCACGCGGCCTCCCCTGCCAAACGGGCCCACATGGCAGTGGCTCCCGAAAAATGAAAATGGGAAAGGGAAAAGAGTAGTGGGCTGCGCGGAAGGATCCGAAGATGGGCTGAATGGAGAGAATAGAGGCCCACTTGGCCGAAAACTGCTTTCTTTTTTTATTATTTTTTTTTATTCCTTTCCAAATTCAAAACTTCAACTCTAAAATAAATTCTTTTTGTGGCAAATTTGTCATTGAGTTAGATATTGAATTTGAACTTGCCAATATGAATTTTTTTTATTAATAAGTTTTATTTTGTGTTTTATGGTATTTCTCTCCTTCTATTATATTTATTCAAAGTAGGTATTAAATCCTCATTTGAATGTTGATTTATTTATGTCACCAAATGCACACACACAATAAATCCTAGCATGGTGCATATTTTATTTAAGTGTCATTTGTTTTAACTACTCATTCTTATTTATAGTTATTCTCTTTATAATGATTAGATGGCACACAAAATAAGAAGATCAACTATATTCTCATTGTACACATTTTTGGGTATTACATCACCGGACTGTCCGGTGAAGCACCGGACTGTTCGGTGAGTCAACCGTCAGCCGGGGCAATGGTCGGCCGAGGATTCCGCGCGTGACGCGTGGCCGAGCCAACAGTCACATTGGTGCACCGGACTGTCCGGTGTGCACCGGACATGTCCGGTGCGCCAACGGCTCTCAGGCTATCAACGGTCGACTGCGCCATTTATGGAAGGAAATCGGGCACCAGACAGTGTCCGGTGTGCACCAGATTGTCCGGTGCGCCAGTCGACAGAAGGCAAGATCAGCCTTCCTAGAATGCTCTCAACGGCTCCTAGCTGCCTTGGAGCTATAAAAGGGACCCCTAGGTGCATGGAGGAAAAGACCAAGCATTCCTACAACATTCCTAAGCACCAAGACCTCGATCCCGCGCCTTTGATTCTTTGAAATAGCAATTAGAGCTCTAGTTGAGTGGTGAACTCATTGAGTTGTGTTGTGAGCTCTCGTTGCGACTTGTGTGCGTGGTATAGCTGTGATTTTTTGTGTCTTGTGTGTGTTGCTAATCCCACCCTTGCTCCGTGCTTCTTTGTGAACTTCAAGTGTAAGGGCGAGAGGCTCCAAGTTGTGGAGATTCCTCGCAAACGGGATTAAGAAAAGCAAGCCAAACACCGTGGTATTCAAGTGGGTCTTTGGACCGCTTGAGAGGGGTTGATTGCAACCCTCGTCCATTGGGACGCCACAACATGGAGTAGGCAAGCGTTGGTCTTGGCCGAACCACGGGATAACCACCGTGCCATCTCTGTGATTGATCTCTTGTGGTTATTGTGTTTTGTCTCCTCTCTAGCCACTTGGCAATTATTGTGCTAACACTTAACCAAGTTTTTGTGGCTTAAGTTTTAAGTTTTACAGGATCACCTATTCACCCCCCTCTAGGTGCTCTCAATTGGTATCGGAGCCGTTCTCTTCACAAAGGGACTAATCGCCCGAAGGGATGGATCCTAAGGGGAAGGGTATCGTGATCAATGATAAAGAGAAGGAATCTTTCGTCAACGAGCCGAAGGATGACAAGCCTACCGACTCGGGCTCGGGCCATAGATGGAAAGATGGGAAGAAGAAGAAGACGAGGCACATCAAGGAGATCGTCTACTACGACGACAGCGATGAGTCTACTTCTTCCCAAAAGGACGACGACCACAACGATTACGAGAGAAGGAAACCGGTCAAATCGAACTTTCCTTTTGATTACTCTCGTATTCCTCAAAGTACAAATGCTCATTTATTATCTATTCCACTTGGTAAACCTCCTCATTTTGATGGAGAGGACTACGGATTTTGGAGTCACAAAATGCGTAGTCACTTGTTCTCTCTCCATCCTAGTATATGGGAGATTGTAGAGAGTGGAATGCACTTTGATAGTACGGATAGTCCCATATTCATTAATGAGCAAATTCATAAGAATGCACAAGCTACTACTGTGTTGTTAGCCTCCTTGTGCAGGGACGAGTACCATAAAGTGAGCGGCTTGGACAATGCCAAGCAGATCTGGGACACCCTCAAGATTTCTCATGAGAGGAACGACATCACCTTGCTCACTAAGATGGAGTTGGTGGAGGGCGAGCTTGGACGATTCGCGATGATAAGGGGCGAGGAGCCGACCCAAACATACAACCGGCTCAAGACCCTTATCAACAAAATAAGGAGCTACGGAAGCACGCGATGGACGGACCACGACGTCGTTCGATTTATGCTAAGGTCCTTTACCGTTCTTGATCCTCATTTGGTGAATAATATTCGTGAGAATCCCAGGTACACCAAAATGTCGCCCGAAGAAGTCCTTGGAAAATTCGTAAGCGGGCGAATGATGATCAAGGAGGCAAGATACGTGGACGACGCATTGAATGGTCCAATCAACGAGCCTCAACCCCTTGCTCTCAAGGCAACAAGAAGCAAGGAGGCACAACCTAGCAAGGTGGCACAAATTGAGGCAGCCGGACTTAATGATGAAGAGATGGCCCTCATCATCAAAAGATTCAAGACGGCGCTAAAGGGTCGCAAGGGGCAGCCAAGCAAGACAAGACAAAGGGGAAGCGCTCATGCTTCAAATGTGGTAAGCTTGGTCATTTTATTGCTAACTGTCCCGATAATGATAGTGATCAGGATCAAGGGAACAAGAGGGAGAAGAAAAAGAACTATAAGAAGGCAAAGGGCGAGGCACATCTTGGCAAGGAGTGGGATTCGGATTGCTCCTCGTCCGACTCCGACAATGAAGGACTCGCCGCCACCGCCTTCAACAAGTCATCCCTCTTCCCCAACGAGCGTCACACATGCCTTATGGCAAGGGAGAAGAAGGTATGTACTCGAAACTCTACTTATGCTTCTTCAAGTGAGGATGAATCTAGTGATGAGGATGAAATAGATTATTCATGTTTATTTAAGGGCCTAGATAGAACCAAGGTAGATAAAATTAATGAATTGATCGATGTCTTGAATGATAAGAATAGGCTTTTAGAAAAACAAGAGGACTTGTTGTATGAAGAACATGACAAATTTGTAGAAGCACAAAAATCTCATGCCTTAGAAGTTAAGAGAAATGAAATGCTTTCTTGTGAATTATCTTCTTGCCATGAGACGATTTCTAGCTTAAGGAGCATTAATGATGATTTGAATGCTAAGTTAGAAATAGCTAGTAAATCAACAACTTGTGTAGAAAATGTTGTTATTTGCAATAGATGTAAAGATATTGATATTGATGCTTGTAATGAACACGTAGCTTCAATTGCAAAGTTAAATGATGAAATGGCTAGTCTTAATGCCCAACTTAAGACTAGCAAAAGTGATTTTGATAAACTAAAATTTTCTAGGGATGCCTACACGATTGGTAGACACCCCTCAATTAAGGATGGACTTGGCTTCAAGAGGGAAGCCAAGAACTTAACAAACCATAAGGCTCCCATCTCCGCCAAGGAGAAAGGGAAGGCCCCTATGGCAAGAAGTACTAAAAAGAACCATGCTTTTATGTACAATGATAGAAGACAGTCTCATAGGAGTTGTAATGCTTTTGATTCACATGCCTATGATTCTTATGCTATGTCTGCTCCCAGTTCTTCCTATATGCATGGTAGAGATATGGCTAGGAAAAATATTCATCATGTGCCTAGAAAGAATATTGTTCATGTTCCTAGGAAAGTTACGAATGAACCCTCTACAATTTATCATGCTTTGAATGCTTCCTTTGCTATTTGTAGAAAGGATAGGAAGATAGTTGCTAGGAAATTAGGGGCAAAATGCAAGGGTGATAAAACTTGCATTTGGGTCCCTAAGACAATTGTGACTAACCTTGTAGGACCCAACAAGAGTTGGGTACCTAAGACCCAAGCCTAAATTTGCCTTGTAGGTTTATGCATCCGGGGGTTCAAGCTGGATTATCGACAGCGGATGCACGAACCATATGACGGGGGAAAATAAGATGTTCACCTCCTACGTCAAGAATGAGGATTCCCAAGATTCAATCATATTCGGTGATGGGAACCAAGGCAAGGTGAAAGGTTTAGTCAAGATTGCAATATCAAATGAGCACTCTATCTCTAATGTGTTTTTAGTTGAGTCTCTTGGATATAATTTACTATCTGTCAGTCAATTATGTAATATGGGATATAATTGTCTATTTACAAATGTAGATGTGTCTGTCTTTAGAAGATGTGATGGTTCACTAGCTTTTAAGGGTGTACTAGACGACAAACTTTATTTAGTTGATTTTGCAAAAGAGGAGGCCGGTCTAGATGCATGCTTAATTGCTAAGACTAGCATGGGCTGGCTGTGGCATCGCCGCTTAGCACATGTGGGGATGAAGAACCTTCACAAGCTTCTAAAGGGAGAACACGTGATAGGTTTGACTAACGTGCAATTCGAAAAAGATAGACCTTGTGCAGCTTGTCAAGCAGGTAAACAAGTGGGAGGAGCACATCACAGCAAGAATGTGATGACCACTTCAAGACCTCTGGAGCTACTGCATATGGACCTCTTCGGATCCGTCGCCTATCTGAGCATAGGAGGAAGTAAGTATGGTCTAGTTATTGTTGATGACTTTTCCCGCTTCACTTGGGTATTCTTTTTGCAGGATAAGTCTGAAACCCAAGGGACCCTCAAGCGCTTCCTAAGGAGAGCTCAAAATGAGTTTGAGCTCAAGGTGAAGAAGATAAGAAGCGACAACGGGTCCGAATTCAAGAATCTTCAAGTGGAGGAGTTCCTTGAGGAGGAGGGTATCAAGCACGAGTTCTCCGCTCCCTACACACCTCAGCAAAATGGTGTGGTAGAGAGGAAGAACATGACGCTCATTGATATGGCGAGGACTATGCTTGGAGAGTTCAAGACCCCCGAGCGTTTTTTGTCGGAAGCCGTGAACACGGCTTGCCACGCCATCAACAGGGTCTACCTTCACTGCCTCCTCAAAAAGACCTCATATGAGCTACTAACTGGTAACAAACCCAATGTGTCGTACTTTCGTGTATTTGGGAGTAAATGCTACATTCTAGTGAAGAAGGGTAGGAATTCCAAATTTGCTCCCAAAGCTGTAGAAGGGTTTTTATTAGGTTATGATACAAATACAAAGGCGTATAGGGTCTTCAACAAATCATCGGGTTTGGTTGAAGTCTCTAGCGACGTTGTATTTGATGAGACTAATGACTCTCTAAGAGAGCAAGTTGTTAATCTTGATGATGTAGATGAAGAAGACGTTCCAACGACCGCGATACGCACCATGGCGATTGGAGATGTACGGCCTTAGGAACAATTGGAGCAAGATCAACCGTCTTCCTCAACTATGGTGCATCCCCCAACCCAAGATGACGAACAGGTACCTCAAGTGGAGGCGCATGATCAAGGGGGAGCACAGGATGTTCAAGAGGAAGAAACACCTCAGGCACCTCCAACCAAAGTTCGAGCGACGATTCAAAGGGATCATCCCGTTGACCAAATTTTGGGTGATATTAGCAAGGGAGTAACTACTCGTTCAAGATTAGTTAATTTTTGTGAGCATTACTCCTTTGTCTCTTCTATTGAGCCTTTTAGGGTAAAGAGGCCCTGCTAGATCCGGACTGGGTGTTGGCTATGCAGGAGGAACTCAACAACTTCAAGCGCAATGAAGTTTGGACACTGGTGCCTCGTCCCAAGCAAAATGTTGTGGGAACCAAGTGGGTGTTCCGCAACAAACAGGACGAGCACGGGGCGATGACAAGGAACAAGGCTCGACTTGTGGCAAAAGGTTATGCCCAAGTTGCAGGTTTGGACTTTGAGGAGACTTTCGCTCCTGTGGCTAGGCTGGAATCAATTCGTATTTTGCTAGCATATGCCGCTCACCATTCTTTCAGGTTGTACCAAATGGATGTGAAGAGCGCTTTCCTCAACGGGCCAATTAAGGAGGAGGTGTACGTGGAGCAACCCCCTGGCTTCGAGGATGAACGATACCCCGACCACGTGTGTAAGCTCTCTAAGGCGCTCTATGGACTTAAGCAAGCCCCAAGAGCATGGTATGAATGCCTTAGAGACTTTTTAATTACTAATGCTTTCAAGGTTGGGAAAGCCGATCCAACTCTTTTCACTAAGACTTGCGATGGTGACCTTTTTGTGTGCCAAATTTATGTCGATGACATAATATTTGGTTCTACTAACCAAAAGTCTTGTGAAGAGTTTAGCAGGGTGATGACGCAGAAATTCGAAATGTCGATGATGGGCGAGTTGAATTACTTCCTTGGGTTCCAAGTGAAGCAACTCAAGGACAGCACCTTCATCTCCCAAACGAAGTACACGCAAGATTTGATAAAGCGGTTCGGGATGAAGGACGCCAAGCCCGCAAAGACACCGATGGGAACCGACGGACACACCGACCTCAACAAAGGTGGTAAGTCCGTTGATCAAAAAGCATACCGGTCCATGATAGGTTCTTTGCTTTACTTATGTGCTAGTAGACCGGATATTATGCTTAGCGTATGCATGTGTGCTAGATTTCAATCCGATCCTAAGGAGTGTCACTTAGTGGCTGTGAAGCGAATTCTTAGATATTTAGTCGCTACGCCTTGCTTTGGGATCTGGTATCCAAAGGGGTCTAACTTTGACTTGATTGGATATTCAGATTCCGACTATGATGGATGTAAGGTCGATAGGAAGAGTACATCGGGGACGTGCCAATTCTTAGGAAGGTCCCTGGTGTCGTGGAACTCTAAGAAACAAACTTCCGTTGCCCTATCCACCGCTGAGGCCGAGTACGTTGCCGCAGGACAGTGTTGCGCGCAACTACTTTGGATGAGGCAAACCCTCCGGGACTTTGGCTACAATTTGAGCAAAGTTCCACTCCTATGTGACAATGAGAGTGCTATCCGAATAGCGGAAAATCCTGTTGAGCACAGCCGCACAAAGCACATTGACATCCGGCATCACTTTTTGAGAGACCACCAGCAAAAGGGAGATATCGAAGTGTTTCATGTTAGCACCGAGAACCAGCTAGCCGATATCTTTACCAAGCCTTTAGATGAGAAGACCTTTTGCAGGCTGTGTAGTGAGCTAAATGTCCTAGATTCGCGGAACTTGGATTGATTTATAGCATACATGTGTTTATGCCTTTGATCATGTTCCTTATGCATTTTGTTGCTCACTATGGTGCTCAAGTTGTACAATCACTCCCCGGACCTCACAAGTCCTTGTGCAAGTGATGCACATATTTAGGGGGAGTTGTGCTACAACTTGACCCTTTGAGACTAACCGTTTGCATGAGTTTGCTTGATTTAGTCTCAAAGGCGTGTTGAAAGGGAAAAGGTGGACTTGGACCATGAAAGACTTCCACTGCACTCCGATGAGAGGGTAACTTATTCCAAGTTCATCTCATGTACTCTTATTGCCTTTATGTTCTTATTTGAAGAATTTGGTGAGGCAATGGGGTTTTAGGGCCAAGATTGATCCCGTTTTGGTGCTTGATGCCAAAGGGGGAGAAAATAAAGGCCAAAGCAATAGATGGATCAGCTACCACTTGAGAAATTTTGAAAATAGTAGATTAGAGCTTTTGGTTTGTCAAAACTCTTTTATTGTCTCTCTTGTCAAAAGTTGGCTTCTTGTGGGGAGAAGTGTTGAGTATGGGAAAAAGGGGAGTTTTTGAAATCTTGAATCAATTTCTCTTGGAATGACTCTCTTTATGTCTTAACATGTGTGTTTTACTTAGAGATAGAAATTTGAGTTTGATTTGCAAAAACAAACCAAGTGGTGGCAAAGAGTGATCCATATATGTCAAATTTGAATCAAAACAATTTGAGTTCTTATTTGATTTGATTTTATATTTGTTCTACTTGCTTTATATTGTGTTGGCATAAATCACCAAAAAGGTGGAGATTGAAAGGGAAATGTGCCCTTGGGCCATTTCTAAGTATTTTGGTGATTTAGTGTCCAACACAAGTGCCTAAGTGTAAAATGGTGGACAAAGTACAAATCAAGGATAAAGGTATGTTTCTCAGACTTAGTACATTGTTTTAGAGACTAATGTATTGTGTCTAAGTGCTGGAAACATGATAAGACCAACTGGAAATGTCTTGGCTCGAGCAGCCAAGATTCTGCTCAGTCTGGGTGCACCGGACTGTCCAGTGGTGCATCGGACAGTGTCCGGTGCGCCAGGCTGGCCCTAGCAAACATGCCGCTCTCGGGACTTCAACGGCGGCGTACGGCTAAAATTCACCGGACTGTCCGGTGAAGCACCGGACTGTCCGGTGAGTCAACCGTCAGCCGGGGCAACGGTCAGCCGAGGATTCCGCGCGTGACGCGTGGCCGAGCCAACGGTCACGTTGGTGCACCGGACATGTCCGGTGCGCCAACGGCTCTCAGGCTATCAACGGTCGACTGCGCCATTTATGGAAGGAAATCGGGCACCGGACAGTGTCCGGTGTGCACCAGACTGTCCAGTACGCCAGTCGACAGAAGGCAAGATCAGCCTTCCTAGAATGCTCTCAACGACTCCTAGCTGCCTTGGAGCTATAAAAGGGACCCCTAGGCGCATGGATGAAAAGACCAAGCATTCCTACAACATTCCTAAGCACCAAGACCTCGATCCCGCGCCTTTGATTCTTTGAAATAGCAATTAGAGCTCTAGTTGAGTGGTGGAATCAGTCGCCGAATCTCACTTATCTTTTCATCATTCTTCTGCGCTTCATTGATTTCCCGTTCTAGGGTAGGTTCCAACTCAACTGTGACTCCTCACGAATTATTCAGAAACCCAAGACTCAACCTGTCAAACTCTTTGGCCAACTCATAAGGCATCGGACGAGCGACCATCAGATTGACTTGACTCTTTCTGCTCAAAGCATCTGCCACTACGTTCGCTTTGCCTGGATGGTAGTGAATCTCCAACTCATAGTCTTTGATCAACTCTAACCATCTTCGTTGCCTCATATTCAACTCTGACTGAGTGAATATGTACTACAGACTCTTGTGGTCTGTGTAAACATCGCATTTCTGTCCATACAGATAGTGCCTCCATGTCTTCAGTGTGTGAACCACTGCGGCCAACTCTAGATCATGGATTGGGTAATTCTTCTCATGAATCTTCAGCTGTCGGGACGAGTAAGCCACAACTCTTCCCTCTTGCATCAATACGCATCCCAAACCTGTGTAACAAGCATCACAGTACACAGAGAAGGGCTTGTGCACATCAGGCAAGACTAGGACAGGTGCTGTTGTCAACTTCTCTTTCAGCGTTTCAAAGGTCTCTTGACATTTCTGGGTCCACTTGAACTCAACCTTGTTGCCTAGCAACGCTGTCATTGGTTTCGCAATCTTCGAAAACCCTTCAATGAATCGCTGATAATATTCGGCCATTCCAATGAAGCTCTTGATTCCTCGAGCATCCGTTGGCGCTTTCTAGTTCAGAATGTCTGCCACTTTCTTCGGATCCACAACCAATCCTTCTTTGTTGATTATGTGACCCAAGAACAGGACTTCATTGATCCAGAATTCACATTTGCTCAACTTTGCATACAACTGGTGCTCTCGCAATCTCTGCAATACCATCCTCAAATGATCTGCATGTTCTTCTTCGCTTTGAGAATAAACTAGAATGTCATCAATGAATACCACCACAAACTTATCAAGATAATCCATGAATACACTGTTCATCAGATTCATAAAGAAGGCCGGTGCATTTGTCAAACCAAAAGACATCACAGTGAACTCATACAAACCATACTTGGTAATGAATGTCGTCTTCGGAATGTCCGAAGGTCGAATCCTAAGCTGATGATAACCCGACCTCAGATCAATCTTGGAGAACACACTGGCTCCTCTCAACTGGTCGAACAGATCTTCTATTCTGGGCAAAGGGTACTTATTCTTGATCGTGACTTCATTCAAAGCTCAATAATCAATACACATCCTTTTGGTGCCATCTTTCTTTTCCACAAATAGGACAGGGGCGGTCCAAGGCGAGGTGCTTGGCCGGATGTAACCTTTCTCTGACAGTTCGTCAATCTGCTTCTTAAGCTCAACCAACTCTGGTCCGGATATTCGGTAAGCTCTCTTAAAGATGGGGGCGGTTCTAGGAAGAAGCTCTATGGCAAACTCAACTTTCCGCTCTGGTGGCATACCCGGTAAATCCTTTGGAAACACATCTAGAAATTCAGACACAACCTTGATACTCTCAATTGGGTCTGCTTCACTGCTATCGACAGCCATATGATAACAACTTCCTCTCTTCGGTTCAGGCGGGGCTAACTCGGTCACCACTTCCTCTCCTAGTGGGGACACTAACTTGATTGTCCTCTTATCACAACTGATAACTGCCTGATACTTATCTAGCCAATTCATCCCTAGGATGACATCTATTCCCTGAGTACCCATTACTATGAGGTTGGCAGGAAACGCTATCCCCCTTATTTCCACACTTACATTCAAACAAATGCTATCAGCTCGAATTCTACCACCGACTGAGTCAATTTGAATGGGGGTTGACATGGTAGTAATTGGAAGATTATGTGCTTCTACCCATGATGCAGTAATGAAAGAATGCGTTGCTCCGGTATCGAATAACACTTCTGCAATATGGGAGTCGACTGGGAACGTACCTACTATCATGCCGGGGGTCTCCTGAACTGCTTCAGCCTCCAAGTGGTTCAGTCTTCCATGATTGTAGCGCGACTGAGGGCGATTTCCTGCTCCAGGCTGAGACACATTCTGCTTTGCTGGGGCATTGGGGCCTGACTGCTGCTGGGCTGCCTTCTTCGGACATTGCATCACCCAATGGCCTTGCTCTCCACAGTGGAAACATGCTCTGTTTCCAACCTAAGCTGGTGCTTCCTGACTGTTCTGCTGACTTGCTGGGGCAGGAAGACGAGGTGCCTGCTGATTCTGCCTCTAAAACTGACCTCCTGACTGATTGCTCTGACAGTTCTGATACTGGTGCTGAGGGTACTGCCTTTGGAACTGCTGACGCTGCTGAGGTGGACGCTGGTTCTGCCTGAACTACTGAGGTTGGTTGCTTGAGAAACGAGGGCGGCTGCTGCTTCCAGGCTGGGGTCCACTGATCTTACGCTTACGATCCTCCATCTCCTTACGCTTCCTCTCTGTCATGATTGCTCTGTCAATCAGGTGCTGTGTCACACCCGGTTTTGGAAGGCAAACCAAGTGCGAACTATGTACGTGCCAGGATCAGAACTCACGTACACAGCGATTACATAAATGAACATCAGTGTACATTGCTCGAATAATAACTTAAAAGAGTATTAACTTATTACATCACAGAGTCATAGACATCCACATAGTCATCGACTTAACAGTTAAATCAAAGTGCTAGCGAAACGCAGTAAAGATGAGGCCTTCACAGGCAGCTGACTGGGGGGTTGCCGCCAACCCACACCTAGAATTCGTCGTAGTCTTGGAACTCCTGGAAGTCTCCTTCCACGGCTTCACCTTCTCCTGAGCAGTGGTTACAATGCGGACAACCTGGTGTTTTGTGGTAAAGCAAGGATGAGTACACATCAACGTACTCAGCAAATGTCCCGTTTGGCTGAAGTGGACTAGCTTTATGTGGGGTTAGGCTCAAGCAGTTGCTTTTAGTTGGTCAGGTATTTATCATTAGTATAAGCCAGATTTTAGCATTAACCAACCCATGAACCATTTCCTCATCGAGGAACAACATCATCATATTCGAACCAAAACCATAACATAATCCTTGTATCTCGAACCATCTGTATCTCTAATCAAAGAGGATCCCAAGGCTGCTCTTAACCGTGAGCACGGCTGATATATCAGTTTCACTACCCTCTGCAGAGGTCGCACACTTTACCCATGAGTCATGATGCCCTTTCTGCCCGGGGAGAGCTAATCCCCATTGACCACTACCTAGGTGGTCCGACAGGGTATCACTACGTAGCTTTTACAAAGATTCCCTAGAGATCATAGCTGCCCGTTAGGTTTCTCCAGTTTGATAAACACAGTACCCCTCCCCACAGGAGAGTGACTAACAAAAAGCAAAACGAAAGAACCTCGGCACTCAGCCTCGGCAGAGCAAGCACTGTGCCTGGACCCCATTGACGGCACGACGGCTAAGCAACTACACCTCTAGTTCCTCTAATTAATTAGCTAAGGGCATCCCATTTCACCCTCATGGTTGCACTGTTATCCCGGGTGGTCTCTCAACGAACAGGTCCTTACGGAGAGGTACTCAGGAAACAGCCTGAGCCCCCTAGAGTATCACAAGATCATCAATATCATCAGGATAACAGTATCGTAAATAGTCACATCATGTTCATTGATTGAGTTAAGGCAATAGCAGAATGCTAACCTTAACAGCCCTTAAGGTCATCAAGGATAAAGTAGAGTGTAAAGCTAGTCAATCCTTAGGTTTCAAGTAAGTAATGCGGGGTAGTAAGTTATAAATGAATAGGACATAATGGGTCAGAGGACACTTGCCTTCACCAAACTGTTGATCAGGAACTTCCTCTGCAACTCCCTCGGGAAACACAGACTGCTCGTTGTCTACGTAAAGTAATCATTCACACTATGCACTTGGGAAATAACAAACAAAAATAATATACCAAACATATGCAACAGAGAGATCACAAGTTCATAATAGAAAGGGGATAGGCACTCTGGTATTCCCTAGGTCTAGGGTAGAGGACTATACAAAATGATTCATTATCCACTAATCAGGTTTAAGTCAGTGGTGGGGTTTAATCATTACATGGTTTTAAGTCCATAAACTTAGGTGCTCCCACTTTTATTAAAGTCTTCTATCTTTTATTTATCTCAAATAGGGGTTCCAATAACCTTAATCTTATCTTAATGATCAACTATTAATTGGGACATAAAAACAGCAGGGAAACATTGGTTAAATAGGTAGACAAAAATACTATGAGCATTTTGCAATTTGAAGCACCTAATTTGGAGTTCATATGACAAAGTTATGAATTTTACAAGTTTAGGGATTAAAAATATACCCTAAATACTTATTTTGAATTAAATAAGAGGTCCGAGGACCTAACTGCGAGAATCCAGGGACGGCGGGTTAATTTTCAGGAAGCCGTGGGTCTCTTTAAGAAAACGCGCGGGCGAAGGGGTATCGGGCGTTTATAGCCGTTGGATCTCGGATCAACGCCCGAGATTAGATCCGCGGGCGGGCGCGCGAGCGCGCGGCGGCCTGAGCGGCTGACAGGCGGGGCCGGGCGGGCAGCGCGGGGCGGACGGCTGACAGGCGGGGCCGGGCGAGCAGCGCGGGCGCGGGCGGGCTGACAGGCGGGGCCAGGCGGCAGAGCGGGCGCGGGGTGTGAGGGAAGCGGCCCTGGGCCGTTGGATCTCCGGCGGACGGCCAGGATTGGGCCCGGGCTAATTGAATCAGGGCCGCCCGATCTGGGATGAACGGCGGGGGTCGGGTGGCCGGCCTTGGCCTTTCCTACGGCTAGCAGAGGCGGCGGCGCTCGTCTTCGCGGCGGAGGACTCGCCGGAGACGAGGGGCGCGGGCGCTCTGCGGGTCTTTGGGGTGACCTGAGCGGCCGGGAAGGTTGGGGAGGGCGCGGGGAATCGTCCGGTGGGGGCTAGGTCGGGGCAGGGGCACCGGAGGGGGGCGGTCCACGGCGAAGCGGCTTGGCGGCGGCGCTATGGGACTCCGGCGAGCAATTAAGCGCAGTAGAGAGCAATAGAGAGGAAGGGAGAGGGCAGGGGAGGTTCCTTACCTCAAGACGGACTCCGGGGACTCCTCGGTGGCGGCAATGGCGCGACGACGGCCCGGGTCGGCGGTGGCGGACCTCCACGGCTACACGGAGGACGGCGGGTGAGCGCGAGCAGAGGGAAATAGGGAGGGGAAGGGGAAATTGGAGCGCGTCCCGGGTTGCGGACGTCGAGGCGAAGCTCACCGTGGCAGAGAGCACGGCAGAGCTCCAACGGCGACGGGGAAACGGGCTCGGGCGGTGATGGTTCGTGGCGGCGGCGTTCTGGCGTGCGCGCAGCGAGGGGGAGGTGAGGGAGGGGTCTGTTGGTGCGCAAATGAGGGAGGGGGAGAGGGCGAGTGGGGTTCTGGGCTCAAGTGGCCGGGGGCGGGGCGGGGCGGTTGCGAGCTCCACGCGCGACGTGGGCGCGGAGACCGCGGCAACGCGCAGCTCGGGCGGCGGTTACGCGGGGAAGACGGGGCTGACAGGCCGGGCCCGCGAGCAGAGAGAGAGGGAGGCGGGCGCGGAGACGGCGGCCGCGCTGACGGGCGGGCCCGCCAGGGCAGAGAGAGCGGGGGGGAGAGGCGCGCGCGCGGGGCTGGGCCGGCTAGGCCGAAAGGCCGAGGGGGCGGGGAAAGCGGGCTTCTTTTCCTTTTTCTTTTATTCTGGTATTTGTTTTCTCTTTTCTTTTTATTTTCTCTATTTGATTCAAATTCAAATAAGCCACAAATTCAAATTAGACTTTCTAAGAATTATGCACCAAACAAAAGTGAAATCTAGGGTTCAACATGATGCAACAATTCATACTCCCTTGGAGTTTGAGCTAATGGACTATAATTATAAATAAAATAACCACTTTTCTCCTATAGAAATGAGAAAGAGAAGATTGGGGAAGGATGAGAAAAGGGAAGTAACACCTGAATTTGTGAATATGAGCAAAGAAATTTTATACCCCCAAATTCAGGGTGTTACAAACCTACCCCCCTTAAAAGAATCTCGCCCCGAGATTCAGGGTTGGTCAGCAAAGAGTTCAGGGTATTTGGCCTTCAGATCATCTTCTCGTTCCCAGGTTGCTTCTTCCTCGGAGTGTTGACCCCATCTGACTTTGCACATTCTGATGGTATTCCTCCGGGTGACTCTGTCTGCAAACTCCAGAATCTGCGTTGGCTTCTCTATGTATGTCAGATCCTCCTGGACTTCCAAACCCTCCACTGGCAACTGTTCTTCTGGTACTCGCAGACACTTCTTCAATTGTGACACGTGGAACACATTGTGCACTACCGACAAACTTTCTGGTAGGTTGAGTTGGTAAGCCACTTCTCCACGCTTTGCTTGAATCTGATATGGTCCAACGTACCGGGGTGCTAACTTGCCTTTAACTCCGAACCTTCTGACTCCCCTGATAGGTGACACTTTCAGATAGACGTAATCTCCCACTTCAAAACTCAGTTCTCTTCTCCTTCTGTCCGCGTAGCTTCGCTGCCTTGATTGTGCTATCTTCAGATTCTCCCGAACCATTTTGATATTCTCTTCGGCTTCAAGCAAAATGTCGGGGCCAAACACCTGTCTCTCTCCAGGCTGGTCCCAATGCAGCGGAGTCCTACAACTCTGCCCATAGAGTGCCTGAAACAGCGACATCTTCAAGCTGGCCTGGTAACTATTGTTATAGGAGAATTCTGCATAAGGTAACCTTTTGTCCCATCCTGACTTGTCTTGCAACGCACAGGCTCTCAGCATATCTTCTAGGATCTGATTAGTTCTTTCAGTCTGACCGTCTGTCTGCGGGTGATAAGCTGAGCTGAAGTTCAAATGGGTGCCCAAAGCTTCTTGTAGCTGCTGCCAAAAATGAGAGGTGAACTGCGTTCCTCGATCTGACACTATCTTCTTCGGCACACCATGAAGGCAAACTATCCGTGACATGTATAACTCAGCTAACGTTGCTCCGGTGTATGTGGTCTTCACAGGTATGAAATGGGCCACCTTTGTTAAGCGGTCCACAACCACCCAGATGGAATCATAGCCGGCCCGGGTACGGGGTAGGCCAACTATAAAATCCATCCCGATCTCATCCCACTTCCACTGAGGAATCCGCAATGGCTGCAACAATCCGGCGGGCCTTTGATGCTCTGCTTTGGTCCTCTGACAGCTATCACAGATGGCGACATATTCTGCGATTTCTCTTTTCATGCCATACCACCAAAACCTCCCTTTTAAATCCTGGTACATCTTTTCACTTCCCGGGTGTATGGAGTAGGCTGTCTCATGAGCTTCCTTTAGGATCAGCTCCCGAATAGGTTTGAGGTCGGGGACACACAATCGATCCTTGAACCATATTACCCCCTCTTCATCCTCTCGAAAGTCTTTGCCTCTTCCTTCTAAGATTAGCTGCCGGATCTTGTTGATGCTTTCATCATCCTTCTGCCCTTCTTTGATCTCCCGCTCTAGGGTGGGCTCTAATTCCACTGTTACTCCTTGCGTACTGTTCAGGAAACCGAGACTCAGTCTATCGAACTCCTTGGCTAACTCATATGGCATTGGGTACGTGGCCATCATATTGACTTGACTCTTCCTGCTCAGAGCATCTGCAACCACATTGGCTTTGCCTGGATGGTAATGTATCTCCAACTCGTAGTCCTTGATCAATTCCAACCATCTTCGCTGTCTCATGTTTAACTCTGACTGGGTGAATATGTACTTCAGACTTTTATGATCTGTGTAGATGTCGCACTTCTGTCCATACAAGTAATGTCTCCATGTCTTTAGAGCATGAACCACTACTGCCAACTCTAGGTCGTGTGTGGGGTAATTTTTCTCATGGATCTTCAGCTGTCGAGATGAATATGCTACAACCCTTCCTTCTTGCATTAGCACACATCCCAATCCGGTGTAAGAAGCATCGCAATACACTGAGAATGGCTTGTGAACATCAGGCAGGACTAACACCGGAGCTGTAGTCAATCTATTTTTCAGTTCTTCAAATGCTTCCTGACACTTTTGGGTCCACTTAAACTCAACTTTCTTCGCTAGTAACGCTGTCATTGGTCTAGCAATCTTTGAGAAGCCTTCAATGAAACGTCTATAGTATCCGGCCATTCCGATGAAGCTCTTGATCCCACGAACATCCTTTGGTGCTTTCCAGTTCAGGATATCTGCTACTTTCTTTGGATCCACTGCCAACCCATCTTGGTTTATGATGTGACCTAGAAATAAGACTTCATGAATCCAGAACTCGCATTTGCCCAGCTTAGCATACAACTGATGCTCTCGAAGTCTTTGCAATACCATTTTCAAATGCTCTACATGATCTTCCTCACTTTGAGAGTATATGAGAATATCATCGATAAACACTACCACAAACTTGTCCAGATAATCCATGAACACACTGTTCATCAGGTACATAAAGAAGGCTGGCGCATTTGTCAAACCAAAGGACATAACTGTGAATTCATATAACCCGTACTTGGTGATGAATGCCGTCTTTGGTACGTCCGAGGGTCGGATTCTGAGTTGATGGTAACCTGATCTCAGATCTATCTTCGAGAATACACTGGCACCTCTGAGCTGGTCGAACAAATCTTCTATCCTTGGCAGGGGGTACTTGTTCTTGACAGTGACTTCATTCAAGGCCCTGTAGTCTATGCACATCCTTTTGGTACCATCTTTCTTCTCTACAACAACACCGGAGCGGCCCAAGGCGAGGTACTTGGTCTGATGTAACCCTTCTCTAACATCTCATCTATCTGCTTCTTGAGTTCCACCAATTCTGGTCCAGACACTCGGTAGGCTCTTTTGGAGATGGGGGCGGTACCAGGGATAAGCTCTATGGCAAATTCGACTTTTCTCTCGGGTGGCATGCCCGTTAGCTCCTCGGGAAACACGTCCGGAAAGTCCGACACGACCTTGATAGCCTTGAGCGGATTGGGCTCCTTACTATCAACTGAAATCTGGTGACAGACACCCTCCGCTGATTTAGGCATCCTTAGCTCGGCCACTACCTCTTCTCCTGACGGGGACTTCAATGTTACGGTCCTCTTGTCACAGCTAACATTCGCTTCATACTTCATTAACCAATTCATCCCTAGAATGACATCTATCCCAGGGGTGTCTATTACTATTAAGTCACTGGGGAATCCTATCCCCCTTATTTCCACCCTTATATTTGAGCATATTTTATCTGTTTGCACCCTGCCACCAACTGAATTAATCCTCATGGGCGGCATCATTGCCTCTACTGAGATGTTATGCAATTCTACCCAGGTTGCCGTGGCAAATGAATGAGTTGCACCAGTATCAAATAGCACTTTCGTGGGATGAGATTCGACTGAGAACATACCTACTGCCACATCTGGTGCATCCTGGATTGCTTCGGCCTCCAAGTGGTTCACCTTTCCACGGTTGTACGCTTGGTTACGATTGCCTGCTGTCGGCTGCAGTACACCTTGCCTTGTTGGAGCATTGGGGTTGGTCTGCTGCTGCGCCGCCTTCTTCGGGCACTGCATCGCCCAGTGGCCTTGTTCTCCACAGTGGAAACATCCTCTGCCTCCTCCTTGTGCTGGGGCTGCTTGGTTGCTCTGGTTTGCTGCTGGGGCAGGAAGGCGAGGTGCCTGGTTGTTCTGCTTCTGATACTGATTACCTCCTTGCTGGCTGTGTTGACGATACTGCTGCTGCTGCTGCCTCTGAAACTGCTGCTGATGCGGACGCTGATTCTGATTCTGATATCCTTGTGGGTGACCAGGCCTGCCTTGCTGAGATGAACTGCCTGAGAAACGTGGACGGCTGATGCCTCCGGTCTGGGGTCCACTCATCTTGCGCTTCCGATCTTCCATATCCTTACGCTTCTTCTCAGTCATAACTGCCCTATCGATCAGGTGCTGGAAGGTGGGGAAGGTGTGATTCATCAGCTGGTAATGCAGGGGATCCACCAAACCTCTCATGAACCTGTACTGCCTTTTAGCATCAGTGTTGACATCCTCAGGTGCATAACGAGATAGCTGCAGAAACTTGTCTCTGTATTCACTAACAGACAGGGGTCCCTGCTTCAGAGCCAGAAACTCCTCCTTCTTCACGATCATCAATCCCTCCGGCACATGGTATATGCGGAAACTCTCGCTGAATTCTTCCCAGGTGATGGCTTCGGGGTCAGCATGTGTGGCGAGGTAGGACTCCCACCAGGACTGGGCTGCTCCCCTTAGCTGACGGGGGCCATACAGAACCTTTTCCCTGTCGTTACATTGAGCGGTGCGCAGTTCTCTTTCCACTGCGCGCAGCCAGTCTTCTGCATCCATGGGGTCGGCAGAATGGGCGAAGGTAGGAGGGTGCCCTCTCATGAACTCACCACGCTTATCCCGTGGCATCTGGGGCATCTGTACTTGCAATTGGGGTTGGGGTTGCTGTTGAGCCTGCTGCATGGCTGCCAGAGTCTGCCCAATGGCCTGCACTGCCTGAGTCTGCATCAAGAACATCTGCTCCACTGACATCGGGGGTGGCGGGGGAGGCTGCCTCTGTTGTTCCTCCTGCTGGTCCTGCTGCTCTTGCTGAGCACGCCTGTTGCATCGGCGCCTGTTGTCAGACATCTGTGGAAGACATTCATACATCAGCATTGATCTTACAACCCTCCAGCATAAGAAAAGAGAATACAGAATTCTTCATGACACTGAGTGAACAAAGAGCTTCACTGATCCTCATTACGATTCAACACAGCTTCTCAGATAAGAAGGAAAGTAGAAGTAAATGGCTTCCCAACTAAATAACTGACTTTATTAACATTATAGCTAGGCCAAACTGCAGGAGAAACCCACAGGTTGGCAACAGTCATTACAAAGATTCAAATCCAGCACAAGTTCATCATAACAAGCATGCAAGCAACTGATAAGCAAACTAAGCTAATTGGAAGCAACTGATAAGCAAACTAAACTAACTATTTTAAGACTGAGACATCTGACTTAAGAATTATTACAAACTTCGACGCTAACGATCTAAGGATCCAGATCTATTCTGGTCTTACAGGCAGGGGAACCATAAGTGTGGTGACCACGTGGCGGTGAGCGGTAAGGGTGCTGAGTCCCAACAGGAGCGGGAGAACCACCCTCCTGGTGATGGCGCTCTGCCAGCTCAGCACGCAACTCCGCAATCTCCGTTCGAGCCCTGCTTAGCTCGTCCAGAGAGTGATCCAGCTCAGTGTTAAGCACTGCGACTAGGTTGACTGTGCTGCTCAACCTAGGGTTAGCCTCACCAACAGGTGAGACAACCACACTCTCTGTGCTGCCAGTAGGGCGGCGGGGGTAGTACCGAAGGTTAAGACCGTCGGCCACCCCATCGAACAAAGAACAGTACTGGGAGAGTGCACGTCATGCTGCATCCTGCATAGCCGCCTCTGCAGTGTCCCTCTCGGAGATGGAATAGTGCTCCGAAACGGCCTCCGCACCCCGGAGGTCATCCTCCGGACGGTGAACTAGGCAGGTAGCCTCCCAGCGGTCCGGGTACCTCCCGCGACTGTGCTGGTAGACTACACAACGATACTCGATCGACCAGGTGTGCCGGTCAAAAGCCCGGCGCAGCAAGGTGTCGAGTGCGTCGTGGAAGTGACAACCGCGGGCGGCGTCACGGGTGATGGGTCGGGCGACCCATCCTTCCGCCTCCTGCGGCTCAGAGGACTCCGTGCTGTGGTCTGAGTCGTCGTCGTCGGGGTCTCCTCCAGGACTTCCTCTGGTAGCTCCTCCAACAGCCGAGGCATCCCGCGGTGGTGCAGGGGGCGCCTCTAGCTGGGCAACAGAGGAACGGGGCCTCACGGACTCCACCTCTTGCTGGGGTGGGGAGGAAGAGCCCTGCTGCTCTCTGTGCTGGCGCCGGCGTTCCTGCTCCTCACGCAGGCGGTGGTGCAGTCTCTCCAGGTGACTCGACTGACCGGACACGGTGCGGCGTAGAGGACGCTCCGCAAGTCGAGACGGCAGGAAAGGAATCACCGACTTACGTGCAGTGTGTCTAAGACGAGCCATCTACAAAAGACACCGTAAGCATAAGAGTAAGAGCAGAACTAATATGACAAGTGAATAAACCATAGACAGAATAAGATAAAAATTTTAACAAGGTATAATATAGTATATATATGTAGTAAAACATAGGGTTGGTCGAGGTGACCGACTTTTGAAGTAACATCAGAGGTCAAGGTGAGGGGGAAAGGTCAATAGTCCTTAGTACGACCAGTGCTACTCTAGGTCAGCGGTCCTATAGTCAGCACGGCTTTGATACCACTTATGTCACACCCGGTTTTGGAAGGCAAACCAAGTGCGAACTATGTACGTGCCAGGATCAGAACTCACGTACACAGCGATTACATAAATGAACATCAGTGCACATTGCTCGAATAATAACTTAAAAGAGTATTAACTTATTACATCACAGAGTCATAGACATCCACATAGTCATCGACTTAACAGTTAAATCAAAGTGCTAGCGAAACGCAGTAAAGATGAGGCCTTCACAGGCAGCTGACTGGGGGGTTGCCGCCAACCCACACCTAGAATTCGTCGTAGTCTTGGAACTCCTAGAAGTCTCCTTCCACGGCTTCGCCTTCTCCTGAGCAGTGGTTACAATGCGGACAACCTGGTGTTTTGTGGTAAAGCAAGGATGAGTACACATCAACGTACTCAGCAAATGTCCCGTTTGGCTGAAGTGGACTAGCTTTATGTGGGGTTAGGCTCAAGCAGTTGCTTTTAGTTGGTCAGGTATTTATCATTAGTATAAGCCAGATTTTAGCATTAACCAACCCATGAACCATTTCCTCATCGAGGAACAACATCATCATATTCGAACCAAAACCATAACATAATCCTTGTATCTCGAACCATCTGTATCTCTAATCAAAGAGGATCCCAAGGCTGCTCTTAACCGTGAGCACGGCTGATATATCAGTTTCACTACCCTCTGCAGAGGTCGCACACTTTACCCATGAGTCATGATGCCCTTTCTGCCCGGGGAGAGCTAATCCCCATTGACCACTACCTAGGTGGTCCGGCAGGGTATCACTACGTAGCTTTTACAAAGATTCCCTAGAGATCATAGCTGCCCGTTAGGTTTCTCCAGTTTGATAAACACAGTACCCCTCCCCGTAGGAGAGTGACTAACAAAAAGCAAAACGAAAGAACCTCGGCACTCAGCCTCGGCAGAGCAAGCACTGTGCCTGGACCCCATTGACGGCACGACGGCTAAGCAACTACACCTCTAGTTCCTCTAATTAATTAGCTAAGGGCATCCCATTTCACCCTCATGGTTGCACTGTTATCCCGAGTGGTCTCTCAACGAACAGGTCCTTACGGAGAGGTACTCAGGAAACAGCCTGAGCCCCCTAGAGTATCACAAGATCATCAATATCATCAGGATAACAGTATCGTAAATAGTCACATCATGTTCATTGATTGAGTTAAGGCAATAGCAGAATGCTAACCTTAACAGCCCTTAAGGTCATCAAGGATAAAGTAGAGTGTAAAGCTAGTCAATCCTTAGGTTTCAAGTAAGTAATGCGGGGTAGTAAGTTATAAATGAATAGGACATAATGGGTCAGAGGACACTTGCCTTCACCAAACTGTTGATCAGGAACTTCCTCTGCAACTCCCTCGGGAAACACAGACTGCTCGTTGTCTACGTAAAGTAATCATTCACACTATGCACTTGGGAAATAACAAACAAAAATAATATACCAAACATATGCAGCAGAGAGATCACAAGTTCATAATAGAAAGGGGATAGGCACTCTGGTATTCCCTAGGTCTAGGGTAGAGGACTATACAAAATGATTCATTATCCACTAATCAGGTTTAAGTCAGTGGTGGGGTTTAATCATTACATGGTTTTAAGTCCATAAACTTAGGTGCTCCCACTTTTATTAAAGTCTTCTACCTTTTATTTATCTCAAATAGGGGTTCCAATAACCTTAATCTTATCTTAATGATCAACTATTAATTGGGACATAAAAACAGCAGGGAAACATTGGTTAAATAGGTAGACAAAAATACTATGAGCATTTTGCAATTTGAAGCACCTAATTTTGAGTTCATATGACAAAGTTATGAATTTTACAAGTTTAGGGATTAAAAATATACCCTAAATACTTATTTTGAATTAAATAAGAGGTCCGAGGACCTAACTGCGAGAATCCAGGGACGGCGGGTTAATTTTCAGGAAGCCGGGGGTCTCTTTAAGAAAACGCGCGGGCGAAGGGGTATCGGGCGTTTATAGCCGTTGGATCTCGGATCAACGCCCGAGATTAGATCCGCGGGCGGGCGTGCGAGCGCGCGGCGGCCTGAGCGGCTGACAGGCGGGGCAGCGCGGGGCGGACGGCTGACAGGCGGGGCCGGGCGAGCAGCGCGGGCGCGGGCGGGCTGACAGGCGGGGCCAGGCGGCAGAGCGGGCGCGGGCGGGCTGACAGGCGGGGCCAGGCGGCAGAGCGGGCGCGGGGTGTGAGGGAAGCGGCCCTGGGCCGTTGGATCTCCGGCGGACGGCCAGGATTGGGCCCAGGCTAATTGAATCAGGGCTGCCCGATCTGGGATGAACGGCGGGGGTCGGGTGGCCGGCCTTGGCCTTTCCTACGGCTAGCAGAGGCGGCAGCGCTCGTCTCCGCGGCGGAGGACTCGCCGGAGACGAGGGGCGCGGGCGCTCTGCGGGTCTTTGGGGTGACCTGAGCGGCCGGGAAGGTTGGGGAGGGCGCGGGGAATCGTCCGGTGGGGGCTAGGTTGGGGCAGGGGCACCGGAGGGGGGCGGTCCACGGCGAAGCGGCTTGGCGGCGGCGCTATGGGACTCCGGCGAGCAATTAAGCGCAGTAGAGAGCAATAGAGAGGAAGGGAGAGGGCAGGGGAGGTTCCTTACCTCAAGACGGACTCCGGGGACTCCTCGGTGGCGGCAATGGCGCGACGACGGCCCGGGTCGGCGGTGGCGGACCTCCGCGGCTACACGGAGGACGGCGGGTGAGCGCGGGCAGAGGGAAATAGGGAGGGGAAGGGGAAATTGGAGCGCGTCCCGGGTTGCGGACGTCGAGGCGAAGCTCACCGTGGCAGAGAGCACGGCAGAGCTCCAACGGCGACGGGGAAACGGGCTCGGGCGGCGATGGTTCGTGGCGGCGGCGTTCTGGCGTGCGCGCAGCGAGGGGGAGGTGAGGGAGGGGTCTGTTGGTGCGCAAATGAGGGAGGGGGAGAGGGCGAGTGGGGTTCTGGGCTCAAGTGGCCGGGGGCGGGGCGGTTGCGAGCTCCACGCGCGACGTGGGCGCGGAGACCGCGGCAACGCGCAGCTCGGGCGGCGGTTACGCGGGGAAGACGGGGCTGACAGGCCGGGCCCGCGAGCAGAGAGAGAGGGAGGCGGGCGTGGAGACGGCGGCCGCGCTGACGGGCGGGCCCGCCAGGGCAGAGAGAGCGGGGGGGGGGGGGGGGGGGGAGAGGCGCGCGCGGGGCTGGGCCAAAAGGCCGAGGGGGCGGGGAAAGCAGGCTTCTTTTCCTTTTTCTTTTATTCTGGTATTTGTTTTCTCTTTTCTTTTTATTTTCTCTATTTGATTCAAATTCAAATAAGCCACAAATTCAAATTAGACTTTCTAAGAATTATGCACCAAACAAAAGTGAAATCTAGGGTTCAACATGATGCAACAATTCATACTCCCTTGGAGTTTGAGCTAATGGACTATAATTATAAATAAAATAACCACTTTTCTCCTATAGAAATGAGAAAGAGAAGATTGGGGAAGGATGAGAAAAGGGAAGTAACACCTGAATTTGTGAATATGAGCAAAGAAATTTTATGCCCCCAAATTCAGGGTGTTACATGCTGGAATGTCGGGAAGGTGTGATTCATCAGCTGATAGTGCAGAGGGTCAACCAAGCCTCTCAAGAAACGGTATTGTCGCTTGGCGTCGGTGTTGACATCTTCAGGAGCATAGCGAGACAACTGCAGAAACCTGTCTCGATACTCACTGACAGATGATGACCCTTGCTTAAGGGCCAGGAACTCCTCCTTCTTCACTGTCATCAGGCCTGCAGACACATGGTACTGACGAAAGCTACCTCTGAACTCTTCCCAAGTGATGGCGTCGGGGTTGGCATGGGTGGCGAGATAAGACTCCCACCATGACTGAGCTGCTCCTCTCAACAGGCGGGGACCATACAAGACTTTCTCCCTGTCATCACACTGAGCAGTATGCAACTCCCGCTCCACAGTGCACAGCCAGTCTTCAGCATCCATGGGGTCAGAAGAGTGAGCAAATGTTGGGGGATGACCTCTCACGAATTCAGCACGCTTATCTCTGGGCATCTGAGGCATCTGAGGCTGAGGTGGAGCCTGCTGCTGTTGTTGCTGCTGCTGTTGCTGAATGGCGGCCAGAGTCTGACCGATGGCTTGAACTGCCTGAGTCTGCATCAGAAACATCTGCTCGATGGACATCGGGGGCGGGGGCAGCAGGTGCTGCTGCTGGGGCACCTCATCCTGCGGAGCGGCTCGCTCCTACTGAGCACACCTTCCTCCTCTGCGCCTGTTCTCTGACATCTGCAGAATGCAACCACACATCAGAACTGATCTTGCAAATCTTGCAGCATAAGAAAAGAGTATAGAATTCTTCAACAGCACTGAACAGATGAGCATCTTAACTGATCTCCAACACAGACCACACAACTTCTCAGATAAAGAGGAAAGTGGAGTAAAAGGTTTCCCAACTATATAACTAACTCCATTAACATATAACAGGTAAACCATAATGCAGGGGATACCCACACTCTGGTGATAGTCATTACAAAGACCCAAACCAAACATAGTTCATCATGACAAGCATAAATGCACAGGATATAGCAAACTACCCTGTCTAACTAAGACTAACTAAAAGCGAGACTAACGCTAAGACTGTAGCTTCTACGTATATATTTTGTATTAATTACAAGATCTGACTCTAGCGATCTATGGTTCTAGATTTATCTTGGTCTTGTAGTCGGGATTGCCATAAGACTGGCGTCCACGCCGAGGTGAGCGGTACGGGTGCTGAGTCCCAACGGGAGCGGGGGAACCATCATCCAGGTGACGACGTTCCGCGCGCTCAGCCCGCAGCAGGGCGATCTTAGCACGAGCCCTACTCAGCTCGTCTAGTGCATGGTCTAGTTCCGTGTTTAGCACGGCGACTAGGTTGACTATGTTGCTCAACCTAGGATTGTCCTCGCCAGCAGGTGAAACAATCACGCCTCCTGTGCTACCAGATGGACGGCGGGGGTAATACTTTAGGTCGAGACCGTCAGCTACCCCACCGAGAACCAAGCAGTAGTGTGAAAGCGCACGCCGTGCATCATCTTGCATGGTTGCCTCAGCTGAGTCCTGCTCAGAGATAGAATAGTGCTCTGAGCAGGCCTCTGCACCCTAGAGACTGTTCTCCGGACGACGCACCAAGCAGGTCGCCTCCCAGCGGTCCGGGTAGACCCCGCGACTATGCTGGTAGACCACACAGCGATACTTGATGGACCAAGTACGCCGGTTAAGTGCCCGACGTAGCAGGGTGTCGAGCGCATCGTGGAAGTGACACCCGCGAGCAGCGTCGCTAGTGATGGGTCGAGCAACCCATCCTTCCGGCTCATGGTCAACAGAGAAGTCGGTGTCGTGGCTCGGGCTGTCGTCGCCACCTCCGTCGTCTAGGTCTCCTCTAGCAGCTACTCCAGGGGCTGGGGCGCCCAGTGGTGGTGCAGGGGGCGCCTCCAGGGGAAGCACAGGGGAGCAGCTCCTCACGGACTCTATCTCCTGCTGGAGCAAGAAAGAAGAGCCCTGCTGCTCCTGTCGTCGATGTTCCTGCTCCTCATGCAGGCGGTGGTGCAGTCTCTCCAAGTGGCTGGACTGACCGGCCACGGGACGGCGAAGCGGACGCTCCGCAAGGCGGGAGGGTAAGAAGGGGATGACAGACTTTCGTGTAGTGTGTCTAAGTCGAGCCATCTACAGAAGACACCGCAAGCGAAAGAGTGAGAACAGAACTAGTGTGACCAGCAAATAATGAACCATAAATAAATGAAGGATTAGAATAAACACAATTTTCAGCAAGGTATATTATATAGTAGAACATAGGTTTGGTCGGTATGACCAACTTTTGAAGGGATATCAAAGTCAGGGCAAGGACAGAGGTCTATAGTCCTTAGAACGACCATTCTATTCTAGGTTAGCGGTCCTACAGTCAGCACGGCTTTGATACCATCTATGTCACACCCGGTTTTAGAAGGCAAACCGAATGCGAACCATGTACGTGCCAGGATCAGCAATTCACGTACACAGCAGTTACATAACATGGACATCATCACACAGTGCTCAAATAGTATTAAAAGGGGAAATAATAGTCGATTACATCATACGTCTGAGACGTCCATATGGTCCTTACAATAAATCAAAGTGCGAAAACGAAACGTAGATAACCGCGGCCTTCATAGGCAGCCGACTGGGGGTTGCCGCTAACCCACACCTAGAACTCGTCGTAGTCTTGGACCTCCTGGAAGTCTCCTTCCACAGCTTCATCTTCACCTGAGCAGTGAGGCGAGGCGGAGACCTCCTCCCGAGGCCGGAGCCTAAGGTCGAGGCCGAGTCCGGGGGTCGGGCGAGGCGGAGACCTCCTCCCAAGGCTAAAGCCTGAGGCCGGGCGAAGCGGAGCTTCCTGTTGCGCCTGAGGCCGAACTCGGTGGTTGATCGTGACTTGTTGTCAGTCTTCGCCTGGGTGGTTGGCACGACAGTCGGAGCGGGGCGAGCGGCGCTGTTTTCCTGTCATATCGGACAGTAAAAGAGAGGGGCGAAGTGACTGCGGTTACTTCGGCCTGGCCGACTGAGGCGCATGTGTCAGGATACGGCGTCTGGCGTCCCCTGCATTAAATGCGCCTGCGAAGCGGTCGGTTGGTGAGGCGGTCTGGCCAAGGTTGCTTCACAACGAAGCCTGCCCAAGCCGGGCTTTGGGTGAGCCGAGGAGGTGCCCGCTGCCTGAGGAGGCCCTCGAGCGAGGCGTGAACTTGTCTGGGACTACTGCTCCAGCCCGAGGCTGGGCTCAGGTGAGGTCGCGTCCCTTGGGTAGACGAAGCCTTGACTTGAACCGCACCCGTCAGTTGGTCTGAGGGTGTTTACCAGCCGTGATTAGGAGTGTTGGGGGTACCCCTAATTATGGTACCCGACAGTTCCCATCGATGTCTTTGCGGGCTTTGCGTCCTTCATCCCAAACCTCTTGAGAAGGTCTTGAGTGTACTTCGTTTGGGAGAGGAAGGTGCCATCCTTGAGTTGCTTCAATTGGAACCCAAGGAAGTAGGTCAACTCGCCCATCATCGACATCTCAAACTTTTGAGTCATTACCCTGCTAAACTCCTCACAAGACTTTTGATTAGTAGAACCAAATATTATGTCATCGACATAAATTTGGCACACAAAGAGATTACCATCACAAGTCTTAGTGAAAAGAGTGGGATTGGCTTTCCCAACCTTGAAAGCATTAGCAATTAAGAAATCTCTAAGGCATTCATACCATGCTCTTGGGGCTTGCTTAAGTCCATAGAGCGCCTTAGAGAGCTTAAACACATGGTCGGGGTACCTATCATCCTCAAAGCCATGGGTTGTTCCACATACACCTCCTCCTTGATTGGCCCGTTGAGGAAAGCGCTCTTCACATCCATTTGAAACAACTTGAAAGAGTGGTGAGCGGCATAGGCTAATAATATTCGAATAGACTCTAGCCTAGCCACAGGAGCAAAAATCTCCTCAAAATCCAAACCTACGACTTGGGCATAACCTTTTGCCACAAGTCGAGCCTTGTTTCTTGTCACCACTCCGTGCTTGTCTTGCTTGTTGCAGAACACCCACTTGGTTCCCACAACATTTTGCTTGGGACGTGGCACCAGGCTCCAAACTTCATTCCTCTTGAAGTTGTTGAGCTCTTCCTGCATGGCCAACACCCAGTCCGGATCCTGCAAGGCCTCTTCTACCCTGAAAGGCTCAATAGAAGATACAAACGAGTAATGCTCACAAAAATTAGCTAAACATGAGCGAGTTGTTACTCCCTTGCTTATGTCACCCAAAATCTGATCGACGGGGTGATTTCTTTGGATCGTCGCTCGGACTTGAGTTGGAGGGGCCAATGGTGCTTCTTCCTCCATAACTTATTCTTCTTGTGCTCCCCCTTGATCAGGCGCTTCTTTTTGAGGAACCTGTCCATCATCTTGAGTTGGGGGTGCACCATTGTTGAGGAAGAAGGTTGATCTTACTCCTGTTGTTCCTGTGGTCGCACATCTCCAATCGCCATCGTGCACATTGCGGCCGTTGGAACATCATCTTCATCTATGTCATCAAGATCAACTTGCTCTCTTGGAGAGCCATTAGTCTCATCAAATACAACGTCGCTAGAGAATTCAACCAAACCCGATGATTTGTTGAAGACTCTATACGCCTTTGTATTTGAGTCATACCCTAGTAAAAACCCTTCTACTGCCTTGGGAGCAAATTTAGAATGTCTACCTTTCTTCACCAAAATGTAGCATTTGCTCCCAAATACACGAAAGTAAGAGACATTGGGCTTGTTACCGGTAAGAAGTTTGTAGGAGGTCTTCTTGAGGAGGCGATGCCGATATAGCCAGTTTATGGCATGGCAAGGTGTGTTTACAGCTTCCGACCAAAACCGCTCGGGTGTCTTGAACTCTCCAAGCATTGTTCTCGCCATGTCGATAAGCGTCCTGTTCTTCCTCTCTACCACACCATTTTGCTGTGGTGTGTAGAGAGGGGAGAACTCGTGCTTGACGCCTTCCTCCTCAAGATACTCCTCCACTTACAGATTCTTGAACTCGGACCCATTGTCGCTTCTTATCTTTTTCACCTTGAGCTCAAATTCGTTCTGAGCCCTCCTTAGAAAGCGCTTTAGGGTCCCTTGGGTTTCTGATTTATCCTGCAAAAAGAACACATAAGTGAAGCGGGAAAAATCATCAACAATTACAAGACCATACTTACTTCCCCCGATGCTAAGGTAGGCGACGGGTCCGAAGAGGTCCATGCGAAGAAGCTCTAGTGGTCTTGATGTTGTCATCACATTCTTGCTGTGATGAGTGCTTCCCACCTATTTTCCTGCCTGACAAGCTGCACAAGGTCTATCTTTTTCGAAACATACATTGGTTAGTCCTAACACATGTTCTCCCTTTAGAAGTTTATGAAGGTTCTTCATCCCAATATGTGCTAGACGGCGATGCCATAGCCAGCCCATCCTAGTCTTAGCTATTAAGCATGCATCTAGATCGGCCTCCTCTTTCGAAAAATTAACTAAATAGAGTTTGCCGTCTAATACACCCTTAAATGCTAATGAACCATCACTCATTCTAAAGACAGAAACATCAACATTTGTAAACAAACAATTGTAGCCCATGTGGCACAATTGACTTACAGACAGGAGGTTGTATCCTAATGACTCTACTAAAAATACATTTGAAATAGAGTGCTCGTTTGTGATGGCTATCTTTCCCAAACCTTTGACCTTGTCTTGGTTCCCATCTCCAAAAATAATCGTATCCTGGGAATCCTTGTTCTTGACGTAGGAGGTGAACATCTTCTTCTCCCCCGTCATGTGGTTTGTGCATCCGCTGTCGATAATCCAGCTTGAGCCCCCGGATGCATAAACCTGCAAGGCAATTTACACTTAGGTTTTAGGTACCCAACTCTTGTTGGGTCCTACAAGGTTAGTCACAATAGCCTTTGGAACCCATATGCAAGTCTTGTCTCCCTTGCATTTGGATCCCAATTTCCTAGTAACTACTTTTGCATTCTTACATAAGAGAACAAATGAAATATTGCAAGCATGGTAAATGGTAGAAGGTTCATTGCACATTTTTCTAGGAGCATGAGACACAATATTATTTTTCCTATGCCTACCATTCAGAAAAGTAGAACTTGATGCAAACATAGCATGTGAATCATTATAAGTAGTATGAGCATAACTTCTATTATAATGAGAACAACTAGCAACTTTTTCATTATAGATAAAGGCATGGTTTCTTTGAGGACTACTAGCCATAGGGGCCTTTCCTTTCTCCTTGTTGAGAACGGAAGCCCTATGGATTGTTAAGTTTTTGGCTTCCCTTCGAAAACCAAGCCCATCCTTAATTGAGGGGTGTCTACCAACAGTGTAGGCATCCCTAGCAAATTTTAATTTATCAAAATCAATTTTGCAAGTCTTAAGTTGAGCATTAAGATTTTCCACCTCATCATTTAGTTTAGCAATAGAAATAAGGTGTTCATCACAAGAATTAACATCAAAGTCCTTGCATCTATTGCAAATAACAACATGCTCTACACATGAACTAAATTTATTAGCTTCCTCTAGCTTAGCATTTAAATCATCATTCAAAATCTTTAAACTAGAGATAGATTCATGGCAAGCAGATAACTCAGAAGATAACATTTCATTTCTTTTAGTTTCTAAAGCAAGAGATTTTTGTACACTAACAAATTTGTCATGTTCTTCATATAAAATGTCCTCTTGCTTCTCTAGCAATCTATCTTTTTCATTTAGAGCATCAATTAACTCATTGATTTTATCTACTTTAGCTCTATCTAAACCCTTAAATAAATCAGTATAATCTACTTCATCATCACTAGAAGTAGTGTACTTAGGGGTATCTCGAACACGTACCTTCTTCTCCTTGGCCATGAGGCATGTGTGGCGTTCGTTGGGGAAGAGAGAAGACTTGTTGAAGGCTGAGGCAGCGAGTCCTTTGTCGTCGGAGTCGGAAGAAGAGCAGTCCGAGTCCCATTCCTTTCCGAGGTGTGCCTCGCCCTTTGCCTTCCTGTAGCTCTTTTTCTTCTCCTTCTTCCCGCTCTTTTCTTGTCCCTGGTCACTATCAATATCGAGACAATTTGCTATAAAGTGACCAGTCTTACCGCATTTGAAGCATGAGCACTTTCCCCTTGTTTTATTCTTGTTGGGGTACTCCTTGCGTCCTTTCAGTGCGGTCTTGAAGCGCTTGATGATTAGGGCCATCTCATCTTCGTTAAGCCCGGCAGCCTCAACTTGTGCTACCTTGCTTGGTAGCGCCTCCTTGCTACTCGTTGCTTTGAGAGCAACGGGCTGCGGCTCGTAGATAGGTAGTGGCCGTTCAAGGCGTCGTCCACGTATCGTGCCTCCTTTACCATCATGCGCCCGCTCACGAATTTTCCGAGGATCTCCTCGGGCGTCATCTTGGTGTACCTGGGGTTTTCACGAATGAGGTTGATAAGATGGGGGTCAATTACAGTAAATGACCTTAGCATGAGTCGGACGACATCATGATCCATCCATCTTGTGCTTCCGTAGCTTCGTATTTTGTTGACAGGGTCTCGAGCCTGCTGTAGGTTTGCGTTGGCTCCTCTCCCCTAATCATCGCAAATCTCCCCAGCTCGCCTTCCACCAATTCCATTTTGGTGATCATGGTGGCGTCGTTTCCCTCATGAGATATCTTGAGGGTGTCCCAGATGTGACGGAACCTCCCAAGTCATTAGGCCCACCTACAGTTGTCCTTGTCCAACAGACATCAGACAACCCTGTAGATGTTCCTGAATTACTTGACAAGTTCGGTATTTTTTTCCTTACCTTTCCAGGAACGTTTCACCCATCTGACAGACAATATGTTCATCGGAGATGCGGAAGTGCGGAAGTGATTACATAAACTTACATTTATTTAAAAAGTAAGAGTAAGTTATTTAATACAGACCAGAGTGTAAAGCGAGTGCTGAAAAGTATTATTACATTACCTGGGAGGCAAAACTCCTCCCAATAAGTTCTTTACATAAAAGTTTTTAAGGAGGACTCAGTCCTCCAGCAACTTCATTCTTGATTGTCCTCATTTTTCACCACCTTGGTACAAAAACAACAAAAGTTTGTTGTCTCCTCACCTAAAAACAACGGGGGAATAAACCCTGAGTATGGAATTACTCAGCAAGTCTTACCCGACTAAAGAAAAGACTCTCAAGGGTATGCTGGTTATATGGGAGCCAAGGTAAGGCCTTTCAATAATCAAAGACTCTGTTTGCAGAATTGCTTACTAAAGTGGATCCTTAAAATCCAATTTTATTGTCAGGTTAAGTAAAATTACCTGCAGCTAGAGTTCTTTCTACCCTAGTTCAATCACTTGACCTGCACTAGCCAATTTCTTATCAACCCTTCATCTTTACTGGATTGCTACGTGTAAGTTAGTGGCCAAGTCTCCATAACCGCGGAGGTATGGCGATCCGAATCGATTATACTCAGCTGAGGATCTCCGATCACACGACATATGTAGCACTTAACCCTTGCATATGTCAACCCGCCACCAAGTTTCTTAAGACCAGATCAGGTTCACGCAAACTGAGAGCACAGATACACCACCGTCCAGCCTCTTGCCACGGAGGGTACACGCTACTCTCGCCACCGCTCCACGCCCATTTCGTGTTATCTTATTCTGGCCTTAGTCCACCCGAGGCAAAGCTTACCCAAGACGAGGCATGTGACCAGTTAAAGGGTCCTCGGTCAGCAGGCCTACATCGACAAGGTCCTTAATCGACTCAGACGGAGACACTACACCGAGACTCTCTTCTCGTGCAAGTCACCCGTCTGGTCTCAGCTTAATCATTTAACCCCAAAGGTTGGTACCTGGCAGAGGTACATCTTTTCCGATGTTGGACCTATCACGGCCATGATGGATCCACCATCAAGTTTTATTTTTGAAAACATTCCACCCACTTTTGCCACATCAACTTTTGTAAAAACAAAACATTTTGTTTTTCTAAAGCAATGCTAAGCATTAAAAATCTTTTGTAAAACAGGTGATCAAGGAAGGTAATCAAGTTCAAGGAAGGTAATGCAGGAATTGTTTTAGCAATCAACTCCTATCACTTAATGCACCATTCAAGTGAGAAAGATTTTAAAAACATCAAGGAAGGTGGCAAATGCACCGGGGCTTGCCTTTGTTTACGGGTGAGTCAGGCTCAGATCCACAAATATCAAAGTAGAAACAATTCTCAGCCTGAGTGTCCAAAGGTGGTGGTACTTGCTCTTCAGTGGCTTCCACTTCTTCTTCGTTTTCTAATCATAACCACATATATGCATAAGAATGAATGCCATGTAATGCTCATGAGGGTGCGAAGATGATATAAACTTATTATCTAAGGTCTTGAGTACAACTTTCCTTCATGGAACTCCGAGAACTTAGGGTTTCCGGAGTCGGTAAAGGAGCTCACAGGGCAGGGGGGGTTTTGGGGTTTAGGTGTCAAACAAGGCCCAAATCAACCCAAACTCTACCCAAGGCTTCTAAGTAATATGGGGAACTCATATAAAAATTTTGAGCATTTTTGGAATTACCATTTATCTTTTAAAAATCCAGAACTATTTCTTTAAGCTATTTTAAATGCCCTAAAATTCCCTGTTTAAACTAAAAATCATGAAACTATTTTTATTAAATTCTAGGGAAAATAAGAAGGCTAGGAAAATTGGTCTCACAATTTTAGGATTTTTATACATTTTTCCAGGAATTTCTAAAGTTATTCTGAAAAAGAAAAAGGAAAATACTTCAACAGTATTGGGCTCAAACTGGCCCGAGCGGCCCAACCTTGCGCAGAAGCGCGCCCGCGCACGCGCCCGCGCTGGCGGCTTTACAGAAAGGCCCTCAGAGTTCTGGCTAACTGGAAACAGGTTCGGTTACTATTTTCTTGAGCCACTGACGGTTTACAGAAAAGAAAAGACCTCTACGTTCTATTCCTTTACCGCGTCAAGTCCCCGACAACGTTCATGCGTGGCCGAGCTCCGGCGAGCCCGTAGACCGGCCGAATGGGGCAAGGACAGGCGTCCTACGTTGGTCTAAACCAGATTCAGGGCCTAGTGAAGGTTTTCCCTAAGTTAATTTCATAAACAACTATAGCAATGTCTCTGGCCACGGTGAGCGCGCGGATGAACTAACAATCTACACGTTCCCGGCGATTCATGGGATCTTAGTTCAATTGGGCGAGTTGGTGAGCATCGCCAGCACACAAAGAAGCTAAAACAAGAACAAGGATGGCATGATTAAACCTGCGGAGGACTGGCCACGGTGAGCTCGGTTCTGCGGTGCTTTGGATGGATTTGGGGGAAATCCCAAATTGAAGCTCTCGGGTGGATAATTCGAGGCACGGATTGCTGTATGGGTTGCTTGACTACCTTGCGGAGACGACAGCACACTCAATTTATAGGCTCCGGGGGCGGTGGCCTGTGAATTTCGGATGGCGCGGTGGCGGTCGGAGAGTGAAAAGAGTGCTGTTGCGAGAGATTGGTGGCTGTCACCGTGGCAGGGTCACCGGCGATCACCGGATATGCACAAGGTGAGCTATTGCGACGTGGTAAACCACCGAGGCAGGTGGGTCACGGTCGCGAGGTGGCTAACTCCGACGAGCTTATCCAAAGTGGTCGTGACCCAGGCTTGGTACGGCGGCCGGAGTAGAATAGTGGCCGGAGTTCACCCACGACGCATTATTTCCTACCTTTATGAGTTATCTGCAACCCACAATGCACGAATCGCAACGGCGACGAGGATCACGGCGCGGGATCACCGGCGGCGAGGGGATCTGAACCTGGGATATTTGGATAGTACTGTACCATCGAAAACTTGTTCAGAGCGTCTGACAGACAAGATTGCAGAGCCCAGATCATGGATTTTAGTGTGAAAACTCACCAATCCATCAGCAACAAACTTGTAGCTCTATATACCAGCAACAATTCTGCTATAGGGATCATGCACATTTGCTTATCCCCCTGAGCAATAATCGAGTCCAAAGTTCCTTAGAGCTCACTGTTAGTCCATGTTCAGTCCCAGGGTGGTCTGACAACCAGACTTTAGAGCTAATTATCTCCATCTTTTGCATAACAACAATGCTTAATCACTTAAGCAAAGTTGTACTCCTACAGTAGTTTTACAAGTTCAATGTGTTGATCCTAGGCAAATTCCTTACATTTTTAAAACTACAGAGCTCCAAAGTCAGCTCTGTTTACTGGTTTTAGACTTAGGCATATGAGAGGTATAGAGTGACTTTTTGCAAATAAGCTCAAATCTCATGGTTTGATTTGCAAATCCTCAAATATGTGAGTCATATGATTTGAGGTGCCCTAATACCTTGGTTTTTGCACTTTAGTCCCAAAAGTGGACTAATTTTGCACATAGGTCCCTAGGTTTTAGTTTTAGGGTTTTCCATGGTTCAAATGGGGATTTTTGGTATCCCAGGGGTATAAATGTGATTCAACTTTGTTTTTAGGGACATTTTATGACTCTTTACCTAAAGCCTTTAGGTTTTCTCATCTTGGGTTAAGTTTTACCCCTTTAATCCCTATTTAGGGTCAGGTTCCCTATCCAGGGTCCTATTTGCAAAACACTAAAAACAATACACTTGTTTGAAATTTTTACCTAGTAAATGCACTCTAGGTGTGTCAAACATATGCAATGCCAATGTTTATGATGCCATGCTCAAGTTTTAGTTACAGTAACACCAGGGGTGTTACATCCTTCCCCACATAAAAGAATCTCGTCCCGAGATTAAAGGTCCTAGGGTGAGTAATGGAAAAGGAAATGTGTCACATCTTTATTCCCTTATTTCTGGTACAAGGCAGGTGTGGTGTGGGGGTCACTTCTTTATTAGAACATTAAATATACTTTATAATTTACATGAGGCTAGAAAGCCTGGGAAATTCTTATCTAAAAAGTCTTGAGTTTCCCATGTAGCCTCTTCTTCAGAATGTTGGTTCCACTGTATCTTATAGAACTTGAGAGTTTTGCTCCGGGTAACTCTGTCCTTTTGATCCAAGACTCGAATAGGGTGCTCAGAGTATGTCAAGTCCGGTTTAAGGACAACATCTGTTACTTCAATGGTTCGATCGGGAACCCGAAGACACTTCTTCAATTGCGACACATGGAACACATTATGAATAGCAGACAGAATTTTGGGAAGCTGCAGTCGATATGCCACTGGTCCACACTGCTCAAGTACCGGGAATGGACCAATGTACCTGGGTGCAAGTTTCCCTTTAACCCCGAAACGCGATATTCCCTTCATTGGTGAAACTTTCAGGTAGACATAGTCCCCTTCATGAAAATACAAGGGCATTCGCCGTTTGTCTGCATAACCCTTCTGACGGGCTTGTGCTTTCTTCATATTATGAATAATTTTCTGAACCTTTTCCTCGGCCTCCTTCACTATATCAGACCTAAAGAAATACCTTTCTTCAGGTTCAGACCAATTTAGCGGAGTTCGACACCATCGCCCATATAAGGCTTCAAAAGGTGCCATCTTGATACTTTCTTGATAGCTGTTATTATATGAAAACTCCGCCAAAGGCAAACATTCATCCCATTTTGGTGAGAAGTCCAGAACATATGCTCGCAACATATCTTCGAGTACTTGATTAATTCTCTCAGTCTGCCCACTGGTTTGTGGATGATATGCCGAACTATGGAGCAACTTAGTACCCAAGGATTTGTGAAGTGCTTCCCAAAACTTGGCTACAAATTGAGGTCCATGATCTGACACAATGGTCTTCGGAACACCATGCAGACTAAAAATACGAGCAATGTACAATTGGGCATAGACAGTAACCGGATAATTTGTCTTGACCGGCAGAAAGTGAGAAATCTTCGTAAGCCGATCAATTATAACCCAAATAGAGTCATACCCTCTTGCAGTCCGGGGCAATCCCACAATAAAGTCCATACTTATGTCTTCCCATTTCCATGTTGGGATTGGCAAAGATTGTAATGGACCAGCAGTTTTCATGTGTATGGCTTTGACACGTCTGCAAGTGTCACACTTAGCCACATAGCGTGCAATTTCAATTTTCATCTTCGTCCACCAGTAGTGCTGCTTTAGATCATGATACATCTTAGTGCTTCCCGGATGAATAGAATAGCGACTAAGATGCGCTTCATCTAAGATTTGCTGGCGGAGTTCTTCATTCTTCGGCACTACTATGCGGTTATTGAACCATATCACACCTTGATCGTCTTCTTTGAAACATTTGGCTTTTCCAGCCCTTATCTTTTCCCGTATGTGCTTCATACCCATATTAACCTTTTGTGCATCAATTATCCTTTGCAAAATGATTGACTCAAGCTTTAGCTGATTCAGGGTTCCTTGTTGGACCATCCCCAGGTTTAGCTTTTCCATCTCTTGACATAAAGTGTTGTCAGCGATCTTCACCATAAGACAGTGGCAGGAAGCCTTACGGCTCAGTGCATCTGCCACAACATTGGCTTTACCTGGGTGATAATGAATTTCAAGTTCATAGTCCTTAATAAGCTCAAGCCATCGCCTTTGCCTCATATTTAATTCTGACTGGGTGAAGATATACTTCAAGCTTTTATGATCTGTATAAATATGACAGATATTTCCCAGCAGATAGTGACGCCAAATTTTCAGGGCATGAACCACAGCAGCTAGCTCCAGATCATGAGTTGGGTAATGCTCCTCATGTCGGCGCAACTGCCTTGAAGCATATGCAATTACTCGGCCCTCTTGCATTAATACACAGCCGAGTCCACTGCCTGACGCATCACAATATACATCAAAAGGCTTGGTGATGTCCGGTTGAGCCAATACCGGAGCAGTGGTTAATAATGTCTTCAATTGCTCAAAGGCTTCGTTACACTTAGAAGACCAATTGAATTTAATGTCATTCTTCAATAAACTTGTGATTGGCTTCACAAGCTTAGAAAAATCGGGTATGAATCTGCGATAATATCCAGCTAGTCCAAGAAAACTCCGAACTTGGTGAACAGTGGTTGGGGGTTTCCACTCCAGAATATCCTTGACTTTGCTAGGATCTACCGCAATTCCCTTGGCAGATAACATGTGCCCTAAAAATTGAATTTCTTCCAGCCAGAACGCGCACTTGCTGAACTTGGCATACAATTGATGTTCCCTCAGGCGCGTCAATACAATCCGCAAATGTTGAGCATGCTCCTCTTCATTTTTAGAATATATCAAGATATCGTCGATGAAGACCACCACGAACTTGTCCAACTCGGGCATGAACACCGAGTTCATCAAATAAGTGAAATGGGTAGGAGCATTCGTTAGCCCGAAGGACATTACCAAATATTCAAATAAACCATACCGCGTAGTAAACGCGGTCTTCGGTATATCCTCAGGCCGAATACGGATTTGGTGATAGCCCGACCTGAGATCAATTTTGGAGAACACCCTCGCCCCGGTCAATTGATCAAATAAAATGTCAATCCTCGGAAGAGGGTACTTGTTCTTGATGGTGTCCTCATTCAGGGGTCGATAATCCACGCACATTCGTAAGGTTTGATCCTTCTTCTTAACAAAAATGGCGGGGCAACCCCATGGAGACGAGCTTGGCCGGATGAATCCTTTATTCAGTAGATCTTGTAATTGAATCTTCAATTCTGCCAACTCATTAGGGGGCATACGGTACGATCTTCGGGAAATAGGAGCCGTACCGGGTTTTAACTCAATTACAAATTCTACATCTCTTTCAGGTGGTAGTCTAGGCAAATCTTCTGGAAATACATCTGGAAACTCACATACTACCGGAATATCCTTGATCTTCGGTACAATGGTGTCGGCGTTTCGAGACCGGGGGGTCCCTAAGCCGACGAGTGAGTGTGCCGCGTGCCCCAGCCCAGATGGGTCGAGCGCGTGGGCGAGCGCGAAGGGGGGAAAAGTGAGGTGGCCGGAGACGAGTCGTGAGAGAGGTGGGAATCTCGCTGTTGGGGACTTGTTCTCAAATGCTAAGAGTTAAGAACAAGGCAACATAGAAGATGTTAAACATTAAGGTCCTTCGTCCTTCGAAACATTACGCCCCTTCGGGAAATAATGCTTTAGGACGAAGGTCACAAGAGACATACCTTCATAAATATAATAAATAATGCCGAAGGATTCATATAAAGCGTGAAATATAAATATCAACATTGGATCATTTCTATTTTATTAACATGGAGAAATAGAAATGATTTCAAATTACAAATGTACCTTCGGTCCTGAGAGAAGGTAGAAGTACAAACGTGACGCAAAAGCCAATGCCAAGTCCGCGTGAACAGTACGGGAGTACTGTTCATCTATTTATAGACGCGGGACGCAGCCCACGTAAAATTACATCCATGTCCATTACATTTGTTAACGGTTTATGGAAATCTGTCGAGGCCCCCGAAGTCTTTTCATCTTTAAGTCGGTTCCCCCTTATGCCATCGCGCCGAAGCTTCCCTGCGCACAGCTTCGGCTGCCCTCGACCTTCGTCTGGTTCAGGCTTCGTCCTGGTCGTGCTCCATATCCATAATTCTGAATCCGAAAATACCTGTTCATATAATCCACTTGGAAAACATTGTGAAATCATGTTTTTGAGGACCTTCGGAGGACGAAGGCCCCCAACAGTAGCCCCTCGCAATATTAATTTGTAAATAATAAATTCAGATTGCGATATGGACGAAGGCCTTGAGCCGAAGGTCCGAAAAAACACCTTCCCTTTGCTAGAATAGCAACATTCACTGACAAGCGGGGCCTTTCAATTTTCAACGCCCTAGGCGTATAAATAAGATCACATCGCGAACTCATTTGGTACGCACACTTGCCTTTTGCTTCGGCCCACTAAAATTTTTAGCTCTTGTTCGTTAAGATTTGCTGGTCTTTTTGATTTCGAAGCTTCGGCCTCGGGAACAATTTTTTAGCGTTCCCGAAGATGTCTGAAGGCAAGAAGATCCCTGCCGAGACGAAGCTGAAGATCCCTGCTGAGACGAAGATGAGTCTCGAGGAGGAGAAGAATCTGGGGTTCCTGATAGCGATGGCAGAGACCAATACAGAGAAAATCACGAAGGAGATTCTCGAAGGTTTGTCCGAAGATACTGATGACAGCGACAGCTATGATGTGGAAAGTGGTGGGGAAGAGGCCGAAGATCGACCGTGGCGACCAAGCCACACAGTTTTTGGGAAAACGACCATTAAGCAGAGTCACATTGATAATATGAGGGGGCGATATTTCCGAGACATATCTATTGTGAGAGCTGATGCCGGGGAAAAAAACTTCTCCCACCCCCGAAGAAGATGAAGTTGTGATTTTCCGAAGCTTCCTCAAGGCTGGGCTTCGATTCCCCCTGAGCAACTTTGTTGTTGAGGTACTAAAGACATTTCAAGTCTATCTGCATCAAATCACTCCCGAAGCCATCATAAGAATGGGAGTGTTTGTCTGGGCTGCGAGGAGCCAAGGTTTGGAACCGAACGCTAAAAGCTTCTGCAACATTCATGAGTTATTATACGAGACGAAGCCCTGGGGAAAGGAGCAATACCACAACAACTTTGGGTGCTACAGCTTCGGCGCCCGCTCCGGGTCAAGCTGCCCTGTGCCGACCTTTCGGAAGAGGTGGCCCGGAGCCTGGATGACTGAATGGTTTTATGTAAAGAATGATCTAACAGCTCAAGAGAATGTGAAGAGTATCATTATGCACCCAATCTGGCAACGCTTCGGTCTTCGAAGGCCGAAGGTCGAAATGGACGAAGCCGCCGAAGAATGCCAAAGAGCCTTCGGGGTAGTCTGCTCGTTTATTGGGACAAGGGACTTGGTCCAAGAACACATTGCCTTCAGGGTATGGCCACTTGCAGAAAAGTGGGAAATGCCGAAGGAAACCATCAAAGAGTCCGACGAAGGCGGACTAGTCAGATTAAAGTACACATTCAAATATGCAGATAAATTTATTGAACCTGATGATGACTGGCTGAAAAGCATTGAAACATTAAGTGATGAATTACTTGGGGCATATTCGAAGGCTGAAAATACTGCACTATCAGCAGCCTTCGGAGGCCGAAAAAAGAAGAGACTCAACCGAGTGTTTGATGCAGTCGGGTTCTTCTACCCTGATTATCGTTATCCCATCCGAAGGCAAAAAAGGAAAAACATAACCTCTGAAAAAGAAGAAGCTGCAACTGCTCCTAGCGAGCCAGAACCGAAAGGAAAAAGGTTGAAGGTCCTCACACACCGACCACGCCATATTGAACCAGCTTCGGTGCCTGAGTTCACCGGAGAAACTTCTTCGGCCGCCGAAGCTGAACAGCCAACCTTGCTGCCAGAAATTGCAGAGATGGCCGAAGCGCCATCCACAGAAAAAATGGAAGAAACGAAAAATCCGACTAAGGAAAAAGCATCAGAAATTTTGAGTCCTGTAGCAAATGTCGAAGCAGCAAAAATCCAAAAGGGTACAATGGTGACCCCAAAAAGGAAGAGAATGGTAAATGTACTAGATGTCTTGGAGACAATTAAGTCTTCAAGCACAACTCCAAAAAATAGTGTTGAAATTGCTGAAGCTTCTTCTGAAGCTCCGACGCAACAAGCTGAAGCTGAAGCTGGGCCTTCAGAGCCCTTCAAGGAGCAAACTTTGGAAGCCGAAGCAATAAAAATACCAGAACCAATTTTAGTTGAAGAAACTGACACTGCCATCCCCGAAGCGCCTGCCAGCATATGTGATTACATCATACGACATGCTTCGGGGAAAAAACTATCTGAAGAAGAAACTCATGAAGCTAACCATTATGCAAAGGAGCTAAAATATCCAAAGGGGGCAGTAATATTCAATGGGACAAATGAAGATGATTTCTTATACTGCCTGCCTGACAACAAAGAGCTATCTGTCTGCCGAGAGATGGCCAGGAGTATTGGTTTCCCGAAGCTTGAATCTGGATTAAGCGCCATGACGAAAGAAGATCTCGCAGACAGTCTTGCGTACAACAGCCTGAAGGTACGAGAATTAAACGCTTGAAAAAAACCCCCTTATTATTATTATTTATTATTATTATTATTTTTTTTTTACGCAACTCATTCCTTTTTTCTTATATGAAATTTTTTTTTTGTATAGGGCCTGATCCTAAGCAACGCGCTAAGGGCGCAAAAGAGCGCCGAAGATGAAAGTTATGAAATTGCGTTTAATAATTTACGCTCCGAAGTTATCAAACTGAGAAACGAAGCTTTGGAAAAAGATAAAATTCTGCTTACACTGGTAGATAAAGTGAAAAGAGACGAAGCTGCTTCAAAGGCCCAAACCGAAGCTCAAAAACGCGAGATTAAAGATCTTCAAAAACAGCTGACTAGAGCTAAAGAGGAGCGCGCGCTTGAGGAAACGAAACGAGAACTTAGTGATTTTATGGTCAGCAAATTGGAATCAAGAGTTAAGGAGCTTCGCACATCTCAGGGGAAATGCTATGTTAAATCTATAGAATGTGTGAATAAAATTAAAACCAGCTTTGCTAGCGTCGGCGCCTTTTCCAGCGAAGAGAATTTTTCTCGAGGCAATCCCGAAGATCCGCTGGAATGGATTAGCCACGAAGCAGAGGCCTTCGAAGAGATTCTGAACAGTCGTGGCGACATATGCGCTTTTTCGGGCGCCAGAGGAATTGCTTCTGTCTTAGAGAAGAAAGGTTGCGGGCATATAAAATTTTTAGCTCAGTCCGAAGCTTCCTTATCTTCCGAAGATATCAAGAACCCCTCGGCCGAAGCAAGCGTGGTTGGTGGCAAATTTTTTACTGATATCTGGAACGACGGCGGCCGAGGAATGGCGCAAGAGATCATCCAAAGAAGCGAAAAAGGCATTCATGATGCTAGAAAAGTAGCAGAAGCTGCCGAAAGGAGTACGGAGCCCGAAAGACAATTAGGTACCAATTAGTCGTTCTTGTTGCGTTGTAATTTTCATTTTAAACTTTGCTCGCGATTTGTAAAAATAATGAAGAAGTGTTCTCTTCGCTCAGAAACTGTTGAACCAACTGCCGACCCCCACACAAAAGGGGATGAAGAAATTAAACAGATGGCCGAAACTATCATGGACAAGGTTGTTGACCAACTTCTGAATGAAGCCGCCGAAGCAGTATTAAGAGAAGATTAGATACTATTTGGAAAAAACATTTAAAGTGTAATTTATGCAACACTTTGTACATTTGAATGTAATATACAAGTCTCTTTTCATTATTGAATTCTTTACGATGCATGAAACTTTAAATACATACCATTTTTGAGCCTTCGGCGAAAAAACACCTTCCCTTCTTTTCATGCTTCGTGAAGAAGACATTCTTCGTTAAAATTACTCTGATGAATGATATCCATGCTTCGTGAAAACATTCTCCGAAGCTATATTCCGAAGCTATACAATTTCGATGTCACTTTCTCAAAGCATCCTTTCGAAGGTTGAGAGTATCCCCTTCTCTTGCCAAATGCAATATGATGTATGATGCTTATGCTATGCAAAATGATGTGATGATGTTATGTTATGCATGTGTCATTTGTTCCGAAGATACTCATAAAATATATTCGTAAGCTCTGTATTCTTCGTCTTTTACTTAGACGGTTTCAGCGTTGACTTTTCGCTGTAAGCCTCCCTTAGGAGCTTCTTCGCCTTTTACTTAGGCGGTATCAGCGTTGACTTTTCGCTGTAAGCCTCCCTTAGGAGCTTCTTCGCCTTTTACTTAGGCGGTATCAGCGTTGACTTTTCGCTGTAGGCTCTGCATTCCTTTAGGAACGACTTCTGAGCAGAAAACTTACACTGCGCTCCCTTTGGAACGGCTTTTTGTGACCATAAACTTACTCTGCGTTCCTTAGAACGACTTTCTGCTACTCCGAAGGATTTTTGATCCGAAGGTCCTCCTTGGTAACGGAAAAAGTTTTAGGCTTCAGCAACTTAGGCTTGTGGAGCAAATAGATTTTCCTCGTAAGAAACAACGGAATTATTACATGAAAACTATCAATGTTTTTTGCTTCACAGAAAATAAAACTGAATAGAAAAGACTGCTATCAAAGGTAGGATATGTCAATAAATGTGCTTCGACTCTGGCACAGTGCTGTTGACTGTGCGAGCTTCGGACTGTTCTCTGAAGTCCCTCTGATGTGGAGCGTATTGACTCCCTTCCGGCTGTTGACCTTGCTGCAATGGAGGTGGAGGCGGAAGCTGCTGCCAGGAAGCTTGAGGTTGACTTGCCGAAGCTACAGAAGCTGCAGGGTGGTTGTCTATGTATTGTGGGATATAAGGCGGATGATACGAAGCAGTATGCATGACCTGCTTCGGCTGAGCTTGTTGAGATGCAGCTTCGGCTATTTCCTTTTGCTTCTGGATTGTAACATGGCACGTCCTAGTGGTATGGCCCTTGCCTTCTCCACAGAACAAGCAAAACAGTCTCCTTGGCTGATCTCCGAATCTTCCGCCGAAGCCCCTGGCGCCTCTGCCTCTTGGAGCTGGTGGCCGGAAGGAGGTTTGTTGCTGCCCCGAAGCTTGTGAGGAGCACTGCGGCCTGTTTTGCTGACTCCCCTTGTCATCATTCTGAGTGTTGTGGATGGAACGAACATGCCTCGGGTAGTATCTTCCTCCGAAGCCCCTGGTCATTTCAGAAAATCTGAAGACCTCCTCCCTTCTTTGGCGAAAGTCATTGTCAGCACGAATGTACTCATCCATCTTTTGGAGCAATTTCTCCAGGGTCTGAGGAGGCTTCCGAGCAAAGTATTGAGCTGCAGGTCCAGGACGAAGCCCCTTGATCATGGCTTCGATAACGATTTCATTGGGCACCGTTGGTGCCTGCGCCCTCAATCGTAAGAACCTTCGGACATACGCCTGAAGGTATTCTTCGTGATCCTGAATACACTGGAAAAGGGCTTGAGCTGTGACCGGCTTCGTTTGAAATCCTTGAAAGCTGGTCAGTAACATATCCTTCAGCTTCTGCCATGAAGTGATTGTTCCTGGCCGAAGAGAGGAATACCAAGTCTGAGCAACATTCCTGACGGCCATAACGAAAGACTTCGCCATGACTGCAGCATTGCCCCCGTACGAAGACACTGTTGCTTCGTAGCTCATCAAGAATTGCTTCGGGTCGGAGTGGCCGTCAAACATGGGAAGCTGGGGTGGCTTATAGGATGGAGGCCAAGGTGTAGCCTGCAGCTCAGCAGACAGAGGAGAAGCATCATCGAAAACAAAATTTCCCTGATGGAAATTATCATACCAGTCATCTTCGTTGACGAAGCCTTCCTGATGAAGGTCTTTCTGATGAGGCCTTCTGTTCTGCTCATCGTGAGTGAGATGGCGAACCTCCTCAGAGGCTTCGTCTATTTGCCTTTGCAACTCAGCTAGGCGGGCCATCTTCTCCTTTTTCCTCTGCACTTGTTGATGTAGCATCTCCATCTCTCTGATTTCTTGGTCTAGCTCTTCTTCCTCAAGCGTCGGGCTGACGGCTTTTCTCTTCTGGTTTCGGGCCTCCCGAAGAGAGACGGTCTCCTGGTTGTGGTCCAGCGGTTGTAGTGCTCCTGCCCCAGTCGCTGAAGCTTTCTTCGGCGCCATAGCGAAGGTCTATAGCTTCCGAAGGTGTTCACAAAAACTCGAAGTGGAAGTGAGTTCACCGGAGGTGGGCGCCAATGTTGGGGACTTGTTCTCAAATGCTAAGAGTTAAGAACAAGGCAACATAGAAGATGTTAAACATTAAGGTCCTTCGTCCTTCGAAACATTACGCCCCTTCGGGAAATAATGCTTTAGGACGAAGGTCACAAGAGACATACCTTCATAAATATAATAAATAATGCCGAAGGATTCATATAAAGCGTGAAATATAAATATCAACATTGGATCATTTCTATTTTATTAACATGGAGAAATAGAAATGATTTCAAATTACAAATGTACCTTCGGTCCTGAGAGAAGGTAGAAGTACAAACGTGACGCAAAAGCCAATGCCAAGTCCGCGTGAACAGTACGGGAGTACTGTTCATCTATTTATAGACGCGGGACGCAGCCCACGTAAAATTACATCCATGTCCATTACATTTGTTAACGGTTTATGGAAATCTGTCGAGGCCCCCGAAGTCTTTTCATCTTTAAGTCGGTTCCCCCTTATGCCATCGCGCCGAAGCTTCCCTGCGCACAGCTTCGGCTGCCCTCGACCTTCGTCTGGTTCAGGCTTCGTCCTGGTCGTGCTCCATATCCATAATTCTGAATCCGAAAATACCTGTTCATATAATCCACTTGGAAAACATTGTGAAATCATGTTTTTGAGGACCTTCGGAGGACGAAGGCCCCCAACACTCGCGGCCTTCGTGTTCGACCCGCGCCCAGGTCGGGTGCGCTTGCAGTAGGGGGTTACAAGCGTCCACGCGGGTGAGGGAAGCGAGCGGCCCCAAGAGAACGCCTGCCCCGTCCTCGTCCCCGCGCGGCCAACCTTTCCTAAGAAGGCCCTGGTCCTTCCTTTTATAGGCGTAAGGAGAGGATCTAGGTGTACAATGGGGGTGTAGCAAGGTGCTACGTGTCTAGCGGGGGTCAGCTAGCGCCCTAAGTACATGCCTGTGTGGCAGCCGGAGAGATCTTGGCACCCAGCTGGTGTGGTGTCGTGGCTGTCGGAGGAGCAACGGAGCCTGGCGGAGGGACAGCTGTCGGAGCGGTTGGGTCCTTGCTGATGTCCCCCCTGCTTCCGTAAGGGAGCTGAGAGCCGCCGTCGTCATGGGTCTAGCGGGGCGCCATCATTGCCTATCTGGCGGAGCTAGCCAGATGGGACGCCGGTCTTGTTCCCTGAGTCGGCTCGGGGTAGGGTGATGATAGCGCTTCCTGTCGACGTGGCAGACTTGTGTCCTAGGTCGGGCGACGTGGAGGCTCCTCCGAAGCCGAGGTCGAGTCTGTCCTGCATGGCCGAGGCCGAGCCCGAGCTCCTGGGTCGGGCGAGGCGGAGGTCGTTCGGCAGAGGCCAGGGTGGAGTCCGACCCCTGGGGTCGGGCGGAGCGGAGTTCGTCGTCTTCCGGGGCCTAGCCCGAGTCCGAGCCCTGGGTCGGGCGGAGCGGAGTTCGCCGTCTTCCGGGGCCTTAGCCCGAGTCCGAGCCCTGGGTCGGGCGGAGCGGAGTTCTCCGTCTTCCGGGGCCTTAGCACGAGTCCGAGCCCTGGGTCGGGCGGAGCGGAGTTCGCCGTCTTCCGGGGCCTTAGCCCGAGTCCGAGCCCTGGGTCGGGCGGAGCTTCCTATGGCGCCTTTGGCAAGGCCTGACTGCCTGTCAGTCTCACTCTGTCAAGTGGCACTGCAGTCGGAATGGCGCAGGCGGCGCTGTCCTTCTGTCAGACCGGTCAGTGGAGCGGCGAAGTGACGGCGGTCACTTCGGCTCTGCCGGGGGGGCGCGCGTCAGGATAAAGGTGTCAGGCTACCTTTGCGTTAAATGCCCCTGCGACTCGGTCGGTCAGCGCGGCGATTTAGTCAGGGTTGCTTCTTAGCGAAGGCAAGGCCTCGGGCGAGCCGGAGATGCGTCTGCCGTTAAAAGGGGGCCTCGGGCGAGACGGAAACATCTCGGGGTCGGCTGCCCTTGCCCGAGGCTAGGCTCGGGCGAGGCGTGATCGAGTCGCTCGTATGGACTGATCCCTGACTTAATCGCACCCATCAGGCCTCTGCAGCTTTATGCTGATGGGGGTTACCAGCTGAGAATTAGGCGTCTTGAGGGTACCCCTAATTATGGTCCCCGACAGTAGCCCCCGAGCCTCGAAGGGAGTGTTTGCACTCGCTTGGAGGCTTTCGTCGCACTTTTTTGCAAGGGGACCAGCCTTTCTCGGTTGCATTTTGTTCCGGTGGGTGCACGCGAGCGCACCCGCCGGGTGTAGCCCCCGAGGCCTCGGAGGAGTGGTTTCACTCCTTCGAGGTCTTAATGCCTTGCGTAATGCTTCGGCTGGTCTGGTGGTTCCCTCATGCGAACTGGCCGTAGCCCGGGTGCACGGTCGGGGCCCAAGTTCTCGGGCTGGTATGTTGACGCTGTCAACGGTTTGGCCGGAGCCGGGTTTGCGAGAGCAGCCCCCGAGCCTCCGCACAGGGCGAGAGGGCGATCAGGGACAGACTCGGCTTTTTTACATACGCCCCTACGTCGCCTTTCCGCAAGGAGGGGGGGGGGGAGAGCGCCATGTTACCCTCGATGGGCACCGAACATGGTGTCTCCGGTGAGCTGCAAGCGGGTAATCTGAGTGGACGTCTGTGCCCCGTTCGTTGGGGGTCGGCTAGGGGCCCAGAGGCACGCCCAAAAGTACCTGCGGGTGATCTGCCGGACCCGGTCCCCTGGCGATGGGGTCCGAGGGCTCGATGCCTCCCTCCGATGGGATTCCATTACAAAATCGCTCCCGCTGGTCTCGGAAATGTCCTAGGGTACCTCGGGAGCGCAGCCCGAGCCTCGGTTATGTATCGAACGTACCCCTGGTCATCCCTCGCTCGGTGTCTGAGGCGACTGTGAACCCTTCGGGGGCCAGCCTTCGAACCCCTAATCAGTAATGGGCGCGGAGCCCAAGTAGCCTGAGGCGGCCGTGGAACCCTTCGGGGGGCCGGCCTTCGAACCTCTGACCAGTAGTGGGTGTAGGGCCCACGCGATCTGAGGCGGCTGTTGAACCCCCCGGGGGGCCAGCCTTCGAACCCCTGATCAGTAAGGAGGCTCGGAGCCTAGTTCCTTCACGGGGAAGGATCCCTTTCGGGGTATCCCCCTTTCCCGGTCCCTGTCTCAAGAGATAGAGAAAGAGGAAAAAAGGAAAAAGGATACGAAACCGAACGACGCGGCGTACCTTTTTTGGCGCGGTTGTTTCGGCGAAGGCGAAGCGTCGCTCGCTGCTCCTGCCAGAAGCGCCGTCTGTCCAGCCGCAGAGTTGATGCGACGGGGCGAGTAGTTGGCGGGGCTGCCGTTGCGCGTGCGCGAGTCGTTCGAGGAACGGCTGTTTCGCTTCGTGTTTTTGAACCCCGCGTCCGGTCCGGGCGGAACGTTGGAACCGTGTGACACCCCAGTGTCACTCAGGGTTTTTCTTTCAAAAAGCCAAACCAAGAGCCTTTAATTTATGTGAACAAAAGTAAGCATGAGCATCAAACTAACTTAAGAAATAATGAAGTCACCAAGTATATACTTAAAAGTGTCATGATCAAAGCAAATAAGTCCCTTAAAAGATCAGATTATGCAACCCTAGTTTAAAAATCCTAAATGAGCCTCATGAGCAAAAATTCAAAAAGAGAGGAAAAGGGAGTGAAAAGTTTAAAATTTTGAGTTGAGCCAATTATAAAAATTGAAGTATATTTAATGGGCAACAAGAAAGGTTGAGAAAGCTTAACCAAAATAGCTCAAATAAAACCCCAAATCAAGCTTTCCATGTGTGGACTTAATAGGAATTCTGAATTTCAGATTTCTGAAAATCAGACCTTGATCCAAAGATCAGGGATGTTCACCTTGATCCCTAACTCGAATCCTAATGGCCCCATTGACAAAAATGTGCCTAACTAACCCCTCTGTCGTGTGCCAGAAGATGGCATTGGGACGCGAGCCCTAGACACGACTAAACCTTGGATTTGCCTCGGATTTGTGCAGGGAGACAGACCAGATTTCCTGGCTCCATATCTCTGCAACCAGTAGGCAAAATCCTATGACCCCCACACAAGAATGGTAGCTTGTAGGGAGGGGAAGAGGTTTTGTGCATTGACCAAGGCGAGAGCAGGCTCGGATGAGCGACTACACGCGCCAGAACTTGGGCAGAACGCGTGCTCCCACGTGTTCGACCCTGGCCGGCGTGCCAGAGCTCGCCCAACCCGCGCGCGCGCGCTCCCCGGCGACCAGTCGCGTCCGCCGCGCGTCCTCGCCCTCGGCCGTGCCCGCCCGCGCCTATAAAGCCTCCCCAGGCGCGCCTCACTTCGCCCCGCACTCACCCTCACCGGCCAGCCACTTCCCTTAGCTCCGGCGAGCTTGTTTTCCGCCCGCCATTGCCGCCGAGCTTCGGCCGTCGTGGCCAGCCCACCCCAGCCGTCCTCAAGCCAAGCCAGTGCTTCGGCCAGCTCCACCAGTAGCCTGTGAAGCTTGCCAAGCCCTCGGACCCAGCCGGACTTCACCGGAGGCCCGAGATCGACTTCGCCGGACTTCGGTCTTCCGCCGCCGCGCGTGGACCGAGTTATCCGGTGAGTCTCCGCCCAATTCCTCTCGCTCATGTCTTCTCTGGCATCCCGTGGACCTCCCTGACCCGTTGATTGGACTATCTCGCCGTGACCAGGCCGGTCTCCTCGCCGCCGACGAGCATCCCCGCCTGCGCGCGTGGACCGACCGACTCCGGCCATCTCCGACGGCGTTCCGCACACCGTTGTGATCCCCAGGACCTCCCCTTCATCCTCGACCACTTCACCGGAACAGTCTCGCCGCCGGTAAGCCCCTCCGCCCTTTCTTCCGCCGCGGCTACTGTTTAAGGTAGAAGAAGGACCTCGGGTTAGGTTTTTGTAGAACCCGAGGGGTTTTCTGCAATGTCAGCGACTCTGGTAAATAGTAGCCTGAGGACTGATTCGCGAGGAAAAACTTAGAAAACCGCCAGGGACCCCAGTGCAAAGTAGATTTTCATTTAAATCGATTCTGAAATTCTTTTAAATAACCAGAGAACTTGTAAAATTCATAACTTGATGAATTCTTACTCAAAAAATGTCAAACCAATTTTGCTAGCCCCTGTATATTACAATCTATCATTTAAAAATAGTAAACCCTATGCTTTCTGTTCAAACTTTTAGAGTTAAAAATTAAAAACAGAAACCCCCTAAACCTTATTTAATCAAGGAAAATTAGTTTTTCTTCGGTACTAGACTTAAGAAAATTTGTGGGTATTCAAACCTCCTTTAGACACTGTTTAAAAATAGTAGGAACCCCAGCATTAGAAATTATGATGTATTTTCTCATTTAAAGATGTTTTGTCCAAAACTTAGAGAAAATCAGAAAGGTATTAGAAATTGATGAACAATGACTAATATTATTTTTCCTAGTTTACCTATGTAACAGAGAACCTAGGAAAAATACAGGGACTATTAATTTGGACAAGTGTTAAATTACAATGAATTGTTTAGCCTAAATAAGACTGAAAATCAATTATTAAAGAGGCAAAACTATAACCAAAATGCTTAACAAAAATCCAGTGAACCTATAACCACCAGAACCCCACTACAAAAATACAGAGCACCTCAGCCCAACTTTTTAAGTAAGGAAAATAAATGTAAAGTGATAATAAGGCATTTTCCAACTAAATCATGAACAACCTCAAATAATGTGATAATGGGCAACCAAAAATCAACTAAGTCCATGATGAGGTAAACTACCAGAGAAAAATGCAAACCCAAGAAAAAGAAGCAAACTCATACCATTTGCTAATGATTTAAGGGAAAGGCCATTTAATTCAAATAATGCACCCCACCCCTTCCCTTAAGCAAAAAGATGCCAAACTTCAGAATGATTGCTCTTGCACAAAACAATAGCTAAGAAAAATAAGAACTCTGTTGTTTGATATTTTTCAAATATAGTGGTAGTAGAAAGCACCCATTTGGCTAGAAACTTGAGAAAACCATAGGAAAACAATTAAAAGGCATTAATGGCCAGAAATTTGTATCAAGTCATATTATAACACCTAAAAGCCAGCAAAAATAAGTTCTGAAGAATTACCCACTGTTAAATAGTAGTTGTAGTTCAAAGCACCTCTTCTACCCTAGAGTTTAATAATTTTGTGCAGAGAAAACTATTCACTTTCTGATCCCCAAATTTTAAGAAAAAGAAACATACACCAGTAGCAAGCCACTGTAATTTTTACAGAATTTTTAGAATTTTATAAAAGCAACTTGTAGTTCAAACCTACTCCAAAACATTAAAGAGAATAAAGAAAAAAAAAAGAAAGAAGAAATAAACCCCACCTCAATAAGTCTAACTTGAGTACTTATCAATCATCCCTAAGACCTAAAAGGAATTCAGTGGAACCCCTAAAAGTAAAATTTACCACTTGCCTTAGCTAAAGTCTAACTTAATTTACCAAGTATACCACCCAAGGGTCTTGCGTAAACAAAGCTAACTTGGTTTAATTCAAGAAAGAATTTACACCTTCTAAGTTGTGATTTCTAAAAGCACATATCATATCATGCATATATCTTACGCATTGCATTCATTAGATTGTAATCTTGCCGACGGAGAGTACGTGCTCATCCCCGAGCAAGGACCTGTCCAAGAAGAGGACCAGGAGCAGGCTTCAGAGGCTGCTATTGAGGATCTCCCCGCAGCCCCAGCAATTGAAGGCAAGCCCCGGTTTTATGCATAACCGTTTATATATGCTATTTTACTACACTTAATGTTTGTAGGTTTGTAATGTGCACTTAAGTGTAGGAATTGCTTGAAACCTCTAGATGCATGAACTTAGGATTCCTTTTTGAGATGAATACTAGTATGCTAGGACGAGTAGCTGCTTGCTAATCAGGATCTCGGTAGAAGTCGAGTGATTTTTCTAGCACTCGCGCGAGGTCAGGAATTGATTGTATTCATCTTGATAATGGGATATATGTTGGTTTATGGACTTGGATCCAGGGAGGATGCCTTGTCCATGAGACGGGAAAATGAATTAAGGATTAATGTGTGGATACCTGAGTCAAGCTTTTGAACGTACTAAACACATGCCGGGAAAAATGGTAACCGGTAAACCTAGTACCTGAGTGAAGCCGGGCGCGGACTTTATCCCTCATGCGGCCTGAGACTGGTTCTCCCATGCTAGCTATGGTGGGTACAAGTGCGGTCACTGCACGGCGGCAGCCGGGGTCAGTGGAGCATTGTATGCCAAGGCGGTGAGGCCTGGACGCGAACGGGGAATCGATGGGGACGGTTGTCATGTGTAGGGTCGGAGTACCCTGACATGCCGTGTGTTTAGGTTTACCTTGCAAGGTTTAAAAACTCGATTCGAATCGTCTGCTTCTCGCAGCTAATGAGACTGCTTGATTCCTTGTACTGCATCGAGTAAGAAGTGAAATGTGGTTATATGAGATAACTTGTTGTTTGAACTAAATGATTGTTACCATGTATGCTTATAAGGAGCAAATATAGCTAGGGTAATGATGATAAAATTTGAAAAGCTAAAAATTGATTTTAGTAACAGCTAGTGCTTTTGGCAAACCAAACCCCTCAGCCAAACAGCTGCATAGTCTAGAGGTAGAGGAGTAGACTCCTCACACCGGGTAAGTCTAGCTGAGTATTAGTATACTCAGCCTTGCTTGTGGCACAATTTTTGCAGGTACCATGCAGGATCTGGTTGATGGTGTGACTTGGCCTACTACCCTGCCACCGGGTTGGACGGTCGAGTGGGATGTTGCTCCAGCAGGAGAGGAGCATGAGGAGTAGTGGGCTAGGCCTTGCCCATTTCCTCATTACCGACGACATCGATTATCCGCTGCACCTTATTTTATGAACTTTAATTGCTACTCCAGAACTCCGATTTATGTAATAATTCAGTACTTAATTTGAGGTTTCCTGTTTTATTGTATTTCTTCTGTGACTCACCTTCGAGTGAGATTGTGGAATTTGATCCTGGTTAAGTGGCTCTATCAGACTAGATCTGAAGGACTGACGGGTTATTCCGATTTAAGTGTGTCACGGCCCTCGAGGCATGACTTAGGCACTTAAGCTGGAATAATTCGGGTGGTTCTGCCACAGCTGGTATCGGAGCAAATTCCACCACAGAGAAGAACAATAAACCATGAATACCAGTTTTCAAAATCTAAAACTTGCCTAGAAACTGCTATGGATCGTCAGGACTAGACCGCTAGACCTAGGACGAAAGGCCTTAGGCATAGAGGGAAATAGGTGGCTAATTAATTAGGCCCCGTGGGCCAATACCTATATTTTTTTAGGATGCCCTAAAAAGGCACCCTATTTTCTTTTTGAGAGGCAACGTTTCTTCCAGCATGCATGCATTATAAAACATAAGGAGGAATTAAAACTGGAGCTAACCCCTTTTTCTTAAAACCATTCGGCTCTCTTTTTCTTTTTCCTTCCACCATAATCTTTATCTTTGATTCCCTTCCGCAGATGAATTCACCCACCCCGCTAGTGGAGGAGACTCTCGTTTCAGTTCCGACTTCCTTTCTCGCGATGGCTTTCCTTCCATCTTGTGGGAAGTGCTTAACTCCGCCGGTTACCCTACGCCCCCTTTGTACACGGTGCAGTTGTATGAGGAGCATCGGGTACCTCGTTGTCGGGTCTGGCTGACTTTGGAGGCTCATCCCCTTCAGCCGGGTTGGCGTTCTCTTGACTCTGAGACGATCGGACTCAGGACGGACGACACCGTTGAGGCAGCAGCCATGAAGGCTCTGACGACTTTCTGTGGCTATCATCCCCTGGAGATGGTGATGCACCCCTTGGGACTCTTCCCTGCTGAGAAGAAGGATGATCCCATGTGGTGTAACCGCGTGAGCCATGTGAAGGATGTGTGGGCCATGTATCCTGACTTGGTTGGGAGGGTCACTGTTCAGTGCATGAGTGCGCTGTACCGCCTTCAGGCCCTTCAGAGCGATGCTATGACACTTCTTGCTAACACCGCTCGGACTGCCAAGCTCACTCTCGACAGTCGGGAAGATTTTGTGGTCGACCTATCCACAGAGTTGGTGGAAAAGGATCTGCAGGTGGAGAGGCTGAACCAGCGTATCGCTACCCTGGAGCAGCAAGTGGAGATCCGAGACAACACTATTGATGTCTTGGAGAACCAGCTTCACGATGTGCAGAGGGAACTCGAGGAAGCAAATGACCACTTGGACATGCACCACCTGGAGATGGAGGCCAATGAAGCAGGAAGCGAGGGAGAAGAGGCTCCCGAGGAGCTAGGACCAGCCCCTGGTGCCAATGGGACTACCTCCGCGATGCCCCCTTCACCCGTATCCAGTGTCGCTTCCACCGCTCAGGGTTAAGCAGTCACTTCGACATTTTAGGTGGATAGAAACCTATGCGAGCTTAGTAGTATCATATTTTGGACTAGGCTTGTGGGTACTTTCCCCTGATTAATGTAACCCTGTGAACTTTTGGAATCTGTGGGATCCTTGTCACCATGTTATCTTCATTTCGAACCTGATATTATGATTATGGCATTCTTTTTCTTCTATATGAAATGATATCTTGCCGTTCGAAATTGTGAGTTGGGATAACAATGGCGACAATCTCTGTTTTCAGATGGCAGCTAGGCAGCGTCGCGGGCAGAACGAGCAGGTTCCCCCGCCACCTCCTCCAGCTCCCACAGTGCAGGAGCTGATGGCCCAGCAGAATGAGATTCTGCGACAGCTCTTGCAGTGGCAGCCCCACCCCCAGCAGCATGGTGGAGGCCAGCCTCAGCGACCTCCGGCTATGGCAACATACCAGGAGTTCCTGAGCACGCAGCCGCCCTTGTTCACCAAGGCAGAGGATCCATTGGACGCCGACGTATGGCTTCGCGTCGTCGAGTCCAAGTTTCCCCTTCTCACGGGAGACTGCCCTGATGCTACCAAGACCCACTTCGCCGCGCAGCAGCTTCGCGGTTCTGCTCGGACTTGGTGGGATCACTTCCGTGCTATGCTCCCTGATGATCGTGAGGTATCTTGGGAGGAATTCAAGACTGCCTTCAGAGGACACCACATTCCAGCTGGCATTCTTGATCGGAAGTTGAATGAGTTTCTGGCCCTCAATCAAGGAACCCGCACGGTACTGCAGTATGCGCAAGCCTTCAACGACTTATGCCAGTATGCAGGGTATCATGCTGATTCTGATGAGAAAAAGAGGGATCGCTTCCGCAGGGGTCTCAATACCAAGCTGCGGGAACGACTCAACACTGTCCGGGCCGATAGCTTCAATGAGTTGGTCAACATGGCCATCTCTCAGGAGGATTGCATTGTTGCTCACCGGGCAGAGAAGAAGAGAAAGGCACCAATGGCAGCACCATCCACTCAAGCTCAGAGGTTCCGGATTGTTTCTCACAATCAGAGCAGGGGTTTCCAGCAGCAGGCAGGCAGATGGGTGATCAGGCCACCTTAGCAGCAGCAGCAGCAGCCGACACCCAACCGCTACCCAGCTCCCGCCCCAAGAAACAATCAGCCTCCGCAGCAGCAGCAGTTCCGCCAGGGCAATGGGAACAAGTGTTTCACTTGTGGCAATGTGGGCCACTATGCCAAGAATTGTCCCAGGAACCAGCAGAGGCAGATGCCAGCACCGAATCAAGACAAGGGAAGAAAGCAGAAGGTGCAAGTCAGGCAAGGGAAGCTCAACTTCACTGCTCTTGAGGAAGTGCCAGAAGGAGCTCCTATCATGACTGGTATCTTTTCAGTTTATAATCAACCTGCTTTAATTCTGTTTGATTCTGGTGCATCTCATAGCTTCATTAGCCAAAGGTTCAGTGCTAATTGCAAACTGCCATTCTCTCATTCAAAAGGGTCATTCATGATAGTCACACCTGGGGGTAAAATTGCAACTAATCAATTAAACCAAAGTGTGCCTATTCAACTGGGAAGCCACATTGTCAAAACCACTCTTCTTGTGTTGGGATTGGAGAATGTGGACATTATTCTAGGGGCAAATTGGATGACCTTGCACCAAGTTGTGCTTGATGTAGCCAACCGTACCGTGGAAGTTAATTCTCCTTTCTGCGGGAATTTCACCTTGATTTTGCCTAGTCAGGGTTCTTCTCAGTCATGTGCTTTCTCTATGACGGAGCTACCTCTGAAGAAGATCCCAGTGGTCTGTGAGTATGCAGATGTCTTTCCTGATGAATTGCCAGGAATGCCACCGGACCGGGATATTGAATTCGCCATCGAGTTACAACCGGGAACGGCCCCAATTTCCAAGAGGCCCTACCGAATGCCACCCACTGAGTTGGCAGAATTGAAGAAGCAATTGCAAGAGTTGCTGGATAAGGGTTTCATTCGCCCAAGCACTTCGCCTTGGGGATGTCCAGCACTGTTTGTGAAGAAGAAGGATGAAAGCTTGAGGCTGTGTATAGATTACCGCCCTCTTAATGCGGTAACTATCAAGAACAAGTATCCTTTGCCTCGTATTGATGTTCTCTTTGACCAGTTGGTCGGAGCCAAGGTGTTTTCCAAGATAGACCTTCGCTCTGGCTACCATCAGATCAAAATACGAGCAAGTGATATTCCGAAGACGGCATTCTCAACCAGATATGGGCTATATGAATTCTTGGTGATGTCATTTGGGCTGACTAATGCACCAGCATATTTCATGTATCTGATGAATTCTGTTTTTATGCCGGAATTGGATAAGTTCGTGGTGGTTTTCATCGATGACATTCTGGTGTACTCAAAGAACGAAGAAGAACATGCCGGGCATTTGCATGTAGTACTTCAACGCCTGCGAGAGCACCACCTTTATGCCAAATTATCCAAGTGTGATTTTTGGCTAAAGGAAATCAAATTCTTGGGTCACACTATCTCTCAGGCTGGAATAGCTGTTGATCCTGATAAAGTGCAAGAGGTGATGAACTGGAAGCCACCAACAACTGTTCGCCAGATTCGGAGTTTTCTGGGATTAGCTGGTTATTACCGAAGATTTATTCCGGACTTCTCTCGAATTGCGAAGCCTATTACTGAGTTGCTGAAGAAAGAAGTAAAATTTGTGTGGAGTCAGAAGTGCAAAGATGCCTTCCATGCATTAAGGCAACATCTGACCACAGCACCAGTATTGGCGCAACCCGACAGCAGCAAACCTTTTGATGTATATTGTGATGCCTCGGGCACCGGGCTAGGTTGTGTCTTGATGCAAGACAACCGAGTCATTGCTTATGCTTCGAGAGCACTCAGGCCTCATGAGCAAAATTATCCCACTCATGACCTTGAGTTAGCAGCAGTGGTTCATGCATTGAAGATGTGGAGGCACTATCTAATCGGGACCCACTGCAACATCTTCACTGATCATAAGAGCCTTAAGTACATTTTTACTCAGGCTGATCTTAACATGAGGCAGAGAAGATGGCTAGAGCTGATCAAAGATTATGACCTGGAGGTACATTATCACCCAGGAAAGGCTAATGTGGTAGCTGATGCTTTAAGTCGGAAGTTGCAGTGCAACTATGTTCTGATGGATTCTCGCATTAACACCTTGTGTGATGAGTTGAGCAAGATGCAAATTGAAGTGATTTCTTCTGGTTCTTTGTCTCACATTTCTATTGAGCCAGCTTTGCAAGACCAGATCATCACGGCCCAGCTCAGTGACAAGGGAGTGCAGATTATCAAGAAGAATCTCCATCAGAAGGTTGCGAAGTATAATTGTTTCCGCCAGGATGAGAAGGGTGTGCTATGGTTCAAAAGCAGATTGGTAATTCCCAAGGACCAGGATCTCAAGAGGAAAATTTTGGACGAGGCTCATCTCTCCAAATTCTCTATGCATCCGGGAAGCACCAAGATGTACCATGATCTGAAGTCTTTGTACTGGTGGACCAGAATGAAGAGGGAAATAGCCCAGTATGTATCAGAATGTGACACCTGTCAGAGGATAAAGGCAAGCCACTTGAAGTCAGCTGGAGCTTTGCAACCACTACCCGTACCTTCGTGGAAGTGGGACGACATCAGCATGGATTTCATTGTGGGTCTGCCCAACACCTCTCGTCATCATGATTCGATTTGGGTTATTGTGGACCGATTGACGAAAGTGGCACATTTTCTTCCTGTGCATACCACTGATAAGGCTCAGAGATATGCAGAATTGTATATTGACCGGATCGTGTGTTTGCACGGATTACCGCGGACCATTGTTTCTGACCGAGGAGCCCAATTTGTTGCCAGATTTTGGGAACAATTGCAAAAGTCTCTGGGAACCAAGCTAATCAGGAGTTCAGCTTACCACCCACAGACTGATGGTCAGACGGAAAGGGTAAACCAAATCCTGGAAGATATGCTGAGAGCTTGTGCAATCGATTGTGGCAAGAACTGGGATAAGCACCTCTCCTTGGCAGAGTTTGCTTATAACAATAGTTATCAATCCAGCCTAAAGATGGCACCTTTTGAAGCTCTCTATGGAAGAAGGTGCAGGACACCACTCAATTGGTCTCAGTCTGGTGAAAGAGAAGTTTTTGGACCTGATTTAGTGACTGAAGCCGAAAGGAAAGTCAAGCTAATCAGGAAGAATCTAGAAGCTGCTCAGGCCAGGCAGAAGAGTTATCATGATAGAAGAAGGAAACCTCTCCAGTTCGAGGTGGGAAGTTTTGTATACCTCAAGGTATCACCCACCAAGGGAATGCAGAGGTTTGGGATCAAAGGCAAGCTAGCCCCTCGTTACATTGGACCCTATGAGATCATAGAAACATGTGGACCCGTGGCATACAAGCTGAAGTTACCTTCAAAGATGTCTGCCATTCACAATGTTTTCCATGTATCTCAGCTGAAGAAGTGTGTTCGATTGCCGACTGAAATCCTAGCAGAGCCAGAATTGGAGATAGAGCCAGATCTCTCGTACCAAGAGTACCCCTCCAAGATTCTGGATTGCAAGGAAAGATCAACTCGGGCTAAATCGATCAAGATGTTCAAGGTCCAGTGGAGTAATCACTCAGAGGAGGAAGCTACTTGGGAAACCGAGGAATTCCTGAGATCCAACTTTCCCGATTGCCTACCTAAGGAAGCTGGTACGTAAACACCCCCAAACCCCTCCTCCTGCCTTTCGAATTTCCAAAAATATGATCTTAATTCAGAATGAAGTAACTATAAAGAAAAACTTAAAAGGACTTCCTTCTGAAGTTGCAAAGAGAATGACATTCGAAGAGCAGTTTATCCTAGTAATGGCAATCATCACCCTTTTTCCTATCAGTCTCACCCTTCGCTTTACCCTGGAAGGACTCTGGCCCGAATCTCGGGACGAGATTCCTTTAAGGGGGGAAGGCTGTGACAAACCGTCTTCGCCCGGAACGTTGGAACCGTCTTCGCCTTGGTCTTTATATACCCCGGAGTGGGTCTGGTGACGGTTCTTTGCTCCGCTTCCTGTCTCCCTCTTAGGTTTTTTGCAGCCTGAGAGACTTAGCCAGAGAAAAGGAAACCGCCCTCCCTGTCCTTTGCGCCGCCACCCCTTCCGCTCGGCGATGGCTGACCGGGTGACCATCATCTCGCCGCGCGACCCATGGCCCTTCTCCACGGTGACGGCGAGTGATCTGGAGGATCTCGTCGGCGAGGGTTTGCTTCGCCCTCTCACCGATGAGCAGCGGCCAGAATGGATTCCTCCCATGGGCGGAGTCGCTCCATCCCCACCGCCGGGGTACGTCGTGAGCTTCGTCTCCTTCCACGAGCGGGGATTCGGCGTGCCAACGAGCCGCTTTATGCGGGCCATCCTGTTCCACTATGGGGTGGAGTTGCATAACCTCACCCCCAACTCCATCTCGCAGGCCGCTATCTTCGTAGCGGTGTGCGAGGGGTATTTGGGGATCGCCCCCCATTGGGATTTGTGGACCCATCTCTTCTTCGCCGAGCTTTTTGCCTTGCCGACGGGGGAGAGGAAGGTCCGTGCAGCGGTGCGGGCCGGCGGCTGCACCCTCTTGTTGAGGCAGTCGTGGGCGTCGCAGTACATCCCTGCCGTCCTCGCGTCCTCGAACAAGGGGTGGCAGCGCCGGTGGTTCTACCTCCAGAATGACGGTGAGTTGCTCCCGCCGTTCTCCCAGCGGGTTGTCACCGCCGCCACCGACGCCTGGCGCCATGGGACTCCACACGAGAGACAGAAGAACCTCGAACCCCTTCTCCAGGCCCTGAAGGCGTTGCGGGAGGGAGGACTCACCGCTGCGGGAGTGGTTGCCGCCATCCATCGTCGGAGAGTGCTTCCCTTGGCGGAGCGGCGGCTGCCGCTTTGGGAGATTACCCCGGAGGCTGACTGGGAGGGGTCACGAATGTCCCCTGATCCTCTTCCCTTCGACGCCCTCCAATGGCGGGTGTCGGCCGCGATGGGGAAGCCGGACCCCCACGCCTTCTCCCAGATTCGGATGCGCCCCGACCAGGGGTGCGTAACTCTGGCGAGTGTTCGCTCCTTCCTTCTTCATACACCGGGTTGCTCCGGGTTCTTACGATTGGGTTTCTTTCCCCCCTTCTTTAGGAGGTGGGGTGGCACAAGCCCTCCCTGCCACGGGTCCCGGAGGACGCGGTGGACCGGGCAGCGCGGCGGGTCGCCGCGGAGGAGGAGAAGAAGAAGAAGGACGCAGAGAAGGCCCGGGCCCGCGAGCGGAGGCGGGCTCGGGACGCCTTGGAGAAGCGCCGTCGCCGGTAGGAGAGGGAAGGACTCCCAAGGGAGCCGTCGCCGGAGACACCCGATGACGATGATGACGACGGTGATGAGGAGGAGGACGACATGGCCGCCCGTCTCGGCCTCAGCCCCGGCTCGGGGCGTGGCCAGGAGTCGTCGAGCCAGCCCCCGAGCGGGCTGATGCCTTCAGTTCCCAGAGTCGGGACGCCGGGTTCCCGGCCTGAGGGGCGGGGGCAACCCGAGAGGGTACTTGACCCCTCGGCCGGAGGAGCTGAGGCGACCCCAGGGAGCCAGGCCGAGGCATCCGTTCCCCGAGAGCCGCCGCCCGCGCCGGCAGCGCGGGGGAGCGACCCTCAGGTCCCCGTGGCGGCGCCTGGGCAGCCCGCCTCCCGGGCGTCCGGGGCGCCCAAAGCCAGGGTGGTGCCGAAGCTGTCGGCGAAGCGGACCTCGGCGGCGGTTCCGGGGAGCGAGATCCAAGAGACCTCCCCCCAGGCACGGTTGATCATGGCCCGGAGCGGGTAAGTATCTTGGAATGTCTTCGTCCTGGCGCTTCATTCACATGTCCCGACCGTGACTTTCCCTTTCTCCTTTTTATTCAGCAAGCGAAGCCATGGCCAGACCGACCTGGCACCCCGGAAGGCCCTTAAGATGGCGTCGGTCCGGGCGGCCAGCGCCGCCCCGGGCCTTGTCGTTCAGCCAGCCCTTTCGCAGGGCGTTTCACCGCAGGGGGCTCGGGCGTCGCCTGTCTCTGGGGAGCAGGTTCCCGAGGCGGGCTCTTCTGCCGAGGCGGCCATCGTGATAGGGGAGGCGGCTGGCGCCGAGGTGGTCCCGAGCCCGCCTGTCGTGCCGTCCATGCTGGCGCCTGCCGCCACTGAAGTCGCCGCCGTCCCAGTCGGAGAGCAACTGATTGCTGCCAGCATCGGGATGGCTGCTGCGGCGGTGCCCAGTGCTTCGGAAGAGGTGGGCGTGGACGCGCAATTCGTCCAGACGGGCGGCAACCTCGTCGCTGTGCAGCGGAGCCCCAAGGCCCGGCGCCAGTTGCTCCGGTTCCGGACCCGCGAGGCCTCGGACCCTGTCTTCGTTCTCGACGATGAACAGGAGGACCAGTCCTGGGATGAGCTCCGCGAGCGTGCTGAAGCAACGGTGGGGTCGCTCCGGTCGTCGCTAGAGGTTCTCTGCAGGGACGTCCCCAAAATCCTCCAGGTAACGGTTTCAGGCGTACCTTTTCCTTCCCGTGAGCGAGGCGTTCGTCGTGACGCCCTGTTTCCTTCCCCCAGGACCTGACGGATCGGAGCGCCGCCAAGTCGTCGTTCATCCGCCGCGAGGTCGATGTCTGGGGCTCGCTGCGATCCCTGAGGACCTCGCTCGCTGGGGCTACCGCGCGCCTTTCTCAGCAGGATGCTAAGATAGCGGACCTCCAGTTGCTCTGCGCTGACCTGAGAGCCGAGGCGGCGGCAGCGCGCGCGGAGGCGCAACGGCAGCGGTCGGAGTTCGTCTAGGTCGTCGAGGAGCGGGACCAATCTCGGGGCCAGGCTGCCGAGGCCGAAAGCCGGGCTGAGACCCTCGCGGCCGACCTGGCCGCAGCCCACGTCGCAGCCTCGAAGCAGCGTGCCCGAGCCAGAGGTATGCCTTGGCCGTCCCTGGTTCTTGTTCTTGTCTGTTTCTTCTGCTTGTGCTTGAGGTCTTCCTTCTGGTTGTTCGTAGAGCTCGAGTCCGCCCTTGACGAGTCCGCCAAGGCGCTCGCCGAGGCGCTTGCCGGAGCTGCCGAGCAGAGGGAGGCCGACCTCGCGGCCATGTCCGAGGCCGTCTCGGACGTTTATCGGACCCTTGGGCCCGGCGACGTCCCTTCAGGAAGCTCCCCTCAAAGCCGCCTTCAGGCCTTGGGTGATTACGCGCGCGGCAAAGTCCGCGAGGCGCTACACCACGGCGTCAGGCGGGCCTTCGCCGTGCTTGCTTCCCATTACGTTGTGGACCTGGAACGGGTCAGTGAGGGGTACTGTCTTCCTGACGAAGACGAAGCTGCCCTGGCAGAGGTTCAGCGGCTCGACGCGGTCGCCGCGGGTCCGAGCGCGGCGCTGGCGACCATCTTCGAGGCGGAGATCCTTCCTCCTGCGCCGTCGCCGGAAGCCGAGGTGGACCTTACCGACGGCGGGAGCGGAACTGAGGGCGCGACTCCTTCCCAAGGCGGCGCCTGACTCTTGTTGGAACAGTTTCTGTTGGATGTGCGCCTTACCGCGGCCGCCGAGGCCTGAACACTTTATTTTTCTTGCATGAAGTCGTACTCTCCTTTCTTTTAATTTGCGCGTCCGGCCTAGCTCGTCAATAATAGGGTGACTTCCCGAGTTGGGTCATTTTTCGTGGCAGGTGATGAGTGAGATGTCCCTAACCCGGAGGTATAGGAGTTCCTCGGCTCAGTCGGCCTCGCCACTTACATGTACCCACGTTCGCTCCTCGGGACCCTGCTTCTGACATGGCCGGGAGAACGCCAAAGCCCCTTTTTGATCGAAAATTTTTGATGCGGAAAAGTGCACCCAATCTCGACGCGGAGGGGCGCAGCCCCCGGGCGTCATCCGTGCAGAGGCCATTTGACGGGTTGGGCTCCTGCCCGAATATCCGGCGAGTGCTCGGCGACATCCCTCGGTATGCCGGGCATGTCCGAGGGACTCCTATGCAAAGGCGTCGGCGTTTGCGCGGAGAAAGTCGACGAGCACTGCTTCCTATTTGGGGTCGAGCCCGGAATCGGTCCGGATCTGCTTGGAGGTGTCGCCACTGGGGTCGAGAGGGACGGCCTTAACCGTCTCCGCTGGCTCGAAATTGCCGGCGTGTCGCTTCACGTCTGGCACCTCTCAGGAGAGGTTTTCCAGGTCGGCGATGAGGGCCTCGGACTCGGCGAGGGCCTCGGCGTACTCCACGCACTCCACGTCGCATTCGAACGCGTGTTTGTACGTGGGGCCGACGGTGATGACCCCGTTGGGGCCCGGCATCTTGAGCTTCAGGTAGGTGTAGTTGGGGACGGCCATGAACTTCGCGTAGCATGGCCTCCCCAATACCGCGTGGTAGGTCCCTCGGAACCCAACCACCTCGAACGTCAGAATCTCCCTTCGGGAGTTGGAGGGCGTTCCGAAGCAGACAGGAAGGTCGAGCTGTCCGAGGGGCTGGACGCGCTTCCTAGGAATGATCTTGTGGAAGGGCGCAGCACCTGCTCGGACGGAGGACAGATCGACGCGCAGGAGCCTGAGGGTCTCGGCGTAGATGATGTTGAGGCAGCTGCCCCCATCCATCAGGACCTTGGTGAGCCTGACGTCGCCGATGATGGGATTGACGACGAGCGGGTATTTCCCCGGGCTCGGCACGTGGTCGGGGTGGTTAGCTTGGTCGAAGGTGATGGGCTTGTCGGACCAGTCTAGGTAGACTGGCGCCGCCACCTTCACCGAGCAGACCTCCCGACGCTCTCGCTTGCGATGCCGAGCCGAGGCATTCGCCGCATGCCCTCCGTAGATCATGAAGCAGTCGCGGACCTCGGGGAACTCTCCTGCTTGGTGATCTTCCTTTTTGTCGTCGTCGCGAGCCCTGCCACCTTCTGCGGGTGGCCCGGCCCTGTGGAAGTGGCGCCGAAGCATGACGCACTCCTCGAGGGTGTGCTTGACGGGCCCCTGATGGTAAGGGCATGTCTCCTTGAGCATCTTGTCGAAGAGGTTAGCACCTCCGGGGGGCTTCCGAGGGTTCTTGTACTCGGCGGCGGCGACAAGGTCTGCGTCGGTGGCGTCGCGTTTCGCTTGCGACTTCTTCTTGCCTTTCTTCTTGGCGCCGCGCGGAGTAGACGCCTCGGGAGCATCTTCCGACGGGCGGCCCTGGGGCTGCTTGTCCTTTCGGAAGATGGCCTCGACCGCCTCCTGGCCAGAGGCAAACTTGGTGGCGATGTCCATCAGCTCGCTCGCCCTGGTGGGGGTCTTGCGACCCAACTTGCTCACCAGGTCACGGCAGGTGGTGCCGGCAAGGAACGCGCCGATGACATCGGAGTCGGTGATGTTGGGCAGCTCGGTGCGCTGCTTCGAGAATCGCCGGATGTAGTCCCAAAGAGACTCTCCCGGCTGTTGCCGGCAGCTTCGGAGGTCCCAGGAATTCCCGGGGCACATGTACGTGCCCTGGAAATTGCCGGCGAAGGCCTGAACCAACTCCTCCCAGTTGGAGATCTGCCCCGGAGGCAGGTGCTCCAACCAGGCGCGAGCGGTGTCGGAGAGGAACAGGGGGGGTTGCGGATGATGAGGTTGTCGTCGTCCGTTCCACCCAGTTGGCAGGCCAGGCGGTAGTCTGCGAGCCAAAATTCCGGTCTCGTCTCCCCCGAGTACTTTGTGATAGTAGTCGGGGGTCGGAAACGGGCCGGAAACGGCGCCCGCCGGATGGCCCGGCTGAAGGCCTGCGGACCGGGTGGTTCGGGCGAGGGACTCCGATCCTCCCCACTGTCATAGCGTCCCCCACGCCTGGGGTGGTAGCCTCGGCGCACCCTTTCGTCGAGGCGGGCCCGATGGTCGCGATGATGGTGCTCGTTGCCGAGGTGGCCCGGGGCCGCAGGCGCGGTGTTGCGCGTGCGCCCGGTGTAGACCGAGGCTTCCCGCATGAATCGGGAAGTCGCGGCATGAGGTTCCGAGGGGTACCCCTGCCTTCGGGAGGCAGAGCTCTCGGCCCGCCGGGCCGCAGCATCTTCCAGGAGATTCTTGAGCTCTCCCTGGATTCGCCGACCCTCGGTGGTTGATGGTTCTGGCATCGCGCGAAGGAGCATCGCTGCGGCTGCCAGGTTCTGACCGACCCCGCTGGATGCGGGTGGCGGCCTGTCCCTGACATCGCTGGCGACGTGGTGCTGGAAACCCTAGGGCAGGTGACGTATTTCTCCGGCCGGGGGTTGGCCTGCCCATACCTGCCCGACGTCCCGGCGGATCGACTCGAGCGCTCCTGCTCCCTCGTCGAGCCTGGCCTGCGCCCCGCGGACTTGCTCGAGCTGTGGGTCGTGACCCCCCGCCAGGACGGGGACCACAGCTAGCTCCCGCGGGACGTCAGCGCGTGGCACCGGCCTAGGGAGATCACCGTCCTCCGGCATGCCGAGATGGTCGCCTTCGGTGGGATCCCCTAGCTCGACGTGGAAACATTCGCGGCTCGGGCCGCAGTCCTTGTCGTCAAGGCTGCGGCTGCCGTCAGAACAGTCGGAGAGGCAGTAGTCACATGCGGTCATAAAGTCCCGCATGGCACTGGGGTTGCCAAATCCAGAGAAATCCCAGCAGATGCTGGGATCGTCATCTTCCTCGGACCCAGAGGGCCCGTAGGTCGAGACGTCCGTCAATCGGTCCCAAGGCGACCGCACACGAAACCCCAGTGGGGTTGCACTCGCCTCAACGTGAGCGCCCGCCAAAGCGAGGTCGCTAGGCGGGTTGAGGCCGAGTCGAAATGACGTAGGATGGGAATCAGTCGGTACCTTTTGGTCGACGAGGAGCGACACAGTCACGTCGGGGACTGATTGCGCCGTCGTCTTGGGTACGAGGGCGACGTCCTGCAGGCCCTCCGCGAGCATGCTGGCGTCGTCCACTTGCTCGGGATTGGCGTGTCGCGGGGGGACGGCGCTCGCCTTCGTCTCAAACGCGAGGTTGACGCCCGACGCGCCCTCCGTTGGGGCGCTGGGGACGTCGGTTCGCTCGACAGCCGACGGAGCGCGGCCTCCCGCTCGGCCCTGGTTGCCCCGCCTCCTCCTCCGATGGCGGGGGAGAGGACGGGGCGAGCTCGAATGTTGTTCTTCCACCACGCGGGGAAGACGTCGTCGATTCCGCCGCCGGTGGGCGGGCTGTCGGCCGCCATTGTCGTCATCGCGCGGCGCTGGAAGGAGTATCATGTCGTAGCTGCCGTCGAGAGACATGAACTCGAGACTCCCGAAACGGAGCACCGTCCCGGGTTGGAGAGGTCGTTGGAGACTGCCCATCTGGAGCTTGACGGGAAGCTGCTCGTCAACACGCAGCAGGCCCCTACCTGGCGCGCCAACTGTCGGCGTTTCGAGACCGGGGGGTCCCTAAGCCGACGAGTGAGTGTGCCGCGTGCCCCAGCCCAGATGGGTCGAGCGCGTGGGCGAGCGCGAAGGGGGGAAAAGCGAGGTGGCCGGAGACGAGTCGTGAGAGAGGTGGGAATCCCGCGGCCTTCGTGTTCGACCCGCGCCCAGGTCGGGTGCGCTTGCAGTAGGGGGTTACAAGCGTCCACGCGGGTGAGGGAAGCGAGCGGCCCCAAGAGAACGGCTGCCCCGTCCTCGTCCCCGCGCGGCCAACCTTTCCTAAGAAGGCCCTGGTCCTTCCTTTTATAGGCGTAAGGAGAGGATCCAGGTGTACAATGGGGGTGTAGCAAGGTGCTACGTGTCTAGCGGGGGTGAGTTAGCGCCCTAAGTACATGCCTGTGTGGCAGCCGGAGAGATCTTGGCACCCAGCTGGTGTGGTGTCGTGGCTGTCGGAGGAGCAATGGAGCCTGGCGGAGGGACAGCTGTCGGAGCGGTTGGGCCCTTGCTGACGTCCCCCTGCTTCCGTAAGGGAGCTGAGAGCCGCCGTCGTCATGGGTCTAGCGGGGCGCCATCATTGCCTATCTGGCGGAGCTAGCCAGATGGGACGCTGGTCTTGTTCCCTGAGTCGGCTCGGGGTAGGGTGATGATGACGCTTCCTGTCGACGTGGCGGACTTGTGTCCTAGGTCGGGCGACGTGGAGGCTCCTCCGAAGCCGAGGTCGAGTCTGTCCTGCATGGCCGAGGCCGAGGCCGAGCTCCTGGGTCGGGCGAGGCGGAGGTCGTTCGGCAGAGGCCAGGGCGGAGTCCGACCCCTGGGGTCGGGCGGAGCGGAGTTCGTCGTCTTCTGGGGCCTAGCCCGAGTCCGAGCCCTGGGTCGGGCAGAGCGGAGTTCACCGTCTTCCGGGGCCTTAGCCCGAGTCCGAGCCCTGGGTCGGGCGGAGCGGAGTTCGCTGTCTTCCGGGGCCTTAGCCTGAGTCTGAGCCCTGGGTCGGGCGGAGCGGAGTTCGCCGTCTTCCGGGGCCTTAGCCCGAGTCCGAGCCCTGGGTCGGGCGGAGCTTCCTATGGCGCCTTTGGCAAGGCCTGACTGCCTGTTAGTCTCACTCTGTCAAGTGGCACTGCAGTCGGAATGGCGCAGGCGGCGCTGTCCTTCTGTCAGACCGGTCAGTGGAGCGGCGAAGTGACGGCGGTCACTTCGGCTCTGCCGGGGGCGCGCGTCAGGATAAAGGTGTCAGGCTACCTTTGCGTTAAATGCCCCTGCGACTCGGTCGGTCGGCGCGGCGATTTAGTCAGGGTTGCTTCTTAGCGAAGGCAAGGCCTCGGGCGAGCCGGAGATGCGTCTGCCGTTAAAAGGGGGCCTCGGGCGAGACGGAAACATCTCGGGGTCGGCTGCCCTTGCCCGAGGCTAGGCTTGGGCGAGGCGTGATCGAGTCGCTTGTATGGACTGATCCCTGACTTAATCGCACCCATCAGGCCTCTGCAGCTTTATGCTGATGGGGGTTACCAGCTGAGAATTAGGCGTCTTGAGGGTACCCCTAATTATGGTCCCCGACAAATGGCTTCATATATTTTACCAGATGCTTTGGCTGGATTGGTTACTGGGATGGACAAGAGAATCTCTTCTTGATTATAGCTCAACCTGACGGTTCTGAGTTCAGTGTTGAGAATTGCCTTGTGTTGGGTTAACTAATTCATACCCAAAATCACATCTATATCCTGGCCTTTCAGAACAATCATGTTAGCAGGAAAGTTCCGTCCGGCCATTGTTACTGGCACTTGATAGGCCACTTCTCTAGTGAAAATGTGTCCCCCAGGTGAATGAATTTTAAATCCTTCTTTTGATTCATGGCATGAAATGTGATGTTGCTCCACAAATGTCTTGCTAATAAATGTATGCGAAGCACCAGAATCAAAAAGAATAATTGCAGGGTGACTGGCCACGAGAAACGTACCCATCATCACCGGTTCACCTTCCGATGTAGTGGCCACTTGAGTATAGTATACCCGCCCTGTCTTCTTTGTATTCTTGCCCACATTATTTCCCTTGAGCTGAGCTAATTTCCTAGATCTTTGCTGAGCATTTGATTGATTCTGCTTGGGATATGGGCAATCCTTGATGAAATGTCCCGACTTGCCACAATTGAAACACCCGGTTGAAGAGCTGGGCAAAGCAGGGAATCGAGTGCCTAGGGCACCCGGCTGATTTGGGGTAGTGGGGGTATTGTTGGGACGAATAATGATTGGCTGCTTGAAAGGGAATGAGGGTGGATGAGAAAAAGAGCGATTTTGGCTAGAAGGCCGGATCACAAACTGTTGCCTCTTTGCCTGGCCTTGATTAGACTTCTCACCTCCAAATCCCTTATTTTTCCTGGAACCTGCATATTTTGCTTCAACAGATAGGGCTGTGCTGATAGCCTTTCCATATGTGAGATCTATGCAGGCCACCATTTTTCTCTGCAATCGATCATTCAAACCTCTCATAAAGCAATTCTTCTTTTTTAAATCAGTGTTCACCTGATCAATTGCATATTGTGACAGGTGATTGAACTTGTTGAGATACTGATTGACAGTATCTCCTCCTTGTTTCAGCTTCATGAACTCTTCTTGCTTCATATGCAGAACACCTTCGGGTATATAGTGCTCGCGGAAGGCCACTTTAAATTCTTCCCAAGTTACTTGATGATTAGCAGGTTGAATAGCCACAAAATTTCCCCACTAGGTGCTGGCAGGGCCGCGTAGTTGTTGCGCTGCAAACAAAGGCTTCTGTGTCTCTGAACAGCGGAGAAGACCAAATTTTTGCTCAATAACCTGTATCCATTCATCAGCTTCCAACGGGTCCTCAGCCTTGACAAATAGTGGTGGACGTGTCTCCGAGAAGTCCAGATAAGAAGTTTCACGGGGGCCTTGTTGATAACCCCTTCCTCCCTGCTGCTGGAATTGTTGGCCCGCCATTTCTCTAAGCGGGTATTGTCTGCAGTTGCGTTCACCAAGGCGGCGATCGCCTCGGCCAATGTGGGAGGAACCGGAGGTGGATTCGGTGTAGATTCCCTTCCACTAGAGGGTCCCGCCGCATCCTGGGATCGAGTTTTGTATGGCATCTGTGGCAACAAACATTTGAAAGCAAATATAATATGCCAAAGACCAAAACCATCCGATTCACATTACCAAAGAGAGTAATGTACAACTCGATTTTACAACAGGATACATTACCCAGTACACAATAGCACTACCTATTATACATTAGTACAATCTACAATACACTACTTTCTATTTCTACTACTATACCACCATTTCTACTTCTAGTTGTTCCTGGCAGCCTCGTCGTCGGGTGTGGGAGACCATTCATCGACCAACCTCATAGAAGGAGGGGGCTTAAAAAGGTCTAGCTCACCACCAAGCGCTTCTCCCGCAGCATGCGAGGGTTCGGCTTCCGACCTGACAGGATCCGCAGGGACATGTGGGTGTAATTGCGAATACAGTACATGAACTTCCTCATGTAAAGTATTGCAATATGCCTACAAGTTGTCAATTGCAGTGCTAAGTTCGTCGACTCGTGCTCGAGCCTTAGCTTCCTTAGCCCAAGCTACTGAACGAGACTGTACTGCCCAATCAAGTGCCAAATCTCGATCAGCTAGTTGATCTTGCAGGCTGCGGATGTAACTTCTTAATTCATTTATTCGGTCACCATCCGCAACCCATAAATTGGTCCTGCGTTGTAACTCTATTTGAAGTTGATTCACGTGAGCTTCAAGATCACCAATAGGATCGTTGCTCCCGCTACTGCTATCTTGCTCCCGTGGGGCAAGTTGGTGTCGAGGTACACCGATAGGTCCAGTATGCTTTCGTGCAGTCTTCCTTGTACGTGGCGGCATTTTCTAAGGGGGAAATTTATTAGTACAATTCTTAGCATGATGCATGAATAATTACAGAATCAACCTTAGTTGATTCAACCTTCTATACATTGCACTCTTCCTATCTGGTCTTTGAAATAAACTCTTCAGAGATGCTTAGGTAAGAAGAGAAGAAATTTTCTAGATAAGTCTAAGAAAATCCTTTTGAAGATGCTACATAATATCTGTCAAGAAGGGCTACGCTCCGATACCAGCTGTGACGGAACCTCCCAAGTCATTAGGCCCACCTACAGTTGTCCTTGTCCAACAGACATCAGACAACCCTGTAGATGTTCCTGAATTACTTGACAAGTTCGGTATTTTTTTCCTTACCTTTCTTGGAACGTTTCACCCGTCTCACAGACAATATATTCATCGGAGATGCGGAAGTGCGGAAGTGATTACATAAACTTACATTTATTTAAAAAGTAAGAGTAAGTTATTTAATACAGACCAGAGTGTAAAGCGAGTGCTGAAAAGTATTATTACATTACCTGGGAGGCAAAACTCCTCCCAATAAGTTCTTTACATAAAAGTTTTTAAGGAGGACTCAGTCCTCCAGCAGCTTCATTCTTGATTGTCCTCATTTTTCACCACCTTGGTACAAAAACAACAAAAGTTTGTTGTCTCCTCACCTAAAAACAACGGGGGAATAAACCCTGAGTATGGAATTACTCAGCAAGTCTTACCCGACTAAAGAAAAGACTCTCAAGGGTATGCTGGTTATATGGGAGCCAAGGTAAGGCCTTTCAATAATCAAAGACTCTGTTTGCAGAATTGCTTACTAAAGTGGATCCTTAAAATCCAATTTTATTGTCAGGTTAAGTAAAATTACCTGCAGCTAGAGTTCTTTCTACCCTAGTTCAATCACTTGACCTGCACTAGCCAATTTCTTATCAACCCTTCATCTTTACTGGATTGCTACGTGTAAGTCAGTGGCCAAGTCTCCATAACCACGGAGGTACGACAATCCGAATTGATTATACTCACCTGAGGATCTCCGATCACACGACATATGTAGCACTTAACCCTTGCATATGTCAACCCGCCACCGAGTTTCTTAAGACCAGATCAGGTTCACGCAAACCGAGAGCACAGATACACCACCGTCCAGCCTCTTGCCACGGAGGGTACACGCTACTCTCGCCACCGCTCCACGCCCATTTCGTGTTATCTTATTTTGGCCTTAGTCCACCCGAGGCAAAGCTTACCCATGACGAGGCATGTGACCAGTTAAAGGGTCCTCGATCAGCAGGCCTACATCGACAAGGTCCTTAATCGACTCAGACGGAGACACTACACCGAGACTCTCTTCTCGTGCAAGTCACCCGCCTGGTCTCAGCTTAATCATTTAACCCCAAAGGTTGGTACCTGGCAGAGGTACATCTTTTCCGATGTTGGACCCATCACGGCCATGATGGATCCACCATCAAGTTTTATTTTTGAAAACATTCCACCCACTTTTGCCACATCAACTTTTGTAAAAACAAAACATTTTGTTTTTCTAAAGCAATGCTAAGCATTAAAAATCTTTTGTAAAATAGGTGATCAAGGAAGGTAATCAAGTTCAAGGAAGGTAATGCAGGAATTGTTTTAGCAATCAACTCCTATCACTTAATGAACCATTCAAGTGAGAGATTTTAAAAACATCAAGGAAGGTGGCAAATGCACCGGGGCTTGCCTTTGTTTACGGGTGAGTCAGGCTCAGATCCACAAATATCGAAGTAGAAACAATTCTCAGCCTGAGTGTCCAAAGGTGGTGGTACTTGCTCTTCAGTGGCTTCCACTTCTTCGTTTTCTAATCATAACCACATATATGCATAAGAATGAATGCCATGTAATGCTCATGAGGGTGCGAAGATGATATAAACTTATTATCTAAGGTCTTGAGTACAACTTTCCTTCACGGAACTCCGAGAACTTAGGGTTTCCGGAGTCGGTAAAGGAGCTCACAAGGCAGGGAGGGGTTTTGGGGTTTAGGTGTCAAACAAGGCCCAAATCAACCCAAACTCTACCCAAGGCTTCTAAATAATATGGGGAACTCATATAAAAATTTTGAGCATTTTTGGAATTACCATTTATCTTTTAAAAATCCAGAACTATTTCTTTAAGCTATTTTAAATGCCCTAAAATTCACTGTTTAAACTAAAAATCATGAAACTATTTTTATTAAATTCTAGGGAAAATAAGAAGGCTAGGAAAATTGGTCTCACAATTTTAGGATTTTTCTACATTTTTCCAGGAATTTCTAAAGTTATTCTGAAAAAGAAAAAGGAAAATACTTCAACAGTATTGGGCTCAAACTGGCCCGAGCAGCCCAACCTTGAGCAGAAGCGCGCCTGCGCACGCGCCCGCGCTGGCGGCTTTACAGAAAGGCCCTCGGAGTTCTGGCTAACTGGAAACAGGTTCGGTTACTATTTTCTTGAGCCACTGACGGTTTGCAGAAAAGACCTCTACGTTCTATTCCTTTACCGCGTCAAGTCCCCGACGACGTTCATGTGTGGCCGAGCTCCGGCGAGCCCGTAGACCGGCCGAATGGGGCAAGGACAGGCATCCTATGTTGGTCTAAACCAGATTCAGGGCCTAGTGAAGGTTTTCCCTAAGTTAATTTCATAAACAACTATACCAATGTCTCTAGCCACGGTGAGCGCGTGGATGAACTAACAATCTACACGTTCCCGGCGATTCATGGGATCTTAGCTCAATTGGGCGAGTTGGTGAGCATCACCAGCACACAAAGATGCTAAAACAAGAACAAGGATGGCATGATTAAACGGTGAGCTCGGTTCTGCGGTGCTTTGGATGGATTTGGGGGAAATCCCAAATTGAAGCTCTCGGGTGGATAATTCGGGGCACGGATTGCTGTATGGGTTGCTTGACTACCTTGCGGAGACAACAGCACATTCAATTTATAGGCTCCGGGGGTGGTGGCCTGTGAATTTCGGATGGCACGGTGGCGGTCGGAGAGTGAAAAGAGTGCTGTTGCGAGAGATTGGTGGCTGTCACCGTGGCGGGGTCACCGGCGATCACCGGATATGCACAAGGTGAGCTACTGCGACGTGGTAAACCACCAAGGCACGTGGCGCACGGTCGCGAGGTGGCTAACTCCGACGAGCTTATCCGAAGTGGTCGTGACCCAGGCTTGGTACAGCGGCCGGAGTAGAATAGTGGCCAGAGTTCACCCACGACGCGTTATTTCCTACCTTTATGAGTTATCTGCAACCCACAACGCACGAATTGCAACAGCGACGAGGATCGCGGCGCGGGATCACCAGCGGCAAGGGGATCTGAACCTGGGATATTTGGATAGTACTGTACCATCGAAAACTTGTTCAGAGCGTCTGACAGACAAGATTGCAGAGCCCAGATCATGGATTTTAGTGTGAAAACTCACCAATCCATCAGCAACAAACTTGTAGCTCTATGTACTAGCAACAATTCTGCTATAGGGATCATGCTCATTTGCTTATCCCCCTGAGCAATAATCGAGTCCAAAGTTCCTCAGAGCTCATTGTTAGTCCATGTTCAGTCCTAGGGTGGTCTGACAACCAGACTTTAGAGCTAATTATCTCCACCTTTTGCATAACAACAATGCTTAATCACTTAAGCAAAGTTGTACTCCTACAGTAGTTTTACAAGTTCAATGTGTTGATCCTAGGCAAATTCCTTACATTTTTAAAACTACAGAGCTCCAAAGTTAGCTCTGTTTACTGGTTTTAGACTTAGGCATATGAGAGGTATAGAGTGACTTTTTGCAAATAAGCCCAAATCTCATGGTTTGATTTGCAAATCCTCAAATATGTGAATCATAAGATTTGAGGTGCCCTAATACCTTGGTTTTTGCACTTTAGTCCCAAAAGTGGACTAATTTTGCACATAGGTCCCTAGGTTTTAGTTTTAGGGTTTTCCATGGTTCAAATGGGGATTTTTGGTATCCCAGGGGTATAAATGTGATTCAACTTTGTTTTTGGGGACATTTTATGACTCTTTCCCTAAAGCCTTTAGGTTTTCTCATCTTGGGTTAAGTTTTACCCCTTTAATCCCTATTTAGGGTCAGGTTCCCTATCCAGGGTCCTATTTGCAAAACACTAAAAACAATACACTTGTTTGAAATTTTTACCTAGTAAATGCACTCTAGGTGTGTCAAACATATGCAATGCCAATGTTTATGATGCCATGCTCAAGTTTTTGTTATAGTAACACCAGGGGTGTTACACCAGATTTGCTTGGCATTGTCCAAGCCGCTCACCTTGTTGTATTCATCCCTGCACAAAGATGCTAGCAAAATAGTGGTAGCTTGTGCATTCTTATGAATTTGTTCATTTATCATTACAGGGTTATCCGTACTATCGAAATGCATTCCATTTTCTACTATTTCCCAAATGCTAGGATGGAGAGAAAATATATGACTACGCATTTTATGACTCCAAAATGAGTAGTCCTCTCCATCAAAGTGTGGATGTTTTCCTAGTGGAATAGAAAGTAAATGTGCATTTGAATTGTACGGCATGCGAGAATAGTCAAAAGGGTAATTTTGATTAACTGTTTTTCTCTTTGACGAAGAATCGTCATCGTCGTCGTCTCTTGGTGAAGAAGAAGATTCATCGCTGTCATAGTAGACGATCTTCTTGATGCGCCTCTTCTTCTTCCTGTCCTTCTTCTTATGACTCGAGCCAGTCAGTGGGCTTGTCATCTCTTGGCTCATTGAAGATGGACTCCTTCTCCTTGTCGTTGACCACCATCCCCTTTCCCTTAGGATCCATCTCTTCGGGCGATTAGTCCCTTATATGAAGAGAACGACTCTGATACCAATTGAGAGCACCTAGAGGGGGGGTGAATAGGTGATCCTATAAAAATAAAATACTAGTAGCCACAAAACTTAGTTATAAGTGTTAGTACGGCTAAGTAGTTTGAAGCGAGCTCTTGCGAACACAAATAATCACAGAGAGGAGCAACACAAGAGACACGCGATTTTATCCCGTGGTTCGGCCAAGTAACACTTGCCTACTTCCACATTGTGGCGTCCCAATGGACGAGGGTTGCACTCGACCCCTTTCAAGTGATCCAATGATCAACTTGAATACCACGACTTTCTTGCTTATAGTCTTCTTCCCGTTTGCGAGGAATCTCCACAAGTTGGAGCCTCTCTCCCTTACAAGATTGATCACAAAGAACACACAAGAGTAAGGTTGGGAAGAGCAACACATACAAGACTCAAATACACAGCACAACCATGCACACAAGTCACGACTTGAGCTTGAAATGCAACACACGGAGTTCACAACTCAAATAGAGCTCAAAACGCTAACACAAAGAATCAAATGCGTGAAGTTGGAGTCTTGGAGTCTTAGGATGCTTAGTGAATGCTTAGGTGACTCCTCCATGCACCTAGGGGTCTCTTTTATAGCCCCAAGGAAGCTAGGAGCCGTTGGAAGCCAACAAGGAAGGCCATCCTTGCCTTCTGCCGAGTGGCGCATCGGACAGTCCGGTGCGCCACCGGACAGTCACTGTAGATGGTCCGGTGCCGATCTCCTTCCTTTTCTAGCGCAGACGACCATTGCAGCTCCGGGCCAGTTGGCGCACCGGACACTGTCCGGTGCCCCCTGCCGACCGTTGGTGCGGGCCACGTGTCGCCCGTGGATTGCGCGGCCGACCGTTGGCGTGGGCGCCGTTGGCTCACCGGACAGTCTGGTGCACCACCGGATAGTCCGGTGAATTATAGTCGTACGCCGCTGAACTTTTCCCGAAAGCGGCCTTTTCACCGGAGTCCAGCCTACACCACCTGACACTGTCCGGTGCACCACCGAACACTGTCCGGTGCACCACCGGATAGTCCAGTGTGCCAGACTGAGCTGAGCTTCGGCTGCACACAGCCAGTCTTTTGCAATCCTTTTCTTTTCTTCTTTTCTCTACTTAGATAACTTCATTAGTATTCAAAAGCAAATGTACTAAGTATAGAAACATACCTCATGTCTTGATTTGCACTTTTCAATCTTTGACACATTTAGAACTTAGAGAATATGTGTTGGGCACTTAATCACCAAAACATTATAGAAATGGTCCAAAGGCACATTTCCCTTTCAGTTGTGGTGGTTGGGGGTTATTTATAGCCCCCAACCACATTGTAGCCGTTGGCCAAGGCTGCTAGCAATGGGCGCACTGGACAGTCCGGTGCGCCACCAGACAGGCACTGTTCCTTGTCCGGTGCGTCGCCACATCAGCCAACCGTTAGGGTTCAGAGCTGGTCCACTATTGGAGGCTTTGTCTTCTTATGGCACAGGATAGTCTGGTGCCACACCGAACAGTCTGGTGCCCCTCTGACTTTGCTGCTCTGACTCTGCCGCGCACTGTTCACCGTGGCAGGAGCTTTTGCAGTCGATCGTTGACGCGAGCTAGCCGTTGCTCCACTGGCTCACCGGACAGTCTGGTGAATTATAGCGGAGCGCACCCTAGAATTCTCGAGAGTGGCTAGTTTGGAGTTGTACGGCTTGGCACACCAAACAGTCCGGTGCGCCAAAATCTAGCACGCTCTAAGTCCTTTGCTCCATTTAAATTGTGTCTCTAACTTGATTTCTTTCTTGGTTTGTGTTGAACCTTATGCACCTGTAATACATGAACTCTTGACAAACTAGTTAGTCCATGTGTTTGTGTTGGTTATCCACCACCAAAATTAATTATAGGAAATGGTAAACCCGATTTCCCTTTCAATCTCCCCCTTTTTGGTGATTGATGCCAACACAAACCAAAGCAAATATAAAGTGTAGAAATGTAACTAGTTTGCTATTTATATGATCATGCAAAGGTTACTTGGAATTAAACCAATGAAAATCTCACTAGGTATGAATGGATTGCTTTTCTTTTATTTAACATTTTGGACCACATTTGCACCGCATGTTTGTTTTTGCAAAACTTTTGGAAAAATCTTTTCAAAATTCTTTTGCAAATAGTCAAAGGTATATGAATAAGATTGCAAGAAGCATTTTAAAGATTTGAAATTTCTCCCCTATTTCAAATGCTTTTACTTTGACTAAATAAAAAACTCCCCCTGAATGAAATTCTCCTCTTAATTTCAAGAGGGTTTTGAAATAGATATCAATTTGAAATTTTATTTTCACAAGTCAAGTGAAACATAGATACTAATTGATACTAATTGAGAATACATTATTTGAAAATTTCATTTCGAAAATTTTGAAATGGTGGTGGTGTGGTCCTTTTGCTTTGGGCTTAATTCTTTCTCCCCTTTGGCATTAATCGCCAAAAATGGAGAACTTTGGAGCCCTTCAGCATTTTCTCCCCTTTGGGGCCTAACATTACCTCCCAAGTGGTAAAATAAACATGAGTGAGCGGTCATACCATTGAGAGTTTGCGGAATACCGGCAAAGGGTAAATAATACGATTTAGAGTTGAGTGGAAGCGTTGTCTTTGCTGAATACTCCATTTCCCTTTTAATCTAAGATGTAATACAAAAGATACTCATGGAAGCACATTAGTCTTAGCCTTGGCACAAGAAGAATAAAAAATATGTATATGTACCAAATGGAAGAGATATTATCAAAGGTATATAAATGTGATATGTGTATAATGTTTCAATCAAAATTCTGAGAATCAAGTATATTTAGCTCATTCCTAAGTTTGCCAAAGGTTTTCTCATCTAGTGGCTTGGTAAAGATATCGGCTAATTGGTTTTGGGTATTGACATAGGCAATTTCGATATCCCCCTTTTGTTGGTGATCTCTCAGAAAGTGATACCGAATATTTATGTGCTTAGTGCGGCTGTGTTCAACGGGATTATCCGCCATGCGGATTGCACTCTCATTATCACATAGGAGAGGGACTTTGCTCAATTTGAAACCATAGTCCCTAAGGGTTTGCCTCATCCAAAGTAATTACACACAACAGTGGCCTACGTCAATGTACTCGGCTTCAGCGGTGGAAAGAGCTATGGAGTTTTGTTTCTTTGAAGCCCACGACACCAGGGATCTCCGCAGAAACTGATAAGTCCCTGATGTGCTCTTTCTGTCAATTTTGCACCCTGCCCAATCGGCATCGGAATACCCAATTAGATCAAAGGTAAATCCCTTGGTGTACCAAAGCCCAAACTTAGGAGTGTAAACTAAGTATCTCAAAATTCTCTTCACAGCCCTAAGGTGAACTTCCTTAGGATTTGCCTAGAACCTTGCACACATGCATACATAAAGCATAATATCCGGTCGAGATGCACATAAATAGAGTAACAGTCCTATTATCGACCGGTATACCTTTTGATCTACGGATTTACCTCCTGTGTCGAGGTCGAGATGCCCATTGGTTCCCATGGGTGTCTTGATGGGTTTCCCATCCTTCATTCCAAACTTCTTAAGTATGTCTTGAATATACTTTGTTTGGCTGATGAAGGTGCCGTCTTGAAGTTGCTTGATTTGAAATCCTAGGAAATACTTCAACTCCCCCATCATAGACATCTTGAATTTCTGTATCATGATCCTACTAAACTCTTGACAAGTTGACTTGCTAGTAGACCCAAATATAATATCATCAACATAAATTTGGCATACAAACAGGTCTTTTGCAACAGTCTTAGTAAAGAGAGTGGGATTGGTTTTTCCGACTTTGAAGCCATTAGTGATAAGAAAATCTCTTAGGCATTCATATCATGCTCTCAGGGCTTGCTTGAGCCCATAAAGCGTCTTTGAGAGTTTGTAAACATGGTTAGGGTACTCACTATCTTCAAAGCCGAGAGGTTTCTCAACATAGACCTCTTCCTTGATAGGTCCATCGACGAAGGCACTCTTCACGTCCATTTGATAAAGCTTGAAGCCATGGTAAGTAGCATAGGCAAGTAATATACGAATTGCCTCAAGCCTAGCTACGGGTGCATAAATTTAATCAAAATCCAAACCTTTGACTTGTGAATATCCCTTTGCCACAAGTCGGGATTTGTTCCTTGTCACCACACCATGCTCATCTTGCTTGTTGTGGAATACCCATGTTGGGGACTTGTTCTCAAATGCTTCAGATTAAGAACAAGGCAACATAAAAAGTGTTAAATGATAAAGTCCTTCGTCCCCTTAAACATTATTTCCCTTCGGGATATAATGTGTTCCGGACGAAGGTCACAAATAACATATCTTCGTAAGCACAATAAATTATGACGAAGAGCTTACATGAAACATAAAAAGTAACATAAACATTTAAATATTACCACAACATCACTTCTATTTTATTATCATGTAAAAATAGAAATGATTTTAGATTACAAGTGTACCTTCGGATTACAGGAAAGCAAAAGTACCGGGATGACGGAAAGCAAAATGCCAAGTCCGCGTGAACAGTACGGGAGTACTGTTCATCTATTTATAGGCGTGGGACGCAGCCCATGTAAAATTACATTCATGCCCATTACATTTGCTAATGACTTATGGGAATCTATTAAGGCCTAAGTAGTCTTTTCATCTTTAAGTCGGTTCCCCTTTCTGCTATCGCGACGAAGCTTTCCTGCGCATAGCTTCGGCTGTGCACCATCCTTCGTACAGCTTGGTAATCAGCCCGTCCTTCATCTCAATCCCCCTTCGTCTGGCTTAGGCTTCGTCCTGACCGTACTCCATGTTCATAATTCTGAGTCCGAAGATACCTGTTCATATAATTCACTTGAAAAACATTGTCAAATCATGTTTTTGAGGACCTTCGAAGGACGAAGGCCCCCAACAACCCACTTGGTACCTACAACATTTTGATTAGGACGTGTGTTGGGGGCCTTCGTCCTCCGAAGGTCCTCAAAAACGTAATTTAACAATGTCTTCCAAGTATGGTCTATAAACAGGTACCTTCAGACTTGAGCTAAAAGCATCATTGCGACGAAGGCTGAAGTCGCTCCGAAGCTATGCACGGGGGGAGCTTCGGCTAAATGACAGAGAAAGGAACCGACTTAAAAGGGAAAAGGCTATTTAGTCCTCATAGAATTGACTATTAGTTAATAGTGAATGTAAAGGGCATGAATGTAATTTTTCACAGGCTGCATCATGTGCCTATAAATAGATGAACAGTTCCCCCGTACTGTTCACACTGACTTGTATACACTCGTGCGTCACGCTTGGACTTTTACCTTCTGTCGAGCCGAAGGTACAAATGTAATATAATATTGTTTCTGTTTATTCATGATAATAATAAATATGTTAGCAATGTCGTATCATTATTCATGTTGTCTTTTATGTTTCATATACTTCCTCTTTCATTATCATATATTGTGATGATGAAGGTGTGTCATTCATCACCTTCGTCTGAAGATCATTATATCCTATGGGAAATAATGCTTCGGAAGACGAAGGGCATTAACCTTTGATATTTTATGTTGCCTTGTTCTTAATTCATAGCACTTGAGAACAAGCCCCCAACATTGGCGCCCACCTCTGATGAACCCTTTTCGACCACCTTCAGCAAGCACTGACCTGCGTCATGCCGCCGAAGAAAGCTTCAGCGCTAGGGGCTCTGCATTGCAGCCGTTGGATCCAAACCAGGAGACTCTCTCTCTTTGAGAGGCCCGAAGCCAGAAAAGGAAGGCCACCAGTCCAACACTCCAGGAGGAGGAGTTGGACCAAGAGATCAGGGATAAGGAGATCATTCATCAGCAAGTACAAAGAAAGAAGGAGAAGATGGCACGACTGGCTGACCTTCAAAGGCAGATTGATGAAGCTACTGAAGAAGTGCGCCATCTAGTTCAAGACGAACAAAACCGAAGGCCCCAGCACTGGGAGCTTCGCCAGGAAGGCCTATTCAATGAAGATGGATGGTATGATGATTTTAATCATGATACCTTTACGTTTGATGATGCTTCTCCCTTGGCAGCAGAACTACAGGCTACTCCATGGCCCCCATCGTACAAGCCACCCCAGCTTCCCATGTATGATGGGCACTCAGATCCAAAGCAGTTCCTCATGAGCTACGAAGCAACTATATCTTCGTATGGAGGCAATATCGCAGTTATGGCGAAGTCCTTCGTCATGGCGGTCCGAAATGTAGCTCAAACATGGTATTCTTCTCTTCGGCTAGGTACAATCACATCGTGGCAGAAGCTTAAGGACATGTTGGTCACAAGCTTCCAAGGCTTCCAAACAAAGCCCGTCACAGCTCAAGCTTTGTTCCAATGTACGCAAGACCACGAAGAATACCTTCAAGCATACGTACGAAGGTTCTTGATACTAAGGGCACAAGCGCCTACAGTGCCCAATGAGATTGTCATTGAGGCCATGATTAAGGGCCTTCGGCCAGGACCTATGGCTCAGTACTTCGCTAGGAAGCCCCCGCAGACTCTGGAGAAGCTGCTTCAGAAAATGGATGAGTACATCTGAGCTGACAATGACTTCCGCCAAAGAAGGGAGGAAGCTTACAGATTCTCCGAAATGACTAGGGGCTTCGGAGGAAGATTTCATCCGAGGCACGTCAGGTCAATGCACAACACTCAGAATGATGACAAAGGAGGTCAGCTGCAGAGGCCACAGTATACCTCACAATCTTCGGGGCAGCGACAAAGCTCTTTCCGGTTGCTAGCTCCAAGAGGCAGAGGTGCCAGGGGCTTCAGAGGAAGATATGGGGATCAGCCTAGAAAGATCTACTGCTTATTCTGTGGTGAGAACAAGGGCCATACCATAAGAATGTGCCAAATCACCATCCAAAAGCAGAAGGAGATTGCAGAAGCCGAAGCTCGGTAGAATCAGCCGAAGCAGGTCTTGCACACTGCTTCGTGCCATTCACCCTACATACCAGAATATGTGGGTAATCACTCTGCAGCTTCTGTTGCTTCGGCTAGTCAGCCACAGGCTCCTTGGCCACAGCTTCCACCTCCGCCCCCTCTACAGCCTACCTATTCACGGGGTCAGCAGCTAGAAGGTAGCCAACACACTCAACAACAGAGGGATTTCAGGGAGGAATCCGAAGCTCGCACAGTTAACAGTACCGTGCTGGAGTCAAAGCACATCTATTGAGAGATATCCTACCCTCTGAAGCACTTTTTTACTTTATGCCATTTTGTTTCTTAATACAGGATAAGTAATGCAAATCTAGTTTTAATTCTTTGTAATAGTTTCATTTCTGTTAAAATGAAATGTATCTTCTTCACAGACTTACGAAGCTCAAAAATTGCTGAAGCTTCAAAAAGTCGTTCCTAAGGGAGCGCAGCAAAAGTCTTGTCGAAGCTTCAAAAGTCGTTCCCAAGGGAGCGCAGAGTAAGTTTTTTGCTCAATAGTCGTTCCTAAGGGAATGCAGAGCCAAATACCGCCGAAATAAAAGGCGAAGCGCAAAAAGTCAACGCGAAAATACCGCTGAAATATAAGGCGAAGCGCGAAAAGTCAACGCGAAAATACTGCTGAAATATAAGACGAAGCGCGAAAAGTCAATGCAAAAATACCGTCGAAAAATAAACGGCAAAGAGATTTTGATCGTTCCTAAGGGCACGCAGAGATTGTGTGTTTCAGCAAGGGCATGTGTCTTCGGCATTAGCATCATTCTTCGCATCATATCATCGCATCATCTCACATATCATCACATCATACATCATATTGCACCAATGACACGAATTGGAAACGAAGTCGACCTTCGGAGAATGCTTTACAAAGGTGAAAAGGTGCTAAGGCACAAGGTAATCTGGGAATTATAGCTTCATCAGCTCTGATATGGAAGAAGAGGTCTATTGTTTTCGAAGCATTGATATTTTTACGAAGCTTGGATGCTCTTTATGAAGTATGAATATTCTCACGAAGCATAAGTATTTTTCTTTGCGAAGCATGAAAAGAAGGGAAGGTGTTTTTTCGTCGAAGGCTCAAAAACGGTATGTACGAAAAAAGTTTCATGCATCACAAAGAAGTGAATTGCCAAATAGTTTACATATTAGATTCAAAGCTATACATATCAAATATTACAGACTTATTTCAACAAATGTTACATTAACCACCTAAGAACGTTTTTACAACAACTAGTCCTCTTCCTTAAGAACTTTTTCCGCAACTTCGATAAGTAATTTGTTGACGACTTCGTCAACAATAGATTCGGCTATATTGATACTTTCTATTGCTTTCTTTGTCTCCGGGTCAGCCAGGGGGTCAAATGGCTCAGGTGGAGGAGATAATTCAGCTATGAAAGAAAGAATCAATCAGTTCGAAGCCACGAAAGCAAACGATGAAGCTTAAACCAGTTAAACAATACCTATCCGTCTCTCGAGTTCTACAGCTTTCTCAGCTTCTTTTGCTGCTTCTCGAGCATCATGAATGTCTTTTTCGCTCTTTTTCATTATCTCATGGGCCATTTCTCGGCCACCATTCTCCCAGATGTCAATGAAAAATTTTCCGCCAAGAAAACTTGCTTCGGCCGAGGGGTCCTTTGTGTCATCTATGGAGAGGGCAGCTTCGGCCTGGGCCAAGGTTTTAACATGATTACAACCCGCCTTCTCCAAGATAGCCAAAACTCCTCTCGCACCAGAGAACGCACAGACATCCCCACGATCCCCTAAGATTTCTTCAAAAGCTTTGGCTTCTCCGCTGATCCACTCAATGACACCCTCAGGGTCGCCTCGTATGAAGTTATCTTCATTTGAATAGGCGCCCACGTTGGCGAAGCTGGTCTTTATCTTCTTCACACAGTCTAAAGATTTTTCAAAACATCTCTCCTTGGATGCGCGAAGCTCTTTTACTGTTTTTTCAAAATAATTTTTCCAATACTCACTAGCCTCACGGTCAGCTTTTGCAACAACACATTTTTCCTTCGCTTCTGCTAGTTGTTTCCGAAGGTCTTCGATCTCATTCTTTTGGACCTCGGCTTGAGCTTTGAAATTAACTTCATCTTATTTTACTTTGTTTACCAATGAAATTAATATCTTGTCTTTTTCAAGACCTTCGTTCCTTAGTTCAATCACCTCTGAACGAAGGTTGATCAAAGCCATTGTATGCCCTTCATCTTCAGCGTTTTTCTGTGCTCTAAGGGCATTGCTAAGGATTAGGCCCTGCAAAAGGAGAATGCGATCAAGTATAAGCAAATGAAACAATTCATTTTAAAATACAAAATTAGCCTTTATACCTTTATGCTATTGTATGCTAAACTGTCAGCCAATTCATCCTTTGATAACACTGAAAGACCTTCTTCTAGCTTCGGAAATCCGAAGCTTCTACCCATCTCCTGACAGATGGATATCTCCTTACTATCCGGGAGACAGTACAAAAAGTCTTCCTCCCCACTACCCTTAAACACTAATCCCCCTTTGGGTATTTTAATCTTTGGGCATAATGTTGAGCTTCTCGTTCTTCTTCTTTAGAAAGTCTCTTTCCCAAAGCATGGCAAATAATGTAATCAATGCTCTCTTTTAAAGCTTCGGGAGCAGGAGTGGCAACCTTTTCAGGCGAAATTTACTCTGTGGCTTTTTCTTCTGTTTTTTTTCTTCAATTTCTACAGACTTTTCCTCACCGGGCTCTGAAGGCCCAGCTTTGGTACCAGCTTCAACTACTGCAATTTCAATTTCGGCCTGCTTTGTTTCAACTTTAGTTTGCACTTTCAAAGCTTCGGCAATTCTCCTCGAAGGAGTTGAGGTCAAAGTCTTCACTGTTTCTAGCACATCTAGTACGTTTGTCATCCTTCTCCTCTTGGGAGTTGCGGCAGAACTTTTTTGTGCCATTGGCACTATTACCTCTATCGAAGGGCTTAAAATTTCTAACATTTTTGTTTCTCCAATATTTGACTCTTTAGCTTTACCCTTATCAGTCTTCGTCTCAGCTAGTTCAGCTGAAGGTAGCTTCGGCATTGCAGTTGGTTCTTCAGTCCTTTGCGTAGGGGGAGCAGCTTTTCCTAATTCAGTAGCTGAAGAAGCCTCCCCGTAAAACTCAGGCACCACGGCCGACTCAATATAGCGTGGCTGGTGGGTAAGGACCTTCAATTTTTTGCCCTTCGGTGTAGGCTCGTCTAGAGTGGCCGAAGCAGCAGGCTTCCTCTTTTTTCCCTGGCCTCGCAATGGATAACGGTAGTCCGGGTAAACAAATCCAATAGCATCAAAAACTATGTTCAACCTCTTCTTTCCCTGGCCTCCGAAGGCTGTGGATAGTGCATTATCTTCCGCCTTGGAATACGATCCAAGCAGCTCATCACTGGTAACTTCAATGCATTTTAGCCAGTCATCATTCGGTTCATCGAATTTATCTCCGTATCTGAATGTGTATTTCAGCCGGACCAAATCACCTTCACTAGATTTGGTGATGGTTTCCTTCGGCATTTCCTAGCCCTCTATAAGCGGCCATACTCTGTATGCTATGTGCTCTTGAACCAAATCTCTCGAACCAATAAAGAAGCAGACAGTACCAAATGCCTTTTGACATGCTTCGGCGGCTTCGTCAATTTCAACCTTCGGCCTCCGAAGGCCGAAGCGGGACCAAATAGGGCGCATAATGACTTCCTTGATATCTTCTCTTGCCTTCAGGTCATTTTTCACATAAAACCATTCCTCCATCCAGGCCCGAGGGCCACCTTTAATTTTCCGGTATGTTGGCACCGGGTAGCTTGCATTGGGGTGGGCGGCAAATCCATAGCAACCAAAATTGTTATGATATTGTTCTTTGCCCATGGCCTTCGTCTTGTACACAAGCTCGTGCATACTGCAAAAGCATTTTGCGTTGGGCTCCAGTCCCTGGCTTCTCACCGCCCAAACAAAAATCCCCATTCTAATAACAGCCTCGGGGGTTATCTGATGAAGGTAAATCTAATAAATTTTCAGCACTTCGACCACAAACCTGCTTAGTGGAAACCGAAGCCCAGCCTTGAATAAGCTTCGGTAAATCACTACTTCGTGTTCCTCAGGGGTAGGGACTTTGTTGTCTCCACCAACTCTCACAATAGACATATCTCGAAAATATCTTCCCCTCATGTTTTCGAGGTGACTTTGCTTAATGGAAGTGTTGGGGGCTTGTTCTCAAATGCTTCGAGTTAAGAACAAGGCAACATAGAAAATGTTAAGTGTTAAAGTCCTTCGTCCTCCAAAACATTATATCCCTTCAGGATATAAAGAATTTTGGACGAAGGTTACGAAAGACGTACCTTCGTGAGTATAATAATAAGCAACGAAGTGTTCATACAAATCATGAGGTATAAAATAAACATTTAAATATTATCATAGAATCATCTCCATTTTTATTATCATGAATGAATATAAATGACTTCAAATTACAAATGTACCTTCGGTCCTGAGGAAGGCAAAAGTACAAGTGTGATGCGAAAGCAAATGTTAGGTTCGCGTGAACAGTACGGGGGGTACTGTTCATCTATTTATAGACACAGGACACAGCCTGTGACGAATTACAATTATGCCCCTTACAAAAGTTTACAACATTGACTCAGACCTCTATGGATAACAAGGTCATTCTATCTCTATGTCGGTTTGTAATGCCGAAGCTCCATGAAAAGGAACCTTCGGCCATCTCCTGGGAACAACTTCAGCCGAAGCTGCTTCTTCGTGTAAGACCTTCGGCGCAACGAAGCATGGCCCCAACAGTAGCCCCTTTCGCGGTGCTAGATCGTTTTTCGTAACGAGCTTGATCCGTGAAAAAAGCCTCTTAAGCTTCAGGAAGCCGAAGGTCCAAAAAACACCTTCCCTGAGCTCGTTGCCGAGAAACGATTCAATTTCTGAGCTCGTGTCGGACCCACCTTGCAGAGTTACTGTTTGATCTTTGCGGTCCACTGCGCAGCGAGTACAAGTGACTGCCCGCCTGGTGTAAAAATCCTGGCGCTTCGCCTTCTTACCTGCAGCACTATATAAACAGACGAGTAGGTGTGAAGTTACCACAGCATTCATTGCTATTTTCACTGTTTTGCTGCCAAAATTTTTAACTATAGCCGAAGCTTGATTCTCAGAATTGAACGAAGGTCCATCTCGCAGTCTGCTTCGTCAGAAAGAAAGGCTTCGGGAGAAAAGGAAAAAGAAAAAAGTATTTAACTTCCCCAAACTCAGAATCAAATGGCCAGAGTGCGATCTACTGCCAGAGTTGAACGTGAAGGAGACGAAGCTGAAGGTTCGGAGACTATGCCCATCTCCGAAGCAATGCAACGTTCCGGACTGGTGACTGCGGAAGAAATGCCCGCTGCTGAAGCAGACCGACAACTGCCGAAGGAGAAGAAGAGAACATTGAAGAAACTGATCCCGAAGATGACTATCGCATTGCCATGCCCAGCAAGCCCAGTCACTTAGACTTCGGAAAGTCGACTGTTTCAAAGGCTGATCTCGCCAAAATGGTAAAATCAGGTTATTTTAGTGAAAATCAGAAGAAACTACTTCGCTTTGGGGGAGAAGAAACTACCCCGAAGCCAGAGAAGGACGAGATAGTCATTTTCAAGAGCTTTTTAAAGGCTGGGCTGAGATTCCCTCTTCATGGAATTATTGCAGATGTATTGAAGAAGTTTGGTATTTACTTTCATCAATTGACCCCTAACGCTATCGTTAGGCTTAATGTTTATATCTGGGCCCTCCGAAGCCAAGCAGTGGAGCCATTTGCCGACAGTTTTTGTCGAGTTCATGAGTTACATTACCAAACGAAGGCCAGAAAAGATGGACTACATGATAACTTTGGTTGCTACAATTTTGCCTACCGGAAAACAACAAAGTTTCCTGTTATTAGCTACCGAAGCAAATGGCCGGCGGGCTGGAAATCTGAGTGGTTTTATGTGAAAGTTGACGAAGACGAAGAAAAGTTGGTACAAAGCCCACTTGAATTAATCTTCGGAGAAACAAGGCCGCGATGCCACATGACATTAGAAGGTCCCACCTGGGCTGCACTGGGTGAGTTTGAAATTATTTCAGAGCATATCGGTACCAGAGATCTGGTTCAAGAGTTCTTGGCGTTCAGAGTCTTCCCTAGTCTAAAAGAATGGGAAATGCCAAAGCTAGAGGGGGAGAAGAAGAAGGGGGAGCTTGTCCGGCTTCCTTACCATTTCAAATTCAAAAAATACTTTAAAAAACCTTGCCAAGAGTGGCTGGACACGGTTGAGGTAATGTGCAATGAAATTCTTGGAAATTATTCCAAGAAAGAAGATCAACTGATGACCGCGGCCTTCAGCACCCGTCCGAAGCGAAGGCTGAACCGAGTGTTTGATGCTCTGGGTTTCGAGTACCCTGACTATGAACGGCTGAATAAGGGTGCTGAGGGCCAAAAAAGGAAAAGAGTGGCCGAAACTTTGAACAAGGATGAAGAAAAAGCAGCAAAAGAGAAGAAAATTCCCAAGAAGAGAAAAATATCAACTCCAAAGCGAAAATTATCCGATGAAGAGGGGACCCCCGCACCACCTTCTACCAGCGACGTGGAGGAAATCTTAAAGGTAATGACTGAACCCCTGCCCACGAAGCTAAGTCCATTAGGGCCTCAACTGACGAAGCTTTTTCGAAAGGTGGAAGAGCCGGAAAAAACGAAGATAACCAAAACAAAGAGGCAAAGAATTATTGCAGTGACCGAAGTTATTGACAAGACGCCACCGAGGGCATCAATTCAGAAAACGCCAGCTATTGAGGGCACAACAAATGTCGAAGTCGCACCTTCGGAGGTCGCGGCTACCGAAGCCGCTTCAGCCGAAGATGTGAACTTAGAAACTACCATTGAAGACATCGATAAAATTTTGATAGACATGGCTGTAGAAGAAGCTGCCACCGCTGGTGAAGAAACCATGGCCACAGTGCCTGGGAAGGGAAAAGAAATAGCCGAAGACACTTCGGAAGACGAAGCCTACATATTTCAAAATTTAGTTGGACAAGAACTGTCGAAGGCTGAAATAGAAGAGCTTAAGGAATATGCCAAATCTTGCGGATACAAGCCAGGAGCTCTTCTATTTGGAGGCATTGATGATGAGAAATTGGGCTGCATCCGGGATCAAGCTGGGGCTAAGGTCATCGGTACTCTATCAAAGAGTATCGGTTTTCCGAAGCTAGAAACAGATATCAGCCGCTACCGACGACAACATATCGTTGGCAGCTTATTTTATTCCAATTTCAAGGTAAACAACTTTTCTCTGACTTCTATTGTTTTTTTAATAATGGAAATATTCCTAACGAAGGTTGTTTATTTGCAGAGCATGCTACTAAGCAAAGCTTTGAGGATGCAGCAAGATCTAGAGGATAAGAAACACGAAGCTATAATCGAAAATCTAGAGAGCAAGATAAAAGAGCAATCAGCTATTATTGAAAAGAAAGACTTTGAACTCCAAACGACTGAAGGCTTGCTGGCAGAGACTGAAGCTAAAGTATCAGAATTGAATTCGAAGCTTATCTGCCAATCAAAACAATTTGAACAAGAGAAGCTAGAGCTTAATTCAAAACTTGAGGCCGAAGTCCAAACCAGCTCAGATTTGAAGAAATTATTAACAAGCCTTCAAGACAAATGTTTGAAATTTAGCAACAACTGTATTGAACAATTAAAAAAGATCTTTTACTCAGTTGGAGCCAGCAGTGGGAAGTTCAACCCTTCAGCTGAAAATTTGCTAAAAGCCTTCGATCATATTGAAGCTGAAATTGAAGAGCTTGACGAAGTTATAGCCGGGCACGGTGACTTCTGTGCCTGGGTAGCTTCTCGGGGTACCGCTGCAGCGTTCCTGAAGGCCGGCTGCGAGCATGGAAAAATCGTCAACAGGCCCAATTTCGCCCTATCTCCATCAATTCTAGACGATATTCCTGACCTCGCCCGAAGCATCTCAAATAGATTTATAAAAATGATATGGACAAAAGGCGGGCGAGAGAAGGCTGGAGACGAAGCTCGAAGTCATCTTGAACCAGTAAGAAATCATACTTTGTACTTACCTTCTCCTTCACACTTGATTTTTACTCGCGATACCTTGATTCATGTAGGATGACGAAGCTGAAGATGATGCTTAAAATATGTCGCCGAAGCTGAAGCTCAGTGAAGATCAGTAGGAGTATACTATAGAAAAAACTCAGGAGACTTTTGTAACAACTTTTGTAAATATAATTAAACTGTTCTCAAGGAACTTTGTACATACCTTGTAATATATTCTTACCCTTCTATTGAGGCGCTTTGATGTGGACGAAATTAGTATTTTGAGCCGAAGGCGAAAAAACACCTTCCCTTCTTTTCGTACACAACGAAGCATAAAAGACCGCTTCTTCTTTTTGCCGAAGCTTTTCTTTTTTGTACACAACGAAGCATAAAAGACCACTTCTTCTTTTTGCCGAAGCTTTTCTTTTTTGTACACAACGAAGCATAAAAGACCGCTTCTTCTTTTTGCCGAAACAACCACTTAGGAACGCAAATGCTATGAATGAATGCTTATGAATGCAAATGCTATGATGTAATGTAATGTGCGAATGAATGTCCAAAACATATATCCGAAGCCACACTCTCAGCCATTATTTCCTTAGAAACAACCACACATCAGCTCTGCATTCCCTTAGGAACGACTTTGGAGCTTCTTCGCCTTTTACTTAGGCGGTATCAGCGTTGACTTTTCGCTGTAAGCTCTGCATCCCCTTAGGAACGTCTTTGGAGCTTCTTCGCCTTTTACTTTCGGCGGAATCAGCGTTGACTTTTCGCTGTGAGCTCTGCATCCCCTTAGGGACGTCTTTGGAGCTTCTTCGCTTTTTCAGTTTCGGCACTCGATGGTGCGTTCTCAGTTTTTACATTTACATTTTTTGGGGGATTTTGCTCTTATAAGTCTAAAAAGGAAATTACACATGATGGCCCCATTAAAAACCTTTCCCCCCCTTTAGAAAGGAAAAGGGTGCCATGAAAAAGAAAAGAAAAAACATAAAAAGTTACATCAAGTTATACATAATATCGCCGAAGCTCATCCGCATTCCAAGATCTTGGAATTTCGTTGCCATCCATGTCCTTCAATCTGTACGAACCAGGCCTTGACGAAGATACTACTAAGAAAGGTCCTTCCCATTTCAACTGTAGCTTGCCCACTGTATCTGGGTTGGCTACTCTCCGAAGCACCAAGTGTCCCGGCTCAATATTTTTTAACTGGACCTTTCTATCTCGCCACTTGACTGTTTCAGCTTGGTATTTATTGATATTCTCCACGTCCTGAAGCCTGATCCCCTCTAAGGCATCTTTTTCCACAAGGCAAGCATCTTCAGGACCTGATTCTGCCGAAGCTACTACTCTTATTGATCCAGCTTTAGCTTCTTCCGGAGTTACTGCTTCGTCACCAAATAATAATTTGAATGGAGTAAAGCCTGTAGACCTTGATGTTGTTGTATTGTGGCTCCACACCACTTTGGTTAACTGATCTGGCCACTTTCCCCTGGGTTGATTGAAGATTAACTTCATTATTCCTGTCATTATAATGCCGTTGGCTCTTTCAACGAGCCCATTTGACTCCGGATGCCTGACTGATGCAAAGTGGATCTTCGTACCGATTTGATCACAAAAATTTCTGAAAGCTTCAGAGTCGAACTGCGTTCCATTATCTACAGTGATGGCCTTCGGTACCCCGAAGCGACAGACAATATTCTGCCAGAAAAACTTTTGGACAGTGGCCGAAGTTATTGTGGCTAATGTCTTCGCCTCAATCCATTTAGAAAAATACTCCACAGCTACTATAACATATTTTAGATTCCCTTGAGCCGGTGGTAATGGACCTAACAAGTCAAGGCCCCACCTTTGCAATGGCCAGATGGGTTGTATCAGCTGTGCCAAAGACGAAGGTTGCTTTTGATCTCTTGCACATTTCTGACAACCTTCGCACTTTTGAACTAACTCCGCTGCATCCGAAGCTGCCTTCGGCCAATAAAACCCTTGGCGGAAGACTTTTCCAAGTAACGGCCTAGATCCAATGTGGGACCCACACAGGCCTGCATGTATTTCTTTCATCAACTCTATACCTTCGGTTCTAGATAAGCACTTGAGCAGCGGAGCGCAAACTCCATGTTTGTATAACTCCCCTTCTATCATGACATACGGACGAGCTCTTGCCTCTATCCTTTTATTATAAGCTTCGTCATCTGAAAGGAACTTACCCTGAAGGTAAGAGATGATTTCAGTTCTCCAATCTTCGCTGTAAACAGGAGATATGTTGAGGACTGCTCTTTCCAGGAGCTCCACTGAAGGTGCCTTTATTGTTTCGAAGAACACATCCGAAGGTAACGGCAGCCCCTGTGCTGCAGACTTGGCTAGCAAATCAGCATGCTCATTTTGTCCTCGAGGGATATTCTTGACAGAAAATCCTTCGAAGGAGGCTTCGATCCTTCGGACCGTGTCTAGATATTTTTCAAGCTTCGGATCTTTAGTCTTGCAACTTTTGTCAATATGACCCGAAACAACCTGGGAATCAGATTTAAGAATCGCCCTTCTGATTCCCATTGCCTTTAATTTCCGAAGGCCCAGGAGCAGGGCTTCGTACTCAGTAATATTGTTTGTACAGCTGAAATCAAGTCTTGCTGCATAACAAGTTTTAACCTTGGATGGTGAGACCAACACAGCGGCTGCACCTGCTCCGAAGGTTCCCCAAGAGCCATCACAAAACACTGTCCACACTTCGGCATCTTTATTTGCTTCTTCATCCTGAGCCCCTGGCGTCCAGTCGGCAATGAAATCTGCCAATGCTTGAGACTGGATCGAGGATCTATGCACATAATCAATGTAAAACTCATTGAGCTCTGCAGCCCATTTTCCAATCCGTCCAGTAGCTTCTCTATTTCTCATGATGTCCTTCAACGGCTGCGAAGAAGGAACAATAATATTGTATGCCTGAAAATAATGCCGAAGCTTCCTGGATGCCATTAAAACGGCATACAATACCTTCTCCAGCTCTGTATAATTTTTCTTTGATACACTAAGGACTTCAGATACAAAATACACTGGAACCTGCTTCTTGACTTGGCCATCAAGCTTCTCCTGAACAAGTGCCGCACTTACTGCTGAGTGCGAAGCTGCCACATATAACAACAGAGGAGCCCCTGGCGTTGGTGGAGTTAATGTTGTTAGATCTATCAAATATTGCTTCAGCTCTTCGAAAGCTTTTTGTTGACTTGGTCCCCATTGAAAGACTTCAGCTGACTTCAGCACCTCGAAGAAGGGTAAATTTCTTTCTGCTGATCTGGATATGAATCTGTTGAGAGATGCCAGCCTTCCTGTCAATCTTTGGGCCCCCTTTCTTGTGGTTGGTGGCTCCATTCGAAGTATAGCTTCGATTTTATTTGGATTAGCTTCGATTCCCTTTGTTGAAACCAAGCATCCAAGAAATTTCCCCTTCTTTACCCCGAAGACACATTTTTCTGGATTCAGCTTCAAACCAGCTTGCCTGAAACTGACGAAGGTCTCCTGCAAATCAGCAATATGATTTTCCTGCTTCGTGCTTTTTACAATGATGTCATCGACATAAGTCAACACATTTCTGCCTATCTGAGACTGGAGGACCTTCGCAGTCATTCTGCTGAAACTTCCTCCAGCATTTTTGAGCCCCTCAGGCATCCGAAGATAGCAATATGTGCCACTTGGGGTTATGAAGCTAGTCTTCGGCTCATCTTCCTTCTTCATCCAGATTTGATGATAGCCTGAGTAGCAGTCCAGGAGACTCATGAGCTCTGAAGAAGCTGCTGCATCGACTAAAGAGTCTATCCTTGGCAGCGGGAATTCGTCCTTCGGACAAGCCTTGTTGAGATCTGTAAAATCGATACACATTCTCCACTTGCCATTGGCCTTCTTCACCATAACAGTGTTAGCTAGCCACTCTGGATACTTTACTTCTCTGATAACTCCTGCACTGAGGAGTCTTTTTACTTCATTGCGAGCCCCTTCGGCCTTGTCATCCGACATCTTCCGAAGCCTCTGCTTTCGGGGTCTGAAGGATGGGTCAACATTGAGCGAATGTTCAATAACATCCCGATTTACTCCACAGAGATCATTAGCTGACCATGCAAAAACATCTTTGTTGTTGAATAAAAACCTTATCAAGGTTTTCTCCTGGTCTTCAGATAATTGCGAGCCCAACAGCACCTTCTGCTCTGCTATGTCCTCACACAATAGCATGGGCTTCGGCTGATCTGCTGAAGCTGCTTTCTCCCTTCTGAATTTGTACTGTTCACAAGCTTCAGCTCCATCTATGTTATGGATTGCTTTGGAGTCAGTCCAGCTTCCTTCGGCCCTTCTAGCAGCTTCCTGGCTTCCATGAATAGCAATAGGCCCTTGGTCCGAAGGTATCTTCATGCAGAGATAAGCTGGGTGAAGAATTGCTTCGAAGGCATTAAGAGTACCGCGACCAATGATAGCATTGTAAGGATACTCCATGTCAACAATATCAAACACAATTTGCTCAGTCCTTGTGTTGTTAACAAATCCGAAGGTTACCGGCATGGTAATCTGTCGCCCTCCGAAGCCACAAAGAGGGTGCGTAGCATCATGGATCTTGTCTTCGGGCTCTTGCATTTGTCTGAAGGCCTTAGCAAATATAATATCAGCTGCACTGCCTGTATCAACTAAGACATTGTGGACCAGAAATCCTTTGATCACGCAAGAGATAACCATGGCATCATTGTGAGGATAATCCTTAAGCTGAAGGTCTTCCTGAGAGAAAGTAATTGGAATGTGGGACCATTTTGACTTGATGAAGGGTCCCTGCACTCCAACATGCTGCACCCTTCTCTGAGCCTCCTTCTTCTGCTTCTTGTTAGCCGGCTCTGAGCAAGAACCGCCTGTTATCGGGAGCACCATCTTCGAAGCCGAAGCAGCTTCAGCTTGATTGTTGAACGAAGCCATCAGCTCAGAAAAGTGGAAGTGAGTTCACCGGAGGTGGGCGCCAATGTTGGGGGCTTGTTCTCAAATGCTTCGAGTTAAGAACAAGGCAACATAGAAAATGTTAAGTGTTAAAGTTCTTTGTCCTCCAAAACATTATATCCCTTCAGGATATAAAGAATTTTGGACGAAGGTTACGAAAGACGTACCTTCGTGAGTATAATAATAAGCAACGAAGTGTTCATACAAATCATGAGGTATAAAATAAACATTTAAATATTATCATAGAATCATCTCCATTTTTATTATCATGAATGAATATAAATGACTTCAAATTACAAATGTACCTTCGGTCCTGAGGAAGGCAAAAGTACAAGTGTGATGCGAAAGCAAATGTCAGGTTCGCGTGAACAGTACGGGGGGTACTGTTCATCTATTTATAGACACAGGACACAGCCTGTGACGAATTACAATTATGCCCCTTACAAAAGTTTACAACATTGACTCAGACCTCTATGGATAACAAGGTCATTCTATCTCTATGTCGGTTTGTAATGCCGAAGCTCCATGAAAAGGAACCTTCGGCCATCTCCTGGGAACAACTTCAGCCGAAGCTGCTTCTTCGTGTAAGACCTTCGGCGCAACGAAGCATGGCCCCAACAGGAAGATTTTCCAAAAATTGTATGGCTAGGCCTCCAGGGTCGATCCTCAGAATCTTCACCACCACTTTTTGCATCATAGCTATCACTATCACCAGTATCCTTAGACAGGTCCTCCAATATTTCCTTAGTAATCTTTTCTGTGTTTGTTTTTGCCATTGATTCGACAAATCTGGCAATGTATGGATTCACAGTCTTCTTCTCCTCAAAAAGCTTCTCCTCTTCAGTAAGCTTCGTCTCAGCGGCAATCTTCTTGTCCTGAGACATTCCTTCCTTCAGAGATGACGAAAATGTGTCTTTCAAGCCGAAGCTCAAAAAGCTTTAAAAAACTAGCAAGTGTTAGAGAGCAGCAGCTATGAAATTGAGAAAATAAAGCAAATAGCACAAGCAGTGTACCAAATGAGGTCGGTGCGAGCTCTTATTTATACGCTCGGTGTGCTCCAAAACAAGGGGCCCCGCCTGTCATTGACTGTTGCTATTCTAGCAAAGGGAAAGTGTTTTTTCGGACCTTCGGCTTGAGGCCTTCGTCCATGTTGCAGTCTGAATTTGTTGCCTTAAACAAATTAATACTGCGAGGGGCTACCATTGGGGGCCTTCGTCCTCTGAAGGTCCTCAAAAACGTAATTTAACAATGTCTTCCAAGTATGGTCTATAAACAGGTACCTTCGGACTTGAGCTAAAAGCATCATCGCGACGAAGGCTGGAGTCGCTCCGAAGCTATGCACGGGGGGAGCTTCGGCTAAATGACAGAGAAAGGAACCGACTGAAAAGGGAAAAGGCTATTTAGTCCTCATAGAGTTGACTATTAGTTAACAGTGAATGTAAAGGGCATGACTGTAATTTTTCACAGGCTGTGTCCTGTGCCTATAAATAGATGAACAGTTCCCCCGTACTGTTCACGCTGACTTGTATACACTCGTGCGTCACGCTTGGACTTTTACCTTCTGTCGAGCCGAAGGTACAAATGTAATATAATATTGTTTCTGTTTATTCATGATAATAATAAATATGTTAGCAATGTCGTATCATTATTCATGTTGTTTTTTATGTTTCATATACTTCCTCTTTCATTATCATATATTGTGATGACGAAGGTATGTCCTTCATCACCTTCGTCTGAAGATCATTATATCCTATGGGAAATAATGCTTCGGAAGACGAAGGGCATTAACCTTTAATATTTTATGTTGCCTTGTTCTTAGTTCATAGCACTTGAGAACAAGCCCCCAACAACGTGGAACTAAATGCCATACCTCATTCCTCGTGAAGTTGTTGAGCTCCTCTTGCATAGCCACCACCCAATTCGGATCTCTTAGTGCATCCTCTACCTTGTATGGCTCAATAGAGGACACAAAAGAGTAATGTTCATAGAAATGTGCAACTCGAGATCTAGTGGTTACCCCATTATGAATGTCACTAAGGATGGAGTTGATGGGGTGATCTCGTTGAATTGCTTGGTGGACTCTTGGGTGTGGCGGTCTTTGACCCTGAACTTCTTGATCATCCTCCTTGTTTTCATTATCTTCATCTCCCCCTTGATCCATGTCTTCTTCTTGAGGTGGCTCATCCTCTTGATCTTTATCTTCATTATCTTGAGCCTGATCTTCGTCTTGAGTTGGTGGAGATGCTTCCATGGAAGATGATGGTTGATCTTGTGCTTGTGGAGGCTCTTCGGATTCCTTAGGACACACATCCCTAATGGATATGTTCCTTAGCGCGACGCATGGAGCCTCTTCATCATTTAATTCATCAAGATCAACTTGCTCCACTTGGGAGCCATTAGTCTCATCAAACACAATGTCACAAGAAACCTCAACTAATCCAGTGGATTTGTTGAAGACTCTACATGCCCTTGTGTTTGAGTCATAACCAAGTAAAAAGCCTTCTACAGCTTTAGGAGCAAATTTGGATTTTCTACCTCTTTTAATAAGAATAAAGCATTTACTCCCAAAGACTCTAAAATATGAAACATTGCGGTTTTTACCAGTGAGGAGTTCATATGATGTCTTCTTGAGGATTCAGTGAAGATATAACCAGTTGATGGAGTAGCAGGCGGTGTTAATCGCCTCAGCCCAAAACCGGTCTGGTGTCTTGTATTCATCAAGCATGGTCCTTGCCATGTCCAATAGAGTTCTATTCTTCCTCTCCACTACACCATTTTGTTGAGGTGTGTAGGGAGAAGAGAACTCATGCTTGATGCCCTCCTCCTCAAGAAATCCTTCAATTTGAGAATTCTTGAACTCCGTCCCATTGTCGCTTCTTATCTTTTTTATTCTTAATCCGAACTCATTTTGAGACTATCTCAAGAATCCTTTTAATGTCTCTTGGGTTTGCGATTTTTTCCTGCAAAAAGAACGCCCAAGTGAAGCAAGAATAATCATCCATAATAACTAGACAGTACTTACTCCTGTCGATGCTTATGTAAGCGATCGGACCGAATAGGTCCATGTGGAGTAGCTCTAGTGGCTTGTCCGTCGTGATGATGTTCTTGTGTGGATGACGGACTCCAACCTGCTTTCCTGCTTGGCATACGCTACAAACCCTGTCTTTCTCAAAATGAACATTTGTTAGTCCTAAAATGTGCTCTCCCTTTAGAAGCTTGTGAAGATTTTTCATCCCAACATGAGCAAGTCGGCGATGCCAGAGCCAGCCTATATTAGTCTTAGCAATTAAACAAGTATCTAGTTCAGCTTTATTATCATTAAAATCAACTAAATATAGCTGACCATCTAACACTCCTTTAAATACTATTGAATCATCACTTCTTCTAAAGACAGTAACACATATATCAGTAAATTGACAGTTGTAGCCCATTTTACACAATTGAGAAACTGAAAGCAAATTGTAATCTAAAGAATCTACAAGAAAAACTGTAACACCCCAGGTGTTATCTCCCGTTAAACAGTGAATATGGACATAAGCAAGAAAGGCCGGGATGAATAACGATTTAGATATTAGCCCCCATTTCCGATTACTGAGATTATTCGAGAAGTCTCATTTAGCTTGGAATATAATCATCTCACAGAAGCTTAAGTTTGATGTCGTATTCATTTCCATAATCTAAACAATTAAAAAGGACTTATGAAACTTTTGGATTACCTAATCTCGTTCGCTGGTGAATTTGGAAATGTTCGGATCACGTGCATAAGTAAATACGAAAATCAGAAAACTTCTGATTTTATGTAAAATTTGGTGCCCCGCGCTGTCCGAAAAGAATAATGCGCCAGCGCATTAATTGAATTGTTTCTCTCAGCATGTGATCCTTGGCGTTAAATCGAATGATCGATAGCCGGTGAGACTCGTAAAAATTAGACTGGATTAAATACGGTCTAAAATTCCGATGCCATGGATTCGTTCCATTTACACCTTGTTCGAACTCTAACCTTCGAAATCGAATAAGGCCGATTGAAAACGTCATCTAAATATTTCGCTCTTATACGAGCAGCCTCTACGAATTCAGTAGACACTAATAAGGCATGCTGTTTAAATAAAATGAACCCGAACTGACCGAAACCAGAACAACTGTTAGCCGATTCGGTTTCCTGTTTCAAAGTTAAGAAAATAATATGTGTAACCCAAATATCGTTTTAATTCGATCTATTTACATCATGCCTAAACAAGTCCAAATGATCAGATATTAATAACTGGTAGAAATTTATCTGGTCCCAAGAATGTTCACCAAGTCGAATTTGGTCTAAATTATATACCTGATATTGTTTTCATCCAACACATTTGTGCCTCTTTTAAACCCTAAAAATTAGATTTGTCTCCATATCTACATTAACTAAAGGTAGAAAATATGTTCTTAGCCTTATCTCAGCAATAGATAGCCATTAGATATTTCACCATGCATGTGTACGTTCATTGGAGAAAAAATCTCATCGCTAGCTTTAGCCTCATCCTCACACAACCACCTTCTTCAGATTTTTACGCACAGCCGCTCTTCATGTGGAGGTCTTATCCATTCACAGTCACGCTCTCATGTCTCTCATGCACACTACACCAGTCGCGCTCACCTTCCAACAGCTCCGGTTTCCCCTCAGCCCTGCTCGCGTTAAATTTCCAGCGAGCAGTGCACAGCCTCTCTCTCTCTCTCCCTATGGCCTCACCTCTCCCTTGCGGCTCTCTCTTGGTGCCCAGAATCTCCTGCTTACATCCCTGGCCGCGCTGAAGTCCTGTCTCGTGGGAGCCTAGCGTAGCCGTGGACGCGCCCGCGCCGTCCCTACTCGTGTCTTCTCCCATGGCGCCCTACCGAGCTCCCTCGCCATGGCCGTCGCGCCCTTGCTCCTTCAACAGGTTGGCCATGGGTTTCTCTATGCCTTGGCTGCGCGCGCCGGACTATGTCCTTCGCGGCTCGGCACTAGCTATGGTGGTCGATGTTCACTCGGACCGTGCTCCGGCCTCTGGCTACACTCACCAGCCATGCTCGCTCTGCGTCCACCTCGTCATGTGTCGTCGTGCGCTCTTCGGCGGCATGACGTTGTATTTAGATCGCGCTTGTCTCAGCCCCGATGATGTCGTCCTTCCTACTCCAGACCATGACGATGTAGGTCACGTGGCGCGGTGTCAGAATGGGTCATCGCCGCGAGACTTTTCATCGCTGTACTTGGCCGTGCCTCCCCAATCGTCTTGCGCGCCCTCATCTCCAAACAGGACCACGCTGCCGACTGTCGACCTCGCTGTTGCCTCACAGCGCTCGAACACTAACGTCGTCACTCGACGACGTGTTTACCCGTCACCATGTTATCTTCAGCAACATGGCTCTACTGGACTCCGTGCGCTCATCGACACCCGGTTGTCGATCTCCGCCACATCGTGCCCTCGCTCTTCAGCATCGTCGTCACCCTTTTTCTATTATGTCACAGGCGTTCGTGGATTGGTAAGCTGATTTATAATCTTACTAGTTGGTTTAATGAATGGATTAGCTTTGTCTATGTCCTTATGCTTATGTAGTTGCAAATAAATGTTTCTAGCTACCATAAGAATTTAGAAGCGAGTAGCATCGCCAAGTCGATCTTACGTGAAACCTGAGAATTTTGTAGTGGCCAGTGTACATAAGTACTCTAGATATTTAAGTTGTCGCGAAAATAGTTTTACCGAACGCTATGTTATTTGATTATATTTTATCCGTTAGGGTAAATATTGTGATATTTGATTTTGTTAAGTGTATAATTCAAGTTAATTAAGACGCACAAATTAAAGAGCTAATTATAAACTTATTTTAAGCCATTGGTATTAATAACGATGAGTCCAAGTTTATTTAGATTTCCGATGATATATTTTAATAAGGATGATAGTGTGGGTTAAATAGTTTATTCTTGCTTGATTTTAGAATTAGATCCGATTAGAAAGCTGGAATGTGAGTGTTGCACTTAGTGTGTATAGTTTGTTGTTTCGTGATGTTTGTGTTAGATTCGGTTAATCTAGAGAAGCGTGATTATTGTGCTTGGTCATATGGCGATGGCTAGCGTTTGTTTATGAAATGTCGTGATGCCTTCCCATTAAGTGTTTGATTCTTTACTGTGTAAAATCGTAATATTATCTTGCGATATTCGTCTTGATGTTCATACATGTGCATTATGCATTTCATTTAGGTACGTTAATTAATCACATGATGCGGAGGACCAAAGCTGAGTCGACCACAAGATGCTGTAAAGCGTGAGCCACTCACGAGGTGATGCTGATGGGCGAACCTAAAGATGGATAAACTAAATGAGTGCCAAGACAAAGGATGGTTGTCAAGTGATCACATCTAACAAACACTAACCTAGTGTTATTCCAGGCAAGCCCCGGTGCATGCAACCCCTTCCTTATGTTTTTAAATGATTTTTACACACTTTAAGTCTAGCGAAATGTGCATTAGGTTTATAGGAGTTGCTTGAAAACCCTTTGATGCATTGGCTACCTTGAAATCCATTCCTTTTATAGATACTTTTGGTGAAGTATCAATATGATTTACAAAATTGCTTAGCCCTGCCTAGAGGTAAATCTTGCGGATAGAGTTTGTCCTTTGCACTAATGCCTAGCTCAGGGGTTATTCTGAGGAAGGATGGCTTCTGCCTGCAAGAATATTTTCATTGAGAGCATGGTGGGATCTTACTGTAAAGTTCCTTATAATGCTCTTTTTATCCTAAGGAACACAAAACAATCCTAAGGATGGAAGTACTTAAATCGAGACTTGGGCTAGGAACAGGTGATGTTCTACCCAGGTTGATTAAGGATTATAGTGAATGTAAGCCTGCTGACCGAGGACCTTTTAACTGGCCACATGCCTCGTCATAGGTAAGCTTTGCCTCGGGCAGACCAATACCAGAAAGGCCAACACGCAATGGGAGTGGAGAGATGGCGAGAGTAGTGTGTAACCTCCATGGCAAGAGGCTGGACGGTGGTGTATCTATGCTCTTAGTTGGCGTGAACCCGTTCTGGTCTTGAGAAACCCGGTGGCGAGTTGACATATGCAAGGGTTAAGTGCTACATGTTGGGGACTTGTTCTCGAATGCTTCGGATTAAGAACAAGGCAACATAGAAAGTGTTAAATGATAAGGTCCTTCGTCCTTTGAAACATTATTTCCCTTCGGGATATAATGTGTTCCGGACGAAGGTCATAAATAACATATCTTCGTAAGCACGACAAGTTGTGACAAAGGGCTTATGCACAACATAGAAAGTAATGTAAACATTTAAATTTTATCACCATGTCATTTCTATTTTATTATTATATAACAATAGAAATGACTTCAAATTACAAATGTACCTTCGGATTGCAGGAAGATAAAAGTACAAAGATGACGCAAAAGCAAATGCCAAGTCAGCGTGAACAGTACGGGGGTACTGTTCATCTATTTATAGACGTGGGACGCAGCCCATGTAAAATTACATTCATGTCCACTACATTTGCTAATGACTTATGGGAATCTGTCAAGGCCTAAGTAGTCTTTTCATCTTTAAGTCGGTTTCCCTTTCTGCTACTGCGACGAAGCTTTCCTGCGAACAGCTTCGGCTGCGCACCGTCCTTCGTACGGCTTGGTAATCAGCCCGTCCTCCATCTCAATCCCCCTTCGTCTGGCTTAGGCTTCGTCCTGACCGTATTCCATGTTCATAATTCTGAGTCCGAAGATACCTGTTCGTATAATCCACTTGGAAAACATTGTCAAATCATGTTTTTGAGGACCTTCGGAGGACGAAGGCCCCCAACAGTAGCCCCTCGCAATATTAATTTGTTAATGATAAATTCAGATTGCGATATGGACGAAGGCCTTAAGCCGAAGGTCCGAAAAAACACCTTCCCTTTGCTAGAATAGCAAAAGTCACCGACACGCGGGACCACACAATTTCCGTCATATCGAGTGTATAAATAAGAGCTCGCCACGATTTGTTTGGTACGCTCTCTTGCCATCTGCTCCCGCTCACTAAATTTTTAGCTCTTGCGCACTAGGTTTTGCTGATCTTTTGGTTTTGAAGCTTCGGCTTTGTAAACAGTTTTTCAGTGTTTCCGAAGATGTCGGAAGATAAGAAGGTCACTGCTGAGATGAAGCTGAGTCTCGACGAAGAAAAGAACTTGGGGTTCCTTATAGCGATGGCGGAGACCAATACAGAAAAAATCACCAAGGAGATTCTGGAAGGTTTGTCTGAAGATACTGGTGATAGCGACAGTTATGATGCAGAAAGCTGTGGGGGAGAGTCCGAAGATCGACCATGGCGAACAAGTCACACGGTTTTCGGGAAAACCACTATTAAGCAGAGTCATATTGACAATATGAGGGGGAGATATTTTCGAGACATATCTATTGTGAGGGCTGATGCTGGAGAAAAAACTTCTCCCACTCCCGAAGAAGATGAAGTCGTAATCTTCCGAAGCTTTCTCAAGGCTGGGCTTCGATTCCCCCTAAGCAGCTTTGTTGTCGAAGTCCTGAAGACATTTCAAATCTACCTTCATCAAATTACTCCCGAAGCTATCACTAGAATGGGGATCTTTGTCTGGGCTGTTAGAAGCCAAGGTTTAGAACCAAATGCTAAAAGCTTTTGCAACATTCATGAGTTGTTATACGAGACGAAGCCCTGGGGGAAAGAACAATATCACAACAACTTTGGTTGTTACAGCTTCGGTGCCCGCACCGGGTCAAGCTGCCCCGTGCCAACCTTTCGGAAGAGGTGGCCCGGTGCCTGGATGACAGAATGGTTCTATGTAAAGAATGACTTGACATCGCAGGAAGATATTAAAAGTATCATTATGCGTCCCATCTGGCAACGCTTCGGACTCCGAAAGCCGAAGGTTGAGATGGATGAGGCGGCCGAAGAATGCCAGAGAGCCTTCGGAGTAGTCTGCTCTTTTATTGGGACAAGGGATCTGGTCCAAGAGCATATTGCTTTCGGGGTGTGGCCACTTGCAGGAAAATGGGAAATGCCGAAGGAGACCGTCAAAAAGTCTGACGAAGGTGGACTAATCAGACTAAAATACACATTCAAATACGGGGATAAGTTTGTTGAACCTAATGACGACTGGTTAAAAAGCATTGAAACATTAAGTGACGAACTGCTTGGGGTATATTCCAAGGCCGAGAACACTGCATTATCGGCAGCCTTCGGAGGCCGAAAGAAGAAGAGGCTCAACCGGGTATTTGATGCAATCGGGTTTGTCTACCCTGACTACCATTATCCGGTGTTGGGCCACAAAAGAAAAAATACTTCCCCTGCAACAGAAATTGCCACAAGTGCTTCTAGTGAGCCAGCGCCGCAAAGAAAAAAGATGAAGGTGCTCACCCACCGGGCACGTTTTATTGAGCCGGCCATAGTACCTGAATTTATCGGTGAAGCTTCCCTGGCCACTGAAACTACAGAGCCAGCTCCAGGGCCGAAAATCGAAGAAAAGACTGAAGCACCTTCAGCAGAGAAGGCAGAGAAACCGAGAACTGAAGAACCAAAAATATTAGAAATCTTAAGTCCTTCAGCAAGTGTTGAGACAACAAAAAATCAAAAGGGCCCGTCGGTGACCCCGAAAAGAAAAAGAATGGTGAACGTGTTAGATGTTTTGGAGTCAATTAAGTCTTCAAGCACAACTCCAAAGAAGACTGTTGAACTTGCTGAAGTGTCTACCGAAGCTTTAGTTGATGAAGCTTCGAAGCAACAACCTGAAGCTGAAGCTGGGCCTTCAGAGCCCACCAAGGAACAATCTTTGGAAACAAAAATAAAAATACTAGAACCAATTTTGGTTGAAGAAATTGACACTGCCGCCCCCGAAGCTCCTTCCAACATATGCGATTACATCGTGCGACATGCTTCGGGGAAGAAATTATCTGAAGAAGAGATTTATGAAGCCAATCACTATGCCAGAGAGTTAAAATATCCGAAGGGGGCAGTAGTGTTCAATGGGACAAACAAAGATGACTTCCTATACTGTCTCCCAGACAACAAAGAATTATCTGTCTGCCGGGAGATGGCTAGGAGTATGGGGTTTCCGAAGCTTGAAGCTGGACTATGCGCTATGACGAAGGAGGATCTCGTGGATAGTCTTGCATATAATAGCCTGAAGGTATGGGAATTAGACGTCTGAAAAAATTTTACAATACGTAATTTATTCTTTTATTACGTAATTTATTCTTTTATTCTTATATGGATTCTTTTTCGTATAGGGTTTAATCCTAAGCAACGCATTAAGAGCACAAAAGAGTGCCGAAGATGAGAGCTATGAAATTGCATTCAACAATTTACGATCAGAAGTTATTAAACTAAGAAACGAAGCTCTAGAAAAAGATAAAATTCTGCTTACATTAGTAGACAAGATAAAAAAGGACGAAGCTGCTGCAAAGGTTCAGGCCAAAGCTCACAGACGCGAAATTAAAGATCTTCAGAAGCAATTGGCCCGGGCGAAAGAAGAACGCATACTTGAAGAAACAAGACGGGAATGTAGCGACCAATGGGCTGATCATTTGGAAGCAACCGTGGAAGAGCTTCGGTCTTCTAAGAAAAGATACTACGAAAAATCCATGGAATGCGTAAAGAAAATAAAAACCAACTTCGCCAGCGTTGGCGCATTTTCTAGTGAAGAGAATTTCTCAAGAGGCAATCCCGAAGGTCCACTGGAATGGATCAGTCACGAAGCGGAGGCCTTCGAGGAAATCCTGAGTAGCCGCGGTGACATCTGCGCTTTTTCGGGCGCTAGAGGAGTTGCTACTGTTTTGGAGAGGAAAGGTTGCGAACATGTAAAATCCTTAGCTCAGTCCGAAGCTACCTTGTCTTCTGAAGACATCAAAGACCCCTCGGCCGAAGCAAGCATGGTTGGCGGAAAATTCTTTACTGAAATATGGGACAACGGCGGCCGAGAAATGGCGCAAGAAATTATTCAAAAGAGTGAAAAGGGCATCCATGATGCTAGGAAAGTGACAGAAGTTGCCGAGAAAAGTACAAAGCCCGAAGGGCAAATAGGTATTAATTAGTCATCCTTATTGTGTTGTAATTTTTAATTTCAAACTTTGTTCGCGGTCTGTGATAGTAATGTAGACATATTCTCTTCCCTCAGAACCTGGATCGTCTGCTGACCCTCACATAAAAGGGGATGACGAAATTAAACAAATGGCCGAAGCTATCATGGATAAAGTTGTTGAACAACTTATAAATGAGGCTGCCGAAGTAGTACTAAGAGAAGACTAGATGTTATTGGAAAGAACATTTGAGATGTGATCTATGTAATATTTTGTACATTTGAATGTAATATACAAGTTTCTTTTCATTATTCAATTCTTTACGATGCATGAAACTTTACATACGTACCATTTTTGAGCCTTCGGCGAAAAAACACCTTCCCTTCTTTTCATGCTTCGTGAAGAAGACACTCTCCTTTAATACTATTCTGATGAAGCACGTCCACGTTTCGTGAAAATATTCTCCGAAGCTGTATTCCGAAGATCAACATTGTATTCCCTCGTGACTTCGCATGATTTTCACTTTCTCAAAGCATCCTTTCGAAGGTTGATACTGTGTCCCCTTCTTTTGCCATATGCAACATGATGTGATGATGCTTATGCTATGCAAAATGATGTGATGATGCTATGTTATGTAGATGACATTTGTTCCGAAGATACACACATATCCCCGTAAAACACAAAATATTTTCGTAAGCTCTGCATTCCCTTGGGAACGTCTTTGGAGCTTCTTCGCCTTTTACTTAGGCGGTATCAGCGTTGACTTTTCGCTGTAAGCTCTGCATTCCCTTAGGAACGTCTTTGGAGCTTCTTCGCCTTTTACTTAGGCGGTATCAGCGTTGACTTTTCGCTGTATGCTCTGCATTCCCTTAGGAACGACTTTGGAGCAAAAAACTTACACTGCGCTCCCTTTGGAACGGCTTTTTGTGACTTCAGCAACTTACTCTGCGTTCCTTAGAACGACTTTTTGCTGCTTCGAAGGATTTTTAATAATTCGAAGGTCCTCCTTGTTAGCGCAAATTTTTAAGCTTCAGCAACTTAAGCCTGTGGAGAAAATAGGTTTTGCTCATGACGAACCACGAAACTATTACATGAAAACTAACAATGTTCTTTGTTACACAGAAAATAGAACTGAATAGAAAAGACTGCTATCAAAGGTAGGATATGCGTCAATAAATGTGCTTCGACTCTGGCACAGTGCTATTGACTGTGCGAGCTTCGGATTGTTCTCTGAGATCCCTTTGGTGTGCAACATATTGGCCCCCTTCCGGCTGTTGGCCTTGTTGCAGCGGTGGTGGAGGCGGAGGCTGTTGCCATGAAGCTTGAGGTTGACTCGCCGAAGCTACAGAAACTGCAGGGTGGTTGCCCACGTATTCTGGGATGTAAGGCTGATGGTACGAAGCAGTATGCATGACCTGCTTCGGCTGGCCCTGTTGCGCTGCGGCTTCTGCTAGCTCCTTTTGCTTCTGGATGGTAACATGGCACATCCTGGTGGTATGGCCCTTGTTTTCACCACAGAATAAGCAAAATACTCTTCTTGGTTGATCTCCAAATCTTCCGCCGAAGCCCCTGGCGCCTCTGCCTCTTGGAGCTGGTGGCCGGAAGAAAGTTTGCTGTTGCCCCGAAGCCTGTGAGGAGCACTGCGGCCTGTTCTGCTGACTCCCCTTATCATCATTTTGAGTAGAGTTGTGGATGGACCTGACATGCCTCGGATAGAATCTTCCTCCGAAGCCCCTGGTCATTTCAGAAAATCTGAAAGCCTCCTCCCTTCTTTGGCGAAAATCATTGTCGGCACGGATGTACTCGTCCATCTTCTGGAGCAGCTTCTCCAAAGTCTAAGGAGGCTTCCTTGCGAAGTATTGAGCTGAAGGTCTAGGACGAAGCCCCTTGATCATGGCTTCGATGACAATTTCATTGGGCACCGTTGGTGCCTGTGCCCTCAAACGTAAAAACCTTCTGACATACGCCTGAAGGTATTCTTCATGATCCTGAGTGCACTGGAACAAGGCTTGAGCAGTGACCGGCTTCGTCTGAAACCTTTGAAAGCTGGTTAACAACATGTCCTTCAGCTTTTGCCATGAAGTAATCGTTCCTGGTCGAAGGGAGGAATACCAGGTCTAAGCAACATTCCTGACAGCCATAACAAAAGACTTTGCCATGACTGCAGCATTGCCACCATACGAAGACACTGTTGCTTCGTAGCTCATCAAAAACTGCTTCGGGTCTGAATGGCCATCGAACATGGGAAGCTGGGGTGGCTTGTAAGACGAAGGCCAAGGTGTAGCCTGCAGCTCAGCGGACAGGGGAGAAGCATCATCGAAAACAAAATTTCCATGATGGAAATTGTCATACCAGTCATCTTCGTTGAAGAAGCCCTCCTGATGAAGGTCTTTTTGTTGAGGCCTTCTGTTCTGCTCATCGTGAGTAAGATGGCGAACTTCTTCAGAAGCTTCGTCTATCTGCCTTTGCAACTCAGCTAGCCTGGCCATCTTCTCCTTCTTCCTCTGCACCTGTTGATGTAGCATCTCCATATCCCTGATCTCTTGGTCTAGCTCGTCCTCCTGAAGCGTCGGGCTGACGGCCTTCCTCTTCTGGCTTCGGGCCTCCCGAAGAGAGACAGTCTCCTGGTTAGGGTCCAGCGGTTGCAGAGCTGCAGCCCCAGTCGCTGAAGCTTTCTTTGGTGCCATAGCGAGAGTCTATGGCTTCCGAAGGTGTTCAAAAAACTTCGAAGTGGAAGTGAGTTCACCGGAGGTGGGCGCCAATGTTGGGGACTTGTTCTCGAATGCTTCGGATTAAGAACAAGGCAACATAGAAAGTGTTAAATGATAAGGTCCTTCGTCCTTTGAAACATTATTTCCCTTCGGGATATAATGTGTTCCGGACGAAGGTCATAAATAACATATCTTCGTAAGCACGACAAGTTGTGACAATGGGCTTATGCACAACATAGAAAGTAATGTAAACATTTAAATTTTATCACCATGTCATTTCTATTTTATTATTATATAACAATAGAAATGACTTCAAATTACAAATGTACCTTCGGATTGCAGGAAGATAAAAGTACAAAGATGACGCAAAAGCAAATGCCAAGTCAGCGTGAACAGTACGGGGGTACTGTTCATCTATTTATAGACGTGGGACGCAGCCCATGTAAAATTACATTCATGTCCACTACATTTGCTAATGACTTATGGGAATCTGTCAAGGCCTAAGTAGTCTTTTCATCTTTAAGTCGGTTTCCCTTTCTGCTACTGCGATGAAGCTTTCCTGCGAACAGCTTCGGCTGCGCACCGTCCTTCGTACGGCTTGGTAATCAGCCCGTCCTCCATCTCAATCCCCCTTCGTCTGGCTTAGGCTTCGTCCTGACCGTATTCCATGTTCATAATTCTGAGTCCGAAGATACCTGTTCGTATAATCCACTTGGAAAACATTGTCAAATCATGTTTTTGAGGACCTTCGGAGGACGAAGGCCCCCAACACTACATATGTCGTGTGGTTGGAGATCCCCAGCTAGGTATTAATCGATCCAGGATCGTCGTTACTTCTCGGATATGAAGACTTGGTCACTGACTTGCAATCTAAGTCATGGATGGAATCATAATGAGCAAAAATCATGTTGTATTGATTAAAGTGATGATGAAATTAGACTAGATGCAAACAAGGTCTATTAATACTTAATCTAGCATTAAAATGTTGAAAGTAAGGACTCATTTTAGTAAGCTTTCTGCAAACTATTAATATTGATTCTTGCTAAAAGCCTTTCCTTGATTCTCAAATCCAACATATCCTTGAGAGTCTTTTTGTCGGCGTTTCGACCCCGGGGGGTCCCTGGACCAACGAGTAAATTGTCGCTGCGTGTCCCAGCCCAGATGGGTCGGCGCGAGACAGGACACAAAGTGGGGAGAACAGTAAGGGGAAACCGCAGCCTTCGTGTTGTCTTGTGCCCAGGGCGGATGGATGCGCTTGCAGTAGGGGGTTACAAGCGTTCGCGTGGGAGAGAGAGAGTGAGAGCCTTATGCGTCAGCGCGTTCTCCCGCGCGGCCCACCCTTTCCGTACGAGAGCCCTGTACCTTCCTTTTATAGGCGTAAGGAGAGGGTCCAGGTGTACAATGGGAGGTGTAGCAATGTGCTAACGTGTCTAGCAGAGAGGAGCTAGAGCCCTAAGTACATGCCGTCGTGGCAGTCAGAGAGGTTTTGGCACCCTGTTCATGTGATGTCGTGGCCGTCGGAGGAGCGCTGCAGCCTTGCGGAAGTACAGCTGTCGGGGCTGTCAGATCCTCGCTGACGTCTCCTTACTGACGTAAGGGGCTGGGAGCTGCCGTCGTCATGGAGCGTGCGGGGTGTCATCATTACTTGTTTACTGGGGCGAGCCAGATGGGACGCCAGTCTTGTCCCCCGTAGCCTGAGCTAGCTAGGGGCAGGGTAATGATGGCCACCCCTGGCGACGTGGCCGGTCTAGACCCGAGTTTGGGCGAGGTGGCGATTCCTCTGAGGTTGAGGTTGAGTCCGAGCCCTAGGGTCGGGCGAGGCGGAGTCCATCGTCTTCTGGAGCCGAGGCTGAGTCCGAGCCCTAGGGTCGGGTGAGGCGGAGTTCGTCGTCTTCCGGAGCCGAGGCTGAGTCCGAGCCCTGGGGTCGGGCGAGGCGGAGTTCGTCATCTTCTAAGTCGTGGTTGAGTCCGAGCCCTAGGGTCGGGCGAGGCGGAGTTCGTCGTCTTCCGGAGCCGAGGCTGAGTCCGAGCCCTGGGGTCGGGCGATGCATAGCTTCCTATGTCGCCCGAGGCTGGACTTAGCTGCTGTCGACCTCACTCTAGCGAGTGGCACGATAGTCGGAGCAGGGCAGGCGGCACTGTATTCCTGTCAGGTCGGTCAGTGGAGCGGCGAAGTGACTGCGGTCACTTCGGCCTTGTCGACTGGAGCGCGCGTCAGGATAAGATGTCAGGCGATCCTTGCATTAAATGCTTCTATGATATGGTCGGTTGGTGTGGCGATTTGGCCAAGGTTGCTTCTCCGCGAAGCCTACCCGAGCTGAGCCTCGGGCGAGTCGATGGTGCGTCCGTTGCTTGAGGGGACCCTCGAGCGAGGCGTGAATCTTCCGGGGTCAGCCGTCTTTGCCCGAGGTCAGGCTCAGGCGAGGCGGGATCGTGTCCCTTGAGCGGAGCCTTGGCCTGAATCGCGCCCATCGGGCCTTCGCAGCTTTGTGCTGATGGGGTTTACCAGCTGAGATTAGGAGTCTTGGGGGTACCCCTAATTATGGTCCCCGACAGTAGCCCCCGAGCCTCGAAGGGAGTGTTCTCACTCGCTTGGAGGCTTTTGTCGCACTTTTTTTGCAAGGGGACCGGCCTTTCTTGGTTGCATTTCGTTCCGATGGGTGCGCGCGAGAGCACCCGCCGGGTGTAGCCCCCGAGGCCTCAGAGGAGTGGTTTGACTCCTTCGAGGTCTTAGCGTGTTTCGTGATGCTTCGACCGGTCTGGTGGTTCCCTCATGCGAACTGGCCGTAGCCCGGGTGCATAGTCGAGTCCCAAGTTCTCGGGCTGGTATGTTGACGCTGTCAACGGTTTGGCCGGAGCCGGGTTTGCGAGAGCAGCCCCCGAGCCTCCGCACAGAGCGAGAGGACGGTCAAGGACAGACTCGGCTTTTTCCATATGCCCCTACGTCGCCTTTCCGCAAGGAGGAGGGGGGAAGCGCCATGTTGCCCTTGGAGGGCGCCGAACATGGTGTCTCCAGTGAGTTGCTAACGGGTAATCCGAGTGGACGCCCGTGCCCCATTTGTTAGGGGTCGGCTAGTGGCCCAAAGGCGCGCTCCAAAAGTACCTGCGGGTGATTCACCGGACCCGGTCCCCTTTTGACGGGGTCCGAGGGCTCGATGTCTCCCTCTGGTGGGATTCCGTTACAATATCGCTCCCGCTGGTCTCGGAAATGTCCTAGGGTACCTCGGGAGCGTAGCCCGAGCCTTGGTTGTGTATCGAACGTACCCAGAGTCATCCCTCACTCTGCGTGCTCTGAGGCGGCTGTCAAACCCTTCGGGGGCCACCTACGAACCCCTGATCAGTAGTGGGCGCGGAGCCCGAGTGGCCTGAGGAGGCCGTTGAACCCTTCCGAGGGGCCAGCCTTCGAACCTCTGACCAGTAGAGGGCGTGGAGCCCGAGTGCTCTGAGGTGGCTGTTGAACCCTTCCGAGGGGCCAGCCTTCGAACCTCTGATTAGTAGGGGGGCTTGGGGCTCGCTTCCTTCGCGGAGAAGGATCCCTTTTGGAGTATCCCCTTTCCCGGTCCCTATAGCAAGAGAGAGAAAGGGGAAGAGGAAAAGGATACAAAATTGAGCGACGTGGCGCACCTTTTTTGACGTGGTCATTATGGCGGAGGTGAAGCGTCGCCTGCTTCGCCTACCAAAAGTGCCGCCTGCCCTGCCGCAGAGTTAATGCGATGGGTCGAGTGGTTGGCGGGGCAGCCATTGTGCGTGCACGAGCCGTTCAAGGAACGGAACACGGGCGCATCGTCTTCACACCGTGGGAGAGGGCTCTCTCGCTGTCCCTGGAGGGGACGTGAGCCTGCTGACGACTTGACCGCTGCTTCTGCCCGCCTGCTGCCGCCATTACTGCCGGCCCATTTCTGGCCATATCGACCGTCGCGCCTTCTCCCGCAGATGATTGACCCGTGACCGATGTGCTCGGTTGGCACTGTTGGGTCGTGCGCGGGGTTGCCTCGAGCCACGGCACTGGCCCCGCAGTCGAGGAGGCGCGGTACTGGCGCGAGTGGCGGTGTTGTTTCTCGCACGTAGTAACTGGCGCGTCGGTTACATGACGTGTGGGCCTAGACCTCCATGCTGGACGCGTCGAAGTCGAAAAGGGTGCGCCCCCTTGGTGCGGTTGCATGCCGCCTGCATGGCGGTCTGCCCTTTCACCCGCTGGCCCGGGCGGTAGTGGAGGGATGCTTGTAACTGCTGGGCTGTTGTGCGCTCCACGCGTGGCGGTTTGGCTTCTTCTGTCCTAGGCCATCTTGCATGACGCGTGGGACCCAGCCCCCGTGTCGTAGGGGGAGGACCTTGGAGCGTGTTGGAGAAGACTCAGTTCGCGACGGTTGAGGACGCAAGTGGGGAGAGTCGCCTTTTAAAGGAGGGTGACCCTCTTGGATGGCAACCATGTCTTCGCACTCTCCTCATGCATCGTGCCCTTCCACCTTCCAAGCCCCCGGATGGGGAGCGCTCGCGTTGCTTTCGTCTCGTCATCGTCGGAGGAACGCAACTTCCCAGAAGTTGGTACCTTTCAGCCATCGTTCGGCTTCAAGGATTTTCATCAAGCAGCCCGGCTGCATCCCCTCGCCGGTGGTCACCCAAGACGGTGACCACTAGTTCGATGGTGGGGAGAAGCGAGTCGGGCTGCGGCCTCTGCCCCGCCCTCAGCTTCAAGGATCTTCATCATCCTTGCTGGGGCGGAGAGTGCGCCGAGTTGGGTCCTGTCTCCGCGTGGGCAGCGGCCCGCTCCTTCCCTCAGTGATCGGGGGAAGGGCGTTCGCCGTTCGTGGCGCTGGCAGCCGCCGCGTGTCTGGCTCTCTGGCCTGAGCGGCTTTGGCGCTGCTTCCGGTGCCACCTCCCACCGAGGCAGCCGGAAGAGGATTCTCTGCCGATGAGATAGTCGGCGCCACCTGCGGACTGACCTCCGGCTCCACGACCTGGGTAGCTTGTCCTCGCCCCTCGAGTGGGGCTATGGGCGAGGGACTTGTCGCAGCATTGTCTGCCCTGAGGTCATCGTTGTCGCTGTTTGGCCGCCCGGAGCGGAGGTCGTTGTCGCTGCTGCCGGAGTGGGCGGCGGTGCGCCACCTGTCGGCGTTTCGTAGTCCCGCAGGCCCTCCAATGTGGGGGGTTGTTCGTACCTGCGGGAGTGGAACCGGAGTTCCGTTTGTAATGGCACCTTGAGTGCCGGTGTCTTGTTTATTGTGGCTGTCGGGGCCTGAACATGTAGGTATTTTTGGTGTAATACCATATTTTTTCCTCATTTCGAGCACTGGGACTCACCTGTTGGCTAGCCGAACCGCTTAACCAAATGTGAGTTGCTTTGTGCAGAAGGTGACGAGTGAGGTATCCGTATCCCGGAGGCGTAGGAATCCCTCGGCTCGGTCGGCCTTGCCGCCCGAGGCTTCACTTGCTTAGTCAAAGAAACCCTCGGCCGCTCTACGATGAGCCGGAGCCAGAGGCAGCAGTGTCAGCACGGACAGAGGCAGAGTTGGCTCGAAAAAGGGAGCTTCGTCGGTTGGGGTTTGGCTGGGTCGTCCACTAGCGGGGCCAGCGCCGGAGTCGGGTTGCCGAGGCTATGAGCCGGGCTGATGTCCTCAAGGGACAACTAGCTGAGGCTTCGGGGCGGCCGGCTGAGCCATCTGTTTGGGCCAGATTCCTGGAGGGGACCCTAGCGGCGATGGCCCGGGCATGGTGCTGATGTCGTCCTTTAGAGCGGAGATCCTCTGACCGTGTTGTTGTCCGAGGCTAGGTCGGACTTCGCCGATGGTGGAGTTGACGCCGAGGGTGCTGCTGCTCCCCCTCCATCGACGTCTGAGCCTGCAGGATCGGTTCACCTGTAGTATGCATATGTTTTTTGCAGCCACCGAGGCCGAAACATACTGTCGTCGCGTTGTAAAGCTGCGTTTCTTTTCCCCTTGTTTCGAGTATCAGGGCTTGCTCGTCGGTAGCAGAATCGTTTATCCGAGCTAGAGTTACTTCTCACGGAAGGTGATGAGTGAGGTATCCGTATCCCGGAGGCGTAGGAATCCCTCGGCTCGGTCGGCCTTGCCGCTTACATGTACTCTTGCTCGTCCACGGGATTCTATTATCGACGTAGCCGAGAAAACCCGAAAAACTGTTTCGGCAGAAAGTCTCTTGAGCGTTAAGGCTTGTTCGGTCAGCAGGATCGCTCATCCGAACACGAGTTACTTCTCGCAGAACGTGACGAGTGAGGTATCCGTATCCCAGAGGCGTAGGAGTCCCTCGGCTCGGTCGGCCTTGCCTGCTTATGTGTACTCCATCGTTTTCATGATCCCACTACCGAAGTAGTCGAAAAGCACGAAAGATATTCTGGCAGAAAGACTTTTTCCGAGGAAAATTTTGACGCGGAGGGGGTTCCCCCCTTCTAGCCCTCGAGGGAGGGTCGGGCTTTGCCGAGGCAAGGCTGACCCTTCCTTGATGGTTAGACTTTGTATGTAAACGAGGTATATGAACGGCTTGAAAACATCTTAAGGGTAGAAGCGACGTAGCTGTCGGATGTTCCAAGCGTTGTTGTAGACCTCGCCTTGACTGTTGACCAGCTTGTATGTTCCGGGCTTCAAAATCTTGGCGATGATGAATGGCCCTTCCCAAGGAGGCGTGAGCTTGTGCCGCCCTCGGGCATCTTGTCGTAGTCAAAGCACCAAGTCGCCCACCTGGAGGTCTCGGGACCGAACCCCTCGGGCGTGGTAGCGTCGCAGGGACTACTGATACCGTGTCGAGTGTAGTAGGGTCACGTCCCGAGCCTCTTCCAGGGAGTCTTCTCGGTTAGTCTAGTTACGTCGGTCGTCGTAGGCCCTCGTCCTTGGGGAACCGTATTCTAAGTCTGTGGGCAAGATGGCCTCGGCCCCATAGACTAGAAAGAATGGTGTGAAGCCCGTGGCTTGACTTGCCATCATCCTCAGGCTCCAGACCACCAAGCGGAGTTCCTTCATCCATCGCCTACCGAACTTGTGGAGGTCGTTGTAGATCCTCGGCTTGAGTCCTTGCAGAATCATACCGTTGGCACGTTCTACCTGCCCATTCGTCATGGGGTGTGCCACGGCGGCCCAGTCCACCCGGATGTGGTGATCCTCACAGAAGTCTAGGAACTTTCTGTCGGTGAACTGAATGCCATTGTCGGTGATGATGGAGTTCGGGACCCCGAAGCGATGGATGATGTTGGTGAAGAATGCCACCGCCTGTTCGGACCTGATGCTGTTTAGGGGTCGGATCTCGATCCACTTGGAGAATTTGTTGATGGCAACCAATAGGTGCGTGTAGCCCCCGGGTGCCTTCTGCAAGGGACCAATGAGGTCCAGACCCCACACAGCAAACGACCAGGTGATGGGTATTGTTTGTAGAGCTTAAGCGGGTAGGTGCGTCTGCCTTGCGTAGAATTGACACCCTTGGCAGGTGCGGACAATTCTAGTGGCGTCGGCCACCGCGGTTGGCCAGTAGAAACCTTGTCAGAAAGCGTTTCCAACAAGGGCTCAAGGCGCTGCATGGTGAGCACAAGCCCCCGAGTGTATTTCTTGTAAGAGCTCCTGGCCTTCGGTGATGGATATGCATCGCTTGAGGATGCCGGAGGGGCTGCGGTGGTAGAGCTCCTTCCTGTCACCCAGCAAGACAAATGACTTGGCGCGCCGCGCCAGTCGCCGAGCTTCGGCTCGGTCGAGCGGCAGCTCTCCTCGGTGGAGATATTGCAGGTACGGGGTTTGCCAGTCTCGATCAGGTGGGACCCCATTCCGCTCTCCTTCGACGCGCAGTGCCTCACCCTCGGGGGCCGAGGGTGCCTCGGGCTGAGCCGAGGGCGCCTCGGGCAGGGCCGAGACCTCCTCGGGCTCGGGCGTGTCATCGGTCTTGACTGAGGGTTGATGTTGGTCCCAGGAGAAGACATTTGGGGGAACCGTTGTTCATGCCGAAGCTATCTTTGCTAGCTCGTCCGCAGTCTTGTTGTACCGCCGGGCGACGTGGTTGACCTCGAGCCCGTAGAACTTGTCCTCCAGGCGTCGGACTTTGTTGCAGTAGGCTTCCATCTTCGGGTCGTGGCAATGGGAGTTCTTCATGACTTGGTCGATGACAAGCTACGAGTTGCCGCGAGCATCGAGGCGTCGGACCCCTAGCTTGATGGCGATGCGCAACCCGTTAACCAGAGCCTCATACTCGGCCACATTGTTGGACGCCGGGAAATGGAGGCGCAGCACGTAGCGGAGGTGCTTTCTGAGGGGTGAGATGAAGAGCAGGCCCGCGCCTGCCCCTATTTTCATCAGCGACCCGTCGAAAAACATGGTCCAGAGTTCCGGTTGGATCGGAGCTGCCGGGAGCTGGGTGTCGACCCATTCAGCCACAAAGTCCGCCAAGACTTGGGACTTGATGGCCTTCCGAGGGGCGAACGAGATTGTCTCGCCCATGATTTCCACCGTCCACTTTGCAATCCTACCCGAGGCCTCTCGGCACTGGATGATCTCCCGCAGGGGGAAGGATGACACCACAGTCACCGGGTGAGACTCGAAGTAGTGTCGCAACTTCCGCCGTGTCAGAATCACCGCGTACAGCAACTTCTAAATTTGTGGGTAGCGGATCTTGGTCTCGGACAGTACCTCACTGATGAAGTAGACCGGCCTCTGGACGGGCAATGCATGCCCTTCTTCTCACCTTTCGACCACGATCGCGGTGCTGACCACCTAAGTGGTAGCGGCGACGTAGATTAAGAGGGCTTCTCCGGCAGTGGGAGGCACCAGGATGGGTGCGTTCGGAAGGAGCGCCTTCAGGTTCTCGAGGGCTTCCTCGGCCTCGGGGGTCCAAGTGAAGCACTCGGTCTTTCTTAAGAGGCGGTACAGAGGCAGGCCTCTTTCGCCGAGGCGCGAGATGAAGCAGCTCAGAGCCGCAAGGCATCCCATGACCCTCTGTACGCCTTTCAAGTCCTTGATGGGCCCCATGTTGGTGATGGCCGCGATTTTCTCCGGGTTGGCCTCGATGCCCCGCTCGGAGACGATGAACCCCAGGAGCATGCCTCGGGGGACCCCGAAGATGCACTTCTTGGGATTGAGTTTTACGCCTTTTGCCTTGAGACACTTGAATGTCGTTTCAAGGTCGGAGAGGTGGTCGGAGGCTTTCCTTGTCTTGACTACGATATCATCGATGTAAGACTCGATGGTCTGACCAATGTGCTCTCCGAACACGTGGTTCATGCACCTTTGGTACGTCGCACCCGCATTCCTCAAACCAAATGGCATAGTAACGTAGCAGTACATGCCAAAAGGTGTGATGAAAGAAGTCACGAGCTGGTCAGACTCTTTCATCCTGATTTGGTGATACCCTGAGTAGGCATCGAGGAAAGACAGGGTTTCGCATCCAGCAGTGGAATCCACGATTTGATCGATACGAGGCAGAGGGTAGGGAACCTTCGGACATGCTTTGTTTAGACCAGTGTAGTCTACACACATCCGCCATTTCCCTCCTTTCTTTCTCACAAGCATAGGGTTGGCAAGCCATTCGGGATGGAATACCTCTTTGATGAACCCTACGACCATCAGCTTGTTGATCTCCTCGCCTATGGCTCTGTGCTTTTCTTCGTCGAATCAGCGCAGAGGCTGCTTCATGGGTCGGGCTCCAGCTCGAATATCCAGCGAGTGCTCGGCGACATCCCTCGGTATGCCAGGCATGTCCGAGGGACTCCACGCAAAGACTTCGGCGTTCACGCGGAGAAAGTCGACGAGCACTGCTTCCTATTTGGGGTCGAGCTCGGAGCCGATCCGTATCTACTTGGAGGCATCGTTGCTAGGGTTGAGAGGGATGGACTTAACCGTCTCTGCTGGCTTGAAGTTGCCGGCGTGGTGCTTCACGTCTGGCGCCTCCTTGGAGAGGCTCTCCAGGTTGGCGATGAGGGCCTCGGATTCGGCGAGGGCCTCGGCGTACTCCACGCACTCCACGTCGCATTCGTACACGTGTCAGTACGTGGGGCCGATGGCGATGACCCCGTTGGGGCCCGGCATCTTGAGCTTGAGGTAGGTGTAGTTGGGGACGGCCATGAACTTGGCGTAGCATGGCCTCCCCAGTAATGCGTGGTAGGTTCCTCGGAACCCGACCACCTCGAACGTGAGGGTTTCCTTTCGGAAGTTGGAGGGAGTCCCGAAGCAGACAGGAAGATCGAGTTGTCCGAGGGGTTGGATGCGTTTCCCAGGGATGATCCCGTGAAAAGGCGCTGCACCTGTCTGGATCGAGGACAAATCGATCTGCAGGAGCCCGAGGGTCTTGGCGTAGATGATGTTGAGGCTGCTGCCTCCGTCCATGAGGACCTTGGTGAGCCTGACGTTGCTGATGACGGGGTTGACAACGAGCGGATATTTCCCCGGGCTCGGCATGCGGTCGGGGTGGTCGCCCCGGTCGAAGGTGATGGGCTTATCGGACCAGTCTAGGTAGACTGGCGCCGCCACCTTTACCGAGCAGACCTCTCGACGCTCTCGCTTGCGGTGCCTAGCCGAGGCGTTCGCCACTTGCCCACCGTAGATCATGAAGCAGTCGTGGACCTCGAGAAACTCCTCTGCCTTGTGATCCTCCTTCTTGTCGTTGTTGTGGGCCCTGCCACCTTCCGCAGGTGGCCCGGCCTTGTGAAAGTGGCGCCGAAGCATGACGCACTCCTCAAGGGTGTGCTTGACGGGCCCCTGATGATAGGGGCACGGCTCCTTGAGCATCTTATCAAAGAGATTGGCACCTCCAGGAGGTTTCCGAGGGTTCTTGTACTCAGCGGCGGCGACAAGGTCCACGTCGGTGGCGTCGCGTTTCGCTTGCGACTTCTTCTAGTTGCCGCGCTGAGCGGACACCTCGGAGACGTCTTCCGGCTGGCGGCCCTGGGGCTGCTTGTCCTTCCGGAAGATGGCCTCAACCGCCTCCTGGACAGAGGTGAACTTGGTGGCGATGTCCATCAGCTCGCTCGCCCTGGTGGGGGTCTTGCGACCCAGCTTGCTCACCAGGTCGCGGCAGGTGGTGCCGGCGAGGAACGCGCCGATGACGTCCGAGTCGGTGACGTTGGGCAGCTCGGTGCGCTGCTTCAAGAATCGCCAGATGTAGTCCCAGAGAGACTCTCCCGGCTGCTGGCGGCAGCTTCGGAGATCCCAGGAGTTCCTAGGACGCACGTACGTGCCCTGGAAGTTGCCGGCGAAGGCTTGGACCAGGTCGTCCCAGTTGGAGATCTGCCCTGGAGGCAGATGCTCCAGCCAGGCTCGAGCGGTGTCAGAGAGGAACAAGGGGAGGTTACGGATGATGAGGTTGTCGTCGTCCGTTCCACCCAGCTGGTAGGCTAGTCGGTAGTCCACGAGCCATAGTTTCGGCCTCGTCTCCCCTGAGTACTTTGTGGTGGTAGTCGGGGTTCAGAACCGGGTCGGGAACGGCGCCCGTCGTATGGCCCAGCTGAAAGCCTGCGGACCGGGTGGTTCGGGCGAGGGGCTCCGATCCTCCTTGCTGTCGTAGCGTCCCCCATGCCTAGGGTGGTAGCCTCGGCGCACCCTCTCGTTGAGATGGGCTCGACAGTCGCAGTGGTGGTGCTCGTTGCCGAGGCGACCCGGGACCGCAGGCGCCGTGTTGCGCGTGCATCCGGTGTGGACCGAGGCTTCCCGCACGAATCGGGAAGTCGCAGCGCGATGCTCCGAGGGGTACCCCTGCCTTCGGGAGGCAGAGCTTTCGGCCCGTCGGACCGCGGCATCCTCCAGGAGATTCTTGAGCTCTCCCTAGATACGCCGCCCTTCGGTGGTCGATGGTTCCGGCATCGCGCGGAGTAGTATTGCTGCTGTAGCCAGGTTCTAGCCGACCCCACTAGAAGCTGGTGGCAGCCTTGCCCTGATGTCGTCGGCAATGCAGTGCTGGATGCCCTGGGGTAGATGACGCGTTTCTCTGGCCGGAGCTTGGTCTGCCCATTCATGCCCGATGTTCCACTGGAACTGCTCAAGCGTTCCTGCTCCCTCGTCGAGCCTGGCCAGCATCTCACGGATTTGCTCGAGCTGTGCGTCCTGACCCCCTGCAGGGACTGGGACCACATCTAGCTCTCGAAGGATGTCAACGCGAGGCGTAGGCCTAGGGGGATCGCTGTTTTCCAGCATACCAAGATGGTCGCCTTCGCCGGGACCCCCTAGATCGACATGGAAACATTCACGACTTGGGCCATAGTCCTCGTCGCCGAAGCTGCGGCTACCATCGGAACAATCGGAGAGCCAGTAGTCGCATGCGGTCATGAAGTCCCGCATGGCACTGGGGTTGCCGAGCCCGGAGAAATCCCAACAAAAGTCGAGCTCGTCATCTTCCTCGGAACTCGAGGGTCCGTAGGTCGAGACGACTGTCAATCTGTCCCAGGGCGACCGCATATGGTACCCCGGAGGGTTGGTACATGCCTCTATGGAGGCTTCCACCGAAGCGAGGTCGCTTGGTGGGTCGAAGCTGAATCCAAAAGGTATGAGATGGGAATCGGTCGGTACCTCTTGGTCGATGGGCGGTGACGAAGTCGCGTCAGGGGCGGACTGCACCGCTGTCTCAGGTACAAGGGCGACGCCCAGCAAGTCCTTCGCGAGCGTGCTGGCGTCGTTCGTCTGCTTGGGGTTAGCGTGTTGCGGGGAAGCGGCGCTCGTCTTCGTCTCAGACGCATGGTCGAAGCCCGACGTGTCCCCCGCTAGGGCACCGGCGTCGTCGACTTGCTCGATAGCCGACGAGGTGTCGCCTTCTGCTTGGCCATGGTTGCCCCGCCTCCTCCTCCATCGGTGGGGGAGGTGACGGGACAAACCCGGATGTTGTTCTTCCGCCATGCAGGGATGACGTCGTTGATTCCACCACCGGCGGGCGGGCTGACGGCCGCCATTGTCGCTATCGCGCGGCGGAGGAAGGAGTATCATGTCGTAGCTGCCATGGAGGGACATGAACTCAAGACTCCCGAAACGGAGCACCGTCCCGGGTTGGAAAGGTTGCTAGAGACTACCCATCTGGAGCTTGATGGGAAGCTGTTCGTCAACACGTAGCAGGCCCCTACCTGGCGCGCCAACTGTCAGCGTTTCGACCCTGGGGGGTCCCTGGACCGACGAGTAAATTGTCGCTGTGTGTCCCAGCCCAGATGGGTCCGCGCGAGACGGGACACAAAGGGGTAGAACAGTAAGGGAAAACTGCGGCCTTCGTGTTGTCCTGTGCCTAGGGCGGATGGATGTGCTTGCAGTAGGTGGTTACAAGCGTTCACGTGGGAGAGGGAGAGAGAGCGAGAGCCTTATGCGTCGGCCCGTTCTCCCGCGCGGCCAACCCTTGCCGTATGAGAGCCCTGGACCTTCCTTTTATAGGCGTAAGGAGAGGGTCCAGGTGTACAATGGTGGGTGTAGTAGTGTGCTAACGTGTCTAGCAGAGAGAAGCTAGAGTCCTAAGTACATGTCGTTGTGGCAGTCGGAGAGGTTTTGGCACCCTGTTCATGTGATGTCGTGGCCGTCGGAGGAGCGTTGGAGCCCTGCGGAAGTACAGCCACTAGTACAATTTGGCTCTATACAAGCGGTAGGCTTTTTACATCACAGGCGGTTTGGTTAGAAAACCGCATGTGATGTCCCAGGCGGTTCAGTACGCCTGTGATGTAATAGTATCACAAGCGGTTTTTATTTAGGACCGCCTGTGGTGCTCTATCCTTTTCACAAACGGACCCTAAGAAAAAACCGCCTGTGATTGTAAAAATATGAAAATACAATTTAAATATGAAAATAATTTTAATTTTTAACAGAAATATGCAAATACAATTTAAATGAATTAATATTTAATTTTTAACAGAAATATGCAAATACAATTTAAATGAATTAATATTTAATTTTTAACAATAATATGCAAATAGAATTTAAATGAATTATAATAGCACACATAGATAACTAGAGAGATTTTAAATTAATTGGCAACCACAATTCATAGTCGATCATACATGATAACAAATACAATTTGATTCATACAATTTTTCATGAACTACCATTTTTCCGCATGTATGGCTTTAAGTTCTTATCAATTTTCTTTTCCACACGCTTGATTCTCTCTGGACCGTTAAAGACGAACATCTCTTCATACTTATTGTATTCCTCATCTTGGTCTCTCACATTCTCAACTCCAACAATTTTTTGCTTTCCAGAAATAACTACATGCATCTTCTCATCTGCTGGATCGAGTACATAGAACACTTGTGCAACACATTCGGTGAGAACCCACCGGTCATCTTTATAGCCTACTTTCTTTAAGTCTACCAGTGTGAGTCCGTAGTTATCCACTATCACCCCCACGGGATGTTGTACCCATTGGCACTTAAATAAGGGTATTTTCATGCTTGGGCCATAATCAAGTTCCCATATTCCCTCTATGAATCCAAAATATGTGGTCTTCTGTCCATGTAGGTCAAAAGCATCGATACGAACACCGCTATTTTGTGCAACACTTTTCATGTCTTTTGATTTAGTGTAGAATGTGTACCCATTGATACAAACACCGCTATTTTGTGCAACAACTTTGACATGCTCTGTTTCGAGGGCTCTTACCGCAATTGGGAGGAACACCGTCATCATCACATGGCAGTCATGAGAGTTGTAGCCAAATAGAGACAAGTCCTTCATCCTGACTAGTCTGCTGATATTGGATGAGAAACCTGTGGGCACTTTGACCCCACGCAAACTTTTGCAAATCTTTGTTCTCTCCTCAACTGACAAGTTGTAGCTAGCTAGGGGGAGGTAAGGCTTCCCTTTGCCACTATCCACTGGATGAAGTTCCGGTCTGATTTAAAGATCTACTAGATCATTGCGTGATTTGAGTCCGTCTTTTGTCTTACTCGGCATGCCCAGCAAGGTTCCAATGATGCTGTCAAAAACATTTTTTGTTACATGCATCAAATCAATGCTGTGGCAAATTTCCATATCCTTCCAGTATGGGAGGTATTTGAAAAAAAATTGATTGCTTCTTGAAAGTTGTGTAAGTTGAAGGGTCAGTTCTCTTTCTCTTTTCTCCTTTGTTTTTTCCCTTTCCGAATACAACATGAATGTTCTTTAAAATTTCAAAAACAAGTTTCCCACTATAAGGCTTTGGTGCACCTTCACTTTCTAGTTGATTGTTAAATTCCGCTTTCATCTTTCGGTACTTATGCTACTTCATCAAGAACCGTCTGTGTCCCATGAACACCAACTTCTTGGATGATTTAAGGTACATGGAAGCAGTTCCATCGACGCACACTACACAACCATTCTTTCCTTTAGTCTTTTGCCCTGATAGTGTGGCGCCACCGGGAGAATCATGGATGGTAACAAATATAATTGCTCTTAAGTTGAAATACTCATGGCAATACTCATCCCATATTCTAACTCCTTCATTCCAGAGCTTTGTCATATCTTCCATAAGAGGTTCTAGGAACACATCAATATCAACACCAGCTGATTTCGGACCTTGAATAAGAATAGTCAACATAATGTACTTTCTTTTGTGACACAGCCATGATGGAAGGTTGTACATCGTTAAAGTCACGGGTCAGGTGCTATGTACACTTCTTTTTTCACCAAATGGATTCATTCCGTCTGTACCCAAAGCAAATCTTACATTTCTGGTTTCTTTGGCAAACTCAGGATACATAAGATCGAAATTTTTCCATTGTGATGCATCAGCAGGGTGTCGAATCTGTTTGTTATTCTGCTTGCGATTTTCAGCATGCCAACGCATAAGCTCAGCCTCCCTAGGATTTGAGAACAAACGTTTTAAGCGATCAATTACTGGAAGATACCACATCACCAAAGCTGGGTTCTTTGACTTCTTTTTCCCATCCATGTCATCAAAAGTGTCATCGTCACTTTCAGGTCCAATAGTGGATTTCTTGTTTTTATTTTTCTTCGGGAATTTTTTTACACAGTCTTGATTGTAGCTCTTCTTGTATCGACTGACATTGCAAACTGGGCATCTTGATACGTTCTCAAAATCGCCACGATACAGAATACAATGGTTCGGACATGCATGAATTTTTTGCACACCCAGAGCTATGGGAGATATAAGCTTCTTCGCTTTATAAGTGCTTGTTGGTAGTTTGTTGGGTTTTGGTAGTAATTGGGACAGAAAATTCAAAAGATCTGTGAAGCTAGTATCAGACCATCCGGCGCTAGCCTTCAACTTCAGAAGTTCTAGAACTGTACGCAGTGTAGTAAACTCTTTGTCACAACCCTTTGATTCATCATATAAAGGTTCTTTTGAAGCACTTTCCAGTCCCTCCATTTTAGATAGCCCTTTCTGCGATCCCACAGAACTCAACATTTCTGGTTCCATATGGCGCAACATCTCTTCGCAATCAAATTCTTCAAAATCTTGATTAGCATCCACATTATCCACTTTACCATCAACTTTAAGATCTAAAATTCCGACAACTCTCTCATCATTACCAGGCACTTCACACGGATCCAACTCACCATGTTCTGACCATATCGTGTAATTGTTTTTAAACCCTCTTTTTAGCAGATGTGATTGGATTACTCGTGTATCTCTCCAAGCTAACTTATTATCACAGTCGATGCACGGACATAATATCTCCTTGCTCTTTCGCAAATTCGCGTGCTTTTTGGCCGCTTCAATAAAGCTTCTCAAATTTTGAATATACAACGGATGTGGTATTGGCACATTGTACATCCAACCTCGGTCCATTACCTATCCTTATATTGATTAACATCAATAAAATCATTAATTAATTGAATTCATCCATAAAACATGAAACGAATTGATATGTATGAAAATAAAACAAACATTGCAACAATAGATACCTTGAGGTGAGACAATTGTGTTTTTAAAGAATCTTTAAACTAGATCAACTATTATAAGTCCAAATCTTGAATTCCAAAGCTTTTCTTCAAATCCGTTCTATATTACAAAATTGAGGCAAAAAATCACATCAAAATGAGAAAGAAAACAAATGGAGATCATATATATGCATAAACTATTGAAATCAATCAATAAACTCAAAAACAAAACCTTCTCCCTGTAGATCTCAAAAAAAACCCGCCGCCGCTACAGTGCTGTGAATTAGGGTTCTGCGAGTTAGGGTTCTGGAACCCGTTGGGGGCTAGCCCTTTTATAGTGTACACACATCACAGGCGGATATTTAGCAAAACCGCTTGTGATAGATAACATCACAGGCGATTTTTTACGTCGACCGCCTGTGAAGTTAATTTATCACAGGCGGTCGGAATTAACAAGCACCGGTGATGTTGTCTATCACAGGCGGTTTTGCTAAATATCCGCCTAGGATTCTTTACAATATAAAAGGCTCGTTGGTCGGCAGGAACCCTAACTCTTCCCGCCCGAGCTGACGCAGTGCGCCGCCAGGCTGCCGCCGTGTCCCCGCCCCGAGCACGAACCCGAGCGCCGCTGTCCCTGTCCCCGAGCTCGAGCGCCGCCGTCCCCGTCCTCGAGCCCGAGCGCCGCCGTCCCCGAGCGCCCGAGCAACGCCGTCCCCTTCACCGAGCCCGAGCGCCGCCGTCCCCTTCACCGAGCTCGAGCCCCGCCGTCCTCGTCCCCGAGCCCGAGCGCCGCCGTCCCCGAGCGCCCGAGCAACGTCGTCCCCGAGACCGAGCCCGAGCGCCGCCGTACCCTTCACCGAGCCCGAGCGCCCGCCGTCCCCGAGCCCGAGCGCCGAGTCCCCGAGCCCAAGCGCCGCCGTCACGGTCCCCAAGCCCAAAGCGCCGCTGTCCACGAGCTCTGTCTTCTTCCTCTCGATAAGGTCGAAGTTCAGGTTCCATTTCTTCCTCCCCGAGCTCTTAATTCAGTTTAGGTTCCATTGGCTACAAGCAAGCAATGTTCTACAAATTGTGTATATGCATTCTTATTGTGTATTTCATTGTGTATATTCTACAAGCAAGCAATGTTCTACAAATTGTGTATATGCCAAGCAGAATTGTGTATTTCATTGTGTATATTTCAGTTCAAGTACTTGGAGTATTTCATTGTGTATATTTCATAAGTGCATATTGACAAATTGTGTATATGCATTCTGCCCAATCGATGGCTATCCCTGATTATCAGTGCTTAGATTAAATGTTTGTCAATATGCTTATTGCTTATTGTTTGGTTATTGCTTATTGCTTATTGTTTGCATATTCATAAGTGCATATTTTCACTTACATATATTGTCAATATGCTTATTGCTTATTGTTTGGTTGTCAATTACTTCTTATATGAAGTCTATTTTTAGTGTTTTTTGACTACCTATCTTTGTTTGATAATCATTAGGCCAAATGTGCTTATGGCCACATACATCATGGAAGTACATAGCCATGACAATGTTATTATCTCCCTATGTTATAAGACTTGTTCTTATCTCCCTTCTAAGTTTTTTGAATACCTATCTTTGCTTCCCAACCCTATGTTATAAGACTTGTTCTTATCTCCCATCTTTGACTTGTTCATAGCCATGACAATGTTATTTGGACCTAGGGGTGAAACGGTCGGAAACGATCGGAAAACACTAAAACCGTTACCGTTTTCATATTTTTTATCGGAAATGAAATTGGAAACGGTAACTTCGAAAACGAAAACGATATCAGTATTTCGGAAACATCGGAAACGAAAGTTCGGTACGAAAAATACATCGGTACCGGTCGGAACCTTAAATACAATCGGTAACCATATCAATATAATAATATGTGCAGCTGTAAATAAAAATATGACATTAATAAAAATATGACATTAATTAATTAGTGACACATGAGAATATTCATCAATTATCACCGTCACAATTCACAAGCGCCACATGCATGCTACGATCCTATAGGAACGTCACATGCAAATCCGTCAACGCGCTGGAGAAGCTAGCAGGAGCCGACGAGGCCAACTACACGTCTACACACATTTACTATTCTAAATATAGACTGACTTCTTAACGACGATTCAGTAGCAGCGCCGTATTCAGTAGTAGTGCCGAGTCGGGCTCACTCACACGACGACGACGGCTGTCGTATTCAGCAGCAGCGCGCCAGCGGCAACCTTTTCGTTGTATTCGTCCTGCACGTCCCTCTCGCCCGCCGTCGCCATCCAGTCCACCCATCCTCCCGACGCGCGGCGGTCGGACACGCTTCCGCCCATCCAGATCCAGTCCTCCCGACGGCGTGGCCATCCAGTCCACACAAGCTTCCACCAGCGCCGGACCGGATTGAGGGAGAAGAAGATAGGAATCAGGTGATACCTGGCCGGACGAGGAGGATGGCAGCCTGGCAGGATGCGTCGCCGGCTCCAGCTGCAGCCGCCGCCAGCCTGTCCGCCACGAACCGGATTGAGGGAGAAGAAGCTAGGAATCAGCTAAAGCTTGGCTCTTGGGCTCTTAGTTGTGACCGACGGTGGGCTGTGTGGGCACTAGCAGTGACCGTGAAGCGTGACCGCCAGCCTGACCGTGAGCACTGGGCACTAGCAGTGCCACAGTGGGCCTCCTCTCATGGGCTAAGGACGGACGACTAGAAGTGGGCTGTGTGGGCTGTACTTTGGTATTTTCGGAAATTCCGACAGCTGAATTCGGTAAAATTCCGATTAAAATCGGTAACCGATGGAAACGGTCGGTAAAACGCCGTACCGATTTCGATACCGATTCCGAATCAAAATTCCGACAACCGATACCGTTTCCGAAAAATACCGATACCGATAAATCCGACCGAGAAAAACCGGAAACGGTTTTCGGAATTCCGAGAAATTCCGAAACCGTTTTCATCCCTATTTGGACCCTTCTTTTTGCCCTATAAGCCACATCCTTGTTTTCCCTCTGATCCCTGCCTTTGTTGCCTTTGTTCTTTTGATTGTGAGACTTGGTCATTTTCAGTTTCAGAGATGGAAAAAGAGCCACTTGACATGGTTGAGACCTCAGTTCGAGTCATCGAGACACATGTTGACATCATTTGCAGTCTAGTGACTGATGGGGTTGTGGATACTAGTGAACCGGAATCAGTGTACACACTTAAGACCACTTTGTTTCAAATTGGAGATGTATGCGACATGCTTGAGAAGTGTGCTCTGTCCATCAAAAAGTATGCTGACTCCAAGAGGGCTAAAATTATTCAAGATGAAGCTCTGCAATATGCTGAAGATGATGAAGCTGCAGATGATTTGGAGGAACTCCAAAGCCCAGATCTCCTTACTCAAGCCGACATATTGGAAAAATATTTTGGAATTGAGTATGATAGCGACCAGTCAAGGGGTTGTTGATGTTTAGTCCTAAACAACACGATATGAGTATCGTAGGTTTCACTCTTAGAGATAATGTATTTTGTATGAACCTCTTAGAGAGTGTCAAGTCAATGAACTATCTTCGAGTACTATTGGGAAGTGGATCTCTTTTATATATTTTTTTCTAGTGATATCGATGGTGCCGAGTAGCACCAAATTTGGACTTGTGTCCATATCTATAGATGCTAGTAGTTGAGCACTAGCACCTATAATCTTGACTACCTCATCCCTATTCTCTGTTTGGGACTTATATGGAGAATGGCATCGGCGGAATGCCTGAATCGGGTCGGGAAGCAAGCTCGCAGATAGAAGTGCACTTTCCAATGCAGTTAGACAGAGAAGGCATGGCTGTGATGTTATAATGCTGAAGGACCCCAAGAAGAGATTAAGCCCTGTAGTCTACCACTTCCCGTTATTTGTGGGCTTCACCGATGGCTGGAAACATTTGGTGATAGCAAACGACCTTCAGGCTGAAGACGTCTGCGAGCTTGTTAAGGGGTCAGACGATGGTGAGCCGGTGTACTATGTCTGGATGTGTGGTCACAAAATTTAAAGCCGCCCCGGCTTCATGTGTGTGCTTCTCTTCTCTTAGGTGGGGTGCTAAGTGATCTTAGTAGCCGACATAAGAGAAGAGAAGCGCACAGATGAAGCCGGGGCGGCTTTAATTTTTGTGACCACACATCCAGACAGAGTACACCGGCTCACCATCGTCTGGCCCCTTAACAAGCTCGTAGACGTCCCCAGCCCGAAGGTCGTTTGATGTCACCAATTGTTTCCCGCCCTCGGTGAAGCCCACAAATAACGGGAAGTGGTAGACTACAGGGCATAATCTCTTCTTGGGGTCCTTCAGCATTATAACATCACAACCATGCCTTCTCTATCTAACTGCATTGGAAAGTGCACTTCTATCTGCGAGCTTGCTTCCCGACCCGATCCTGCCCCGGAGGCGGGTTTGGGCTCGATTTCTTTTGAATCACCTTTTCTCCAAGTTCCCTTATTGTTGGAACCAATATATCAGACTAACAGTATATCCCTTTATCGATGGAACCAGCTTGAATGGCAGACAACGAGCAGCCTAGTATGGATGTGGTCTGCACCGGTGCGTCTAACAAAGTTGATGAAGACGCGAACAAACTTGAATGGCAGACAACGAGCAGCTCCGGTGAAGGGAGCAGGGAGGATAGTTCTAGTGACGACAATCCTTGTACTCCTATACCTCCAAGGAAGAAAAAAACATCAGATGAGCTTGATGCCGACTATATTCCCAACGATGAAGAGGTAAATAGAAATATGCCGACTATATTCTAACATCAGATGAGCTTGATGCCGACTATATTCCCAACAATCATTGTCTATGTTGCAATTTTTATGTTATATTGTTGCTCATCACATTAGTCTTAGCACTGCTTGCTTTTTGCTTTCATTGCAGGTTCCTAAATCCAAGATCAATGCTGAATGGTTAGAAAGAGATATGGTTTCCATCGGCGTGGCTAAGGTTGTAAGAGACTTGCTTTACTTTATGCGCCGTGAAGTTCTTCATCAACAAGGGCTATTCTACAATACAAATGGAAATTTGCAAAAATTCCTAGAACTAAGTTTGTACACGATATCACACAGTGTTTAGGTCTTTAGTTAGGAACTTTAGATGTTTAGTTGTCTATGGAACTTTGAGATGTTTAGTTGTCTATGGAACTTGATATGTGTATAAATCTGTATATGACGATGGAACTTGATATGTGGATGAATCAGTGTATGGAACCTGTTATGGAACTTGATATGTATAAATCTGTGTATGCAATCTGTGTGAATCTGTGTATAATCTGTGTATGAAATCTGTGTATATTCTGTGTTTGAAAATTCTGTATATGAAAATTATGTGTTTGAAAATTCTGTGATTTATATTGTATGCAGTCGGACTTATATAAAAAACCGCTTGTGATGTGTGGCTAACACAAGTGACTAGGATAAGAAACCGCCTGTGATGTGTGTCTATCACAGGCGGTTCCTTTGAACTGGACCGCCTGTAATGTGTGTCTTTCACAGGTGATTTTTGATTGACCGCCTATGATGTTGTTTTACATCACAGGCGGTGCACCACAAGCGGTTCCTGGAACCGCCTGTGTAGAGGCGAACCAAACCGCATGTACAGAGGTTTGCTGTAGTAGTGAGCTGTCGGGGCTGTCAGATCCTCGCTGACATATCCTTGCTAACGTAAGGGGCTAGGAGCTGCCGTCGTCATGGAGCGTGCAGGGTGTCATCATAACTTGTTTACTGGGGCGAGCCAGATGGGACGCCAGTCTTGTCCCCCGTAGCCTGAGCTAGCTAGGGGCAGGGTAATGATGGTCCCCTGGCGACGTGGCCGGTCCGGACCCGAGTTTGGGCGAGGTGGCGATTCCTCGAGGTCGAGGTTGAGTCCAAGCCCTGGGGTCGAGCGAGGCGGAGTCCGTCGTCTTCTAGAGCCGAGGCTGAGTCCGAGCCCTGGGGTCGGGCGAGGCGGAGTTCGTCGTCTTCCGGAGCCGAGGCTGAGTCCGAGCCCTAGGGTCGGGCGAGGTGGAGCTTCCTATGTCGCCCGAGGCTGGACTTAGCCGCTGTCGACCTCACTCTGGCGAGTGGCACGGCAGTCGGAGCGGGGTAGACGACGCTGTATTCCTGTCAGGTCGGTCAGTGGAGCGGCGAAGTGACTGCGGTCACTTCGGCCTTGTCGACTGGAGCGCGCGTCAGGATAAGATGTCAGGCGATCCTTGCATTAAATGCTTCTGCAATATGGTCGGTTGGTGTGGCGATTTGGCCAAGGTTGCTTCTCCGTGAAGCCTACCCGAGCTGAGCCTCGGGCGAGTCGATGGTGCGTCCGTTGCTTGAGGGGACCCTCGGGCGAGGCGTGAATCTTCTGGGGTCGGCCGTCTTTGCCCGAGGTCGGGCTCGGGCGAGGCAGGATCATGTCCCTTGAGCGGAGCCTTGGCCTGAATCGCACCCATTAGGCCTTCGCAGCTTTGTGCTGATGGGGTTTACCATCTGAGATTAAGAGTCTTGGGGGTACCCCTAATTATGGTCCCCGACACTTTTCTTTAGTCGGGTAAGTCTTGCTGAGTAATTGCGTACTCAGGGTTTTATTTCCTATTGTTTTTTAGGTTATAACTTTGTGCTGTCGTTGATGGTGTTAAGTGTCGGTGGGCTCGGCCTTCTTATAAGTCTAAGTAACTCTTCTATACTTCTTATTGAGGATGGTCACTTGAGCTAACATGTATTTCCAACTTATAAATAATTCATAACATTTCAAGGTTTAATTATTTTAATCACTTTTGTAACCACTCCGATAATTATAATGGAAATTTGTTGTAACCTGTAACTTTTTGTAATAAAGAAATTCCACTGCAAAATGATGGTGTGTGATTTGTGTTTACTTAATCTTGCGATCTTGGTTGTAAGTGGTTTATCCAGGGTCCTTGGGACACTCGAACGGATCCTGTTAAGTTATCTGGTGCACATGCATAGCCGTCTGAGGTCTTTGAGACAAGGATAGGTGCTTGTGGGCCCAATAACTTGGGAGGTTCTGCCACAAAAATATTGGAAATGGAATGGTCAGGAGATATAGCAATTTTACCCAAACCTTTGACCAATCCTTGATTTCCATCCTTGAATGTGATAGCTCGTTGGGGATCTTCATTTTTCTCATAGGAGGAGAACATTCTTTTCTCCCTAGTCATGTGGTTTGTGCACTCGCTATCGATTATCCAACTTGATCCACTAGATGCATAAACCTACAAAACAAGTTTAGTCCTTGTTCTTAGGTACCCAAACAGTCTTGGGTCCTTTGATGTTAGAAACAAGCACCTTGGGTACACAAACACAAGTTTTTGGACTCTTGTGTTTGCTCCCAACATATTTGGCAACTACTTTGCCTGATTTGTTAGTTAACACATAGGAAGCATCAAAAGTTTTGAATGAAACATTATGCTCATTTGATGCGGCAGGAATTTTCTTTCTAGGCACTTTAACATGAGTAGTTTGCCTAGAGCTAGAAGCCTCATTTTTATACATAAATGCATGGTGAGAAACATTGTGATGTTTTCTAGCATGAATCTTCCTAATTTTGTGTTTGGGATAGTTTGCAGGATATAAAATGTAACCCTCACTATCCTGAACCATGGGAGCCTTACCCTTAACAAAATTAGACAATCTTTTAGGGGCATTAATCTTGACATTGCTCCCCTGTTGGAAACCAATGCCATCCTTAATGCCAAGGCATCTCCCATTATAAAGCATGCTTCTAGCAAATTTAAACTTTTCATTTTCTAGCTCATGCTCATTCATTTTAGCAGTTAATTTAGCTATGTGATCATTTTGTTGTTTAATCATGGCAAGGTGATCATCCATAGCTTCAACATTAATATCTCTACATCTAGTACAAATAGAAACATGCTCAACAGTAGATGTAGAAGGTTTGCAAGAATTTAATTCTTCTATCTTAGCATTTAAAATGGCATTTTCATTTTTAAGACAGGAAATGGAATCATTGCAAACATTCAATTTTTCAATCTTAGAAACTAAACTAGCATTTTCAGTTCTAAGACTTGAAATTGAATCATGACAAATGCTAAGCTCCTTAGATAAGTTTTCATTCTTCTCTACTTCTAGAGCATAAGCAATTTTCAATTTAACAAATTTCTTCTTTTCTTTAACAAGAAAGTCCTCTTAGCTTTCCAAGATATCATCCTTCTTGTTAATGGTTTCTATTAATTCATTTAATTTTTTCTTTTGTTCCATGTTAAGGTTGGCAAAAAGAGCAAGTAAATCATCTTCATTATCGCTAGAGCTACCCTCATCACTAGATGTTGTATATGTGGGGTGGCTCTAGAGTGTACCTTCTTCTTCTTGCCGTCCCTAGCCTTGAGACATTTGTGGCCAACGTTGGGGAAGAGGAGGCCTTTGTCGATGGCGATGTTGGCGGCGTCCTCGTCGGAGGAGGAGTCGGTGGAGCTTTCGTAGTCCCATTCCTGGCACACGTGCGCATCGCCGCCCTTCTTCTTGTAGTATCTCTTCTTCTCCTTCTTCCCCTTCTTGTCTTTGTCCCTATCACTTTCACTAGGAATTGGACATTTAGCTATGAAATGACCGGACTTACCACAACGGTAACACACCCTCTTGGAGCAGGACTTGTAGTCTTTCCCCTTCCTTTGTTTGAGGATTTGATGGAAGCTCTTGATGATGAGCACCATCTCCTCATTGTCGAGCTTGGAGGCATCAATTGGAAGCCTACTTGGTGTAGACTCCTCCTTTTCTTTGATCGCTTTGAATGCGATAGTTTGCACCTCGGGTGTAGAGGTGGTGCCTTGCTCTAAGTTGACAATGTGTTTGGAGTCTTTGATCATAAGTTCAAAGCTCACAAACTTTCCAACAACTTCCTTGGGAGACATTAGTTTATATCTAGGATCCCCATGTATTAATTGTACTTGAGTAGGATTAAGAAAAACAAGGGATCTTAGAATAACCTTGACCATTTCATGGTCATATCATTTGGTGCTCCCGAGGTTGCGCACTTGATTCACCATCGTCTTTAGTCTGTTGTACATTGCTTGCGACTCTTCTCCTTTGTTGAGGATGAATCGACCGAGTTCTCCCTCGATCATTTCGCGCTTGGTGATCTTGGTCACCTCGTCCCCTTCGTGCGCGGTTTTGAGGACGTCCCAAAATTCTTTGGCACTCTTTAACCCTTGCACCTTATTATACTCCTCTCGACATAAAGAGGCGAGGAGTATAGAAGTTGCTTGGGAGTTAAACTGTCGTATTTGGGCGACCTCATCCGAGTCATAGTCCTTGTCCCCAACCTTTGTCCCTGCGCTCCAAATTCAACAATATCCCAAATGCTTTTGTGGAGTGAGGTTAGATGGTGCCTCATTTTATCACTCCACATACAATAATCTTCACCATCAAAATATGGTGGCTTGCCTAGGGGTACGAAAAGTAATGGAGTGCACTTTAAAATGCGAGGATAGCGTAGGGGCATCTTACTATACTTCTTGCGTGCATGGCGCTTAGAAGTAGTGGACGACTTGGAGCTTGATGTGGAGGGTGACGAAGAGTCGGTCTCGTAGTAGACCACCTTCTTCATCTTCTTCTTCTTGTCATCTCTCTGATGCGACTTGATGGAGGAAGAGGATTCCTCCTTGTGTTTGTTGCCAGACTCCCTTGAAAGAGTCCTCCCCAAGCTTGCGGCCTTTTCACCGGTCATGATCTCCCTCTTGGTGTGATCTCCAGACATCACTTCAAGTTGGTTAGGCTCTTAATGAAGCACTGGCTCTGATACCAATTGAAAGTCGACTAGAGGGGGTGAATAGGTGAAACCTAAAATTTATAACTTTAAACACACACTACAAGCCAGGGTTAGCGTTAGAATTAAATTCAAGTCCGAAAGAGAGGGAAAAACAAATCAACCAAGAATGGAGGTGAGTGAACATGGTGATTTGTTTTACCGAGGTTCGGTTCCAAAGAACCTAGTCCCCGTTGAGGAGGTCACAAAGACCGGGTCTATTTCAACCCTTTCCCTCTCTCAAACGGTCACTTAGACCGAGTGAGCCTTCTCCTTAATCAATCGGGTCACTGACCACCACACACTTAGGTGTCTCTTGCTTTGATTACAAGTCACTTGGGAACAAGAATGAGAAAGGAAGAAAGGCAATCCAAGAAACAAGAGCGCAAAAGAACACGAACACACTCTCTCTCAAGTCACTAAGTGGTTGAGATGAATTCTAGACTTAGAGAGGGTTTGATTTTTGGAAATGTATCTTGGAGTGAATGCACTAGCTCTTGTATTAAATGTGATCTCTAAAAAACTTGGATGCCAAAGGTTGTGGTGGTTGGGGGTTATTTGTAGCCCCCAACCACATTGTAGCCGTTGGCCTAGGCTGCAGGCGATGGGTGCACCGGAGAGTCCGGTGCGCCACCGGACAAGCACTGTTCCTTGTCTGGTGCAGCGCCACATCAGCCAACCGTTAGAGTTCAGAGCTGGTCGAACGTTGGAGGCTTTGTCTTCTTGCGGCACCGGACAGTCCGGTGCCCCTCTAACTTTGCTGCTCTGACTCTGCCGCACACTGTTCACCGTGGCAGGCGCTTTTGTAGTCGACCTTTGACGCGAGCTAGTCGTTGCTCCGCTGGCTCACCGGACAGTCCGGTGGCACACCGGACAGTTGAGAGCACCTAGAGGGGGGTGAATAGGTGATCCTATAAATTCAAATACTAAATAGCCAGAACTTGGTTATGAAATGTTAGTGCGATTAAAACCAAGTGGCTAAAGTGAACTTTAGAAGAAAACCAATCACAATGAAGATAGACATAAGACACAGTGATTTTTATCCCGTGGTTCGGCCAATGCCTACTCCACGTTATGGTGACCTCCTTCGATCAAGGATTGCACTCAATCCCTCTCAAGTGATCCAATGATCAACTTTGAGTACCACAATTTTCTTCCTTAGCAGTCTTTTCCCATTTGCGAGGAATCTCCACAAATTGGAGTCTCTCGCCCTTACAATGTTGATCACAAGAGAAGCACAAGAGTAAGGGAGGGAAAGCAACACACGCGAGACTCAAGTCGCAGCAAACATACACGTAGGGAGTTCACAACTCAAATGGTGCTCAAATCTCTAACACAACAATCCGAATGCGTGGCGGCAGAGTCTAGGCGTCTTAGAATGTTTAGAGAATGCTTGGTGTACTGCTCCATGCATCTAGGGGTCCCTTTTATAGCCCCAAGGTAGCTAGGAGCCGTTGAAGTTCCAATTGGAAGGCAATTCTTGTCTTCTGTCGGGTGGCACACCGGACAGTCCGGTGCACCACCGGACATGAACAATAGTTGTCCGGTACCCGATCTCCTTCCTTATTGGGCGCAGTCGACCGTTGGACCTCCGGTCCCATTGACGCATCGGACACTGTCCGGTGCACACCGGACGGTCCGGTGTGACCAACCGACCGTTCACGCGGGCCACACGTTGCCCGCTGATTACGCTGCCGACCATTGGCGCAGGTGGCTTTGACTTATCGGACAGTCCTATGCACACCAGACGCCCGATGAATTTTAGCCGCGGTGCCATTGATTTTTTTTGAGAGCGACGAGATCGACACTATCCGGTGCACCACCGGACAGTCCGGTGCACCACAAGCCGGTGCTGGTTTGGCTGAACTCAGCCAATACTTTTCTAATTCATCTCTACTTTCCTTGGCTATGTTCCTAGCATTTAGAGAGATATGTTAGTATCCAAAATAATTTACTAAGTCCAGAAACATACCTTGATTCTTGATTTTGCACTTCTCAACCACTTAGCACATATTAACTAAAACCATGTGTTGGGCATCTAATCACCAAAACATTTATAGAAATGTCCTATGGGCACATTTCCCTTTCAATCTCCCCCTTTTTGGTGATTTATGCCAACACATTAAAAAGCAACCAAAAGTGCAACATTCATCTCAAAAGTGCAAATTTGAAGACCAAATTTTCTTACTCGGTATTTGGCATATTTGGATCACTTTTGCCACCACTTGGTTTAATTTCAGAAAACAAATTCTTTTTCCTATTTCTAAGTCAAACACACTTGATTGAGCAAATAGAAAGAGTGAATTTGATCAAGTGCCAAAAACTCCCCATTTTCCCATAATCAAAGATTTCCCCCATAAGAGAGCGATTTTGCAATAAAAGGTTTTTGGACGAAATACAAATTATATCTCTACAATTTTCAAATTCACAAGTGGTTGGCTGATCCATTTGCTTTGGCCCTAATTTCTCCCCCTTTGGCATTAAGCACCAAAACAAGAAAACTTTTGGCCCTTTAATCCCATTGCCTCATCAAAATGTCAAATAAGAGCAAAAAGGCAATGAGATTATAACAACGAACTTAGGACATGATACATTTTACCATAATGCAATGGAAGCTCTTTTGTTGTCCAAGTTCACATTTTTCTTTCAATATCCCTTTGAGACTATTTCAAGAACACTTAAACAAACAAGTTATTCTCAAAGGAGTCAAGTTGTAGCACATCCTCCCCCTAAACATGTGCATCATTTGCATATGGACTTGTGAGGTCCGGGGATGACTTGTACAACTTGAGCACCAGAAATAAGCAATAAAAGGCATGAATGCTTAAATTAACATGATCACAGGCATAGAACACATGTATGCTATAGATCAATCCAAGTTACATGAATCTAAGACATTTAGCTCACTATGCAACCTACAAAACCTTTTCTCATCCAAAGGCTTGGTAAAGATATCGGCTAGCTGGTTCTCGGTGCTAATGTGGTAAATATCGATATCTCCCCTTTGCTGGTGGTCTCTCAGGAAGTGATGCTGGATGTCTATGTGCTTAGTGTGGCTATGTTTAATAGGATTATCCGCTAAGCGGATTGCACTCTCATTGTCATATAGGAGTGGGACTTTGCTCGGATTGTATCCAAAGTCCCGAAGGGTTTGCCTCATACAAAGTAGTTGTGCGCAACACTGTCCTGCAGCAACATACTCGGCCTCAGCGGTGGATAGGGCAACAGATATTTGTTTCTTAGAGCTCCAAGACACCAGGGACCTTCCTAGAAACTGGCACGTCCCTGATGTGCTCTTCCTACCGACCTTGCACCTGGCATAGTCAGAATCTGAGTATCCGATTAAGTCAAAGGTAGACCCCTTTGGATACCAGATCCCAAAGCAAGGCGTAGAGACTAAATATCTAAGAATTCACTTAATGGCCACAAGGTGACACTCCTTGGGGTCGGATTGAAATCTAGCACACATGCATACACTAAGCATAATGTCCGATCTACTAGCACAAAGATAAAGTAATGAACCTATCATTGACCGATATGTCTTTTGATCAATGGACTTACCTCCTTTGTTGAGGTCTAGATGTCCGTTAGTTCCCATCGGTGTCTTCGCGGGCTTAGCATCCTTCATCCCAAACCTCTTGAGAAGATCTTGAGTGTACTTCGTTTGGGAGATGAAGGTGCCTTCCTTGAGTTGTTTCACTTGAAATCCAAGGAAGTAGTTCAATTCACCCATCATCGACATCTCAAACTTTTGCATCATTACCCTGCTAAACTCCTCACAAGACTTTTGATTAGTAGAACCAAATATTATGTCATCGACATATATTTGGCAAACAAAAAGATCACCATCACAAGTCTTTGTGAATAGAGCGGGATCAGCTTTCCTAACCTTGAAAGCATTAGCAATTAGAAAATCTCTAAGGCATTCATGCCATGCTCTTGGGGCTTGCTTAAGTCCATAGAGCGCCTTAGAGAGCTTATACATGTGGTCGGGATACCTGTCATCCTCAAATCCAGGGGGTTGTTCCACGTATACCTCCTCCTTGATTGGTCCATTTAGGAAAGCGCTCTTCACGTCCATTTGGAACAACTTAAAGGAATGGTGAGCGGCATAGGCTAATAAAATCCGAATTGATTCTAACCTAGCCACAGGAGCAAAAGTCTGCTCAAAGTCCAAACCTGCGACTTGGGCATAACCTTTTGTCATAAGTTGAACCTTGTTTCTTGTCACCACTCCATGTTCATCTTGCTTGTTGCGGAACACCCACTTGGTTCCCACAACATTTTGCTTTGGACGTGGCACCAGGCTCCAGACTTCATTTCTTTTGAAGTTGTTGAGCTCTTCCTGCATGGCCAACACCTAGTCCAGATCCTGTAAGGCTTCTTCTACTCTGAAAGGCTCAATAGAAGAAACAAACGAGTAATGCTCACAGAAATTAGCTAATCATGAGCGAGTTGTTACTCCCTTGCTGATGTCACCCAGAATCTGATTCACTGGGTGATTTCTTTGGATTGTTGCCCAGACTTGAGGTGGAGGGGCCCATGGTGCTTCTTCCTCCATAACATGTTCTTCCTGTGCTCCCCATTGATCCTGCCCCTCTTCTTGAGGTACCTATTCATCGTCTTGAGTTGGGGGATGCACCATCATAGAGGAGGAGGGTTGATCTTGTTCCTATAGTTCCTGTGGTCGCACATCACCTATCACCATAGTTCGTATTGCGGCCGTCGGAACCTCATCTTCATCTACATCATCAAGATCAGCTTGCTCTCTTGGAGAGCCATTAGTCTCATCAAATACAACATCGCTAGAGACTTCAACTAATCCTGATGATTTGTTGAAGACCCTATACGCCCTTGTATTTGAGTCATATCCTAATAAAAACCCTTCTATTGCTTTGGGAGCAAATTTTGAATGTCTACCTTTCTTCACCAGAATGTAGCATTTGCTCCCAAATACACGGAAATAAGAAACATTGGGTTTGTTACCAGTTAGGAGTTCATAGGAGGTCTTCTTGAGGAGACGGTGCAGATAGAGCCGATTTATGGCATGGCAAGCTGTGTTCACAGCTTTTGACCAAAACCGCTCTAGCGTCTTGTACTCTCCAAGCATTGTTCTCGCCATGTCGATTAGCGTCCTGTTCTTCCTATCTACCACACCATTTTGTTGTGGTGTATAGGGAGCGAAGAACTCGTGCTTGATTCCTTCCTCCTCAAGATATTCTTCAACCTATAGATTCCTGAACTCTGACCCATTGTCGCTTCTTATCTTCTTCACCTTTAGCTCAAACTCATTTTGAGCTCTCCTTAAGAAGCGTTTTAGGGTTCCTTGGGTTTCGGATTTGTCCTGCAAAAAGAATACCCAAGTGAAGCGGGAATAATCATCAACTATAACAAGACCATACTTACTTCCCCCGATGTTGAGATAGGCAACAGGGCCGAAGAGATCCATGTGTAGGAGTTCCAGTGGTCTTGATGTCGTCATCACATTCTTGCTGTGATGAGTGCTTCCCACCTGTTTCCCTGCTTGGCACGCTGCACAAGGTCTGTCTTTCTCAAAACAAACATCAGTTAGTCCTAACACATGATCTCCCTTTAGAAGTTTATGAAGGTTTTTCATCCCAACATGTGCTAGACGGTGATGCCAAAGCTAGCCCATATTAGTCTTAGCGATTAAGCATGCATCTAGATCGGCATTCTCCTTTGAGAAATCAACTAAATAGAGCTTGCCGTCTAATACACCCTTAAAAGCTAATGAACCATCACTCCTTCTAAAGATAGATACATCAGCATTTGTAAATAAACAATTGTAGCCCATATGACACAATTGACTTACAGATAATAAATTATACCCGAGTGACTCTACTAAAAACACATTTGATATTGAGTGCTCGGTCATGATGGCTATGTTGCCCAATCCTTTAACCTTGCCTTGGTTCCCATCTCCAAAGATAATAGTACGATGTGAATCCCTATTCTTGACGTAGGAGGTGAACATTTTCTTCTCCCCCGTCATGTGGTTTGTGCATCCATTGTCGATAATCCAGCTTGAGCCCCCGGATGCATAAACCTGCAAGGTAATTAAGCTTGGGTTTAGGTACCCAACTCTTGTTGGGTCCTACAAGGTTAGTTACAATAACTTTTGGAACCCAAATGTAGGTCTTGTCTCCCTTGCATTTAGATCCCAATTTTCTAGCAACTACTTTGGCATTCTTGCATAACAATACAAAAGAAGCATTACACGTTTGATACATAGCAGTTGGACCAGTGTAAACTTTCCTATGCGCACGAGACATAGTATGATTGTGCCTAGGCCTACTCTTATCATGAACATATGTGGAACTAGAAGCAAACATAGCATGTGAATCATGATAAGTAGCAGCATGATGAGAAACTTTCTTGACATGAGCATAAAGATAAGCATGGTTTTTTTGATCATGTGAAGAACTACTAGCCATAGGAGCCTTCCCTTTCTCCTTGTTGAGACCGAAAGTCCTTTAGCTTGTTAAGTTCTTGGTTTCCTTTTGAAAACCAAGCCATCCTTAATTGAGGTGTGTCTACCAACAGTATAGGCATCCCTAGCAAATTTAGGTTTCTCATAATTATCCATGCAAGTCTTAAGTTGAGCCTTATGACTTGCAACCTCATTGTTTAACTTGGCAATAATGGAGGCATGTTCATTACAGGCATCAACATCAAAGTGTTTACATCTATTGCAAATAACAACATGCTCTACACATGAACTAGTTGCATTTACTTCCTCTAGCTTAGTATTCAAATCATCATTTAAATTCTTTAAGCTGGAAATAGATTCATGACAGGAAGACAATTCAGATGATAGTATTTCATTTTTCTTAACTTCTAGAGCAAGAGATTTTTGAACACTAATGAATTTATCATGTTCCTCATATAAAATATCTTCTTGCTTTTCTAGTAGTCTATCCTTTTCATTAAGAGCATCAATTAATTCATTTATTTTGTCTACTTTAGCTCTATCTAAACCTTTAAACAAATCAGTGTAATCTACTTCATCGTCAGAGGATTCCTCATCGCTCGAAGAAGAATACTTAGGAGTATCTCAAATGCGTACCTTCTTCTCCTTAGCCATAAGGCACATGTGTAGTTCATTGGGGAAGAGTGAAGACTTGTTGAAGGCTGAGGCAGCTAGTCCTTCAGCTTTGGAGTCGGATGCAGAATAGTCGGAGTCCCATTTCTTCCCGATGTTTGCCCCGCCCATAGCCTTCTTGTAGTTCTTTTTCTTTTCCCTCTTCCCATGCTTTTCTTGTACCTGGTCATTATCATTATCGGGGCATTGAGCTATAAAATGACCAGTCTTACCGCATTTGAAGCAGGAGCATTTTCCCCTTGACTTGTTCTTGTTGGGGTACTCCTTGCGTCCTTTCAGTGCGGTCTTGAAGCGTTTGATGATGAGGGTCATCTCATCCTCATTAAGCCCAGCAGCCTCCACTTGTGCTACCTTGTTAGATAGCGCCTCCTTACTGCTGGTTGCTTTGAGGGCAACGGGTTGTGACTCGTAGACGGATAGTGGACCATTCAAGGCATCGTCCATGTATCGTCCTTCTTTCACCATCATACGCCCGCTTACGAATTTTCCGAGGATTTCCTCGGGCGTCATCTTGGTGTAGATGGGGTTCTCACGAATAACATTTACAAGATGGGGGTCAATAACTGTAAATGACCTGAGCATGAGTCGGACGACGTCATGATCCGTCCATCTTGTACTCCTGTAGCTTTGGATTTTATTGACTAGGGTCTTGAGCCTGTTGTAGGTCTGTGTTGACTCCTCTCCCCTGATCATCGCGAACCTCCCCAGCTCGCCTTCCACCAGTTCCATCTCGGTAATCATGGTGGCGTCATTACCCTCATGAGATATTTTGAGGGTGTCCCAAATCTATTTGGCGTTGTCCAAGCCGCTGACCTTGTTATATTCATCCCTGCATAGAGATGCTAGCAAAATAGTAGTGGCTTGGGCATTTTTATGAATTTGTTCATTGATAAACACAGGGTTATCAGTACTATCAAAGTGCATTCCATTTTCTACAATTTCCCAAATGCTAGGATGGAGGGAAAATAGGTGACTACGCATTTTATGGCTCCAAAATGAGTAATCCTCTCCATCGAAGTGTGAGGGTTTTCCAAGCGGAATAGAAAGTAAATGAGCATTTGAATTGTACAGGATGCGAGAATAATCAAAGGAGTAGTTTTGATTAACTGTTTTTTTGGACGAGGAGTCGTCGTCGTCATCCCTTGGTGAAGAAGAGGAGGCATCACTGCCGTAGTAGATAATCTTCTTGATGCGCCTCTTCTTCTTCCCATCTCTCTTCTTGTGACTCGAGCCTGAGTTAGTGGGCTTGTTGTCTCTTGGCTTGTTGAAGAGAGACTCCTTCTCCTTATCATTAATTACCATCCCCTTGCCTTTAGGATCCATCTCTTTGGGAGGTTAGTCCCTTAGATGAAGAGTACCAATTGAGAGCACCTAGAGGGGGGTGAATAGGTGATCCTGTAAATTCAAATACTAAATAGCCAGAACTTGGTTATGAAATGTTAGTGCGATTAAAACCAAGTGGCTAAAGTGAACTTTAGAAGAAAACCAATCACAATGAAGATGGACATAAGACACAGTGATTTTTATCTCGTGGTTCGGCCAATGCCTACTCCATGTTGTGGTGACCTCCTTCGGTCAAGGATTGCACTCAATCCCTCTTAAGTGATCCAATGATCAACTTTGAGTACCACAGTTTTCTTCCTTAGTAGTCTTTTCCCATTTGCGAGGAATCTCCACAAATTGGAGTCTCTCGCCCTTACAATGTTGATCACAAGAGAAGCACAAGAGTAAGGGAGGGAAAGAAACACACATGAGACTCAAGTCGCAGCAAACACACGCACACAAGCTAAGATGTGAGCACAAAACATGGCGCAGGGAGTTCACAACTCAAATGGTGCTCAAATCTCTAACACAACAATCCGAATGCGTGGCAGCGGAGTCTAGGCGTCTTAGAATGTTCAGAGAATGCTTGGTGTACTGCTCCATGCGCCTAGGGTCCCTTTTATAGCCGCAAGACAGCTAGGAGCCGTTGAAGTTCCAATTGGAAGGCAATTCTTGCCTTCTGTCGGGTGGTGCACCGTACAGTCCGGTGCACCACCGGACATGAATAGTAGTTGTATAATGCCCAATCTCCTTCCTTATCGGGCGCAGTCGACCGTTGGACCTCTGGTCCCGTTGGCGCATCAGACACTATCCGGTGCACACAGAACAGTCCGGTGTGACCAACCGACCATTGGCGTGGGCCACGTGTTGCCCGCTGATTGCGCTGCCGACCGTTGGCGCAGGCGGCTTTGACTCACCGGACAGTCTGGTGCACACCAGACAGTCCAGTGAATTTTAGCCGCGGTGCCATTGCTTTTTCCCGAGAGCGACGAGTTCGTCGTCGGGCCAGCCTAGGCACCGGACAGTCCGGTGCACCACAGGCTGGTGCTGGTTTGGCTAAACTCAGCCAATACTTCTCTAATTCATCTCCACTTTTCTTGGCTATGTTCCTAGCACTTAGAGAGATATGTTAGTATCTAAAAACAATTTACTAAGTCTAGAAACAAACCTTGATTCTTGATTTTGCACGTCTCAACCACTTAGCACATATTAACTAAAACCATGTGTTGGGCATCTAAACACCAAAACATTTATAGAAATGTCCCAAGGGCACATTTCTCTTTTAACAGTCCGGTGAATTATAGCGGAGCACGCCCTGGAATTCCCGAGAGTGGCTCGTTTGGAGTTGTATGGCTTGGCACATCGGACACTGTCCGGTGGCACACCGGACAATGCGGTGCATCAAAATCCAGCACACTCTAAGTCCTTTGCTCCATTTAAATTTTGTCCCTAACTTGATTTCTTTCTTGGTTTGTGTTGAACCTTATGCACCTGTAATACATGAACTCTTGACATACTAGTTAGTCCATGTGTTTGTGTTGGTTATCAACCACCAAAATTAATTATAGGAAATGGTAAACCCGATTTTCCTTTCAGTCCCATTCCTTCTCGATGTGCGCCTCGCCCTTGGCCTTCCTGTAATTTTTCTTCTTTTCCCTCTTCCCATGTGTCTCTTGTGCCTAGTAGTTATCGTTATCGGGGCATTGTGCAATAAAGTGACCAGTCTTACCGCATTTGAAGCAACAGCATTTTCCCCTGACTTGTTCTTGTTGGGGTACTCCTTGCGTCCTTTCAGTGCGGTCTTGAAGCGTTTGATGATGAGTACCATCTCATCCTTATTGAGCCTGGCAGCCTCCACTTGTGCTACCTTGCTAGGTAGCGCCTCCTTGCTGCTGGTTGCTTTTAGAGCAATGGGCTACGACTCGTAGATGGGAAGTGGACCATTCAAGGCATCATCCACGTATCGTGCTTCTTTCACCATCATACGCCCGCTTATGAATTTTCTGAGGATTTCCTCGGGCGTCATCTTGGTGTACCTGGTGTTTTCACGTATAAGATTTACAAGATGGGGGTCAATAACCATAAATGACCTGAGCTTGAGTCGAACGATGTCATGATTTGTCCATCTTGTACTCTCGTAGCTTCGGATTTTGTTGACAAGGGTCTTGAGCCTGTTATATGTCTGTGTTGGCTCTTCTCTCCTTATCATCATGAATCTCCCCAGCTCACCTTCCACCAGTTTTATTTTGGTGATCATGGTGGCGTCATTCCCCTCATGAGAGATCTTGAGGGTATCCCAGATTTGCTTGGCATTGTCTAAGCCACTTACTTTGTTATATTCATCCCTGCAAAGAGATGCTAGCAAAACAATAGTAGCTTGGGCATTTTATGTATTTGTTCATTAATAAATATAGGGTTATCAGTACTATCAAAATGTATTCTATTTTCTACCATTTCCCAAATGCTAGGATGGAGGGAAAATAAGTGACTACACATTTTATGACTCCAAAATGAGTAGTCCTCTCCATCGAAGTGTGGGGGTTTTCCAAGTGGAATAGAGAGTAAATGAGCATTTGAATTGTAAGGAATATGAGAATAATCAAATGAGTAATTTTGATTAACCGTTTTCTTTTTGGACAAGGAGTCGTCGTCATCCTTTGGTGAAGAAGAGGAGGCATCACTGTCGTAGTAGATAATCTTCTTAATACGTCTCTTCTTCTTCCCATCTCTCTTCTTATGACTCGAGCCTGAGTCCGTGGGCTTGTCGTCTCTTGGCTCGTTGAAGATGGACTCTTTCTCCTTGTTGTTGATCACCATCCCCTTTCCCTTAGGATCCATCTCTTCGGACGGTTAGTCCCTTTAATGAAGAGAACGGCTCTGATACCAATTGAGAGCACCTAGAAGGGGTTGAATAGGTGTTCCTGTAAAATCAAGTACTAAATATTCAAAACTTGGTTATGAAATGTTAGTGCAATTAGAACCAAGTTGCTAAAGTGAGAACTGTAGAAGAAAATCAATCACAATGAAGAGGGACATGAGACACAGTGATTTTTATCCCGTGGTTCAGCCAATGCCTACTCCACGTTGTGGTGACCTCCTTCGGTCATGGATCGCACTCAATCCCTCTTAAGTGATCCAATGATCAACTTTGAGTACCACAGTTTTCTTCCTTAGCGGTCTTTTCCCGTTTGCGAGGAATCTCCATAAGTTGGAGTCTTTCGTCCTTACAATGTTGATGACACGAAAAGCACAAGAGTAAGGGAGGGAAAGCAACACACACCAGACTAGAAATGCAGCAAACACACGCACACAAGCCAAGACGTGAGCACAAAACACGGTGTAGGGAGTTTATAACTCAAACGGTGCTCAAATCTCTAACACGATGATCTGAGTGCGTGGTGGCGAAGTCTAGGCATCTTAGAATGTTTAGTGAATGCTTGGTGTACTGCTCCATGCACCTAGGGGTCCCTTTTATAGCCCCAAGGCAGCTAGGAGCCATTGGAGATCCAATTGGAAAGCAATTCTTGCCTTCTGTCGGGTGGCGCATCGGACAGTCCGGTGCACCACCGGACATGAACAGTAGTTGTCCAGTGCTCGATATCCTTTCTTATTGGGCGCAGCTGACCGCTGGACCTTCAGTCCTGTTGGCGCACCGGACACTGTCCGGTGCACACCGGAAAGTCCGGTGTGATCAACTAACCGTTGGCGCGGGCCACGCGTCGCCCGCTGATTGCGCTGAGGACCGTTGGCCACGGGCGCCATGGCGCACCGGACAGTCTGGTGCACACCGGACAATTCGATGAATTTTAGCCACAGCGCCTTCGGCTTTTTCGTGAGAGCGACGAGTTTGTCGTCGGGCCAGCCTGTGCACACCGGACAGTCCGGTGCACCACAGGTTGGTGCTGGTTTGGCTGAATTCAGCCAATTCTTCTCCACTTTCTTTTGATGTTTTTCCTAGCACTTAGATAAATATGTTAGTATAAAAAACAATTCACTAAGGCTAGAAACATACCTTGATTCTCGCTTTGCATCTTCTTTAGCACATTTGAATCAAAGTAATTTGTGTTGGGCATTTAATCACCAAAACATTTATAGAAATGGCCCAAGGGCACATTTACCTTTCATTGACTAGTTATCTTCTCATAACCTTTTGTTTCTTTGAATAGTTATGTATTGTTGAAATATCTACTTTCAGAAAATTAAGAATCCTAACTACAAAGGAAAATGGAGGGCCCTCTAGATTGATAATCTAGGTGAGAAACATATGTTTGATCTTCTACCTTTTACATATTGTCATGTAGATGCATAGCTGTCTTTGAACTAAATCTTGCATGCTTGACCCAACATTAATTAAAGTATATTAAACTATCTTTGGTAGAGTTTGAGGATGACCCAGACCTATATGTTCTGAAACCTTTGCGGTACGTGGGGATTGAAGTCTGGCAGGTATTAAACACCATAACTGGGCAAAGATATCCTGCCCCATCATAATCTTTGGTTGTATCAAATGATTTAAATCCTATCTGAACTACCTACTACCATGGTTTACAGGCCAAAGCCGGTTTAGTTTTTGACAACATTTTGATTTGCGATGAACCAGACTATGCAAGACATGTAGTAGAGGAAACTTTTGCTGCAAATAAGGAGGTAGACACACTGGCATGTTGTGATCCATGTTTGTCCCTCCCTGGGAACCCTTTCTCAGTCTATTGCTATGTTGCAGGCTGAAAAAGAGGCCTTTGAAGGAGCTGGAAAGAAGATGAAAGCTAGAGAAGAAGAGGTTAATTAACATGAAATCTTACCCTCTTTTTGCTCTTTCTGTTGTTGCATGTTAACAATTCTAAAAATCTGAACATGAGCATGAGCCTTGGAGGGGTTAAAAAGCCTTGCTTTGCGTCTGGAAGCACGACGGGCACGGGAGGAGGGGGAGAGACGAAGGCGGGAGAGGGGCAGGGACCGTGGCATGGATCAGCACGAGGGTAGATAAAAGGTACATTTCTTCCATTTGCCATGCTGGATCTCTTTTCCCTCTTGGTATTATTTTTGTCTTGTCCTTGCCATATAAGGTACGTTTTGAGGATTATTATGTGCCAAAAGTTTCAGGTTGTAGGTCCTTGCTTACCTATAGATCTGTGGTATAAATGTTTGCAACAACAATATATAGGCAGGGCAGCACACCAATGAAATAATTTATAGAATTCATCACCTCCAGCGAATAAATTTAGTGAAAATATGTGGTAGGTTAGGTCGCATTACAGGAAGATGTACTACAACGGTGAAAACAACCCCGGAGATAAGAACTTGAAGCGACGACTAAAATGATGAAACAAAAGATGAAGGTCTTTGTATTCCGAGTGTCAAGGAGTTGCGGACACTCGGTATAGAGTTAGGTCTTTTATTTTGTTTTAGTCGTACTATAAAGAGATGTTGTCAATGAGTAGTTTGACCAAGAGAGTTCTAGTGTAGTGTTGGTGCATATTCACACTCACATATAGTGCTAGTTGTCACTCTAGAACATACTCACGAGTTAGAACAAAAACTAATTTGAAAAACAGCAGAAAACAAAAATTAGGGTTTCTGGTCTAGGGGCACCGGACTGTCCGGTGCGCCCTCAGCCAATGGGGCCAGGTTGGCCCGGGGAAGGGCTGTTCCCTACGCAGTAACTCGAGAGCACATAGTTCAGAAGTTGAATTATAGCCGGCACATCGGACAACACACTGGACTGTCCGGTGTGCACCAGACAGTGACTGTTCACTGTCTGGTGTGCCATCTGCCCAACGGCTAGCTGTCAGAACTAGCCGTTGGAGATAACCGTTGGCGCACCGGTAGCGCACTGGACTGTCCGGTGCACCCATGCGCAGCTAGGTTCTGGTAACGGCTAGTTGGTGGGTGAGGGCTATTTATACCCCCTCCACCCACCATATTGATGGTCTTGCTGCCCACATTTACTCCTACACATTGGTAGAGCATTGCAAGCACCACAAAGCCTAGTGAGGTGATTAGAGAATCTTAATCCCGCATTTGGACCTCATTAGTGCTAGCGAGAGTCACCTAGAGCACACACGCATGCATTAGGCTTCTCTTGGTCAAGTGAAAGTCTACGGCTTGTTACTCTTTGTCATCGGCATCACCTAGACGGCTTGGTGGTGTTGGGAGCTCGGTGATCACCTTGGAGATCTTGTTGGTGACCCGGCTCAAGATTGTAAGCGGTCATGAGGGATCCACCACGCCGGAGTGGCAAAGGATCATCTTATAGTGAGCACTTGGTTCTTGCGAGGACCAAGGGGGAGCGATACCCTTGCGCGGGTGCTCCAACGAGGACTAGGGGAGAGTGCCGACTCTTTGATACCTCGGGAAAAATTGGAGGAGTCTTCTAAACCTTGCTTTACATTCCGCACTTAATTCAAGCATTTTACATTGTGTATTTGTTTAGCAAGTATTTGAAGTATTGTCTTAGCATTGTTGTATTTCTAGTATTATTCTCTTATTGCTAGTTGTTGGGGTGAAGTTGGGCTCTTGCTTAGGTTTTAATTATTGTTGATTTTTAGAAAAGCCTAATTCACCCCCCCCTCTTGGGCATCGTGATCCTTTCTGATGGCGATGTTGGCGGCATCCTCGTCGGAGGAGGAGTCGGTGGAGCTCTCGTCGGAGTCCCATTCCCGCACCATGTGCGCCTCGCCACCCTTCTTCTTGTAGTATCTCTTCTTTTCCTTCTTCTTCCCCTTTTTGTCTTCGTCCCTGTCACTTTCACTAGAATATGGACATTTAGCAATAAAGTGATCGGACTTACCACATCGGTAGCACGCCCTTTTGGAGCGGGGCTTGTAGTCCTTCCCCCTCCTTTGCTTGAGGATTTGGCGAAAGCTCTTGATGATGAGCACCATTTCCTCATTGTCGAGCTTGGAGGCGTCAATTGGAAGCCTACTTGGTGTAGACTCCTTCTTTTCTTCGGTTGCTTTGAATGCAATGGGTTGCACCTCAGGTGTGGAGGTGGCACCTTGCTCCAAGTTGACAATATGTTTGGAGACTTTGATCATAAGTTCAAAGCTCACAAACTTGCCAATTACTTCCTCAGGAGACATCTGTTTATATCTAGTGTCTCCACAGATTAGTTGCACTTGAGTGGGATTATGAAAAACAAGTGATCTAAGAATAACCTTGACCATCTCATGGTCATCCCACTTGGTGCTCCCGATGTTGCGCACTTGGTTCACCATTGTCTTGAACCGATTGTACATGGCTTGCGGCTCTTCTCCTTTGTTGAGGACAAATCGACCGAGCTCGCCCTCGATCGTCCCCTGCTAGGTGATGTTTGTCACCTCGTTCCCTTCGTGCGCGGTTTTGAGGACGTCCCAAATTTCTTTGGCGTTCTTTAACCCTTGCACCTTATTATACTCCTCTCGACACAAGGAGGCGAGGAGTATAGAGGTGGCTTGGGAGTTAAAGTGCCTAATTTGGGCCGCCTCGTCCGAGTCGTAGTCCTCATCACCCACCTATGGTACCAGCGCTCCAAACTCAACAATATCCCATATGCTTTCGTGGAGTGAGGTTAGATGGTGCCTCATTTTATCACTCCACATGCAATAATCTTCACCATCAAAATATGGTGGTTTGCCTAGGGGTTCCGAAAGTAATGGAGCGCGCTTTGGAATGCGAGGATAGCGTAGAGACATCTTATTATACTTCTTGCGCTCGTGGCACGTCGAAGTAGTGGACTCGGCGCCAGACGTGGAGGGTGATGAAGAGTCGGTTTCGTAGTAGACCACCTTCATCATTTTCTTCTACTTCTTGTCACCCCTCCTAAGTGACTTGATGGAGGAAGAGGATTCCTCCTCTAACTTGTTACCGGACTCCCTTGATAGAGTCCTCCCCGAGCCTATGGGCTTGTCGCCGGTCATGATCTCCCTCTTGGCGTGATCTCCAGACATCACTTCGAGTCGGTTAGACTCTTAATGAAGCACTAGCTCTGATACCAATTGAAAGTCACCTAGAGGGGGATAAATAGGTGAAACCTGAAATTTATAAACTTAAACACACACTAAAGGCCGAGGTTAGCATTAGATTTAAATTCAAGTCCGAAAGATTGTTTCTCTTGCTAGGAGTTGCTCAAAGGATGCGGATCACGTATGGGAGCAAACTCAAATCAATACTTAGCAAGAAAACGTTAGAGATAGGAAAGAGTGCAAAACAAATCAAGTGAGAATCAAAGCGAGTAGACACGGTGATTTGTTTTACCGAGGTTCGGTTCCAAAGAACCTAGTCCCCATTGAGGAGGCCACAAAGGCTGGGTCTATTCCAACTCTTTCCCTCTTTCAAATGGTCACTTAGACCGGTTGAGCCTTTTCCTTAATCTCACGGGTCACCAAGACCTCGCAAGGACCACCACACACTTGGTGTCTCTTGCTTTGCTTACAAGTCTCTTGAGAACAAGAAGGAAAAAAGAAAAAGGCCAATCCAAGCAACAAGAGCAACAAAAGAACGCAAAACACCCTCTCTCAAGTCTCTAATGAAATTGAGTTGATTTGGAGGCTTGGAGAGGATTTGATCTATTGAATGTGTCTTGGAGTGAAGTCTTTTGCTCTTGAAATGAATGGAATGTTCAGAAAACTTGGATGACTTAGAATGAGGTGGTTGGGGGTATTTATAGCCCCCAACCACTTCCATAGTCGTTGGTGAAGGCTGCTGGCGATGGGCGCACCGGACAGTCCGGTGCGCCATCGGACACTCACTGTTCACTGTCCGGTGCGTGCCACGTCAGCGTGTCCGTTAGGGTTTGGAGTAGTTGACCGTTGGAGAGCCTTGTTGTCTTGCTGCACCGGACAGTCCGGTGCCACACCGGACAGTCCAGTGACCTCTGACTTCTGCGCTCTGACTTCTGTCGCGGCGTTGTTCATCTAACGAAGTGATCGTTGGCGCGTAGGGAGTCGTTGCTCCGCTGGCTCACCGGACAGTCCGGTGCACACCGGACAGTCCGATGAATTATAGTGGAGCGCACATGGCAGAAACCCGAGAGTGGCTTGTTCAAGGGGTGCCTGGCCTGGTGCATCGGACAGTCCGGTGCGCCAAAAATCAGCATACTCTAAGTCTTGCTCTAATTTTTGATTGAGTCCCTAACTAAATTTCTTTCTTGGTTTGTGTTGAACCTTATGCACCTGTGATAAATGATATCTAGACAAACTAGTTAGTCCATGTGGTTTGTGATGGACGTCAACCACCAAAATCGATTATAGGAAATGGTTAATGTCCATTTCCCTTTCAATCTTCCCCTTTTTGGTGATTGATGCCAACACAAACCAAAGCAAATATAAAGTGCAGAAATGTAACTAGTTTGCATTTATGATGAGTGTGCATAGGTTACTTGGAGTTAAACCAATTGAAAGTATCACTAAGTGTATATGGATTGCTTTTCTTCTTTTTAACATTTTGGACCACATTTACACCACTTGTTTGTTTTTGCAAATCTTTTGGAAAAATCTTTTCAAATTCGTTTGCAAATAGTCAAAGGTATAAGAATAAGATTGTAAGAAGCATTTTTTAAGATTTGAAATTCCCCCCTATTTCAAATGCTTTTCCTTTGACTTAATAAAAGCTCCTCCTAAATGAATTCTCCTCTTAGCTTTCAAGAGGGTTTTTGAGACAGATACCAATTGAAAATTGACTTTTAAAGATACCAATTGAAAATTTATTTTGAGTCTAACTCAAATATCAATTGAAATAAACACTTTCTTTTTAAAAAAATCTTGATACCAATTTTGAAAAATACACTAAAATTTTAAAAATTTTAAAATGGGTGGTGCGGTCCTTTTGCTTTGGGCTTAATACTTTCTCCCCCTTTGGCATTAATCGCCAAAAATGATAAACTTGAGAGCCCTTTTACACTTACTCCCCCTTTGGGGCCTAATACTTGGGCAGTACATGTCCGCTGAAAAATAGTTGGAAGATCATCTAAAATAGAATCTAGCGTGGGAGTACATACCTTCAAATGATTTAGTTACTAATGTATAGTACCATCATTGCCTTCCTATTAAATTATTAGTAACTATTCAGTCTGCCTTAGCTTCTACTCAATATTACCTACTATTCAATGTCTTGATATTTACTTGTGCAGTTTCATGTTTGGGCCGGATATACGTGGGGATCAGAAAAAGAAGCTCCATCTCATACTGTCGTACCAAGGGCAAAACTACCCTATCAAGAAAGATCTAAAATGCGAGACAGACAAGTTGACACATTTTTACACATTCATTCTTAGACCTGATACTACTTATAGCATCCTTATCGATAACCGGGAGAGAGAATTTGGGAGCATGTACACTAACTGGGATATCCTGCCTCCTCGCAAGATCAAAGATGTTAATGCAAAAAAGGTTTGAGAATTTCTGGTGTGATGAAAGCATTGTTATACAGTAATTTCAACCATGCCTTTCCTTATGCATCTGTTTCTTTCAGCCAAAAGACTGGGATGACAGGGAATATATTGAAGATCCTAATCAAGCTAAGCCACAAGTACGCCTTGTAATATTTCCTGTCTTTAACTTATTGTCATATATCCTGTCTTTAACTTATCTTGATCAATAATTCTATATAACCTTTTACCTGCACTGAACAGGGATATGATTCAATTCCTAAAGAGATACCTCAAAGGACAAAAGGGTATGCATGATTCTGAGTTTTTTTAATGCACGTCCACTTCGATTTTAGCAATTTAATTAACACTTTCATGCTTCAGAGCACTTATTCAAATCTCAGTATGCAAACGATAGGCCTTTACTATTTATATTATGAAACAAATGAGGATAGAGAAGCATTCAATTTTACTCACTCATGTTGTTTTCTTCTTTTTGAGCATCCTAGTCACTTTTCTGATTCACTAGTGTGTGTCAGTAATTTCTTCATTTCATCACTAAACAAAACACAAGATGACAATGATGACGGTACATGGAAGCCTAGAATGATTCCTAATCCTGAATACAAGGGACCATGGAAGTGGAAGGTTTATTTACTTGACTAATAATTATCTTCTCATAACCTTTTGTTTCTTTGAATAGTTATGTATTGTTGAAATTTCTGCTTTCAGAAAATTAAGAATCCTAACTACAAAGGAAAATGAAAGACCCCCTGGATTGACAATCCAGGTGAGAGACATATGTCTGATCTTCTGCCTTTTACATATTGTCATGTAGATGCATAGCTGTCTTTGAACTGAATCTTGCATGCTTGACCCAACATTAATTAAAGTATATTAAGCTATCTTTTGCAAAGTTTGAGGATGACCCAGACCTATATGTTCTGAAACCTTTGCGGCACGTGGGGATTGAAGTCTGGCAGGTATCAAACACCATAACTGGGCAAAGACATCCTGCCCCATCATAATCTTTGGTTGTATCAAATGATTTAAATCCTATCTGAGCTACCTACTACCATGGTTTACAGGTCAAAGCCGGTTTAGTTTTTGACAACATTTTGATTTGCGATGAACCATACTATGCAAGACATGTCGTAGACGAAACTTTTGCTGCAAATAAGGAGGTAGACACACTGGCATATTGTGATCCATGTTGTCCCTCCTTGGGAACCCTTTCTCAGTCTATTGCTATGTTGCAGGCTGAAAAAGAGGCCTTTGAAGGAGCTGAAAAGAAGAGGAAGGCTAGATAAGAAGAGGTTAATTAACATGAAATCTTACCCTCTTTTTGCTCTTTCTGCTGTTGCATGTCAACAATTCTGAAAATCTGAACATAGGCACGAGCCTTGGAGGGGTTCACAAGCCTTGCTTTGCGTCAGGAAGCACGACGGGCACGGGAGGAGGGGGAGAGACGAAGGCGGGAGAGGGACAGGGACCATGGCAGGGATCGGCATGGGGGTAGATATAAGGTACATTTCTTCGATTTGCCATGCTGGATCTCTTTTCCCTCTTGGTATTATTTTCGTCTTGTCCTTGCCATATAAGGTACGTTTTGAGGATTATTATCTGCCAAAAGTTTCAGGCTGTAGGTCCTTGCTTCCCTGTAGATCGGTGGTATAAATGTTTGCCTGAATATTATGACAACAATATATAGGCGGGGCAGCACACCAATGAAATAATTTATAGAATTCATCACCTCCAGCAAACAAATTTAGTGAAAATATGTGCCAAGTGTTCATAGCCATTAGCTGCAGAGTTAGTCCCAGCAGTATGTCACAGTGCTTTACATATCATCCATATGCTGAGCTGATGACATTGTGTTTCTTTAATCTGCATTTGCAGCGCCAGCGCCACAGGCACTACGACTATCATGTAAGTTACAATGTATCTTCATTTCATGTCCTGGAACGCCCCTAAGTTACACAAGAAAGACGTACCTGGCGTTATAAACTGTGTGTGCTTTGTGTTCAGGACGAGCTATAGATCTCGTGTTCTTTTGAAACCTACATGGTATTGGTTGTCGTCTATGGAAATGGACCTTTGATGCTGGTTTCAACAAGGTGTACCACTTGAGGGCACCGACACAGACGTTTGAGTCCTCAACTGTACTGTTACAGTCGTGAAGAGCAAACGGACAGAGCTTGATGTTGTACACTTGCACTATACCACAACACCAAATTAGTGTCTGACGACTGTCGCTATAAATAGAGAATTAGCATCGAATTGTTAGTCGGTATACATTGCCACAGATGGTGAGTCGGCATATGTCTATATTCCAACTGAGTGTTAGTCGTTATATTCGTATGTAAATAGTATCGCTTTGTCAGTCGACAATTCATACCTATAGCATCGCACTGTCAGTCGCCATAAAAAGCACTGTGCAATTTGCGGCATCGCGGTGTGTCCTGTACTGGCGCGCAAAATTGGTGGCCCAAATACCAGCTGCCGCCATCCAAAACCCTATCTCTCCTTTCCCGTAATACCAGCCGCCGCCGCCCAAATATTCCAGCCGTCCCCGCAGCCGCGCGTGAGTTTGCTCCGGTCGGCCACCAGCCATCCTATCATCGCGCCGGTCCCGGCGGCCTGCCGGCCTCCTCGCACCCTCCCAGGTACACTCCGCACGCGGCTCCCCCCAGTTCTCTCAGCTCTCCCCGTCCAATCCAGTACAATCCACGCCGTCTCGATTGGCCGACGCCGCCAAGTCTGTGTGGGGTGCGATCGGCTCGCTGGGTGATCCTGATTGGAGTCGTGGATTTCCATCAGTGGCCACGTATCATTCAATCACATTAATTTCCAACTGTATCATTCAATCAGTGGCAAATTTCCAACTGTATCATCTTACAGATTCTGCCCATAATAATATCAAATACCACATTAATTTGGATTTGTGATGATGAGATAGTAATTAGATACAAATACTACTGCCTTCTTTTGCAGCAGTAAGAGAGTTACTGTTATGAATAGGAATATTGTTAGGAGGACGGCATATATTTTTGTTGTGGGAGGTAGTTGAATGAGGCTCTAGACCTCAGTGCGGCTTAGGGCCAGTTTGGTAGAGGACTCCTTCCTGAATCCTGATGCTTCTTGATTCTGTGATGAGAGTGCTTCTGGTGGGGACCAAGGTGGGGAGCAGGGTAGGGAGTGATTCTAGATTGATTCTAGCAGTGGTTGAACAGAGAGCTATGGAGAATGTTTTTTAGCTCCCAGTTCGTAGTAACGGAGAAGTGATTCGCATCAGCTCCTCACCAGAATCTAGTTGCATTTGAACTATTTCGTAGGGCTCCCCGCGCGCCCTGCGGTCGGCCACCAGCCATCGTCTAACCGCGCGCGCCCTGCTAGCTAGCTTCTCCAACCGTACGTGCGCGCGCCCTGCTAGCTAGCTTCTTCCTTTGTTTTTTTTGCTAAGCTGACGTGCCCCACTGCTACTCCAGAGGAGCAAGGCCGACCGCGCGCACTGCTACGAGTCCGGCGGAGAAGCGCCGGCCGGCGCGGCCACGGCTGTGCGCGTGCGCGAGCAGGCCTACGGTACTGTCGTCCGATCCCAGGTAAGTTTTATGTCTCCTAACCTTTTAGTTCATGTAAAACTTCAATAGTAATCCACACATACAACTCTAAATTATGCTACAGTGTTTAAATGTAAATTAGTGGAGAAGGAGGCAGTTAATTGTGAGTTGATAACCTGAAATATATTTTTTCTATAACTTTGATGTTGCAGTCACTGAGTTTCTAAGAAGTAGTCCTAAACCATGGTGGATAAGACATGGATCAATGATGATGCTAGGTACAAATCCATTATAACACAAATATAAATGTGATATCTATAGCTTAAATGGAATTTAACCTAAGAATGAAAATGATGATGCATGTAGGCACGGCAAGACATATTTACAAGGTGTAAACAGCTTCTTGGCTTTTGCATTTAGAAATTCGGCTGTAGGGAACAAGATTTTATGCCCTTGTAGAAAGTGTGTTAACTCGTTTTGGAAAGAGGCAAGTGAAATACGTGAGCACTTAATATGCGATGGGTTTCTAAAAGGGTACACGATATGGAACTTGCATGGGGAGACTAGCTCTGTTGTGAATCATGGAAACTATGATTACAATGAGGTTATGGAGGAACCTAATGAAGATGATGACATTTCTGATTTGCTTAGAGACTTAGCTACTGGTTTAGATGATAGAGGAGATTTTGAGGATACAAGCTCTTTTGTTGACCCCTGTGAGGAGCTAGTTGCTATTCAAAAGTTGGTTGCAGAAAATAGCAAAGAGTTATATCCAAACTGCAAGAAATATACGCAGCTACGTTTCCTGATTAGATTACTCCACATCAAACTCCTCGGAGGATGGACTGATAGATCTTTTAACTTACTACTTGATTTACTTAATGATGCACTCCCTGAGGGTTCAGCACTCCCGAAAATTTTTTATGAAGCTAAGAAATTGGTGAAAACCGTAGGAATTGGGTATATAAGTATTCATTCATGCGAAAATGATTGCATTCTCTATTGGAAGGAGAATTTAGATCTGAATTCATGTCCAAAATGTAAGGTTTCACGATGGAAATCAATAAAGAAGAGTCTAGATGGGAAACATGTGTATAAGGTTCCAAAGAAGGTTCTTCGATACTTCCCAATAAAGAAAATGCTCCAAAGGTTATTTTTGACCTCCAAAATAGCAAATCTAACACGATGGCATGATGAAGGTCGAAAAAAAGATGGTTTACTTAGACATCCAGCAGATTCACCCCTATGGCAGGACTTTGACAACAAACATCCAGAGTTTGCTGCAGATAGCCGTAATATTCGCCTTGCATTTGCAACTGATGGCTTTAATCCATTTAGGTCCATGAATGTTAGCTATAGTGTTTGGCCTGGTATTTGTATTCCGTACAACTTTCCACCTTCAATGTGCATGAAGCAGTCAAATTTCATCCTTTCTTTGTTGATTCCTGGTCGAAATGGACCTGGTAGTGACATGGATGTCTATTTTCAACCCCTTGTTGATGATCTGCTAGATATGTTCGTCAATGGAGCTAGAACTTATGATGCTTCAAAGGGTGAATTCTTCAAGTTGCGAGCTGCACTATTATGGACTATTACTGATTTCCCAGGTCTAGGATACACATCTGGATCTGTCACATCTGGTGAAGCAGCATGTCCTGATTGCAACTACCACACTTGTTCACTTAGACTTAGTAATGGCAGCAAGAATTGCTATATGGATCATCGTAGATTCTTGCTTGATGACCATCCATTTAGGTTTGACATTGATAGATTTGGTAAAACTGAGTTTAGGCCAGCACCTACTCCGCTTTCTGGAGAACAAATTTTAGAGTGCACTAAAGATCTTAATCAAACTTTTGGCAAGGATCCATCTAGAAAGAAACCGGCAAACAAGAGACGCAAGAAAGGGGAACCATTAGTCATTCTCAAAAGGAGATCTATTTGGTTTCAACTACCATACTGGAAAGATTTATTGTTGAGACATAATTTTGACATCATGCACATAGGGAAAAATGTGAGTGAAAGCTTACTTAATACATTCCTGGGCACAGATGGGAAATCAAAGGATAACTTGAATTCTCGGTTGGACCTTCAGGCCCTAGGTATTAGAAGTGATCTTCACCCTATTGAAGTAGAAGACCAACTTTATTTACCACCAGCACCTTACTCAATGAGTCCTGCCGAGAGGAAATTATTTTGCCAAGTACTAAAAGGGGTGAAGTTTCCTGATGGTTATGCAGCTGATATACGACATAATGTACATGTCAATGAGAGGAAAATAATTGGACTTAAGAGTCATGAGTGCCACATTATTCTACAACACTTGCTGCCACTTGCTGTTAGAAAAATATTGCCTACAATAGTCAGTGCTGGAGTGATCCGTATATCTAATTTTTTCAAGAAACTTTCTGCACCAGTCATTCGAATAAGTGACATGAAAAGTCTTGAGGCTGATATAGCTGAAACTCTGAGCTTTCTTGAGACTATATTCCTGCCTTCTTTTTTTGATATTATGGTACACTTGATGGTACATCTTCCCGCTCAAGCAAAAATAGCAGGTCCAGCCCATTTTCGAAGCATGTGGCCGATAGAGAGGTACTTTCATATGCATATTGTAGCATAGCGAATAAAAATCATGTACGCTATGCTATAATGTTATCAATGATCCTTTTATTTATGTGCATAGGTATCTAATGAGATTGAAGGGTTCTGTTCATACAAAAAGTCATTGTGAAGGATCAATCATGGAGTGGTCTATGTTTACTGAATGCCTTACATTTTGTGCTCGCTATTTACATGGCGAGTCTCAATTGAACCATCTTGATGCTAATGATGAAGATTGTAGTACAACTCCTTTCTTCCATATAATTGGTCGTGGATTGTCTGGAAAATGCATAGTTACTTTAGACCACAAGACATGGCTACAAGCCCACAGATATATTTTGTTCAACTATTACAATATAGGGCCTTACTTGGAGTAAGTTATCTATATAAGTATATATCTTCTCATCACATGATCACTACCTTTTGCATGTTGAAGTGATAAAATGACCTTTACAGCAAGAATGCTCACTATCTATCCTCAAATGGTCTTCAAAATAAACGAGATATCAACCGCATACAACATCAATCCTTTCATGAGTGGCTTAGGTTGCATGTAAGTAAGAAATAAACTTAATAGATTTATTTGAGATGGAATTCACATATATTTTAACGGTAGCATTTCAAATTCAGGTGGAAGAAACGTGTGAAGAAGCATCAGACGAGATTAAAATTTTAGCCAAGGCACCAATGATGGTTGCACACAAGTATAATAGCTATACCATAAATGGATTCAATTTCCACACACACTCCTATGATGAGGGTAGAGCTATTCAAAATAGTGGGGTTGTTGTAGTTGCAGAGTCAACAAGCTTTGACAGGGGTAATAATGATAATGTCATAATAGGAAATAAGACCTATTTTGGTATTATCAATGAAATTGTTGAACTAAACTATAACCACAAAGGTACGGTCGTGCTTTTCAAATGTGATTGGGTTGACAACCGTGTGCAGAACAAGTGGGTGAAAACTGACCAGTTAGGTATCACATCTGTCAATTTTAAGCACTTGTTCAATACAGGTGAAAAATTATCAGATGAGCCTTTCATTCTAGCATCACAAGCAGTCCAAGTATACTATGTTCCTGATCCAATTGATATTGAATGGGCTGCTGTTGTTCAATCTAAAGCAAGAGATGTGTATGACCTGGATAATTTGGAGAACGAGCACATAGATAATGATAATCAGTTTTTTGCCCCACTAGTTGATCTAAATGGCAATGTGACTATTGATATTGTTAATGGGATTGTCCCTGCTGTTAGAAGAGACATAGATGGTTACCTAGTTGATCCTAAAACATCTAAAACAAAATCTGCAAAGTAAGTTCTTTTCTTCATTTCTGCAAAGTAGCTGGTATGTATTGAGTACTTCTTTTCAAGGAGTTGCTAATTTCTTTATTCTTTGTAGAAGAAAAAATGGCAAACGAAAGAAGAAAGCATAACGAAGCTATGGTCAACATGTATGAGATATCTTTTTTTGGTTGGAGAATCAGAAAATCTTCGATGTAGATGATGCTGTCTTTAACTGGTTTTTAACCACTGCTGGAAGGAAATGGAAGGATTTTAAGTCAACCCTAAAGGTGCAGTATTTTAATGAGAATTTAACAGAAGAGGACATGAAGAACAAACATAGTGGAAGGGTTAGTGATGAGGATTGGAAGTTTCTTTCTGAATATTGGGTGTCTCCTGAATGTGAAGGAAAGACAAAAAAAGCCAAATTTAGTCGTTCAAAGGTTGGGGTACTTCATACATCTGGTAGCAAGAGCTTTGCTCGCTCTGGCCATGAAATGGTATTGAAGCAATTTGACTGTTGAATTTACATTATGATTTTTCATTTTCAATTGTTAATATTAAAACAATTTACAGTCTAAGGAACTAGGACGCCCTCCTCGAAGAGATGAACTCTATATCAAAACACATACCAGAAAGAATGGAGTTCCAACAAGACTTGCTGAACCAGTTATTGTAAGTTTTTGTGAACTTGACATTTATTGTAAGGTGTTTTTTGCATCACATTTGCTACTGTTTCCTATAGTGGTAGGTACTGAACCTTTCTCTTTTGCAACTCAATTTGGGTAGAACAAACTTAAAGAATATGTTGAGGCCCATCCAGAGTTGAAGGAAAGAACAATTCAAGAAGGTGATGCTTTTGCTGCTGTTTGTGGAGAGAAAGAGCCAAGAGGACGTGTCCGAGTTTTGGGTCTAGGACCAACTCCCCAAGATATTGGTACCCCGGGCTTGAGAAGTTACACACCCACAAGACTCCAAATGGAAGTCCTAGCCCGCAAAAAGGCTGAACGTGAGAAAGCTGCTCTAGAACAACGCATAGCAGAAATGGAGGAGAAAATGCAGGAGCAAAGGATGGCTCATGAAATGAGAGATGTGGAAATCATCTCGCATGATGGTTCTAATACACGACACCATCCGGTAAAGTAGCTGAACATCTAAGAGTCATTTTGAAATCTATGGAATATTTATTACTTATTACCCTCATATTTATTTTAGGACACGAGGTCTGGACAACATATTGATCAAACACATAATATTGCTCAGTTTCATGAAGATGAAGCTTATGTGGAGGATGAAATCTCTGATGAGGGTGAAAACTTGCTTGGCAGCAATCATGTTAGTGTTACCCCTGCAGTACATCCATCTAAAGGCAACCCTATCAATGGTACCCCAACAATGCAGCCCTCTAGCAAGACGACCAATACAACCCCAGTAGTGTAGCTATCTCAAGGCAACCCTACTAATGCGTCCCTAGCAGTGCAGCCCTGTCAAGGCAACACTAGAGCTATCCCAGCAAGTCTGCCTCTTCACACTGAACTTGTAAGTTTTTCATCCATCCTTCAAAGTTTCTAATTCTCATTTGCTAGTGGTTCTGTACATTTATTATATTCTTATAATTTCATTGTTTGCTTCAGATTGGAAAGGATGTGATCTTATATGCCATATTGAGAGATCATCCTGTGGCTAAGGGAACAATTATTTCAACTAATCCAAGCTCAGTGCTAGGAGGAGTTGCTCTAGGAAAGCAATATTGTGAGGTTGTTGTGAATGTTGTGCTGAAAAGGGATGCCCTTCTACCTCGCCCATATGGTTATTTGGAGGAGATGGGTGATGCTGATCGGATGTCGATCGCATGGCCGTACAAGAGAGTAATAAGCTATCTCTTTGTTGTTTTTTCATATATGATGATTGCATATTTTCTAACTAATGGTTTCTATGATTATATAGCTAAAGGTGAGCAAGACATCAAAATCATCACAGAGTGCTACAGGTATATATATGATTGACATTGTACCACTAATTTCAGTAGATATTCTTGGTTATGACTGCTTCTGGCTATGTGGCTGATTTCAGTAGATATTCTTGATTTTAGTAGGTATGTGGCTGGTACTAGTTAGAAGGTGTTTACATCTCCATGATGCTCCTTAAGTTCCCAAATTCAGCAGGAATGTGTCCAGCTACATTATTTTTGCTTAAGTTTCTGTAGGAATTAGAGTAGCTGCTCTCTAAAATTCATGCAGCTCAATAAGCAGCAGCAAGGTGTTGTGATCATGCAGTTCTGTTGCGTTCAACTATTGTATATTTAGCTTAATCATGGAGCAATGGTGGTATCTATTCTATAGTTTATTTTGGAATGGATTTCTAAGTAGTCTACTAATGATTTGGGTTTTAATTTTGTCAGGATGGAGGTCCTAGAGGTAGTAAGTCACTTGTTTACTCCATGATGACAATAGCACGCAGATTGCGGTGGTGCCTATGGATGCTACAAGAAGAAAGATCAAAAGTTCTTTTGGATGGATGCAGCTACATATTTTGTTTTGTATTTTCTCCAAAAGAGAAATTTGCAAGTGAACTTAAAATTGTGAAACCAACATGTGGTTGTACTAGCTAGTATCTCTGAGCTTTCACAAGCCAAACTTAGTGTTGTTGCTGCTTATTTTGATCTTTATTACAACAAAAGCAAACTTGTGAACTTTATGTATGAATGTAGTACAATTGTTATTGTCATGAATGAAAACATGAGCTATGTCAACATGAGCTATGTATGAATGCAGTACAATTGCTATGTATGAATGCAGTACAATTATTATCTGATGTTGATGATAATTGGAAATTGCTAGTAATATATTTTTTTAGGCTCATATAGCCGTAGCGTTTGATTGGTAGTCGGTAAAAATACATATATCGCATCAGACAGTGTGTCGGTATAAGTTCTAATAGCGTTTGATTGTTAGTCGGTAAAAATGCATATATCGCATCAGACAGTGTGTCGGTATAAGTTGTAACAGACTGTCCGTCGGGATAGATATGTTAGTCGGTATATCTTTTTAACGTCTAACCGTTCGTCGGTATAAACATGTCTGTCGCTATAGGTTTATGCCGACGCCACTTACAGCGTCAGAAAGTGTTAGTCGGTATAACTCTATAGCGACTGATAGTACGTTGCTATAACGGTTTATACCGACTGTAAGTAAGTCGTTATTGCTAGGTTGTGGTATAGTGTTGAATCAAGCTGAATCTGTGTGATTTTAGCGATTGGTAGAGATTGACCATTCTTTTTTATTTATCACCGTTTAATTAAAAATGAACTAGTGGACGATAAATATTCGAGAATGAGATAATATTATTTACCTCCAAATGTTAACTTGGAGCTGCAGATGTTGATAAACCTTTCTTTGTCAGGAGCCCGGACTGGGAAAAATACGAAGAACCTGATTGAGCACGCCTTTGTTGTTTGCGGAAATCAAAACATTTTTTTTTAATCTTTGTATACTTGCTCTACTCTCACTCAACTTTTTACTACCAGCATTTGGACAGATTAAAAATGACTATAGTGCCAGAATCAGAACCCCAGAACCAGAATCCTATGATGGAAACGTGGCCACAACAAAATGTCATTGGTGTTGGGGCCAATGTAGGCCAATAGGTCTCAAGCATAAACAGTAATCGTGGGTATCTTTACAGTACCTAAACGCATTTAGGTCTAGGATGATGAAGATTCCATAGGATCCAGAAGGTATAATTTATAAGGCAGGTCGAGTCAGGTTTAGTCCTTTCTGTACAAATACAATAAAAAATATCTATTAAAAATTAAGCAAAAATAATCCAGATGAAACTCTCAAGTCTCATCCTCCCGTCAGCGGCCACGCCGATCAGCGCCCAGGACCGGACGCAGCATGCTGCCAACAGTGCCCTCTCTTGCGAGAAAAAAAATGCAAACTCATCCCTTCGCGGCTCCTTAGAGCATCTTCAACTCCAACTGTTATGTAAAATGATTCCTAATTCTTAGTTTAAAAAGTTATTATAAAAAACACGTCTTCAGTAGCACCCTAAACGATGTTGCTAAATTTATGAAGTTGCTATTTTATCTTTTCTTGTCCCACATTTGACAATCCGAGGAGACTCCTCAAAGCATTTTTCGTGTGAAATTAGTGTTCTATGGCTTCTGTTTTTATACTCTTTTATTTTTAATAATAAATTCCGGGTTACTATGTGGAGAAGAATTTTGCTGCATGTTAGAGTTTTTTATTTCTACAGTTTGCAATTTAGGTCATATTTAAAATCGACTAATCATATATATTTGTGTTTGTTTGTATGTAGATTTTTCTGTACGCAGATTTTAGAACCATTGGAAGAACATATTATGTTCCTTGGGAAGAACATAAAACTTTCTAGAACGTGAGAAAGAGAGGAGTTTCTAGCTGATATAATTTGAAATATTTGGCAGCTAAAAATAGAGAACTACTGGAGAACACATGTTTTTAACAACCTACTATCATTTGGCTAGGAAGCTTTTTTTTTTACAAAACTACTGGAGATGCTCTTGTATCCGTAGCCTGCAGACCCACGCTAACAGAAATTAGAGAATGTCACTTGGCGGCTTAGGGCTTCCTGTGACTTCTGTATGTGGGCCTGCAGGTCACTTGCGATGATACTTGGTGTGAGAATCGAGAACTAGTGTCCCTCTGATGGGAATGGGACTTCTTATGTAGTATTGATTCCTATCCAGCTATCTTACATTACATTCCTACCACGCTGTTTAGTAGCACAATGCCCTGCTTGATCCAGCATGGGCTTTTCATACCACGTTTCCTCTTCCAGCTGATGTGCTATAATGGTAAATCAGAGTCATCACACTGGAAATTGCTTAACTAGTAGTCATCAAGTTTTTTATGGTATTTGCCTAACAGACACTCAAGTTCTTGTTCACCCACAATGCGTGGGTTCTTTGACTTGCAGATCCCCCACCCCATACAGTATGCTTCCTCTCCCTGAGCACTCAAGTTCCCAGCTTTACGATCATGGTCTGGTATTGAGAACTGATATCTGCGTGTTCGTCTCCAAACGGATGTTGGATGGGATATATTCTTTTCTTCATCCGGTGCCATCTCATCGGTCCAAACTCGTGCTCTAACAGAGAAGCTGAAAAGGCAATTTACCAGCTGCTGAGGAGTCTTGTAACTATTTTGATATCCGACAGGTTTAAGCGAGAAGAAAGGATTTCGATGTCTGACAGGTTTCATAGAGAAGAAAGGCGGGTTCCTGAGACTTTGCAGGAGATTCTTATCTTGCAAAGAATGCCCACCGCCACAAGCCATGGGCCATGACTCGCAAAAGAAGCTCTTTTGGCACCTTGCAATTCCAATTCCATTCGTTACCGTTTCTTGCCCGTTTTCCCTTCAATCCCCTTTCAGTTTCATCTTCTTCCTTCATGGATCAAGGCGCTGGCGGCTTTCCATGATCGGCTTGTGCCATTTCAAGTGCCCCCGCTGGCCAGTGGATCCAGGCAGGCGAGTCCGCTACGGAGGTAAGCCGGGCAGCCATGCGCGGCATCAGGGAGAGCCTCAGAACGGTGCAGGGCAGCCTGCTGCGCCTGGAGGCAGTCGTGCTCCTGAGCGCGCTCATCCTCGCCGCCCTGGTGCTCTACGGCTCCGCCAACCGCCGCAGCAGCGACAAGCTGCTCCGCGGCGCCATGTGGATGGCCTACTCCATGTCCTACGTGGTGGTCTCCTACGCCGTGGGGATCATCCAGGACGGGCCCTTCCGCGGCGAGACGTTCGTGCTCTGGGCGGCCGCGCTGCTGCTCATCCAGGCGAGCGCGTACTCGGCGCCCGTGCACAGCCGCCGCGACGTGGACCAGCGCAAGAAGCTGCTGCTGCAGCACGTCCTCCAGACGGGCCTCGTGCTCTGGCTCATCGTCAACGCCACCGGCCACAACGCCAGCTACCGCGCCGCCATCTGGGCGTTCTGGGCGCTCAACGTGCTCAAGACGGCTGCCAAGATAGCCGAGATGATCGAGGTCAGCCGCCCCGACATGTCTGTCAGGGTTGTCGCCGAGTACATGGCCGAGTACATGGCTGAGGCTGACGGCGTCCAGCAGCAGCCTGCAGCTGACCCCGCCACCATGCAAGGGTACGCGTACATCTTCCACGGCGAGGAGGTGATGGAGCCGGTCATCCACACCGGCGGCCACCGCGTCCGGGAAAACATGCTCTCCCAGAGCGCCATCAAGTCGGTCGTCACGATCGACCAAGTTTACCAATGGATCGATCAGCAGCCGGACAGCGATGTCGAGAAGGACAGGGCCAAGGACTTCTGCCTCGCGTTCGCCCTGTTCAAACTTCTGAAGCGCCGGTTCTACGGGTACGTTCCGGCGGAGGCCGGCTCGGAGAAGGCGCGCAGCCTCGTCCTCAACGGGCTCATCCACATGGGCGCCACCGGCCCTGACGCCGCCTTCCGGGTCGTCGAGGCGGAGCTCGCCTTCCTCTACGACTTCTTCTACACCAGGAACATCGTGCTGGTGGGAGCCAAGACGTACATCTGCATCGCCGTTGCCGTGGCGGGGCTGACCATGTGGACGGCGTTCTTCGGCACGCTCGGCCCCGGCTACCACCGCCTCCACATCGGCGTGCGCAACCTCGACCGCTCCGTCACCATGCTCATTGTCGTGATCACCGCGGGCCTTGAGGTGTTCCAGGCGGTGGCCGGCTTCTCCTCCAACTGGAGGTACGTTAAGACCGTGTACCGCTGCGTGCGCGACGACCGGCGGTGGTCGGGGCGGCGGCTGGGCCACCACCTGTGGTGGAAGCAGAGCATCGCGCCGCCGGAGACGAGGTACTGGGAGGACAAGGTCGGCCAGTACGTGCTCCTGAAGCGATTCCAACGCCGGCCGCGCAACCTGCTCTCGTGGCTGACGCTTTACCTGGTGGAGCCGCGTCGGCAGGGCCAGAAGCGGGGCAGGAGGAAGCCGCTGCCTCCCGAGGTGAAGCGCGCAATACTCCTCTGGCTCAAACAGAACCATTGCCACCTCAGCAATGGTGTGGCGACGCTGCGAAAGCACCATCTGCTGCCGCGTCTGGCATGGGCGTGCAGGCTTCCCATGGTCACCGATCAGATCTTGGCGTGGCACGTGGTCACCACGAGCTGTGACTGGTCTTATAGTTTCCGTCCAGCTGGCCGCTTCGCAGCCGGTGACGACCACCATCGGCTCGTCGCGAAGAAGTTGTCCAACTACTGCGCCTACCTGGTGGCGTTCGTGCCGGAGATGCTGCCGGACCCCAGCTACAACGCCGAGCAGATATTCGACACGGCGGTGCAGCAGGCGCGGGACCACCTGGACGGCTGCAGAACGCGGAGCAGCATAATCGCCAGGCTAGAGGAGATGGAGATCGCAGAGCGGCCGTACGTGCAGGAAAGTGGCACATACGATAGAGCCGTCGGCGCCACCGTCATCGAGAGGGCGGCGGTGCTTTGGGGGCAGCTCAGGGCGGCCTTTGGAGTCGACGACGCGCGGCGGTGGGAGGTGCTGGCCGAGTTCTGGACGGAGCTCGTGCTGTTCCTCGCGCCATCGGACAACGTGGACATTCACGCTGAGATGCTCGGCGCCGGCGGCGAGTTCATGACGCAGCTGTGGGCGCTGCTGTCTCATGCCGGCGTCCTGGAGCGACCACCAATCATGCAGAGGCAATGACGGAGTGATTATTGCTGAGTTTGTCTATGTATCATTCGAGTGTTTAGAATGCCGTTGTCATACGATTTTTCAACGAGCTCGGCTACAATTACGAGTTTAGTGGTAAACTGAGGTACGACACTAGAATTATCTAATAATTCATGATTTATTAATCCAAAACAAGAGACAACAACAACCATAGATCAACGTCGGTATTTAAGTTACACATGTGAACTCTACATAAAGCACTTCTCATTTTCAACCTATTAGATCCACATCAAACGTTTAGTATCAAATGGGTGAGAGAACAAAATTACAGCTAAAATTTTAGACGCGAACTCTCATTTATAAAAAAAAACACCGATAAGTGCATCCCGTATAATAGAGAAAAAATAAAACAAATTGAAGAGATCAGACAGTAGATAAAGAAGTGTACGCCAGATTTGATGGCCAAACTTTGCGCGTCAGTGTCACAAACAACCGGGTGTTGTTTAACATTACTCTCGTTGAACAATAAACCTGAAAATAATCTATTTGCAGATCTGCGCGTCTCTCTGTCTACATTTGACATGGTTTAGATCCCACAACACCTAATTTTTATAAGTGTAGTGGACCGACTCCATTCCAATTTTTAAAAATGGGGTAGTTCTATTCTACGTTCAGAATATATTCATTCTGTTTTTTGTTTGATTGAATAGTAGAATATAGCGAAGTCGTTATATTCTTTGTTTGTTTGTAGAGCCATATGGATATAGAGGAGAGGAGAGGGAGAAGAGCGCTCTAATCGTTTTGGTGGAGCAGGAGTATTCCAACTATGTATAGTTATTTTTATGTGTAGACTCCAAGAGTCACTCTGATCCTCTTTTATTGAAAACCAAATATTTAGAAAATATGAATATAACTGCTCAATTTTCCTCCACTTCTCAACCAAACACACCTTAAGTTATGCACAGTGCGCTGCCCCTGATGGCCTTGCTTGCCTGAGGGGAGTTCGATGATAAGAGTTTTGACTGGTCCAGAAAGATTTTTCTATGTCCAGTACGTATGATGTTGAAGTCTTTGTTGCTAGTTCTCGGTGTTACAAAATGAACGTTTGATCACCTTCCTCAGAATAGAACCCTGAGAATAGAACGAAAGAAAACGTTTGGTGAGTGAGTGTATAATCGATGACAAAGGTAGATAATCTCACATTAACTTCATGAGAGAGTTGAAGATATATATATACATATATATATATATATATGTGTGTGTGAAGTACCATTTTGGCTGCTTTTATAGATTGGTGAAGTTGTGAGTGTTTACCTAGAGTTATGTGAAGCTAAGCTAGATTTTGCAAAGTGAAGCAGTGCTAAACAATTCTTAGAATATATCAGTCATATCAAACTAATTTATTCTACCATTAGTTTTTCTCTGTCTATAACTACTAAGGAAGTGCTTCCATATAGGTGATAGAAGTTGTATCAAAATTTTCAATTATGTAGGCTAGGTTGACCCTTAAACTTATTTTAGAGAAGGTATAGTATTAAACCAGTGTGGAGTCACGTAATGAGCAACAACTTTTGGCGTCAGAATCAGTTCTGGACGTCAAAAGCTACGCTTGTAAATTCACCTATGTAAGAATCGTTTATATAAAAATCGTTCAAATTAATATGAATATAGAATTTATCGAGTGGTCACGATAGAAGGAATCTAGAAAAAATCTAATGATTTCTAAAATTTAAACTGTAATTTGGAGTTTGTAAAAAAGTTGTCCAATGATTTTTAGGGGGTGTTTGAATGCACTAAAACTAATAGTTAGTTAGCTAAAAATTGTTAGTAGAATTAGCTAGCTAACAAATAACTACCTGACTATTAACTAATTTACCAAAAATAGCTAATAGCTGAACTATTAGCTAGAGTGTTTGGATGTCTCAACTAATTTTAGCCACTAACTATTAGTTATAGTGCATTCAAACACCCCCTTAGATTTTATAAGAAAAAAAACTGTCCAAACAGACCCAATGTTTGGTTTGGATGCGTGCCTGCATCAGAGCCAAACCACGGCATCGGGCATCCACATTCCAGCTCCGGGCCAGGGAAAAAACTTTCTGGACTGCGTTCACCTTGCCTTTTCTTCTCCCGTTCACCCCGCCCCGCGTGCGCTCTCTCCCTCTCGCGGGGACGACTGGGCGACCGCCGCCGCCCAAGCCAGGTGCCAGGTCTTCGTCGGACCCTTCGCTGGTGACGAGGACCTACCAGGTATGCCCGCCCCTTTTGTCCCCCTCCTGCCGTGCGAAACCGAGAGCCCAAACCCTAATTTAAGCTATTAGGTCATCTGTATTCGGATCTGATCTAATTATAAGTAGCTTGATTAAAAAACAAGTGTATATACGTATTATGCCCACTAACTTCGTTTTTTGTTTGAAAAAAATGTTTTTTGTTTACACCCCTGTCCCTTGCTGGGTCCGTCCCAGTCTGAATCCTGTAATCAGTGCTGGAGCATGTATATTTTTTAGATGATTACTGGTCAGTGGTAACAGCCCCCCCCTCCTCGGTTTGTAGGGGAGTACAAACCTGGGAAGCATGAGTTTATAATAAAACTATTTGGCACGAGTGCTAATTTCCCAGGGACCTAATAAAGCTTTCTGAATTGCTGGGTGCTGGTTTTCCACCAGGCCATAATATTTTTTTCACCCATTCACGCGTTTGGTGTGTGGACTGATTTTGTTCTGCATACAGCTGCGAATAAGGTTGTCTGGAGCGGTCGTGGATTTTGTGGATGGCAGGTTCTGCAGTAACAGATGATTCAGCTGCTAGCACAACTGGAATGAGGGATGATGAACGCAGTCTCTCTGGCGAGTCCTTCTCCGAGTGGAGGTCCTGTGAGCGGGCAGACAGTGACACCCCTTCAACATCCCCACCCTTCTGGGATAGCGACGGTGATGATGAGGATCCTGGTGCGTGAATGCACTTGATCTAATGTCTGTTACTTTGGTGTGCTAAATGATTTTGTTCTACATGGCCAAAATTTCATTGACCTACTTATGATTAACATAGTAGATATAGTAGCTTGTTCCCGAAGTCTTGACATCTTACAAAAGCTCTGGTTAAAAAGTTTTTAGCTTTAAGGGAGAGTGCGCATTTTGTTTATTCATCGATTGTCGCATGCTAGCTGAAGGCCTATATGTAGTGAACAGACCATGCTTACCGCTGCTAAAGGGACTGGTATTGCTTCCTCCATCAATATTTTAGATAGTGTTCTAGAAGGTAGAATATGCTGCTACCTAGGCGTTTATCGCCACCATTCTGCCACACAAGAGCACAGTCGATAGTCTGGGCAGTTTTATCGACTAGGTGGTCCGAGTTGGTGACTAATTGGGCTAGGCAGTGTGGGGCTTGTGCCAGCTGGTTGGGAGGAGGATGAAAAGGTGCAGATTGAGACGTGGAAGAAGGGGGATGGTGGTCAGTTAGCGGCAGTTTCCATGAAGCAGAGGTGGGTCTACTTGAAAACCTTTACATTGTTGATTTCTACTGGTCATGAACTGGTGAGGAGGAAACCGGGAGGTGGTGGTGGACAAGGAGGTAGTTGTGGCGATGACAGCTGCGGAGTGGAGGATGGAAGAAAGAACTTTTGGTCATTCTGGGCATCTTGCTTAGTCCGGGTCCGTTGTTCAAAAGTGGAAACATATTTTAGTCCAAGAAAAATAACCATTGTTGGCACTGGGAAAGTAGTAGTTGGTCTATTAGGAATATAAGTGCGTGTCTTATCAGAAGTTAAATTTTAGTATTTTCCAGTTATGTAAGGTCCAAACTTCAGAAAAGGTTCCTGTTTTAGCATTGGGGGCATACCAATTGGTCCATTAGGCAGTGCCATAGCACGTGAGGTTACTTGACATTATTCAGACAGACAGACACCATAGTGAATGGTGCTTATGACTGACTCACATTTGCTATCTAGTCCGCTGACTGATAGCATACCTGTATGATGCTTCAATTCATCCGCTGACTGATAATATCTGTCACTTATGGGGAAAAACATAGATAGCGGTTGAGTCAAAATGGCAGATGAGTCTTATCTCTGATCATATTCAGATTGCATACACAGTAGTATTTGAAATAAATCAGTTGAGTTTTTTTGCCACAAATTATCCTATGAACAAAGAAAACTTTATGAGTCCACTTTCATTTTTTATTGAGAGCATCCAGATGACCTTGATTACTGCCACTCTGCCTTACCTTTTGTAAATGTTAATAATATGCCACTTATGTAGACTTCGTTTTTTTGGAGTACTAAACTGCAATAGAACTTTCTAAAAGTTTGTTTGTCATGCTTTTTTTTTCTCTACACTCTACAGAAGAGCTGCATATATCATTATATTAAGAAGAAGAAAGGGGTTTAAAACTCGTACAGCACCGGACCAACCCACTTTGAAACACTTACACTAACACGCCTATTACAAGGATGAAAACATGACTGCAACCTAGGAGAAAACTAGCCACCATCTGGTGCAAATGCAGCGAGATAAGAAATACCTTGAACCTGTCCAGACCCCCACAATGCTGTTCTTCTCTAGTGAGTGACAAAACTCCAGCTAGATTAAGAATGCCATAAAACACACACAAGCTGCAATGATACCAAATTGACCAAGCACCCAAAATGATAGAATTGAGCTCTTTTTTGACCTGATGATCATCATCTCTTTCATTTGTTCTAGCCCACCAATCATCAAAAGAAAGATCATCAGGTTGTGGGGTTAGATCCTGCAGTCTAACCTTTTGCAATATGCTGAAACACACTTGGCGAGCAGAAACACAAGATGTAAGCAGATGATCGATTTTCAGCTGAGCCTGATCACAACGGTGACAATGCTCAGGGTGTTGTAGTCCCCGATGTTGGCTGTTCAACGCTTACTAATTTTGCATGCTGATCATGACCTAATTAATTTTAGCCTCTATTTTCTGTTGCTGCAAGGATAATATAGGTTCTTTCCCCCATTCAAGTCTACATTTTATTGCTCATAATTGTTTTCAAAGATAACATGATGTTTCCTAAGTTCTAAAGTTTTGTTTTGTGCTATCCATAGCTCATTTGGTTGAATTATCTTAACAGGCCCCAAGCCTTCAGAATTGTTTGGACGTTACACTTGGAGGATTGAAAACTTCTCGAAGGAGAAGAAAAGAGAAATGAAAAGTGAGCCATTTGAAGCTGGTGGTTACAAATGGTAAAGTTCTTGATGGCAATTATTTGGAAAACATTGTCTTGATGTTTCTCTTTTTTGCCCTTTTCTTTTTTCTCGAACGACGTAGGAGAGCTGCTTGTCATTTTATTAAGAAGAGAATAAAAAACAATGGAGGAGAGGCTGAGCCTGTTCCCCTAAGTGGCCGATTACAGGACTCTTAGCGGCACACGCTAAGAAAACACACACGACCACTGCCCAAAAAATGCCTAAGCAGCAATAGGTCAACCTACCAGGTCTGTTTGGGAACACTGTTTTTCAATACCACAGTTTACCGAATGTCAAGACATAACCATGGTATATTTTACATCAGTCTAATCCAACACCTGTTTGGAGACAGCATTTTGGTTGCAACATAGGAGGGAAGGAGAAAAGGCAAGACTGCAGCCATGCGCTAGCGAAAAAACTTTTGGTCCAGACAAGAAGCTCTTGCAGAAACCTTAGAGCATATCCAGCCTAGATCTCATATGGCCTCCTATCCTTCTTTTAAGGGCCCATGAAAATAGTGTACAGTAGAAAAACTGAGGAGGGAGTGCGCTGAGAAGTAAGGTTTGAAACATGGATGAGGGGCTCCCATTTGGGGGAGGGGGGCAAAGTTCGAGGGTTTGGGTGGAGTTCCTCTTAGCTAGGGATGGCAGTGGGACGGGTTCGGGCCGGGTGGAGCGTTCACAGACCCACACCCGAAACCCGACCTGAACCCCATTTCGGGCTAAATTCCGCACCCGAACCCGCCGGGACCCGAGACCTGATGGGTTCTCCGAAACCCGAACATCAGTTGTACACCCAGACACATGCTTTTGTTGCCATAAGCGAGGCGAGGCGGCGACCTGACCCTGAAGCGGACTGCTCGACCACTTCACTTGTGACTTTGTGAGACACACAGCTCCTCTGCCCTTCCTCCTCAGACCACATCGCATTATTCATTGACACCTTTGCCAGGAGACATGCAACGCCTGTCAGCTTCCAAGTTGTAAACACCATAGAAATACACGCCGCAGCAACCCACAGCAGTAGGCACACAGCAGCAGCAGTGCAGCACACGCCAGTAGGCTCTAGGCTGGATGCTTGAACATGCAGCTTGCAGCAGCAGCACTCGGCAGTAGTCAGTAGGCTGGGCATGCAGCAGCAGCACACTGTTCACTTCACACTGCACACAGCATACAACACTACAGCAGCTAGGTCGTTAGGGAGTAGGCTGTGGGCGTCTGGGCTAGCGGCTAGGGCAGCAGGGAGCAGGCGCAGCTGAGCAGCGGCTGACGGGCTGAGCTTGAAGATCCGATATTGGGTTGTTTAGCTGGGCTCGTCTGCAGTCTGCTTTTTGGGCCCCGTGGGGAACCCACGGGTAGGGTTCAAGACCTGCCCCAAACCCGCATTTTTTGGGGTCCCAGAACCCTTAAACCTGTGGGCAAAAAAAGATACCCGCTCCTGCCCCCGACAGGTCCAAAATCCGCGGGTATCTGCCCCGAACCCGTCCCACTGCTATCCCTACTTTTAGCTCCAGCCCAACACCGTATCATTTTTTTCATGTTAGTATCTATGGGTGCTAAACGTGCTATTTTTCTCAGTATCATTTCTTTCCTTGCACTCCACTCTTATACAATTGCAACCCTAAAACCTATCATTATGTTGTCAATGTGTGCAATATTTGTTCTTGCCCAAAGAGCACCAACTTTTGTGGCATTGTGTATGTAAATAGCATTTATGCCTTTTTTTCTCAAACACGCATGAGGCATGACGGCAGGAGAGGTGTGCATCGTTATATTAAGAAGATAAAAAGGGTCCAAAATGGATCAACATTTATGTCTTACTGATAATGATTGATTTTCTGTGGTGTATTAATTGAAAATGTTGGCACCTAACCTGTGGATTGGAACACACTAAACACATTTCCCCATTATGTGCCATTTGCCATTTGCATACCAGGTTGACATGTTTCTTTTTGTCAAATGGTCTGTTGGTGTCCGTGGGGACTGGGGAACTAGAAGTAAGGAATTGGAGTAAATAATCCTGACATTTCTGCTTTATACCCATTATTGTGAACGTAGCACATTGCATTGAACATATATGATATACCCCCATGCTTTGTCTTTTGTCGCTGTGGAAAGCTGCTGGCATCAGAAAGCTATATAGTTTTATTCATGACCTAGTATATTTTACTCCTGTATCATTTTCTGGTATACATATTCTGTATGCTAACATGCTGACTTCTTCATTTTTCCCAAATTTATTACACAGGTATATTCTTGTATACCCTCAAGGATGTGATGTCTCTAATCATCTTTCATTATTCCTTTGCGTTGCTAATCATGACAAACTTCTCCCAGGTTTGATGTTGTGTCTGCTGCAATCTTTTACATGCCAGGGTACTGAGATTACCTTTCTGATCTTAACCTGTCAATTTCAGGATGGAGTCATTTTGCACAGTTCACTATAGCTGTAGCCAATATAGATCCTAAAAAGATGAAGTACTCAGGTGAGCTGAACTTGGTTTGTTTTCTTCTTGGAAGGTGCCCACAATAATTATCTTGACATTATCTTCAGGCATTAATCATGTAAGTTTTGTAGATACTTTGCATAGGTTCTGGAAGAAGGAGCATGATTGGGGATGGAAAAAGTTTATGGAGCTATCAAAGATTCAGGATGGTTTTCTTGTTGACGATGTTCTTGAAATCATAGCTCAAGTTCAGGTTATCAGGTGGTTAATCAGTTTCTGCTCTGATTGATATTGCTTCTGATTCACGGGTTCATGGGATTTCTACAAATATTCTGCCAATATATATTGAAATTGTGTTGCTCCTAGCAAACCCGTTGCTGATTCTACTGCGACCGTTCCCGTGAAGTAAAGCATAATGTTGCATTTGCTCTGGTTAATAGTTCTTTTGGTCATCGTATAGCCTTCAATAATTTATACTAAGGAGCAAACCGTTGTTGTACTCATCTAATTCTGTATTTTTGTATATGGGACAATTTTCCCATTGATGTTTGTTTGCTATATTGGCAACCTATTCTAAGTATTCTTGTAACATGCTAACATCAGATTGTTATATCTTTTTGACATTCAAGGGAGAAAGTGGATAGACCTTTTCGTTGCCTTGATCGTCCTTACCGGAGAGAATTGATCCGCATCTATATGACAAATGTGGAACAAATATACCGACGTTTTATTGAGGAGCGAAGAAGTAAATTAAGCAAGCTCATTGAGGACAAAATAAAATGGTCCAGGTTAGACAGTTGGCTTTCCTAGATTAATCTGTCATAATAAACTGGTCAGTGACTCAGTGTCACTTGCGGTTGTTTTATATTTTATATACTTCCTCCCATTGAAATCTTTGTTGGTCTTGCAGTTTTCGTGCTTTCTGGTCAGCAATTGACCCAAACACCAGACATCGCATGTCCAGGGAAAAGACTGACACCATATTGAAAATGTTAGTGAAGCAATTCTTTGTAGAGAAAGAAGTTACTTCCACATTAGTGATGGACTCCTTGTATACGAGTCTGAAGGCACTTGAATACCAGATGAAGGGCAGGAAAGGCAAAACAAAATTAGCAGATTTGGAAGAACTACCTGCGCCTATGGTCCATGTTGACATGGACATGTTTATTTTGGCTGATGATGTCATAGCTTTGCTTGAGAGAGCTGCCTTAGAACCCTTGCCTTGTCAACCTTTAGCCCCCAAGGATGATAAAACTTCCCAACCCCGCATGAAGGTAGGGAATATATAATTTGATATGTTATAGCTTGGTTTTATTTCCATTTTTTGCTCATCTTAGTAGGTGTCTATTTTCTTGGCCCTAGAACCTCGGATCAATTATGTTAGGACAATTTTCTTGCTAGTTTCTCATGCTTATCTGCAGGTAAATCTTTTGAACTCGTCTGGATTGGTTTAATGAACAAGTTAATAATTGCGTTTACTACTACTCTCATCACATGCACAAATATTGGATAGGGGTTTCATTTCCAGTCAGAACACCCTAGCATGTGATATTTTCTGAGATATGTTCTGTTTATACAAACAAATATTTGAGCATGCAATTAGTATGTTCTCTGCACTATCTTGGTAGGTTGGTCAACAGTTAGCTTGTTTTCATCGCATGGTATTGACTACTTGCTATATTCTGTATAAGCACATAGCCCTGCTTGATTCTGTTATATTTTGAGAAATGAAATCACTATTGCATAGAATCATTTATTTGGAGTGAAGTACACTTCCGACCCTTAAACTTGTCTGGCTGTGTCAACACGGTCCATAAACTTTTAAAGTATGCCTCTTAAAAGCTCAATATTTGTTCGGGTCTCTATCAGGCCCTAACGGGTTGTTATGGCCCACATGTCAGTCGTCGAGGAAGGAGAGAGAAGGGTGGGCAGGATCTAACAGACAACGACAACTGACATGTGGGCCACAACAATCCGTTAGGACGTAATAGAGACCCGAACAAAGATTGGGTCCTTAAAAGACATACTTTAAAAGTTTATGGACCGTGTTGACACAGGCAGACAAGTTGAAGGACCGGAAGTGCATTTTACTCATTTTTTTGTGATGCTCGTTTTCGTAGGATGGAAGTTCTGGTGAGGTTTACAATGTTTCTATGGAGCGTGAGGAAAGACGTCTAACTGAGCTTGGTCAGAAGATACTAGAGACATTTGTGCTATCTCATATATTTAGGTAACAGTTGATGTGTCCATTTTGATCTTTGTGATTACTTAAATTGGATTGATTCTCTTGGGGTCATGTAGGAACTGATTGGTTCTGATTTTACTGGCTTAAAACCAGACATAGCAAAACCTAACTATAATTGGAACTGAAATGATGGTTCAATTTGAATGTTCGGCAAAACTAATGGCTTGGGTTGGATTGTAGTCACTGGGATTGTCATGTTCTGTGACCCCAAAACACGTCATGATCCATGGGTCAAAATTGATGTGGGTTGCTGCCAGGGGCGAAGCCAGGATTTAAGTTTGGGAGTGACAAATCAGATTGAGGGGGCTGTTAGAAGATATTTTACATTATTTACATGATAATTAGCTAAAAAATTAGTAGTTCTTATGGAATTTGGGGAGGATTAGGGGGGACATTGTCCCCCCTCTGCCCCTCCCTGGAATCGCCCCTGGACCCTGGTTGCTGCCATATTCCCCACATGGAACGAGATGTGTCAATGAACAAAATAGGGAGGGGGATGTTGCTTAGATGTGGGAGGCATTCATTATCGAAGAGGGGCACCAGCCACTGGCAGTATACAGCACCACACCAGTGAGAGTGTCAGTTACAGCTGACATGGTGGTCGATTGCATATCCATATTGTATGAATGGGGCACTGTACACAGCATAATTTACTTTTTCTTGTTCTTTTGTATTTTAATTACTTTGTGTTGATCTTCTGTTATTATTCATACATGGCATATCAAAGCTTATTGAACCTGCTCATCAACCTAGATTAGTTGGGGTCACTCGATCATATCTAACCCCTTTGATTTGTTTTTCTAGATATCTGTGGCTCACGTCTCCAGCCCCGACCCAGTCAGCCCAAATTTTGTGGTGATTATTACTTGGATAGAGTTGTGGAAATACTACTATAAATCTTATATGAAGCCTCTTCAGCTTAGCTTATTACAACCATTTGCAAAAAATATGACTGATACATGTTCACCAAATATATTTTGTAAATGCTCTAGAGCACATGCCAAATATCAAACTCAGAAGAGGCTAAAATATATTTTCTGGTTATTTTTTGTACACTAAAAAAAGAGGGCCTATTTTATCGTAAGGTTTGAATTTCAAAAAGAAAACTTGGTTAGTGGAATATCTTTAAATCGCTGGCTAGCTGTTCTCTAATGGTGATATAAGCTGACTGTTTCTTTTGCTTCTTACATTTTGTTTTTGTTAGTGGAATTGAAGTTGCGTACCAAGAAGCTGTTGCATTGAAAAGGCAAGAGGAGCTTATTCGTGAGGAGGAGGAGGAGGCTGGGCTTCTTGAACATCAGATGAAGGGGAAGCGTGGTGGTGGTGCAAATGAAAAGGACAAGCGTGCCAAGAAAAAGCAGGTGACATGCATTAGTTTTCTTCTTGGTTTCTTATATTTAACCATTTTATGTTAAAGTTTATCATGACACATCTAGAAATGGCTCCCTAGCAGTCGGCTCCTGGAATAGTTCTTTCACTTAGAAATATTTGCGAGTTAGAATCTACAGTTCTTTTCTGTGTCTCTTATCGTTTTAATTAGACTTGGTATAATGATGCGTGACTTGGAAAAATGAGTTAGGTCTGAGGTTTTGCAGATTCAGCAAGGTTGGTTGCCTATCTTGTTACTGAAGGAAATCTGTTCAAGATGTCTTGTTCTTTGCCCTTAGTTCTAGTTATCTTGATGCCCTTATCGTTCTTATATTTTCGTTTTCATCATAAACTTGGTTTCTTTTTCAGACCAAGCAAAAGAAGAACCGTAAGGCTAAAGACAAGGAAAGAGATGAGAAATGCGAGGTTAAAATTCTGGAAAGGCTTCGTGATGAAACTGCCATTGATAATAGTGATGGCTTACCATCTCAGGTGGAAGTGATAGCAAAGATTGATGCCTTGGAAGAAGGTTCTTCAGATGGGTCAGACATGCCAAATAGGTTAGTGAACACTTGAAAACAAGTTATGCATCACTTTCTTGTAAGATTGGCATTTGCTCTAGCTAGACTTATGTGCAGAGGGAAAAATCAGCATAACAAGGGCTTAAGCATTATTAGCTTTGCCGAGGAAGGTGATGGTCTTCCCTCCACCTCTAATGTCACTGGTGGTTCAGGCCGCAATAGTTCTGGGTGCTGCACAGCTCCAAAACTGGATCAGGATACTGTTCTACTTACCTTGAGAGATAGACTTCGTAAGTTGGGGCAGCGTCTGCACGAGGTAAATTTTGTTTGTGTGTTTTTTAAATGTCTTCGTTTTATTATGAAATTTATAGTTTGGCTACTACATTTTCTGTGTATGTATGAGTATGACCAAAGGATCTGAATTATGACTGTTGGTTTTTTATGTGATGCATATCTTAACATGCCCTCATATTCCAAACAAGCCCCTTTATGTTTGTTGGAAGTCAACATTTCTTAATTTCGACCATAAGTAGCTAAAAAGTTTATATAGATTGACACGGTTAATGCTGCTAGATTCATTATGAAAGACGCTTCAACATTATTTAACTCTTTCTATTGGAAAGAATATGTTCGTTATAGATATCATCAGTCAGTGTGATATTGAGACCATGTAGATACTCTAATGAACCTATATTCAGAATCTAAGGGATTAATAATTATATACTTGGCAACCATATTGCCTGGTCGTAGAGGACATAGTTTTGGATGTTGTGGTCACTGCTTCAAGACCTTTATCCTTTGAATTTTCTCACATACACAGTAAAGCTGTGTATATTTATCCTTCAATCGTTGGTACAAAGTTTTTCTGTGTATCATGATGTTTTTAAGAAATTGAGTCTAACTCAGTTGTTGGGAGGTGTGGATCAGTGGATGTAGACTCTCAACACCAAAGTTTCAGTCCTCTGGCTCGAATTTGGGTGGTTATTCATGAAGCGGAGATAATCACAATATTTTGATGCAAAACCTGACAGATTTTTTCCTTAGTTTTTGTGCTGTACTGTTGGTGACTGGTTATGTCAATCGATTTGTATGACAATGCCACCCCCTTTTCCCTGTGAAACACATGTACCAGTAACTTGAATGGATGTGCTGAGGGGTTCTTATTTTCCAGCTTACATAAGGAATCCTCAGTGTTTACTTCATTCGTTGTAAATGTCAACCAACTCATTACTGTAACTCTGTTTTGTTTTTGCATTTTTTTTCAGAAAAACATTGAGGGGCAGAAACTTCTCAAAAAACATTTTGAAGCTAGGGACGCAAAAGCGAAGGAAGAACCTTCTGACTCATCTAATTCTTTGGATAATCCACCTGATGTTCCAGAGATCCCGGTGCATTCCTCAGAAGATACCGTTGATCTTAAAGTGAATGGAACACCAAAGAAGGATGCATCTGTGGTCAACCCTGTTCTGGAGGATTCTGTTTCAGGCATACCAGTCACTGCAAACAATGAACCTGTGCCTTCTCCCACCACAACAAAAATGGACCCAGTTTCAAACAAAGTTAATGGATCAAGTTTGAAAATGAAAGTCACCATGGCATCTCCTTGCTCCAAATCACATCCAGCTGATATGGATAAAGATGCCTCTCTTCCTTCTAAATCACCACGAACCAATAGAGCTGCTCCAGTTCCTCCTAAGCTGCCTTCAGCTGATAAAGCAACGCCAGTTCCCTCAAAGCTACCTTCGGCTGATAAAGCTACTCCAGTTCCTCAAAAATCTCCGTTGGTAAACAAAGTAGCTCAGGCCCGTCCCAAATCTCCAGCAGTTGACAAAGCAAGTCCACCTCGTCCCAAATCTCCAGCAGTTGACAAAGCAACTCCAGTTCGTTCTCAATCTCCAGCAGTTGACAAAGCCACTCTAGTTCGCCCTCAATCTCCAGCAGTTGACAAAGCAACTCCAGTTCGTCCTCAATCCGCAGCAGTTGACAAAGCAACTCCAGTTCGCCCAAAATCTCCAGCCATTGATAAAGCAACTCCAATTGCTCCCAAATCTCCACCAGTTGATAAAGCCTCTCCAGCTCTGCCAAAATCACTATCAGGTGCTAAAGATGCGCCTTTTCCTTCTAGGTCGCTGCAGATTGATAAGTTTACTCCAGCCTCCCCAAGGTTATCACAAGATGATAAGGCTGCTCTGCCTTCTTCAGAACAGTCACATATATCTCCAGCTACTAGTTCTGAAGCTCAAGGGGCAACTACTTCTAGGAAGGTCACAACCACCTCACTTTCAGAGGCTGCTGCAGCATGGAGGCCTTCAAGTGCTCCTGTGTTACCCACACCAAGATCAACCGGGCCAGCTGCTTCACATATTCAAACTTCCACATTGCTTTCCCGCTCGATGAGTGAAGCAGCTGGGAGAAGGCCAGTAAATGATCCTTCCTTTTCTGCCCCATCTTATACTCCACAGACCTACCGGAATGCAATAATTGGTAAGTCTGGTCTGTCTATGACCTCCGCAAGCCTTGCGTATCAGCCGTCTTCTCTGGATCAAGACACTGCTCCTTCACGGCCTCTATCAGCATATGCATCAAGTACAGTCATGATGCCTCCTGCAGGAAGATCTGATCAGTCGTCAGCTAGGCATGGATTCAAGTCTGGGCCTGGTAAGTTAGAAGCACATGACGGCTGGCAGCAGTGGAAAGGTGACAGTAATGTTGATATGCATCTCTGGAGGGACCATGCTCCTTACCAACAAATGACCAACAGTCAAGCATATGAGCAGTCTCGGAGGGACGATACTTATCAGCAAGCATGCAGCAGAGGAACAGAAAAGTTCAGCAGGCATGCGGGACTGCAAGCTAGGCAGCAGTTCCAAACCGAGACACCCGCCAGTCATGTATGGCATCAACCGCAGGGGCCAGTGGCAGAAGAATTTCCACACCTTGACATCATAAACGACTTGCTTGAGGAGGACCAGATCAACGGCAGTATACCGGAGTCGTTTCGTCAAGATTACAACGTGTTTGGCCTGCCGTTTTCACCGAGAGGAAACTTGTCAGACATGGAAATGGCTTCTGTCAGAAGTCCCGCTCGGTTCAATTCACCCAAGTACGATGGTGGATTGTCGGGGGCTTATGACATGAATGCTGTCAATGGGTTGAGGGAACGGCAGTTTCCCTCGTTGGATATCTACTCTAATGGCCTGTCTGACGTGAGTGCTTCTAAGCCTTGGCTGAATGGCTCTGCCAGTCCATCGGTGAGCCTTGGGATCAACACAAATGGATACCACCCCCAGGTGGGTGAGTACCTGGGAGGTGGGGTGAACGGGGTCTCCTTGTGGCGCCGCCATGCCAACGGGCGCTGGTAATGCGAGGTGCCTGTATACAATCATACAGTCGGAATAATGTTTTGTTGTAACAGATGGTTTCGGGCCTGAGCTGATGCGCCATGTAATTAGAAGTTTTTATGTTTTAAAAGGGAAAGAAAGAGATACACCATGTAAAGTCTGCGCCTTTATTAGGATAATTTGAGTGCTTTTCTGGTTGAAGTTCAACTCTGACCTAACTTTGTTAAATTTCAAAGCTAAATTTGGCGGTGGCCTGTGGGAGAGAGAACGGCATGAAGGTTAGTGCTGACGGAGCAACCTACCTAATCGCCTACACTTTGTGCTCCTGCTAAACGTGTTAGTGCCCTGTACAAAAAATATGTACGTACTAATTTGCAAAATAATGACGTTTTGGAAGATCTGAGTCGACTCAGGGAAGGATCGAAATCTGTAATCACAAATATATTTTAAATATTTAGTCTAAAAACTATAAATTCATATACAATGATTAGCCTTCAGAAATCAGAAGTACTTCCATAAAAATTTAAATTTGTTAGAATGTTCTCTATTCTAGCAATAAATAGTGGCTCAAGCTGAGCTTTGGGGACGTTTAGTTGTTTAAATGGAAAATATCTTTAAATGTTTGCTGCAAGTTGTTTTAGTTTTATCAAAGTCAAATTTATCTAACTTTAATTTAAAAAAACATATTTTTGTCTACAATATGAAATGAAAATACTGTATGATGACACTTGTTGGGGACTTGTTCTCAAATGCTTCGGATTAAGAACAAAGCAACATAAAAAGTGTTAAATGATAAAGCCTTTCGTCCTTTGAAACATTATTTCCCTTCGAGATATAATGTGTTCCGGACGAAGGTCACAAGCAACATATCTTCGTAAGCACGATAAACTATAACGAAGAACTTACATGCAATATGAAAAGTAATATAAACATTTAAATATTGTCACAACGTCATTTTTATTTTATTATCATCTAAAAATAGAAATGACTTCAGATTACAAGTGTACCTTCGGATTGCAGGAAGGCAAAAGTACAAGGATGACGGAAAGCAAATGCCAAGTCAGCGTGAACAGTACGGGAGTACTGTTCATCTATTTATAGACGTGGGGCGTAGCCCATGCAAAATTACATTCATGTCCATTACATTTGCTGATGACTTATGGGAATCTATTAAGGCCTAAGTAGTCTTTCCATATTTAAGTCGGTTCCCCTTTCTGCTATCGCGACGAAGCTTTCTGCGCATAGCTTCGGCTGTGCACCATCCTTCGTACGGCTTGGTAATCAGCCCGTCCTTCATCCTAATCCCCCTTCGTCTGGCTTGGGCTTCGTTCTGACCGTACTTCATGTTCATGATCTGAATCCGAAGATACCTGTTCATATAATTCACTTGGAAAATATTGTCAAATCATGTTTTTGAGGACCTTCGAAGGACGAAGGCCCCCAACAACACTTTATGATAGATTTAACGGAAGCTAATCTAATGTTGTAAGTGTTGAACTATGTTTTCTTTGTAAACTTTGGTTAAATTAAAGAACTTTAACTTAGGCAAAGCGACCTCAGTTTTTTTTTAATACAGGGAGCAATGCTCTTGCTCGATTCTAGTAGTATTGCGGAGGAGACAGTGACTTATAATGATTTCGACCATGTTGTCGCTGTTATATAATTTGTCGAGCAAGATTTATCAGGTACTCCTTAGTTTTTTATAAGTAGTATTAGGATGCCAAAACTCATTCTAATGTAAGACAAAGTAACTTAAAAAAGAAAAAAAATTATACTCAAATGCTAATCATTCAGCTCCCTAAGGCATAGTTTAGATACTCTTGGATTAAAGTGGTTTGTAGGGATTAGAGGGTATTTAAATCCCTAATAGATCAAAAACTCTCCCGAGTCACGATACATCTCAATCCACTTCATTCCCTCTTATTGCTAGAGTAACCAAACAAAGCCTAAAATATTTTAGGCACAGTCGTTTCCCTAGTATGAAGCCACCAACTGCTACGAAACCGAACACTACCTTAAACAACGCACGAAACTTGAGTTGATTTTATGCGCCGAAACAGGGCCACTCTCTAGCCTCAGGGAATGTGATGGTGATGGAGTGTTATGTAGGATAAAAAGTTCGAATCATGGTGCCGGTTGACCATTTTTTAGTTAATGATTTATAAGTAAAAAGACAGCATATCTTCATCATTATCTGCCCAACATTTCGTCGCGGTGGCGAGCAGATTAGACGGTACGGCGGGGCGGGACCGCCACCGCTTCAGCTGAAATCGTAGAGATGCTCTTACTCGAGCAGGAGCAGATCGCAAGCAGTACACCGTGGACCCTTGGCGCTTTGCGAGCTGTGCTGCCGGTGTACGTGATCAGATAGAGATATGGCACAATATTAACCGTGCCGTACAAGCAGGTTATGGACCATACTTGGCCTATTGACACATGGCTCATTTACTCTCGGCATATTTTAGCACGATGCTTAGCATGAGCCCATCAAATCAAGTATAGCCTATCACGACTTATTTATTGTCCAATCTTACTGGTTCTAATCTAACCCACCATGTATATAAATATCACTAACTCGACCCTCACTTTCAATCTATTTTTGAGTTCTATTAAAAAATGAAAAAAGCAACAAAAATAGGAAAAATAAGTTATTTTTGAGATGTGTTATAAGGCGGGACTTGGGTCGTTCGACACGATAGCACGACACGGTACGATAGCCCGACACAATCTGTTTATAACTAGTCGGATCGTGCTTGGGTTTGGACTTCGGCCCACGGACGGCATAACCCGCTATTTATTCGTGTCGTGATTTGACCCGATTAAATCGGCATGGTTCATGACGGGCTTAGGCCGTAACACATCCATTGGCACGTATAGCTACCAGGGATAGAGCCAAAAAAACTTTAGATAGGCTAAACTAAACCGCTACAATATAAATCTCTTTCTACATTATATTGTGTATATAAAATTTTAGAGAAGGTTTTAATGGGGCTCCATGGCTCGACAGTGGTAGGGGGCTCGAGCGAGGATTACAATTTCGTTTTTAATGTTCTAGATTTTGTTTCTTTGACCAGAATTTGACTTTTGGATTTCTAAATTTTAAAACGAAAAACATAATTTTTGGACTAAAATATGCGTTTCGCTATTTATCAAGAATGGAAAAGTATCAGATTTATGTAATCTCAAACCAAAATTGTGTTCCCTCGCCTGCCCGTCCAACGTTTTCTCCTACCGAAAGGCGCCACGCAGCACGCGCCACCCACCGCATGTGAGGCTAGTTCCAATGCACCATTCTCCTCTCGTTCCTATCACATTAGCTCTCGACTTTATTCTCGCCTCTGCTGTTCTAGTGTATAGACTGCAACAGACTATAGCCTCAGTATATAGCCACATCAATTTTTTATTTCAGAATTAAGTAATTCACACATATTTATTTTAACGCTTATAAATCACACAACATAATGAAATGACGTGTGGAATGAGCTCCACATCAGTAGGGATATTTATAGAGGGGTTAATGATGAAATTTGTTGTTTTGTGTTTTTTTATATTTTTGGAATCTGAAACAGTGGACCAATCAAAAGCCGCCACGTCGCTCTCGTCCATATCTGTGCCAATACGTCAACCGTCTCTCGCCCGGGCGCGCGATATCGCTGTTACAATATTTGTGATCAATCCCCTCCAAGGGGTGTGACAGTTTCTCCCTAAGGGACACACCTCTTGGATGCACTGATTCGCTTGTATATAAACAAGATCTTTCCTGTAATAAAGAACACAACTGTCATTCTCTCAAACTCGTTACCACTGAATGCAACACGTTATCAGCACTTGCTCGCGAGAACAGAGGGAGAAGGAGAAGAACACTCTGTAATACCCAAAAAGGAATACAATGAGTATATAGTTGTTATTCTTATTTTGTATGCCATATATTCATCATAACGAGAGCACACCTATAGTTAAGAATGATTAATCAAAACAAATGATAAAAAAATGGAATATGCATCATGCTGAGGCTTTATTTTGTGTGCATTTTGTGATGATATAAAAATAGAGTAAAAAAGAAGTATGTTAATACCCAAATTGGAATTAAATCCTAAAAGAAATTATAGAGTTTGGAAAAGAAGAAAGAGAAAAATACTATAAAAGGCAAAACAGATTTATAAATAAATAAATTCATCACATCTTGGTATGTTCTAATCTAACATTTAATCTGAGGACAAATTTGTCACAAAATTTGAATTTAAATTTGAATTGGAGAGTTGAATTTAGAAAGAAAGAATCCATCTGCGCTTGGGCCACATGCTAGTCACAGCCCAATGCGCCTCCCCTTTTCGTGCCCGTGTGGGCCGCATGCCAGCCCAAATTTCCCCTACTCCGCCAACCAGGCATGCGCCCTGTGTCACTGTCGTTTGGGGCCCGCACCTCAACTTCTTGGCTGCCGCTGTCGCTGGGCCCATCCTGTCATCAGGTTCCGCTGCTCCCTTACCGAACTCCGTGTGAAGCGGCCGGGGAAGGCGCTGGGACCTGGTCTGCTCTGCTCGACGGACTCGTTCGCACCCGCGCGATCTTCTCGGGTGCCCGAATATAAACGCGGCCGCCGCTTTCCCAGCCTGTGCGATTCGGGGATTGGCACCGCTCTGTTGCGACCATAGTTAGGAGAGAGAGAGAGATAAAGAAAGGAGGAGGGAGCTAGCGCGTGAGTTGGGAGATCCGGCTGTGGTGTTGCTGCGGCGTTTGCCATCGGCGGGGTAGAAGCGCTGTGGATCTCGCCGGTGTAATCTGGGTGGAGTCCCAGTGTGCGTGGGTGAGCTGGGGATCGACCGACACCGCTTCTTCACTGGTCTTGGGCTTCCACGACAAAGCGTGACCGGCGAACCCATGCTCGTCAAGTTCCTGTGACTGCGTCTTGGCGTGGAATCGCGCGCCTCCGTAAGCTCCGTCTCCGCTGTGACATCGCTGACCGGTTCGTTTCTAGTGAGGTGAGCATTTTCCCCCCTGTGCCTCGATGTATTTCCAATCGTGCGTTGGCGGTGGAGTGTCCTGGCTGCCGCCGCCGTGGTGTAGTGAATGGCCTAGATCGATCCTGGGCGTACCCTCTTCGAGTCATTAAATCAGGATCGTCGATCTGATGCTACTGCGGAAGGAGCTGAGATACCACTGCTAAATATGAGAAAACCAATGATAGTAATTATACCTAAAGGGCCTGTTGAGGCAAATCATATGACACATAGATTGACATTAACAATTATGGAAAGAGAATTTAGAGCTACTGCTATAATATTAGAGGCAAGCAGTATAGATCTGATCCTTGGTATGTCATGGTTAAGAAAGGCAAAGGCCATTATACAATGTGGTAGGGGTACTATAGAACTCACCAGCCCTAAAGGAGAAAGATTTCAAGTTCAAATTGCAGTGACCACCTCTTCCAGACATGCGATGTTCTTTATAGCTAAAGAGTTTGTTGGCGACAACATCCATGTGGTTAGGGATTTTCCGGATGTCTTTTCAAAGGAGTTACCACGAATGCCACCAGATAGGGATGTCGAGTTTGTTATTGATCTCTTACCTGGGATTGCCCCTATTTCTGAATGGCCATACAGGATGTCTGTAGAATAATTAAAAGAACTTAAGAAGCAGTTAACGGAGTTACAAGAGGCTGGGTACATTCGTCCGAGTTCCTCACCTTGGGGAGCACCGGTTCTGTTTGTACAGAAGAAGGATGGATCACAAAGAATGTGTGTGGATTATACATCTCTTAATGATGTTACTGTGAAGAACAAGTATCCGTTACCCCGTATTGAGGACCTATTTGATCAGATGAGAGGTGCTAGAGTATTCTCGAAGATTGATCTCCGATCGGGATATCATAAAATGAAGATGAGGCCATCGGATATTCCCAAAATAGCTTTCTCGACCCGATATGGTTTATATGAGTTCACGGTTATGTCATTTGGACTAACTAATGCACCAGCTTACTTTATGAATTTGATGAATAAGGTGTTTATGGAGTATTTGGACAAATTCGTTGTAGTATTCATCGACGATATTTTTATTTACTCCAAGAGTGATAGTGAACATGAGGAACATCTAAGATTGGTGCTACAGAAGCTATGAGATAATCAACTCTATGCCAAGTACAGTAAATGTGTGGCGAGGTGCCATTTCTTGGTCATATTATTTCTAATAGAGGGATTTCAGTGGATCCTACTAAAGTCAAGGAGATTATGGCGTGGAACATACCCACTATAGTTACTGAGGTCCGGAGTTTCTTGGGACTTGCTGGCTATTATCAGAGATTTATTGAAGGATTTTCTAAGATCGCTAAGCCCATGACCTCGCTTCTGGAGAAGGGAAAAGAGTTTAAGTGGGATGAGAAGTGCCAAGATAGCTTCGATTAATTAAAGGAGAGGTTAATGTCACCATCAGTGTTGGTTATGCCAGATCTACAGAAGGGATTTGATATCTATTGTGATACATGTGGCCAAGGCTTAGGATGTGTGCTCATGCAAGAAGGACATGTGATCGCCTACGCGTCTCGTCAGTTGCGGAAACACGAGTTGAACTACCCCACTCATTACTTAGAACTGGTAGCCGTTGTGCATGCGCTTAAGATTTGGAGACATTATATTATGGGAACCAAGTGTCAAGTATACACGGATCATAAGAGTTTGAAGTATATATTCACTCAAAAGGATCTCAACCTTAGGCAACACCGTTGGTTGGAGCTTACTAAGGATTATGATTTGGAGATCCACTATCACTCGGGCAAGGCGAATTTGGTTGCAGATGCCTTGAGTCAAAAGGAGCACGTTCATTTAGCTATTGTTGCCCAGCTACCTGATGAGATTGTTGAGGACTTCAGGAGACTTAACCTGGGGATAGTTGCTCACACTGAAGGAGTTACTATTGATGTGGAACCTACCTTGGAACAAGAAATCCGTAAAGGTCAGGTTGGTGATGCTAAGATACAAGAGATTAAGGATCTGATTACTGAAGGTCTAGGTCCGGAGTTCACGGAGGATGAGCAAGGCACTGCGTGGTTCAAGGACAGGATATGTGTTCCTGATATTGAAAGCCTTCGTGAGACTATTTTAAAGGAGGCCCATGACTCGGATTATTCTATTCATCCTAGTAGTACCAAGATGTATCAGGATCTGAAGCAGAAATACTGGTGGTATGTATTGAAGAAAGATGTGGCTGCACATGTGGCTATGTGCGATGTGTGTCAAAGAGTTAAGGCTGAACACCAGAGACTAGCTAGACTATTGCACCGGCTAAAGATACCCGAGTGGAAGTGGGAAGAGATTGGTATGGATTTCATTACTGGATTGCCTCGCACCCAGAAAGGATATGATGCTATATGGGTGATTGTGGATAGATTGACTAAAGTAGCTCACTTCATTTCGGTCAAGACTACTTATAAAGGTTCTCAACTGGTAGAGTTATATATGGCTCAGATTGTGTGTTTACATGGAGTACCAAAGAAGATCATGTCTAATTGAGGTTCAAAGTTTACCTCAAGGTTCTGGAGAAGCTTTCATGAGAATATGAATACAAAGTTAAACTTTAGTACGGCTTATCACCCTTAGACTGATGGAGAGACTGAAAGAACTAATCAAGTATTGGAAGATATGTTGAGAGCTTATGCCCTTTAGCATGGAGGAAGTTGGGATAAAAGTCTACCTTATGCTGAGTTCTCATATAATAATAGTTATCAGGCCAGTCTGAAGATGTCACCTTTCGAGGCTTTATATGGCAGGAAGTGCAGGACTCATCTATATTGGGATTAGACTAAAGAAAGACAGTTCTTTGGGCCTGAATTGATTCAAGAGGCAGAAGAACAAGTCCGTATAATTGAAGAGAATTTGAGGGTAGCTCAAACCAGGCAAAAGAGCTATGCTGATAATAGGAGACAATTGGAATTTGAGGAAGGAGATTATGTGTACCTCAAGGTGTCACCACTTCGTGGAATGAGGAGATTCAAAGTTAAGGGCAAATTGTCCCCTCGCTTTATTGGACCATTCATGATCTTTAGGCGAGTTGGAGAGATGGCATATCAACTGGAGTTACCTGATAGTCTATCTGATGTGCACAATGTGTTCCATGTGTCACAACTTAAGAAGTGTCTCTGTGTCCTTGAGGAACAGTTACCAATGGAAGAGCTCAGTGTTTAGGGTATCCTGTCAAGATTCTTGATACATTGACTCGGGTTACAAGAAATAAGGTGATAAAGATGTGCAAAGTGCAATGGAGTCACCATGGAGAAGATGAAGCTACTTGGGAGAGAGAAGAAGAGCTTCGCATAGATTTTCCCCATCTTTTCCCTCGTTCCTCCTAAATCTCGAGGACGAGATTCTATTTAAGGGGGTAGATTTGTAATACCCAAAAAGGAATACAATGAGTATATAGTTGTTATTATTATTTTGTATGCCATATATTCATCATAACGAGAGCACACCTATAATTAAGAATGATTAATCAAAACAAATGATAAAAAATGGAATATGCATCATGCTGAGGCTTTATTTTGTGTGCATTTTGTGATGATATAAAAATAGAGTAAAAAAAGAAGTATGTTAATACCCAAATTGGAATTAAATCCTAAAAGGAATTCTAGAGTTTGGAAAAGAAGAAAGAGAAAAATACTATAAAAGGCAAAACAAATTTATAAATAAATAAAGTCATCACATCTTGGTATGTTCTAATTCTAATCTAACATTTACTCTGAGGACAAATTTGTCATAAAGTTTGAATTTAAATTTGAATTGGAGAGTTGAATTTGGAAAGAAAGAAAGGATAAAAGAAAAACATAATAATAAGAATCCATCTACGCTTGGGCCACATGCTAGTCACAGCCCAATGTGCCTCCCCCTTTCGCGCCCGTGTGGGCCGCATGTCGGCCCAAATTTCCCCTACTTCGCCAACCAGGCATGCGCCCTGTGTGTCATTTGGGGCCCGCACCTCGGCTTCTCGGCTGCCGCTGTCGCTGGGCCCATCCTGTCATCAAGTTCCGCTGCTCCCTTATCGAACTCCGTGCGATGCGGCCGGGGAAGGTGCTGGGACCCGGTCTGCTCTGCTTGATGGTCTCGTTTGTGCCCACGTGATCTTCTCGGGCGCCTGGATATAAACGTGGCCGCCGCTTTCGCAGCCCGTGCGATTTGGGGATTGGCACTGCTCTGTTGCAACCACAGTTAGGAGAGAGATAGAAAGAAAGGAGGAGGGAGCTAGCGCGTGAGTTAGGAGATCCGGCTGTGATGTCGCTGCGACGTTTGCCGTCGGCGGGGTAGAAGCGCTGTGGATCTCACTGGTGTAATCTAGGTGGAGTCCCATTGCGCGCGGGTGAGCTGGGTGATCGACCGACGCCGCTTCTTCACTGGTCTTGGGCTTCCAGGACAAAGGGTGACCGACAAACCCATGCTCGTCAAGTTCCTGTGACCACGTCTTGGCGTGGAATCGCGCGCCTCCGTAAGCTCCATCTCCGCTGTGACGTCACTGACCGGTTTTTTCTAGTGAGATGGGCATTTTCCCCCTGTGCCTCGACGTATTTCCAGTCGTGCATTGGTGGTGGAGTTTCCTAGCCGCCTCCACGGTGTAGTGCGCGCGCAAGCCTATGCAGAAGGTAGAAGGAAACCAGCAGATCGTTGATCAACCGTTGTAGGGCTAGGATTAGATCTAGAGGGAGTTGGCTCTCGACCGTCGATTGTGTAGGGAATGGTCTAGATCGATCCTGGGCGTACCCCCTTCGAGTCATTAAATCAGGACCACCGATCTGGGACTCATCGGCGTAGATTTAACGCTAGCTCTACTAGGAATTAATCTAATTCGGGCCGTTCAGGGAGGATCCAACGATCCAGGGCGAGCGATACCCCTTCGCTGGCTCGTTTTACATATGCGCCCCTCAGTTTTTAGAGATTTAACCCGCTATCTGCTGGGCAAGGCGCTCTGTGTCTTGGGATTTATTGCACTGAGACCCCTGTTCTCTCTGGTATTTAGTGCCCAGTCCAGAGATTTAGAAAAAATCAAAGAAAAGTAATTAGAAATAGATTTTATTGCAAAAATAATTGCTAGAACTTGTATAAATCATAAAAAATCCATATGAACTCCAAATTGAACCATTCCAATTTCTAAAATTTTGTAAAATTATTGTTTATCACCTAGAGTCTCTGTTTTGACATGAAAACAGTAAGAAAAATAATTTCTCACTTAATCCTATCTTAAGCACATAAAACCTTTGGAAATTCATATCTCAAAATCTATAACTCCAAAAATTATGATTCCTGTTCCTAGGATTTTATTTTAATGTGTAGATTATTATCATGTATTTTGTTTATATGTTTGGTGTGATGTTAATTTTCTCTATATACTATATATGTTTGTATTGATGCGAGTAGAAGAGCCTGTGACTGAGGATCCTGGTGACCAGCAGTAGAAGTAGCTGAGCAGGAGCTTATTGAAGGCAAGTTGTGCCCTTGACCACTTCTATACCCAATAATGTTCTTTAATACCATTTATTCATGCATAGGTTAATTTTGATGGGATCCAATAGGTCACCCTAGACTGTCTATCCCTTTTTACCTTGTTATCCCTGAGTCACTTGGGTAGTTTTTGCTATTGCTTTACATGGTTTTGGGATAATCTTTCATTATATCTATGTTCCAATTCTTTTGTTATTCTATTTATGTTCATGTCAAGATCATTAATGTTAATTGGAACATGGAGCTTAACTTGAGAAACACGTGCCACCACAAGGGAGGAATGGGATCCCTTGGCTAACTAATTAGGAAAGCTAGTGGAAGACTACCTTACCCGAAAGGGGCAAGGGCAGTAGGGGAGTTGCATGCAAGGAGGTTATCGGGTTGATTTTATTGCAATGACAGTCAGATGGGGGATTCTTGCAAGTGCTCTTCCCATAAACTGTAGCGGGTTTTCGGAAGCTAGTGGAACTTTGTAAAGGCCTCGTAGTGTTGCCCTGCCTCGCTTCCTTGGTAGAGGTGTATGGGAGTCGCGATTCCTTGGCAGATGGGTAACATGACTTGTGGGTAAAGGGTACAAATTCTGCAGAGTGTAAAACTAGTATACTAGCCGAGCTCACGGTCATGCGCAGCTCAGGACTCTCGCATGATTAATTTATGTAACTTAAATTCAATTCTGCCATTTGCATATGCATGGGATTATTTATTAATTTTGTCCTATTACTTTTATTAAGGTTTGTTATTTACTTATATTTAGTAACTGCTAATAAAATTTTGACCAACTAATTAAAAGCAATGCTCAGCTTTAACCCCTGTCGTTGATTAGCCTTACACATCACCTGAACTCCCACGTTTGGTGAGTTCATGCCCATTGGTTCCCCACAACTTGTTGAGCTATGATCATGTGTGAGCTCACCCTTGCTGTCTCACACCCCCATAGGAGAAGAACAGGTGGTTCAGGAGGAGCCACAAGGCGAGGAGTTTGATCTGATCTAGGTGGCGTTTCCCCAGTCGACTTTTGCGCCAAGGATGATCCTTAGTTCGTTTTATATTTATCTTTTATTTTGTAATAAGACTTCCGCTATGTAATAAATACTCTGATGTTATTATGACATTTATCTCTATACACTCAGTTATTATATATGTTATCTTCTTGGCGCATGTATGAGATGCACCTGGCTTGTTCCTTAAAGCCCGGGTGTGACAGAAGTGGTATCAGAGGAAATGTTGATTGTAGGACGAAACCTAGATAGAAATGGACAAAACCCTTGGCTACTTATTCTACTCTGATTCTTTCCATACTCATCTTGTCTTGATCCTGTCTCACCTTTTCTACTTTGATTACTCTTATCTTTTCTACTCTAAGACAAGATGGATTTCAGACCTTGGAATGCTACAACTATGATCTTTTTAAGAGATAGGGAACCTAAGACAAAATTAAAACTATTTTCTCTATTTAAAAATGTTGGTTGATTGTTCTGATGATAAATGCCTGATTTGCTTCTTTGATTGATTGAGATATTATAAATGGACATCTTAGCATGTACCATCATAAGGTATTGAGTTAGCTTTAGTAGGTAAAACATTAATCTACTTAGCTAATAAATCCCCAAAAGTAACATGATTTGTAACTACCTGCCTTGTCTACTATTCTCTCTTACCATATGTTTCTAACTCAGATGGTCAATACTAGGAAGGGTGGTGGAATTGATCTACCTCCCAATCGACACACTCGGAGGATATTTAGACAACCCCAACAACAACAGCCACAACCAGCAGAGATGGATCCTCCTCCACCGCCTCCACCAGCAGGAGTTGACCCACTGGTTGCAGCTCAGATGAGAATGATGCAATAAATGGCAGACACTATGGCAGATATGCATGCTCAGATGCAGCAGGAACGCCATGAGATGCGCTAGGAATGAGAAGAGATACGTCAGGAGCTGCACCAAGAGCGAGAAGAGATACGCTAGGAGAGAAGGGTGCAACAACAATAACAACAACAAGTATGATTACCTCCACCTCCACCACCAGTTCCACCCCGGGACAAGCACCGAGAGTTCATGAGTCATAAGCCACCGATATTTGCAAGCTGTCCTGATCCACTCGACGTGGATGATTGGCTGAAGTCTATGGAAAAGATGTTGATTATTGCACAATGCTCTGACCGGGAGAAGGTTCTATATGCTTCTGGTCATCTGACAGGTCCTGCTGCTGATTGGTGGGATTCATATACTGCTACCCACGATGCTGCTGACACTATCACATGAGCGGAGTTTGCTACCCAGTTCAGGAACTATCACATACCAGCTGGACTGATGAAGATCAAGAAGAAAGAGTTTCTATCATTGAAGCAAGGGAGCATGTCAGTCAGTGAGTACCATGACAAGTTCATTCAACTATCCAGATATGCACCTGATGAAGTTGCTGAAGATGAGAGAAAGCAAGAGCATTTTATTGAAGGACTAAATGGACCCCTGCAGTATGCTCTTGTGGCACATACATTTCCATCATTCCAGAGGCTGCTTGACAAGGCCCTAGCTATTGAACACAAGCGTGTTCAGCTGGGAGATTTGAAGAGGAAGGCTATATCCCAAGGACAAGGAAGCAGCAGTGTTCGACCATGCTACAGTTCACCCTAGGGTACACCAGTTTGCACTAGCGAAGGCCAGCGCCCAGTTCAGCAATCACCTCAGAGGACTCCACCGACTCGTCAGGCTACCCCCACTGGCACCCGACGAAGTTTTCAGGACAGAGTGCAGGCACTACTTGCTTCAAGTGTGGGAAGACTGGACATTATGCAAATGTTTGCCCATAGAGGATTGCTACTACCCTAGTTCAGAATAAGTAGAAGACTCCAGGATCTGGCAAGTGATACTCTATTGCCAGAGTTAATCAGGTCAGCACTGATGCTACTGCGGAAGGAGCTAACATTGCACTTGGTATTTTTTACATTAATGCAATTCCTGCAACAATATTATTTGATTCTGGTGCTACACATTCATTCATGTCTGCTCGATATACCAACACAAATGAGATACCACTACTAAATATGAGAAAACCAATGATAGTAATTACACCTAAAGGGCCTGTTGAGGCAAATCATATGACACATAGATTGACATTAACAATTATGGAAAGAGAATTTAGAGCTACTGCTATAATATTAGAGGCAAACAGTATAGATCTGATCCTTGGTATGTCATGGTTAAGAAAGGCAAATGCCATTATACAATGTGGTACGGGTACTGTAGAACTCACCAGCCCTAAAGGAGAAAGATTTCAAGTTCAAATTGCAGTGACCACCTCTTCCAGATGTGCGATGTTCTTTATAGCTAAGGAGTTTGTTGGCGACAACATCCGTGTGTAGGGATTTTCCGGATGTCTTTCCAAAGGAGTTACCAGGAATGCCACCAGATAGGGATGTTGAGTTTGTTATTGATCTCTTACCTAGGACTGCCCCTATTTCTAAACGGCCATACAAGATGTCTGTAGAATAATTAAAAGAACTTAAGAAGTAGTTAACAGAGTTATAAGAGGCTGGGCACATTCGTCCGAGTTCCTCACCTTGGGGAGCACCGGTTCTGTTTGTACAGAAGAAGGATGGATCACAAAGAATGTGTGTGGATTATAGATCTCTTAATGATGTTACTATGAAGAACAAGTATCCGTTACCCCGTATTGAGGACCTATTTGATCAGATGATAGGTGCTAGAGTATTCTCGAAGATTGATCTCCGATCGGGATATCATCAAATGAAGATTAGGCCATCGGATATTCCCAAAACAGCTTTCTCGACCCGATATGGTTTATATGAGTTCACGGTTATGTCATTTGGACTAACTAATGCATCAGCTTACTTTATGAATTTGATGAATAAGGTGTTTATGAAGTATTTAGATAGATTCGTCGTAGTGTTCATCGACAATATTCTTATTTACTCCATGAGTGATAGTGAACATGAGGAACATCTAAGATTGGTGCTACAGAAGCTACGAGATAATCAACTCTATGCCAAGTACAGTAAATGCGTGGCGAGGTGCCATTTCTTGGTCATATTATTTCTAATAGAGGGGTTTCAGTGGATCCTACTAAAGTCAAGGAGATTATGGCGTGGAACATACCCACTATAGTTACTGAGGTCCGGAGTTTCTTGGGACTTGCTGGCTATTATCGGAGATTTATTGAAGGATTTTCTAAGATCGCTAAGCCTATGACCTCGCTTCTGGAGAAGGGAAGAGAGTTTAAGTGGGATGAGAAGTGCCAAGATAGCTTCGATTAATTAAAGGAGAGGTTAATATCACCACCAGTGTTGGTTATGCCAGATCTACAGAAGGGATTTGATATCTATTGTGATACATGTGGCCAAGGCTTAGGATGTGTGCTCATGCAAGAAGGACATGTGATCACCTACACGTCTCGTCAGTTGCGGAAACACGAGTTGAACTACCCCACTCATGACTTAGAACTGGTAGCTGTTGTGCATGCGCTTAAGATTTGGAGACATTATATTATGGGAACCAAGTGTCAAGTATACACAGATCATAAGAGTTTGAAGTATATATTCACTCAGAAGGATCTCAACCTTAGGCAACACTGTTGGTTGGAGCTTATTAAGGATTACGATTTGGAGATCCACTATCACTCGAGCAAGGCGAATTTGGTTGCAGATGCCTTGAGTCGAAAGGAGCACGTGCATTCAACTATTGTTGCCCAGGTACCGGATGAGATTGTTGAGGACTTCAGGACACTTAACCTGGGGATAGTTGCTCACACTGAAGGAGTTACTATTGATGTGGAACCTACCTTGGAACAAGAAATCCATAAAGGTCAGGTTGGTGATACTAAGATACAAGAGATTAAGGATCTGATTACTGAAGGTTGAGGTCCGGAGTTCACGGAGGATGAGCAAGGCACTATGTGGTTCAAGGATAGGATATGTGTTCCTGATATTGAAAGCCTTCGTGAGACTATTTTAAAGGAGGCCCATGACTCGGATTATTCTATTCATCCTGGTAGTACCAAGATGTATCAGGATCTGAAGCAGAAATACTGGTGGTATGGATTGAAGAGAGATGTGGCTGCACATGTGGTTATGTGCGATGTGTTTCAAAGAGTTAAGGCTGAACGCCAGAGACCAACTGGATTATTGCACCCGCTAAAGATACTCGAGTGGTAGTGGGAAGAGATTGATATGGATTTCATTACTGGAATGCCTCGCACCCAGAAAGGATATGATGCTATATGGGTGATTGTGGATGGATTGACTAAAGTAGCTCACTTCATTTCGGTCAAGACTACTTATAAAGGTTCTCAACTGGCAGAGTTATATATGGCTCGGATTGTGTGTTTACATGGAGTACCAAAGAAGATCGTGTCTGATCGAGGTTCATAGTTTACCTCAAGGTTCTGGAGAAGCTTTCATGAGAATATGAATACAAAGTTGAACTTTAGTATGGCTTATCACCCTCAGACTGATGGAGAGACTGAAAGAACTAATCAAGTATTTGAAGATATGTTGAGAGCTTATGCCCTTCAGCATGGAGGAAGTTGGGATAAAAGTCTACCTTATGCTGAGTTCTCATATAATAATAGTTATCAGGCCAGTCTGAAGATGTCACCTTTTGAGGCTTTATATGGCAGGAGGTGCAGGACTCCTCTATATTGGGATCAGACTGGAGAAAGACAGTTCTTTGGGCCTGAATTGATTCAAGAGGCAGAATAACAAGTCCGTATAATTCGAGAGAATTTGAGGGTAGCTTAAACCAGGCAAAAGAGCTATGCTGATAATAGAAGGGGACAACTAGAATTTGAGGAAGGAGATTATATGTACCTCAAAGTGTCACCACTTCATGGAATGAGAAGATTCAAAGTTAAGGGCAAATTGTCCCCTCGCTTTATTGGACCATTCATGATCTTTAGGCGAGTTGGAGAGATGGCATATCAACTGGAGTTACCTGATAGTCTATCTGATGTGCACAATGTGTTCCATGTGTCACAACTTAAGAAGTGTCTCCGTGTCCCTGAGGAACAGTTACCAATGGAAGAGCTCAGTGTTCAGGGTGATTTGACTTACATGGAGTATCCTGTCAAGATTCTTGATACATTGACTCGGGTTATGAGAAATAAGGTGATAAAGATGTGTAAAGTGCAATGGAGTCACCATGGAGAAGATGAAGCTACTTGGGAGAGAGAAGAAGAGCTTTGCATAGATTTTCCCCATATTTTCCCTCGTTCCTCCTAAATCTCGAGGACGAGATTCTGTTTAAGGGGTAGGATTTGTAATACCCAAAAAGGAATACAATGAGTATATAGTTGTTATTATTATTTTGTATGCCATATATTCATCATAACGAGAGCATACCTATAGTTAAGAATGATTAATCAAAACAAATGATAAAAATGGAATATGCATCATGCCGAGGCTTTATTTTATGTGCATTTTGTGATGATATAAAAATAGAGTAAAAAAAGAAGTATGTTAATACCCAAATTGGAATTAAATCCTAAAAGAAATTCTAGAGTTTGGAAAAGAAGAAAAAGAAAAATACTATAAAAGGCAAAACAAATTTATAAATAAATAAATTCATCACATCTTGGTATGTTCTAATCTAACATTTAATCTGAGGACAAATTTGTCACAAAGTTTGAATTTAAATTTGAATTGGAGAGTTGAATTTGGAAATAAAGAAAGTATAAAAGAAAAAAATAATAATAAGAATCCATCTGCGCTTGGGCCACATGCTAGTCACAGCCCAATGTGCCTCCCCCTTTCGCGCCCGTGTGGGCCGCATGCCAGCCCAAATTTTCCCTACTCCGCCAACCAGGCATGCGCCCTGTGTGTCGTTTGGGGCCCGCACCTCGGCTTCTCGGCTACCGCTGTCGCTGGGCCCATCCTGTCATCAGGTTCCGCTGCTCCCTTACCGAACTCCGCGCGATGCGGCCGGGGAAGGTGCTAGGACCGGGTCTGCTCTGCTCGATGGACTCGTTCGCACCCATGCGATCTTCTCGGGCGCTCGGATATAAACGCGGCCGCCGCTTTCCTAGCCCGTGCGATTCGAGGATTGGCACCGCTCTGTTGCAACCATAGTTAGGAGAGAGATAGAAAGAAAGGAGGAGGGAGCTAGCGCGTGAGTTGGGAGATCCGGCTGTGGTGTCGCTGCGGCGTTTGCCGTCGGCGGGGTAGAAGCGCTGTGGATCTCGCTGGTGTAATCTAGTTGGAGTCCCAGTGCGTGCGGGTGAGCTGGGTGATTGACCGGCACCGCTTCTTCACTGGTCTTGGGCTTCCACGACAAAGGGTGACCGGTGAACCCGTGCTCGTCAAGTTCCTGCGACCGCGTCTTGGTGTGGAATCGTGCGCCTCCGTAAGCTCTGTCTCCGCTATGACGTCACTGACCGATTCGTTTCTAGTGAGGTGAGCATTTTTCCCCCTGTGCCTCGACGTATTTCCAGTCGTGCGTTGGTGGTGGAGTTTCCTGGCCGCCACCGCGGTGTAGTGCGCGCGCAAGCCTATGCAGAAGGTAGAAGAAAACCAGCAGACCGTTGATCAACCGTTGTGGGGCTAGGATTAGATCTAGAGGGAGTTGGCTCTCGACCGTCGATCGTGTAGGGAATGGTCTAGATCGATCCTGGGCGTACCCCCTTCGAGTCATTAAATCAGGACCGCCGATCTGGGACTCATCGGCGTAGATTTAACGCTAGCTCCACTAGGAATTAATCTAATCCGGGCCATTCAGGGAGGATCCAACGATCTAGGGCGAGCGATACCCTTTCGCTGGCTCGTTTTACATATGCGCCCCTCAGTTTTTAGAGATTTAACCCGCTATCCGCTGGGCAGGGCGCTCTGTGTCTTGGGATTTATTGCACCGAGACCCCTGTTTTCTCTGGTATTTAGTGCCCAGTCCAGAGATTTAGAAAAAATCAGAGAAAAGTAATTAGAAATAGATTTTAGTGCAAAAATAATTGCTAGAACTTGTATAATTCATAAAAAATTCATATGAACTCCAAATTGAACCATTACAATTTCTAAAATTTTGTAAAATTGTTGTTTATCACCTAGAGTCTCTGTTTTAATATGAAAACAGTAAGAAAAATAATTTCTCACTTAATCCTATCTTAAGCACATAAAACCTTTGGAAATTCATATCTCAAAATCTATAACTCCAAAAATTATGATTCCTGTTCCTAGGATTATATTTTAATGTGTAGATTATTATCATGTATTTTGTTTACATGTTTGGTGAGATGTTAATTTTCTCTATGTACTATGTATGTTTGTATTGATGCGAGTAGAAGAGCCTGTGACTGAGGATCCTGGTGACCAGCAGATAGAAGTAGCTGAGCAGGAGCCCATTGAAGGCAAGTTGTGCCCTTGACCACTTCTATACCCAATAATGTTCTTTAATGTCATTTATTCATGCATAGGTTAATTTTGATGGGACCCAATAGGTCACCCTAGACTGTCTATCCCTTTTTACCTTGTTATCCCTGAATCACTTGGGTAGTTTTTGCTATTGCTTTACATGGTTTTGGTATAATCTTTCATTATATCCATGTTCCAATTCTTTTGTTATTCTATTTATGTTCATGTCAAGATCATTAATGTTAATTGGAATATGGAGCTTAACTTGAGAAACACGTGCCACCACATGGGAGGAATGGGACCCCTTGGCTAACTAATTAGGAAAGCTAGTGGAAGACTACCTTACCCGAAAGGAGCAAGGGCAGTAGGGGAGTTGCATGCAAGGAGGTTCTCGGGTTGATTTTGCTGCGATGGCAGTCAGACGGGGGGTTCTTGCAAGTGCTCTTCCCATAAACTGTAGCGGGTTTTCAGAAGCTAGTGGAACTTTGTAAAGGCCTCGTAGTGTTGCCCTGCCTCGCTTCCTTGGTAGAGGTGTATGGGAGTCGCGATTCCTTGGCAGATGGGTAACATGACTTGTGGGTAAAGGGTACAAATTCTGCAGAGTGTAAAACTAGTATACTAGCCGAGCTCACGGTCATGCGCAGCTCAGGACTCTCGCATGATTAATTTATGTAACTTAAATTCAATTCTGCCATTTGCATATGCATGGGATTATTTATTAATTTTGTCCTATTACTTTTATTAAGGTTTGTTATTTACTTATATTTAGTAACTGCTAATAAAATTTTGACCAACTAATTAAAAGCAATGCTCAGCTTTAACCCCTGTCGTTGATTAGCCTTACACATCACCTGAACTCCCACGTTTGGTGAGTTCATGCCCACTGGTTCCCCACAACTTGTTGAGCTATGATCATGTGTGAGATCACCCTTGCTATCTCACACCCCCCACAAGAGAAGAACAGGTGGTTCATGAGGATCCACAAGGCGAGGAGTTTGATCTGATCTAGGTGGCGTTTCCCCAGTCGACTTTTGCGCCAAGGATGACTCTTAGTTCGTTTTATATTTATCTTTTATTTTGTAATAAGAATTCCACTATGTAATAAATACTCTGATGTTATTGTTACATTTATCTCTATACACTCTGTTATTATATATGTTGTCTTCTTGGCGCATGTATGAGATGCACCTGGCTTGTTCCTTAAAGCCCGAGTGTGACACACTCATTTTTGACAAGAACGGAGGCAGCGGCCTCCAAATCGTCTGGAGAGATGCATCATGATGTCAACTCGACAGAAGAGGAATTATGCCTTGTGGAAATTTGTAACACAAACTCTATACTTAGGGAGATCAAATATTTTCATACTCTTAAAAAAGAGATTGAATAGTTTTGACCATCGCTGGACATGATGCGGTGATAATTGGGACGAGCAACTATTACCCTCCCCATGGGTACTAAAATTGTTATCGAGAATGCATTATTGTAATATGATTCTATTCGTACCCTCCTAAGTTTTAGAGATATCCGGCAGAATGGGATTCATATTGAAACCCATGATGAAAATCAAGAAGACCAAGCCGAACAAATATGTCAAACGCATATGCGAGAAAATCCTATCACTCATGTCTGGGTTGTACTATACATGAATTAAGTCCATTACACATGTTGCATATAAGGTGATTTTCTAAAATGCTGATCCATTCTAGATTTGGCATGATCGACTGGTCATCGAGGCATAGGGATGATGAGTAAAATCACAGGCAATTCTATTGGTCATAATTTGCCCACAACAAATTTTCCTAAATCAAAAGATTTTATTTGCACTGCATATGCAACTAGAAAAATGATTTTGAGACCATCATATCTCAAAATTGAAGCTGAATCGCTTAAATTCCTTGAAAGAATTCAAAGAGATATTTATGGGCCAATTACACCAACTTCTAGGCTGTTCGGGTACTTCATGATATTGATTGACGCATCTACACGATGGCCACATGTGTGTTCACTATCAACACGCAACCATGCATTTGCCAAGATAATGTCACAAATCATCAAGTTAAAAGCAAAATTTCCTAAACATCGGATTAATACAATCCGGATGGACAATGCTGTTGAATTTACATCTCAGGCATTCAATGATTATTGTGTGGTGCTGGGTATTCAAGTACAGCACTCGGTACCATATGTCCACACCTTGAATGGTTTGGGTAAGTCACTAGTCAAGAGGATTAAACTCATTGCAAGACCATTATTGATGAATTGCAAATTGCCTTCGTCGTGTTGGGGTCATGTAGTTTTGCATGCTGCCAACCTTATACAATTATGACCTACTATATATCATTCTACTTTCTCAATACAAATGGTACATGAAAATCCTTCAAGTATTTCTCATTTGCGTAAATTTGGATGTTGTGTATACATCCCAATCTCACCACCTCAGAGAACAGCCATGGGCCCACACAGGAAAGTGTGGATCTATGTGAGATTTCAATCTCTTCGATCATTAGGTACTTAGAACCCTTGACAAGGGATCTATTTATAGCCTGGTTTGCTGATTCTAATTTTGATGAGGAACATTTCCTAGTATTAGGGGGAGACTTTAAGTACCAAAAGGAATGCAGGGAAATAAATTAGAATACTCAAAGTGTTCTAGATATTGATCTACATACTACAGAAACTGAACTTCAAGTTCAGAAGATTATACGTTTGCAGAGACTTGCAAATAAACTGCCAGATGCATTCACTAATTATAAAGGTGACACTAAATCTTTCATTCCCGCTAGGAATGCACCAGAAAGAGTGGAAATACCGAATAAAACCACTCAACTCTCAGAGAGGAGAAGTATGGTGAATAAGCGTTATTCTATTGCTAAGAAGCAAAGAACAATAATGAATGCAAATAGACACCAAGAGTATACAATGTATCAAGTGGATTGTGATGATCTGCGACCTAGCTCAGATGTACACATTGTCGAGGCTGGGACATCGGAAAACCCTAGACACGTCAATTTGAGAAATTTTGATGAGTCTCTAAAGGGTGATGAAATTGCCATCAACTATGTTGAGACCAATGAAACCTATGATAGAAAAGCTACCAATGTCGACATATATTTCTCCAAGAAAATTGCTGAGGACCTTCAAAATGATCTAGATCCTAAGACCATGGCAGAGTGCACAAAGCGCTCAGATTGGATCAAGTGGAAGGCAACAATTGAAGCGGAGTTAGCCTCGGTTTACAAAAGAAAAGTTTTCTCGGCTGTAATGCCTACACCACGTGGTATCTTCACTGTGGGATATAAGTGGGTTTTTTTCATTCGGAAACGTAATGAAAATGGTGAGGTAGTGAGATATAAAGTAAGTCTAGTAGCACAAGGGTTTACGCAAAGACCCGGTATTGATTTCAACAAAACTTATTCACCAGTTATGAGTGCAATAATGTTGGTGACTTATTCTCAAATGCTTCGGATTAAGAACAAGGCAACATAAAAAGTGTTAAATGATAAGGTCCTTCGTCCTTCGAAACATTATTTCCCTTCGGGATATAACGTGCTCCGGACGAAGGTCATAAACAACATATCTTCGTAAGCACGATAAGTTACGACGAAGGACTTATGCATAACATAAGTAGTAATGTAAACATTTAAATTTTATCACAATGTCATTTCTATTTTATCACTATGTAAAAATAGAAATGACTTCAAATTACAAATGTACCTTCGGACTGCAGGAAGGCAAAAGTACAAGAATGACGCAAAAGCAAATGCCAAGTCAGCGTGAACAGTACGGGAGTACTGTTCATCTATTTATAGGCGTGAGACGCAGCCCATGTAAAATTACATTCATGTCCATTACATTTGCTAATGACCTATGGGAGTTTGTCAAGGCCTAAGTAGTCTTTTCATCTTTAGGTCGGTTCCCCGTTCTGCTATCGCGACGAAGCTTTTCTACGCATAGCTTCGGCTGCGCGCCACCCTTCGTACAGCATGGTAACCAGCCCGTCCTTCATCAACCTCCTTTCGTCTGGCTTAAGCTTCGTCCTGTCCGCGCTCCATGTTCACAATCTGAGTCCGAGAATACCTGTTCATATAATTCACTTGGAAAATATTGTCAAATCTTGTTTTTGAGGACCTTCGGAGGACGAAGGCCCCCAACAGTAGCCCCTCGCAATATTAATTTGTTAGTGATAAATTCAGATTGCGATATGGACGAAGGCCTTAAGCCGAAGGTCCGAAAAAACACCTTCCCTTTGCTAGAATAGCAACATTCACTGACAAGCGGGGTCTTTCAATTTTCAACGCACTGGGCGTATAAATAAGATCGTAACGCAAACTCATTTTGGTACTCTCGCTTGCCATCTGCTTTCGCCTACTAAATTTTTAGCTCTTGCGCACTAAGATTTGCTGATATTTTGGTTTTGAAGCTTCGGCTTTGAAAACAGTTTTTTAGTGTTTCCGAAGATGTCTGATGTCACACCCGGTTTTTAGAAGGTAAACCGAATGCGAACCATGTACGTGCCAGGATCAGTTATTCACGTACACAGTAGTTACATAACATGGACATCATCACACAGTGCTCAAAATAGTATTAAAAGGGAAAAATAATAGTTGATTACATCATACGTCTGAGACGTCCATATAGTTCTTACAATAAATCAAAGTGCGGAAAAGAAACGTAGATAACACGGCCTTCACAGGCAGCCGACTGGGGGTTGCCGCTAACCCACACCTAGAACTCGTCGTAGTCCTGGAACTCCTGGAAGTCTCCTTCCACAGCTTCATCTTCGCCTGAGCAGTGGTTGCAATGCTGACAACCTGGGGGGGGGGGGGGTTTGGTGTGTAGAGCAAGGGTGAGTACACATCAACATACTCAGCAAGTATCCTGTTTGGCTGTAGTGGACTAGCTTTATGTGGGGATAAGTCAAGCAGTTGCTTTTAGTTAGTCAGGTTATTATTTACTAGTAGAGAGCCAGGTTTTAACATTAACCCAAGTTATTAGCCCAATGTATCCTTTCCAAACGGAAAGAATACCACTTACCAATACCATAATCATAATCAGAACCATCAATCTCATTGCCACCTGTACCAAAGTATCTCTGATCAAGCATCACTAATCTCTGGAGCTCCCTTGGCCGCTCATAACCGTGAGCACGGCTGATATATCAGTTTCATAACACTCTGCAGAGGTTGCGCACTTTACCCATAAGCCGTGATTCCCTTTCTGCCCGGAGAGAGCTACTCCCCATTGACCACTACCTAGGTGGTCCAGCAGGGCATCACTACGTAGCCTTTACAAAGATTCCCCGAGGCTGTAGCCGCCCGTTAGGTTTCCTAAATGTACCGCACTCCTCCCCAAGGGACAAATTAACCTTGGCAGAGCGAGCCGCATACACCGAGCCCCATTGACGGCACGACGGCGAAGCGAGCTACACCCCGGTTCCTCTAATTATTCAGCTAAGGGCGTCCCATTCCACCCTCATGGTTGCACTGTTTTCCCGGGCGGTCATCCATTGAACAGGTCCTTACGGAGAGGCACTCGAGAAACCGCTCGAGTCCCCTTGAAGGTCACAAATATAATCATAAATAAGAAGGGAAAACAGCGTATCATAGATAATCACATCATGTTCATTGATTAGAGTTGAGCAATAGCATCAGACTAAGCAGTAATAATCCGACCCAAATAGGTAAACAAGGACATGGATAACAAAAGCTAGTCAATCCTTAGGTATAAATGTGTAATGCGGGAGGTGAATTAAAGAATGAATAGGACAGAGATAGGTCAAAGGACACTTGCCTCCACCAACCGACTGCTGCTCAGGGGCTTCTCCTGCGAATTCCTCGGGCTCTTCGACCGGATCATTTTCTATGCGAGCGCAAACATACATACATCCACATATTTAATACAAAAGAACAGTACACCATACAAGGGAACAAATAAAGTGAGTATGCATCAAGTATGACATTCGATATCGCATTTGTTATGGTTAGAAAGAAACAGGAAAAGGGTCTCGCAGGGGGGGGGGGGGTTAAAGCTTATGCACTAATAATCAGTTACAATTGGTTCTTAACAAAAGAATTCTGTTATATACACTAATGGAAACCCAGTCATTTTTAGTTGATCAACATTGAATGAGCTAAACAATTAATTACGTGAATCAACTAGCATAACGGAATTTTAAATTGAGCTTCTTATTTCAATAACATTAACAATGATTAGCCTACCTAAAATAAAATAACTATGATCACAGAAAGTAAAATAAAAATAAAATAAAAAAAATAAAAAAAACAGGGGGGGCGGTTGAACCGGCCCTAGGGCGGTTGAACCGGCCGGGGGCAGGGCGGCCGAACAGGGGCGGCCGAGCGCGGAGGGGAGGGGCGGCTGAGCCGGGGCGGTTGAACCGGCCCGGGTGGGGGCGGTTGAACCGGCGGTGCGCAGGGGGACGGCCGGGCTGGCCAGGGCGGCCGAGGGCGCGGCCAGGGCCGGCCAGGCGCGGCTGGGGGCCGGCTGGGGGCGCGCTGGGGGCGGCCGGGGCGGGCTGGGGGCTGGCCGGGCGCGGCTGGGGGTTGGCCGGGGCCGGCTGGGGGCTGGCCGGGCGGGGCTGGGCCAGGGCGGCGCGGCCAGGGGCGGCCGGGCCATGGCCGGACGGGGAGGGGAGAGGGAGGGGGGGGAGGGGAGGGGGAGGGAGAGAGGGGGCTCACCGGAGACGGGCGGCCGAACCGGCAGGGGGCGGCGGCGGCTTAGGGCAGGGGGTAGGGGCGGCGGTGGGGAGAGAATGGGAGAAAATGAGAGGGAGGGAGAGAGGATTGGGGGGAAAAAGGGAGGGGGTGGGGCGGCTGGGCCTATTGGGCCCAAAGGGGGGGCGCGCAGGGGCGGCTGGGCCGGCCAGAGACGGCCCACGGCGCGGGAGAGAGAGAAAAAGAGGAGAGAGAGAAAGAAAAAGAAAGAAAGAAAAGGTTTTTCTCCTTATTTTCGAAATCCGATCTTCCTAGATGAATGCATTTGCACTTTCAAACAATCAAAGAATGCATAGTTCGGCATGGTGCATCAAACAACATAAAACAACTCTAGGGTTTTTCTTTACACGGGAACCCCAAACCGAATCCCGTTAGCTTTGGAAAAGGTCAAGGTCTAGCGAGGGGAAAAAGAAAAAGAAAAGGTAACGCCCGAATTTGGCGAGTAAAGAAAAGAAAAAAAAATTCAACTGCAAAATTCGGGGCGTTACAAACCTATCCCCCTTAAAAGAATCTCGCCCTCGAGATTCAGGGTTGGCTAGCAAAGAGCTCTGGGTACTTGGCCATCAAATCATCTTCACGCTCCCAGGTTGCTTCTTCCTCAGAGTGGTGATTCCACCTGACTTTGCACATTCTGATGGTCTTCCTTCGGGTGACTCTGTCTGCAACCTCAAGGATCTGAGCTGGCTTCTCGACATAGGTCAAGTCTTCCTGGACTTCCAGACCTTCCACTGGCAACTGCTCTTCTGGCACACGCAAGCACTTCTTCAACTGAGACACATGAAAGACATCATGCACAGCGGACAAATTCTCTGGCAGACTGAGCTGATAGGCCACTTCTCCACGCTTTGAGAGGATCTGGTACGGACCAATGTAGCGGGGTGCTAGCTTGCCCTTCACTCCGAATCTTCTGACTCCTCTGATCGGTGACACTTTCAGATAGACAAAGTCTCCGACTTCGAAACTCAGCTCTCTTCTTCTTGTGTCTGCATAGCTTCGCTGCCTTGATTGCGCTATCTTCAGATTCTCTCGAACCATCTTGATGTTCTCTTCGGCTTCAAGCAAAATATCTGGCCCAAACACTTGCTTTTCTCCAGGCTGATCCCATTGCAACGGAGTTCTGCAACTCCTTCCATAAAGCGCTTGAAATGGTGACATCTTCAAACTGGCTTGGTAACTGTTGTTATAGGAAAACTCTGCATAAGGCAATCGCTTGTCCCATCCGGACTGATCTTGCAGCGCACAGGCTCTCAACATATCTTCAAGAATTTGATTGGTTCTTTCAGTCTGACCATCTGTCTGCGGGTGATATGCTGAACTGAAATTCAGATGTGTGCCCAAGGCTTCATGCAACTGCTGCCAGAAATGAGAGGTGAACTGCGTTCCTCTGTCTGACACTATCTTCTTTGGCACACCATGAAGACAAACGATCCGAGACATATACAACTCTGCCAGTACGGCACTGCTGTAGGTGGTCTTGATAGGTATGAAGTGGGCTGACTTGGTCAAACGGTCCACTACTACCCAAATAGAATCGTAGCCGGCTCGAGTGCGAGGCAATCCGACTATGAAATCCATACCGATTTCATCCCATTTCCACTGAGGGATCTGCAACGGTTGCAACAATCCAGCAGGTCTCTGGTGCTCTGCCTTAATTCTTCGGCAACTATCGCACATAGCCACATGCTCTGCGATTTCTCTCTTCATTCCATACCACCAGAATTTCTTCTTCAGATCCTGATACATCTTCTCACTGCCAGGGTGAATCGAATAAGCTGTCTCATGAGCTTCCTTGAGAATCAACTCCCAAATAGACTGGACATTGGGAACACACAAGCGGTCTTTGAACCATACCACACCTTCAGCATCTTCTCGAAAATCTTTGCCTCTGCCATCTAGAATCAGTCGCCGAATCTCACTGATCTTCTCATCATTCTTCTGCGCTTCTTTGATTTCGCGCTCCAAGATAGGTTCCCATTCAACTGTGACTCCTCACGAATTGTTCAGAAATCCGAGACTCAACCTGTCAAACTCTTTGGCCAACTCATAAGGCATCGGACGAGCGACCATCAGATTGACTTGACTCTTTCTGCTCAAAGCATCTGCCACTACGTTTGCTTTGCCTGGATGGTAATGGATCTCCAACTCATAGTCTTTGATCAACTCTAACCATCTTCGTTGCCTCATGTTCAATTCTGACTGAGTGAATATGTACTTCAGACTCTTGTGGTCTGTGTAAACATCGCATTTCTGCCCATACAAATAGTGCCTCCATGTCTTCAGTGCGTGAACCACTGCTGCCAACTCTAGATCATGGATTGGGTAATTCTTCTCATGAATCTTCAGCTGTCGGGACGAGTAAGCCACAACTCTTCCCTCTTGCATCAACACGCATCCCAAACCTGTGTAACAAGCGTCACAGTACACAGAGAAGGGCTTGTGCACATCAGGCAAGACTAGGACAGGCGCTGTTGTCAACTTCTCTTTCAGCGCTTTGAAGGCCTCTTGACATTTCTGGGTCCACTTGAACTCAACCTTGTTGCCTAGCAACGCTGTCATTGGTTTCGCAATCTTCGAAAACCCTTCAATGAATCGCCGATAATATCCTGCCATTCCAATGAAGCTTTTGATTCCTCGAGCATCCGTTGGCGCTTTCCAGTTCAGAATGTCTGCCACTTTCTTCGGATCCACAGCCAATCCTTCCTTGTTGATTATATGACCCAAGAACAGGACTTCACTGATCCAGAACTCACACTTGCTCAACTTTGCATACAACTGGTGCTCTCGCAATCTCTGCAATACCATCCTCAAATGATCTGCATGCTCTTCTTCGCTTTGAGAATAAACCAGAATGTCATCAATGAATACCACCACAAACTTATCGAGATAATCCATGAATACACTGTTCATCAAGTTCATAAAGAACGCTGGTGCATTGGTCAAACCAAAAGACATCACTGTGAACTCATACAAACCATACTTGGTAATGAATGCCGTCTTCGGAATATCCGAAGGTCGGATCCTGAGCTGATGATAACCTGACCTCAGATCGATCTTGGAGAACACACTGGCTCCTCTCAACTGGTCGAACAGATCTTCTATTCTGGGCAAGGGATACTTGTTCTTGATCGTGACTTCATTCAAAGCTCGATAATCGATACACATCCTCTTGGTGCCATCTTTCTTTTCCACAAACAGGACAGGGGAGGCCCAAGGCGAGGTGCTTGGCCGGATGTAACCTTTCTCTGACAGCTCATCAATCTGCTTCTTAAGCTCAACCAACTCTGGTCCAGATATTCTGTAAGCTCTCTTAAAGATGGGGGCGGTTCCAGGAAGAAGCTCTATAGCGAATTCAACTTTCCGCTCTGGTGGCATACCCGGTAAGTCCTTTGGAAACACATCTGGGAATTCGGACACCACCTTGATACTCTCAATTGGGTCTGCTTCACTGCTATCGACAGCCATCTGATAATAACTTCCTTTCTTTGGCTCAGGCGGGACTAACTCGGTCACCACTTCCTCTCCTAGTGGGGACACCAACTTGATTGTCCTTTTATCACAACTGATAACTGCCTGATACTTATCTAGCCAATTCATCCCTAGGATGACATCTATTCCCTGAGTACCCATTACTATAAGGTTAGCGGGAAACGCTATCCCCCTTATTTCCACACTTACACCCAAACATATGCTATCAGCTCGAATTCTACCACCAGCTGAGTCAATTTGAATGGGGGTTGACATGGTAGTAATTGGAAGATTATGTGCTTCTACCCATGATGCAGTAATAAAAGAATGCGTTGCTCCAGTATCAAATAACACTTCTGCAATATGGGAATCGACTGGGAACATACCTACTGTCATGTCGGGGGTCTCCTGAACTGCTTCAGCCTCCAAGTGGTTCAATCTCCCATGATTATAGCGCGGTTGAGAGCGGTTGCCTGCTCCAGGCTGAGACACATTCTGCTTTGCTGGGGCATTGGGGCCTGACTGCTGCTGGGCTGCCTTCTTCGGACATTGCATCACCCAATGGCCTTGCTCTCCACAGTGGAAACATGCTCTGTTTCCAACCTGAGCTGGTGCTGCCTGATTGCTCTGCTGAGTTGCGGGGGCAGGAAGACGAGGTGTCTGCTGATTCTGCCTCTGAAACTGACCTCCTCCTGACTGATTGCTCTGACGGTTCTGGTACTGGTGCTGAGGATACTGCCTTTGGAACTGCTGATGCTGCTGACGCTGCTGATGCTGCTGAGGTGGACGCTGGTTCTGCCTGAACTGCTGAGGTTGATTGCCTGAAAAACGGGGACGGCTGCTGCTTCCAGGCTGGGGTCCACTGATCTTGCGCTTACGATCCTCCATCTCCTTACGCTTCCTTTCTGTCATAATTGCTCTGTCAATCAGGTGCTGGAATGTCGGGAAGGTATGATTCATCAACTGATACTGCAGGGGGTCAACCAAGCCTCTCAAGAAACGGTATTGTCGCTTGGCGTCGGTGTTGACATCCTCAGGAGCATAGCGAGACAATTGCAGAAACCTGTCTCGATACTCACTGACAGATGATGACCCTTGCTTAAGGGCCAGGAACTCCTCCTTCTTCACTATCATCAGACCTGCAGGCACATGGTACTGACGAAAGCTACCTCTGAACTCTTCCCAGGTGATGGTGTCGGGGTCGGCATGGGTGGCGAGGTAAGACTCCCACCATGATTGGGCTGCTCCTCTCAACAGACGGGGACCATACAAGACTTTCTCCCTGTCATCACACTGAGCGGTATGCAACTCCCGCTCCACAGTGCGCAGCCAATCTTCAGCATCCATGGGGTCAGAAGAGTGAGCGAACGTTGGGGGATGACCTCTCATGCATTCAGCACGCTTGTCCCTGGGCATCTGAGGCATCTGAGGCTGGGGTGGAGCTTGCTGCTGCTGCTGCTGAATGGCGGCCAGAGTCTGACCGATGGCCTGAACTGCCTGAGTCTGCATCAGAAACATCTGCTCGATCGACATCGGGGGCGGGGGCGGCAGCTGCTGCTGCTGGGGCGCCTCATCTTGCTGACCGGCTTGCTCCTGCTGAGCACGCCTTCCTCCTCTGCGCCTGTTCTCTGACATCTGCAGAACGCAACCACACATCAGAACTGATCTGGCAAATCTTGCAGCATAAGAAAAGAGTATAGAATTCTCCAACAGCACTGAACAGATGAGCATCTTCACTGATCTCCAACACAGACCACACAGCTTCTCAGATAAAGAGGAAAGTAGAATAAAGGGTTTCCCAACTATATAACTAACTCCATTAACATAATAGGTAAGCTAAAATGCTGGGGATACCCACACTCTGGTGACAATCATTACAAAGATCCAAACCAAACATAGTTCATCATGACAAACATAAATGCACAGGATATAGCAAACTACCCTGTCTAACTAAGACTAACTAAGACCGAGACTAACGCTAAGACTGAAGCTTCTATGTATATATATTTCGTATTAATTACAAGATCCAACTCTAACGATCTATGGTTCTAGATTTATCTTGGTCTTGCAGTCGGGATTGCCATAGGACTGGAGTCCACGCCGAGGTGAGCGGTACGGGTGCTGAGTCCCGACGGGGGCGGGGGAACCATCATCCAAGTGACGACGTTCCGCGCGCTCAGCCCGCAGCAGGGCGATCTCAGCACGAGCCCTACTCAGCTCGTCTAATGCATGGTCCAGCTCCGTGTTTAGCACGACGGCTAGGTTGACTGTGCTGCTCAACCTAGGATTGTCCTCACCAGCAGGTGAAACAATCACGCCTCCTGTGCTGCCAGATGGACGGCGGGGGTAATACTTCAGGTCGAGACCGTCAGCTACCCCACCGAGAACCGAGCAGTAGTGCGAAAGCGCACGCCGTGCAGCATCCTGCATGGCTGCCTCAGCTGAGTCCCGCTCAGAGATAGAATAGTGCTCTGAGCAAGCCTCCGCGCCCTGGAGACTGTTCTCCGGACGGCGCACCAAACAGGTCGCCTCCCAGCGGTCCGGGTAGACCCCGCGACTATGCTGGTAGACCACACAGCGATACTCGATGGACCAAGTACGCCGGTCAAGTGCCCGACGCAGCAGGGTGTCGAGCGCGTCGTGGAAGTGACACCCGCGAGCAGCGTCGCGAGTGATGGGTCGAGCAACCCATCCTTCCGGCTCATGGTCAACAGAGAGGTCGATGTCGTGGCTCAAGCTGTCGTCGCCACCTCAGTCGTCTGGGTCTCTTCCAGCAGCTACTCCAGAAGCTGGGGCGCCCAGTGGTGGTGCAGGGGGCGCCTCCAGGGGAAGCATAGGAGAGCAGCTCCTCACAGACTCTATCTCCTGCTGGAGCGAGAAGGAAGAGCCCTGCTGCTCCTGTCGTCGATGTTCCTGTTCCTCATGCAGGCGGTGGTGCAGTCTCTCCAAGTGACTGGACTGTCCGGCCACTGGACGGCGAAGCGGACGCTCAGCAAGGCGGGAGGGTAAGAAGGGGATGACGGACTTTCGTGCAGTGTGTCTAAGTCGAGCCATCTACAAAAGACATCGCAAGCAAAAGGGTGAGAACAGAATTAATATGACCAGCAAATAATGAATCATAAATAAATGAAGGATCAGAATAAAACATAATTTTCAGCAAGGTATAATATATAGTAGAACATAGGTTTGTGGTCAGTAGGACCAACTTTTGAAGGGATATCAAAGTCAAGGCAGTGACAGAGGTCTATAATCCTTAGAACGACCATTCTACTCTAGGTTAGCGGTCCTACAGTCAGCACGGCTTTGATACCACTTATGTCACACCCGGTTTTTAGAAGGTAAACCGAATGCGAACCATGTACGTGCCAGGATCAGTTATTCACGTACACAGCAGTTACATAACATGGACATCATCACACAGTGCTCAAAATAGTATTAAAAGGGAAAAATAATAGTTGATTACATCATACGTCTGAGACGTCCATATAGTTCTTACAATAAATCAAAGTGCGGAAAAGAAACGTAGATAACACGGCCTTCACAGGCAGCCGACTGGGGGTTGCCGCTAACCCACACCTAGAACTCGTCGTAGTCCTGGAACTCCTGGAAGTCTCCTTCCACAGCTTCATCTTCGCATGAGCAGTGGTTGCAATGCTGACAACCTGGGGGGGGGTTTGGTGTGTAGAGCAAGGGTGAGTACACATCAACATACTCAGCAAGTATCCTGTTTGGCTGTAGTGGACTAGCTTTATGTGGGGATAAGTCAAGCAGTTGCTTTTAGTTAGTCAGGTTATTACTTACTAGTAGAGAGCCATGTTTTAACATTAACCCAAGTTATTAGCCCAATGTATCCTTTCCAAACGGAAAGAATACCACTTACCAATACCATAATCATAATCAGAACCATCAATCTCATTGCCACCTGTACCAAAGTATCTCTGATCAAGCATCACTAATCTCTGGAGCTCCCTTGGCCGCTCATAACCGTGAGCACGGCTGATATATCAGTTTCATAACACTCTGCAGAGGTTGCGCACTTTACCCATAAGCCGTGATTCCCTTTCTGCCCGGAGAGAGCTACTCCCCATTGACCACTACCTAGGTGGTCCAGCAGGGCATCACTACGTAGCCTTTACAAAGATTCCCCGAGGCTGTAGCCGCCCGTTAGGTTTCCTAAATGTACCACACTCCTCCCCAAGGGACAAATTAACCTTGGCAGAGCGAGCCGCATACACCGAGCCCCATTGACGGCACGACGGCGAAGCGAGCTACACCCCGGTTCCTCTAATTATTCAGCTAAGGGCGTCCCATTCCACCCTCATGGTTGCACTGTTTTCCCGGGCGGTCATCCATTGAACAGGTCCTTACGGAGAGGCACTCGAGAAACCGCTCGAGTCCCCTTGAAGGTCACAAATATAATCATAAATAAGAAGGGAAAACAGCGTATCATAGATAATCACATCATGTTCATTGATTAGAGTTGAGCAATAGCATCAGACTAAGCAGTAATAATCCGACCCAAATAGGTAAACAAGGACATGGATAACAAAAGCTAGTCAATCCTTAGGTATAAATGTGTAATGCGGGAGGTGAATTAAAGAATGAATAGGACAGAGATAGGTCAAAGGACACTTGCCTCCACCAACCGACTGCTGCTCAGGGGCTTCTCCTGCGAATTCCTCGGGCTCTTCGACCGGATCGTTTTCCATGCGAGCGCAAACATACATACATCCACATATTTAATACAAAAGAACAGTACACCATACAAGGGAACAAATAAAGTGAGTATGCATCAAGTATGACATTCGATATCGCATTTGTTATGGTTAGAAAGAAACGGGAAAAGGGTCTCGCAGGGGGGGTTAAAGCTTATGCACTAATAATCAGTTACAATTGGTTCTTAACAAAAGAATTCTGTTATATACACTAATGGAAACCCAGTCATTTTTAGTTGATCAACATTGAATGAGCTAAACAATTAATTACGTGAATCAACTAGCATAACGGAATTTTAAATTGAGCTTCTTATTTCAATAACATTAACAATGATTAGCCTACCTAAAATAAAATAACTATGATCACAGAAAGTAAAATAAAAATAAAATAAAAAAAATAAAAAAAACAGGGGGGGGCGGTTGAACCGGCCGGGGGCAGGGCGGCCGAACAGGGGCGGCCGAGCGCGGAGGGGAAGGGCGGCTGAGCCGGGGCGGTTGAACCGGCCCGGGTGGGGGCGGTTGAACCGGCGGCGCGCAGGGGGACGGCCGGGCTGGCCAGGGCGGCCGAGGGCGGCCAGGCGGGCGGCCGAGGGCGCGGCCAGGGCCGGCCAGGCGCGGCCAGGGCCGGCCAGGCGCGGCTGGGGGCCGGCTGGGGGCGCGCTGGGGGCGGCCGGGGCGGGCTGGGGGCTGGCCGGGCGCGGCTGGGGGCTGGCCGGGCGGGGCTGGGCCAGGGCGGCGCGGCCAGGGGCGGCCGGGCCATGGCCGGACGGGGAGGGGAGAGGGAGGGGGGGGAGGGGAGGGGGAGGGAGAGAGGGGGCTCACTGGAGACGGGCGGCCGAACCGGCAGGGGGCGGCGGCGGCGGCTTAGGGCAGGGGGTAGGGGCGGCGGTGGGGAGAGAATGGGAGAAAATGAGAGGGAGGGAGAGAGGATTGGGGGGAAAAAGGGAGGGGGTGGGGCGGCTGGGCCTATTGGCAGGGATGTTCCTAAAACATCCGATTTATATCACAAATCTAATATTTTAGCATAAATATACATATAATTTAAAGCTAATTTTTGGCAATGTTATGAAAAATATTATGAAGTATTTAAATAAATTTTTGTATACTTTTTTATGTACATTATTTTCTCCCTACAACAAAAAAGGTGAAAAAACATCCGAATCCGTATTCGAATAGACATCCGAATTTTATATCAATTATTTAAAAATATCTAGAATGAATTTAATGTTTATTTTTTGTGAAGATTAATAGCCTCAATGCTAAAAACAAGAATATAAATTTACATAGCAAATTCTATATGTTATTTGTTTACAATCGAAGAAAGAAGGCCAAAAAATTGACATCCGAATAAATATCCGGATCCATCCCTACCTATTGGGCCCAAAGGGGGGGCGCGCAGGGGCGGCTGGGCCGGCCAGAGACGGCCCACGGCGCGGGAGAGAGAGAAAAAGAGGAGAGAGAGAAAGAAAAAGAAAGAAAGAAAAGGTTTTTCTCCTTATTTTCGAAATCCGATCTTCCTAGATGAATGCATTTGCACTTTCAAACAATCAAAGAATGCATAGTTCGGCATGGTGCATCAAACAACATAAAACAACTCTAGGGTTTTTCTTTACACGGGAACCCCAAACCGAATCCCGTTAGCTTTGGAAAAGGTCAAGGTCTAGCGAGGGGAAAAAGAAAAAGAAAAGGTAACGCCCGAATTTGGCGAGTAAAGAAAAGAAAAAAAAATTCAACTGCAAAATTCGGGGCGTTACATCTGAAGATAAGAAGGTCGCTGCTGAGATGAAGCTGAGCCTTGACGAAGAGAAGAACTTGGGGTTCCTTATAGCGATGGCAGAGACCAATACGGAAAAAATTACCAAGGAGATTCTGGAAGGTTTGTCTGAAGATACTGGTGACAGCGACAGTTATGATGTAGAAAGTGGTGGGGAAGAGTCCGAAGATCGACCATGGCGGCCAAGTCACACGGTTTTCGCTAAAACCACTATTAAGCAGAGTCATATTGATAATATGAGGGGGAGGTATTTTCGAGATATATCTATTGTGAGGGCTGATGCTGGAGAAAAGACTTCTCCCACCCCAGAAGAAGATGAAGTCGTAATCTTCCGAAGCTTTCTCAAGGCTGGGCTTCGATTCCCCCTAAGCAACTTTGTTGTTGAAGTCCTGCAGACATTTCAAGTCTACCTTCATCAAATTACTCTCGAAGCTATCATAAGAATGGGGATGTTTGTCTGGGCTGCGAGAAGCCAAGGTTTAGAACCAAATGCTAAAAGCTTTTGCAACATTCATGAGTTGTTATATGAGACGAAGCCCTGGGGGAAAGAACAATATCACAACAACTTTGGGTGCTACAGCTTCGGTGCCCGCTCCGGGTCAAGCCGCCCTGTGCCAACCTTTCGGAAGAGGTGGCCCGGAGCCTGGATGACAGAGTGGTTTTATGTAAAGAATGACTTAACAGCGCAAGAAGATGTCAAGAGTATCATTATGCGCCCCATCTGGCAACGCTTCGGACTTCGAAGGCCGAAGGTTGAAATGGATGAAGCAGCCGAGGAATGCCAAAGAGCCTTCGGCGTAATCTGCTCTTTCATTGGGACAAGGGACTTGGTCCAAGAGCATATTGCCTTCAGGGTGTGGCCACTTGCAGGAAAGTGGGAAATGCCGAAGGAGACCATCAAAGAGTCCGACGAAGGCGGACTGGTCAGACTGAAATACACATTCAAATACGGGGATAAGTTTGTTGAACCTGATGACGACTGGTTGAAAAGCATTGAAACATTAAGTGACGAACTGCTTGGGGCATATTCGAAGGCCGAGAACACTGCGTTATCAGCAGCCTTCGGAGGCCGAAAGAAGAAAAGGCTCAACCGAGTATTTGACGCAGTCGGGTTTGTCTACCCTGACTATCACTATCCGGTATTGGGTCGCAAAAGAAAAAATACTTCTCCTGCGACAGAAGCTACCACGAGTGCCACTAGTGAGCCAGCGCCGCAAAGGAAAAAGATGAAGGTGCTCACCCACCGAGCGCGTTTTATTGAGCCGGCCACAGTGCCAGAATTTATTGGTGAAGTCTCTTTGGCCTCTGAAGCTACAGAACCAGCTCCAGTGCCGAAGATAGAAGAGAAAACTGAAGCGCCTTCAGCAGAAAAAGCAGAAAAACCGAAGATTGAAGGGCCAAAAATATCGGAAATCTTAAGTCCTTCAGCAAATGTCAAAACAATAAAAAATCAAAAGGGCCCATTGGTGACCCCAAAAAGAAAAAGAATGGTGAACGTACTAGATGTCTTGGAGACAATTAAGTCTTCAAGCACAACTCCAAAGAAGACTGTTGAACTTGCTGAAGCGTCTACTGAAGCTTCGAAGCAACAAGCTGAAGCTGAAGCTGAGCCTTCAGAGCCCACCAAGGAACAATCTTTGGAAACCGAGAAAATATCAGAACCAGTTTTGATTGAAGAAATTGACACTGCCACCCCCGAAGCTCCTGGCAGCATATGCGATTACATCGTGCGACATGCTTCGGGGAAGAAATTATCTGAAGAAGAGACTTATGAAGCCAATCACTATGCTAGAGAGTTAAAGTATCCGAAGGGGGCAGTAGTGTTCAATGGGACAAATGAAGATGACTTCCTATACTGCCTCCCTGATAACAAAGAATTATCTGTCTGCCGGGAGATGGCTAGAAGTATGGGTTTCCCGAAGCTCGAAGCTGGATTATGTGCTATGACGAAGGAGGATCTCGCGGACAGTCTTGCGTACAATAGCCTAAAGGTATGGGAATTAAGCGCTTGAAAATTTTTTAATTCGTAACTCATTCTTTTATTCTTATACCAACTTTTTTACATATAGGGTTTAATCCTAAGCAACGCATTAAGAGCACAAAAGAGTGCCGAAGATGAGAGCTATGAAATTGCGTTCAACAACCTTCGATCAGAAGTTATTAAACTGAGAAACGAAGCTCTGGAAAAGGATAAAATTCTGCTTACATTGGTAGATAAGGTAAAAAAGGACGAAGCTGCTTCAAAGGTCCAGGCCGAAGCCCAAAAACGTGAAATTAAAGATCTTCAGAAACAGCTAGCTAGAGCTAAAGAGGAACGTGTGCTTGAGGAAACAAAACGAGAGCTTAGTGATCAGTTGGTCAATCATTTAGAGTTAAGTGTTAAGGAGCTTCGTGCATCCCAGAGGAAATGCTATGTTAAATCTATAGAATGCGTCAAAAAGATAAAATCCAGCTTCGCCAGCGTTGGCGCCTTTTCTAGTGAAGAGAATTTCTCAAGAGGCAATCCCGAAGGTCCACTGGACTGGATCAGTAACGAAGCAAAAGCCTTCGAGGAAATCCTGAGCAGCCGCGGTGACATCTGCGCTTTTTCAGGCGCCCGAGGAGTTGCTGCTGTTTTGGAGAAGAAGGGTTGTGAGCATGTAAAATCCTTAGCTCAGTCCGAAGCTGCCCTGTCCTCTGAAGACATCAAAGACCCCTCGACCGAAGCAAGCATGGTTGGCGGTAAATTCTTTACTGATATCTGGGACAACGGCGGCCGAGAAATGGCGCAAGAAATTATTCAAAGGAGTGAAAAAGGCATCCATGATGCTAGGAAAGTGACAGAAGTTGCCGAAAAAAGTACAGAGCCCGAAGGGCAAATAGGTATTAATTAGTCGTTCTTGTTGTGCTGTAATTTTTATTTCAAACTTTGTTCGCGGTTTGTGATAGTAATGTAGATATATTCCCTTCCCTCAGAACCTACTGGATCGTCTGCTGACCCTCACACGAAAGAGGATGACGAAATTAAACAAATGGCCGAAGCTATCATGGATAAAGTTGTTGAACAACTTCTAAATGAGGCTGCCGAAGTAGTACTAAGAGAAGACTAGATGGCATTAGAAAGAACATTTGAAATGTGATCTATGTAATATTTTGTACATTTGAATGTAATATATAAGTTTCTTTTCATTATTCAATTCTTTACGATGCATGAAACTTTACATACGTACCGTTTTTAAGCCTTCGGCGAAAAAACACCTTCCCTTCTTTTCATGCTTCGTGAAGATAGAAAAACTTTTATGCGTCACAAAACCCGTAGCGCTCTGATGAAAAATATCCAAACTTCGTGAGAACATTTTCCGAAGCTATATTCCGAAGATTTTTACTTTCTCAAAGCACTCTTCCGAAGGTTGATACTGTCCTCCCTTCTTTTGCCATATGCAATATGATGTATGATGCTTATGCTATGCAAAATGATGTGATGATGTTATGTTATGTAGATGAATTTGATTCCGAAGATACACACATATCCCCGTGAAACACACAATCTTTTACTGTAAGCTCTGCATTCCCTTAGGAACGTCTTTGGAGCTTCTTCGCCTTTTACTTAGGCGGTATCAGCGTTGACTTTTCGCTGTAAGCTCTGCATTCCCTTAGGAACGTCTTTTGAGCTTCTTCGCCTTTTACTTAGGCGGTATCAGCGTTGACTTTTCGCTGTAAGCTCTGCATTCCCTTTGGAACGACTTTTGAGCAGAAAACTTACACTGCGCTCCCTTTGGAACGACTTTTTGTGACTTCATCAACTTACTCTGCGTTCCTTAGAACGACTTTCTGTTGCTTCGAAGGATTTTTAATAATTCGAAGGTCCTCCTTGTTAACGCAAAATTTTTTTAAGCTTTAGCAACTTAAGCCTGTGGAGAAAATAGGTTTTCCTCGTGGGAAACAACGAAATTATTACATGAAAACTAACAATGTTCTTTGTTACACAGAAAATAGAACTGAATAGAAAAGACTGCTGTCAAAGGTAGGATATGTGTCAAAAAATGTGCTTCGATTCTAGCACAGTGCTGTTGACTGTGCGAGCTTCGGATTGTTCTCTGAAGTCCCTTTGGTGTGGGGCATATTGACTCCCTTCTGGCTGTTGACCTTGTTGCAGTGGAGGTGGAGGCGGAGGCTGTTGCCAGGAAGCTTGAGGTTGACTTGCCGAAGCTACAGAAGCTGCAGGGTGGTTGTCTATGTATTGTGGGATGTAAGGCGGATGATACGAAGCAGTATGCATGACCTGCTTCGGCTGAGCTTGTTGCGCTGCAGCTTCGGCTATTTCCTTTTGCTTCTGGATTGTAACATGGCATGTCCTGGTGGTATGGCCCTTGTTTTCTCCACAGAACAAGCAAAACAGTTTCCTTGGTTGATCTCCAAATCTTCCGCCGAAGCCCCTGGCGCCTCTGCCTCTTGGAGCTGGTGGCCGGAAGAAACTTTGCTGTTGCCCCGAAGCCTGTGAGGAGCACTGCGGCCTGTTCTGCTGACTCCCCTTATCATCATTTTGAGTAGAGTTGTGGATGGACCTGACATGCCTCGGATAGAATCTTCCTCCGAAGCCCCTGGTCATTTCAGAAAATCTGAAAGCCTCCTCCCTTCTTTGGCGAAAATCATTGTCGGCACGAATGTACTCATCCATCTTCTGGAGCAGCTTCTCCAAAGTCTGAGGAGGCTTCCTGGCGAAGTATTGAGCTGAAGGTCCAGGTCGGAGCCCCTTGATCATGGCTTCGATGACAATTTCATTGGGCACCGTTGGTGCCTGCGCCCTCAAACGTAAGAACCTTCTGACATACGCCTGAAGGTATTCTTCATGATCCTGAGTGCACTGAAACAAGGCTTGAGCAGTAACCGGCTTCGTCTGAAACCCTTGAAAGCTAGTTAGCAACATATCCTTCAGCTTTTGCCATGAAGTAATCGTTCCTGGTCGAAGGGAGGAATACCAGGTCTGAGCAACACTCCTGACAGCCATAACAAAAGACTTTGCCATGACTGCAGCATTGCCACCATACGAAGACACTGTTGCTTCGTAGCTCATCAAAAACTGCTTCGGGTCTGAATGGCCGTCGAACATGGGAAGCTGGGGTGGCTTGTAGGATGGAGGCCAAGGTGTAGCCTGCAGCTCAGCGGACAGGGGAGAAGCATCATCGAAAACAAAATTTCCATGATGGAAATTGTTATACCAGTCATCTTCGTTGAAGAAGCCCTCCTGATGAAGGTCTTTTTGTTGAGGCCTTCTGTTCTGCTCATCATGAGTAAGATGGCGAACTTCTTCAGAAGCTTCGTCTATCTGCCTCTGCAGCTCAGCTAGCCTGGCCATCTTTTCCTTCTTCCTCTGCACCTGTTGATGAAGCATCTCCATATCCCTGATCTCTTGGTCTAGTTCATCCTCCTGAAGCGTCGGGCTGACGGCCTTCCTCTTCTGGCTTCGGGCCTCCCGAAGAGAGACAGTCTCCTGGTTGGGGTCCAGCGGTTGCAGTGCTGCAGCTCCAGTCGCTGAAGCTTTCTTCGGCGCCATAGCGAGGGTCTATGGCTTCCGAAGGTGTTCAAAAAACTCAAAGTGGAGGTGAGTTCACCGGAGGTGGGCGCCAATGTTGGTGACTTATTCTCAAATGCTTCGGATTAAGAACAAGGCAACATAAAAAGTGTTAAATGATAAGGTCCTTCGTCCTTCGAAACATTATTTCCCTTCGGGATATAACGTGCTCCGGACGAAGGTCATAAACAACATATCTTCGTAAGCACGATAAGTTACGACGAAGGACTTATGCATAACATAAATAGTAATGTAAACATTTAAATTTTATCACAATGTCATTTCTATTTTATCACTATGTAAAAATAGAAATGACTTCAAATTACAAATGTACCTTCGGACTGCAGGAAGGCAAAAGTACAAGAATGACGCAAAAGCAAATGCCAAGTCAGCGTGAACAGTACGAGAGTACTGTTCATCTATTTATAGGCGTGAGACGCAGCCCATGTAAAATTACATTCATGTCCATTACATTTGCTAATGACCTATGGGAGTCTGTCAAGGCCTAAGTAGTCTTTTCATCTTTAGGTCGGTTCCCCGTTCTGCTATCGCGACGAAGCTTTTCTGCGCATAGCTTCGGCTGCGCGCCACCCTTCGTACAGCATGGTAACCAGCCCGTCCTTCATCAACCTCCTTTCGTCTGGCTTAAGCTTCGTCCTGTCCGCGCTCCATGTTCACAATCTGAGTCCGAGAATACCTGTTCATATAATTCACTTGGAAAATATTGTCAAATCTTGTTTTTGAGGACCTTCGGAGGACGAAGGCCCCCAACAAATAACATTCCGATATTTAATATCTTTGGCAGTACAAAATTGTTTATTTATGCAGTTGATGGACGTAGTGACCACATATCTCTATGGGTCACTAGATTCTGATATATACATGAAAGTTCTAGATGGAATAGATGTACCAGATTCAAAGGCAAAATGCAATATGTATCGCGTAAAGTTGCAGAAGTCATTATATGGCTTAAACCAATTCGACAGAATGTGGTACAACCGATTGAGTGAATTCCTTTTACGTAAGGGATATACGAAAAATGATGATTGTCCGTGTGTCTTTATCAAAAGATCTAAAACGAGATTTTGTGTCATATCAGTTTATGTTGATGACCTTAACATCATAGGAAATAAATTTGATATTGATGAAGCATGTCATCATTTAACGACAAAATTTGAGATGAAAGATTTGGGTAAAACCAAATTTTGCTTAGGTCTTCAACTTGAGCATTTACCTTCTGGAATCCTTGTATATCAAAGTACATATACCCAAAAGGTATTGGAAAAATTCAATATGAATATGTTTTATCCTCCAAAGACTCCTATGGTGGTTAGATCTTTGGACTTAGAGAAAGATCCATTCAGACCAAGGGATGATGAAGAACAGATATTGGGACCAGAGTTCCCATATCTCAGTGTCGTTGGTGCATTAATGTACCTTGCTAACAATACCCGTCCGGATATTGCTTTTGTAGTAAATTTGCTAGCAAGACACAGCTCTGCTCCAACAAAACGACACTGGGTTGGTATTAAGAACATTTTCCGCTATCTAAATGGCACAAATGATCTAGGACTCTTTTATAAAAGAAATAATTATTCTAGTTTAATTGGTTATACTGATGTTGGTTATTTATCCGATCCCCACAATGGCAGATCGTAAACATGATTCATATTTTTACAAGATGAAACTACCATCTCGTAGAAATCTTCTAAACAGACTTTGGTGACCACGTCCACCAACCATTCTAAAATAATTGTATTATTTGAAGCATCACGTGAATGTGTATGTCTTCATAAAATGGTGAATCATATACTCACAACTTGTGATATTGGTTCTATTGAATCACCAACTATTGTCTATGAGGATAATTCACCTGTGTTGTTCAGATGGAAACAAGTTATATCAAGAGCAATATTAATAAGCATATTGCTTCTAAACTGTTTTATTGAATCACCAACTATTAAATCACCAACTATTAATAAGCATATTGTCTATGAGCTTCAGGAAAATAGAGATATAAACATCCTGCAAACAAAATCTTGTGATAATCTTGCTGATTAATTCATCGATGGTTCCTATTTGAAAAGGTGTGCATAATAGTCTTAATCTAGTGCATTCCAGTTTGAACGGCACAGGCAAACGACTGTTGTTCCTCAACACAAAAAATGGTTATCTGTTTTTCCACTAAAAATAGGGAACAAAGATTCTAGAGAGTGACAAGAAACTTGAAGGTTACAAGGTTTTTCTCCACATTGGTTGAGGAACTGAAGGCCATAGGACTATCTACCCGTGATGCTTCTCTACGGAATGATGTATTGGTTCCTGTAGCACACTGCAATCGCAGCCCAGTTTTACTCCTGATGGGTGGTGGGATGGGAGCAGGCAAGAGCACTGTACTTAAAGATATCCTTAAGGAGTAAGTAGATTATTTATACTATTTAAATTCTATTCATTTTCCATTTAAATGGATGTGGATCATCGTACATCGTAAATAACCAATTTTCATATAGAAAGACATATCATAGAAAAATGAAATCGAAAATATTCAGAGATGACTATGATTCTCCGGATCCTCGAATTGAAAGAGAGATTGAGAGGGATCAAGAATCCTAATTCTCGCTATTTCGAATGGATCCAATTCTATTTGACCATCTTACAATTCTAGTTTCATGGAAAATGGAAAATATGTTGATTTAGTTTTCGAAGCTTGACATTTCGTCACATTGGAATGCAGGATAAATGAATGTTGTTAGAATGAATTGAGAAGGGAAAAAACAACCCTGAAGACAGAGCACACATTATATAATACTATCAGTATCTGGATATTGGTACATGTTGATCATCTTGGTATGCATTTCTTGATTCACAGAGCATTTTGGTCTGGAGCAGCAGCGAATTTAGTTATTATGGAGGCAGATGCATTCAAGGAAACTGATGTAATCTACCGAGCCATTAGCTCTAGAGGCCACATAATGACATGCTGCAGACTGCAGAGCTGGTAATTTTTTTACCATATTTGCTATCAGGAAAACAATAATGTCACCCGAAATGCAATATAGCCCACTAGCTAACTAGTCAAAATGCATAATGTTGCAACATTCAATATTGTATGGCTTAGATTTTCAAAGAAACCCCAAGCTTGTGTTCGCATTGGTGGCATACTGAAATCAGATTTTTTTTAAACCAGTCCAAAGTACGACTAGTTTGCACATTAATATATATTTATACATCATGATCTTGCACCTCTTTTTTTAACGAAGTGGCAGGAGCTATGCCTTTCAATTAAGAGAGGGAAAAGAGTTAGAACACACAGGGCCGACGACACTTAGACCAAAGGATCAGGTACCCAAGAAGGAACACAATAGGCAACCCTAGTACAAGCCAAGGCGACTAAACACACTTTTATAGAGCAAAACACACTCCCTCACTCTCCCTGCGATCTGGAGCGATGACAACGATCAATGTTCCACATAGTGTAGATGACCACACCATTGAACTCCCTTTTGCAATCTTGCGGGAAGATAATTTATGTCTTCTCCCACCACTCTCTAATGCTGGAGATGTTGCTCAAATCAACCTGTTGTGGTAGGGAAAAGCTTTCCCAAGTAAGAACTGTGTTCCAGACCTCCTATGCGAAGGGGCAGGTTAGGCACAGATGGAGTCCTGGTTCCATAGATCCATTACAGAGGGCGCAAGACGGTTGGTGCGGCCATCCATGACGTGCTAGGTTTTCTACCGTGAGGAGCTTATTTTGGATGAGCACCCAAGCGAAGAATTTGCATGCATTTGTTCTCTGTTTTAGCCCGCCAAATGAGGCTGATCTTGTGGACGATGTAGGAACCCAAGAATTGGGCTCTGTAGGCTGAACTGGAGAAGTAGAGTCTGTGTTGTGTCCATTTACAGACTAAGATGTCCTCTACATCCGGCTGCAGGCTCACCTGTTGGATCGTAATCCAGGGGTAGACAATTTCCTCAATTTGTGTGGTGGTTGTGATTTTCTCTCGCAGAGACTAAATCCAAACATTGTTAGTCAGTTCTTGAGCCACTGATTTGTTCTTCCTTCTAACCAGCTTGAAGAGGTGAGAGACCATGTTGCGTGGAGCCTCTCCATCCAGCCAGCTATGGTGCCAGAACTTTGCTTTGATGCCGTTACCAATCGCCACAGTGGTGGACGCCTGAAACAATAGGCGATCAAGCTTGTTGCAAGGGACCTGGAGCCCTTCCCAAGGTTTTGAGCTATCAATCCATTCTTGCCAAAGCCAACGGAACCAGAGGGCATAACTGAATTTCTCAAGATCGAGCACCCCTAGTCCCCCTAGGTCCTTTGGTCTAGTCGTCGTTTGCCAATTAACTAGGCAGTGCCCCCTACACGTTATCCTCGCCTTTCTAGAGGAAAGATCGTCGAACCTTATCAATTTGCTTCCTAGCCCATTTTGCAAGGGGAAGACGGTTAGGTGGTAGATTGGTATGGAGGAGAGCACTGAAGATACTATGGTGAGGCGTCCTACGCAGTTAAGCAGTCGACCTTTCCATCCGGCAAGTCGCTGTTCCATCTTCTCTACTAGTGGTTGGACATGATTTTCTTGGAGCGAACGGGTGTGGAGTTGAAGACCGAGGTATTGGCAAGGGAAGGTTTTGCAACATCCCGAGAACGACTGAAGGATGTTGGACAAATCCACATTTTCACAACGGATGGGGTGGATGGAGCTTTTCTCAAAATTTATTGTTAGACCCGTGGCAGCTCCGAACGCATTGAGGATCTGTTTGACTGCTTGTAGGTCATTACGGGTTGGATTGATGAAGATAGCCGCATCATCAGCATAAAGAGAGGTTCTGAGCTTAGCTGCAGCAAGAGGAAGAGGTGTCAGGACGCCATGTTCCGAAGCGAGGTCTAAAATCCTTTGCAGTGGGTCAAAGGCAAGGATGAACAACATGGGAGAGAGGGGTCTCCTTGTCTCACCCCACACTTGTGGTCAAAGCTGTCCCTTTGAACACCATTTATCGGGGCCTAGGATTCGCCATGCTAAAAAGGATAGTAATCCATTCACGCCAACGGTGTCCAAATCCACGAGCTTGTAAATATTCTAAAAGGTAGCTCTAATTTATCGTGTCGAATGCATTCTGGATGTCCGGCTTTCGGAATAACGTCGGTGTTTTGGTCTTGTGGAATTGCCTGATAATATTTTGAACGTACAGGAAGTTATCCTGGATGCATCTCTTCCGAATCAAGGCACTTTGACACTTTGAGACAAGACAGTCTAGATGGGGCGCAAGCCTATTGGCCAATAATTTTGAGAAAATTTTGGCAACACTGTGTATGAGGCTGATTGGGCGGAAGTCGCTCACCCGCAAAGCGTCTATTTTTTTTGGGATGATAATAATATTGCCTGCATTCAGTAGTTTGAAGCCTTGTCCATTTAAGTTGTGGAGCTGATTAAACGCTGCTGTTAAATTGTCCTTAATGATGTTCCAGCAGGTCGTGTAGAAGGTGCATGTGAATCAGTTCGCGCCTAGCGCCTTGTCGCGAGGCATCGAAAGGATAGTCTTTTTGATTTCTTTAAGGGAGAAAGGAGCTTCCAGGGAGAAATTTGCGTGTGAGCGGGAGCAGATAGGATCTCGTGTTGCAGTTGATAGGATGGAAAAACAGCTTGGACAGACTAAGAAGCTTGAACGAGGAGGCTAACTGCGTCCATGAGATATACGGAACCAGATCATCTGCAGTACTGCAGGCTGCAGTGCGTTCGTCAATCACAAATCCAACGGTTGCCAGGCGTCCCTCTCGCTCGACGTGCCGTGCGCCTGTGGGCCTCTATGTTTTGCTAGACTTGTACCTATAGCCCATATTCTGGCCCAATAATTTCTCCTATTGTTATTTGACTCCTCCAGTACGCAGCCTCTTTAGACATGCCGCCGTCAGTGCCAATGGAGGGAAAAGGCAGCGGGAAAGCAACATATCGAAGGAAAAATTCACTCCAGCACAACACCGTTTGCTGATGCAGCACAAAGAGCAAATTTCGAGGGCAAACGAGCGATTCATCCAGTTCAAGGGAAGATGGGAGAGGATGTGAATGGAGAACCCTACAAACCCTACACGTGAGTAAGATTTATTTATTTTGTGTCTCATAACATTAGGTTTCTGAACTTTTGATGTAGCCGTACAACACAAAGGAATTTAGTTATTGCCTTGTATACACAATGACGAAAGTACTAATGAATTTCAGGGAGAAAGTTTTGCCCTGTTTAGTTCCTCATGTTGGCATGAAATTTAGAAATCCAGAAGAGGGTTGGAAGTTTTGGCTGGCATACGGTGGTCAGAGTGGTTTTGATGTTAGAAAGCACTATGCAAACAAAAGTAAGATTGATGGAAAGATAACATCATGTAGATTTGTTTGTGCCAATGAAGGTCATAGAGGAAAGGACAAAAGGAGTGATCAAGTAAAATGTCAACGAGCTGAAACAAGAATGGATTGTGAAGTGCGTATGGGTCTTGCAAAGGATAAAGAGATGGATGGATATAAAGTTTATGATCTAAAGTTGGAACACAATCATGACCTTCACTCACCAGAAACTTTTCACTTGATGGTGTCACAAAGAAAAATTTCAGAATTGCAAGCCTTTGAAATTGAAGCTGCTGATGATTCAGGAATAGGTCCTAAAGCATCACACGAATTAGCATGTCGCCAAGTGGGTGGACCGCTTAATCTGAGTTATACCCTACGTGACCATAAAAACTATTTGAGGGGAAAGCGACAACGAGAGATGGAATATGGTCAAGCTGGAAGCATGCTCAAATACTTTCAAGATAAAATAGCAGAGAACCCATCATTTCAATATGCGACACAAATGGATATTGAGGAGAAGATTGCAAACATATTTTGGGCTGATGCTAAAATGATTGCTGATTATATACATTTTGGTGATGTTGTTTCCTTTGACACTACTTTTGGAACAAATAGAGAGAGTCGGCCTTTTGGTGTTTTTGTTGGATTCAACCAGTTCAGAGAAACAGTAGTTTTTGGTGCTGCTCTAATGTATGATGAAACATTTGAGTCTTTTCGGTGGCTCTTTGAGACCTTTCTACAAGCACATAATAGAAAACAACCAAAAACGTTCTACATAGACCAAGATTTTGCAATGGGGAAGGCGGTTGAACTAGTGTTTCATGAGGCATGGCATGGATTGTGCACTTTTCACATAATGCAAAATGCTATCAAACATTTGCCTAAACAAGAAAAAGCTAAAGGCTCAAATGTTCTAGCTGATTTCAGTGCATGCATGTTTGAGTATGTGGACCAGGAAACATTTGAAAGAGAATTTGCCATCTTGAGGACAAAGATACAAAAGCAAACTTGGTTAGACAGCATTTACAATTTGAAAGAAAAATGGGCTGAATGTTATATGAAAGATGTTTATACATTAGGCATGCGAAGCACACAATTGAGTGAGAGTCTAAACAATGATTTGAAAATTCACTTCAAATCAGATTTTGACATCATTCGATTTTTGAAACATTTTGAAAGGGTGGTGCAAGGAAAAAGAAATAATGAGTTAAACTCAGAATTTGAATCGAGGAAAAAATACCGAGGGTCATAATGAAGATACCTATGCTGTTGCAAGCAAGCAAGTTGTACACACCAGTCATATTTGAAGCTTTTCAAGGTCAATATGAAAGGTCTATGACAGCATGCACTAGAGTATTGGATGGAAATAATGAATATCTTGTTGCAACAGGGAGCCTTGGTGAGGAACTTGTCCTTGATGAAGAGTTTAGAGTTATTGGAAATCCTTTGGACCAAATAGCTACATGCAGTTGCAACTTATTTAATAGAATTGGAATAATATGTGCCCATGCTTTAAAAGTTCTTGATTTAATGAATATCAAGTCATTGCCTACACAATATATATTAAAGAGATGGACACGACAAGCATGTAGTGGCATTGTACAGGATAGGAATGGAAAAAATATAATTGAAAATCCAAAGCTTGATGTATTGCTTCGTTATAGATATTTCTCTCACAAACTTCTGAATTTGGCACATCGAGCAGCCTACTTTCCAGAGTGCTCTTCACTAATGGACAACGCAATAGACCTCCTTAGCCAACAGCTTGAAGACAAAATTAGTACATGCCCAAGTATTTCTAATGCTGATCAAAGTGTAGCTCATGTTGATGTTGCTCCACCCAATGACACATTGAGTAATGCACGGTTAAAGAAAAAAGATATCCGTGTAAGAAGTTCAAAGAGACAAAAACTTGGTTGGGAAGAAAAGCACAAAGGGAGGAAAAAAGGTCAAAGGAAAACTTTGGTGTCTGTACAAGTACCAATGGTATGTCAAAATTTTTAACAAGTGCATTATAGCATTATATTATTATAGAGTTTCATATATATTTTGAATTTTTCAACTTTCTTTTCTCGCAAGGCACAAGATATGGGGAAAGAAGCAAGCATCGACAAGGGTAAGGACTCTGAAGAATATAGGACCATCAACTCCTTCACTCAACTACTGAATGGAGTAGGCAGTGATGATCTGAAAATTGAGGAATTATTTTAGTTTTTGGGCAAATCAAGAGAGCTAGTTTGTTATTGACACCTGTATTTTGTTCCTGGAATTGTAAGGTTTAAACTACACTGCAAATTGTGGAGTATTTTGTTAGAAAGTTGTCGGGGACCATAATTAGGGGTACCCTCAAGACGCCTAATTCTCAGCTAGTAACCTCCATCAGCATAAAGCTGCAGAGGCCTGATGGGTTTGATTAAGTCAGGGATCAGTCCGTACGAGCGACTCGATCACGCCACGCCCGAGCCTAGCCTCGGGCAAGGGCAGCCGACCCTGAGGTGTTTCCGTCTCGCCCGAGGCCCCCTTTTTACGGCAGACGCATCTCCGGCTCGCCCGAGGCCTTGCCTTCGTTGAGAAGCAACCCTGACTAAATCACCGCGCCGACCGACCAAGTCACTGGGGCATTTGACGCAAAGAGTGGGACTGCCAGGCGGCCAGGCCTGGCCAAAAGCGCCATAGGAAGCTCCGCCCGACCCAGGGCTCGGACTCGGGCTAAGGCCCCGGAAGATGGCGAACTCCGCTCCGCCCGACCCAGGGCTCGGACTCGGGCTAAGGCCCCGGAAGACGGCGAACTCCGCTCCGCCCGACCCAGGGCTCGGACTCGGGCTAAGGCCCCGGAAGACGACGAACTCTGCCTCGCCCGACCCAGGGCTCGGACTCCGCCCTGGCCTCTGTCGAACGACCTCCGCCTCGCCCGACCCGGGAGCTCGGGCTCGGCCTCGGCCATGCAGGACAGACTCGACCTCGGCTTCGGAGGAGCCTCCACGTCGCCCGACCTAGGGCACGAGTCCGCCACGTCAACAGGAAGCGCCATCATCACCCTACCCCGAGCCGACTCGGGCCGCAGGGAACAGGACCGACGTCCCATCTGGCTAGCTCCGCCAGATAGGCAATGATGGCACCCCGCTGGACCCATGACGACGGCGGCTCTCAGCTCTCTTACGGAAGCAGGGGGACGTCAGCAGGGGCCCAACCACTCCGACAGCTGTCCCTCCACCAAGCTCCATTGCTTCTCCAACAGCCACGACGCCACACTAGCCGGGTGCCAGGATCTCTCCGGCTGCCACCTTGGCATGTACTTAGGGCACTAGCTCTCCCCCGCTAGACACGTAGCACCTTGCTACACCCCCATTTGTACACCTGGATCCTCTCCTTACGCCTATAAAAGGAAGGACCAGGGCCTTCTTAGAGAAGGTTGGCCTCGCGGGAACGAGGGGCAGGGGTAGGCGCTCTCTCGGGGCCGCTCGCTCCCCTCACCCGCGCGGACGCTTGTAACCCCCTACTGCAAGCGCACCCGACCTGGGCGCGGGACGAACACGAAGGCCGCGGGATCTCCGACTCCCTCACGACCCGGCTCCGGCCACCTCGCTCTCGCTCTCTCCCCCCTTCGCGCTCGCCCACGCGCTCGACCCATCTGGGCTGGGGCACGCGGCACACTCACTCGTCGGCTCGGGGACCCCCCGGTCCCGAAACGCCGACAGTTGGCGCGCCAGGTAGGGGCCTGCTGCGTGTTGACGAGTAGTTTCCCGTCAAGCTCTAGATGGGCAGTCTCCAACGACCTCTTCAACCCGGGACGGTGCTCCGTCTCGGGAGCCTCGAGTTCATGTCTTTCGACGGCAGCTACGACATGATACTCCTTCCACCGCCGCGCGACAGCGACAATGGTGGCGGACAGCCCGCCCGCCGGCGGCGGAATCAACGACGTCTTTCCCGCGTGGGGGAAGGACAACTTTCGAGCTCGCCCCATCCTCTCCCTCGCCATCGAAGGAGGAGGCGGGGCAACCGGGGCCAAGCGGGAGGTTGTGCTCAGTCGGCTGTCGAGCAAATCAACATCCCCAGCGCCCCAACGGAGGACGCGTCGGGCATCACCCACGCGTTTGAGGCGAAGGCGAGCACCGTCCCCCCGCGACACGCCGACCCCGAGCAAGTGCACGACGCCAGCACGCTCACGGAGGGCCTGCAGGACATCGCCCTCGCACCTAGGACGACAGCACGATCAGCCCCCGATGTGACTTCGTCGATCCTCGTCGACCAAAAGGTACCGGCTGATTCCCATCCTTTGTCATTTCGACTCGGCCTCAACCCGCCTAGCGACCTCGCTTTGGCGGGCGCTCACATTGAGGCGAGTGCAACCTCTCTGGGGTTTCGTGTGCGGTCGCCTTGGGACCGATTGACGGACGTCTCGACCTACGGGCCCTCTGGGTCCGAGGAAGATGACGATCCCAGCATCTGCTGGGATTTCTCTGGATCTGGCAACCCCAGTGCCATGCGAGATTTCATGACCGCATGCAACTACTGCCTCTCCGACTGTTCTGACGGCAGCCGCAGCCTTGACGACAAGGACTGCGGCCCGAGCCGCGAATGTTTCCACGTCGAGCTAGGGGATCCCTCCGGAGGCAGCTGTCTCGGCATGCCGGAGGGTGGTGATCCCCCTAGGCCAGCGCCTCGCGCCGACATCCCGCGGGAGCTAGCTGTGGTCCCCGTTCCGGCGGGGGGTCACGACCCACAGCTCGAGCAAGTCCGCGGGGCGCGGGCCGGGCTCGATGAGGGAGCAGGAGCGCTCGAGGCAATCCGCCGGGACGTCGGGCAGGTATGGGCGGGCCAGCCCCCGGCCGGAGAAATACGTCACCTGCCCCAAGGTCTCCAGCACCGCATCGCTAACGACGCCAGGGACAGACCGCCACCCGCATCCGGCGGGACCGGTCAGGACCTGGCCGCCGCAGCGATGCTCCTCCGCGCGATGCCGGAGTCATCAACCACCGAGGGTCGGCGAATCCAGGGAGAGCTCAAGCATCTCCTGGAAGGCGCTGCGGCCCGGCGGGCCGAGAGCTCTGCCTCCCGAAGGCAGGGGTACCCCTCGGAACCTCGCGCCGCGACTTCCCGACTCATGCGGGAAGCCTCGGTCTACAACGGGCGCACGCGCAACACCGCGCTAGCGGCCCCGGGCCACCTCGGCGACGAGCACCCTCATCGCGACCGTCGGGCCCGCCTCGACGAAAGGGCGCGCCGAGGTTATCACCCCAGGCGTGGGGGACGCTACGACAGCGGGGAGGATCGGAGTCCCTCGCCCGAACCACCCGGTCCGCAGGTCTTCAGCCGGGCCATTCGGCGGGCGCCGTTTCCGCCCCGATTCCGACCCCCGACTACCATTACAAAGTACTCAGGGGAAACGAGACCGGAATTGTGGCTCGCGGACTACCGCCTGGCCTGTCAACTAGGTGGGACGGACGACGACAACCTCATCATCCGCAACCTCCCCCTGTTCCTCTCCGACACTGCTCGCGCTTGGTTGGAGCACCTGCCTCCGGGGGAGATTTCCAACTGGGAGGATTTGGTCCAAGCCTTCGCCGGCAACTTCCAGGGCACGTACGTGCGCCCCGGGAATTCCTGGGACCTCCGAAGCTGCCGGCAACAGCCGGGAGAGTCCCTTCGGGACTACATCCGGCGATTCTTGAAGCAGCGCACCGAGCTGCCTAACATCACCGACTCCGATGTCATCGGTGCATTCCTCGCCGGCACCACCTGCCGTGACCTGGTGAGCAAGTTGGGTCGCAAGACCCCCACCAGGGCGAGCGAGCTGATGGACATCGCCACCAAGTTCGCCTCTGGTCAGGAGGCGGTCGAGGCCATCTTTCAAAAGGACAAGCAGCCCCAGGGCCGCCCGTCAGAAGATGCTCCCGAGGCGTCTACTCCGCTCGGCGCCAAGAAGAAAGGCAGGAGGAAGTCGCAAGCGAAACGCGACGCCGCCAGCGCCGACCTTGTCGCCGCTGCCGAATACAAGAACCCTCGGAAGCCCCCCGGAGGCGCCAACCTCTTCGACAAGGCACTCAAGGAGACGTGCCCCTACCATCAGGGGCCCGTCAAGCACACCCTCGAGGAGTGCGTCATGCTTCGGCGCCACTTCCACCGGGTCGGGCCACCCGCAGAGGGTGGCAGGGCCCGCGACGACGACAAAAAGGAAGATCACCAAGCAGGAGAGTTCCCCGAGGTCCGCGACTGCTTCATGATCTACGGAGGGCATGCGGCGAATGCCTCGGCTCGGCATCGTAAGCATGAGCGTCGGGAGGTCTGCTCGGTGAAGGTGGCGGCGCCAGTCTACCTAGACTGGTCCGACAAGCCCATCACCTTTGACCAGGACGACCACCCGGACCACGTGCCGAGCCCGGGGAAGTACCCGCTCGTCGTCGATCCCATCATCGGCGACGTCAGGCTCACCAAGGTCCTGATGGATGGGGGCAGCTGCCTCAATATCATCTACGCCGAGACCCTCAGGCTCCTGCGCGTCGATCTGTCATCCGTCCGAGCAGGCGCTGCGCCCTTCCACGGGATCATCCCTGGGAAGCGCGTCCAGCCCCTCGGACAGCTCGACCTTCTTGTCTGCTTCGGAACACCCTCCAACTTCCGAAGGGAGACTTTGACGTTCGAGGTGGTCGGGTTCCGAGGAACCTACCACGCAGTGTTGGGAAGGCCATGCTACGCGAAGTTCATGGCCATCCCCAACTACACCTACCTGAAGCTCAAGATGCCGGGCCCCAACGGGGTCATCACCGTCGGCCCCACGTACAAACACGCGTTCGAATGCGATGTGGAGTGCGTGGAGTACGCCGAGGCCCTCGCCGAGTCCGAGGCCCTCATCGCCGACCTGGAAAACCTCTCCCGGGAGGTGCCAGACGTGAAGCGACATGCCGGCAAATTCGAGCCAGTGGAGACGGTTAAGGCCGTCCCTCTCGACCCCAGTGGAGACACCTCCAAGCATATCCGGATCGGTTCCGGGCTCGACCCCAAATAGGAAGCAGTGCTCGTCGACTTTCTCCGCGCAAACGCCGACGTCTTTGCGTGGAGTCCCTCGGACATGCCCGGCATACCGAGGGATGTCGCCGAGCACTCGCTGGATATTCGGGCCGGAGCCCGACCGGTCAGACAGCCTCTGCGCCGATTCGACGAGGAAAGGCGCAGGGTGATAGGCGAGGAGATCCACAAGCTGATGGCAGCAGGGTTCATCAAAGAGGTATTCCATCCCGAATGGCTTGCCAACCCTGTACTTGTAAGGAAGAAAGGGGGGAAATGGCGGATGTGTGTAGACTACACTGGTCTCAACAAAGCATGTCCGAAGGTCCCCTACCCTCTACCTCGCATCGATCAAATCGTGGACTCCACTGCAGGGTGCGAAACCCTATCTTTCCTCGATGCCTACTCAGGGTATCATCAAATCAAGATGAAAGAGTCCGACCAGCTCGCGACTTCTTTCATCACGCCCTTCGGCATGTACTGTTATGTCACCATGCCGTTCGGTTTGAGGAACGCGGGTGCGACATACCAGCGATGCATGAACCATGTGTTCGGCGAACACATCGGTCGCACGGTCGAGGCCTACGTCGATGACATCATAGTCAAGACGAGGAAAGCCTCCGACCTTCTCTCCGACCTTGAACTGACATTCCGGTGTCTCAAGGCGAAGGGCGTCAAGCTCAATCCCGAGAAGTGCGTCTTCGGGGTGCCCCGAGGCATGCTCCTGGGATTCATCGTCTCCGAGCGGGGCATCGAAGCCAACCCGGAGAAGATCGCAGCCATCACAAGCATGGGGCCCATCAAGGACTTAAAAGGCGTACAGAGGGTCATGGGATGTCTCGCGGCCTTGAGCCGTTTCATCTCGCGCCTCGGCGAAAGAGGCCTGCCCCTGTACCGTCTCTTAAGGAAGGCCGAGTGCTTCACCTGGACTCCCGAGGCCGAGGAAGCTCTCGGGAACCTGAAGGCGCTCCTCACCCAGGCGCCCGTCTTGGTACCCCCAGCTGATGGAGAAGCCCTCCTGGTCTACGTCGCCGCTACCACTCAGGTGGTCAGCGCCGCGATCGTGGTCGAAAGGCGGGAAGAGGGGCATGCCTTGCCCATTCAGAGGCCAGTTTACTTCGTCAGCGAGGTGCTGTCCGAGACCAAGATCCGCTACCCACAAGTCCAGAAGCTGCTGTATGCAGTGATCCTGACGAGGCGAAAGCTGCGACATTACTTCGAGTCTCATCCGGTGACTGTGGTGTCATCCTTCCCCCTGGGGGAGATCATCCAGTGCCGAGAAGCCTCGGGACGGATCGCAAAGTGGGCGGTGGAAATCATGGGCGAGACAATCTCGTTCGCCCCTCGGAAGGCCATCAAGTCCCAGGTACTGGCGGACTTCGTAGCTGAATGGGTCGACACCCAGTTGCCGACGGCTCTGATCCAACCGGAGCTCTAGACCATGTTTTTCGACGGGTCGCTGATGAAGACGGGAGCCGGCGCGGGCCTGCTCTTCGTCTCGCCCCTCGGGAAACACCTGCGCTACGTGCTCCGCCTCCATTTCCCGGCGTCCAACAATGTGGCTGAGTACGAGGCTCTGATCAACGGATTGCGAATCGCCATCGAGCTAGGGGTCCGACGCCTCGATGCACGCGGCGACTCGCAGCTCGTCATCGACCAAGTCATGAAGAACTCCCACTGCCGCGACCCGAAGATGGAGGCCTACTGTGATGAGGTTCGACGCCTGGAAGACAAGTTCTACGGGCTCGAGCTTAACCACATCGCCCGGCGCTACAACGAGACTGCGGACGAGCTGGCGAAGATAGCCTCGGGGCGAACGACGGTTCCCCCGGACGTCTTCTCCCGGGATCTGCACCAACCCTCAGTCAAGATAGGCGACGCGCCCGAGCCCGAGGTGCCCTCGGCCCCGTCCGAAGCAGCCTCGGCCCAGCCCGAGCCATCCTCGGTTCAGCCCGAGGAACCCTCGGCCCCCGAGGGCGAAACACTGCGCATCGAGGAGGAGCAGAGCGGGGTTACGCCGGAACAAGATTGGCAGACCCCGTACCTGCAATATCTCCGCCAAGGAGAACTGCCCCTCGACCGGGCAGAGGCTCGGCGGGTAGCGCGACGCGCCAAATCGTTTATCTTGCTGGGCGATGAGAAGGAGCTCTACCACCGTAGCCCCTCGGGCATCCTCCAGCGATGCATCTCCATCGCCGAAGGTCAGGAGCTCCTGCAGGAAATACACTCGGGGGCTTGCGGCCATCATGCAGCACCCCGAACCCTCGTCGGGAACGCTTTCCGCCAAGGCTTCTACTGGCCGACGGCGGTGGCTGACGCTACTAGAATTGTCCGCGCCTGCGAAGGGTGCCAATTCTATGCAAAGCAGACCCACCTGCCCGCTCAGGCTCTGCAGACGATAGGCTCTGCAGACGATACCCATCACCTGGCCCTTCGCTGTGTGGGGTCTGGACCTCGTCGGCCCTCTGCAGAAGGCGCCCGGGGGCTACACGCACCTGCTGGTCGCCGTCGACAAATTCTCCAAGTGGATCGAGGTCCGACCCCTGAACAGCATCAGATCCGAGCAGGCGGTGGCGTTCTTCACCAACATCATCCATCGCTTCGGGGTTCCGAACTCCATCATCACCGACAACGGCACCCAGTTCACCGGCAAAAAATTCTTGGATTTTTGCGAGGATCACAACATCCGGGTAGACTGGGCCGCCGTAGCTCATCCCATGTCGAATGGGCAAGTAGAACGTGCCAATGGCATGATTCTACAAGGGCTCAAGCCTCGAATTTACAATGATCTCAACAAGTTCGGCAAGCGATGGATGAAGGAACTCCCCTCGGTGGTCTGGAGCCTGAGGACGACGCCGAGCCGAGCCACGGGTTTCACGCCGTTCTTCCTGGTCTACGGGGCCGAGGCCGTCTTGCCCACTGACCTGGAATACGGCTCCCCGAGGACGAGGGCCTACAACGAAGAAAGCAACCAAGCTAGCCGAGAAGACTCGCTGGACCAGCTGGACGAGGCTCGGGACAGGGCCTTACTACACTCGGCGCGGTACCAGCAGTCCCTGCGACGCTACCACACCCGAGGGGTCCGACCCCGAGACCTTCAGGTGGGCGACCTGGTGCTTCGGCTGCGGCAAGACGCCCGAGGGAGGCACAAGCTCACGCCCCCCTGGGAGGGGCCGTTCATCATCGCCAAAGTTCTGAAGCCCGGAACGTACAAGCTGGCCAACAGTCAAGGCGAGGTCTACGGCAACGCTTGGAACATCCAACAGCTACGTCGCTTCTACCCTTAAGATGTTTCCAAGTTGTTCATATACCTCACACCCACGCAAAGTTTAGTCAACAAGGAAGGGTCGGCCTCGCCTCGGCAAAGCCCGACCCTCCCTCGGGGGCTAAAAGGGGGGAAACCCCCTCTGCGTCAAAATTTTCCTCAAACAGAAAATCTCTTTTACCAGAATATCTTCCGTGCTTTTTGACTACTTCGAAAAGTGGGTCCTGGAAACGACGGGGTACACGTAAGCAGTCAAGGCTGACCGAGCCGAGGGACTCCTACGCCTCCGGGATACGGATACCTCACTCATCACCTTCTGCGATAAGTAACTCGCGTTCGGATAAGGTGACTCCGCGGATCGAACAAGTCTCTACGTTCGGAAGCCCTTCTGTCGAAGCGATTCTTCGAGTTTCCTCGACCAAGTCGGTGATAGGGCCTCATGGACGAGTAAAAGTGCACGTAAGCGGCAAGGCCGACCGAGCCGAGGGACTCCTACGCCTCCGGGATACGGATACCTCACTCCTCACCTTCCGCGAGAAGCAACTTTCGCTCGCACTAACATCCCTGTTACCGACAAAAAGTCCAGATGCTCGAAACAAGAGGAAAAGAGACGCAGCTTTACAACACAGCAAGGGTGTGTGTTCTGGCCTCGACGGCCGCACAAAGCACACACTACAAGACAAGCTGATCCTGCAGGCTCGGGTCCTGACTCGGGAAGGGGGCAGCGACACCCTCGGCATCAACGGCACCTTCGGCAAGGCCCGACCTAGCCTCGGACGGCGACACGGTCCGAGGGCCTCCGCTCCGAAGGACGGCGTCATCACCGCGCCCGGGCGATCGTTGTCAGGGACTTCTCCGGGAATCCGGCCCGAGCAGGCGGCTCGGCCAGCCACCTCCGGGGCCTCGGCCGACCACCTTCCGAGGGCACCAGCCCGGTCCGAAGCCTCGGCTGACCAACTCCGGCGTCGATCCTGCCAACGGACAACTCGGCTAAGCTCCAGCCAACCAGGTTTCATTTCCGAACCAACTTCGCATCTGCTCATACTGATATCGCTACCCCTGGCCTCGGCTCGTCGAAGAGCGGCCGAGGGGGTCTCTTTAACTAAGCTAGAGGAGCCTCGGACAACAGGGCCGACCGAGCCGAGGGACTCCTACGCCTCCGGGATACGGATACCTCACTCGTCACCTTGACACGGGGCGACTCATGCTTGGTGAAGCGGTTCAGACAATCAGCAGACGAGTCTTAGTGCTCGGAAATGAGGAAAAAACACGGCTCCGAGCCGTAATTACATACATGTTCAGGCCCCGAAAGCCGAAATGAACAAAAAACCCGGCACTCGAAGTGCCATTACAAACGGAACTCCGGTCCCCCCCGCAAGTACGAACAACCCCACTCGATAGGGGCGGGCCTGCGGGGCGGCGGAAAAGCTCTTACCCCCCAAGGACGAGAGCCAGCCATTTAGGCTAGGAGACGGAGACCCAGGGCTACTGACGGAGTTGGCAATCTCATCGGTAGAGAAGCCACCTCCGTCCGCCGACGCCTCGGAACGCGCCGACGGGTCTTCGCCCATGCTGGGGCCGTCCAGGGCATGGGCACTGCCCTCGTGGTGCGCGGCGCAATCGTCGTCCGGATGGAGGACGTGGCGTGGCGCCCTGGCCGTGTGACGACGACCCGCCTCTTCCGGCATGGCTGGAGGAAGTCTCCGTGAAGCTGGAGGATGCCGTTCTCCCCCAGACGTTCGGGGAAGAAGAGGGCAACCGACCCACACGGAGGCAGTCCCCTGACTCGCCTCGTCCTCCATCTTGGCCTGGATGACGAAAGTCCTTGAGGCCGAGGAGGGGGCGGAGGCCGCAGCCCGGCTCGCTTTCCCCCACCATCAAGCCGGAAGTCGCCCTCTTGGGTGACCGCCGGTGGAGGGGTGCAGCCGGGCTGCCTGATGAAAATCCTTGAAGCCGAACGATGGCTGAAAGGTACCCACTCCCGCGGAGCAGTGTCCTCCGACGATGAGGCACGAAGACGGCGGTTTTCCCCATTCGGGGGCTTGAAAGGTGGAAAGACACGATGCATAAGGGAGGAAGAAGACATGGTCGCCTTACGAAAGGGGTCGCCCTCCTTTTAAAGGCAACTCTCCCTGCTTGCGCCCCCAACCGTCACGGGCTGAGTCTTCTCCAACACGCCTCCAAAGTCCTCCCCTGCGGCGCGAGGGCTGGGACCCGCCTGTCATACAGACCAGCTCCGAGCAGAAGAAGCCGAACCACCGCGCGCGGCGCGCGCAACCACCCAGCGGTTACAAGTGACTCTCCACTTTTGCCCAGACCAACGGGCGAAAGGGGTGGGCAGCCATGCGGGCGGCATGCAACCGCGCCAAGTGGACGCGCCTCTCCGACTCCTGACAGGCCAGCGCGGAGGCTCAAGCCCACGCGTCGCGCAACCGGCACGCCGGATGCTGCATGTAAGCCACTATGCCACTTGCGCCACCATCGCACCTCCTCGGTTGCGGAACCAATACCGCGACCCGAGGCGGCCCAGCGTGCGGCCCAGCAGCGCCAGCCGGGCGCAGCGGTCAAACGCAGTCAAAAGTGGGCCGGCAGTAATGACGGTGGCAGGCGCGCAAGAGCAGCGGTCACGCCATCAGCCAAGCTCACGTCCCATCCGGAGGCAGCAAGAGAACCCCCTCTCTCACGGTGTGAAGACGGCACGCCCGTGACCCGTTCCTCGAACGGCTCGCGCACACAACGGCAGCCTCGCCGACCGCTCGCCCCGGCGCATTAACTCCGTGGCTCGACGGGCAGCGCTTCTGGCGGAAGCAGCTGGCGACATTTCGCCTTCGCCAAAACGGCCACGCCAAAAAAGGTACGCCACGTCGTTCAATTTCGTATCCTTTTTTCCCTTTTCCTTCTTTCTCTATCTCTTGCAACAAGGACCGGGAAAGGGGGATACCCCCAAAGGGATCCTTCCCCGTGAAGGAACTAGGCTCCGAGCCTCCTTACTGATCAGGGGTTCGAAGGCTGGCCCCCCGAAGGGTTCAACAGCCGCCTCAGATCGCGTGGGCCCGACACCCACTACTGGTCAGGGGTTCGAAGGTCGGCCCCCCGAAAGGTCCCACGACCGCCTCAGGCTACTCGGGCTCCGCGCCCCTTACTGATCAGGGGTTCGAAGGCTGGCCCCCCGAAGGGTTCACAGTCGCCTCAGACACCGAGCGAGGGATGACTAGGGGTACGTTCGATACATAACCAAGGCTCGGGCTGCGCTCCCGAGGTACCCTAGGACATTTCCGAGACCAGCGGGAAAGACTCTGTAACGGAATCCCATCGGAGGGAGGCAACGAGCCCTCGGACCCCGTCGCCAGGGGACCGGGTCCGGCAGATCACCCGTAGGTACTTTTGGGCGTGCCTCCGGGCCCCTAGCCGACCCCCAACGAACGGGGCACGGACGTCCACTCGGATTACCCGATTGCAGCTCACCGGAGACACCATGTTCGGTGCCCATCGAGGGTAACATGGCGCTCTCCCCCCCTCCTTGCGGAAAGGCGACGTAGGGGCGTATGTAAAAAAGCCGAGTCTGTCCCTGATCGCCCTCTCGCTCCGTGCGGAGGCTCGGGGGCTGCTCTCGCAAACCCGGCTCCGGCCGAACTGTTGACAGCGTCAACATACCAGCCCGAGAACTTGGACCCCGACAGTGCACCCGGGCTACGGCCTGTTCGCATGAGGGAACCGCCAGACCGGCCGAAGCATTACGCAAGGCATTAAGACCTCGAAGGAGTGAAACCACTCCTCCGAGGCCTCGGGGGCTACACCCGGCGGGTGCGCTCGCGCGCACCCACCGGAACAAAGAGCAACCGAGAAAGGCTGGTCCCCTTGCAAAAAAGTGCGACGAAAGCCTCCAAGCGAGTGTTAACTCTCCCTTCGAGGCTCGGGGGCTACTGTCGGGGACCATAATTAGGGGTACCCTCAAGACGCCTAATTCTCAGCTGGTAACCCCCATCAGCATAAAGCTGCAGAGGCCTGATGGGTTTGATTAAGTCAGGGATCAGTCCGTATGAGCGACTCGATCACGCCACGCCCGAGCCTAGCCTCGGGCAAGGGCAGCCGACCCTGAGGTGTTTCCGTCTCGCCCGAGGCCCCCTTTTTACGGCAGACGCATCTCCGGCTCGCCCGAGGCCTTGCCTTCGTTGAGAAGCAACCCTGACTAAATCACCGCGCCGACCGACCAAGTCACTGGGGCATTTGACGCAAAGAGTGGGACTGCCGGGCGGCCAGGCCTGGCCAAAAGCGCCATAGGAAGCTCCGCCCGACCCAGGGCTCGGACTCGGGCTAAGGCCCCGGAAGACGGCGAACTCCGCTCCGCCCGACCCAGGGCTCGGACTCGGGCTAAGGCCCCGGAAGACGGCAAACTCCGCTCCGCCCGACCCAGGGCTCGGACTCGGGCTAAGGCCCCGGAAGACGACGAACTCTGCCTCGCCCGACCCAGGGCTCGGACTCCGCCCTGGCCTCTGTCGAACGACCTCCGCCTCGCCCGACCCGGGAGCTCGGGCTCGGCCTCGGCCATGCAGGACAGACTCGACCTCGGCTTCGGAGGAGCCTCCACGTCGCCCGACCTAGGGCACGAGTCCGCCACGTCAACAGGAAGCGCCATCATCACCCTACCCCGAGCCGACTCGGGCCGCAGGGAACAGGACCGACGTCCCATCTGGCTAGCTCCGCCAGATAGGCAATGATGGCACCCCGCTGGACCCATGACGACGGCGGCTCTCAGCTCTCTTACGGAAGCAGGGGGACGTCAGCAGGGGCCCAACCACTCCGACAGCTGTCCCTCCACCAAGCTCCATTGCTTCTCCAACAGCCACGACGCCACACTAGCCGGGTGCCAGGATCTCTCCGGCTGCCACCTTGGCATGTACTTAGGGCACTAGCTCTCCCCCGCTAGACACGTAGCACCTTGCTACACCCCCATTTGTACACCTGGATCCTCTCCTTACGCCTATAAAAGGAAGGACCAGGGCCTTCTTAGAGAAGGTTGGCCTCGCGGGAACGAGGGGCAGGGGCAGGCGCTCTCTCGGGGCCGCTCGCTCCCCTCACCCGCGCGGACGCTTGTAACCCCCTACTGCAAGCGCACCCGACCTGGGCGCGGGACGAACACGAAGGCCGCGGGATCTCCGACTCCCTCACGACCCGGCTCCGGCCACCTCGCTCTCGCTCTCTCCCCCCTTCGCGCTCGCCCACGCGCTCGACCCATCTGGGCTGGGGCACGCGGCACACTCACTCGTCGGCTCGGGGATCCCCCCGGTCCCGAAACGCCGACAAAAGTGCACACTGCAAAAACATTCAGTCTGGATTGAATGTTCAGACTAAAACAAAAACGTTCATCAGGAAATCTTCAGTGCAAGAATTCTCAATAGTAATTACATTCACTTTCTTTCAAAATTTCAGTTTACAAATCATTCCTCATCATACAACCTTGCTGTACATGTAAATTAATTGGCAATGCTAAACAATCTAAGCTGTTGTCTGCTGAGGAAGAAAAAGAGGAAACAACGAAGCTGCTGTCTGCACATCGAGCGAGAGGGACGGGCTGGACGCGTCCGACGATGCACTGCAGGGCTGGACGCCTGGCAACCGTTGGATTTACGATGGACGAACGCACTGCAGCCTGCAGTACTGCAGGCGATCTGGTTCCGAGATATACACCGATGGCCAACCGACAGGAGGCTCGTCGTCCGCATGGCAGGACCTGGTCATGTCGCCGTCCAGGGCGTCGGCGCAGCGGGAGCTCATGACTGCCACTGCCATCGAAAGGAACGAGGCACGCTTCAAACCTGCACAACCTTACAGTGGCGGGCCCAGGATTTAGAGTGTGGATATTCGAAAAATTTTATAGAATAATTTTTGGAAGATTAAAACGTGTCTATCAACATATATATTTAATTATATATGTATAATCTATAATTAAACACACACGCTATGGTTATAACTAATTCAATAACTAGTCTACTAAACTCAAATTTCATACAACTGTTTTAAAAGTTTTAAATCGAAATGCATCTGTTTGGTTGTTGCTCAGTTGCTAGCTAGCTGCTTGTCCTCTTTGGTATTTTCCAATCGCTAATGCCCTATCTGCAGCCCAGTACTGCAAGCAACAAAATAGGGGAGGTCAGGTCGGGTGGCCACTAGCTGGGTAGGCTTGGACATTGGCACGATGGGACCTTGCCCTGGTTGTCTGTCCTAGCATGAGGTGTCGCCCTGACTACGATGGATTGAAGCCTCGGACGACGATGGATTGAAGCCTCGGACGACGGACGACATACGATGCAACAACGAGGCCAGATGCAACGCAATGATATTTAGTCGGTAAAGACTGGGCACCTAGCTGCATCGCGGAGACACGATGTCTCAACGGAGGTGCTGGTGTCTCCATGGCACGTGGGGCTACAAGATGTGACCATGACTTGGTGGCTCTGCCATGGTGCAACTATAATAGGGTTTGAGGATTTTTTATCGTGAGGTACGTACTGAGGTGGGCTTTGTCGCTCCGTTGGGTTTAATGGTCCACGACAAACGATTGGATTAGTTAGGTATGAGAGATAGAAAGGAGATATTTTAGTCCAAATTAACAGAATTCCTTTATTTATTTGATTCGTTTTTATTTTTCATACATATACACTATATACATGTATATATATTGAAGTTATTTTGCCAAAAATAATGGGTATTCATTTGAATACCTTTGAATTTAATTAGGCCCGCCCCTACAACCTTAGCTTTGTCTCCCAACAAGAAAAGGGTCGAATTTTTTCGCAAATTTATTGCGTGTACAGTTGCAGAAAAAAATGTTATCATGAAGTATCCGTGCTAGCTAGTATCTGATCTGATTGTGGCCTTGTCGTAAAAGAAACCCCTAAACACAGGAACAAAAGAAAATCATGCATGATCTTTTTCCGTGTCGACGGCTGCTTCTTTTTCTGTGGGAATCTGTGGGTCTACGTGGCGAGCACTCACTGGCTCCAGAAGGATATGACATGTACCAACGGATAACCAGGCCGTTGGCAGGCAGGCAGGCAGCCACACGCGCCCACACCACACTTGAGCTGAGTGGCAGCAATTTGGCTGAACGCCCACCGGAGAATAACGCACTTGTGTTGCGTCCGTCACATGCATTGCATCTGCATCGTCCGGAGTAGCGAGTTCTAGACACAGCAGGCAACAGACTGAGAGGTAGCCCAGCGAGCGCGCGAGCGAGCAATGGCAACCCTCAGCGCCGCCCCCCTCGTCGGCGCGGCCGCCGTCGCCAGGCCGTGTCAGGCTCAAGGTACGTAATAAGCTCGCCGTCGTCTGTGGATCTCTGGTGCAAGAGCTAGCTAGCGGCGCCGTCGTCGCAGTTATATATATGCAGAGAGGGATATGTGTATCTCTTGACACGAGGACACCGCTGCTGTGTGTAGGTTTACCGCAGCTGAGGGTGAGAGCCGAGAAGAAGGCGCGGTGCGGCGCCGCCCACTCGAGGCGGCCGAGCCAGCGGCGGGACGGCAACAACGGCGCGTCGTCGTCGCTTCTGGCCGTGGCCACCAGCGCGGTGACCACGTCGCCCGCGCTGGCGCTGGTGGACGAGCGGATGTCGACGGAGGGCACCGGGCTCAGCCTGGGGCTCAGCAACAACCTGCTGGGGTGGATCCTGCTGGGCGTCTTCGGCCTCATCTGGTCCCTCTACACCGTCTACACCTCCACGCTCGACGAGGACGAGGACTCCGGCCTCTCGCTCTGAACTCATCCGTCGATTATTCCTAGCTACTGTATTTTTGTTCAGCCTGACCCGTCAGTTCGATCGATCTATGCATGCGTTGGTGGTGCAGACGAAGCTTAAGACCGTGGTTGTATGCGACCGTAATTCAGTTGTTGCATCTTGGTAATGACGAGTACGTAGAACCATTCCAGCATTCAGTGAGTTCGGATGGCCCGCTTGTCTGCCCCCCTCCCCCTCTCCTCCTGACTCCACCCACCGCCACGCCTGGTGTCCTTATTTTTATCCTTAATCATGTTTCTTTTACTTAGTTTTACCCTTCTAAATCATGTGTTGCTTAATTTCCATTGTCCGGTGGTTAGGCCTTTGTCCAGTTTTTCTAGCTCCAAACACAGAATTCGCATCTTTCAAACGAATGGTCTCTAGTGCTCCCCTGAATTCGTAGCTAGCGCTCTAAATTTTCATTTCTGCGTGCCCCCGGAGGAACTTGAAGTCCAGGGGCTTGAAAACTATACATTTCTCTCCTACGTGTCTTTTCTTTTCAGTTAATAATTTGCTAATAAAGATTGGTATATTTGCCCGTGACGGGGTTATATTTCATATATCAGATGGATCTGATGAGAATTCATCTCCAAGTGAGGTTTCTTCACCCTCTGTGCTCCGCTCGTCCGGACCCTATTCTTTGTTGTGGCATTCCTTCGGACAACATCCCTCTCCCCTCTCCATCAGATGCCCTCTCTGTTGGTCTAATGCCTAATGGCACCGCCCCATAGAGGATCCGCTCTCCTCCCCCTCCCCTAGACTAGAAGGTAATCATGCTTATTCTGCAATTGAAGTTAACTCTTCTTCCTCTAAGACACGCCACGTCTCTAGGCCTAATTTTGACCGATGTGCTATCTCTCCCGCTAGTAAATTGGTGCGCTGCAAAATGGTTGACACATACACCTCCAGTCGAGAGTCTCTGGGGTTAAATGCTCCTCCTTCCAGCATAGGACAAAAAATCATCTCAATGTCCTTCCAAACGGCTCTAAGGCATTAAAAGGAGATGCTTCTGTTGTCTTGCCTCATATCACCTAGTCTCATCTTGTCGTGAGTGAAGTGCACCCGATGCAACGCCTTCTGCCATAGAAATGGTGCAACGCCTTCTGCCATAGAAGTTTTGAGTGTCCTAGGCTCCGCAGTAAGGTAATAGTCGTCTAGAGAGGGGTGAACAGGTAAAACCTGATATTTATAAACTTAAACTTGCACTAAGGCCGATGTTAGCGTTAGAATTAAATTGGAGTGCTGAAGATAGTTCTCCTTGCTTAGAGTTGCTCAATCAATGCGGATGACCTTTGGGAGCAAACTCAAATCAATCATTAAAAGAGAAATGTGCCCTTAGACCATTTCTATAATTGTTTTGGTGATTAGATGCCCAACACACTGTTTCAAACTCATATGTGCTAAGTAAGTGAGAACTGCACATCAAAGAACAAGGTATGTTTCTAGACTTAGTAAATTGTTTTGAGTACTAACATGTTTATCTAAGTGCTAGAGATATAGCCAAGAAAAGAGAAAAAGGATTGAAGAAAGAGTGGCAGTGATCTGCCAAACCAACAGCAGTCTGGCACACCGGACTGTCCGGTGGCACACCGGACACTATCCGGTGCCCAGGCTGGCCCGGCGGCGAACTGGCTGCTCTCGGGAATCGGCGCGGCGAAGTGGCTAAAATTCACCGGACTGTCCGGTGGTACACCGGACTGTCCGGTGCGTCATCTGCGCCCATGCCCAAGCACTTCGGTGACGAACTCGTCGCTCTCGGGAAAAAGAGATGGCGCCACGGCTATAATTCACCGTACTGTCGGGTGGTGCACCAGACTGTCCGGTGAACCATAGACGCCCGTGGCCAATGGTCGTCTGCGCGATCAATGAGCGACACGTGGTCGAGCCAACAGTCGGATAGTCGCACCGGACTGTCCGGTGTGCATCGGACAGTGTCTGGTGCGTCAACAGATCCGAAGATCCAACGGTCGGCTTCGCCAGAAAAGGAAAGAGATCGCGCACCGGACAGGAACTGTTCATGTCCGGTGGTGCACCGGACTGTCCGGTGCACCACTCGACAGAAGGCAAGATTTGTCTTCCAAGTTGATCTCCAATGGCTCCTAGCTGCCTTAGGACTATAAAAGGGACCCCTAGGCGCATGGAGCAGTACACCAAGCTTTCACAAAACATCTTAAGACTCCTAGACTTCGCCTCCACGCATTTGGATTGTTGTGTTAGTGATTTGAGCTCCGTTTGAGATGTGAACTCCCTGCGTCGTGTTTTGAGCTCAAGTCTTGACTTGTGTGCGTCTGTGAGCTGCAGATTGAGTCTTGCGTGTGTTGCTTTTCCCTCCCTTACTTCTGTGCTTCTGTTGTGATCAACATTGTAAGGGCGAGAGGCTCCAACTTGTGGAGATTCCTCGCAAACGGGAAGAATACTCAAAAAGGAAAAGACCATGGTATTCAAGTCGATCATTGGATCACTTGAAAGGGGTTGAGTGCAACTCTTGTCCATTGGGACGCCACAACGTGGAAGTAGGCAAGTGTTACTTGGCCGAACCACGGGATAAAAACTGCGTGTCTCTTGTGTTGCTTTTCTGTGTGATTGATTCCATCTCAAGAGCTCGCTTTATAACCACTTGGTTTAATCTAAATAACATATTATAAACCAAGTTTGTGTTATTAGTATTGAGTTTTGCAGGATCACCTATTCACCCTCCCTCTAGGTGCTCTCAATTGGTATCAGAGCCGTACTCTTCGTCTAAGGGACTAACCGCCCAAAGAGATGGAACCTAAAGGTAAGGAGATGGTGGTCAACGACAAGGAGAAGGAGTCCATCTTCAATGAGCCAAGAGACGACAAGCCCACTGACTCAGGCTCGAGTCACAAGAAGGGGGACGGGAAGAAGAAGAGGCGCATCAAGAAGATCTTCTACTATGACAGCGATGCCTCCTCTTCTTCACCAAGGGATGATGACGATGACAATGACTCCTCGTCGAAAAAGAGAACGGTCAATCAGAATTACTCTTTTGACTATTCTCGCATTCCTTACAATTCAAATGCGCATTTACTATCAATTCCCCTTGGAAAACCTCCACACTTTGATAGAGAGGACTATTCATTTTGGAGTCATAAAATGCGTAGTCATTTATTCTCTCTCCATCCTAGTATATGGGAAATTGTAGAAAATGGGATGCATTTTGATAGTTCTGATAATCCTGTGTTTATTAATGAGAAAATTCATAAAAATGCCCAAGCCACTACTGTTTTGCTAGCATCTCTGTGCAGGGATGAATATAACAAGGTTAGCAGCTTAGACAACGCCAAACAAATCTAGGACACCCTCAAGATATCTCATGAGGGAAATGATGCCACCATGATTACCAAAATGGAACTGGTGGAAGGCGAGCTGGGGAGGTTCGCGATGATCAGGGGAGAGGAGCAAACACAAACCTACAACAGGCTCAAGACCCTGGTCAACAAAATCCGAAGCTACGGAAGCACAAGATGGACGGATCATGATGTCGTTCGACCCATGCTCAGTTCATTTACAGTTATTGACCCCCATCTTGTCAACCTTATTCGTGAAAACCCTAGGTACACCAAGATGGCGCCCGAGGAAATCCTCGAAAAATTCGTGAGCGGGCGCATGATGGTGAAGGAGGCACAATACGTGGACAATGCACTAAACGGTCCACTACCCATCTACGAGCCACAACCCGTTGCTCTCAAAGCAACCAGCAGTAGGGAGGCGCTACCCAGCAAGGTAGCACAAGTGGAGGCTGCCAGGCTAAACGAGGACAAAATGACACTCATCATCAAGCGCTTCAAAACCGCCTTAAAAGGACGCAAGGAATACCCCAACAAGAATAAAACAAGGGGAAAGCGCTCCTGCTTCAAATGCAGTAAGACTGGTCATTTCATAGCTCAATGCCCCGATAATGATAATGATCAGGGACAAGAAAAGCACAGGAAGAGGGAGAAGAAAAAGAACTACATGAAAGCGAAGGGCGAGGCACATCTTGGAAAGGAATGAGACTCCGATTGTTCTTCATCCGACTCCGATGATGAAGGACTGGTTGCCTCTGCCTTCGACAAATCTTCGCTCTTCCCCAACGAAGCATACGTGCCTTATGGCTAAGGAGAAGAAGGTACGTATTCGGGACACTCCCAAGTATACTTCTTCTAGTGATGAAGAGTCATCTGATGATGAAGTAGATTACACTGATTTGTTTAAGGGATTAGATAGAACTAAAATAGACAAAATAAATGAATTAATTGATGCCTTAATGAAAAGGATAGATTGCTAGAAAAGCAAGAAGACATTTTGTATGAAGAGCATGATAAATTTATTTGTGTTCAAAAATCTCTTGCTCTAGAAATTAAGAGAAATGAAATGCTATCTTCTGAGTTGTCTACTTGTCATGAATCTATCTCTAGTTTAAAGAATTTAAATGATGAATTAAGTGCTAAGCTTGAGAAAATAAATGAAACTAGTTCATGTGTAGAACATGTAGTTATTTGCAATAGGTGTAAAGACATTGATTTTGATGAACATGTTACTACTATTGCTAAATTAAACAATGAGGTTGCAAGTCTTAATGCTCAACTTAAGACTTGCAAAGATGATTATCATAAACTAAAATTTGCTAGGGATGCCTACACTGTCGGTAGACACCCCTCAATTAAGGATGGACTTGGTTTTCGAAAGGAAACCAAGAACTTAACAAGTCAAAGGACTTCCATTCTCAACAAGGAGAAAGGGAAGGCCCCTATGGCTAGTAGTTCTCAAAAGAACCATGCCTATATTTATGATAGAAAATTTACTAGTCATGCTCATAATGATAGATGCTATGATCATATTGCTTCTCATGATGCTACATTTAATTCTCATGTTATGTTCGCATCTAGTTCCACTTTTGTTCATGGTAGAAGTAGGCCTAGGAGAAATTATGCTACTTCTCATGCTCCTAGGAAAGTTTGCAATGGACCTACTACTGTTTATCATGCTTGCAATGCTTCGTTTGTGCTTTCGTGTAAAAATGCAAAAGTGGTAGCTAGAAAATTGGGATCTAAATGCAAGGGAGACAAGACTTGCATTTGGGTTCCAAAAGTTGTTGTGACTAACCTTGTAGGATCCAACAAGAGTTGGGTACCTAAGACCCAAGCTTAAATTCCTTGCAGGTTTATGCATCCGGGGGCTCAAGCTGGATTATCGACAGCGGATGCATAAACCACATGATGCCTCCTACGTCAAAAACAGAGATTCCCAGGATACTATTATCTTTGGAGATGGGAACCAAGGCAAGGTCAAAGGCTTGGGCAAGATAGCCATCACAAATGAGCACTCAATATCAAATGTATTTTTAGTAGAGTCGCTCAGGTACAATCTACTGTCTGTAAGTCAATTGTGTCACATGGGCTACAATTGTTTATTTACAAATGTTGATGTTTCTGTCTTTAGAAGGAGTGATGGTTCAGTAGCTTTTAAGGGTGTATTAGACCGCAAGCTCTATTTAGTTGATTTTTTGAAAGAGAATGCCGATCTAGATGCATGCTTAATCGCTAAGACTAATATGGGCTGGCTTTGGCATCGCCGTCTAGCACATGTTGGAATGAAGAAAATTCATAAACTTCTAAAGGGAGAACATGTGTTAGGACTAACAGATGTCTGTTTTGAGGAAGACAGACCTTGTGTAGCATGCCAAGTAGGGAAACAGGTGGGAAGCACTCATCACAACAAGAATGTGATGACGACATCAAGGCCACTGGAACTTCTTCACATGGATCTCTTTGGACCCGTTGCCTACCTCAGCATCGGGGGAAGTAAGTATGGTCTTGTAATATTCGATGATTTTTCCCGCTTCACTTGGATATTCTTTTTCCAGGACAAATCCAAAACCCAAGGAACCCTAAAGCGCTTCTTAAGGAGAGCTCAAAATGAGTTTGAGCTAAAGGTGAAGAAGATAAGAAGCGATAATGGGTTCGAGTTCAAGAATCTTCAAGTTGAAGAGTTTCTTGAGGAGGAAGGCATCAAGCACGAGTTCTTCGCTCCCTACACACCACAACAAAATGGTGTGGTAGAGAGGAAGAACAGGACACTAATCGACATGGCGAGAACGATGCTTGGAGAGTACAAGACGCCTGAGTGGTTTTGGTCGAAAGCTGTGAACACAGCTTGCCATGCCATAAACCGGCTCTATCTGCACCGTCTCCTCAAGAAGACCTCCTACGAACTCCTAACTGGTAACTGTCGGTACCCTGAATCAGGGGTACCCCTTACTACAGCCTGAAGACGCGGTGCCCACGCGACTATCTCTAGTCACGTGGCGAACAACACCCGACTCCTCCACATGGATGGCCCCAGGGGCGCCATGTGGCCAGAGAAAACGATATAACCCAAGATGCCAGCGGTGGGTCCGGACCCCCATGGGAAAATACCGGACCCCTGTACATGTAGACCGAACCTCCGGAGCAAGGTCCAGGACCCCCGCGAGGGCAACCTGGACCTCCGGGTCGTGTCCCGGACCCCTCTGCGCGGGGTCCGGACTACCCTTAGCCGGGCCCCGGGACTCTGGGGCAGAGAATACCTAGGCCTTTCCTAGGCAAGGGTCCAGTGCTGACGCGTGTCCAGGCCCAGCCTGGTGCGGACCTGCCCGCATAACGCTACTGCTCTCCCTGCACAAGCGGAGACCTGATGCTGCCACGTGGCCTACCACGCGTGACGTAAGCCAGCGGGCGGAGCCTAACGTAAGGCTTATGGGCCACGCTGTCTCTGCATTTATTGCAGAGAAGACGTGCCGCCTGACTATCCCGCTGACAGGCAATGTGCCCCTTTAGCATTTAATGTGTCTTGTCCACTCAGCTGGTAGGCAGCGTCCAGGCCATCATGCAGGCGGTGTGCCTGTCCACCCCATTGCCAAACAGTACACCCGTGCTGCGAAGTGCACTAGGCCCATCCATCGTCACCCATACGGTGCCAGGGATGCTTCCCCTGCATGCCAATACTACGCAGATCACGGATATCAGGGTGCAAGAAAGATTACATTGAGGACGAGCATTAGTCGCTCCAAGTATTACATCCGTTATGTCCCTGGGCCCACATGTCGGGGCTCAACACCCTTGTACGTGCCCCCCTTAGACTGTAAAAGGGAGGGCACGCGACATTACAAGGGGAGGCTCATTTTCAGATCTAGACACACTTAGACCCAGCTCAGGCTCACAAGTTCATACAAGCTCTCAAGCTCAATACATCACACAGTGGAGTAGGGTATTATGTTGCGGTGGCCCGAACCACTCTAAATCATTGTGTGTTCTTGTGTTCGTCCATCGTTTAGCAGACAGGCAAAACGCTTAGGCCCCTCCTCATATTAGGACTTAAGGCGGGTGCATTTCGCCACCCGGCTGGAGATTTCCTCTCTGACATTTGGCGCGCCAGGTAGGGGTCTGGCTTTAGGTTTTTGCTTGTTTTCCCGCTCGACACCATGGTCCACATCGTCGAGCACCAAGATTTCATGCCCGAGGACTTCATGCTGGAGGAGGAGGCTGCCTCTTCCACTCCGTGGGCCACCAACCTCCCGGCGCCTGGTGCAGCGGCTGCTGTGCACTCTGCACGACAGCATGCTCTCACGCAAACATCCAGGGCATCTAGGGCTACGCCTGGAGCGCTGTCAGTAGCCAGGGAATTGCTACGCCACCCTCCTAGCTCCACGGCCTCTCTAGGAGCCATGAAGCAGTGGCCGGACGACGTTGACCGTCTGCTCGGCATGGCGCACTCTGGCTCAGCCAGACCCTGGCCTCGGTCATCCCGGTGTCAACATGAGGCGTCGGCATCTGTGCGCTCACCCTCGGTGAGGGCAGCACCGACTGAGGACCTGCGGGTGGAGCTCAACCACCAGGGTGCGGTGGAGGACGCTCCAGCCTCTCTAGAGAGGTCTAATGACTTGCAGGCAGAACTCAACTGCAGGCGTGCGGGCGAGGATGCCCGCATCTCTCTGGAAAGGGCGCAAGAGCGCTGGCAAAACATCGAGGGTCGCAACCTCGATCAAGACTTCGCTGCGGTAGCACCACAAACCCTAGTGGGCTCCCAGTTCCAGGCGGGTGTCCCATTGGCTGGCGTGGGCTGCGCCGCTCTCGCGGATCATCTCCGCACAGCGTCCTGGCCATCCAAGTTCCGGCCGCACCTGCCGGAGAAGTACGATGGTACATCAAATCCGTCAGAATTTCTGCAGGTGTACGTCACCGCTATCATAGCAGTAGGTGGAAACACCGCTGTGATGGCGACATATTTTCATGTCGCCTTGTCTGGGCCCGCCCGGACTTGGCTCATGAACCGTGCCCTAGGATTGGTCTACTCCTAGGAAGAGCTTTGCGCGCGATTCACAGCGAACTTCGCCAGGGCTTACCAACAACACGGCATGGAGGCCCACCTCCACGCAGTGAGGCAGGAGCCCGGAGAAACCCTCTGAACGTTTATCTCCCGCTTCACCAAGGTGCGAGGTACTATACCTCGCATCTCCGATGCTTCTATCATCACGGCCTTTCGCCAGGGAGTGCGTGATGAAAAGATGTTGGAGAAGTTGGCCATGCATGACGTGGAAACTGTCTCCACTCTCTTCGCTCTGGTTGACAAGTGCGCCAGGGCCGCCGAGGGCCGTGCGTGGCACTTGGCGCCACAGACCGAAGATGCCCAGATGGGTGGCTCCGGTACCATCGCCCAGGACGGTAAGAAGAAGAAGAAAAAGAACCACGGTCACGAGAAGCCGCATTCTACCGCTCTAGTTGTTGCAGCTGTGACTGAGGGCCGGGGCGACCGCAGCTAACGCCCACGACCGCAGAGGGGTAACAGCGGCTCATGCCCTGTGCACCCCAACGGTCGCCACAGCGCTGCAGAGTGTCGCGCGATCATCGACCTCATGAAACGTGTCAGCGCGCGGCGTGAGCAGTCTTCCGAGGACGGCTCCCCACCTCATCGCCGACCTAGCAAGGAAAAGGTCCACGTCGACGAGGTGGCCGCGGCCGAACCGGACCTCGGGTATCAGTCACCCGAGGGGTCCTGAAGGATGTTTTCACTAGAGACTCCGACTCCGGTGACAACAACTAGATGGGCCACCGGGAGATCCCATACTCCTTAGTCTACGGGGCTGAAGCGTGCCTTCCCCCAGAAACCCTTCTGGACTCCCCACGGGTCTAGTCTTTCGATGGGTCTATGCAGGAGTGGCTACAGCGTAAGGATGTGGACCCCATCGATGAACTCAGATGTCAAACGGCGACCCGAAATGCACGTTGCAACCAGGCACCCAGTCGCTACTAATGGTTCATGCGTAGTAGGGAACCCAGGGTTGGGACCTAGTCCCACGGCGAGTACTGAACCAAGAAGGGCCCCACTAACTCTCCCCCAGCTGGGAAAGACCCTTCAAGGTGACGGAAATATGCCGACCCAGGGGTAACCACCTCGCTACAACTGAAGGAGTACCTCTTCCTAACCCCTGGAGCGTCTCTGTAAGTTCTATCCATAGGAGCAAGTCTGAGAAGTTGAGTTTTTCCCCCTTTTGTAGCTAGGTCGTGCATACGTGTATGCCAGCCCGGTGAGGTCCGCCCTCATAAGCCCGACTTGTTGGTCGGCACCCATGCATACCAAGTTATAAAGGGAAGATTTACCCCTTCAGATGTGCTTCTGTGATAGTTTTATCCTCCTGCCCCATGGTCTTACCCTGCAGTTTCTAGATATTAATTTTTATCTAACCCACCTATACAGTTCCCATCCCGTCTGGCATAATGACATCCGAATTGAATAGCCAGGCTTGCAGTTTAGGACCCCTCTGCGAAAGCAGGAAGGTCCGACAGCCTGGGGGCCGGTTCTAAAGAACGGGAACCCGTTCCATGGGGTGGTCCGGAGCTGTGTGGCCGCTTAGCCTGGTTCTGTACCCAAATCCTACACACTCCACCACTCCGTATTTGGAGCTATAGTCCTGTGGGTAATGGACACTTATCTCCTGGGGTGGTCCAGAGTCGTGTAACCGCTTAGCCTGGTCCTGTACCGTGAGCCCGCACGCTCCACGACTCTGCGACAGGTGTCCTAGTATTTAGAACCGTGGTCTAGGGGGTCCGGACGCATAGCTTGGCTTCCCAGACTAGATCCTACAGGTCCCGTGCATGTGTCAAAGGATGGCTAATGTCAGACGGAGGGTCCTATGGGTGTACTACTAACGTTCCCTAGCCGAAGCTGTGTACAGGTCTAGGTCCCAGTCGAGGCTACCTCCTGGGGGCCATTGCCAACTCTTTCTTAGGTATGCTGGTATACAGCCTCGACACGTTGAGCCTGCATCCCAGGGGGCCAGGTACCAGAGAGGAGTCAGCAACACCACACACAACAGGGACAAGTGGTACACAGATAAGTACTACTACTGTTTGATAAATAGTACTCAAAAGTACCTCACAGAAACAAAGTTATTACATCCGCCTTCAAGCGGGGCCCTAGCCTTATGTCTATAGGTATGGCCTACTCGACATCAGTAGGGTCACGCTGGGAGTGCGTGGCCGCCACCTCCACGGCGCACGCCGTCTTGTACGACCCCCTGGGCGACGTCTTCAGCAGCCAGGCCAGCGGTCACCATTGGAGGCGGCACCAGGGCCATCAAAGAGATGGGGGCGCAGCCGCAGCTTAGCCCGCTGTCCACCTTCGCAAGGCTGGTGAACACCCTTCCCTCCGAATGCTGGAGGAAGAAGCGGGAAGAAGTGTTGCCCTCGTGGGCGGCTTGCCAGTGGCGGTGGCCCCCTCAACGCGTGGGCCATAGCAAAGAGGCCCTCGCCCCCGTCTTCCTACGGGGGGTGAACTAACAAGGCCATGGCAACTGAGGCGACGCAGAGTAGAGACCTTGAAGGCAAAGGGGCGCACCGAATGGGAGAGGAGCGAAGGCATGGCTACTACTCGAGGGATGAACCCCTTTTTAATGGTAGACTCCCCCGCTCGCGCCTCGAAACACCACGGGAAGCCTCCCTCGATGCGCACCGGTGTATCCAGCCTCTGGCATGGGGGCCCAGGCCCACGAGTCATACTCTTTGGGCGTCAGCTTCTGTGTGCGGAGAAGACGAACCGCCGCGCGAGGAGCATGCCACCGCCTGCGGTAGTGCGCCTCTTCACCTCCGCCGAAAGCAGCGGACCAGCCTCTAGCCCGGGGGCGCGGACCCACGAGTCATGCTCTTCGGGCACCGGCCTCCGTGTGCGGAGAAGGCAAATCTCCGCGTGAGGAGCATGCCACCGCCTGCGGTAGAATGCCTCTTCACCTCCACCGAAACCAACAACCCAGTCTCTGGCGTGGGGGCCCAGCCCCACGAGTCATCCTCCTTAGGCGCCGGTTGCTGGGTGCAGAGAAGTCGAACCGCCGCTTGCGCCAGTACCGTGCCTCCTCGGGGCCGCCGCAGAGGACAGAGAAGGTGAATTTTCAAAACCAAATGCAGCGGTATCGAGGCACCCCGTGCATGGCCCAGTAAAGCCATCAAGTGCGAATACCACGGGTCGGTCAGCCGCGGGGACAGGCGTGGCAGTTGACGTGACCGAAGACGGACTGGCAGTAATTATAACAGCAAGCGCACGGGAGCAGCGCGCCAATCGCCGGCCAAGCTTTGCCCCCCCTACAGGCTCGTGTCCTCCCCTAAGGCAGGCTTGGGGGCCACTGTCAGTACCCTGAATCAGGGGTACCCCTTACTACAGCATGAAGACGCAGTGCCCACGCGAATATCTCTAGTCACATGGCGAACAACACCCGACTCCTCCATGTGGATGGCCCAGGGGCGCCATGTGGCCAGAGAAAACGATATACCCCAAGATGCCAACGGTGGGTCCACACCCCCATGGGAAATATCGGACCCCTGTACATGTAGACCGAACCTCTGGAGCAAGGTCCAGGACCCCCACGAGGGCAACCCGGACCTCTGGGTCGGGTCTTGGACCCCTCTGCGCGGGGTCCGGACTACCCTCAGCCGGGCCCCGGGACTCTGGGGCAAAGAATACCCAGGCCTTGCTTAGGCAGGGGTCCGGTGCTGACGCGTGTCCAGGCCCAGCCTAGTGCGGACCTGCCCGCATAACGCTACTGCTCCCCGCCCAGGCAGAGACCTGATGCTGCCACGCGGCCTACCGTGCGTGACGTAAGCCAGCGGGCAGAGCCTGACGTAAGGCCTCTGGGCCATGCTGTCTCTGCATTTATTATAGAGAAGACGTGTCGCCTGACTATCCCGCTGACAGGCGATGTGCCCCTTCAGCATTTAATGTGTCCTATCCACTCAGCTGGTAGGCGGCGTCTAGGCCATCCTGCAGGCGGCGTGCCTGTCCACCCCATTGCCAAACAGTACACCCATGCTGCGAAGTGCACTAGGCCCATCCATCATCACCCATACGGTGCCAGGGAAGCTTCCCCTGCATGCCAATACTACGCAGATCATGGATATCAGGGCGCAAGGAAGATTGCACTGAGGACGAGCATTAGTCGCTCCAAGTATTACATCCGTTATGTCCCTAGGCCCACATGTCGGGGCTCAGCACCCTTGTACGTGCCCCCCTTTGACTATAAAAGGGAGGGCACACGACGTTACAAGGGGAGGCTCATTTTTAGATCCAGACACACTTAGACCTAGCTCAGGCTCACAAATTCATACAAGCTCTCAAGCTCAATACATCACACAGTGGAGTAGGGTATTACGCTCTGGCGGCCCGAACCACTCTAAATCCTTGTGTGTTCTTGTGTTCGTCCATCGTTTAGCAGACAGGCAAAACGCTTAGGCCCCTCCTCATATTAGGACTTAAGGCGGGTGCATTCCGCCACCTGGCTAGAGATTTCCTCTCTGACATTAACAAACCAAATGTTTCTTATTTTCGTGTATTTTGGAACAAATGCTACATTCTGGTGAAGAAAGGTAGACATTCGAAATTTGCTCCTAAGGCAGTAGAAGGTTTCTTACTAGGATATGACTCAAATACAAAGGCATATAGGGTCTTCAACAAATCATCGGGATTAGTTGAAGTCTCTAGCGATGTTGTATTTGATGAGACTAATGGCTCTCCAAGAGAGCAAGTTGATCTTGATGATATAGATGAAGATGAGGTTCCGAAGGCCGCAATGCAAACTATGGCGATAGGAGATGTGCGACCACAATAACTACAGGAACAAGATCAACCTTCTTCCTCGATAATGATGCATCCTCTAACCCAAGACGATGAACAGGTATCTCAAGAAGAGGGGCAAGATCAAGGGGGAGCACAGGAAGAACAGGTTATGGAGGAAGAAGCACCACGAGCCCCTCTAACTCAAGCCCGAGCGTCGATCCAAAGACATCACCCCGTCGATCAGATTCTGGGTGACATCAGCAAGTGAGTAACTACTCGCTCAAGATTAGCTAATTTTTGTGATCATTACTTTTTTGTCTCTTCTATTGAGCCTTTCAGGGAAGAAGAGGCCTTGCAGGATCCGGACTAGGTGTTGGCCATGCAGGAAGAGCTCAACAACTTCAAAAGGAATGAAGTCTGGAGCCCGGTGCCACGTCCAAAGCAAAACGTTGTGGGAACCAAGTAGGTGTTCTGCAAGAAGCAAGACGAGCACAAAGTGGTGACAAGAAACAAGGCTCGACTTGTGGCAAAAGATTATGCCTAAGTCGCAGGTTTGGATTTTGAGGAGACTTTTGCTCCTGTGGCCACCGTTCACCCAGACATCAGAATAAAACTTTCCGCCCACTAAAGTTGCTTCAGCTGAAGGGTCCTTCGTGTCGTTTATGGAAAAGGCGGCTTCGGCTTGAGCTACAGCTTTCACGTGTTCACATCCAGCCTTTTCCAGAATAGCTGTGACTCCCCGGGCACCAGAGAAAGCACAAATATCTCCGCGATCATTCAAAATTTCCTCGAAAGCTTCAGCTTCCCCACTTATCCACTCGATAACGCCTTCAGGGTCGCCTCGAATAAAATTTTCCTCGGAAGAATAAGCACCAATTTTGGAAAAGCTACTTTTTAATTTCTTCACACAGTCCAAGGATTTTTCAAAACATCTTTCCTTGGATTCACGAAGTTCTTCAATATTTTTCTCTAGCTTATTCTTCCAATATTCACTGGTCTCTTGGCTAGCCTGTGCGAGCGTGAGTTCTCATTAGCTTCCGCAAGCTTTTTTCCGAAGATCTTTGATCTCGACCTTTTAAGCTTCGGCCTGAGCATGGTATTTGGCTTCATCTTCTTTCACTTTACTTACCGAAGAAATTAAAATCTTATCTTTCTCTAAAGCTTCATTTCTCAGCTCAATCACCTCTGAACGAAGGTTGTTGAGAGCTATTGTGCAGCTCTCGTCTTCGGCGTTCTTTTGTGCCCTCAAGGCATTGCTAAGAATCAAGCCCTGCAAGAAAAAGAAAGTATTAAGCATGACAATGAAACACTTTATTTTCAACTTTAAAAATTAGCAGCTATGGTGTTGTATGTAATGCTATCAGCAAGATCATCCTTCGACATGGCCGAAAGGCCTTCCTCAAGCTTCGGAAATCCCATACTTTTGGCTATCTCGCAGCAAACGGATATTTCTTTATTATCCGGGAGATAGTATAGGAAATCATCTTCGTTAGTGCCATTGAACACTAGGGCCCCCTTTAGATATTTTAGTTTCTGGGCGTAGTGTCTGGCTTCTAAGATCTCTTCTTTGGATAACTTTTTCCCCGAAGCATGTCAAATAATGTAATCAACATCTTCGGCTAGAGCTTCGGGGGCAAGAGATTTTGCTTTTTCTATCTTATTTTGCCCTGCTACCGTATCGGTATCTGAAGTTTGTTGCTCAGCTTTATCTTCAGGTGCGGAAGCCTTCGTCTCAATGGACACTGAAGGCCCAACTTCATCTTTGGCCTATACTTTGATAGCTTCGGCAATTTTCTTAACAGGAGCAGGGCTCAAAGCCTTCGTTGTCTCCATCACAACGTCTAGCACGCTGGCCATCCTCCTTCTCTTAGGGGTTACGGCAGGAGCCTTTTGCACTTTTAGCAATTCTGCCTCTACTGGTGGGCTCAGAATTTCTGGCATTTTCACTGTTTTTCAAATTTAGGCTCTTTGGCTGCATCATCCTTAGCTTCAGCTGGCTCAACTATAGGCATCTTCGGCACTACAATTGATTCTTCAGCGCCCTGCATGGTGGAAGCAACTTGTTTTGCTTCGGCAGTAGAGGAGGTCCCTTCACCAAATTCAGGCACTATGGCCGTTTCAATATATCGAGGTCGATGGGTCAGAACCTTTATTTTCTTGCCCTTCGGCGCATCTGGGGTGGCTAAAGCGGTAGTTTTTCTCTTTTTTCCTTGCCTTTTTAAGGGGTAGCGGTAATCAGGGTATACGAAGCCAAGTGCATCAAACCGCCGAAGGCTGCGGACAAGGCATCATCTTCGGCCTTCGAATATGTCCCAAGTAGCTCATCGCTGGTAGCTTCAATGCATTTCAAATAGTCATCATTTGGTTGTCAAATTTCTCCCTGAATCTGAAGGTATATTTCAATCGAACTAAGCCACCTTCACTGGATTCCGCAGTAGTTTCTTTCAGCATCTCCCAACTATTCACAAGTGGCCACACCCTATAGGCTATGTGCTCTTGGACTATATCTCTTGTGCTAATGAAGGCACAAACATTGCTGAAGGCCTTTTGACATGCTTCGACATCACCTTCGATAGCCACCTTCGGCCTTCGGAGGCCGAAGTGAGACCAGATGGGGCGCTGAATGATTTCCTTGATATCCTCCCTTTCAATCAGATCATTTTTGACATGAAATCACTCCTCCATCCAGGCCCCGGGCCACCTTTTTTAGTAAGTTGGCACCGGGTAGCTTGCATTAGGGCGAGCAATGAATCCGTAACAACTAAAGTTGTTGTGGTATTGTTCTTTGCCGGTAGCCTTCGTCTCGTATAGTAGCTCATGCATATTGCAAAAGCATTTCGCACTCGGCTCCAGTCCTTGGCTTCTTACAGCCCAGACAAACATCCCCATCCTAATTATAGCTTCGGGGATAATCTGATGAAGGAAAATCTGGAATATCTTTAACACTTCAACCACAAATTTGCTTAATGGGAACCGAAGGCCGGCCTTCAAGAAGCTTCGGTAAATATCAACTTCATTCTCCTCGGGAGCAGGGGCAGTGTTGTCTCCTCCGACCCTCACGTAGACATATCGTGAAAATATCTCCCTCTCATGGCATCAATATGAATTTGTTTAATGGTCGATTTACCGAAGATAGTATGGCTTGGCCGCCAGGGCCGATCCTCAGAATCTTCATCTCCACTTTCCACATCATAACTATCACTGTCATCAGAATCTTTAGACAAACCCTCCATTATTTCCTTAGTAATTTTTTCTGTATTCGTTTTCGCCATAGACTCATAAAACCCAGCAATAAAAGGATCCACAACTTTCTTCTCTTCATACAACTTCTTCTCCTCAGTCATCTTCGCCTCAGTTATCTTCTTCTTCTCACCAGTCATCTTCTCCTCAGATATGAAGTAAGCACGACTTTAAACCGAAGCTCGAAAAATCAAGCAAGAGCTTGTAAGCAAGAGTTAAAAATTTGAGAAAATAACACAAGCAGCAGAAATGGCGTATCAAATGCTATCGCTGTGGGTTCTTATTTATATGCCTAGCGCTTTGTAATTGGTGGGCCCCATTTGTCGACTTTCGCTATTCTAGCGAAGGGAAGGTGTTTTTTCGGACCTTGGGCTTAAGGCCTTCGTTCATGTCGCAGTCTGAATTCGTTATTGTAACAAATTAATACTGTGAGGGGCTACTGTTGGGGGCCTTCATCTTCCGAAGGTCCTAAAAAACACAACTAACATGTTTTCCCAGTATAATACATTGACAGGGACCTTCGGTCTCGGAATGAAGCTGTACACAATATGAAAAGCGTGGTCTGGGAGAAGGATGAACCGGTTCCAAAGCTACATATGGAGAAGCTTCGGCTCAGTAGTGGAAAATAAAACCGACTTAAAGAGGAAAAGGCCATCTAGTCCTCGATAGATCGTCCTTAAGTCAATAGTAAATATCAAGTGTAACACCCCTGGTGTTACTGTTACTAAAACTTGAGCATAACATCATAAGCATTGGCATTGCATATGTTTGACACACCTAGGATGCATTCACTAGGTAAAAATTTCAAGCAAGTTGGATTGTATGGCATTTTGCAAATAAGACCCTAGTGTAGGGTACTTAACCTTAAATAGGGTTAGAAGGGTAAAACAGGACCCAAATAGAGAAAACCCCAAAGATTAAGTAAAATAATCATAAAATGTTATCAAAGATGGACCTACATTGCATTTACACCCCTGAGATACCAAAAACCCTAATGGGAACCCTGGAAAACCCTAAACCTAAACCCTAGGGGGTTAAGTGCAAAATTAGTCCACTTTTGGACTAAAGTGCAAAAACCATGATAATAAAGTGTCCTAAGTCATAGGGTTCACAATCATGAAGATTTGCAATCCAAAACTTGAGATTTGGACTTAAGTGCAAAAGAGCCACACTTGACCCTTTTGATGAAGTCTGAAAATCAGTGATATGGGCTCAACTTTGGAGCTCTGTAGCTTTCAAATTCTAGGGTTTTTGCCCTAGGTCACCACATCAAATTTGTAGACCTATCAAAGGAGAACAATTTTTCTTAAGAGTGTAAGCACAGTTGTTATGAAGAATTTGGAGATAATCACACCCAAAGTCCGGCTATCAGGCTGTTAAAGTCTGAATTTCAGACTGACAGAAGGATTACATGAACTTAGGGCTTAATTTTAAGCGAGATCCAGTGACTTTTTGTGGGAACACAATGTAGCAAAGTTATAGCTGGTTTGTAGCCCTACAACTTTGGTGCAGAGGGATGATGAAGTTGTCATGCGAAATCTGGAGAGGAATTGCCCTGAAGTTGCTCTGTCAGATGAACTGATGAGGAATGCCATGGTACAGTAACTGAAGAAGATAAGCTTCAGTGATCTCGCCACCGACGATCCCTCCGCCGCGATTCGTGCCGTCGATGTACCAATTCGTGCTTGGAGTGGATAGATAATGTCGCGGGGTGAAAGGTATCGCCGTCGGTGAACTGGACGCCACTTCGGCTAGCCGCCGTGCCTCTCCCCTTGTTCACCGATCCCTTGGATGAGATTCTCACCGCCGTTGAGCCACCACCATCGTCCGCCGCGTGTCCTGATGCTTTACCATGTCGCGGTTAACCGTGCGTTGCCTGTCCAATAATCACCGGAGTGGATGACACGGGGTTTGCCACCGATCACGCGCGCCAGTAAACTCCCCTCCTCCGACCGCCGCGCCTCTCGCCCCAAATTCATCAGCCACCGCTTAACAACCCTATAAATTGATGGCTGGGTCTGTTGCACCATGTAATCACGAAGCCGAAGCACCCGCTCCCACCCTTAATCGATCACCAGAGCTCACGAATTTCTGATTTCCCCCAAACTGAGTCTCCGCCACCGTGAAAACAACCTCACCATGGCCAGCGCAACTCTGGTTAGTTCATGCTGCCTGCTCTGTTGTTTAAGCATTCTGGTGCGTCCGTGTTGCTTGCCGACCCACCCAATTGAACTAGACTGCCTCCAATCGATGGGAATGCGTGGTTCTTTGGTTCATCCGCGCGCTCACCGTGGCCAGACCAAATTAGACCACCATTCATGAAATTAGGTTGGGGGAAATGCTCGGGCGAGGTTCCATTCCGTGTCTGCCACTCGGGAGCGCTAGTCCTTGCCCCGTTCGGCCAGTCTACGTGCTCGCCAGAGCTCTATCGCGCTCGTCGCCGTCGGGGACCCTGGTCTATGAAGAAATAGAACGTGAGGGGTTTCTTTGTAAACCGTCAGTGACTCCATGGAATAGTATTGTGACCGCTTCAGGTTATTCAAAAACAACAGGGGCCTTTCTGCAAGACTGCCACACGGGCGCGCATGGGCGCACTTCTGTTGTGGTTGGGCCGTCCTGGGCTGGAATCGGCCCAGTGCTATTCATGGATTTTTCTTTTTCTTTTTTCACCAGAACTAAAACAATTTTAGAATATGGTAGAAAAATGGCAAAAATGTCAAACCAATTTTCCTAGATTCCTAATTTTCCATAGAATTTAATAAAAATAGTTTCATGATTTTTAGATCAAATAAAGAATTTTGGAGCATTTAAAGTAGCTCAAAACATTGGTTCTAGATTTTTAGAAAATAGATAATAATTCCAAAAATGCCCAAACTTTTTATATGAGCTTAAAACATTATTTAGAAGCCTTGGGTAGATTTTGGTTTGATTTGGACCTTGTTTGATAATTAGAACCCAAAACCCCCACCCTGTGCTCTTTGAACTTCACTGTTGACTCCAGAAATCCTAGTTTCTCGGAGAACTGTGAAGGAAAATTGTATTCAAGACTTTAGATAATAAACTCTTATTATCCTTGCACTCTCATGAGCATTACATGGCATTCATTCTTATATATATAAATGGTTATATTTAGAAAACGAGGAAGAAGTTGAAGTAGAAGAAGAGAAGATTTCACCATCACCTGCGGAACATCAGGCAAGAAATTGTTTTTACTTTGACATCTGCGGATCCGAGCCTGACTCACCTATAAACGAAGGCAAGCCCCAGTGCATTTGCCACCTCCTTGACTCTTTTAAAATCTTTCTCACTTGATTGATGCATTAGGTGATAGGAGTTGATTGATAAAACAATTCCTGCATTACCTTCCTTGAATTTGATTACCTTCCTTTGGACCCTGTTTTATAAAAAGTTTTTGCTATGCTTAGTCTTGCTCTAGCAAAGAAAAGATTTTGTTTTTTACAAAAGATGATGTGGCGAAGTGGGAGGGATGTTTTTGAAAATAAAATTTGATGGTGGATCCATTATGGCCATGATGGGTTCAACATCGGAAAAGATGTACCTCTGCCAGGTACCAAACTTTGGGTTGAAATGATTAAGCTGAGACCGGGCGGGTGACTTGCACGAGAAGAGAGTCTCAGTGTAGTGTCTCCGTCTGAGTCGATTAAGGACCGTGTCGATGTAGGCTTGATGACCGAGGACCCTTTAACTGGTCACATGCCTCGTCATGGGTCAGCTTTGCCTCGGGCAGACTAAGGCCAGAATAAGATACCACACAATGGGAGTGGAGAGATGGCGAGAGTAGCATGTACCCTCCGTGGCAAGAGGCTGGACGGTGGTGTATCTATGCTCTCGGTTGGCGTGAACCTACTCTGGTCTTAAGAACCCCGGTGGCGGGTTGACATATGCAAGGGTTAAGTGCTACATATGTCGTGTGATCGGAGATCCTCAGTTGAGTATAATCGATTTGGATCGCCGTACCTTCGCAGTTATGAAGACTTGGTCACTGACTTACACGTAGAACTCCAGTAAAGATTAAGGGTGCTAAGAAATTGGCTAGTGTAGGTCAAGTGATTGAACTAATATAGAAAGAACTCTAGAGATAGGTAATCTTACCTAACCTGACAAGTAAAATTTGGATTTTTAAGGATCCACTTTAGTAAGCATTTCTGCAAACAGAGTCTTTGATTATTGAGAAACCTTACCTTGACTCCCTGATGACCAGCATGCCCTTGAGAGTCTTTTCTTTAGTCGGGTAAGTCTTGTTGAGTAATTCCATACTCAGGGTTTTATTCCCTATTGTTTTTAGGAGAAGAAGCAACAAACTTTTGTTGTTTCTGTTCCAAGGTGGTCTCAAAAGAAGAAAACCAAGAATAGAGCTGCGGGAGGAAGGGTTCCTCCATAAAAACTTTTGTTGATACTTATCGGGAGGAGTTTTTGCCTCCCTTAGTTTTGTAATAATTATACTCTGCACTCAGTTAGGTATACCCTGGTCTGTAATATATAACTTCGTCTTACTTTTAAATAAATGTAAGTTTATGTAATCGCTTTTGCATTTTCGTATCTCCGGTGATCTGTAATGTCTGCGTGACGGGTGAAACGCTCTTGGGAAAGGTAAGAAAAGCAGATACCGAACTTGTCAAGTGATTCAGGGGCATCTACAGGGTTGTCTGAGGTCCGTTGGACAAGGACAACTGTAGGTGGGCCTAATGACTTGAGAGGTTCCGTCGCATCAAGGGCATGGATGTAATTTTACACAGGCTGCGTCCTGTGCCTATAAATAGATGAACAGTAACACCGTACTGGTCATGTTGTTCTGTATTCATATGCACGTCATACTTGGATTCTCACCTTCTGCCTAAGCCGAAGGTACAAATTTAATTCAATATTGTACATGTTTATTCATGATGATGTAATAAAAAAAGATGCTAATAACATCATATGATTATTCTTGTTATTTTTCATGTTTTCATATGCTTCTGCTTTCATTATTTTATACTGAGATAATGAAGGTACGACCTTCATAACCTTCGTCCAAAGATCATTATGTTTGAAGGGAGATAATGCTTTGAAGGACGAAGGTCTTTAACCATTAACATTTTGTGTTGCCTTGTTCTTAACTCATAGCATTTGAGAACAAGTGACCAACATTGGCGCCCACTTGTGACATACTAATGCTCTCCTTTGACATTTTTGTAAGGCAATGGGGTTAAAGGGCCAAAAGTTTTTTCGTTTTGGTACTTAATGCCAAAGAGGGAGAAATTAAGGCCAAAGCAAATGGATCAGCCAACCACTTGTGAATTTTGAAAACAGTAGAGTTAGAATTTGTATTTTGTCCAAATAACTCTAATTGCAAATTTGGTCTCTTATGGGGAGATTTTTTGATTATGGGAAAATGGGGGAGTTTTTGGCACTTGATCAATTTCACTCTTGGAATAACTCTCTATTTGCTCAAACAAGTGTGTTTGATTAGAGATAGGGAAAAGATTTTGATTTGCAAAAACAAACCAAGTTGTGGAAAAAGTGATCCAAATATGCCAAATTCTAAGTGAAGAAAAATTTGGTCTTAAATTTTGCACTTCTTAGTTGTTTTTTAATGTGTTGGCATAAATCACCAAAAAGGGGAGATTGAAAGGGAAATGTGCCCTTGGGCCATTTCTATAATTGTTTTGGTGATTAGATGCCCAACACACTGTTTCAAACTCATATGTGCTAAGTAAGTGAGACGTGCACATCAAAGAACAAGGTATGTGTCGGCGTTTCGAGACCGGGGGGTCCCTAAGCCGACGAGTGAGTGTGCCGCGTGCCCCAGCCCAGATGGGTCGAGCGTGTGGGCGAGCGCGAAGGGGGGAGAGCGAGGTGGCCGGAGCCGAGTCGTGAGGGAGGTGGAGATCCCGCGGCCTTCGTGTTCGTCCCGCGCCCAGGTCGGGTGCGCTTGCAGTAGGGGGTTACAGGCGTCCACGCGGGTGAGGGAAGCGAGCGGCCCCAAGAGAGCGCCTGCCCCTGCCCTCGTTCCCGCGGGGCCAACCTTCTCTAAGAAGGCCCTGGTCCTTCCTTTTATAGGCATAAGGAGAGGATCCAGGTGTACAATGGGGGTGCAGCAGAGTGCTACGTGTCTAGCGGGGGAGAGCTAACGCCCTAGGTACATGCCAATGTGCCAGCCAGAGAGAACTTGGCACCCAGCTGGTGTGGTGTCGTGGCTGTCGGAGGAGTAACGGAGCCTGGTGGAGGGACAGCTGTCGGAACAGTTGGGCTCTTGCTGACGTCCCCCTGCTTCCGTAAGGGAGCTGAGAGCCGCCGTCGTCATGGGTCTAGCGGGGCGCCATCATTGCCTATCTGGCAGAGCTAGCCAGATGGGACGTCGGTCTTGTTCTCTGCGGCCCAAGTCGGCTCGGGGTAGGGTGATGATGGCGCTTCCTGTTGACGTGGCGGACTTGTGCCCTAGGTCGGGCGACGTGGAGGCTCCTCCGAGGCCGAGGTCGAGTCTGTCTTCCATGGCCGAGGCCGAGCCCGAGCTCCTGGGTCGGGCGAGGCGGAGGTCGTTCGGCAGAGGCCAGGGCGGAGTCCGACCCCAGGGGTCGGGCGGAGCGGAGTTCGCCGTCTTCCGGGGCCTTAGCCCGAGTCCGAGCCCTGGGTCGGGCGGAGCGGAGTTCGCCGTCTTCCGGGGCCTTAGCCCGAGTACGAGCCCTGGGTCGGGCGGAGCGGAGTTCGCCGTCTTCTGGGGCCTTAGCCCGAGTCCGAGCCCTGGGTCGGGCGGAGCGGAGTTCGCCGTCTTCCGGGGCCTTAGCCCGAGTCCGAGCCCTGGGTCGGGCGGAGCGGAGTTCGCCGTATTCCGGGGCCTTAGCCCGAGTCCGAGCCCTGGGTCGGGCGGAGCTTCCTATGGCGCCGTTGGCAAGGCCTGGCTGCCTGTCAGTCTCAATCTGTCGAGTGGCACCGCAGTCGGGACGGCGCAGGCGGCGCTGTCCTTTTGTCAGACCGGTCAGTGGAGCGGCGAAGTGACGGCGGTCACTTCGGCTCTGCCAGGGGGTGCGCGTCAGGATAAAGGTGCCAGGCTACCTTTGCGTTAAATGCCCCTGTGACTTGGTCGGTCGGTGCGGCGATTTAGTCAGGGTTGCTTCTTAACGAAGGCAAGGCCTCGGGCGAGCCGGAGATGCGTCTGCCGTAAAAAAGGGGGCCTCGGGCGAGACGGAAAACACCTCAAGGTCGGCTGCCCTTGCCCGAGGCTAGGCTCGGGCGAGGCGTGATCGAGTCGCTCGTACGGACTGATCCCTGACTTAATCGCACCCATCAGGCCTCTGCAGCTTTATGCTGATGGGGGTTACCAGCTGAGAATTAGGCATCTTGAGGGTACCCCTAATTATGGTCCTCGACAGTAGCCCCCGAGCCTCGAAGGGAGTGTTAGCACTCGCTTGGAGGCTTTCGTCGCACTTTTTTGCAAGGGGACCAGCCTTTCTCGGTTGCATTTTGTTCCGGTGGGTGCGCGCGAGCGCACCCGCCGGGTGTAGCCCCCGAGGCCTCGGAGGAGTGGTTTCACTCCTTCGAGGTCTTAACGCCTTGCGTAACGCTTCGGCTGGTCTGGCGGTTCCCTCATGCGAACTGGCCGTAGCCCGGGTGCACTGTCGGGGCCCAAGTTCTCGGGCTAGTATGTTGACGCTGTCAACGGTTTGGCCGGAGCCGGGTTTGCGAGAGCAGCCCCCGAGCCTCCACACAGGGCGAGAGGGCGATCAGGGACAGACTCGGCTTTTTTACATACGCCCCTACGTCGCCTTTCTGCAAGGAGGAGGGGGGGAGAGCGCCATGTTACCCTCGATGGGCACCGAACATGGTGTCTCCGGTGAGCTGCAAGCGGGTAATCCGAGTGGACGTCCGTGCCCCGTTCGTTGGGGGTCGGCTAGGGGCCCGGAGGCACGCCCAAAAGTACCTGCGGGTGATCTGCCGGACCCGGTCCCCTGGCGACGGGGTCCGAGGGCTCGATGCCTCCCTCCGATGGGATTCCGTTACAGGATCGTTCCCGCTGGTCTCGGAAATGTCCTAGGGTACCTCGGGAGCGCAGCCCGAGCCTCGGTTATGTATCGAACGTACCCCTGGTCATCCCTCGCTCGGTGTCTGAGGCGACTGTGAACCCTTCGGGGGGCCAGCCTTCGAACCCCTGATCAGTAATGGGCGCGGAGCCCGAGTAGCCTGAGGCGGCCGTGGAACCTTTCGGGAGGCCGACCTTCGAACCTCTGACCAGTAGTGGGTGTCGGGCCCACGCGATCTGAGGCGGCTGTTGAACCCTTCGGGGGGCCAGCCTTCGAACCCCTAATCAGTAAGGAGGCTCGGAGCCTAGTTCCTTCACGGGGAAGGATCCCTTTAGGGGTATCCCCTTTCCCGGTCCCTGTTGCAAGAGATAGAGAAAGAGGAAAAAGGAAAAAGGATACGAAATTGAACGACGCGGCGTACCTTTTTTGGCGCGGTTGTTTTGGCGAAGGTGAAGCGTCGCCAGCTGCTCCTGCCAGAAGCGCCGCCTGTCCAGCCGCAGAGTTAATGCGACGGGGCGAGTAGTTGGCGAGGCCGCCGTTGCGCGTGCGTGAGCCGTTCGAGGAACGGGTCATGAGCGCGTCGTCTTCACGCCGTGAGAGGGGGTTCTCTCGCTGCCTCCGGATGGGACGTGAGCTTGGCTGACGGCGTGACCGCTGCTCCCGCGCGCCTGCCACCGTCATTACTGCCGGCCCACTTTTGACCGTGTTTGACTGCTGCGTCAGGCTGGCGCTGCTGGGCCACGCGCTGGGTCGCCTCGGGTCGCGGTATCGGTTCCGCAATCGAGGAGGTGCGGCGGTGGCGCAAGTGGTACAGTTGCTTGCATGCAGCATCCGGCGCGCCGGTCGCGCGACGCGTGGGCTTGGGCCTCCGTGCTGGCATGTCAGGAGTCGGAGGGGCGCGTTCACTTGGCGCGGTTGCATGCCGCCTGCATGGCTGCCTGCCCCTTTCGCCCGTTGGTCTAGGCAAAAGTGGAGGGTCACTTGTAACCGCTGGGTGGTTGCGTGCGCCGTGCGCGGCGGTTTGGCTTCTTCTGCTCGGAGCCGGTCTGCATGACATGCGGGACCCAGCCCCCGCGCCGCAGGGGAGGGCTTTGGAGCCGTGTTGGAGAAGACTCAGCCCGTGACGGTTGGGGGCGCAAGCAGGGAGAGTCGCCTTTAAAAGGAGGGCGACCCCTTCCGTAAGGCGACCACGTCTTCTTCCTCCCTTATGCACTGTGCTTTTCCACCTTCCAAGCCCCCGGATGGGGGAAACCGCCGTCTTTTCGCCTCATCGTTGGAGGAACGCAACTCCGTGGGAGTTGGTACCTTTCAGCCATCGTTCGGCTTCAAGGATTTTCATCAGGCAGCCCGGTTGCTCCCCTCCGCTGGGGGTCACCCGAGACGGTGACCACCAGCTCCTGGGTGGGGAGGAGCAAACCGAGCTGCGATCTTGGTCCCACCCTCAGCTTCAAGGATGTTCATCATCCTCGCTGGGGTGGGTGCCGGGCTGAGCCGGCGCTCTACCTCCCGCACGGGTTCGTGGGTCATCCTCTCCCGCAACATTCGAGGGAGAGGGCACTCACTGGCCCTGCGGGCGGCCCGGACTTCGACAACGCGGGGCGGATCGACGGCGGGCGTCGTCACCTCCAGCGTGTCGGGTCCGCTGGCTTGGCTCCCGGTGGCCCCTTCTGTTGGGGGGCGGCTGCCGCGCCGTGTACACGGGAGGACCACCCTAGACGCCGCGCGCTGCTAGGGCGGCGTTCGTGTTCTGGGGTGGTCCTGCCTTTGCACCGGGGCGGCGCCTTTACGCGGAGGCCGGTGCCCCACTCATCTGGGAGGACTTGAGTGGGGATCTGCCGGTAGGCTGATGGCTCCTGGGTCGGTGCCGAGGCGGAGGCGGCTCGAGAAGTCCCCGTTGCCGACGGGATTACCGCCACCATCCACGCTTCGGGCCTCCGGCCCTTTGTACTTGTCCTTGCCCCTCGAGCGTCGGCGTGGGCGAGGGTGAGATTGCAGCGACGCCTACCCTGAGGCCTGCGCTGCTGCAGTTCGGCCATCCGGAGCGGGGGGCTGTCGTCGTCTGGTTGGCCGGAGCCTAGCCGGGTTGTCCGTTGGCAGGATCGACGCCGGAGTTGATCAGCCGAGGCTTCGGACCGGGCCGGCGCCCTTGGAAGGTGGTTGGCCGAGGCCCCGGAGGTGGCCGGCCGAGCCGCCTGCTCGGGCCGGATTCCCGGAGAAGTCCCTGACAGCGATTTGCCCGGGCGTGGTGATGACGTCGTCCTTCGGAGCGAAGACTCTCGGGCCGCGTCGCCGTCCGAGGCTAGGTCGGGCCTCGCCGAAGGTGCCGTCGATGCCGAGGGTGTTGCTGCCCCCTTCCAGCGTCAAGACCCGAGCCCGCAGGATCAGATTGTCTTGTGGCGTGTGCCTTGTGCGGCCGTCGGGGCCAGAACACATGCACACCCTCGCTGCGTCTCTTTTCCTCTTGTTTCGAGTATCTGGACTTTTTGTCGGTAACAGGGATGTTAGTGCGAGCGAGAGTTGCTTCTCGCGGAAGGTGATGAGTGAGGTATCCGTATCCCGGAGGCGTGGGAGTCCCTCGGCTCGGTCAGCCTTGCCGCTTACGCGTACTTTCACCCGTCCGTGAGGCCCTGTCGCCAACTCGGTCGAGAAGGCTCGAAGGATCGCTTCAGCAGAAGGGCTTCCGAACGTAAAGACTTGTTCGATCCGCGGAGCCACCTTATCCGAACGCGAGTTACTTATCGCAGAAGGTGATGAGTGAGGTATCCGTATCCCGGAGGCGTAGGAGTCCCTCGGCTCGGTGAGCCTTGACTGCTTACGTGTACTCCGTCATTTCCAGGACCCACTTTTCGAAGTAGTCAAAAAGCACGAAAGATATTCTGGCAAAAGAGATTTTTTTTCGAGGAAAATTTTGACGCAGAGGGGGTTTCCCCCCTTTTAGCCCCCGAGGGAGGGTCGGGCTTTGCCGAGGCGAGGCCGACCCTTCCTTGTTGACTAAACTTTGCGTGGGTGCAAGGTATATGAACAACTTGGAAACATCTTAAGGGTAGAAGCGACGTAGCTGTTGGATGTTCCAAGCGTTGCCGTAGACCTCGCCTTGACTGTTGGCCAGCTTGTACGTTCCGGGCTTCAGAACTTTGGCGATGACGAATGGCCCCTCCCAGGGGGGCGTGAGCTTGTGCCTCCCTCGGGCGTCTTGCCGCAGCCGAAGCACCAGGTCGCCCACCTGGAGGTCTCGGGGTCGGACCCCTCGGGCATGGTAGCGTCGCAGGGACTGCTGATACCGCGCCGAGTGTAGTAAGGCCCTGTCCCGAGCCTCTTCCAGCTGGTCCTGCGAGTCTTCTCGGCTAGCTTGGTTGCTTTGATCGTCGTAGGCCCTCGTCCTTGGGGAGCCGTATTCCAGGTCAGTGGGCAAGACGGCCTCGGCCCCGTAGACCAGGAAGAACGGCGTGAAACCCGTGGCTCGGCTCGGCGTCGTCCTCAGGCTCCAGACCACCGAGGGGAGTTCCTTCATCCATCGCTTGCCGAACTTGTTGAGGTCATTGTAAATCCGAGGCTTGAGCCCTTGTAGAATCATGCCGTTGGCACGCTCTACTTGCCCATTCGACATGGGATGAGCTACGGCAGCCCAGTCCACCCGGATGTGGTGATCCTCGCAAAAATCCAAGAATTTTCTGCTGGTGAACTGGGTGCCGTTGTCGGTGATGATGGAGTTTGGGACCCCGAAGCGATGGATGATGTTGGTGAAGAACGCCACCGCCTGCTCGGACCTGATGCTGTTCAGGGGTCGGACCTCGATCCACTTGGAGAATTTGTCGACGGTGACCAGCAGGTGCGTGTAGCCCCCGGGCGCCTTCTGCAGAGGGCCGACGAGGTCCAGACCCCACACAGCGAAGGGCCAGGTGATGGGTATCGTCTGCAAAGCCTGAGCGGGCAGGTGGGTCTGCTTCGCATAGAATTGACACCCTTCGCAGGTGCGGACAATTCTAGTGGCGTCAGCCACCGCCGTCGGCCAGTAGAAGCCTTGCCGGAAAGCATTCCCGACAAGGGCTCGAGGCGCTGCATGATGGCCGCAAGCCCCCGAGTGTATCTCTTGCAGGAGTTCCTGACCTTCGGCGATGGAGATGCATCGCTGGAGGATGCCCGAGGGGCTGCGGTGGTAGAGCTCCTTCTCATCGCCCAGCAAGACGAACGACTTGGCGCGTCGCGCTACCTGCCGAGCCTCGGCCTGGTCGAGGGGTAGCTCTCCTCAGCGGAGATATTGCAGGTACGGGGCCTGCCAATCTTGATCAGGCGTAACCCCGCTCCGCTCCTCCTCGATGCGCAGCGCCTCGCCCTCGGGAGCCGAGGGTCCCTCGGGCTGAACCGAGGACGGCTTGGGCTGGGCCGAGGTTACCTCGGACGGGGCCGAGGGTGCCTCGGGCTCGGGCGTGTCGCTGATCTTGACGGAGGGTTGGTGCAGATCCCGGGAGAAGACGTCCGGGGGAACCGTCGTTCGCCCCGAGGCTATCTTTGCCAGCTCGTCCGCAGTCTCGTTGTAGCGCCGGGCGATGTGGTTAAGCTCGAGCCCGTAGAACTTGTCTTCCAGGCGTCGAACCTCATCACAGTAGGCCTCCATCTTCGGGTCGCGGCAGTGGGAGTTCTTCATGACCTGGTCGATGACGAGCTGCGAGTCGCCGCGAGCGTCGAGGCGTCGGACCCCTAGCTCGATGGCGAATCGCAATCCGTTGATCAGAGCTTCGTACTCAGCCACATTGTTGGACGCCAGGAAATGGAGGCGCAACACATAGCGCAGGTGTTTCCCGAGGGGCGAGACGAAGAGCAGGCCCGCGCCGGCTCCCGTCTTCATTAGCGACCCGTCGAAAAACATGGTCCAGAGCTCCGGTTGGATCGGAGCCGTCGGCAACTGTGTGTCGACCCATTCGGCTACGAAGTCCGCCAGTACCTGGGACTTGATGGCCTTCCGAGGGGCGAACGAGATTGTCTCGCCCATGATTTCCACCGCCCACTTTGCGATCCGTCCCGAGGCCTCTCGGCACTGGATGATCTCCCCCAGGGGGAAGGATGACACCACAGTTACCGGATGAGACTCGAAGTAATGTCGCAACTTTCGCCTCGTCAGGATCACTGCATACAGCAGCTTCTGAACTTGTGGGTAGCGGATCTTGGTTTCGGACAGCACCTCGCTGACGAAGTAAACTGGCCTCTGAATGGGCAATGCATGCCCCTCTTCTTGCCTTTCGACCACGATCGCGGCGCTAACCACCTGAGTGGTAGCGGCGACGTAGACCAAGAGGGCTCTTGTCACACCCGGATTTCGGGGCACCAAGACCCGGGCGCGAACATAAACACCAGGTATGCTGGGACCAAGTCTCACACATATGATGTATAGTGGCACAGGATCGAATGTCACATCTTTATATATAAGAGGAGTTCTATACAAAATAAATAAATAATTACATTATAAGGAGACAACGGTCCAGCAACCCAAAGTTGACTGGGAGACGACGGCCTAGACCTCTCACGAACTCGTCACAGCATCCTCCAAGCGCCTCATCCTGCGGTACCTGTTCTTGACCTGTGGGGGGGTGTGAGACAGCAAGAGTGAGCTCACATACGTTCATTGCTCAACAAGTTGTGGGGAATAATGTGCATGAACTCGCCAAAGGTGGGAGCTCACGTGAAGTGTAAGGCTTACCAAAGAGAATGGTTGAAGCTGAGCATTGCTTTTAAAGTTGGTCAAAATTTTATTAGCAGTTACTAAGTATAAGTAAATACCAACCCAATTAAATAGTAGAACAAAAGTAACATCATCACCTGCGATGCAATGCATATGACAAATTGAATTTAGTTCCATAAATTAATCATGTGAGGGTCCGAGCTGCTCATGACCGTGAGCACGGCTAGTATACCAGTTTTACACTCTGCAGAGGTTGCGCATCTTTACCCACAAGTCATGTTACCCATCTGCCAAGGGATCGCGACTTCCCATACACCTCTACCGAGGAGGCGAGGCAGGGTAACACTACGAGGCCTTTACAAAGTTCCACTAGCTTCAGAAAACCCGCTACAGTTTATAGGAAGCTCCAATGCAGGAATCCCTTGCAGGACCGCTATCGCAGCAAAATCCTCCCGAGGGCCTCCCTACACTGACCACTCCCCTACTGCCCTTGCCCCTTTCGGGTAAGGTAGTCTTCCACTAGCTTTCCTAATTAATCAGCCAAGGGGTCCCATTCCTCCCTTGTGGTAGCACTGTTTTCCCGGGTGGTCGCTCCATGTTCCAATTAACATAATGATCTTATCATGAACAGTAATAATAAACAGATAATAAAAATATGATCATGAATAATGTATCTTCATACCCAAAACCACATAAAGCACTAGCAAGTACTACCCAGAAATTTAGTGGTGAACAAGGTATAAAGATAATCAAACTAGGTAACCTGTTGGGTCCCATCAAATTAACCTATGCAGATCATTATGATTAATCAGAACATGGCTGGGTAAAAAGAAGTGATCAAGGGCACAACTTGCCTGGGACTTGAGATTCCAGGTACCAGGATGATCTTCAGATGACACGTGTCCTCACCGCTATTCGTAGCAATACAAACAAACATGGTATATGCAAAATTAACATTACACCAAACATATATGCAAAATACATATTAATAATCTACATGTTGAAATATGATCACAGGAACAAGAATTATTAATTTTGGAGTTATATATTTTAAGTTATGAATTTCTGAAGTTATCAAGTACTTGGAATAGCATAACTCATGTGAATAATTTTAGTTCAAGTTTCATGACTAGACAAATTTACTAAGTGATAAACAATATTAAAACAAAATTACTGCCACTGGAATTAATAAATTTGGAGTTAAAATGAATTTAATATCAATTATACAAGTTTCTAGTATTGTTTTTGTATTAAAAATCATTTTCTATACCTAATTTTCTATTTTTATTGTTCTCTGGACTTGGCGCATTATTATCAGAAACACTAGGGGCTATAGCGCAAAAGGATCCAAGACTCAGAAGTATTCCGCAGGGGACGGCGGGTTGATTACGCAATAGACGAGGGGCTCTTTAGAAAAATAGACCTCGCGAAGGGGTACCGTTGATTCCGAGCCGCCCGATTAAGATCATACGGCTCCGATGCAATCACCCGAAGAGGGATGCTATGGTTCTTAATCACGACCGTCGGTTTACTGATCAACAGTCACTGTTATCCCCCCCCGAAGCGGTACCAAAGACCATATCCCAACCACCCATTAGCCCATCAACGATTAGGGATCATCCACCAGACTCAATCTCCCCATCCAATCTGGACGGTCCGAACAGGGTCTGATGCCCCAGCGTCTTCGTCCTCCTAGCGCACCAAGAGAACGACGACACGATGCCCTACAGCGACACGAAGGCCGTCGAACGTGCGCTGGTGCCATAATGTTATATCCTTGACAAGCGGTGATGGAAAACGAAGAGAAGACATGAGCAAAATTGGTAGAGGGTTTCTTACCGAACTCGAAAGCGCCCATGGTGCAGATAAAGCAGTCGAGCAGCATGCGGCGCGGGGTGGAGTATGGCGAGGAATTGGAACGACTCTGGGCTACACGCGGGTAACCCCGTTGAGCCACTTCGGACGAGCAGAGACAGGGCTATGGCGGCGCACCAAGATTTTCCAAAGCGTTGTACAGGTAGCTTACGGGGGCAGTACGACGAATGCTATGGGATGGTTCTTATCGGTAGAAGAGGAGGTTAGCAGGTTCAACCATGGTGTTCAGTGGCCATCAATGGAGCTTTAGTCGACCCCCACCACGGCGATTATCCATCTGTTTCTCTCTCCCTGTACGCACCACGGTGGCGCCCTTTCCTGGTTCTTCCTGTGTTCTCGCAGGGCCGCAGGTTCCAAGTCGATCGTGAAGCAAAGGGAAACCAGGGGATGGCTTTTATATTCCTAAATCCGAGCTTCACAGTGGGATGACGACAAATCGAGCCCGGAAACCCGGTGAAATCCCAACAACCTCGCTAGCGATCCGTCTGTTTGTTACAAGCTGAAGGAGAGACATGACGTAGAGTACGGCTACGAATCATAAAATAAAGCAAAGATGAAAAAAAAACAAAAATAGGAACGTGGGCTCATTAGGTCCCATAGCTGGTCAAAGAGAAAAAAAAACAAAAATGGGCCGAGCGTAATGGAGTTGGCCGAGAGGAATTAGGCAAGTTTTTTTTTTAATTTCTAATTTCAGTTTTCATTCGTTTCTTTGGCAAATCAAGTCAACAAAGTTTAAATTTCAACCTCCAATAAATGCACAATTCAAAAGGTCAGCATGCATGTGAGGAATTGTTATACTAATTATTTCATCCCTTTATTTGGGAAATTGTTTTAAATATGCAATGCACACACACATTATGTTTATGGAAATATTATTTTGGATGTGAAATCAAATCTAAAGTATGTTCAAAAGTTATTATTCATTTGTTTCCTAGTCTCAAGTTGAAATCCAAATGTGAATATAAACCATATTATTTTAAGTATTACTATTTTATTCTCCTTCTCATATTTGACTCTAACAATAATTTTTTTAACCAACTTTGGGGTTTACAAATCCTACCCCCCTTAACAGAAATCTCGCCCTCGAGATTTGTAAGAAAAGGGATATAGGAAGAGTGGTTTGCAATTTAGATTTTAGTTTCTAATTATTTCAAAAATCAAAAGCCTCTCTCTTTTTTTTCATTAAGGAGTGATTTAGGAGAGCATGGGTATGTATATCCACTTTATTGTGTATGGTAAAAGATGTCTTTGAAGCATAGAGAGGTTTGGGTAAGAAAGAGTGTGGTAAGGAAAAACTTCATCCAAGATTGTGGATCTTGACTCATCTTGGTGACCTCACTTGATCCTTGAAGACTTGAGTTGGTGCTCATCCTTACTTGATGAAGTTGATCATATTCTTCGGTCTTGTCTCATTGATTAGGAGTTAGTGTATATTATCGGGCTAGAGAATATGGTTAAGATAGGTATGGATGAAATAGACTACATGATGTAGGTCAAAAGTTTGTGTGAGGTTAGGTGGGGATAGGCAGATCATGCAATCCATCAAGACTTTATTGGTTGGGTTGGTCTCTCATTCTTTATTCAGTGTAGGGTGAACTAAGTTAAAACATGTGGAGAGGGTCTAATCTATTTCACAAGTATTAACTGGTCCATTAAGTAACTCACTTTAGATTAGATCATATTAGATTAGATAGGATCTAGATTAGATTGGATATGACTAGATTAGACTAGACAATATCTAATTACTTTGGATTAGATCATGGTGGTTACACTAGTGTGGGATAAATATTCTTATTAGGGCAAGATGAATCTATTAGGATAAGGTGGAATCTTTTGAGGTCAGTTAGATCTATTGGGATCAGATGAAAATCTTTTCGAGATGAGATGAATATATTAATGTAAGAGAGTATCTTTTTAAGACAAGATGGATCTATTAAGATGAGATATATTTCAATTAGGATAAGTTGGGATCTTTTGAGATGAGATGGATCTATGAGTATGGAGTATGAATCTTTCAAGATGAGATATATATTGTTAGGCTAGCTGCATTAATGGGGCATAATCTAGTTTGCCTGTTTATCATTTTTATAAGCATTTTTTTTCCTATATGCATATGGACATGTAATTATGGACATTACTCCACAATTCATCACACTCAATCAAAGATCCAAATCAAACAAATATCATAAGAACAAGCATTCAAGCATATAGATAACTTCAAAAATAGTTTTGTTTTTGTTTCTAGGAGTAGGTATCCTATTCCTAAAGGTCACTTTTAGGTACAGGATTTCAAAGTGTAAAATCCACATTTGTCTTTTAGAAAGAAAAGATAAGAATAATCAGAGTAAGCGGAAATAGATGAGAAAAAGATTAAGATAAGTTTAGAAAAGATCAGAGTGGCAAAGGTAAGTAGGTATTGGTTGTCCAGTTCTATCTAGGTTTCGTCCTACAGTCAACATTCCTCTGATACCACTTCTGTCACACCCGGATTTCGGGGCACCAAGACCCGGGCGCGAACATAAACACCAGGTATGCTGGGACCAAGTCTCACACATATGATGTATAGTGGCACAGGATCGAATGTCACATCTTTATATATAAGAGGAGTTCTATACAAAATAAATAAATAATTACATTATAAGGAGACAACGGTCCAGCAACCCAAAGTTGACTGGGAGACGACGGCCTAGACCTCTCACGAACTCGTCACAGCATCCTCCAAGCGCCTCATCCTGCGGTACCTGTTCTTGACCTGTGGGGGGGTGTGAGACAGCAAGAGTGAGCTCACATACGTTCATTGCTCAACAAGTTGTGGGGAATAATGTGCATGAACTCGCCAAAGGTGGGAGCTCACGTGAAGTGTAAGGCTTACCAAAGAGAATGGTTGAAGCTGAGCATTGCTTTTAAAGTTGGTCAAAATTTTATTAGCAGTTACTAAGTATAAGTAAATACCAACCCAATTAAATAGTAGAACAAAAGTAACATCATCACCTGCGATGCAATGCATATGACAAATTGAATTTAGTTCCATAAATTAATCATGTGAGGGTCCGAGCTGCTCATGACCGTGAGCACGGCTAGTATACCAGTTTTACACTCTGCAGAGGTTGCGCATCTTTACCCACAAGTCATGTTACCCATCTGCCAAGGGATCGCGACTTCCCATACACCTCTACCGAGGAGGCGAGGCAGGGTAACACTACGAGGCCTTTACAAAGTTCCACTAGCTTCAGAAAACCCGCTACAGTTTATAGGAAGCTCCAATGCAGGAATCCCTTGCAGGACCGCTATCGCAGCAAAATCCTCCCGAGGGCCTCCCTACACTGACCACTCCCCTACTGCCCTTGCCCCTTTCGGGTAAGGTAGTCTTCCACTAGCTTTCCTAATTAATCAGCCAAGGGGTCCCATTCCTCCCTTGTGGTAGCACTGTTTTCCCGGGTGGTCGCTCCATGTTCCAATTAACATAATGATCTTATCATGAACAGTAATAATAAACAGATAATAAAAATATGATCATGAATAATGTATCTTCATACCCAAAACCACATAAAGCACTAGCAAGTACTACCCAGAAATTTAGTGGTGAACAAGGTATAAAGATAATCAAACTAGGTAACCTGTTGGGTCCCATCAAATTAACCTATGCAGATCATTATGATTAATCAGAACATGGCTGGGTAAAAAGAAGTGATCAAGGGCACAACTTGCCTGGGACTTGAGATTCCAGGTACCAGGATGATCTTCAGATGACACGTGTCCTCACCGCTATTCGTAGCAATACAAACAAACATGGTATATGCAAAATTAACATTACACCAAACATATATGCAAAATACATATTAATAATCTACATGTTGAAATATGATCACAGGAACAAGAATTATTAATTTTGGAGTTATATATTTTAAGTTATGAATTTCTGAAGTTATCAAGTACTTGGAATAGCATAACTCATGTGAATAATTTTAGTTCAAGTTTCATGACTAGACAAATTTACTAAGTGATAAACAATATTAAAACAAAATTACTGCCACTGGAATTAATAAATTTGGAGTTAAAATGAATTTAATATCAATTATACAAGTTTCTAGTATTGTTTTTGTATTAAAAATCATTTTCTATACCTAATTTTCTATTTTTATTGTTCTCTGGACTTGGCGCATTATTATCAGAAACACTAGGGGCTATAGCGCAAAAGGATCCAAGACTCAGAAGTATTCCGCAGGGGACGGCGGGTTGATTACGCAATAGACGAGGGGCTCTTTAGAAAAATAGACCTCGCGAAGGGGTACCGTTGATTCCGAGCCGCCCGATTAAGATCATACGGCTCCGATGCAATCACCCGAAGAGGGATGCTATGGTTCTTAATCACGACCGTCGGTTTACTGATCAACAGTCACTGTTATCCCCCCCGAAGCGGTACCAAAGACCATATCCCAACCACCCATTAGCCCATCAACGATTAGGGATCATCCACCAGACTCAATCTCCCCATCCAATCCGGACGGTCCGAACAGGGTCTGATGGCCCAGCGTCTTCGTCCTCCTAGCGCACCAAGAGAACGACGACACGATGCCCTACAGCGACACGAAGGCCGTCGAACGTGCGCTGGTGCCATAATGTTATATCCTTGACAAGCGGTGATGGAAAACGAAGAGAAGACATGAGCAAAATTGGTAGAGGGTTTCTTACCGAACTCGAAAGCGCCCATGGTGCAGATAAAGCAGTCGAGCAGCATGCGGCGCGGGGTGGAGTATGGCGAGGAATTGGAACGACTCTGGGCTACACGCGGGTAACCCCGTTGAGCCACTTCGGACGAGCAGAGACAGGGCTATGGCGGCGCACCAAGATTTTCCAAAGCGTTGTACAGGTAGCTTACGGGGGCAGTACGACGAATGCTATGGGATGGTTCTTACCGGTAGAAGAGGAGGTTAGCAGGTTCAACCATGGTGTTCAGTGGCCATCAATGGAGCTTTAGTCGACCCCCACCACGGCGATTATCCATCTGTTTCTCTCTCCCTGTACGCACCACGGTGGCGCCCTTTCCTGGTTCTTCCTGTGTTCTCGCAGGGCCGCAGGTTCCAAGTCGATCGTGAAGCAAAGGGAAACCAGGGGATGGCTTTTATATTCCTAAATCCGAGCTTCACAGTGGGATGACGACGAATCGAGCCCGGAAACCCGGTGAAATCCCAACAACCTCGCTAGCGATCCGTCTGTTTGTTACAAGCTGAAGGAGAGACATGACGTAGAGTACGGCTACGAATCATAAAATAAAGCAAAGATGAAAAAAAAAACAAAAATAGGAACGTGGGCTCATTAGGTCCCATAGCTGGTCAAAGAGAAAAAAAAACAAAAATGGGCCGAGCGTAATGGAGTTGGCCGAGAGGAATTAGGCAAGTTTTTTTTTTAATTTCTAATTTCAGTTTTCATTCGTTTCTTTGGCAAATCAAGTCAACAAAGTTTAAATTTCAACCTCCAATAAATGCACAATTCAAAAGGTCAGCATGCATGTGAGGAATTGTTATACTAATTATTTCATCCCTTTATTTGGGAAATTGTTTTAAATATGCAATGCACACACACATTATGTTTATGGAAATATTATTTTGGATGTGAAATCAAATCTAAAGTATGTTCAAAAGTTATTATTCATTTGTTTCCTAGTCTCAAGTTGAAATCCAAATGTGAATATAATCCAGACTGCCCATCTGGAGCTTGACGGGAATCTGCTCGTCAACACGCAGCAGGCCCCTACCTGGCGCGCCAACTGTCGGCGTTTCGAGACCGGGGGTCCCTAAGCCGACGAGTGAGTGTGCCGCGTGCCCCAGCCCAGATGGGTCGAGCGCGTGGGCGAGCGCGAAGGGGGGAGAGCGAGGTGGCCGGAGCCGAGTCGTGAGGGAGGTGGAGATCCCGCGGCCTTCGTGTTCGTCCCGCGCCCAGGTCGGGTGCGCTTGCAGTAGGGGGTTACAAGCGTCCACGCGGGTGAGGGAAGCGAGCGGCCCCAAGAGAGCGCCTGCCTCTGCCCTCGTTCCCGCGGGGCCAACCTTCTCTAAGAAGGCCCTGGTCCTTCCTTTTATAGGCGTAAGGAGAGGATCCAGGTGTACAATGGGGGTGCAGCAGAGTGCTACGTGTCTAGCGGGGGAGAGCTAACGCCCTAGGTACATGCCAATGTGGCAGCCGGAGAGAACTTGGCACCCAGCTGGTGTGGTGTCATGGCTGTCGGAGGAGTAACGGAGCCTGGTGGAGGGACAGCTGTCGGAACAGTTGGGCTCTTGCTGATGTCCCCCTGCTTCCGTAAGGGAGCTGAGAGCCGCCGTCGTCATGGGTCTAGCGGGGCGCCATCATTGCCTATCTGGCGGAGCTAGCCAGATGGGACGTCGGTCTTGTTCTCTGCGGCCCAAGTCGGCTCGGGGTAGGGTGATGATGGCGCTTCCTGTTGACGTGGCGGACTTGTGCCCTAGGTCGGGCGACGTGGAGGCTCCTCCGAGGCCGAGGTCGAGTCTGTCTTCCATGGCCGAGGCCGAGCCCGAGCTCCTGGGTCGGGCGAGGCGGAGGTCGTTTGGCAGAGGCCAGGGCGGAGTCCGACCCCAGGGGTCGGGCGGAGCGGAGTTCGCCGTCTTCTGGGGCCTTAGCCCGAGTCCGAACCCTGGGTCGGGCGGAGCGGAGTTCGCCGTCTTCCGGGGCCTTAGCCCGAGTCCGAGCCCTGGGTCGGGCGGAGCGGAGTTCGCCGTCTTCCGGGGCCTTAGCCCGAGTCCGAGCCCTGGGTCGGGCGGAGCGGAGTTCGCCGTCTTCCGGGGCCTTAGCCCGAGTCCGAGCCCTGGGTCGGGCGGAGCGGAGTTCGCCGTCTTCCGGGGCCTTAGCCCGAGTCCGAGCCCTGGGTCGGGCGGAGCTTCCTATGGTGCCCTTGGCAAGGCCTGGCTGCCTGTCAGTCTCACTCTGTCAAGTGGCACCGCAGTCGGGACGGCGCAGGCGGCGCTGTCCTTTTGTCAGACCGGTTAGTGGAGCGGCGAAGTGACGGCGGTCACTTCGGCTCTGCCAGGGGGCGCGCGTCAGGATAAAGGTGCCAGGCTACCTTTGCGTTAAATGCCCCTGTGACTTGGTCGGTCGGTGCGGCGATTTAGTCAGGGTTGCTTCTTAACGAAGGCAAGGCCTCGGGCGAGCCGGAGATGCGTCTGCCGTAAAAAAGGGGGCCTCGGGCGAGACGGAAAACACCTCAGGGTCGGCTGCCCTTGCCCGAGGCTAGGCTCGGGCGAGGCGTGATCGAGTCGCTCGTACGGACTGATCCCTGACTTAATCGCACCCATCAGGCCTCTGCAGCTTTATGCTGATGGGGGTTACCAGCTGAGAATTAGGCGTCTTGAGGGTACCCCTAATTATGGTCCCCGACAGTATGTTTCTAGACTTAGTAAATTGTTTTGAGTACTAACATGTTTATCTAAGTGCTAAAGACATAGCCAAGAAAAGAGAAAAAGGATTGAAGAAAGAGTGGCAGTGATCTACCAAACCAGCAGCAGTCTGGCACACCAGACTGTCCGGTGCCCAGGCTGGCCCAGCAGCGAACTGGCTGCTCTCGGGAATCGGCGCGGCAAAGTGGCTAAAATTCACCGGACTGTCCGGTGCGTCATCTACGTCCGCGCCCAAGCACTTCAGCGATGAACTTGTCGCTCTCGGGAAAAGGAGATGGCGCCGCGGCTATAATTCACCGGACTATCCGGTGGTGCAGTCGTCCGGTGAACCATAGGCGCCCGTGGCCAACGGTTGTCTGCGCGATCAACGGGCGACACGTGGCCGAGCCAACGGTCGGATAGTCACACCGGACTGTCCGATGTGTACCGGACTGTGTCCGGTGCGCCAACGGATCCGAAGATCCAACGATCGGCTTCGCTAGAAAAGGAAAGAGATCACGCACCGGATAGGAACTCTTCATGTCCGGTGGTGCACCGGACTGTCCGGTGCATCACTCGATAGAAGGCAAGATTTGCCTTCTAAGTTGATCTCCAACGGCTCCTAGCTGCCTTGGGGCTATAAAAGGGACCCCTAGGCGCATGGAGCAGTACACCAAGCTTTCACAAAACATCTTAAGACTCCTAGACTCCGCCTCCACGCATTTGGATTGTTGTGTTAGTGATTTGAGCTCCGTTTGAGTTGTGAACTCCCTGCGACGTGTTTTGAGCTCAAGTCTTGACTTGTGTGCGTGTGTGAGCTGCGGATTGAGTCATGCGTGTGTTGCTTTCCCTCCCTTACTTCTGTGCTTCTGTTGTGATCAACATTGTAAGGGCGAGAGGCTACAACTTATGGAGATTCCTCGCAAATGGGAAGAATACTCAAAAAGTAAAAGGTCGTGGTATTCAAGTCGATCATTGAATCACTTGAAAGGGGTTGAGTGCAACCCTTGTCCATTGGGACACCACAACGTGGAAGTAGGCAAGGGTTACTTGGCCGAACCACAGGATAAAAACTGTGTGTCTCTTGTGTTGCTTTTTCTGTGTGATTGATTCCATCTCAAGAGCTCGCTTTATAACCACTTGGTTTAATCTAACTAACATATTATAAACCAAGTTTGTGTTATTAGTATCGAATTTTGCAGGATCACCTATTCACCCCCCTGTAGGTGCTCTCAATGAGCAAGGGAACTTTTAGAGAGGGGAAAACAAATCAAGTAAAGATTGACGAGTTAACATGGTGATTTGTTTTACCAAGGTTTGGTTCCAAAGAACCTAGTTCCTGTTGAGGAGACCACAAAGGCTGGGTCTATTTCAACCCTTTCCCTCTCTCAATTGGTCACTTAGACCGGTTGAATGCTTCTTCTTAATCTCACGGGTCACTAAGACCCCACAAGGATCACCACACAATTAGGTGTCTCTTGCAAGCTTTACAAAACACTTGGAGTTTAGAAAGAGATGAAGAAAGCACAATTAAGGAAACCAAGCAACAAGAGCAACAAATGAAACACTAATCACTCTCTCTCAAGTCACTAATCACTAATGATCACTTGTCTCAATTGTGGAACTTGGAGAGATTGGATGCTTTGATTGTGTCTTGGAATGGGTTGCTAGCTCTTGTATTGAACGTGTATGAGTGGAGTGCTTGGGTGAAGTGAATGGAGGTGGTTGGGGTTGTATTTATAGCCTCCAACCACTTCCTATCCGTTACTCCAATCCTGCCGACCACGGATGGTCCGCGCCCCTGGTCTAGATGGTCCGCCCCTGCACATCAACGACTGAAATCGCAATGGTCAGCAATAACGACTATATCAACGACTATAGAGCATTTAATGTGTCGTCAGATGTCAGATAAAGCAGTCGTGGACGGTCTGGCCGTGCACCCTGGACGGTCCATGAGGACACTAAAAATGAATTTTACCGAACCCGTCACCTTCGGGTTTTTCTGGTTTTTACAACGATCGGACGATCCGCGCCTGAGGCCGAACGGTCCGCGCTTGGTCTCAGACGGTGCTCGCTTCTCCATGGGATGATCTGTAGTGTTAACTTGCATTTTGCAGTGTTCCTGTCTGGGACACACCCTGGTGTCGCGGACGGTCCGCCGCAAGGGCCCGGACGGTCCACGCATAGGAGTTTTTCCAAAAAAATCTTCTCCTGTCCGCACATAGGAGTATTCCGGACAGTTGACTTAGAATAGTTGTAGATGAACTTATGCACCTGAGAAATGATCAACTAGGCAAATTGGTTAGTCCACAAGGTTTGTGATGGTCGTCAAACACCAAAATCGATTATAGGAAATATTGAGGCTATTTCCCTTTCAATCTCCCCCTTTCTGGTGATTGATGCCAACACAAACCAAAGCAAATACAAAGTGTAGAAATGTAACTAGCTTGCATTTTGACAGATGTGCATAAGTTATTTTGAAATGAAAGCATTTCTAGGCATATAAGTTTGATTTGATATTTTTAACATTTTGTACCACATTTGCACCACTCAGATTGTTTTTGCAAATCTTTTGAGAAAAAGTCTTTTCAAATTATTTTGCAGATAGCCAAAGGTCTAAGAATATGATTTCAAGAAGCATTTTCAAGATTTTGAATATTTCTCCCCCTGTTTCAAATGCTTTTCTTTTGAATAAATAAAAGCTCCCCTGAAGAAGTTCTCCCGTTAGTTGTCAAGAGGGTTTTTGTAATTGAAATGATTTCTTCCCCTTTGAAGCAAATACCAATTGAAATTTTGAATTTGAAAATGGTGGTGCGGTGTGCGGTCCTTTTGCTTTAGGCCTATAAATTCTCCCTCTTTGGCATTAATCGCCAAAAACAAAGAAACTCGAGAGGCCTTTAAATTCTCTCCCTTTGGTAAAAATATATGAGTGAAAGTTACCAATTGGAAGTTTATGAGTAAGGCAAAGGATAAATGATACCGATAGAGTTTGAGTGGAAGCCTTGCCTTTGCCGAATACTCCATTTCCCTTTCAATCTAAGACTAATCATAGAGATACTCATGGAAACACATTAGTCATAACCTTGGCACAAGAAGAATAAGAAATATGCATTTGTACCAAATGAAGGAGACATGATCAAAGGTATATAAATAAGCAATGTGTGTAATGTTTCAATCAAAGTTCCAAGAATCTAAGATGTTTAGCTCATTCTTAAGCTTGCTAAAGGTCTTTTCATCTAGGGGCTTGGTAAAGATATCGGCTAGTTGGTTGTGGGTGCTAAGATCTCTCAAAAAGTGATACCGGATGTCTATGTGCTTAGTGTGGCTGTGTTCAATGGGATTATCCGCCATACGGATTACACTCTCATTATCACATAGGAGAGGGACTTTGCTCATTTTGTAGCCATAGTCCCTAAGGGTTTGCCTCATCCAAAGTAATTGAGCACAGCAATGGCCTGCAGCAATATACTCGGCTTCGGCGGTGGATAGAGCTACTGAGTTTTGTTTCTTTGAAGCCCAAGACACCAGGGATCTTTCCAGAAACTGACAAGTCCCTAATGTGCTCTTCCTGGAAATTTTGCATCCGGCATAATCGGCATCAGAATACCCAATTAAATCAAAGGTAGATCCCTTTGGGTACCAAAGCCCAAACTTAGGAGTGTAAACTAAATACATCATGATACTTTTCACAGCCATAAGGTGAACTTCCTTAGGATTTGCCTAGAACCTTGCACACATGCATACTGAAAGCATAATATCCAGTCGAGATGCACATAAGTAGAGTAAAGAACCTATCATCGACCGGTATACCTTTTGATCTACGGATTTACCTCCCATGTCGAGGTCGAGATGCCCATTTGTTCCCATGGGTGTCTTGATGGGTTTGCCATTCTTCATTCCAAACTTCTTGAGTATATCTTGAATGTACTTAGTTTGGCTGAAATACTTCAACTCCCCCATCATTGACATCTCGAATTTTTGTGTCATGAACCTACTAAACTCTTCACAAGAGAACTTGTTAGTAGACCCAAATACAATATCATCAACATAAATTTGGCATTTAAACAAGTCTTTTGCAATTGTTTTAGTGAAGAGAGTAGGATCGACCTTTTCGACTTTGAAACCATTAGTGATAAGGAAGTCTCTTAAGCATTCATACCATGCTCTTGGGGCTTGCTTGAGCCCATAAAGCGCCTTTGAGAGCTTATAAACATGGTTAGGGTACTCACTATCTTCAAAGCCGGGAGGTTGCTCAACATAGACCTCTTCCTTGATAGGGCCATTGAGGAAGGCACTTTTCACGTCCATTTGATAAAGCTTAAAGCCATGGTAAGTAGCATAGACAAGTAATATACGAATTGATTCAAGCCTAGCTAGGGGTGCATAGGTTTCATCAAAATCCAAACCTTCGACTTGTGAATAACCTTTAGCAACAAGTCAGGCTTTGTTCCTTGTCACCACACCATGCTCATTTTGCTTGTTGCGAAATACCCATTTGGTACCTACAACATTTTGGTTAAGACATGGAACTAAATGCCATACCTCATTCCTCATAAAGTTGTTGAGCTCCTCTTGCATTGCCACCACCCAATCCGGATCCCTTAGTGCATCCTCTATCCTGTATGGCTCAATAGAAGACACAAAAGAGTAGTGTTCACAAAAATGTGCAACTCGAGATCTAGTGGTTACCCCCTTATGAATGTCACCAAGTATGGAGTTGATAGGGTGATCTCTTTGAATTGATTGGTGGACTCTCGGGTGTGGCGGTCTTTGATCCCTAATTTCTTATTCATCTTCCTTGTCTTCATTATCATCATCTCCCCTTGATCAATGTGCTCCTCTTGAGGTGGCTCATCGTCTTGATCTTCATCCTCTTCTTGAGCCTGATCCTCATCTTGAGTTGGTGGGGATGCTTGCATGGAAGATAATGGTTGATTTTGTGTTTGTGTGGGCCCCTCGGATTCTTTTAGACACACATCCCCAATGGACATGTTCCTTAGTGCGACACACGGAGCCTCTTCATCATCTAGTTCATCAAGATCAACTTGCTCCACTTGGGAGCCATTAGTCTCATCAAACACAATGTCACAAGAAACTTCAACTAATCTAGTGGACTTGTTGAAGACTCTATATGCCCTTGTGTTTGAGTCATAACCTAGTAAAAAGCCTTCTACTGCTTTAAGAGCAAATTTAGAACTTCTATCTCTCTTAATAAGAATAAAGCATTTGCTCCCAAAGACTCTAAAATAAGAAACATTTGGCTTTTTACCAGTAAGGAGTTCATACGATGTTTTCTTAAGGATTCGGTGAAGATATAACTGGTTGATGGAGTAGCAGGCGGTGTTAATTGCCTCCGCCCAAAACTGGTCTGGTGTCTTGTACTCATCAAGCATGGTTCTTGCCATGTCCAGTAGAGTTCTATTCTTTCTCTCCACTACACCATTTTGTTGAGGTGTGTAGGGAGAGGAGAACTCATGCTTGATGCCCTCCTCCTCAAGAAATCCTTCGATTTGAGAGTTCTTGAACTCCGTTCCATTGTCGCTTCTTATCTTTTTGATTCTCAACCCGAACTCATTTTGTGCTCGTATTAAGAATCTCTTTAAGGTCTCTTAGGTTTGAGATTTTTCCTGCAAAAAAATACCTAAGTGAAGCGAGAATAATCATCCACAATAACTAGACAGTACTTACTCCCACTGATGCTTATGCAAGCGATCGAGTCGAATAGGTCCATGTGGAGTAGCTCGAGTGGCCTATCAGTCATCATGATGTTCTTGTGTGGATGATGGACTCCAACTTGCTTCCCTGCTTGGCATGCACTACAAATCCTATCTTTCTCAAAATGAACAGTTGTTAGTCCTAAAATGTGCTCTCCCTTTAGAAGCTTATGTAGATTCGTCATTCCAACATAGGCAAGTCGGCGATGCCAGAGCCACCCCATATTGGTCTTAGCAATTAAGCAAGTGCCTAGTTTAGTTTTGTTATCATTAAAATCAACTAAATATAGCTGACCATCTAACACTCCCTTAAATGCTATTGAATCATCACTTCTTCTAAAGACAGTAACACATACATTAGTAAATAGACAGTTGTAGCCCATTTTGCATAATTTAGAAACATAAAGAAAATTGTAATCTAAAGAATCTATGAGAAAAATATTAGAAATGGAATGGTCAGGAGATATAGCAATTTTACCCAAACCTTTGACCAAATCTTGATTTCCATCCCCAAATGTAATAGCTCTTTGGGGATCTTCATTTTTCTCATATGAGAAGAACATCCTTTTCTCCCCTGTCATGTGGTTTGTGCACCCGCTATCGATTATCCAACTTGATCCACCGGATGCATAAACCTACAAAACAAATTTAGGCCTTGTTCTTAGGTACCCAAACGGTCTTGGGTCCTTTCACATTAGAAACAAGCACCTTGGGTACCCAAACACAAGTCTTGGGACTCTTGTGTTTGTCCCCAACATATTTGGCAACTACTTTGCCTGATTTGTTAGTTAGCACATAAGAAGCATCAAAAGTTTTAAATGAAATGTTATGCTCATTTGATGCATTAGGAATTTTCTTTTTAGGCATTTTGATATGAGTGGAATGCCTAGAACTAGAAGCCTCATTTCTATACATAAATGCATGATGAGAAACATAATGAGATTTCCTAGCATGAATTTTCCTAATTTTATGCTCAGGATAGTTTGCAGGATATAAAATGTAACCCTCTCTATCCTGAACCATGGTAGCCTTACCCTTAACAAAATTAGACAATTTCTTGGGGGAATTAAGTTTGTTGTTGTTTTGGCTCCCTTGTTGGAAACCAATCCCATCCTTAATGCCACGGCGTCTCCCATTATAGAGCATGCTTCTAGCAAATTTAAACTTTTCATTTTCTAGCTCATGCTCGGCAATTTTAGCATTTAATGTAGCTACATGATCATTTTGTTGTTTAATCATGGCAAGGTTAACATTAATAGCTTCAACATTAACATCTCTACATCTAGTGCAAATAGTAACATGCTTAACAGTAGATGTAGAGGGCTTGCAAACATTCAATTCATCAATCTTAGCCTTTAGACTAGCATTCTCATCTCTAAGATATGAAATTGAATCATTGCAAATGCTAAGCTCCTTAGCTAAGTTTTCACATTTTTCTACTTCTAGAGCATAAGCATTTCCTTAGATAAGTTTTCACATTTTTCTACTTCTAGAGCATAAGCATTTTTTAACTTAACACATTTTTTGTTCTCCTTAACGAGCAAGTCCTCTTGGCATTCCAAAGATCATCCTTCTCGTTAATAATCTCTATTAATTCATTTAATTTTTTCTTTTGGTCCATGTTAAGGTTGGTAAAGAGAGAAATTAAATCATCTTCATTATCGCTAGAGCTACCCTCATCATCGGATGTAGTATATTTAAGTATATTTAGGGGTGGCTCTAGAGTATACCTTCTTCTTCTTGCCATCCTTAGCCATGAGACACTTGTTGCCGATGTTGGGGAGGAGGAGTCCTTTGTTGATGGCGATGTTGGCGGCGTCCTTGTTGGAGGATGAGTCGGTGGAGCTCTCGTCGGAGTCCCATTCCCGCCCCATGTGTGCCTCACCGCCCTTCTTCTTGTAGTACTTCTTCTTTTGCATTTTCTTCTTCCCCTTCTTGTCTTTGTTCCTGTCACTTTCACTCGAATATGGACATTTAGCTATAAAGTGACCGGACATACCACACCGGTAGCACACCCTTTTGGAGCGGGGCTTGTAGTCCTTCCCCCTCATTTGCTTGAGGATTTGGCAAAAACTCTTAATGATGAGAGCCATCTCCTCGTTGTCGAGCTTGGAGGCGTCGATTGGAAGCCTACTTGGTGTAGAATCCTCCTTTCCTTCCGTTGCGTTGAATATAACAGGTTGCACCTCGGGTGTAGAGGTGGTGCCTTGCTCCAAGTTGACAATGTGTCTGGAGTCTTTCATCATAAGTTCAAAGCTCACAAAGTTGCCAATCATCTCCTCGGGAGACATCTGTTTATATCTAGGATCCCCATGTATTAATTGAACTTGAGTAGGATTACGAAAAATAAGGGATCTTAGAATAACATTGACCATCTCATGGTCATCCCACTTTGTGCTCTCGAGGTTGCGCACTTGATTGGCCATCGTCTTAAGCCGGTTGTACATGGCTTGCGACTCTTCCTCTTTGTTGAGGACAAATCGACCGAGTTCTCCCTCGATCGTCTCCCACTTGGTGATCTTGGTCACCTCGTCCCCTTCGTGCGTCGTTTTGAGGACGTCCCAAATTTCTTTGGCATTCTTTAACCCTTGCACCTTATTGTACTCCTCTCGACATAAAGAGGCGAGGAGTATATGTAACGCCCTGAATTTGGGGGTAGATTTTTTTCTTCTTTTCCCTCACCAAATTCAGGCGTTACCCTTTCCTTTTCCCTTTTCTCCTCGCTAAACCTTGATCTTTTCCAAAGTATAGCGGGATTCGGCTTGAGATCCCATGTAAAGCAAAACCCTAAAATATTTTATTTTGTGTGATGCACCATGCCGAACCATGCATACCTTTTGATTGTTTAAAAATGTGAAGGCATTCATCTAGAGGAAAATAGATTTTAGAAAAAGAAAAACCTTTTTCTTCTCCTCTCCCCCCTCCTTCCCCATTTTCGGCCCAGCCGCCCCCCCTTCCCCCCCGCGTGGGCCTCACGGCGGCCCAGCCGCCCCCTTCCTCTCCCGCCGTGGGCGCCTGGCGGCCCAGCCGCGCGCCCCCCTCCCCCTTTGGGCCCAGCCGGCCCAACCGCCCCCTCCCCTTTCTTTTTCCAAAAATCCCCTCTCCGCGGGTCCCGCCCGTCATCCCTCTCTCTCTCTCTCCCTCACCATAACCCTAACCCTAGCCGCCGCCGCCCCTCCCCGGCGCCGCCGCCGCCGTCCTCCCCTCCGTTGAGGCCCTCCCTCCTCCCTCCCCCTCCCTCTTTCCTCCCCTCCCACCTCCTTCCCTCCCGCCGACGCCCTCCCCCGCGCCCCATGCCGCCCGCCTCGGCCCCGGCCCCGGCCGCCTTCGGCTCGGCCGCACCCGGCCGCCCGCTCGGCCGCCCGCGCCCGGCCACCCCGCGCCGCCCGCCTCGGCCCCGGCCCCGGCCGCCCGCTCAGCCACCCCGCCCGCGCCCGGCCACCCCGCGCCGCCTCGCCTTCGGCCGTCCCCGGCGAGCCCGCCACGCCGGCCTCGCCCCGCTCGGCCGCCCCCCCCCCGGCGACCTCGGCCGCCCCCGCCCGGCTCGGCCGCTCGCGCCCGGCCCCGACCTCGCCCGACCTCGCCGCGCCCCGCCCGGCTCGGCCGCCCCGCGCCCCGGCCCCGGCCCAACCGCCCTGTCTCGCGTTCGGCCGCCCCCCGGCGAACCCGCCTCCGTCCCCGCCCCGACGTGGTGACCGACCGTGTCCTCGCTCGCCCGTGCCCGTTTGCCCCGGCGTGCTTGCCCGCTCGCCTCGCCGTGCCTTGCTCGCGTCGCGACGGCCCTCGGCGTGGCCTCGAGCTCGGCCCAGCGTGCCTTCGGCGCGCGGCCTCGAGCTCGGCCAGCGCACGGCCCCGACGCGTGCGCGACTCGTTCGTGGCACGTTAAGTGTGGCCTTGCGCGTGCGCGTGTTCGCGCAGCGTTCTGGCGTAGCTCGTCGTGCTCGCGACGCGACGCATAGCGCCCTGTCGCGCTCACGACAAGATCGTCTACCCCCTAGCCCCCGTCTACCCCCCTGTATCCTATGCGCGCTAATCACGTTGTTTATATTAATAAGATAGGAGTCCCAATTTGGAAATTGGTTACGTTGGTTAATTTGTATAGCTAATCGTCTATCTTATTCGATGTTAATCTACTAAAAATGGTCACGTTTACATTAGTGCATGTAGCTAATTCTTGTCATTGAAGCTAAGTAGACCTGGAGCACGTAGCATTTAGTTGTTCGTCTACCCGTAGTGCGTCTCGGGCATAAGCTTTAACCCTCGCGAGACCTTTCCCCGCCTCTTTCTAACCATGGTAAATTCATCATCGTATGTGATATTCTATGCATATTTACTTTATTTGTTCTTTCGTAATGGTGTACTATTTGTTTCCTAATTTGAATGGATGGATGTATGTATGCTTGCAATCGCATAGAGAACGATCCGGTCGAAGAGCCCGAGGAACTCACAGGAGAAGCCCCTGAGCAGCAGTCGGTTGGTGGAGGCAAGTGTCCTTTGACCTATCTCTGTCCTAATCATTCTTTAATTGACCTCCCGCATTACACATTTATACTTAAGGATTGACTAGCTTTTGTTATCCATGTCCTTGTTTACCTATTTGGGTCGGATTATTATTGTTTAGCTTTGTGCTATTGCTCAACTCTAATCAATGAACATGATGAGATTATATATGATACACTGTTTTCCCTTCTCTTATTATGATGTTGTACTTGTGGCCTTTAAGGGGGCTCGAGCGGTTTCTCGAGTGCCTCTCCGTAAGGACCTGTTCTATTGATGACCGCCCGGGAAAACAGTGCAACCATGAGGGTGGAGTGGGACGCCCTTAGCTGAGTAATTAGAGGATCCGAGGTGTAGTTCGCTTCGCCGTCGTGCCGTCAATGGGGCTCGGTGTACGCGGCTCGCTCTGCCAAGGTCGATTTGTCCCTTGGGGAGGAGTGCGGTACATTTAGGAAACCTAACGGGCGGCTACAGCCCCGGAGAATCTTTGTAAAGGCTACGTAGTGAAACCCTGCCTATTCACCTTGGTAGTGTTTAAGGGTTTGATCGGCCCGAGGCAAGAGGGAATCACGGCTTGTGGGTAAAGTGCACAATCTCTGCAGAGTGTTTGAAAACTGATATATCAGCCGTGCTCGCGGTTATGAGCGGCCAAGGGAGCTCCAATGATTAGTGGTACTTGATCAGAGACATTTTGGTTTACAGATGGCAATGAGACTGATGGTTTTGGTTACGTCTATGGTGCTGGTAAGTGGTATTCTTTCCGTTTGGAAAGGGTACATCGGGCTAATAACTTGGGCTAATGTTAAAACCTGGCTTTCTACTAGTAAATAATAATCTGACCAACTAAAAGCAACTGCTTGACTTACCCCCACATAAAGCTAGTCCACTACAGCCAAACAGGATACTTGCTGAGTATGTTGATGTGTACTCACTCTTGCTCTACACACCAAACCCCCCCAGGTTGTCAGCATTGCAACCACTGCTCAGGAGAAGATGAAGCTGTGGAAGGAGACTTTCAGGAGTTCCAAGACTACGACGAGTTCTAGGTGTGGGTTAGCGGCAACCCCCAGTCGGCTGCCTGTGAAGGCCGCGGTTATCTACGTTTCGTTTTCGCACTTTGATTTATTGTAAGGACCATATGGACGTCTCAGACGTATGATGTAATCGACTATTATTTCCCCTTTTAATGCTATTTGAGCACTGTGTGATGATGTCCATGTTATGTAACTGTTGTGTACGTGAATTGCTGATCCTGGCACGTACATGGTTCGCATTCGGTTTGCCTTCTAAAACCGGGTGTGACATAGGTGGTATCAAAGCTGTGCTGACTGTAGGACCGCTAACCTAGAATAGAATGGTCGTTCTAAGGACTATAGACCTCTGTCCCTGCCTTGACTTTGATATCCCTTCAAAAGTTGGTCATATCGACCAAACCTATGTTCTACTATATATTATACCTTGCTGAAAATTTTGTTTTATTCTAATCCTTCATTTATTTATGATTCATTATTTGCTGGTCATATTGATTCTGTTCTCACTCTTTTGCTTGCGGTGTCTTTTGTAGATGGCTTGACTTAGACACACTGCACGAAAGTTCGTCATCCCCTTCTTACCCTCCCGCCTTGCTGAGCGTCCACTTCGCCGTCCCGTGGCCGGACAGTCCAGCCACTTGGAGAGACTGCACCACCGCCTGCATGAGGAGCAGGAACGTCGACGACAGGAGCAGCAGGGCTCTTCTTTCTCGCTCCAACAGGAGATAGAGTCTGTGAGGAGCTGCTCCCCTGTGCTTCCCCTAGAGGCGCCCCCTGCACCACCACTGGGCGCCCCAGCCTCTGGAGTAGCTGCTGGAGGAGACCCAGACGACGAAGGTGGCGACGACAGCTCGAGCCACGACACCGACCTCTCTGCTGACCAGGAGCCCGAAGGATGGGTTGCTCGACCCAACACTCGCGACGCTACTTGCGGGTGTCACTTCCACGATGCGCTCGACACCCTGCTACGTCAGGCACTTAACCGGCATACTTGGTCCATCGAGTATCGCTGTGTGGTCTACCAGCACAGTCACGGGGTCTACCCGGACCGCTGGGAGGCGACCTGCTTGGTGCGCCGTCCGGAGAACAGTCTCCAAGGTGCAGAGGCCTACTCAGAGCACTATTCTATCTCTGAGCGGGACTCAGCTGAGGCGGCCATGCAAGATGTCGCACGACGTGCGCTTTCGCACTACTGCTCGGTTCTCGGTGGGGTAGCTGACGGTCTCGACCTGAAGTATTACCCCCGTCGTCCATCTGGCAGCACAGGAGGCGTGATTGTTTCACCTGCTGGCGAGGATAATCCTAGGTTGAGCAGCACAATCAACCTAGCCGCCGTGCTAAACACGGAGCTGGACCATGCACTAGACGAGCTGAGTAGGGCTCGTGCTGAGATCGCCCTGCTGCGGGCTGAGTGCGTGGAACGTCGTCACCTGGATGATGGTTCCCCCGCTCCCGTTGGGACTCAGCACCCGTACCGCTCACCTCGGCGTGGACGCCAGTCTTATGGCAATCCCGACTGCAAGACCAAGATAAATCTAGAACCATAGATCGCTAGAGTCGGATCTTGTAATTAATACAAAATATATACGTAGAAGCTGCAGTCTTAGCGTTAGTCTCGCTTTTAGTTAGTCTTAGTTAGACAGGGTAGTTTGCTATATCCTGTGCATTTATGCTTGTCATGATGAACTATGTTTGGTTTGGATCTTTGTAATGACTGTCACCAGAGTGTGGGTATCCCCTGCATTTTGGTTCACCTGTTATGTTAATGGAGTTAGTTATATAGTTGAGAAACCTTTTATTCCACTTTCCTCTTTATCTGAGAAGTTGTGTTGGTCTGTGTTGGAGATCAGTGAAGATGCTCATCTGTTCAGTGCTGTTGAAGAATTCTATACTCTTTTCTTATGCTGCAAGATTTGCCAGATCAGTTCTGACGTGTGGTTGCATTCTGCAGATGTCAGAGAACAGGCGCAGAGGAGGAAGGCGTGCTCAGCAGGAGCGAGCCGCTCCGCAGGATGAGGTGCCCCAGCAGCAGCACCTGCCGCCCCCGCCCCCGATGTCCATCGAGCAGATGTTTCTGATGCAGACTCAGGCAGTTCAAGCCATCGGTCAGACTCTGGCCGCCATTCAGTAGCAGCAGCAGCAACAACAGCGGCAGGCTCCACCTCAGCCTCAGATGCCTAGAGATAAGCGTGCTGAATTCATGAGAGGTCATCCCCCAACATTTGCTCACTCTTCTGACCCCATGGATGCTGAAGACTGGCTGCGCACTGTGGAGCGGGAGTTGCATACCGCTCAGTGTGATGACAGGGAGAAAGTCTTGTATGGTCCCCGCCTGTTGAGAGGAGCAGCTCAGTCATGGTGGGAGTCTTATCTCGCCACCCATGCCAACCCCGACGCCATCACTTGGGAAGAGTTTAGAGGTAGCTTTCGTCAGTACCTACAGGTCTGATGACAGTGAAGAAGGCGGAGTTCCTGGCCCTTAAGCAAGGGTCATCATCTGTCAGTGAGTATCGAGACAGGTTTCTGCAGTTGTCCCGCTATGCTCCTGAAGATGTCAACACCGACGCCAAGCGACAGTACCGTTTCTTGAGAGGCTTGGTTGACCCTCTGCAGTATCAGCTGATGAATCACACCTTCCCGACATTCCAGCACTTGATTGACAGAGCAATCATGACAGAAAGGAAGCGTAAGGAGATGGAGGATCGTAAGCGCAAGATCAGTGGACCCCAGCCTGGAAGCAGCAATCATCCTCGTTTCTTAGGCAATCAACCTCAGCAGTTCAGGCAGAACCAGCGTCCACCTCAGCAGCGTCAGCAGTTCCAAAGGCAGTACCCTCAGCACCAGTATCAGAACCGTCAGAGCAATCAGTCAGGAGGTCAGTTTCAGAGGCAGAATCAGCAGGCACCCCATCTTCCTGCCCCAGCCAACCAGCAGAACAGTCAGGCAGCACCAGCTCAGGTTGGAAACATAGCATGTTTTCACTGTGGAGAGCAAGGCCATTGGGTGTGGGTGATGCAATGTCCGAAGAAGGCAGCCCAGCAGCAGTCAGGCCCCAATGCCCCGGCAAAACAGAATGTGCCTCAGCCAAGAGCAGGCAACCGCTCTCAGCCGCGTTACAATCATGGAAGACTGAACCACTTGGAGGCTGAAGCAGTTCAGGAGACCCCCGACATGATAGTAGGTACGTTCCCAGTCAACTCCCATATTGCAGAAGTGTTATTTGATACTGGAGCAACGCATTCTTTCATTACTGCATCATGGGTAGAAGCACATAATCTTCCAATTACTACCATGTCAACCCCCATTCAAATTGACTCAGCCGGTGGTAGAATTCGAGCTGATAGCATATGTTTGAATGTAAGTGTGGAAATAAGGGGGATAGCGTTTCCCGCCAACCTTATAGTAATGGGTACTCAGGGAATAGATGTCATCCTAGGAATGAATTGGCTAGATAAGTATCAGACAGTTATCAGTTGTGATAAGAGGACAATCAAGTTGGTGTCCCCCCTAGGAGAGGAAGTGGTGACCGAGTTAGTCCCGCCTGAGCCAAAGAGAGGAAGTTGTTATCAGATGGCTGTCGATAGCAGTGAAGCAGACCCAATTGAGAGTATCAAGGTTGTGTCTGAATTTCCAGACGTGTTTCCAAAGGATTTACCTGGTATGCCACCAGAGCGGAAAGTTGAGTTTGCCATAGAGCTTCTTCCTGGAACCGCCCCTATCTTTAAGAGAGCTTACAGGATATCTGGGCCAGAGTTAGTTGAACTTAAGAAGCAGATCGATGAGTTGTCAGAGAAAGGTTACATCCGGCCAAGCACCTCGCCTTGGGCCGCCCCTGTCCTGTTTGTGGAGAAGAAAGATGGCACCAAAAGGATGTGTATCGATTATCGAGCTTTGAATGAGGTCACAATCAAGAACAAGTACCCTTTGCCCAGAATAGAAGATCTGTTCGACCAGTTGAGAGGAGCCAGTGTGTTCTCCAAGATTGATCTGAGGTCAGGTTATCACCAGCTCAGGATCCAACGTTCGGAGATTCCGAAGACGGCATTCATTACCAAGTATGGGTTGTATGAGTTCACCGTGATGTCTTTTGGTTTGACCAATGCGCCAGCCTTCTTCATGAACTTGATGAACAACGTATTCATGGATTATCTTGATAAGTTTGTGGTGGTGTTCATTGATGACATTCTGGTTTATTCTCAAAGCGAAGAAGAACATGCAGATCATTTGAGGATGGTATTGCAGAGATTGCGAGAGCACCAGTTGTATGCAAAGTTGAGCAAATGTGAATTCTGGATCATTGAAGTCCTGTTCTTGGGTCACATAATCAACAAAGAAGGATTGGTTGTGGATCCGAAGAAAGTGGCAGACATTCTGAACTGGAAAGCGCCAACAGATGCTCGAGGAATCAAGAGCTTCATTGGAATGGCCGGATATTATCGGCGATTCATTGAAGGGTTTTCGAAGATTGCGAAACCAATGACAGCGTTGCTAGGCAACAAGGTTGAGTTCAAGTGGACCCAGAAATGTCAAGAGGCCTTTGAAGCGCTGAAAGAGAAGTTGACAACAGCGCCTGTCCTAGTCTTGCCTGATGTGCACAAGCCCTTCTCTGTGTACTGTGATGCTTGCTACACGGGTTTGGGATGTGTGTTGATGCAAGAGGGAAGAGTTGTGGCTTACTCGTCCCGACAGCTAAAGGTTCATGAGCAGAATTACCCAATCCATGACCTAGAGTTGGCAGCAGTGGTTCACGCATTGAAGACATGGAGGCACTATCTGTATGGACAGAAATGTGATGTTTACACAGACCACAAGAGTCTGAAGTACATATTCACTCAGTCAGAGTTGAATATGAGGCAACGAAGATGGTTAGAGCTGATCAAAGACTATGAGTTGGAGATCCATTACCATCCAGGCAAAGCAAACATAGTGGCAGATGCTTTGAGCAGGAAGAGTCAAGTCAATCTGATGGTCGCTCGACCGATGCCTTATGAGTTGGCCAAAGAGTTTGACAGGTTGAGTCTCGGGTTTCTGAACAATTCGCGAGGAGTCACAGTTGAGTTGGAAACTACCTTGGAGCGAGAAATCAAAGAAGCGCAGAAGAATGATGAAAAGATCAGTGAGATTCGGCGACTGATTCTAGATGGCAGAGGCAAAGATTTTCGTAAAGATGCAGAAGGTGTGATATGGTTCAAAGACCGCTTGTGCGTTCCCAATGTCCAATCCATTCGGGAGTTGATTCTCAAGGAAGCTCATGAGACTGCTTATTCGATTCACCCTGGTAGTGAGAAGATGTATCAGGATCTGAAGAAGAAATTTTGGTGTTACAGAATGAAGAGGGAAATCGCAGAGCATGTGGCTATGTGCGATAGTTGTCGAAGAATTAAGGCAGAGCACCAGAGACCAGCTGGATTGTTGCAACCGTTGCAAATTCCTCAGTGGAAATGGGATGAAATCGGTATGGATTTCATAGTCGGATTGCCTCGCACTCGAGCCGGCTACGATTCTATTTGGGTAGTAGTGGACCGCTTGACCAAGTCATCCCACTTCATACCTGTCAAGACCAACTACAGCAGTGCAGTATTGGCAGAGTTGTATATGTCTCGGATCGTTTGTCTTCATGGTGTGCCAAAGAAGATAGTGTCAGACAGAGGAACGCAATTCACCTCTCATTTCTGGCAGCAGTTGCATGAAGCCTTGGGCACACATCTGAATTTCAGTTCAGCTTATCATCCGCAGACAGATGGTCAGACTGAAAGGACCAATCAAATTCTTGAAGATATGTTGAGAGCCTGTGCGCTGCAAGATCAGTCCGGATGGGATAAGCGATTGCCTTATGCAGAGTTTTCCTATAACAACAGTTACCAGGCCAGTTTGAAGATGTCACCATTTCAAGCGCTCTATGGGAGGAGTTGTAGAACTCCGTTGCAATGGGATCAGCCTGGGGAAAAGCAAGTGTTCGGGCCAGACATTTTGCTTGAAGCCGAGGAGAACATCAAGATGGTTCGAGAGAACCTGAAGATAGCGCAATCAAGGCAGCGAAGCTATGCAGACACAAGAAAAAGAGAGCTGAGTTTCGAAATCGGAGACTTTGTCTATCTGAAACTGTCACCGATCAGAGGAGTCAGAAGGTTCGGAGTCAAAGGCAAGCTAGCACCCCGCTACATTGGTCCGTACCAAATTCTCTCAAGGCGTGGAGAAGTGGCCTATCAGCTCAGCCTACCAGAGAATCTGTCCGTAGTGCATGATGTTTTTCATGTGTCTCAGTTGAAGAAGTGCTTGCATGTGCCAGAAGAGCAGTTGCCAGTGGAAGGTCTTGAAGTCCAGGAGGACTTGACCTACGTTGAGAAGCCAGTGCAAATCCTTGAGGTTGCAGACAGAGTCACCCGAAGGAAGACCATCAGAATGTGCAAAGTCAGGTGGAATCACCATTCAGAGGAAGAAGCAACCTGGGAGCGTGAAGATGATCTGTTGGCTAAATACCCAGAGCTCTTTGCTAGCCAACCCTGAATCTCGAGGGCGAGATTCTTTTAAGGGGGATAGGTTTGTAACGCCCTGAATTTGGGGGTAGATTTTTTTCTTCTTTTCCCTCACCAAACTCAGGCGTTACCCTTTCCTTTTCCCTTTTCTCCTCGCTAAACCTTGATCTTTTCCAAAGTATAGCGGGATTCGGCTTGAGATCCCATGTAAAGCAAAACCCTAAAATATTTTATTTTGTGTGATGCACCATGCCGAACCATGCATACCTTTTGATTGTTTAAAAATGTGAAGGCATTCATCTAGAGGAAAATAGATTTTAGAAAAAGAAAAAACCTTTTTCTTCTCCTCTCCCCCCTCCTTCCCCATTTTCGGCCCAGCCGCCCCCCCTTCCCCCCCGCGTGGGCCTCACGGCGGCCCAGCCGCCCCCCTTCCCCTCCCGCCGTGGGCCGCCTGGCGGCCCAACCGCGCCCCCCTCCCCCTTTGGGCCCAGCCGGCCCAACCGCCCCCCTCCCCTTTCTTTTTCCAAAAATCCCCTCCCCGCGGGTCCCGCCCGTCATCCCTCTCTCTCTCTCCCTCACCCTAACCCTAACCCTAGCCGTCGCCGCCCCTCCCCCGCGCCGCCGCCGCCGCCGCCATCCTCCCCTCCGGTGAGACCCTCCCTCCTCCCTCCCCCTCCCTCTTTACTCCCCTCCCTCCTCCTTCCCTCCTGCCGACGCCCTCCCCCGCGCCGCGCCGCCCGCCTCGGCCCCGGCCCCGGCTGCCTTCGGCTCGGCCGCGCCCGGCCACCCCGCGCCGCCCTGCCTTCGGCCGTCCCCGGCAAGCCCGCCGCGCCGGCCTCGCCCCGCTCGGCCGCCCCCCCCCCCCCGGCTTGGCCGCTCGCGCCCGGCCTCGGCCGCCCCCGACCCCGGCTCGGCCGCCTCGCCGCGCCCCGCCCGGCTCGGCCGCCCCGTGCCCCGGCCCCGGCCCGGCCGTCCCCGCCTGGCTCGACCGCCCATGCCCCGGCCCCGGCCCAACCGCCCCGTCCCGCGTTCGGCCGCCCCCCGGCGAACCCGCCTCCGTCCCCGCCCCGACGTGGTGACAGACCGTGTCCTCGCTCGCCCGTGCCCGCTTGCCCCGGCGTGCTTGCTCGCTCGCCCCGCCGTGCCTTGCTCGCGTCGCGACGGCCCTCGGCGTGGCCTCGAGCTCGGCCCAGCGTGCCTTCGGCGCGCGGCCTCGAGCTCGGCCAGCGCACGGCCCCGACGCGTGCGCGACTCGTTCGCGGCACGTTAAGTGTGGCTTTGCGCGTGCGCGTGTTCGCACATCGTTCTGGCGTAGCTCGTCGTGCTCGCGACGCGACGCATAGCGCCCTGTCTGAAAGTGCATTCATCCCTTTTGTGAGTTTTGGTGATTTGGATAACAACACATTTAAAGGTCTAACAAGTTTGCTAAGTGTTGAACAGGAAATTCAGTATGATGAACATACTTGAATAGTGTATAATGATCAGTGAACAAGGTTCAACACAAGGTCAAATAACCAGTGAGACAATGCAAATGGATATAATATGGTCTCTATATTGGTTTGAATATATGGACAAGTCCTGAGAAATCACTATGCATAAATATGATCATAATAGAGGTTGAAGTGATTAAGAGGATTGGTCAAGCCAAAGTGAATAAGATATGAGGAATCGTGAATTGGCTTGACCATATTACTACTAGTCCATATATGAATATATGAGAATCAAACTAGAGCTTGATTGATCTTAGCAGTTATATCTAGATGACATTCAATCAAGGTTCACAATATTGAAGAAATGATTCTCTCAATGGATGCTCAATAGGATGTGACTCAAGAATGGATTGATAGGGTGAAGATAGCAAGGAAAGGGCTTCGAGGAACTAAGCGAAGGTGAAGGCCAAGCGACGGCTTGTAGACCGAGGTACCATGGCTAAGGTGAAGAAGAGAGTACTTGCACTAAGTCGATGAACTAATCAGCTATAAAGAGTTACAACATGCTGATGCATCAGTAAGGTGACTTGAAGCCATAATTTGAACTCATATATGGTGAAATGGCACAAGTCACAGGCTCGATTTGTGTTTGCTTCAAAAGGTGAGACAAAGATGTTTGTGATCCTTATGAAGCAACACCATGGAGAAATCACACTTGAGACACCAATGACTCAAGGAGTTTACTTAATTATATTTTATTTAACTTGAGTATAGGAATCGTCGTACTATCAAGGGGGATCCATAAAGAAGGTTGGTGTTGGTACTAAAGCTCAAAATCCTTGATCTAAAACTTCCATTTTACCCTGGTTTCACTTCGGTTTTCTCAAAATCTGTGCAACAGTTCAAAAACCGGTTCAACCGGACCTAAAACCGGTTCAACCGGTTTCTGCACTGTTCCCCTCTGTCACTGCCAGTCTGCCAGTCAGTCCTGTCAGAAAAAGTCGTGTGCAGATTTTTGGAAAACCGGTTCAATCGAATTTTGAATCCGGTTCAGCCGAATTTGAAACCGGTTCAACCGAATTTTGAATCCGGTTCAACCGAATTTGAAACCGGTTGAACCGAATTTGAAACCGGTTCAACCGAATTTGAGTCCGGTCCAGTGTCCGACTGAGTCCGCCAGTGAACCGAAAACCGACTGGTGGAATCCGGTTCAACCGGTTTTAGAACCGGTTCAACCAAATTTCAGTCAGATTTCCCCAACGGCCACCAGCTTTTAGGGGCACCTTTATATACACCTCCCACACTCTTCCCCACAGTAGAGCACGACTTGGACTCCATTCCTAACCTGAGAAACACCTCCCACTCTCTCTCACACACCTCTTGCCTCTCCCATTTCAAATCTTTGGAGAGAAATCTTTGAGTGAGTTTGAGAGCTGCAGTTTTTGTGCTTCATCTCCAAATCTCTCTTGCTCTTCTTGATTCGAGCTTTGGTACTACATCGAGTTCTTTGTGGATTCATTACTCTTGGAGCTTCTAGCTCCTAGACGACTAGGTGTCTCTTGTGAGTCTCCAAATCTTGTGGAAGACCACAAGAAAGTTTGTATTACCCGCTCGTTTGAGCAAAGATTATTGTGTGGGCTTGACCTTTGTGGTCGGCAAAGGGAGGATTAGGGTTTAAAGAGACCCGGCTCTTTGTGGGCGCCTCAACGAGGAAGTAGGGCACCTTGGTGGTGTGACCGAACCTCGAGATAAATCTTGTGTCTCTTGTGATCTTGCTCATTATGTTTATTCGTGTTCTTCGTTCTCTCACCATTCCATGAAAGATTTGTTTATATATTTTTGGTGTGTCGATTTTGAGAAGTGCCCTTCTTAGATCTACTACTTTGAACCCTGTGGATCATTTAGAACATCTCATTTCCAAAGTTAACTGGGTGAATTTCGAGATCAATCCAGTTTTACCCAGTTTGCTTCTAGTTTTTGTTGAAAAAGTTTTTAACTTGCCCATTCACCCCCCTCTAGGCAACTTTCAATTGGTATCAGAGCCTAATCCTCGTTCTAACGCTTAACCGCGTGAGGAAAGATCATGTTGGGGGGACTAAGAAACGAAAGTGCTTCTAAGCTTGAAAAAGTTGAGGTTGCCTCGACTTCATCTTTTGGTGCAGATGTTGATCCTAGGGCAATAGACCTTGCCATGAGAATCGCCGAAAGGATGTTCCTCAAAATGAAGGAAGATGAGGCGAAGAACAGTATTGAAGAAGAAGAAAATGATCGATGGAGACCAAACGACGAATCCACCTCTTCACAAGGTTCGTCTTTCAAATCCACTTCTCATATGTGCTTTGTTGCTAATGAGAGTGACAGTGAAAGCGAAAGTGAGGATGACGAGGAGCATGAAAGTGATAGTGAAGATGAGGATGATCTTCAAAAATTCTTCGCTCAACTAAGCAAGAAGAACCGGATGAGCTTGCTCAAACTCATGAAAAGAGCGGAAGAACAAAAGGAAATGCTTCATAAGCAAGAAGATATCCTCATCGAAAAAATCAAAGACTTGGAGAAGTTGACCAAAGAGCATGAGAAGCTAAAGTGCTCTCATGATGATTTGGTCCAAAGGTATGAAGACATTTCAATCGAACAAATTAAAGCTATTAATCATTCATCATATATTGCTCAATTAGAAAATAAAAATGCTATGTTCAAGAACACGATAGAAAGGCTAAATATTGAAAATCTAGCTTTGCAAGAAAAACATGATATGTTTGTGTGCTCTCATAATAAATTTATGGATTCACATATCATTTTAGAAATGGCTCATGAGGTTGTTGTAACACCCGGATTTTAGGGGGTCCAAAATCCGGGGTTAACATAAACACCAGGTATGCTGGGACCAAGTCTCATACATATGATGTATAGTGGCACAGGATCGAATGTCACAACTTTATATATAACAGGAGTTCTATACAAAATAAATAATTACATTATAAGGAGACAACGGTCCAGCAACCCAAAGTTGACTGGGAGACGACGACCTAGACCACTCACGAACTCATCACAGCATCCTCCATGAGCATCATCCTGCAGTACCTGGTCTTGACCTGTGGTGTATGTGAGACAGCAAGAGTGAGCTCACATACGTTCATCGCTCAACAAGTTGTGGGGAATAATGTGCATGAACTCACCAAAGGTGGGAGCTCATAAAGTGTAAGGCTTACCAAAGAAGATGGTTAGAGCTGAGCATTGCTTTTAAAGTTGGTCAAAATTTTATTAGCAATTACTAAGTATAAGTAAATACCAACCCAATTAAATAGTAGAACAAAAGTTAACAACTTCACCTGCAATGCAATGCATATGACAAATTGAATTTAGTTCCATAAATTAATCATGTGAGGGTCCGAGCTGCTCATGACCGTGAGCACGGCTAGTATACCAGTTTTACACTCTGCAGAGGTTGCGCATCTTTACCCACAAGTCGTGTTACCCATCTGCCAAGGGGTCATGAATCCCATACACCTCTACCAAGGAAGTGAGGCAGGGTAGCACTACGAGGCCTTTACAAAGTTCCACTAGCTTCCGAAAACCCGCTACAGTTTATAGGAAGATCCAGTACAGGAATCCCTTGCAGGACCGCCATCGCAGCAAAATCCTCCCGAGGGCACTTCCCGCACTGACCTCTCTCCTACTGCCCTTGCCCCTTTCGGGTAAGGTAGTCTTCCACTAGCTTTCCTAATTAATCAGCCAAGGGCATCCCATACTACCCTTGTGGTAGCACTGTTTTCCCGGGTGGTCGCTCCATGTTCCAATTAACATAATGATCTTAACATGAACATTAAATAACAACTGATAACAAAAAGTGTAATCATGAATAAAGTATCTCATACCCAAAACCACATATAGCACTAGCAAGTACTACCCAGAAAGATCAGTGGTAAACAAGGTATAAAGATAGACAAACTAGGGTATCCTATTGGGTCCCATCAAAATTAACCTATGCAGATCATTATGATTAATCAGAACATGGCTGGGTAAAAAGAAGTGATCAAGGGCACAACTTGCCTGGGCCTTGAGATCCAGGTACCAGGATGATTCTTCAGATCCTCGTGACCTCACTGCTAGTCGTAGCAATACAAACATACATGGTATAGGCAAAATTAACATTGCACCAAACATATATGCAAAATACATATTAATAATCTACATATTAAAATAAGATCACAGGAAAAAGAATTATTAATTTTGGAGTTGTAGAATTCAAGTTATGAATTTCCTAAGATTTAATGTGATTAAAATATGATTAAATGATAAATAAATTTTCTGACAGAGTTCATGTCAAAACAGTGGTTCTAAATGGTAGAGAATATTATTACAAAATTTTAGGAATTGGAATGACTCAATTTAGAGCTAAAATGGATTTTCTATGAATTATCTAAGTTTTAGCAATTATTTTTCTATTAAAAATCCTTTTATAATTCAATTTTTCTGATTTTATTATGTTCTGGACTGGGCGTCAAATACTGGAAACTACAGGGGGCTCTGGGTAAATCTTCTAAGACTCAGAGCACAGTCGTATAGGACGGCGGGTTGATTCTTATTAAACCCAGGGGCTCTTTAGAAAGTTTGCCACGGCGAAGGGGTATGGTTGAATCTCGGCCGTTGGATTAGACACCGAGCGCCCAGATTAAATCTGGATTGCGCCGAAGCGGTACGCAACGCTGCCCATCGGATTCGAGATCGACGCCCCCGATCCAACCACGTTTCCACCGCACACAAGCCCACGGATGAACCGCCAACGGACCAGATTTTAAGCGCGAAGGGGTATTCCCACAATCTAATCTCGACCGTCGATGATCAGATCGACGGTAACCGTGCGTCTTCCCCTTCCCACCAACCGAGCAAGGTGCTCCGCCGTCGTCGCGCGGTGGAGATGAACGGCGGTGACCCCAATCGGCCACCCCCGAGCACCATTATCAAATTAAACGAAGCTACACGGTGCAGGTGCATGGGCGAAGCATGGGGAGGGTTTATTACCGGAGATTGAACAGGGTTCCGCCCTGCCCGCGGCGCACGGCGGAAGTGCTTCGACGGCGAGGGATTCACGCCAAGCAGCAGACAATCTCCACGGTCCGAGCGCGCGTAGAGTTTCCCCGTGCTCTGGCGAACCCCCCGGAACCCAGCCTACGGCTCCCGAACGGCGGCACGACCCTTGGCGTCGTCGGCCGAATGTATCCGCGGCGGCAATGGAAGCTTCACGGTCGGCTTGGGGTGAGGGCAATGCCTCGACCGGGGCTTAAATAGGGGCAGGTAGGCGTCGGGAATCTCGGCCGGTTGGTTAGAGGGCTGAAGCGCGGATTCCGCGGCGAGCTCGATAAGCGTTCGGGCGGCGGAGCTCGAAGTTCTCGGCGTAACGAGCGGGGGTTGTTGTGAGGGAGATGGACCTGACGGGGAGCGCCCACATGTCAGCGAGGCGCGTGCGAGCTGAACGAAGGACTCCGCGCGGTGTGAGGGAGGCTGCGCAGCGGGCCCGGGTTGTCGGCGCCTGGACGAAGTGCGAGCGCGCGAGTGAGTGGGTCACAGACGAGCGGGCCCCACCTGTCAGTTGCCGGGCGCGCGCGGATGGACGGCTGACGGGATGGCCCCACTTGTCGGCGCCGGTTCCAGGTTGGGCAGCGGGCTGAAAACGGTTGTGGGCCGAATTCGTGGCCGCCGGCCCATGAAGGTATAGTATCCTTTTTCTTTTTCTTTTCTATTTTCTTTTCCCCATTTTCAAATCCAATTCAAATCCAATTTGAATCCAAGTTTGAGTTCAACTTTGTGAATAACTTGTCCTCAGTTTGAAAGGTATAATTTAATAATATAAGTGTGAAGAATTTTTATTCTGATTTTATTTTATTTTATGTAGTATTTTTCTTAGTTCTCCCCTTTTCTTTTATTTTCTATTTTATATTCCAAATTCAAATTTAATTTTAACTATTCAAAATCCAATTCACATTTTACTTTGAATTTCAGGTTCCTAAAATCAAATATAATCCTGAAGGGAATTTAGACTTTACTGTTTGGATCACTTATTTATTTTTACTAAGTATATAGCCTTTCCTTTTCTTTTCTATTTCTAGTTCAAATCCAAACTTATATTTTTATTTTAGTTTTCAGATTTTTCAAATGTGTTAATTGAAATCCAAGGGTGAATATAAACCATACTATTTTATTATTACTAGTTTAAGTTTTATTCTCCTTGTTTATTTATTTCATGAGATGTATAAATGGTTTCCTTTAAAAGAAAAATTCTTTTTCTCCTCATTTTTCTTATTTTCCAAATTTCCAAAACATTATGATATTTTGTTCAAATTTCTTCTACCAATTTCCAATCCCAAAATTTGGGTGTTACAAATCCTACCCCCCTTAAAAATAATCTCGTCCTCGAGATTTGTAAGGAAAAAGGATGCATACTCATATGCACAAACAAAGAGATCTCAGCATGAGGTATAATTCTTTAACAAAACATTGGGTCAATAGACCTTATTGTTCCTTCTTTAGATAATATCATATCATCTACTAACTAAAATAGCATCTAGATCTTACAAATCATCATAATTTATATCTATGTAGCTTGGTGAAGCTGGTGGTGGTGGGGGTTGTTGTTGTTGTTGTCTCTCCAGCCGTGCTTGCCTTATTTCTTGGCGGGCTTGACGTATTTCCTCGCGTTGTTGTCTTATCTGATTCTGCATCTCGGTCACCATGTCTGTTAACTGTTGTATTACCAGTCTTTGGGTAGCAACCACTTGATTGAGGTCAACAGGTGGAGGATTTGGAGGATTCATTTTCTGTTTGTTGTTACGTGATAATCTTTCCTTTCCTGGTATCGACCATGAAAGTTAGAAGCATGTGATAATAGTTTTGCAAAAGAATTTACTAAGCGGAATGGATAAGCTAGTAGTTGGTTATAATCTATAGATTTTTTTTTTGGTAGGGCTTAATTTATGTCCAGATTGGGGTAACCAATCATATAAGGTGAATATCCAAGGGTAAGATAGAATCTGTCAAGATGAGAGATATACATGGGTGAGATAGGCTACAAGATGTAGGTTAAAAGTTTGTTTGTTATTAGGTGGGAATAGAAAGGTCATACTATTCATTATGGCACTATGGGTTGGGTTAGCTCATGGTTGAATTGATCCAATGTGCTAAGATAAGTTAATACATGGCTAGTGGGGTCTAATCTCTTCTACTAGTGTCATTAATCTGTTTAAGTGGACCACATTAAGTTAGATAACATTAGACCACATTAGATCAGGTCACATTAGGTAGGATAAGATCTAGATTAAATTGGATATGACTAGATTGAACTAGTTTAGGTTAGATAGGTCCAACAGGGTAAAATATGTTAGGATGTTTTGAGATTAGTTAGATATGTTGTGAATAGATAGAGTCTCTTGCTAGTTTATAATTGAGAGGTTATGCAACTATCAGATGGTTAAGGTAGTTGCATATGGCCAAGTTGATCTGTCCCTCTTAATTTAGTACAGGGTGAACTAAGTTAAGACCTGTTCTATAGGGGTAGAGTCCAAACTATTTCATCAGTATTCTCCATCATGTTTGATAAATCACTTTAGATTTGATCAGATCCAGGTTAGATTGGTGTGACTAGTTTGACTAGATAAGATCTAATTAAGTTGCACTAGATCATGGTTGTTTAATCTAGGGTGAATAAGTATGCTTATTAGGATAAGATGGATCCTTAAAGATAAGATAGAATCTTTTGAGATCAGTTAGATCTATTAGGATGAGATAGAATCTTTTTAAGATAAGATGAGTATCTTTTAAGATGAGATGGATCTAGTAAGATAAGAGAGAATCTTATAAGATAAGATGAATTGGTTAGAATGGGATCTTTTAGGATAAGATAAATCTCTTAAGCTAGATATGTTCCAATGGGGATAAGTTATTTTATAAATATATTTTTATACCTATGTGTATATGCAGATGCAATTGTGGACATTACTCCACAACTCATCACACTCAAACAAAGATCCAAATCAGACATATACCATAAGAACAAACATTCAAATACATAGACACTTATAAAAATAGTTTTGTTTTTGTTCCTAGGATTAGGTCTCCTATTCCTAAAGTTACTTTAGGCACAGGATTTCAAGGTGTGAAATCCACAATTGTCTTTAGAAGAAAAAGGTAAGAGTAATCAGAGTAAAAGCGGAAATAGATGAGAAAAGATTAAGAAAAGTTTAGAAAAGAATCAGAGTAGCAAAGATAAGTATGTAGGGGTTGTCCAGTTCTATCTAGGTTTCGTCCTACAGTCAACATTCCTCTGATACCACTTCTGTAACACCCGGATTTTAGGGGGTCCAAAATCCGGGGTTAACATAAACACCAGGTATGCTGGGACCAAGTCTCATACATATGATGTATAGTGGCACAGGATCGAATGTCACAACTTTATATATAACAGGAGTTCTATACAAAATAAATAATTACATTATAAGGAGACAACGGTCCAGCAACCCAAAGTTGACTGGGAGACGACGACCTAGACCACTCACGAACTCATCACAGCATCCTCCATGAGCATCATCCTGCAGTACCTGGTCTTGACCTGTGGTGTATGTGAGACAGCAAGAGTGAGCTCACATACGTTCATCGCTCAACAAGTTGTGGGGAATAATGTGCATGAACTCACCAAAGGTGGGAGCTCATAAAGTGTAAGGCTTACCAAAGAAGATGGTTAGAGCTGAGCATTGCTTTTAAAGTTGGTCAAAATTTTATTAGCAATTACTAAGTATAAGTAAATACCAACCCAATTAAATAGTAGAACAAAAGTTAACAACTTCACCTGCAATGCAATGCATATGACAAATTGAATTTAGTTCCATAAATTAATCATGTGAGGGTCCGAGCTGCTCATGACCGTGAGCACGGCTAGTATACCAGTTTTACACTCTGCAGAGGTTGCGCATCTTTACCCACAAGTCGTGTTACCCATCTGCCAAGGGGTCATGAATCCCATACACCTCTACCAAGGAAGTGAGGCAGGGTAGCACTACGAGGCCTTTACAAAGTTCCACTAGCTTCCGAAAACCCGCTACAGTTTATAGGAAGATCCAGTACAGGAATCCCTTGCAGGACCGCCATCGCAGCAAAATCCTCCCGAGGGCACTTCCCGCACTGACCTCTCTCCTACTGCCCTTGCCCCTTTCGGGTAAGGTAGTCTTCCACTAGCTTTCCTAATTAATCAGCCAAGGGCATCCCATACTACCCTTGTGGTAGCACTGTTTTCCCGGGTGGTCGCTCCATGTTCCAATTAACATAATGATCTTAACATGAACATTAAATAACAACTGATAACAAAAAGTGTAATCATGAATAAAGTATCTCATACCCAAAACCACATATAGCACTAGCAAGTACTACCCAGAAAGATCAGTGGTAAACAAGGTATAAAGATAGACAAACTAGGGTATCCTATTGGGTCCCATCAAAATTAACCTATGCAGATCATTATGATTAATCAGAACATGGCTGGGTAAAAAGAAGTGATCAAGGGCACAACTTGCCTGGGCCTTGAGATCCAGGTACCAGGATGATTCTTCAGATCCTCGTGACCTCACTGCTAGTCGTAGCAATACAAACATACATGGTATAGGCAAAATTAACATTGCACCAAACATATATGCAAAATACATATTAATAATCTACATATTAAAATAAGATCACAGGAAAAAGAATTATTAATTTTGGAGTTGTAGAATTCAAGTTATGAATTTCCTAAGATTTAATGTGATTAAAATATGATTAAATGATAAATAAATTTTCTGACAGAGTTCATGTCAAAACAGTGGTTCTAAATGGTAGAGAATATTATTACAAAATTTTAGGAATTGGAATGACTCAATTTAGAGCTAAAATGGATTTTCTATGAATTATCTAAGTTTTAGCAATTATTTTTCTATTAAAAATCCTTTTATAATTCAATTTTTCTGATTTTATTATGTTCTGGACTGGGCGTCAAATACTGGAAACTACAGGGGGCTCTGGGTAAATCTTCTAAGACTCAGAGCACAGTCGTATAGGACGGCGGGTTGATTCTTATTAAACCCAGGGGCTCTTTAGAAAGTTTGCCACGGCGAAGGGGTATGGTTGAATCTCGGCCGTTGGATTAGACACCGAGCGCCCAGATTAAATCTGGATTGCGCCGAAGCGGTACGCAACGCTGCCCATCGGATTCGAGATCGACGCCCCCGATCCAACCACGTTTCCACCGCACACAAGCCCACGGATGAACCGCCAACGGACCAGATTTTAAGCGCGAAGGGGTATTCCCACAATCTAATCTCGACCGTCGATGATCAGATCGACGGTAACCGTGCGTCTTCCCCTTCCCACCAACCGAGCAAGGTGCTCCGCCGTCGTCGCGCGGTGGAGATGAACGGCGGTGACCCCAATCGGCCACCCCCGAGCACCATTATCAAATTAAACGAAGCTACACGGTGCAGGTGCATGGGCGAAGCATGGGGAGGGTTTATTACCGGAGATTGAACAGGGTTCCGCCCTGCCCGCGGCGCACGGCGGAAGTGCTTCGACGGCGAGGGATTCACGCCAAGCAGCAGACAATCTCCACGGTCCGAGCGCGCGTAGAGTTTCCCCGTGCTCTGGCGAACCCCCCGGAACCCAGCCTACGGCTCCCGAACGGCGGCACGACCCTTGGCGTCGTCGGCCGAATGTATCCGCGGCGGCAATGGAAGCTTCACGGTCGGCTTGGGGTGAGGGCAATGCCTCGACCGGGGCTTAAATAGGGGCAGGTAGGCGTCGGGAATCTCGGCCGGTTGGTTAGAGGGCTGAAGCGCGGATTCCGCGGCGAGCTCGATAAGCGTTCGGGCGGCGGAGCTCGAAGTTCTCGGCGTAACGAGCGGGGGTTGTTGTGAGGGAGATGGACCTGACGGGGAGCGCCCACATGTCAGCGAGGCGCGTGCGAGCTGAACGAAGGACTCCGCGCGGTGTGAGGGAGGCTGCGCAGCGGGCCCGGGTTGTCGGCGCCTGGACGAAGTGCGAGCGCGCGAGTGAGTGGGTCACAGACGAGCGGGCCCCACCTGTCAGTTGCCGGGCGCGCGCGGATGGACGGCTGACGGGATGGCCCCACTTGTCGGCGCCGGTTCCAGGTTGGGCAGCGGGCTGAAAACGGTTGTGGGCCGAATTCGTGGCCGCCGGCCCATGAAGGTATAGTATCCTTTTTCTTTTTCTTTTCTATTTTCTTTTCCCCATTTTCAAATCCAATTCAAATCCAATTTGAATCCAAGTTTGAGTTCAACTTTGTGAATAACTTGTCCTCAGTTTGAAAGGTATAATTTAATAATATAAGTGTGAAGAATTTTTATTCTGATTTTATTTTATTTTATGTAGTATTTTTCTTAGTTCTCCCCTTTTCTTTTATTTTCTATTTTATATTCCAAATTCAAATTTAATTTTAACTATTCAAAATCCAATTCACATTTTACTTTGAATTTCAGGTTCCTAAAATCAAATATAATCCTGAAGGGAATTTAGACTTTACTGTTTGGATCACTTATTTATTTTTACTAAGTATATAGCCTTTCCTTTTCTTTTCTATTTCTAGTTCAAATCCAAACTTATATTTTTATTTTAGTTTTCAGATTTTTCAAATGTGTTAATTGAAATCCAAGGGTGAATATAAACCATACTATTTTATTATTACTAGTTTAAGTTTTATTCTCCTTGTTTATTTATTTCATGAGATGTATAAATGGTTTCCTTTAAAAGAAAAATTCTTTTTCTCCTCATTTTTCTTATTTTCCAAATTTCCAAAACATTATGATATTTTGTTCAAATTTCTTCTACCAATTTCCAATCCCAAAATTTGGGTGTTACAGTTGTGTTAACTAATTTGAAATCATACCAACCTCACATATGCACATGTACTCAAGTAGAAACTATATTATCATGTGCTAACAAATGTTGCTCTCAAGAAAGCCAATCTTCCATTGAGCTAGAGATTTTAGGAATTAGTGATATTTCTATCACACAAGAAAATAAAGAGCTCAAGGAAGAAGTTGGAAGGCTAAGAAGGAGCTTAACTCTTTTGAAGGGAAAGTGTCATGCTCAACCTTCTCAAGATAACCGTGATAAAATCGTGAAAAAGCTTGAGAAGGGGACAACCATAGCATGCACAAAACCCCTTCAAAAGAATACCAAGTTCCCCAAGAAAGGCATGAGCAAACATCAAGAGAAGAAAGCCAAAGCTCATGACAAGTGCCTCAACCACACCTCCACATGCTCCACACAAGGTAACAAACAAGCCACTTTTCCAAATAAGAGAAGATGCACTAGAAAGTGTTATCAATGTCATGAGAAGGGACATGAGATTAAGTGATGTCCCTACATAAAAGATAGTGGCTTAACTTTGGAAAGAAAGAGGCTCACTAACCATGTAGCAAACAAGAAGCAAGGCAAGGAGTCTTGCAAAATTAAAAATCATATTTGCTACACTTGCCGAAGAAAGGGACACCTTTGCAAGGATTGTCCAATGAGTAAGTATCCTAAGCCTACCATGTCAATTCATTCATATTCGCTTAGGAGACCCAAAAATGACACTTGTGCTAGAAAGGTAATTAGTTCACCTAAAACTAGCACAAAGGCCATTTGGGTGCCTAAGTACTTATTAGCTAACCTTGGTGGACCCATCCAAAAATGGGTACCAAAATGTACTTAATAAGTTTTGCAGGTACCCAGAGATGATATGAAGCTTTGGGGTGCTTGAGCGGTTTAACTCAATTCTTATCTCAAGCTATCAATCTTACATTGTCTATCCTTTAAGATTGACCCAAAGATGAATTGAGTTGTTATATCACTAACTTCATATTCATCTCTAGCAAGAACTTGTGTTGTAGGGAATAAGGATTAACCTTTGTGGGAATCAAGCAAAAGGCCTACAACCAAGTGATATCCAAAGGATGGTAACAATTAATTCTTAAGTGCACATTGCTTTTAATTGGTATATTCCTTTGTGTATTTTGTAGCCACATAGGAAAAATGAAGCACTTGAGAATGAACTTAAAAGATTTTACCTTGCTTTGGAAAGGATCTAATTATATGGTAGATTGCAAGTTCATATTTTTATATTGTGACAATCTACATGCTTTAAATTGATTGTATGTATCTTGTGGCATATTTCAAGTTAATCATCATATTATTGCCATGACCTAGACATAAAGAGTATTATCCCATGTTCTTAAATGAATAGAGTGCTAAGTAAGAAATTCAAATTCTTAAAGCACTTACCAAAAGGGAATTCTCTATATGACTAGAGTTGTGAGACTGATGTTTCCATCCAAGTGTTTATGTAGTCTCACAACATGAGAATGTGTTTCCCAAATGGAGTGTGCCATTCAACATTCAAAGAAGATCGAACCAATACTATGTGAAGTATTCATTCTTGTTTAAATTGGTTTTGAGTCTTCTACATTAATCACTCACCATGCTATGAATTAAACTTGCCATGTAAACTTAATTAAATAATCATGCTACTTTTATCTTTTTTACAATTGATGTTATGCATGATGCTTGTAAGGGTAATTTAGTTCATATCATGAGGTTTCCTTGTTTTAGTAACCTTCTTGTCATTCATATACTAGAGGTTTCTAAATAGGAAACTATTGTTTATGTTTCTAATGCAATCTCTTTTAAGCCATTTCATGGAAATTCATAAGTAGAGATTGTGCTCTTTCATTTGGTAAAATCACAAGCATTAAAGGTTAATCTTCACCTAAAAGAAAGATTAGGAATGCTCAAGGCAAAGGTATGGAACTAATTGTTTCATTTGGTATGTGACCAATAATAGTTCCTTTCAAGTGGCATTCTTTCAGTTGGTAATAATATATTCTATGGAAAGGAATGTCAATATGAAGGTTAAATTCCTTTTGGCTTAAATTTGTAAATTAGTGCATATTGTGAACTCACTGCTCCATGTGCATTAACTTAAAAGGAATTTAATTTATGCCTTTACGCCTCATAAATGATGATTTGTTTGCCATTCATATATAGATATCATCATTCATTAAATACTTCCTTGTACTACTAATACCTCTTTTCAAAGTGTTTTACCGACTAGTTTTAAAAGGAAAAGAGATAACAAAGAAGGAAGTCTCCACAAATGATGAAAAGAAGAATACTAAGGTGACACCACCACAGATAGTAAGATCTGTCAAATTGGTATAACAAATGGTACATTCTATATGGTGGTAAGTATTCTTAGGCATAAGTTAATTCATTGCAAATTTATCATGCCTTGACCATGATATGTAATATACTCCTCATGAGACTCTTAACTGAATTGAAAGTGCATGTGGCAAGTCATTCAAATACTTGATGCACATATCTAGTGGGAGAACATTATATATCTTGTGTCATAGAGAATAAGTTTCACTTGAGTAAGCTATACTAAGACAATCCAAAATGGTAAATTTGTATCTCATTCATATGGATTGTAATCGTTGTTTTCTAAATAGCTACTCTTGATGCAGTTTAAAATTCCCTTATCGTTAATTCTAAAAGTGCATAAGAATCTTTTTGTTGATATTCATCACATACATATGCACTAACATGGATATGATTTTTAAACTGTAAAAGGTACAATTAGTGATCCATACTCTCTAAATTTTGGAAACCCATATTTTGATATCTTAGAAATCTACTTCAATCAATATCCATATGCTTCACATTGAATTGGATCACTAAGTTGTAAATTCCATGCATAACTTGTCTTTATGATATGAATGCTTGTGCGATTAACCTTGATAAGCAAGATGCACCCAAAGTCAAGGTAGGTTCATCATCAAGAAGGCAACACAATGATGTATTAATAAAAGGAGAAAAGGCTCCTATTCTTAACTCTAGTTTTTATCTATGTGATTAAATATTGACTTGAAACCATGTAAGATGGTTGTCAAGTATATGTGGGTGCCTACACAAAGAGAAAGGCCACAATAAGGATTGTGTGGGTACTCAAGGCTCTTACTACTAATCTCAAAGGACCCAATTCAATTTGGGTACCAAAATATGAAGCTTAAACTTGTTTTGCAGGATCACTCCTTAAATGGATCAAGCTGGGTGCTCGATAATGGATGTATAAATCATATTTGGAGATGGTAGCAAGGGCGGTAACAATTGAATCTCAAGTGCATATTATTTTCAATTCTTACCTCCTTTATGACTTGTGCAGCCACTAAGGAAAAGGGAGCACTTGAGGGTATACATCAAATTGTTGATTATTGAAAGTCGCCTAGAGGGGGGGTGAATAGGGCGAAACTGAAAATCACAAAAATAATCACAACTACAAACCGGGTTAGCGTTAGAAATATAAACGAGTCCGCGAGAGAGGGCGCAAAACAAATCGCAAGCAAATGAAGAGTGTGACACGCGGATTTGTTTTACCGAGGTTCGGTTCTCGCAAACCTACTCCCCGTTGAGGAGGCCACAAAGGCCGGGTCTCTTTCAACCCTTCCCTCTCTCAAACGGTCCCTCGGACCGAGTGAGCTTTTCTTCTTCTCAATCAAACGGGAACAAAACTTCCCCGCAAGGGCCACCACACAATTGGTGCCTCTTGCCTTGGTTACAATTGAGTTTTGATCACAAGAACAAATGAGAAAGAAAGAAAGCGATCCAAGCGCAAGAGCTCAAAAGAACACGGCAAATCTCTCTCGCTAGTCACTAAAGGCTTAAGTGGAATTGGAGAGGATTTGATCTCTTTGGTGTGTCTAGAATTGAATGCCTAGCTCTTGTAAGTGGTTGGAAGTTGGAAAACTTGGATGCAATGAATGGTGGGGTGGTTGGGGTATTTATAGCCCCAACCACCAAACTTGACCGTTGGCTGGAGGAGTCTGTTCGATGGCGCACCGGACAGTCCGGTGCACACCGGACAGTCCGGTGCCCCTGCCACGTCATCACTGCCGTTGGATTCTGACCGTTGGAGCTTCTGACTTCTGGGCCCGCCTGGATGTCCGGTGCACACCGGACAACAACTGTTCATTGTCCGGTGCGTCGGTATGGGCGCGCCTGACGACTGCGCGCGCATTAAATGCACCGCAGGTAGCCGTTGGCGCCGAAATAGCCGTTGCTCCGCTGGCACACCGGACAGTCCGGTGAATTTTAGCGGAGCGGCTGCCGCGCGAACCCGAGGCTGGCGAGTTCCGGAGACTGCGCTTCCTTGGAGCACCGGACATGTCCGGTGCACACCGGACAGTCCGGTGAATTATAGCGCGCCGGCTTCCGAGAATTCCCGAGGGCAAAGAGTTTGAGTTGGAGTCCTCTGGGCGCACCGGACACTGTCCGGTGCACACCGGACAGTCCGGTGCCTTCAGCTAGAGGTGCCCTCGGTTGCCTATTTGCTCCTTTGTTGAATCCAAAACTTGATCTTTTTATTGGCTGAGTGTGAACCTTTTGCACCTGTATAACTTATACACTAGAGCAAACTAGTTAGTCCAATATTTGTGTTGGGCAATTCAACCACCAAAATTATTTAGGGATTAGGTGTAAGCCTAATTCCCTTTCAATCTCCCCCTTTTTGGTGATTGATGCCAACACAAACCAAAGCAAATATAGAAGTGCATAATTGAACTAGTTTGCATAATGTAAGTGCAAAGGTTGCTTGGAATTGAGCCAATATAAATACTTATATGAATGTGCATGGATTGTTTTCTTTGTTTTTGACATATTGGACCTCATTTGCACCATAAGTTTTGTTTTTGCAAACTCTTTTGTAAATTCTTTTCAAAGTCATTTTGCAAGATAGTCAAAGGTAAATGAATAAGATTTTGTAAAGCATTTTCAAGATTTGAAATTTTCTTCCTTTGTTCAAATGCTTTTCCTTTGACTAAACAAAACTCCCCCTCAAATAAGGTCTCCTCTTAGTGTTCAAGAGGGTTTTAAGACATCAATTTGAAAATACTAGTTGCTCCCCCTTTAGAACACAAAGAGATACCAATTTTGAAATTTATCAATTTAAAATCATCAAATTTATAAAATTAGGTGGTGGTGCGGTCCTTTTGCTTTGGGCTCATATTTTCTCCCCCTTTGGCATGAATCGCCAAAAACGGAATTATTAGAGCCCTAATGAAGTACTTTCTCCCCCTTTGGTCATGAAATGAATGAGTAAAGATTATACCAAAGTTGGAGAGATGATGCGGAGCGACGGCAAAGAATGAGTAGTGGAGTGGAGTGGAAGCCTTGTCTTTGCCGAAGACTCCTATTCCCTTTCAATATACCTATGACTTGGTTTGAAATATACTTGAAAACACATTAGTCATAGCATATATAAAAGAGACATGATCAAAGGTATATTTATGAGCTATGTGTGCAAGACTAGCAAAAGAAATTCCTAGAATCAAGAATATTGAGCTCATGCCTAAGTCTGGTAAAAGATTGTTCATCAAGTGGCTTGGTAAAGATATCGGCTAATTGATCTTTAGTGTTAATGTAAGAAATCTCGATATCCCCCTTTTGTTGGTGATCCCGAAGAAAATGATACCGAATGGCTATGTGTTTAGTGCGGCTATGCTCGATGGGATTGTCGGCCATTTTGATTGCACTCTCATTATCACATAGCAAGGGGACTTTGGTTAATTTGTAACCGTAGTCCCGCAGGGTTTGCCTCATCCAAAGCAATTGCGCGCAACAATGGCCTGCGGCAATGTACTCGGCTTCGGCGGTGGAAAGAGCGACCGAATTTTGCTTCTTTGAAGCCCATGACACCAAGGATCTTCCCAAGAACTGGCAAGTCCCCGATGTGCTCTTCCTATTAATCTTGCACCCCGCCCAATCGGCATCCGAATATCCAATCAAATCAAAAGTGGATCCCCGAGGGTACCAAAGCCCAAACTTAGGAGTATAAGCCAGATATCTCAAGATTCGTTTTACGGCCGTAAGGTGTGATTCCTTAGGGTCGGCTTGGAATCTTGCACACATGCATACGGAAAGCATAATGTCCGGTCGAGATGCACATAAATAAAGCAATGAACTAATCATCGACCGGTATACCTTTTGATCCACGGACTTACCTCCCGTGTCGAGGTCGAGATGCCCATTTGTTCCCATGGGTGTCTTGATGGGCTTGGCATCCTTCATTCCAAACTTGCTTAGAATGTCTTGAGTATACTTTGTTTGGCTAATGAAGGTGCCCTCTTGGAGTTGCTTGACTTGGAATCCTAGAAAATACTTCAACTCCCCCATCATTGACATCTCGAATTTTTGTGTCATGATCCTACTAAATTCTTCACATGTAGATTTGTTAGTAGACCCAAATATAATATCATCAACATAAATTTGGCATACAAACAAATCATTGTCAAGAGTCTTAGTGAATAAAGTAGGATCGGCTTTGCCGACTTTGAAGCCATTTGCAATAAGGAAATCTCTAAGGCATTCATACCATGCTCTTGGGGCTTGCTTGAGCCCATAAAGCGCCTTAGAGAGCCTATAAACATGGTTAGGGTACTCACTGTCTTCAAAGCCGGGAGGTTGCTCAACATAGACCTCCTCCTTGATCGGTCCATTGAGGAAGGCACTCTTCACGTCCATTTGATAAAGCTTGAAGCCATGGTAAGTAGCATAGGCTAATAATATGCGAATTGACTCAAGCCTAGCTACGGGTGCACAGGTTTCACCAAAATCCAAACCTTCGACTTGTGAATATCCCTTGGCCACGAGTCGAGCTTTGTTCCTTGTCACCACACCATGCTCGTCTTGCTTGTTGCGGAAGACCCACTTGGTTCCTACAACATTTTGATTAGGACGGGGAACTAAGTGCCATACCTCATTCCTTGTGAAATTGTTGAGCTCCTCTTGCATCGCCATCACCCAATCCGAATCTTGAAGTGCTTCCTCTACCCTGTGTGGCTCAATAGAGGAAACAAAAGAGTAATGTTCACAAAAATGTGCAACACGAGATCGAGTAGTTACCCCCTTATGAATGTCGCCGAGGATGGTGTCGACGGGGTGATCTCGTTGTATTGCTTGGTGAACTCTTGGGTGTGGCGGCCTGGGTTGTTCATCCTCCTTGTCTTCATTATTTGCATCTCCCCCTTGATCGTTGCCGTCATTTTGAGGTGGCTCATCTTCTTGATCTTCTTGTTCAACATCTTGAGCCTCATCCTCAATTTGAGTTGGTGGAGATGCTTGCGTTGAGGAGGATGGTTGATCTTGTGCATGTGGAGGCTCTTCGGATTCCTTATGACACACATCCCCAATGGACATGTTCCTTAGCGCTATGCATGGAGCCTGTTCTTCACCTATATCATCAAGATCAACTTGCTCTACTTGAGAGCCGTTAGTCTCATCAAACACAACGTCACAAGAAACTTCAACAAGTCCTGAGGACTTGTTAAAGACTCTATATGCCCTTGTGTTTGAGTCATATCCTAGTAAAAAGCCTTCTACAGTTTTAGGAGCAAATTTAGATTTTCTACCTCTCTTAACAAGAATAAAGCATTTGCTACCAAAAACTCTAAAATATGAAATATTTGGCTTTTTACCGGTTAGGAGTTCATAGGATGTCTTCTTGAGGATTCGGTGAAGATATAACCGGTTGATGGCGTAGCAAGCGGTGTTGACCGCTTCGGCCCAAAACCGATCCGGTGTCTTGTATTCATCAAGCATGGTTCTTGCCATGTCCAATAGAGTTCGATTCTTCCTCTCCACTACACCATTTTGTTGTGGAGTGTAGGGAGAAGAGAACTCATGCTTGATGCCCTCCTCCTCAAGAAAGCCTTCAATTTGAGAGTTCTTGAACTCCGTCCCGTTGTCGCTTCTAATTTTCTTGATCCTTAAGCCGAACTCATTTTGAGCCCGTCTCAAGAATCCCTTTAAAGTTTCTTGGGTATGAGATTTGTCCTGCAAAAAGAACACCCAAGTGAAGCGAGAATAATCATCCACAATTACAAGACAATACTTACTACCGCCGATGCTTATGTAAGCGATCGGGCCGAATAAATCCATGTGTAGGAGCTCCAGTGGCCTGTCGGTAGTCATGACGTTTTTGTGTGGATGATGGATGCCAACTTGCTTCCCGGCTTGACATGCGCTACAAATCCTGTCTTTCTCAAAATGAACATTGGTTAGTCCTAAAATGTGTTCTCCCTTTAGAAGCTTGTGAAGATTCTTCATTCCAACATGGGCTAGTCGGCGGTGCCAGAGCCAACCCAAGTTAGTCTTAGCAATCAAGCAAGTGTCAAGTTCAGCTTTATCAAAATCAACTAGGTATAGCTGACCCTCTAACACTCCCTTAAATGCTATTGAATCATCACTTCTTCTAAAGACAGTAACACCTATATCAGTAAAAAGACAGTTGTAGCCCATTTGACATAATTGGGATACGGAAAGCAAATTGTAATCTAAAGAATCTACAAGAAAAACATTGGAAATAGTATGGTCAGGAGATATAGCAATTTTACCCAAACCTTTGACCAAACCTTGATTTCCATCCCCGAATGTGATAGCTCGTTGGGGATTTTGGTTTTTCTCATATGAGGAGAACATCTTTTTCTCCCCTGTCATGTGGTTTGTGCACCCGCTGTCGAGTATCCAACTTGAGCCCCCGGATGCATAAACCTACAAAACAAGTTTAGTTCTTTGTTTTAGGTACCCAAACGGTTTTGGGTCCTTTGGCATTAGATACAAGAACTTTGGGTACCCAAACACAAGTCTTGGAGCCCTTGTGTTTGCCCCCAACAACTTTGGCAACTACCTTGCCGGATTTGTTAGTTAAAACATAAGATGCATCAAAAGTTTTAAATGAAATGGCATGATCATTTGATGCATTAGTAGTTTTCTTTCTAGGCAACTTGTCACGGGTTGGTTGCCTAGAACTAGATGTCTCACCCTTATACATAAAAGCATGGTTAGGGCCAGAGTGAGACTTCCTAGAATGAATTTTCCTAATCTTGCTCTCAGGATAGCCGGCAGGGTACAAAATGTAACCCTCGTTATCCTGAGGCATAGGAGCCTTGCCCTTAAGAAAGTTAGATAAGTTCTTTGGAGGGGCATTAATTTTGACATTGTCTCCCCTTTGGAAGCCAATGCCGTCCTTAATGCCAGGGCGTCTCCCATTAAAGAGCATGCTTCTAGCAAATTTAAATTTTTCATTTTCTAAGTCATGCTCACTAATCTTAGCATTAAGTTGTGCTATGTGATCATTTTGTTTTTTAATTAAGGCTAGGTGATCATGGATAGCATCAACATTAATATCTCTACATCTAGTACAAATAGAAACATGTTCAACATTAGATGTAGAGGGTTTGCAAGATTTTAGTTCAATAACCTTAGCATGTAATATTTCATTCTCATCTCTAAGGTTAGAAATGCAAATATCAAAATCTCTAGCCTTAGCAAGCAATTTTTCTTTCTCATCTCTAAGGCTAGCAAGAGAAACATTCAACTCATCAATTCTAGCAAGTAAATCAATATTATCATCTTTAGAATTGGAAGTTGAATCAATACAAACATGAGAGTCAACCTTAGCATTTAATTTCTCATTCTCTTTTCTAAGGTTGGCAATAGTGTGATGGCAGGTGTTTAGCTCACTAGATAATTTGTTACATTTTTCTACCTCTAGAGCGTAAGCATTTTTAACCTTAACATGTTTCTTGTTTTCCTTGATTAGGAAGTCCTCTTGGGAGTCCAAGAGATCATCCTTTTCATGGATGGCACTAATTAGCTCATTCAATTTTTCCTTTTGTTCCATGTTAAGGTTAGCAAAAAGAATGCGCAAGTGATCCTCCTCATTTTTATCATCATCCTCATCACTAGATGTTTCATATTTAGTGGAGGACCTTGATTTTACCTTCTTTTTGCCGTCCTTGGCCATGAGACACTTGTGGCCGACGTTGGGGAAGAGAAGGCCTTTGGTGACGGCGATGTTGGCGGCGTCCTCGTCGTCGGAGGAGTCGCTTGAGCTTTCGTCGGAGTCCCACTCCCGACAAACATGGGCATCGCCGCCCTTCTTCTTGTAAAACTTCTTCTTCTCCTTTCTTCTTCCCTTCTTGTCGTCGCCCCTGTCACTGTCACTAGACATAGGACACTTTGCAATAAAGTGACCGGGCTTACCACACTTGTAGCAAACCTTCTTGGAACGGGATTTGTAATCCTTCCCCTTCCGTTGCTTGAGGATTTGCCGAAAGCTTTTGATGATTAGGGCCATCTCCTCATTGTCGAGCTTGGAGGCGTCAATCGGTTGTCTACTTGGTGTAGACTCCTCCTTCTTCTCCTCCGTTGCCTTGAAGGCCACCGGTTGCGCCTCGGATGTGGAAGGCTCGTCAAGCTCGTTGATCTTCTTCGAGCCCTTAATCATGCATTCAAAGCTTACAAAATTCCCGATAACTTCCTCGGGGGTCATTAGTGGATATCTAGGATTACCACGAATTAATTGTACTTGAGTGGGGTTAAGGAAAATAAGTGCTCTTAAAATAACCTTAACCACCTCATGGTCATCCCATTTTGCGCTCCCGAGGTTGCGTACTTGGTTCACCAAGGTCTTGAGCCGGTTGTACATATCTTGAGGCTCCTCCCCTTGGCGAAGACGGAAGCGACCGAGCTTCCCCTCGATCGTTTCCCGCTTGGTGATCTTGGTGAGTTCATCACCCTCGTGCGCCGTCTTGAGTAGGTCCCAAATCTCCTTTGCGTTCTTCAACCCTTGTACTTTGTTGTATTCCTCCTTGCTTAGTGAGGCAAGGAGAATGGTTGCGGCTTGGGAGTTGAAGTGTTCGATTTGGGCCACTTCGTCCGTGTCGTAGTCCTCATCCCCTACAGATGGTACCTGTACACCATACTCAACAACATCCCATATACTTTTGTGGAGAGAGGTTAGATGAAATCGCATTAAATTACTCCACATAGCATAATCTTCACCGTTAAAAGTTTGTGGTTTGCCTAATGGGACGGAAAGTAAAGGTGTATGTTTCGGAATGCGAGGGTAGCGTAGGGGAATCTTACTATACTTCTTACGCTCTTGGCGTTTAGAAGTGACGGATGCCGCGTCGGAGCCGGAGGTGGATGTCGATGAAGTGTCGGTCTCGTAGTAGACCACCTTCCTCATCCTCTTGTGCTTGTCCCCACTCCGATGCGGCTTGTGAGAAGAAGATTTTTCCTTCTTCTCCTTGTGGTGAGAAGAGGAAGATCTTTTCTCCTTTCGCTTGGAGGAGTTCTTCTTCTTCTCCCTTCTCTTGGTGCGGGACTCTTCCGATGAAGTGCTCCCTTGGCTTGTAGTGGGCTTGTTATCGCCGGTCTCCATCTCCCTCTTGGTGTGATCTCCCGACATCACTTCGAGCGGTTAGGCTCTAATGAAGCACCAGGCTCTGATACCAATTGAAAGTCGCCTAGAGGGGGGGGGGGGTGAATAGGGCGAAACTGAAAATCACAAAAATAATCACAACTACAAACCGGGTTAGCGTTAGAAATATAAACGAGTCCGCGAGAGAGGGCGCAAAACAAATCGCAAGCAAATGAAGAGTGTGACACGCGGATTTGTTTTACCGAGGTTCGGTTCTCGCAAACCTACTCCCCGTTGAGGAGGCCACAAAGGCCGGGTCTCTTTCAACCCTTCCCTCTCTCAAACGGTCCCTCGGACCGAGTGAGCTTTTCTTCTTCTCAATCAAACGGGAACAAAACTTCCCCGCAAGGGCCACCACACAATTGGTGCCTCTTGCCTTGGTTACAATTGAGTTTTGATCACAAGAACAAATGAGAAAGAAAGAAAGCGATCCAAGCGCAAGAGCTCAAAAGAACACGGCAAATCTCTCTCGCTAGTCACTAAAGGCTTGAGTGGAATTGGAGAGGATTTGATCTCTTTGGTGTGTCTAGAATTGAATGCCTAGCTCTTGTAAGTGGTTGGAAGTTGGAAAACTTGGATGCAATGAATGGTGGGGTGGTTGGGGTATTTATAGCCCCAACCACCAAACTTGACCGTTGGCTGGAGGAGTCTGTTCGATGGCGCACCGGACAGTCCGGTGCACACCGGACAGTCCGGTGCCCCTGCCACGTCATCACTGCCGTTGGATTCTGACCGTTGGAGCTTCTGACTTCTGGGCCCGCCTGGATGTCCGGTGCACACCGGACAACAACTGTTCATTGTCCGGTGCGTCGGTATGGGCGCGCCTGACGACTGCGCGCGCATTAAATGCACCGCAGGTAGCCGTTGGCGCCGAAATAGTCGTTGCTCCGCTGGCACACCGGACAGTCCGGTGCACACCGGACAGTCCGGTGAATTTTAGCGGAGCGGCTGCCGCGCGAACCCGAGGCTGGCGAGTTCCGGAGACCGCGCTTCCTTGGAGCACCGGACATGTCCGGTGCACACCGGACAGTCCGGTGAATTATAGCGCGCCGGCTTCCGAGAATTCCCGAGGGCGAAGAGTTTGAGTTGGAGTCCTCTGGGCGCACCGGACACTGTCCGGTGCACACCGGACAGTCCGGTGCCTTCAGCCAGAGGTGCCCTCGGTTGCCTATTTGCTCCTTTGTTGAATCCAAAACTTGATCTTTTTATTGGCTGAGTGTGAACCTTTTGCACCTGTATAACTTATACACTAGAGCAAACTAGTTAGTCCAATATTTGTGTTGGGCAATTCAACCACCAAAATTATTTAGGGATTAGATGTAAGCCTAATTCCCTTTCAATTATGAAGTAAAGGTCCAATTGGAAGAAAAATGAATCTTATCATATGGTCAACAATCCAAAACTATGTGATGTACTCTCTCTAGTTAATTTGGATTTGATTCTTATAAATATTAGACACTCACCATAATATGGATTAACTCATCCCTTTAGACTTCATTGAACAACCATGCATATTATCCATGTCATTCAAAATATATTATGCATAAGGGCTCAAGGGAAATTTAGTCCATATTATGAGGTTTCTTTATTTTAGCAACACACTTGCCTTCTACATATAAAGGGTTGCTAAATAAGAAACTAGTGCTTGTTCTACTAATGTCATCTCTTGTGTTGGGTTTATCCATAGAAAATCTATGTTAAGAGATGGTGCTTGTTTTAAATTGGATAAATCACAAGCTTAAAGGATACTATTCAACTAAAGTAAGAAGAAGTTGATAAGAGGCCAAGTGTTTCAAAAAGGTCTTTCCAAGTGCTTTCAAGATGGATTCAAAATTTACGGATATAAGAGTCTTGGTTGTTTGAATCATTGAGTTTCAATGGGTCTCATATCAAGTATGATTGAACCAAGCCAAGATGAATGAAGTTCAAGATCACCTAGTTGGATGAAATCATAAAGAGAAAAGAAACCACAGTGATTCAAGAAGGGAGTTACACTTTTTGTCAACCAAATAATGAAGATGTAGTGATATATTTATATGATTTCCTTCATTATGAGGTTTGAGGTTCATATTAGCATGCTTTACCCTTCAGAATTTCAATTGATATACTTTCAGTTCTTAAACTTTCAATTGGTTTAATTTTCATCATCTATGTAAAGCATGTTATGTTAAACCAAGATATAGTGCAAACATCTCCTTTAACCTCATATTGTTGATATGCATAAGTGTACTATGTGTACCCTTGCATGCACAAATTGAGGGAGAGTTTAGCCTATATCTTGTGAGACTAATGATTTCTTTCAAGTTCATGTTTTGTAGTCTCACACCTTGATGAAAAGAGAACGTCAAATGAGGATAAGTGGTTCCAATGAAATGATCAAATATTTACCGCATGTCACCACATGGATTAGTTCTATTGGGGAAACGATATGTGTTCTCTAGCATAAGTTCAATTGTTTCAAATATATTATGCCTTGACCAAGATATATGATGAACTCCTTTAAGAATATTAATTGAATCAAGTGCATGTTACAAGTAATTCGAGTACTTGATGCATACATTTAGGGGGAGCTCATTCTATATCTTGTGTCCTTAAAAGACTAACATTTTCTTTTAGTGAATTTGTGTAGTTCTTTGAAAAGAATGAGTTTCTCTTGATCGTTTAAAGAGGATAAGTTTCTCTTTGAAATGTCAAGCCTATCAAAAGCTAAGATAGAAATTCATGATTATAATGAAGACCATATGACATGGAACAAAGGTGTGTCACTCCATGAACTATTGTATTATATTTGTGTATCTAGGCTCTTACAAGTTAGTGTATGCATGTAAATGCAATATCTTAAGTCACATCATAAGGTTGCACTTGAATCTTGGCTTAAAATATTGCATATCATGTCTATTAGTATACCTTTTGATTATGAGTAATTCCTTAAATTGGTGCAATTTCATACTTTATTTGTACCAAGGTTCAAATTGTAGAACTTAATCCCCTGGCCTCACAAGTCCAAGTGCATAAGCTAAACAAGTATTCATCACTTGTATGCATACATTTAGGGGGAGAATGGTCTATAATTTGAATCTTTGAGACTAACTTCATTTTCAAGTCTATTATGTGTGTAGTCTCAAATTAGAAAGGAATCTTCAAGCAAAGACAATCGCTTCCACTGCAAAATTTGATGGGTATCAAAGATTCTTTGCTCAAATAAATGTATCTTCTATACATTTCATAAGAGAATGAGTTTCTCTTGTATATGCTACTCCAACGTCATCTAAAATTGGTAAATATGTATCACATCCTTTTGGATTGCAAATATCTAAAGTAGCATAGCTTAAAAATTCTCTTTTCTAGAACTTAATTGATTAAATAGTGCACATGTTCCTTATGTTGCATGATTATGTTCAATTGATACTCCTTGTATGCCAATGGTATTTTAAGTTGCAAATAAGTACTTTCAACAGGTATCAATTAAATTCATATATATGTGTGCACTAAAACTTGAGGAGAACTTAGTGTAATATGCAATTAGTGATCTGATTATCTATCAAATTGTATCAATTGGTGGTTTTCAATTGATATTTTTCGTACATGATCACTAGTTGTATAATCCATACTAGTGCAATTTTCATGCTGCCTCTTGTTATGATAAGAAAATGCTAGGTGACAGCTAGACTCCAGGTATCAAGATTTATCTTTCAATTAGTATGACAATATTCATTTGATATCTTGGACCTATGTCACAATTATGCCAACAAGAGATTACAAAATGAACTCTAAATACAACACAAGTGTGCAACACCCCTTTGAAAAGGTAAAACGCAAAGGTACATCACTTATGACACTTCTCCATTACCTTTGTGCCATATAAGGACCCTTTTCATGATAGTGTGTTCAAATCTTGATTAATCATAATTTCTACCCTTTATATTCTTTGTATCCTTTTTGGAGATTTATGACAAAGGGGGAGAAATTTTGCATTAAAGCTTACCTTTAGTCTTATGTAACTAAGTGTTAGAAGACTTTTGAAAAGGGGAGAAATAATTAACGAAAAGGGGGAATCATAAGAAAAACATAAGATGTAGAAAGTTGATGAGTGCATACTATGTCATGAGCATCACGTTTATTTTATGACACACTACACCCCACGAATAGTATGATATAAGTTGTCTCCATACTTTGACCCAAATATGTGCTTTTGGCATTTGAGTACAAAACTAGTATTTTCTGACATGCACATATTTAGGGGGAGGAAACTATATCATAGGATTCAAAATCTTATTTATCAAATCTTATGTAAGCTTTAAATGTGTTGTCATCAATCACCAAAAATGGGGAGATTGAAAGTGCATTCATCCCTTTTGTGAGTTTTGGTGATTTGGATAACAACACATTTAAAGGTCTAACAAGTTTGCTAAGTGTTGAACAGGAAATTCAGTATGATGAACATACTTGAATAGTGTATAATGATCAGTGAACAAGGTTCAACACAAGGTCAAATAACCAGTGAGACAATGCAAATGGATATAATATGGTCTCTATATTGGTTTGAATATATGGACAAGTCCTGAGAAATCACTATGCATAAATATGATCATAATAGAGGTTGAAGTGATTAAGAGGATTGGTCAAGCCAAAGTGAATAAGATATGAGGAATCGTGAATTGGCTTGACCATATTACTACTAGTCCATATATGAATATATGAGAATCAAACTAGAGCTTGATTGATCTTAGCAGTTATATCTAGATGACATTCAATCAAGGTTCACAATATTGAAGAAATGATTCTCTCAATGGATGCTCAATAGGATGTGACTCAAGAATGGCTTGATAGGGTGAAGATAGCAAGGAAAGGGCTTCGAGGAACTAAGCGAAGGTGAAGGCCAAGCGACGGCTTGTAGACCGAGGTACCATGGCTAAGGTGAAGAAGAGAGTACTTGCACTAAGTCGATGAACTAATCAGCTATAAAGAGTTACAACATGCTGATGCATCAGTAAGGTGACTTGAAGCCATAATTTGAACTCATATATGGTGAAATGGCACAAGTCACAGGCTCGATTTGTGTTTGCTTCAAAAGGTGAGACAAAGATGTTTGTGATCCTTATGAAGCAACACCATGGAGAAATCACACTTGAGACACCAATGACTCAAGGAGTTTACTTAATTATATTTTATTTAACTTGAGTATAGGAATCGTCGTACTATCAAGGGGGATCCATAAAGAAGGTTGGTGTTGGTACTAAAGCTCAAAATCCTTGATCTAAAACTTCCATTTTACCCTGGTTTCACTTCGGTTTTCTCAAAATCTGTGCAACAGTTCAAAAACCGGTTCAACCGGACCTAAAACCGGTTCAACCGGTTTCTGCACTGTTCCCCTCTGTCACTGCCAGTCTGCCAGTCAGTCCTGTCAGAAAAAGTCGTGTGCAGATTTTTGGAAAACCGGTTCAATCGAATTTTGAATCCGGTTCAGCCGAATTTGAAACCGGTTCAACCGAATTTTGAATCCGGTTCAACCGAATTTGAAACCGGTTGAACCGAATTTGAAACCGGTTCAACCGAATTTGAGTCCGGTCCAGTGTCCGACTGAGTCCGCCAGTGAACCGAAAACCGACTGGTGGAATCCGGTTCAACCGGTTTTAGAACCGGTTCAACCGAATTTCAGTCAGATTTCCCCAACGGCCACCAGCTTTTAGGGGCACCTTTATATACACCTCCCACACTCTTCCCCACAGTAGAGCACGACTTGGACTCCATTCCTAACCTGAGAAACACCTCCCACTCTCTCTCACACACCTCTTGCCTCTCCCATTTCAAATTTTTGGAGAGAAATCTTTGAGTGAGTTTGAGAGCTGCAGTTTTTGTGCTTCATCTCCAAATCTCTCTTGCTCTTCTTGATTCGAGCTTTGGTACTACATCGAGTTCTTTGTGGATTCATTACTCTTGGAGCTTCTAGCTCCTAGACGACTAGGTGTCTCTTGTGAGTCTCCAAATCTTGTGGAAGACCACAAGAAAGTTTGTATTACCCGCTCGTTTGAGCAAAGATTATTGTGTGGGCTTGACCTTTGTGGTCGGCAAAGGGAGGATTAGGGTTTAAAGAGACCCGGCTCTTTGTGGGCGCCTCAACGAGGAAGTAGGGCACCTTGGTGGTGTGACCGAACCTCGGGATAAATCTTGTGTCTCTTGTGATCTTGCTCATTATGTTTATTCGTGTTCTTCGTTCTCTCACCATTCCGTGAAAGATTTGTTTATATATTTTTGGTGTGTGGATTTTGAGAAGTGCCCTTCTTAGATCTACTACTTTGAACCCTATGGATCATTTAGAACATCTCATTTCCAAAGTTAACTGGGTGAATTTCGAGATCAATCCAGTTTTACCCAGTTTGCTTCTAGTTTTTGTTGAAAAAGTTTTTAACTTGCCTATTCACCCCCCTAGGCAACTTTCACTGTCGCACTCGCGACACGATCGTCTACCCCCTAGCCCCTGTCTACCCCCCCCCCCCGTATCCTATGCGCACTAATCACGTTGTTTATATTAATAAGATAGGAGTCCCAATTTGGAAATTGGTTACGTTGGTTAATTTGTATAGCTAATCGTCTATCTTATTCGATGTTAATCTACTAAAAATGGTCACGTTTACATTAGTGCATGTAGGTAATTCTTGTCATTAAAGCTAAGTAGACCTGGAGCACGTAGCATTTAGTTGTTCGTCTACCCGTAGTGCGTCTCGGGCATAAGCTTTAACCCTCGCGAGACCTTTCCCCGCCTCTTTCTAACCATGGTAAATTCATCATCGTATGTGATATTCTATGCATATTTACTTTATTTGTTCTTTCGTAATGGTGTACTGTTTGTTTCCTAATTTGAATGGATGGATGTATGTATGCTTGCAATCGCATAGAGAACGATCCGGTCGAAGAGCCCGAGGAACTCACAGGAGAAGCCCCTGAGCAGCAGTCGGTTGGTGGAGGCAAGTGTCCTTTGACCTATCTCTGTCCTAATCATTCTTTAATTCACCTCCCGCATTACACATTTATACTTAAGGATTGACTAGCTTTTGTTATCCATGTCCTTGTTTACCTATTTGGGTCGGATTATTATTGTTTAGCTTTGTGCTATTGCTCAACTCTAATCAATGAACATGATGAGATTATATATGATACGCTGTTTTAAAGTGCACAACCTCTGCAGAGTGTTTGAAAACTGATATATCAGCCGTGCTCGCGGTTATGAGCGGCCAAGGGAGCTCCAATGATTAGTGGTACTTGATCAGAGACATTTTGGTTTACAGATGGCAATGAGACTGATGGTTTTGGTTACGTCTATGGTGCTGGTAAGTGGTATTCTTTCCGTTTGGAAAGGGTACATCGGGCTAATAACTTGGGCTAATGTTAAAACCTGGCTTTCTACTAGTAAATAATAATCTGACCAACTAAAAGCAACTGCTTGACTTACCCCCACATAAAGCTAGTCCACTACAGCCAAACAGGATACTTGCTGAGTATGTTGATGTGTACTCACTCTTGCTCTACACACCAAACCCCCCAGGTTGTCAGCATTGCAACCACTGCTCAGGAGAAGATGAAGCTGTGGAAGGAGACTTCCAGGAGTTCCAAGACTACGACGAGTTCTAGGTGTGGGTTAGCGGCAACCCCCAGTCGGCTGCCTGTGAAGGTCGCGGTTATCTACGTTTCGTTTTCGCACTTTGATTTATTGTAAGGACCATATGGACGTCTCAGACGTATGATGTAATCGACTATTATTTCCCCTTTTAATGCTATTTGAGCATTGTGTGATGATGTCTATGTTATGTAACTGCTGTGTACGTGAATTGCTGATCCTGGCACGTACATGGTTCGCATTCGGTTTGCCTTCTAAAACCGGGTGTGACAGTATAGAAGTTGCTTGGGAGTTAAAGTGCCTAATTTGGGCGGCCTCGTTCGAGTCATAATCCTCGTCCCCCTCCTGTGGTGCATGCGCTCCAAATTCAACAATGTCCCATATGCTTTCGTGGAGTGAGGTTATATGATGCCTCATTTTATCACTCCACATACAATAATCTTCACCATCAAAATATGGTGGTTTGCCTAAGGGAACGAAAAGTAGAGGAGCACGCTTGGAAATACGGGGATAGCGTAGGGGCATCTTACTATACTTCTTGCGCTCATGGCGCTTAGAAGTAGTGGACGACTCGGTGTCGGATGTGGAGGGTGTTGAAGAGTCGGTCTCGTAGTAGACCACCTTCTTCATCTTCTTTTTCTTCTTGTCACCCCTCCTATGTGACTTGATGGAGGAAGAGGATTCCTCCTTGTACTTGTTGCCGGACTCCCTTGATGGAGTCTTCCCCGAGCCCGTTGGCTTGTCGCCGGTCATGATCTCCCTCTTAGCGTGATCTCCAGACATCAATTCGAGTTTGTCAGACTCTTAATGAAGCACTGGCTCTGGTACCAATTGATAGTTGCCTAGAGGGGGGTGAATAGGCGAAACCTGAAATTTATAAACTTAAACTTGCACTAAGGCTGGGGTTAGCGTTAGAATTAAATTGAAGTGCGGAAGATAGTTCTCCTTGCTTAGAGTTGCTCAATCAATGAGGATGACCATTGGGAGCAAACTCAAATCAATATGAGCAAGGGAACTTTTAGAGAGGGGAAAACAAATCAAGTAAAGATTGACGATTGAACACAGTGATTTGTTTTACTGAGGTTCGGTTCCAAAGAACCTAGTCCCCGTTGAGGAGGCCACAAAGGCCGAGTCTATTTCAACCCTTTCCCTCTCTCAATTGGTCACTTAGACCGGTTGAGTGCTTCTTCTTAATCTCACGGGTCACTAAGATCCCGCAACGATCACCACACAATTAGGTGTCTCTTGCAAGCTTTACAAAACACTTAGAAAGTTTAGAAAGAGATGAATAAAGCGCGATTAAGGAAACCAAGCAACAAGAGCAACAAATGAAACACTAATCACTCTCTCTCAAGTCACTAATCACTAATAATCACTTGTCTCAGTTGTGGAACTTGGAGAGATTGGATGCTTTGATTGTGTCTTGGAATGGATTTCTAGCTCTTGTATTGAATGTGTATGAGTGGAGTGCTTGGGTGAAGTGAATGGAGGTGGTTGCGATTGTATTTATAGCCTCCAACCACTTTCTATCCGTTGCTCCAATTCTGTCAACCACGGACGGTCCACGCCCCTGATATGGACGGTCCGCCCTTGCACATCAACGGCTGAAATCGGAACGGTCAGCAGTAACGGCTATATCAATGGCTATAGAACATTTAATGAGTCATCAGATGTCAGATAAAGCAGTCGTAGATGGTCTGGCCATGCACCCCGGACGATCCGCGAGGATGCTAAAAATGAATTTTACTGAACCCATCAACTTCGGGTTTTTCTGGTTTTTACAACGACCGGACGGTCCGCGCTTGGTCTCGGACGGTGCTCGCTTCTCCATCGGACCGTCCGTAGTGTTAACTTGCGTTTTTGCAGTGTTCCTGTTCGAGGCACACCCTGGTGTCATGGACGGTCCGCCGCAAGGGCCTGGATGGTCCGCGCATAGGAGTTTTTCCAAAAATCTTCTCCTATCCGGAATAATCTACGGTGTTTCGGACAGTCGACTTAGAATAGTTGTAGATGAACTTATGCACCTAAGAAATGATCAACTAGGCAAACTGGTTAGTCCACAAGGTTTGTGATGGTCGTCAAACACCAAAATCGATTATAGGAAATATTGAGGCTATTTCCCTTTCATAAGGTCCCAATGGCTACTAATGGTGTACATCCCCCTTCCTGCCATTATGGCCCCTCCCCCCGTTCCACCACCCACTCTGCCTCCCAATGTTGGTAGCAACACTCCTGATGGGGGTGTCCGGAGTGCTTTCATTGAAGTTCACATCGATGAAGGTGAGTTCGAAGCAAGCAAAGCTATGCCATATGTCCTGTTGGCCAACCCTATCCACTCTCCTTCTGCTCTCATCTAGGAGATCTTCGAGCGTCGTTGTGGTGCGCCGCCTTTTCATCTGGCTATGTCCTCTCGTGGTGTGGTAGTCATCATCTTCGACTCTCTTGAAACCTAGGAGAGGATCATCTCGATGGGCACTATCTTCTTTGAAGGTAACTCTCTGTAGCTCGAGCGTCATGAGGAAGCTGATGATAGAGTTTTTGCGGACTACATGTTGTCTGCTGAAGTGGCCATTGTGGATTTCCCGCTTGAGCACTGGCACCATGGAAGGATAGTTTCCATTCTGAGCGCCATTGGAAATGTATGTTGTGTGGACCACGATGCATTGTTGGCAGTGATTTTGAAAGAGAAATATACCCTTAGGCCATTTCTAAGGGAAACACACCACTTTGGACTAACACTCTTTGTATGAGCATAAGCACATGTGTAAAAGAAAGCAAATTGAAGATATCAAGTCCAGAAGAGTTCAAACATGGACCTAAATATGCAACTTTGTGTGAAATGGTATAAGTGTAAGGTTTGCACTTTTAAACATGTTGCATAGGTCCTTTATAATGTTTCTAGTACTTGTGTTTGGGCTCTAACATGTTTTGTAAAGGAAAGCACTCTTTGGGTGAGTTTGCACATATTGCAAATCCTTGTAGAAAGATGAGAAGAAGGTATGTTTCTATCACTTAGTTAATTTTTTAGTTGCTAGCTATGTTTGTCTATGTGCTAGGGATCATCTCAAGTCAAGCCAAAAGAAGCCAAAGGAGTTTGGCTCAAAAGAAAAGAAAGTGGGCTGGTATGGGCAGCACCGGATAGTCAGGTGCCACACACTGGACAGTCCGTTGACTGTATGACCGAATTGCCTAACCTCGACCTTGGTTGGCACTACACCAAAAATATAAACTTCCTATGGTTTCTTAACTTCCTACAGGTTTTATAACAAGCCAAGAGGCTACTAGTAGCTTTAGGAAATAGTCGTAACTTCCTACGATTTGTTATAAAAATTGTAGGAAGTTAGCTTTGAGTTGTTGACCAATAAGCGCGGTCAAACAAGCCACTAACTTCCTACGACTTTAGGAGGTTAGCCGCCCCTGCTTACTTCCTACTGCCTCCTCTAGCAAGTTAACTGCCCCTGCTAACTTTATACAGCCACCTCTAGGAAGTTAGCCGCCCCTGCTAACTTACTACGGCTGCCTCTAGGAAGTTAGCTTTCAGCTGTTAACCAACGAGCGCGGTCGAATGAGCCGCTAACTTCCTACGGCCTCCTCTAGGAAGTTAGGCTCCCATGCTAACTTCTTATGGCCTCCTCTATAAAGTTAGTCGCCCCTGCTAACTTCCTACGACCACCTCTAGTAAGTTAGCTGCCCCTGCTAACTTCCTAAGACTGTTACGTAACTTCCTAAAGTACTTGTACAACCTCTAGGAAGTTAGTCACCCCTGCTAACTTCCTATGGCTTTCCTATAGTAAGTTATATTTCTTACCTTCATCCCGAGTCTACCTTCATCCCCGTCATTCTACATTCATCCCCAAGTCCAGGTCGCAGCGCCGCGCACCCATGCCTTATCGCCTGCCCGCCCCGCCCATCGCGCCACGTCGCGCCACGCCCCACCCCGTCCACCGTGCCTCCCTCTCCAACCTCCTTCGCCCTGGCAGCCACGACGCCGGCGCCCCAGCTCAACAACGAATGGCTTAGCTCCGACACAATGCATCTCCGGCTCCAATGTCGTCATACCCTCCATCACCCATCCCAAGTGTCGCTCCTGAATCGGATTGTGTTTTGAAATGTTTGGTAGGTTCTGTTTATATGGATTTTTGTATGTAAGGTTGCATTGTTCTTTTGATGAGGCTGCATATGGCAAGGCGATGTCTAGTCAGCATGGACCAAACTATGACTGGAGGACCTCACCTATTGATCCTCAGGCTGTGTATGCAAGTGGTGGAAAAGCTCATGTAAGGTGCGGACTCTACATACCTTATATTGTTTCATTGGTTGAGTGCAATACATGTATTCTGAATCTGTCGTGATGTTAATTGTTTGTAGGTACACAATGTTTGCTAGCGTCATCGACTCGAGCCAGGTGAGGGTTCAGCGTGGAGGTCCGTTGAGGTCTGCTACTCGTAGCTCCCGTCGCTCCACTCAAGCTCCAACAGAAGTGGAGCAACTGCGAGAAGAACTTAGGTGACATCAAGATTACTTGAGGCAACAAGCTGCGCAACATGAATACTATGCTACACAGATTCAACAACACCAAACATTCATACAAGTAAGTTCGAAAGATAATAGCTTTCACTTTAAGATATGTATTGATTTAAAACGCTGATGTGAATGAGTTCGACAATTTTGTAGCAACTAGCACAAGCCCAAGGGATACACGTCCCGGTGCCCCCCACCATCTCCCGTACATTATCCTTGGTCTTCACCTCCACCTCCACCCACCGAACATTATGTATGCAAATTCATCATCATTTACTTGTTGTTAGTTATATTATGGTGTAACTCGGCAAATATCATTTGTACAGGTGTATCAGACCCCTCTAGCTACCTTGCCAACGCAGGAACGCTATGATGGATTAGACTTTGTAGAAGTCCTCTTCGCTAGTGGAGGTATCGACCATCACTCGTCGTTGTACCTAAGAACACCAGAGGGGGTTGAAAGGGAAATGTGCCCTTAGGCTATTTCTGTATTGTTTTGGTGATTAGATGCTCAACACATTTTGTTTCGTCTAATATGAGCAATGGTACATGAAGTAAGAGCAAAATGCAAATTCTACAATAGTGGACAAACAAAGATATGACTCTAGCACTTAGTAAATTGTTTTTATACTAAAGTTGTTCTACTAAGAGCTAGGAGACTTCTCAAAGCAAGAGAAATTGAATGGAAAAGTGTAGCTAATGCTAGCTAAACTTGTATCAGCCTGTGGTGCATCGGACTGTCCGGTGTGCACCGGACTGTTCGGTGTGCACCAGACTGTGTTCGGTGCCCAGGCTGGCGCCCCAGCGAACTGGTCACTCTCGAGAAAAACTTTGGGCACCACAAATGAATTCACCGGACTGTCTGGTGGGCCAGCCGCGTGCCTGACCAACGGTCGGTCGCGCGATGAGCGGACGACACGTGTGCCCAGCCAACGGTCACCAGGTGGCACCGGACTGTCTGGTGTGTTGTGGGACTAGAGGCTGGCTACGGTCGGCTTCGCCAAAGAAGAAAGGAGATCATGCACAGTTCACTGTCCGGTGGTACACAAACTATCTAGTGCACCAACAGATAGAAGGCAATCAAAGCCTACCAAATAGAGCTCCAATGGCTCCTTGCTCCCTTGGGGCTATAAAAGGGACCCCTAGGCATATGGAGCAGTACACGAAGCTTTCATTGAACATCCTACAACGCCAAGACATCGAATTCACGCCTTTGCTTTAGTAGATAGAGATTTGACCACTTGTTTTGAGCTGTAACACCGTTGTGCTGTCTTTGTGCTCCTCTCTCTTGACTTGTGTGCATGAGTTGCTGCAAGTTTTGAAGTTTTGTCTCATGTGTTTTCTACTTCCCCCTTTACTCTTGTGGTTTTACTTGAGCTCAATTGTGTAAGGGTGAGAGACTCCAACTTGTGGAGATTCCTCACAAAGGGAAAACTTGAGATAAGGAAGAAAATCGTGGTACTCAAGTTTGATCTTTGGATCACTTAAGAGGGGTTGAGTGCAACCCTTGACCGAAGGAGGTCACCACAACGTGGAGTAGGTATTGGCCGAACCACGGGAAAAATCACCGTGTCACTTGTGCATTTTTCGTTGTGATTATTTCCATCCATAGAGTTCTCACATATTCACGTGTGCTATTGTTACTAAGTTTAATACATATCTTAAAGGAACAGTCAAGTGAAGAGCTCTCTTCTTCTCTCTACATCTATTCATATCGACTTGGTTTTGACTCTACTAACATTTATTATTAACCAAGTCTGTCTTGTTTAGAGTCGATTATTGTAGGATCACCTATTCACCCCCCCCCCCCATCTAGGTTTGATCTCAGGGGTGAATATGTGATCCTGTAAAAATTAGCTCAACAAAACAACTTGGTCTTATATTGAATTAGTGAGATCAAAAACCAAGTCCGAATAAAGAGGATGAGAGGAGAGAACTTCTTCACTTAATTGCTCTCACAAGGTGAGTATTAAACTTAGAGCAATATTGTAAGTGAAGTGAAGTGCTAGAAAGAGTAGAATCACAATAACGTAAAGTGACTTAGACAAGTGACACATCTATTTTAGCCTGTGGTTCGGTCAAGCGGAAAATGCTCGCCTACTCCACGTTGTGGCGTCCCAATCGACGAGGGTTGCACTCAACCCCTCTCAAGTGATACAATGATCAACTTGAGTACCACGGTTCTCTTTCTTGTCACAATATTTTCCTGTTGTGAGGAATCTCCATAATTTGGTTCTCTTTCTGCTTCTGGGGGCACTTGACTGTCCAGTGGGTGGCATCGGAATGTCTGGTGCACCACTTGACGGTTGGCTAGAGGCCGACGTGGCCACTAGTCTTTGGCTAGCTGGCACACCGGACTGCCCGGTGCTCCACACTAACGGTCTGGTGAATTATAGCCGACGTAGGCTAAAATTTCTGAGAGCAGCCAGTACGGCGGACCATGCACCGGACTGTCCGGTGCACACCGGACTGTCCGGTGGGTGGCACCGGACCGTCCGGTGGAACTCAGTCCAGCCCAATTTCTCCTTTTCAATCTTATTCTCTTTTGATCCTTTAACTTGACTTCATAAAGTTCCTAGCATGTAGAAAAATATGATTAGTACCCAAAACAATTGACTAAGTGTCCAGAGCTTGCCTTTTTCACTTGGTCACATATAGATTTGTATTTTGCCTTCTCTGTGGCAGGACCTCCCAAGTTATTGGGCCCACATGCACCTGTCCTTGTCTCAAAGACCTCAGACGGCTATGCATGTGCACCAGATAACTTAACAGGATCCGTCCGATTGCCCCAAGGACATCAGATAAACCACTTATAACCAAGACCGCAAGATTAAGTAATACAAATCACACACACCAATATTTTTGCAGTGGAAATCTTATTACCAAATTTTACAAGTTACAAAAATTTTACATTATTTTATCGGAGTGATTACAAAAGTATAAGTTTGAAATATATGCTAGCTCAAGTGACCATCCTCAATAAGAAGTATAAAAGGGTTACTTAGACTTATAAGAAGGCCGAGCCCACCGGCACTCAACACCATCATCAGCAGTACAAAGTTGGAACCTGAAAAACAACAGGGAATAAAACCCTGAGTACCGAATTACTCAGCAAGACTTACCTGACTAAAGAAAAGACTCTCAAGGGTATGCTGGCTAGAGGGATTCAAGGTATGGCTTATCAAGAATCAAAGACTCTGTTTTGCAGAAAAGCTTACTATGAGTGGATCCTTAAAATCCAATTTTACTTGTTAGGTTAAGTAAAGTTACCTGCATCTAGAGTTCTTTTTACCCTAGTTCAAGCACTTGGCCTACACTAGCCGTCTTTTCATCATCCCTTTAGTTCACTGGATTTCTACGTGTAAGTCAGTGACCAAGTCTTCATGTCCGCGAAGTTACGGCGATCCGAATCAATTATACTCAGTTGAGGATCTCCAATCACACGACATATGTAGCACTTAACCCTTGCATATGTCAACTCGCCACCGGGGTTCTTAAGACCAGATCAGGTTCATGCCAACCGAGAGCACAGATACACAACCGTCCAGCCTCTTGCCACGGAGGGTACACGCTACTCTCGCCATCTCTCCACTCCCATTGCGTGTTATCTTATTCTGGTATTAGTCTGCCCGAGGCAAAGCTTACCCATGATGAGGCATGTGACCAGTTAAAGGGTCCTCGGTCAGCAGGCCTACATCGACAAGGTCCTTAATCGACTCAGACAGAGACACTACACCGAGACTCCTTTCTCGTGCAAGTCACCCGCCCTGTCTCAGCTTAATTATTTCAACCCAAAGCTTGGTACCTGGCAGAGGTACATCTTTTTCGATGTTGAACCCATCACGGCCATGATGGATCCACCATCAAGTTTTATTTTTGAAAATATTCCCACCCACTGAAGCATCACCTTTGTTTTAAAACAAAACATTTTTGTTTGCTAAAGCAAGGCTAAGCATCATAAAATTCTTTTCAAAAAGGGTATCAAGGAAGGGTAATCAATTTTTCAAGGAAGGAAATGCATCAACGGTTTAGCACACAACTCCTATCACCTAATGCATCAAACAAGGTGATAAAGATTTTAAAACACAAGGAGGTGGCGAATGCACCGGGGCTTGCCTGAATAACACTAGGTTAGTGTTTGTTAGGCGATGTCCACTAGACTGTCACACCCGGCTTTAAGGAACAAAGCCAGGTGCATCTCATACATGCGCCAAGAAGACAACATATATAATAACAGAGTGTATAGAGATAAATGTCAATAAACATCAGAGTACTTATTACATACCGGAAGACTTATTACAAAATAAAATAATAAAGATAAAACGAACTAAGGATCGTTGGCGCCAATGTCAACTGAGCAACACCACCTAGATCAGATCATACTCCTTGCCTTGTGGCTCCTCCTGAACCACCTGTTCTTCTCCTGTGGGGGGGTGTGAGACAGCAAGGGTGAGCTCACACATGATCATAGCTCAACAAGTTGTGGGGAACCAGTGGACATAAACTCAAAAAGGTGTGAGTTCATGTGATGTGTAAGGCTAATCAATGATAGGGGTTAAAGCTGAGCATTGCTTTTAAGTAGTTGGTCATAATTTTATTAGCAATTACTAAGTGTAAGTAAATACCAAACCATAAATAAAGTAATAGAACAAATTATTAATAAACACATGCAATGCATATGACAAAATTGAATTTAAGTTCCATAATTTAAACATCAGAGAGTCCTGAGCTACTCATGACCGTGAGCTCAGCTAGTATACCAGTTTTACACTCTGCAGAGGTTGTACTCTTTACCCACAAGTCATGTTACCCATCTGCCAAGGGATCGCGACTTCCCATACACCTCTACCTAGGAAGCGTGGCAGGGCAACACTACGAGGCCTTTACAAAGTTCCACTAGCTTCCGAAAACCCGCTACAGTTTATAGGAAGTTCCAATGCAGGGTTCTTGGCTGACTGCCATCGCAGCAAAATCAACCAAGGACCTCCCTACACTGACCACTCCCCTACTGCCCTTGCCCCTTTCGGGTAAGGTAGTCTTCCACTAGCTTTCCTAATTAGTCAGCCAAGGGCGTCCCATTAAACCCTTGTGGTGGCACGTGTTACTCAAGTTAAGCTCTATGTTCCAATTAACATTAATGATCTCAACATGAACATAAATAGAATAACAAAAAGAATTGGAACATAGAGGTAATAAATGATTATCCCAAAACCAGGTAAAGCAATAGCAAACTACCCAAGTGAATCAAGGGTATACAAGGTAATGAGATAAACAATCTAGGGTGACCTATTGGGTCCCATCAAAATTAACCTATGCATGAGTAAATGATATTAAAGAACATTATTGGGTAAAAAGTGGTCAAGGGCACAACTTGCCTTCAATGAGCTCCTGCTCAGCTACTTCAACCTGCTGCTCACCAGGATCCTCAGCAACAGGCTCTTCTACTCGCCACAATACAAACAAGCACAGGATATAGAGAAAATTAACATTACACCAAGCATGTAAACAAAATACACAGAAATATTCTACATAATAAAATAAAATCCTAGGAACAGGAATCATAATTTTTGGAGTTATAGATTTTAAGTTATGGATTTTCAAAGATTTTATATATTTAAAATAGGATTAAGTGTGAAATAAATTTTCTTACTGTTTTCATGGCATAACAGAGGCTCTAGATGATAGAGAATAAAATTACAAAATTTTAGAAAGTGGAATGGAGTAATTTGGAGTTCATATGCATTTTCTATGAATTATTGAAGTTCTAACAATTATTTTTTTATTAAAAATCTATTTATAAATCATTTTCCCTGATTTTATTATATTCTGGACTGGGCCTCAATTTCAGTTAAGCACAGGGGGCTCGAGGTAAGAATTCAGAGACACAGAGAACAGGCCCTGTGGACGGCGGGTTGAATAGCTTAAAGTGGAGGGTCTCTTTAGAAAGAATTGCAGGCCGAAGGGGTATCGGGTAACTAGAGCCGTTGGATTAGAAACCAAGGGCCCAGATCAAAACCAATGGCAACTCGATCCGCTTCCACTGAACACCGTTGATCCCCCGATCTACGGTCACCTTTTCAAATAAGCCAGATCTAATCTGATGCACACGCTACGGAATCAACGGTCCAGACATCATCCGGACGAGATCTCACCCGATCCGTTCACTTAACGATCGACGGCCAAGGATGCATCTTCAACCCTCCGCGCTGGCCACAGCGGCGAGCCATCCGAACCGTCCATCCCGAAGGGGTATGAAAAGGCCTCGACCGTTGGATCTTGATTTGCGGTCAGGATTAGATCGGAACCCAGATCAACTGACGTACGCTCCGAGCCGTCGGATCGAACACCAGCGCTCTAGATTTAAATAACGTTGATCGATCATCTACCGCACGATCCCGATCTAACGGCTCCTACCCGAAGTGGCGAACGGGTACGCGCGATCTAATCTAGCCCGTCCCTTGAGGATCCGACGGCGCACGTTCTCTGCCCCAACAGGGCATCCACGCACGGTGGAGCAAGCTCCCCCACGGCGGTGCGCCATGGCCGACGATGCTAAACCCCCCCTGCGAACGCGTTAATCTCGGAATAAAATGACGCTGTACATTGGCGGGGCAAGGCGAACCTTATGGGGGGAAATTCACTCGCGGTGCCGGTGCAGAGGACTCCAGAGACGAGAACGCGCGGCCCACGGCGGTCGGAGCAGCTCCGACAAGCGATTCGTGGTCGACCGCCGCGCAATCCTCCGAGGCGAAGTCCCGGTCGTAACCCGATCGACCAGAAGAAGCTCCCGCACCCAGACCAAGGCCTAAACGCTGGGGAACCAGCCGGTCGACGACGGCGGCCCAAAGCTTGCCCCAATCGCGATTCAAGACGACGAAGCCCTCGCTTCAAAGTGGCTTGCCGGTGCTTTCGGAGGTTGGGTAAACGGGAGAGGGAGCCGCGCCTGATCCCTTATAGCCTTGCTCACAGAACCGGTCCGCAACGCTGTGCCCGATTTCCCCGGCGAAAGCTCCGCACCCGCCACGGTGATTCTGTTACGAGCAGCGCAAGGGAGGGGAAAGGCTCTGACGTGCGGGGGCCACAAGCCAGCGAGAAGCCGAGCGCGCGCTGAAGACCGACAAGCGGGCCCTGGCTGGCAGCCAAAGGAAAGCGTGCGCGCGGCAATTTGCTGGTGTTTGGGCCGCGCGGGTGTAAAACGAGAGTGGGCCGAAATGGGAGTCTGCGGCCCATTTAAGGTTTTATTCTTTTTCTTTTATCTTTTCTTTCTATTTTCTTAATTTCTAAGGTTTAGTTTGAATTCGAATTTAAATTTGAATTTTGTGCTAAATTCCTTCTCATTTATTTGTGTGAAGTTAAACTAGCAATTTTAGAGATATAATTTAGATATGATATATATTTTATATCCTCTCTCTTCTTCCCATGTTATAAAACCCAAATTTTAATTTAGGGTTTGGTTTAACTTCTAGCATTTATTATCTTATTATCCTTATTATTTTTATTTAATGCACAAACATGTAAAACTCCAACATGATGCAATTTAGTTTATTTTAGAATCATTGGCTTTAATTAATTACTCTCAATTATTTGGGTGCTCTTTTTATGATGCAAATAAGGCACATAAAATGAGGAATTCACTCTATATTCTGTATACACAAACTTGAGTATTACAAATCCTACCCCCCTTAAAAATAATCTCGTCCTCGAGATTTAAGAAGATCTAGGGAAAAGGTGGGGAAAATCTATGCGAAGCTCTTCTTTTCTTTCCCAAGTTGCTTCATCTTCACCGTGGTGACTCCATTGGACTTTGCACATCTTTATCACCTTATTTCTTGTAACTCTAGTCAAAGTATCCAAAATCTTGATCGGGTACTCCGTGTAAGTCAAATCACCTTGAACACTGAGCTCTTCTATTGGTAGCTGTTCCTCAGGGACACGGAGACACTTCTTGAGCTGAGATACATGGAACACATTATGCACATCCGATAGAGTAGTAGGTAACTCGAGTTGGTATGCCATCTCCCCAACTCGCCTAAAGATCAAGAATGGTCCAATGTAACGAGGGGACAATTTGCCCTTAACTTTGAATCTCCTCATTCCACGAAGTGGTGACACCTTGAGATACACATAGTCTCCTTCCTCAAATTCCAGTGGTCTTCTTCTATTATCAGCATAGCTCTTTTGCCTGGTTTGAGCCACTCTCAAATTCTCTCGAATTATACGGACTTGTTCTTCTGCTTCTTGAATCAGTTCAGGCCCAAAGAACTGTCTCTCTCCAGTCTGATCCCAATATAGAGGAGTCCTGCACTTTCTCCCATATAAAGCTTCAAAAGGTGACATCTTCAGACTGGCCTGATAACTATTATTATATGAGAACTCAGCATAAGGTAGACTCTTATCCCAACTTCCTCCATGCTGAAGGGCACATGCTCTCAACATATCTTCCAATACTTGATTAGTCCTTTCAGTCTGTCCATCAGTCTGAGGATGATAAGCTGTACTAAAATTCAACTTTGTACTCATGTTCTCGTGAAAGCTTCTCCAAAATCTTGAGGTAAACTGTGAACCTCGATCAGACACGATCTTCTTTGGCACTCCATGCAAACACACAATCCGAGCCATATATAACTCTGCTAACTAAGAACCTTTATAAGTAGTCTTCACAGGAATAAAGTGAGCCACTTTAGTCAATCTATCCACAATCACCCATATAGCATCATATCCTTTCTGGGTGCGAGGCAATCCAGTAATGAAATCCATACCAATCTCTTCCCATTTCCACTCGGGTATCTTCAGTGGATGTAACAATCCAGCTGGCCTCTGGTGTTCAGCCTTAACTCTTTGACATACATCGCACATAGCCACATGTGCAGCCACATCTCTTTTCAATCCATACCACCAATATTTCCGCTTCAAATCTTGGTACATCTTAGTACTACCAGGATGAATAGAATAGTCCGAGTCATGGGCCTCCTTTAAAATAGTCTCTCGAAGGCTTTTAATATCAGGAACACACATCCTGTCCTTGAACCATACGGTGCCTTGCTCATCTTCCGTAAACTCCGGAACTCGACCTTCAGTAATCAGATCCTTAATCTCTTTTATTTTAGCATCGTCAAGTTGACCTTTGCAGATTTCTTGCTCCAAAGTAGGTTCCACATCAATAGTAACTCCTTCAGTGTGAGTAACTATCCCCAGGTTAAGTCTCCTGAAATCCTCAACAATCTCGTCGGGTAGCTGGGCAACAATAGCTGAATGAACATGCTCCTTTCGGCTCAAGGCATCTGCAACCAAATTCGCCTTGCCCAGGTGATAGTGAATCTCCAAATCATAATCCTTAATAAGCTCCAACCAACGGCGTTGCCTAAGGTTGAGATCCTTCTGAGTGAATATATACTTCAGACTCTTATGATCCGTATATACTTGGCACTTGGTCCCCATGATATAATGTCTCCAAATCTTAAGCGCATGCACAACGGCTGCCAATTCCAAGTCATGAGTGGGGTAGTTCAATTCATGTTTGCGTGACTGACGAGAAGCATAGGCAATCACATGTCCTTCTTGCATGAGCACACATCCTAAGCCTTGGCCACATGCATCACAATAGATATCAAATCCTTTCTGTAGGTCTGACATAACCAATACTGGTGGCGACATCAATCTTTTCTTCAATTGATCAAAGCTGTCTTGACACTTCTCGTCCCACTTAAATTCTCTTCCTTTCTCCAAAAGTGAAGTCATAGGTTTAGCAATCTTAGAAAATCCTTCAATAAATCTCCGATAATATCCTGCTAATCCCAAGAAACTCCGAATCTCAGTAACTATAGTGGGTACTCCCCACTCCATTATCTCCTTAACCTTAGCAGGATCCACTGATATTCCTCCATTAGATATGATATGACCAAGAAATGGCACCTCACCAATCCAAAACTCGCACTTGCTGAACTTGGCATATAGCTGGTTATCTCGTAGCTTCTGTAGCACCAACCTCAGATGTTCCTCATGATCGCTATCACTCTGAGAATAAATAAGAATATCGTCGATGAATACCACGACGGACCTGTCCAAATACTCCATAAACACCTTATTCATCAAGTTCATAAAATAAGCTGGTGCATTGGTTAATCCAAACGACATAACAGTGAACTCATATAATCCATAACGAGTCGAGAATGCAGTCTTAGGGATATCCGATGGTCTGATCCTCATCTGATGGTAACCGGATCGGAGGTCAATCTTCGAGAATACTCTAGCACCTCTCATCTGATCAAATAAATCCTCAATACGGGGCAACGGATACTTGTTCTTCACCGTAACATCATTAAGAGATCTATAATCCACACACATCCGCTGCGATCCATCCTTCTTCTGTACAAACAAGACCGGTGCTCCCCAAGGTGAGGAACTCAGACGAATGTACCCAGCCTCTTGTAACTCAGTTAACTGCTTCTTAAGTTCCTTCAACTCCTCTACGGACATCCTATATGGCCGTTTAGAAATAGGGGCGGTTCCAGGTAAGAGATCAATAACAAACTCAACTTCTCTATCAGGTGGCATCCCTGGTAACTCCTCTGGAAAGACATCCGGAAAATCTCTAACCACCCGGATGTTGTCACCAACAAACTCCTCCGGTATAAAGAACATTGCACGCATGGGTGAGGAGGTTACTGCAATATTAACTTGAAACCTTTCTCCCTTAGTAGTAGTGAGTTCTACGGTACCTCTACCACATGCTATAACGGCCTTTGCCTTTCTTAGCCATGACATACCAAGGATCAGATCTATACTGCTTGACTCTAATATTATAGTAGTAGCTCCAAATTCTCTACCCATAATGGTCAATGTCAATCTACGTGTCATTTGATTCGCCTCAATCGGCCCTTTAGGTGTGATTACTATCATGGGTTTTCTCATATTTAGCAGTGGTATTTCATTTGTGTTGGCATATCTAGCAGACATGAATGAATGTGTAGCACCTGAATCAAATAAAATGGTTGCAGGAATTGCATTAACATAAAACATACCAAATACGATGTCCCCACCATCCGGGGTAGCATCAACGCTGACTTGATTAACTTTGGCAATAGAATATCCCTTGCCAGATCCTGGAGTTTGCTGCCTGTTCTGAACTGGAGTAGTAGCAATCCTCTGTGGGCAGACATTTGCATAATGACCAGTCTTCCCACACTTGAAACAATTAGTGCCTGGACTCTGTCCTTAAAACTTCGTCGGGGTGCCAGTAGGGGTAGCCTGTCGAGGAGGTGGAGTCCTCAGTGGTGATTGCTGAACTGGGCGCGGTCCTCCTGGTCGAGTCGGTGTACCCTGTGGTGAACTGTAGCGAGGACGAACACTGCTGCTTCCTTGTCCTTGAGATATTGCCTTTCTCTTCAAATCACCCAGCTGAACACGCTTATGCTCAATAGCTAGCGCCTTATCAAGCAGCCTCTGAAATGATGGAAATGTGTGTGCCACTAGAGCATACTGCAGTGGTCCATTAAGTCCTTCAATAAAATGCTCCTGCTTCCTCTCATCTTCAGCAACTTCATCAGGGGCATATCTGGATAACTGGATAAACTTGTCGCGGTACTCGCTGACTGACATACTTCCTTGCTTCAGCGACAGAAATTCCTTCTTCTTAATCTTCATTAATCCAGCTGGTATATGATAGTTCCTGAACTGTGTACTGAACTCTGCCCAAGTAATAGTATCCGCAGCATCATGGGCAGCAGTATATGAATCCCACCAGTCAGCAGCAGGACCTGTCAGACGTCCAGAAGCATATAAAACCTTCTCCCGGTCAGTACATTGTGCAATATTCAGCATCTTCTCAACGGACTTCAGCCAATCATCCGCGTCCAGTGGATCAGGTGAGCTAGCGAATGTAGGTGGCTTATGACTCATGAACTCCCGGTGCTTATCACGAGGTGGAACTGGTGGTGGTGGTGGAGGCAATGGCACTTGCTGCTGTTGCTGCTGTTGTTGAAGTTGTTGTTGCAGCTGCTGTTGTTGCGCCCTCCTTTCCTGGCGTATCTCCTCTCGCTCCTGGCGCAACTCATGTCGTATGTCTTCTCTTTCCTGACGCATCTCCTGGCGGTCTTGCTGCATCTGGGCACGCATATCAGCCATAGTGTCTGCCATTTGCTGCATCACCGCCATCTGAGCAGCAACCAGTGGGTCAACTCCGCCTGGTGGAGGATTAGGAGGATTCATCTCTGTAGGCTGTGGCTGAGGTTGTCTATATATCCTTCGAGTGTGTTGGTTAGGAGGCAAATCAATTCCGCCACCCCTCCTGGTATTGACCATCTGAGTTAGATACATATGGTAAGAGAGAGCAGTAGACAAGGCAGGTATTTACAAAGCAGATTACTTTGGGGAATTTTTATTAGCTAAGCAGATTAATATTTTACCTACCCTAGCTAATTCATTACCTTATGGTGGTACATACTAAGATGTCCATCTATAATAATTCAATCATTCAAAGAAGCAAATCAGACATTGATCATCAGAACAATCAACCAACATTTTTAAAATAGAGAAAATAGTTTTATTTTCATCTCAGGTTCCCTATCTCTTAAAAATGTCATAAGGGTAGGGATTCCAAGGTGTGAAATCCATCTTGTCTTAGAGTAGAAAAGGTAAGAATGATCAGAGTAGAACAGTACAAGGTGAGAAAAGATCAAGATGAGATGAGTATAGAATGAGTCAGAGTAAGGTAAGTAGGAAAGGGTTTGTCCATTTCCATCTAGGTCTCGTCCTACAGTCAACATTTCCTCTGATACCACTTCTGTCACACCCGGCTTTAAGGAACAAAGCCAGGTGCATCTCATACATGCGCCAAGAAGACAACATATATAATAACAGAGTGTATAGAGATAAATGTCAATAAACATCAGAGTACTTATTACATAGCGGAAGACTTATTACAAAATAAAATAATAAAGATAAAACGAACTAAGGATCGTTGGCGCCAATGTCAACTGAGCAACACCACCTAGATCATATCATACTCCTTGCCTTGTGGCTCCTCCTGAACCACCTGTTCTTCTCCTGTGGGGGGGTGTGAGACAGCAAGGGTGAGCTCACACATGATCGTAGCTCAACAAGTTGTGGGGAACCAGTGGACATAAACTCACAAAGGTGTGAGTTCATGTGATGTGTAAGGCTAATCAATGATAGGGGTTAAAGCTGAGCATTGCTTTTAAGTAGTTGGTCATAATTTTATTAGCAATTACTAAGTGTAAGTAAATACCAAACCATAAATAAAGTAATAGAACAAATTATTAATAAACACATGCAATGCATATGACAAAATTGAATTTAAGTTCCATAATTTAAACATCAGAGAGTCCTGAGCTGCTCATGACCGTGAGCTCGGCTAGTATACCAGTTTTACACTCTGTAGAGGTTGTACCCTTTACCCACAAGTCATGTTACCCATCTGCCAAGGGATCGCGACTTCCCATACACCTCTACCTAGGAAGCGCGGCAGGGCAACACTACGAGGCCTTTACAAAGTTCCACTAGCTTCCGAAAACCCGCTACAGTTTATAGGAAGTTCCAATGCAGGGTTCTTGGCTGACTGCCATCGCAGCAAAATCAACCAAGGACCTCCCTACAATGACCACTCCCCTACTGCCCTTGCCCCTTTCGGGTAAGGTAGTCTTCCACTAGCTTTCCTAATTAGTCAGCCAAGGGCGTCCCATTAAACCCTTGTGGTGGCACGTGTTACTCAAGTTAAGCTCTATGTTCCAATTAACATTAATGATCTCAACATGAACATAAATAGAATAACAAAAAGAATTGGAACATAGAGGTAATAAATGATTATCCCAAAACCAGGTAAAGCAATATCAAACTACCCAAGTGAATCAAGGGTATACAAGGTAATGAGATAAACAATCTAGGGTGACCTATTGGGTCCCATCAAAATTAACCTATGCATGAGTAAATGATATTAAAGAACATTATTGGGTAAAAAGTGGTCAAGGGCACAACTTGCCTTCAATGAGCTCCTGCTCAGCTACTTCAACCTGCTGCTCACCAGGATCCTCAGCAACGGGCTCTTCTACTCGCCACAATACAAACAAGCACAGGATATAGAGAAAATTAACATTACACCAAGCATGTAAACAAAATACATAGAAATATTCTACATAATAAAATAAAATCCTAGGAACAGGAATCATAATTTTTGGAGTTATAGATTTTAAGTTATGGATTTTCAAAGATTTTATATATTTAAAATAGGATTAAGTGTGAAATAAATTTTCTTACTGTTTTCATGGCATAACAGAGGCTCTAGATGATAGAGAATAAAATTACAAAATTTTAGAAAGTGGAATGGAGTAATTTGGAGTTCATATGCATTTTCTATGAATTATTGAAGTTCTAACAATTATTTTTTTATTAAAAATCTATTTATAAATCATTTTCCCTGATTTTATTATATTCTGGACTGGGCCTCAATTTCAGTTAAGCACAGGGGGCTCGGGGTAAGAATTCAGAGACACAGAGAACAGGCCCTGTGGACGGCGGGTTGAATAGCTTAAAGTGGAGGGTCTCTTTAGAAAGAATTGCAGGCCGAAGGGGTATCGGGTAACTAGAGCCGTTGGATTAGAAACCAAGGGCCCAGATCAAAACCAATGGCAACTCGATCCGCTTCCACCGAACACCGTTGATCCCCCGATCTATGGTCACCTTTTCAAATAAGCCAGATCTAATCCGATGCACACACTACGGAATCAACGGTCCAGACATCATCCGGACGAGATCTCGCCCGATCCGTTCACTTAACGATCGACGGCCACGGATGCATCTTCAACCCTCCGCGCTGGCCACGGCGGCGAGCCATCCGAACCGTCCATCCCGAAGGGGTATGAAAAGGCCTCGACCGTTGGATCTTGATCTGCGGTCAGGATTAGATCGAAACCCAGATCAACTGACGTACGCTCCGAGCCGTCGGATCGAACACCAGCGCTCTGGATTTAAATAACGTTGATCGATCATCTACCGCACGATCCCGATCTAACGGCTCCTACCCGAAGTGGCGAACGGGTACGCGCGATCTAATCTAGCCCGTCCCTTAAGGATCCGACGGCGCACGTTCTCTGCCCCAACATGGCATCCACGCACGGCGGAGCAAGCTCCCCCACGGCGGTGCGCCATGGCCGGCGATGCTAAACCCCCCTGCGAACGCGTTAATCTCGGAATAAAATGACGCTGTACATTGGCGGGGGCAAGGCGAACCTTATGGGGGGAAATTCACTCGCGGTGCCGGTGCAGAGGACTCCAGAGACGAGAACGCGCGGCCCACGGCGGTCCGAGCAGCTCCGACAAGCGATTCGTGGTCGACCGCCGCGCAATCCTCCGAGGCGAAGTCTCGGTCGTAACCCGATCGACCAGAAGAAGCTCCCGCACCCAGACCGAGGCCTAAACGCTGGGGAACCAGTCGGTCGACGACGGCGGCCCGAAGCTTGCCCCAATCGCGATTCAAGACGACGAAGCCCTCGCTTCAAAGTGGCTTGCCGGTGCTTTCGGAGGTTGGGTAAACAGGAGAGGGAGCCGCGCCTGATCCCTTATAGCCTTGCTCACAGAACCGGTCCGCAACGCCGTGCCCGATTTCCCCGGCGAAAGCTCCGCACCCGCCACGGTGATTCTGTTACGAGCAGCGCAAGGGAGGGGAAAGGCTCTGACGTGCGGGGGCCACAAGCCAGCGAGAAGCCGAGCGCGCGCTGAAGACCGACAAGCGGGCCCCGGCTGGCAGCCAACGGAAAGCGTGCGCGCGGCAATCTGCTGGTGTTTGGGCTGCGCGGGTGTAAAACGAGAGTGGGCCGAAATGGGAGTCTGCGGCCCATTTAAGGTTTTATTCTTTTTCTTTTATCTTTTCTTTCTATTTTCTTCATTTCTAAGGTTTAGTTTGAATTCGAATTTAAATTCGAATTTTGTGCTAAATTCCTTCTCATTTATTTGTGTGAAGTTAAACTAGCAATTTTAGAGATATAATTTAGATATGATATATATTTTATATCCTCTCTCTTCTTCCCATGTTATAAAACCCAAATTTTAATTTAGGGTTTGGTTTAACTTCTAGCATTTATTATCTTATTATCCTTATTATTTTTATTTAATGCACAAACATGTAAAACTCCAACATGATGCAATTTAGTTTATTTTAGAATCATTGGCTTTAATTAATTACTCTCAATTATTTGGGTGCTCTTTTTATGATGCAAATAAGGCACATAAAATGAGGAATTCACTCTGTATTCTGTATAAACAAACTTGAGTATTAGATAGACGATCATCCTTTGGCTTAGCACTCGTTCAAATTATCCATCTTCCGGTTCGTCCATCAGCATCATCCTGCGGATTAGCCTGCGCTTGGGGTCGACTTGGCTTGTCTTCCGCATCACGCGATTAATTATCATACCTAAATGATTTGCATAATGCACATGAATGCATATAAACGGAAATATCACAACTTAAATAATGCTACATAATAGATAATTAATTACTTAATGGCAAAGCACAATACATTACTCCTAAGCACACGCTAGATGCAGCTAAACAATTAAACACAATAATCAAGTTACTCTAGCTTAACCGAAGTTAACTTGAACAAGAACTACAATTATGTATAAAGACTATATTTTTCTTAGCTAAAGAATACACCTAAAGATTAATGAACTTAGGCTTACTATTATAGGACTCCTAAAGCAAATTATTGACTTCAACACGGAAGCATAATTAATTTTCCCTCATAACCTCGACAACCCCTATTGTACACATGTATCAACATAATTAGACATAACCTATGCCTTAAGACCTAGACTTAGTTATATAGCATGACGACTTCGAAATCGGGGACACAATTATCATGCTACATGTAGCCCCGTATTCCTACAAGCGTTAAATAAATACATGTCTGAGCTACAAGCGGAATAATTGTCACGGTATACATACCTATCAATTCATCTATCAAACCAGTCAATAAAAATAGCAAATCAGCTCACCATTCTAATATCTGACTTGAATCTGCGAGATCGGTAATGATTTTCCGATCGAGGCAATTTGTCGAGCGCATGGCAGGTACCACACGAACCTTTTGTCGCGCACTTAATGAACACCACGCTGCTGGCTCCGTGACTCTTGAGATTTCTTGCTGACGCACGGAATGACGACGAGATCGATAACGTCGAGGAGCCAGCGGACGAGTAGCATGCTAACGAATCCAATATAGAGCTTTGGGTACGGTCAAGGGCGCTGGTGTTGCAGCTAAGACATCCCGACGAGGACACTACGGATAGTGAAGACAGGGTGATGGTGTGAAACGGTGTCCGTGAGGACAACCACGCGTGGATGGTTGCGTGGCATCGACGACCAAGACAACGGCGAGGTCCGCGCGGCTAGGCGAAAATATTTACGGAGGACACGGCGAGCACAGCCAAGGCGCGTGGAGCTCGCAGGGACAGATCTTGGCGAGGTCGAGCACACACGACGCGACAACGAACGACGACGAGCAAGGCGAAGCTCGACGACACACGAAGCTATCACCTCCCAGTTGGGCATTCCGTCAAGCATCGGATAAGCGACGCATGAAACAGTACTGTCTTCTCTATCCTCAGCGCGATATCGAGGATCCACCGACGGCAAGCACCTATACTACCCAGCACATCCGAGATAACATCCGAAGGGGATCGAGCTGGGGCGAGCCAGGCACGCAACTGTGAGGGGCCTCGGCAACCTGGAGAAGCAGAAGACATCGGCTAATAGAGAGTTGGGCGAGTAGCGAGGAAGACGCGCACAAAGCTCCGATCTGCGGCCAGCGCGAGGAGCTTGTAGGGGACACGCGCGGGATGAAGGAGCAAAGGAAGTAAGCGCTAGAGAGAGATGGAGGGAGAGGGGGAGCTAGAGGCCAGCAACGCCGGCGAGCTCGGCTGGAACTCGCTGAAGGAGAACCGGCCAGGCGCGGTCGAGCATGGGCGCCACGCATGGACGAGCGCACCAGGAAACTCCGGCCGGTGAGCACGCATAGGAACCGAGTAGGGAGGAAGTGCCAGGGAGCTGCGCGCATCCATAGTTGGGGGAATCGTGGCCAGGCGATGCAGGAACGGAGCGCTGGGCCAAGCCAGGGGTGCGCACGGCACCAGGGAGCTCGTGGCTGAGGGCAGGGCCGAGCAGTCGCCATGGGGACGAGCTGGAGCTCCGGCCGGATAAAGGGAGCAGGCACGGCGGGCTGTGGAAGAAGAAGCTCGGCTGTAGGGAAGGAGCTCGGTCGGCGAGCAGAGAGGGAGGAGGAAAGCCGAGCAGAGGAGGGAGATGGGCACGGCAGGAGAGGAGAACGCAGGGAGAGAGCAACGTTGGGATTTTTTCTATGAGCTGGAGCAGCGCAGGAGATAAGGTTGAGGGAGATGAGCGCGTTGGAGAACGGCAGAGTGCGGTCGGTGGAAAAAATCCAGGAGGAAAAATCTCCACGGCGGCGGCATCAGGATGAGGTCGGCGAGGATTTTTTTACATTTTCTCACTTTTCTGTTTGTTTGATAAATAAAATCACAGATATTATGAATTGAGATTTTTAGTGATAACTATAGGATTGACGGCACTTGTGACACGGTTTAATTTCATTCGACATCTGATAAATTTGATCTGCGGTCAGAACACATGATTCCATGGTCACGAGTAACTGGCGTGGTAATCGGATCTCAATTATAATTCCTTGATTATTAACCTCGCGCACGATTTCTCTCGGACCATGCGCGATTGATTATTTTGTCCTGAACATTTTAGTCGACATTTGATTTAGTTGAATTTAGACAAATTCCGTTCGCTACTCGAGCACTCGACTAGAGAACAATTTAATCAAGAATTTGTAGATGCGATGTCCTGGTTGACAGAAGGGGATTAAATTATTTTACACTGAAATCTTAGTCGTCGAGTTCTTCTTAATCTATTCGGGATAAAATCATCCGAGTGAGTCGGGCTTCCAAATTCGTATTCGCGCGAGCGACGAATTTTAAATAATCATCGGATGCACCGATTTTCAGAACAAATATGTTCCGAACAGCACGAAAATTTAGGAAGAGCCCGGACGATTAAAAACAAAAACGACGTCGCACTGGCGACAGACGAAACAGATGCGATATAAAAATCACGATAGACGAAGAGGATTAAAATTTAGTATCTGTTTTATCCACTGATATTAAGGGCTTAAATTCATACTCGTTGTCGAGCGGAATATAAACACCTGGGGTGTTACATTCTCCCAAGCTCAATTTGCTTTTAAGTACCTATGCTCATTTCTCACATTAGATGATGTTAGTTTAAACAATATGAGTTGAGCATTTAATCACCAAAACAATATAGAAATGATCCAAAGGCATATTTTCCTTTCAATCTCCCCCTTTTTGGTGATTCATACCAACACATCAAAAGCAACTCAAAATGCACTAACATATCCAAATGCGAGCTAAAAGGTGCAAATTGATGTCAAACTCAAAACCAATAGAATTATCATAGGTTTTGGTATATTTGGGTCATTTTGCCACCACTTGGTTTGTTTCGCAAAACAAATTCATTTTCCTATCTCTATGATGTTTTGGCAAATCAAAATATCTTTCAAGACTAGTTTTGACCAAAAGCTAGAAACTCCCCCTTTTCCCATAATCAAATTTCTCCCCGCAAGAGAGCAGTTTTTGCAATAAGAGGGTTTTGATCAAAAACCAAGTATACTTACACTAAAATTTTGAAAGTTCACAAGTGGTAGCTGATCCAGTTGCTTTGGCCTTAATTTCTCCCCCTTTGGCATTAAGCACCAAAATAGAAAAACTAGTGGCCTTTTAACCCCCATTGCCTTACAAAAGTTGCAACAAAAAACCAAGGGCAATGAAGGAACACAATAGTGACTTGGAATAAGATACATTGATACTGTAATACAGTGGAAGCCTTTTCTTTGTCCAAGTCCATAGTTTCCCTTTCAATCCACCTTCGAGACTATATCAAAATCACTCAAGCAAACATATTAGTCCCAAAGGGTCAAGTTGTAGCATATCCTCCCCCTAAATATATGCATCAGTTGCACAAGGACTTGTGAGGTCCGGGGATGACATTGCACAACCTGAGCACCAAATTAAGCAAGTAAAGACAATAATGCTCAAAAGAATATGATCAAAGGCATAAAGACACATGTATGCTATGGATCAATCTAAGTTTTGTGAATCTAAGACATTTAGCTCACTACGCAGCCTGCAAAACATTTTATCATCTAAAGGCTTAGTGAAGATATCAGCTAGCCGGTTCTCGGTGCTAATATGGCAAACATCGATATCTCCCCTCTATTGGTGGTCTCTCAAAAAGTGATGTCGGATGTCCATGTGCTTAGTGCGGCTGTGTTCAACAGGATTATTCGCCAAGTGGATTGCACTCTCATTATCACATAGGAGTGGGTCTTTGATAAGATTGTAGCCAAAGTCCTGAAGGGTTTGCCTCATCCAAAGTAGTTGCGTGCAACACTGGCCTGCGGCAACATACTCAGCCTCAGTGGTGGATAGGGCAACAGATGTTTGTTTCTTCGAGCTCCAAGGCACCAGGGACCTTCCCAAAAACTGACAAGTCCTCGATGTGCTCTTCCTATCAACCTTGCACCCGGCATAGTCGGAATCTAAATATCCGATTAAGTCAAAGGTAGACCCCTTTGGATACCAGATCCCAAAGCAAGGCGTATGAACTAAATATCGAAGAATTCGCTTCACGGCCACAAGGTGCCATTCCTTGGGGTTGGATTGAAATCTAGCACACTTGCATACACTAAGCATTATATCCGGTCTATTAGCACAAGGATAAAGTAATGAACCTATCATAGACTGGTATGCCTTTTGATCAACGGACTTACCTCCCTTGTCGAGGTCCAAGTGTCCGTTGGTTCCCATTGGCGTCTTAGCGGCCTTTGTGTCCTTCATCCCAAACTTTTAAGGAAGTCTTGAGTGTACTTCGTTTGGGAGATGAATGTTCCTTCCTTAAGTTGCTTCACTTGAAATCCAAGGAAGTAGTTCAATTCGTCCATCATTGACATCTCAAATTTCTGCATCATTACCGTGCTAAACTCTTCACAAGCCTTTTGGTTAGTAAAACCAAATATTATGTCATCGACATATATTTGGCACACAAACAAATCACCATTGCAAGTCTTAGTAAAAAGAGTAGGATTAGCATTCCCGACCTTGAAAGCATTGGAAATAAGAAAATCTCTAAGGCATTCATATCATGTTCTTGGAGCTTGTTTAAGCCCATAGAGCGCCTTAGAGAGCTTATAAACATGGTTGGGATACCTATCGTCCTCGAAGCTAGGGGTTGCTCCACATACACCTCCTCCTTGATTGGTCTGTTGAAGAAAACGCTCTTCACGTCCATTTGAAACAACTTAAAAGAATGGTGAGGAGCATAGGACAATAAAATGTGAATCGACTCGAGCCTTGCTACAAGAGCAAAAGTCTCCTCAAAATCCAAACCTGTGACTTGGGCATATCTTTTTGCCACAAGTCGAGCCTTGTTTCTTGTCACCACCTCATATTCGTCTTGTGTGTTGCGGAACACCCACTTGGTTGCCACAATGTTTTGCTTTGGACATGGCAATAGTCTCCACACTTCATTTCGTTTGAAGTTGTTGAGCTCCTCCTGCATTGTCAATACCCAATCTGGATCCTACAAGGCTTCTTCTACCCTGAAAGGCTCAATAGAAGAAACAAAGGAGTAATGCTCACAGAAATTAGCTAGTAATGAATGAGTAGTTACTCCCTTGCTGATGTCACCAAGGATTTGATCCACCAGATGATTCCTTTGTATGGTGGCCCAGACTTGAGTTGAAGGTGCCTGTGGTACTTCTTCCTCCTTTTCTTTTTCTTCTTGTGCTCCCCCTTGATCCATGCCTTCATCTTAAGGTACTTGTTCCTCACCTTGAGTTGGGGTTGCACCATTGTTGAGGAAGAATGTTGATCTTGTTCCTGTTGTTCTTGAGGTCGCACATCACCTATTGTCATAGTTCTCATTATGTTCGTTGGAACCTCATCTTCATCTATATCATCAAAATCAACTTGCTCTCTTGGAAAGCCATTAGTCTCATCAAATACAATGTCACTAGCGACTTCAACTAAACCCGAAGATTTGTTGAAGACCCTATATGCCTTTGTATTTGGATCATAACCTAGTAAAAAACCTTCTACAGCTTTGGGAGCAAACTTTGAATGTCTACCTCTCTTAACCAAGATGTAGCATTTGCTTCCAAATACACGAAAGTATGAAACATTGGGTTTGTTACCGGTTAGGAGCTCATATGTTGTCTTCTTGAGGATGCGATGAAGGTAGAGGTGATTTAAGGCATGGCAAGCCGTATTCACAGCTTTCGACCAAAACTGCTCTAACATCTTGTTTTCTCTCAGCATCATCCTTGCCATGTCGATGAGCGTCCTGTTCTTCCTCTTTACTACACCATTTTGTTGTGGCATGTAGCGAGCAGAGAACTCATGCTTAACCCTTCCTCCTCAAGATACTCTTCTACTTGCTTGAATTCAAATCCATTTTCGCTCCTGCTCTTCTTAACTTTAAGCTCAAATTCATTTTGGGCTCTCCTTAATATATTTTGGGTTTCTGATTTATCCTGCAAAAAGAATACCCAAGTGAAGCGAGAAAAATCATCAACAATTATAAGACCATACTTACTTCCCTGATGCTAAGGTAAGCAATGGGTCCGAAGAGATCCATATGAAGAAGTTCCAGTGGTCTTGATGTCGTCATCACGTTCTTGCTTGGATGATTTGTTCCCACCTGCTTCCCTGCCTGACATGCTGTACAAGGTCTGCCTTTCTCAAAATAGTCATTTGTTAGTCCTAACACATGTTCTCCCTTTAGAAGCTTATGAAGGTTCTTCATTCCAACATGTGCTAGATGACGGTGCCAGAGCCAGCCCTAATTAGTCTAGCAATTAAACATGCATCTAGATCATCATTCTCTTTAGTAAAATCAACAAAATAAAGCTTGTCGTCTAATACTCCTTTAAAATCTAATGAACCATCACTTTTTCTAAAGACAGATACATCAATGTTTGTAAATAAGCAATTATAACCTATATGCCATAATTGGCTTACAGAAAGTAAATTATAACCAAGCGATTCCACTAAGAACACATTAGAAATTGAATGCTCGGTGGTGATGGCTACTTTACCCAGCCCTCTGACCTTGCCTTGATTACCATCTCGAAAAATGTTCATTTCTTGTGAATCCTTGTTCCTGACGTAGGAGGTGAATGTCTTCTTCTCCCCCGTCTTGTGGTTTATGCATCCGCTGTCAATAATGCAACTTGTGCCCCCGGATGCATAAACCTGCAAGGTAATTTAAGCTTGGGATTTAGGTACCCAACTCTTGCTGGGTCCTACAAGGTTAGTCACATAAGATTTTGGAATCCAAATGCAAGTCTTACCTCCCTTGCATTTAGGCCCCACATTTCTAGCAACAACTTTATCATTTTTACAATGTAGCACATATGAGGCATCATAGGTACGATAAAGCATAGTTGGGCCATTAGATGCATTTTTAGGCGCATGAGAGACATGATGAACATGGCGCCCAAGTCTACTCCTACCATGAACATATGAAAAGCTAGAAGATGCAAACATGGCATGAGAATCATGACGCATAGGTAAAACATCACGATCATGACAACCATCATGATGAACAACATGAGAAACATTAGAAGCATTCTTAACATGAGCATACAAATAAGCATGGTTCTTCTTATCATGAAAAGAATGTGAACTACTAGCCAAGGGTGCCTTCCCTTTCTCCTTGATGAGATTGGAGGTCCTTTAGCTTGTTAAGTTCTTGGTTTCCTTTTGGAAACCAAGTCCATCCTTAATGGAGGGATGTCTACCAATGGTGTAGGCATCCCTAGCAAATTTTATCTTCTCACATCCATTTTTGCAGATTTTAAGTTGAGCATTAAGATTGGCAACTTCATCATTCAACTTAAGAATAGTAGAAGAATGATCATTGCATGCATCTGTAGGATTACGGGGATGCTACACTAGCGCAAAACAAAATTTTCAACCCCATAATACCAAGAACTACTGCGGTTATAGGTCATGGAATTACCACTAGACGCGCAGAGCAGCGGAAGACGTCTCGATGTAGACGAACGCGTCGAGCAGTGCCGTGCAGTCGCCGGCTGTTGGTGACTTGTTCTCAAATGCTTCGGATTAAGAACAAGGCAACATAAAAAGTGTTAAATGATAAGGTCCTTCGTCCTTTGAAACATTATTTCCCTTCGGGATATAATGTGCTCCGGACGAAGGTCACAAACAATATATCTTCGTAAGCACAATAAGCTATGACGAAGGACTTATACGCGACATAAAAAATAATATAAACATTTAAATCTCATCACAATATCATTTCTATTTTATTATTGCATAACAATAGAAATGACTTTAGATTACAAGTGTACCTTCGGATTGCAGAAAGACAAAAGTACAAGGATGACGCAAAAGCAAATGCCAAATCAGCGTGAACAGTACGGGAGTACTGTTCATCTATTTATAGACGTGGGACGCAGCCCATGTAAAATTACATTCATGCCCATTACATTTGTTAATGACTTATGGGGAATCTGTCAAGGCCTAAGTAGTCTTTTCATCTTTAAGTCGGTTCCCCTTTCTGCTATCGCGACGAAGCTTTCCTACGCACAGCTTCGGCTGTGCACCACCCTTCGTACAGCTCGGTAATCAGCCCGTCCTTCATCTCAATCCCCCTTCGTCTGGCTTAGGCTTCGTCCTGACCGTACTCCATGTTCATAATTCTGAGTCCGAAGATACCTGTTCATATAATCCACTTGGAAAACATTGTCAAATCATGTTTTTGAGGACCTTCGAAGGACGAAGGCCCCCAACAGTAGCCCCTCGCAATATTAATTTGTTAATGATAAATTCAGATTGCGATATGGACGAAGGCCTTAAGCCGAAGGTCCGAAAAAACACCTTCCCTTTGCTAGAATAGCAAAAGTCACTGACACGCGGGACCACACAGTTTCCGTTATATCGAGTGTATAAATAGGGGCCCGCCACAATTTGTTTGGTACGCTTTCTTGCCATCTGCTCCCGTTTACTAAATTTTTAGCTCTTGCGCACTAAGATTTACTGATCTTTTGGTTTTGAAGCTTTGGCCTTGAAAACAGTTTTTTAGTGTTTCCGAAGATGTCTAAAGAGAAGAAGGTCACTGCTGAGATGAAGCTGAGTCTCGACGAAGAGAAGAACTTGGGGTTCCTTATAGCGATGGCGGAGACCAATACGGAAAAAATCACCAAGGAGATTCTGGAAGGTTTGTCTGAAGATACTGGTGACAGTGACAGTTATGATGCAGAAAGCTGTGGGGGAGAGTCCGAAGATCGACCATGGCGGCCAAGTCACACGGTTTTCGGGAAAACCACTGTTAAGCAGAGTCATATTGACAATATGAGGGGGAGATATTTTCGAGATATATCTATTGTGAGGGCTGATGCTGGAGAAAAAACTTCTCCCACCCCCGAAGAAGATGAAGTCGTAATCTTCCGAAGCTTTCTCAAGGCTGGGCTTCGATTCCCCCTAAGCAGCTTTGTTGTCGAAGTCCTGAAGACATTTCAAATCTACCTTCATCAAATTACTCCTGAAGCTATTATTAGAATGGGGATCTTTGTCTGGGCTGTAAGAAGCCAAGGTTTAGAACCAAATGCTAAAAGCTTTTGCAACATTCATGAGTTGTTATATGAGACGAAGCCCTGGGGGAAAGAACAATATCACAACAACTTTGGTTGTTACAGCTTCGGTGCCCGCACCGGGTCAAGCTGCCCCGTGCCAACCTTTCGGAAGAGGTGGCCCGGTGCCTGGATGACAGAATGGTTTTATGTAAAGAATGACTTGACAGCGCAGGAAGATATTAAAAGTATCATTATGCGTCCTATTTGGCAACGCTTCGGTCTCCGAAAACCGAAGATTGAAATGGATGAAGCAGCCGAAGAATGCCAAAGAGCCTTCGGCGTAATCTGCTCTTTTATTAGGACAAGGGACTTGGTCCAAGAGCATATTGCCTACAGGGTGTGGCCACTTGCAGGAAAGTGGGAAATGCCGAAGGAGACCATCAAAGAGTCCGACAAAGGCGGACTGGTCAGACTGAATACACATTCAAATACGGGGATAAGTTTGTTGAACCTGATGATGACTGGTTAAAAAGCATTGAAACATTAAGTGACGAACTGCTCGGGGTATATTCGAAGGCCGAGAACACTGCATTGTCGGCAGCCTTCGGAGGCCGAAAGAAGAAAAGGCTCAACCGGGTATTTGATGCAATCGGGTTTGTCTACCCTGACTACCATTATCCGGTGCCGGGCCGCAAAAGAAAAAATACTTCTCCTGCAACAGAAGTTGCCACAAGTGCTTCTAGTGAGCCAGCGCCGCAAAGAAAAAAGATGAAGGTGCTCACCCACCGGGCACGTTTTATTGAGCCGGCCACAGTGCCCGAATTTACCGGTGAAGTTTCCTTGGCCACTGAAACTACAGAGCCAGCTCCAGGGCCGAAGATCGAAGAAAAAACTGAAGCACCTTCAGCTGAGAAGGCAGAGAAACCGAGAATTGAAGGACCAAAAATATTGGAAATCTTAAGTCCTTCAGCAAGTGTTGAGACAATAAAAAATCAAAAGGGTCCATTGGTGACTCCGAAAAGAAAAAGAATGGTGAACGTGCTAGATGTTTTGGAGACAATTAAGTCTTCAAGTATAACCCCAAAGAAGACTGCTGAACTTGCTGAAGCGTCTACTGAAGCTTTAGTTGCTGAAGCTTCGAAGCAACAACCTGAAGCTGAAGCTGGGCCTTCAGAGCCCACCAAGGAACAATCTTTGGAAACCGAAAAAATAAAAATATCAGAACCAGTTTTGGTTGAAGAAATTGACACTGCCGCCCCCGAAGCTCCTTCCAACATATGCGATTACATCGTGCGACATGCTTCGGGGAAGAAATTATCTGAAGAAGAGACTTATGAAGCCAATCACTATGCCAGAGAGTTAAAATATCCGAAGGGGGCAGTAGTGTTCAATGGGACAAACGAAGATGATTTCCTATACTGTCTCCCTGACAATAAAGAGTTATCTGTCTGCCGGGAGATGGCTAGGAGTATGGGGTTTCCGAAGCTTGAAGCTGGACTATGCGCTATGACGAAGGAGGATCTCGCGGATAGTCTTGCGTATAATAGCCTGAAGGTACGGGAATTGAACGTTTGAAAAATTTTATAATTCGTAATTCATTCTTTTATTCTTATATGGATTCTTTTTCGTATAGGGTTTAATTCTAAGCAACGCATTAAGAGCACAAAAGAGTGCCGAAGACGAGAGCTATGAAATTGCGTTCAACAATTTACGATCAGAAGTTATTAAGCTGAGAAACGAAGCTCTAGAAAAAGATAAAATTCTGCTTACATTAGTAGACAAGATAAAAAAGGACGAAGCTGCTGCAAAGGTTCAGGCCGAAGCTCACAGACGCGAAATTAAAGATCTTCAGAAGCAATTGGCCCGGGCGAAAGAAGAACGCATACTTGAAGAAACAAGACGGGAATGTAGCGACCAATGGGCTGATCATTTGGAAGGAACCGTTGAAGAGCTTCGGTCTTCTAAGAAAAGATGCTACGAAAAATCCTTGGAATGTGTAAAGAAAATAAAAACCAGCTTCGCCAGCGTTGGCGCATTCTCTAGTGAAGAGAATTTCTCAAGAGGCAATCCCGAAGGTCCAATGGAATGGATCAGCCACGAAGCAGAGGCCTTCGAGGAAATCCTGAGTAGCCGCGGTGACATCTGCGCTTTTTCGGGCGCCAGAGGAGTTGCTACTGTTTTGGACAGAAAAGGTTGTGAGCATGTAAAATCCTTAGCTCAGTCCGAAGCTGCCTTGTCCTCCGAAGACATCAAAGACCCCTCGGCCGAAGCAAGCATGGTTGGCGGAAAATTCTTTACTGATATCTGGGACAACGGCGGCCGAGGAATGGCGCAAGAAATTATTCAAAAGAGTGAAAAAGGCATCCATGATGCTAGGAAAGTGACAGAAGTTGCCGAAAAAAGTACAAAGCCCGAAGGGCAAATAGGTATTAATTAGTCATCCTTATTGTGTTGTAATTTTTAATTTCAAACTTTGTTCGCGGTCTGTGATAGTAATGTAGACATATTCTCTTCCCTCAGATCCTGCTAGATCGTCTGCTGACCCTCACACGAAAGGGGATGACGAAATTAAACAAATGGCCGAAGCTATCATGGATAAAGTTGTTGAACAACTTCTAAATGAGGTTGCCGAAGTAGTACTAAGAGAAGACTAGATGTTATTAGAAAAAACATTTGAAATGTGGTCTATGTAATATTTTGTACATTTGAATGTAATAAACAAGTTTCTTTTCATTATTCAATTCTTTACGATGCATGAAATTCTACATACATACCATTTTTGAGCCTTCGGCGAAAAAACACCTTCCCTTCTTTTCATGCTTCATGAAGAAGACATTCTCCTTTAATACTATTCTGATGAAGCACATCCACACTTCGTGAAAATATTCTCCGAAGCTGTATTCCGAAGATCAACATTGTATTCCCTCGTGACTTTGCACGATTTTCATTTTCTCAAAGCGTCCTTTCGAAGGTTGATACTGTGTCCCCTTCTTTTGCCATATGCAACATGATGTATGATGCTTATGCTATGCAAAATGATGTGATGATGCTATGTTATGTGGATGATATTTGTTCCGAAGATACACACATATCCTCATAAAACACAAAATATCTTTATATCAGCGCTGACTTTTCGCTGTAAAGCTCTGCATTCCCTTAGGAACGTCTTTGGAGCTTCTTCGCCTTTTACTTAGGCGGTATCAGCGTTGACTTTTCGCTGTAAGCTCTGCATTCCCTTAGGAACGTCTTTGGAGCTTCTTCGCCTTTTACTTAGGCGGTATCAGCGTTGACTTTTCGCTGTATGCTCTGCATTCCCTTAGGAACGACTTTGGAGCAGAAAACTTACACTGCGCTCCCTTTGGAACGACTTTTTGTGACTTCAGCAACTTACTCTGCGTTCCTTAGAACGACTTTTTGTGGCTTCGAAGGATTTTTTAATAATTCGAAGGTCCTTCTTGTTATCGCAAATTTTTAAGCTTCAGCAAATTAAGCCTGTGGAGAAAATAGGTTTTCCTCGTGACCAACAATGAAATTATTACATGAAAACTAACAGTGTTCTTTGTTGCACAGAAAATAGAAGTGAATAGAAAAGACTGCTATCAAAGGTAGGATATGTGTCAATAAATGTGCTTCGACTCTGGCACAATGCTATTGACTGTGCGAGCTTCGGACTGTTCTCTGAAGTCCCTTTGGTGTGGAGCATATTGGCTCCCTTCTGGCTGTTGACCTTGTTGCAGTGGAGGTGGAGGCGGAGGTTGTTGCCAGGAAGCTTGAGGTTGACTCGCCGAAGCTACAGAAACTGCAGGGTGGTTGTCTATGTATTGTGGGATGTAAGGCGGATGGTACGAAGCAGTATGCATGACCTGCTTCGGCTGAGCTTGTTGTGCTACAGCTTCGGCTATTTCCTTTTGCTTCTGGATCGTAACATGGCACATCCTGGTGGTATGGCCCTTATTTTCTCCACAGAACAAGCAAAACATTTTCCTTGGTTGATCTCCAAATCTTCCGCCGAAGCCCCTAGCGCTTCTGCCTCTTGGAGCTGGTGGCCGGAAGAAACTTTGCTGTTGCCCCGAAGCCTGTGAGGAACACTGCGGCCTGCTCTGCTGACTCCCCTTATCATCATTTTGAGTAGAGTTGTGGATGGACCTAACATGCTTCGGATAGAATCTTCCTCCGAAGCCCCTGGTCATTTCAGAAAACCTGAAAGCCTCCTCCCTTCTTTGGCGAAAATCATTGTCGGCACGAATATACTCGTCCATCTTCTGGAGCAATTTCTCCAAAGTTTGAGGAGGCTTCCTAGCAAAGTATTGAGCTGAAGGTCCAGGCCGAAGTCCCTTGATCATGGCTTCAATGACAATTTCGTTGGGCACCGTTGGTGCCTGCGCCCTCAAACGCAAGAACCTTCTGACATACGTCTGAAGGTATTCTTCATGATCCTGAGTGCATTGGAACAGGGCTTGAGCAGTGACCGGCTTCGTCTGAAACCCTTGAAAGCTGGTTAACAACATGTCCTTCAGCTTTTGCCATGAAGTGATCGTTCCCGGTCGAAGGGAGGAATACCAGGTCTGAGCAACATTCCTGACAGCCATAACAAAAGACTTTGCCATGACTGCAGCATTGCCACCATACGAAGATACTGTTGCTTCGTAGCTCATCAGAAACTGCTTCGGGTCTGAATGGCCATCGAACATGGGCAGCTGGGGCGGCTTGTAGGACGGAGGCCAAGGTGTAGCCTACAGCTCAGCGGACAGGGGAGAAGCATCATCGAAAACAAAATTTCCATGATGGAAATTGTCATACCAGTCATCTTCGTTGAAGAAGCCCTCCTGATGAAGGTCTTTTTGTTGAGGCCTTCTGTTCTGCTCATCGTGAGTAAGATGACGAACTTCTTCAGAAGCTTCGTCTATCTGCCTCTGCAGCTCAGCTAGCCTGGCCATCTTTTCCTTCTTCCTCTGCACCTATTGATGAAGCATCTCCATATCCCTGATCTCTTGGTCTAGCTCATCCTCCTGAAGCGTCGGGCTGACGGCCTTCCTCTTCTGGCTTCGGGCCTCCCGAAGAGAGACAGTCTCCTGGTTGGGGTCCAGCGGTTGCAGAGCTGTAGCCCCAGTCGCTGAAGCTTTCTTCGGCGCCATAGCGAGGGTCTATGGCTTCCGAAGGTGTTCAAAAAACTCAAAGTGGAAGTGAGTTCACCGGAGGTGGGCGCCAATGTTGGTGACTTGTTCTCAAATGCTTCGGATTAAGAACAAGGCAACATAAAAAGTGTTAAATGATAAGGTCCTTCGTCCTTTGAAACATTATTTCCCTTCGGGATATAATGTGCTCCGGACGAAGGTCACAAACAATATATCTTCGTAAGCACAATAAGCTATGACGAAGGACTTATACGCGACATAAAAAATAATATAAACATTTAAATCTCATCACAATATCATTTCTATTTTATTATTGCATAACAATAGAAATGACTTTAGATTACAAGTGTACCTTCAGATTGCAGAAAGACAAAAGTACAAGGATGACGCAAAAGCAAATGCCAAATCAGCGTGAACAGTACGGGAGTACTGTTCATCTATTTATAGACGTGGGATGCAGCCCATGTAAAATTACATTCATGCCCATTACATTTGTTAATGACTTATGGGGAATCTGTCAAGGCCTAAGTAGTCTTTTCATCTTTAAGTCGGTTCCCCTTTCTGCTATCACGACGAAGCTTTCCTGCGCACAGCTTCGGCTGTGCACCACCCTTCGTACAGCTCGGTAATCAGCCCGTCCTTCATCTCAATCCCCCTTCGTCTGGCTTAGGCTTCGTCCTGACCGTACTCCATGTTCATAATTCTGAGTCCGAAGATACCTGTTCATATAATCCACTTGGAAAACATTGTCAAATCATGTTTTTGAGGACCTTCGGAGGACGAAGGCCCCCAACACCGGCGTCCTTCACGTCCTCGCACGGTTCGTCCAAGTGCTCCAGATGCAGCACCTCCGAGGTATCCACACGTACAGGGAGGAAGCGCCACGTACCGAACTGCTAGGTTCGCGACGGTGGCTTGGCGAGGGCGAGAGGCGAGCGGCGGCTGCTGGTTTGCAGGTGGCGAATTAGGTTATCTCTTAACCGCACCCCCGCCCCTCATTATATAGGCGTTATGGTGGGCTTCTGACGCCGAGGCCCATCATTAACCCTAAAGCCCAGTCTAATTTCGGATCTAATCCGAATTAGGCTTCCTTCCCCTTAAGTGTGTGACCCTATAGGTTCACGTACAAATAGACATAGCCCGAGTACTCTTACTTGGTCCAATAATTGACAGCGGCCTCTAGCAAGACATGTCAACTCCTATGTGTACGTAAAGATAATATCAGACGAACCATTGCGACATTACGTACATGCTGTTCCCTTTGTCTCATGATATTTGGTCTGGCTCTAAGCTGACCTCTCTTTCTCGATACTGTGAATTGGAATCCTTTCAATGGTTAACTCTTAACCCTAGCACGGCCATGCATTTCTTGATCCAATCACTCGAGGGGCCCAGAGATATCTCTCTCACAAAGAGAGGGACAAATTCCATCTTGACTGACCATGCCTCATAGCATGCTTCCTGACAAACCCAAAACTACCTTTATAACTACCCAGTTACGAGATAGCGTTTGATAGTCCCTAAGTAAGTCAATTCACATCTTGAGAACATGCGACAATCTCAGGTCTAAGGATACAGTATTCATGTTGCAAGAAGAGAACTATATTACAATATCTCACGTTGGGTCGGTCCAGCCTCATGTCATACATGCGCCCACATTATTAATTTAACATCTCCATGTTCATGACTTGTGAAATGTAGTCATCAACTAATACATGTGCTAGTCATCGACTCTGACTAGGGACATCATTTAGAATAACCATATAAGTAAAGAATCTCACAAACAATTCACATAATTGCTAATCAATACAAGGTGCCTTCCATGGATATTCAATTAAGCAATATATATATCATGGATACAAAGAAATATGCTCATCTCTATGATTATCTCTAGGGCATATTTCTAACAGTCTCCCACTTGCACTAGAGTTAATCTAGAAGATATCTAATACCCATAGATCTCACGTGTGCCTCATGCTTAGGTTGTGGAAGAGGTTTTGTCAAAGGATCAGCAACATTCAAATCTGTATGTATTTTGCATATCTTTATCTCACCCCGCCTAATGAATTCCCGTATGAGGTGAAACTTCCGCAGTACGTGTTTGTTTTTCTGGTGGTTCCTTGGCTCCTTAGCTTGCGCAATAGCCCCATTGTTGTCACAGTAGAGGTTCAATGGGCTAGATGCATTAGGAAACACACCAAGCTCGATGAGGAACTTTCTTATCCAAACACCTTCCTTCGCAGATTCAGAAGCTGCAATGTACTCGGCTTCTGTTGTAGAATCAGTCACAGTCTCCTGTTTGGAACTCTTCCAACTAACAGCACCACCATTTATTGTGAACACAAAACCTGATTGCGATTTTAACTCGTCTGGGTCAGTTTGGAAGCTAGCATCGGTGTAACCAGTTACAACGAGCTCCTCCTTACCCCCATATACCAGGAACATATCTTTAGTCCTTCTTAAGTACTTAAGAATGCCTTTTACCGCTGTCCAGTGATCCTCACCTGGATCAGCCTGGTATCTACTCGTAGCACTTATAGCGTATGAAACATCTGGGCGTGTACTTATCATGGCATACATGATTGAACCAATTGCTGAGGCGTATGGTACCTTACTCATGCGCTCCCGCTCATTAGCCGTTGCAGGACATTGCATCTGGCTAAGGTGTTTACCATGTGACATAGGTATGAACCCTTTCTTGGACTGTTCCATGTTGAACCGTTTCAAAACCTTGTCAATGTATGTATCTTGACTTAATCCTATAAGCCTCTTCGACCTATCTCTATAGATCCTTATGCCCAAAATATATGCTGCTTCCCCTAAGTCCTTCATAGAAAAACTCTTTTTCAGTGAAGCCTTGACGGACTCCAGCATAGGAATGTCATTCTCAATCAATAATATGTCATCCACATACAAGATCAGAAATACAACAGCGCTCCCACTTTCCTTCTTGTAAACACAAGCTTCTTCTTCATTCTGATGAAAACCAAGCCCTTTGATCACTTCATCAAAACGAATGTTCCAACTCCGAGATGCTTGCTTCAACCCATAAATGGATTTCTGAAGTTTGCATATCTTTCCAGCATTGATCGGATCGACAAAACCCTCGGGCTGTATCATATACACGTCCTCATCTAGGTTTCCATTAAGGAAAGCTGTTTTGACATCCATCTGCCAAATCTCATAATCGAAATATGCGGCAATAGCTAGAATGATCCGAATAGATTTAAGCATCGCTACTGGCGAGAATGTCTCGTCATAGTCAACTCCTTGAACTTGTCGAAAACCCTTTGCAACAAGTCGAGCCTTATAGATGTGAACATTTCCATCCATGTCTTTCTTCTTCTTATAGATCCATTTGCATTCTATAGGTCTAACACCATCAGGCGGGTCAACCAAGTTCCAAACTTGATTTTCTCCCATGGAATCTATCTCGGATCTCATGGCGACATGCCATTTCTCGGAATCTGGGTCCATCATCGCTTCTGAATATGTTGCAGGTTCGTCGTTGTCTAACAACAACACTTCCCCATTGCCCAACAATAGCACTTCTCCTCGTGCCTCGCGAAGCCTTGCTGACCTTCGTGGTTGTGGTGGTGTTTCTCTTGCCATAGACGTCTCAACTTGTTCTGCTACATTAGCATCACTTGTTGAATCTTGTCCCACTGGCTCATCCTGAACTTCTTCAAGATACACCTTTTGTTTACTTTTCTCTCTTTTGAGAAACTCTTTCTCTAAGAACACACCGTTTCGGGCGACAAACACTTTTCCCTCTGACCGGTGGTAAAAGTAATATCCTAAAGTTTCCTTTGGATATCCCACGAACATGCACTTGTCCGATTTTGGAGTGAGTTTATCCGACTGTAGTCGCTTGACGTAAACCTCACAACCCCAAATCTTCAGAAAAGACAAGCTGGGAGTCTTCCCAGTCCACATCTCATATGGTGTCTTAACTACGGACTTAGACGGTACCCTATTTAGTGTGAAAGCTGCTGTTTCTAGAGCGTATCCCCAAAACGACAAAGGTAGGTCCGACTGGCTCATCATTGATCGAACCATATCCAATAAAGTCCGATTACGTCGCTCAGACACGCCATTCCTCTGAGGCGTTCTAGGCGGCGTAAGCTGTGGAACAATTCCACAACTCTTTAGATGATTGCTAAACTCATGACTCAAATATTCACCACCACGATCTGATCGCAGTGCTTTATTTTCTTGCCACGCTGATTTTCTACTTCATTCTGAAACTCTTTGAACTTTTCTAAGGATTCAGATTTGTGTTTCATTAAGTAGACATACCCATATCTACTAAAATCATCAGTGAAGGTTATGAAGTATTGGAATCCTCCCCTAGCTGTCGTACTCATTGGTCCGCACACATCAGTATGTATGAGTTCCAATAAATCTAATGTCCTCTCCGGTAAACCCGTGAAAGGCGCCTTGGTCATCTTACCAAGTAAGCAAGCTTCACATGTCTCGTATGATTCAAAATCAAACGAAGTTAAAAGCCCATCAGAATGAAGCTTCTTCATGCGATTCTCACTTATATGACCCAAACGACAGTGCCACATGTAGGTAGGACTTAAATCATTAGGCCGAGGCCTTTTAGCACTAATATTACAGATAGGTGCATCATCAATATTTAAAATGAATAACCCATTCATAATGGATGCAAAAGCCACAAACATGCCATTCTTAGAGATCACACAACCATTGTTTTCACTCGCAAATGAATAACCATCCTTCATCAAACATGAAGGAGACATAATGTTTCGACTCATACTAGGAACTAGATAACAATTATTTAACTCCAAAATAAATCCTGATGGGAGGTGGAGTTGCATCGTCCCGACGGTCAACGCAGCAACTCTTGCATTATTGCCTACCCGGAAATCAACTTCTCCTCTTTTCACGCTTCTACTTCTTATCATTCCCTGCATCGAATTGCAAATATGGGCAACCAATCCGATATCAAATACCCAAGAATTAATATAAGAATCAGCAAGAAAAATTTATGTAATGTGAATAGCAAGTGTACCTGCTGCGGCTGTACCCTTACCGCCGCGATCCTTAATAGAGGCCAAGTACTGCTTGCAATTCCTTTTCCAGTGACCAAGTTCTTTGCAATAAAAGCACTCTGCATCTGCAGCTGGTCCAGCCTTGGGCTTTTGATTTGGCTTGGATACTGTATCCTTTGCCTTGCTCTTCTTCTTTTGAGTTTTACCCTTCTTCTTAAAGTTGGGTTTGTTTTGGACCGCCATCACATGGCCGCTGCTGCCAGCGCTTTTCTTTATGTCCCCCTCTGCAGTTTTCAGCATGCCACATAGTTCATTGAGGCCCCTCTCCGCCCCATGCATATGGTAGTTCGTGATGAAGTTTCCATAGCTGGGCGGAAGAGATGCCAAAATGAAGTCAGTGGCCAACTCTTGGCTTATTGGGAAGCCTAGCTTCTCCAACCTCTGACTGTAACCAACCATTTTGATTACGTGTGGCCCAACTGCTGTGCCTTCTGCTAGCTTGCATTCCAGAAAGGCTTTGGACACATTGAACCTTTCAGTCCTAGCCTGAGTCTGGAACATATCTTTGAGCGCCACGATCATATCGTGTACCTCATGGTTTGTCTCAAACTGCATCTGCAGCTCAGGCTCCATGCAAGCAAGCATTAGGCAACTCACTTCAAGATTAGTATCCATTGCTTTCTTGTAAGCGGTTTTAGCTGCAGCAGTTGCATTTTCACCAGGATCCTCTGGTAGTGGGGTGTCTAGAACGTCTTCCTTTTTTCAGCCCTGAGAACAATTCTCAGGTTACGGATCCAATCCGTATAGTTTGTTCCATTTAACTTATCCTTTTCAAGAATTGATCGCAAAGTAAATGTTGGTGTGCTAGGGGCCATTTATCTACAACAAAATAATGCAAAATACTAAGACAAAAATATCCATGACAGAGTAAATCATATTAAACATTTAATAGTCTACTCCCACTAAAATCAATATCCCTCAATTGATACTTAGTGATTCAGAACCCACAACTAACAAGTCTACTAGTGAGCTTTAGCATCACCGCTAGAAGACAAGGTAGATCGGTAAGCAACTCCTTGCTAATCATATCATATATATGACTCCTGTTGTTGGGTGACATCTCTATGTCTCAGCTCCCAACCTTATGCCTCAAAGTCCTTAACCATTAAGCTGACTTTATTTAAGTTAACCAACCCTTTCTGCAGTTCGTATCCGATACAAACCTATCTAGTCAAGGAAAACTGGTGGCACCCTAATTTCATAGACCCACCACCAATTGTACAAGACTTATGATAGTGCAAGGTTTGGAGAGGCATTAAAGCTTAAACATTTATGAGGGATCGTCCTACTTATAACATCGCACGCAAGGACATATATGCAATATAAACAAGTAGAACAATAAGAATGGCATTCACACAACAGTTGTGATTCGATATGGCTTGCTGTCACATGGTGATCCCCATCTCCAATAATCTGTCCATCACGATGATCTCCATCTCCATGATATAGGTATGCCATCCTCCAGGTGATGAGTCCTTCAAGACCTATCTAACGTATGCTGGTAAACAAATTACATATACGCTTTGGATCATCACATGTTGACACGCAGGTCATTACATTAAATTTGGACAATACATGTGGCTCCAGCCGTATTGCCCTGGTCACGACACGCAGGTCATGAATAATTTATTAACATGCATCATATACACAATAGCCATACCGATCACAAAATGTCCTGCAAAAACAGGTTAGACAAACACGTTTCTATACGTTCGCCACTTCAGCAGATAGCCACGGCGGGAGCCGCCCCCGCGGGTCTCAGGGCAGCGCCCTGAAAACCTCACAGGATTCCATGCATCGTATGTATGGAAATTCCACTAGAAATCTCATGCGGTTGATCAAATCAACCCAAATCCGAGACTTTCGACCCGAAGAAGATTACACTCATGACGTTGATCTGTTACGTCAATCTGCTGGTTGTGTACGCAGTTAGCCCCGATGGTGATTCCAGCCGGTAGGGGCAAGTCGCGCATACAACAGAGAAGGACGAACTGATCTCTCCAGTCATATCCGATGTAATCTACTTCAACCCTTTATTACCAATTGATCTAATCAAACCGTGCATCAAGTAGATCCATCTCATGAACCTAGATCCAGACCTAAAACTACGCACAACCTGGCTCCGATACCACTGTAGGATTACGGGGATGCTACACTAGCGCAAAACAAAATTTTCAACCCCATAATACCAAGAACTACTGTGGTTATAGGTCATGGAATTACCACTAGACGCGCAGAGCAGCGGAAGACGTCTCGATGTAGACGAACGCGTCGAGCAGTGCCGTGCAATTGCCGGCGTCCTTCACGTCCTCGCACGGTTCGTCCAAGTGCTCCAGATGCAGCACCTCCGAGGTATCCACACGTACAGGGAGGAAGCGTCGTGTACCGAACTGCTAGGTTCGCGACGGTGGCTTGGCGAGGGCGAGAGGCGAGCGGCGGCTGCTGGTTTGCAGGTGGCGAATTAGGTTATCTCTTAACCGCGCCCCCGCCCCTCATTATATAGGCGTTATGGTGGGCTTCTGACGCCGAGGCCCATCATTAACCCTAAAGCCTAGTCTAATTTCGGATCTAATCCGAATTAGGCTTCCTTCCCCTTAAGTGTGTGACCCTATAGGTTCACGTACAAATAGACATAGCCCGAGTACTCTTACTTGGTCCAATAATTGACAGCGGCCTCTAGCAAGACATGTCAACTCCTATGTGTACGTAAAGATCATATCAGACGAACCATTGCGACATTACGTACATGATGTTCCCTTTGTCTCACGATATTTGGTCTGGCTCTAAGCTGACCTCTCTTTCTCGATACTGTGAATTGGAATCCTTTCAATGGTTAACTCTTAACCCTAGCATGGCCATGCATTTCTTGATCCAATCACTCGAGGGGCCCAGAGATATCTCTCTCACAAAGAGAGGGACAAATTCCATCTTGACTGACCATGCCTCATAGCATGCTTCCTGACAAACCCAAAACTACCTTTATAACTACCCAGTTACCACTACCGGAATCAATCGCTTTGCCGAGTGCTTGAAGCACTCGGCGAAGCGTTCAAAACACTCGGCAAAAGCTTTGCCGAGTGTTACACTCGGCAAAGAAGGCTCGGTGAACAGTGCATCGGCATAGCCTTCTTTGCCAAGAGCTTTTTATCGGGCACTCGGCAAAGATCTTTGCCGAGTGCCAGAGAGCACTCGGCAAAGAAAAGCAGCCGTTACGGTGTCGAGTGACGGAGACGGCGGCTTTGCCGAGTGTCCCCTGTGACACTCGGCAAAGAAGTTAGTTTTGTCGAGTGTCTTCCGTGCAGCACTCGGCAAAGAATCCATCTTTGCCGAGTGCCGCTTAGGACACTCGGCAAAGAACCCGCCAGGGAGGGTCCCCATGTCAGGTTCTTTGCCGAGTGTCCCAAGCGGCACTCGGCAAAGCCGACCTCTTTGCCGAGTGCCAGGGACGTAACACTCGGCAAAGAACCTAAGCCGGTGCCCAGGTCTGTGCTCTTTGCCGAGTGTTATGACCCGGACACTCGGCAAAGAGCCTCTTTGCCGAGTGTAACACTCGGCAAAGTGACCAGTATATACCTTTTTAATTTGTTTTTTGTATTCCATCCACACAAACAGAAGATATCACATATATATCACATATATACATCACAGATATCATCACAGACATAAATAGCCAACACAAACATAAAACCGTCACCACAAACATAAATATCCATCACAAACATAAGTGTTCAACACAAGTATTAAACACAAACATAAGTCTCAAACGTTGCAAGCTCTCACATAAGTATCAAACACAGACATAAGTATTATACATAAGTTCTGAAGTCTAAAACAATGAAAACACAACACTCATGGAGGTGGGCGGTTTGACCGGGGCTGCGTTGGGCTGAACCCTTCCGGAGGGTTGTTGGATGCTGCCCCAGATTGGCCCTGCACAGAGAAGAGATTGCAAGTGTTATACCAGATGTATTACAAACATCTAACTACAATTTTGATACTCACAGGAGTGTGGAAGAGAGTAGGGTCAACTGGAGGGAACAATGGAGGTGGCGGAGGGATGCCCTGTGCGGCACCAAGGCTCTGCATGTACTGGAACATCTCTGCCATCCTCTGATCAGCCGCCACCCGCTCCGCCATTATCCTCGCCTCCATCTCTTGACGTTCCCTCCTCTCTTCTTCTAGTTGGGTCTGTAATATTACAAGCCAACGTTATAGTAACTCAAAGAGAAGGTATATAACTGTGGCGGAACCGCCCGAATTATTCCATCCTAAGTGCCCAAGTCGCTCCCTTAAAGGTAGCAACACACTTAAATCGGAATAACCCGTCAGTCCCTCGGATCTAGTCCGATAAAGCCACTTATCCAGGATCGAATACCACTAGCTCACTCGAAGGTGAGGCACAGAGAAATACAATAAAACATAATACCACAAATTTATTAAGTATCAATAGTGATTACATTATCGGAGTTTCAGAAATAATAATAATAAATTTTAATGCAGCGGAATAACTAACGGAGAAAACCGAGTAACATGGCGAAGCCTGGCCACGCTACTCCTCTTGGTCCTCTCCTGCGGAAGCAGTAACCCACTCGACCGTCTATCCCGGTGGCAGGGATGAAGGCCAAGTCACACCATCAACCAAATCAAGGAGGTACCTGCAAAAATTATGCCACAAGCAAGGCTGAGTATACTAATACTCAGCTAGACTTACCCGGTGTGAGGAGTCTACTCCTCTACCTCTAGACATGCAGCTGTTTGGCTGAGGGGTTTGGTTTGCCAAAAGCACTAGCTGAGTCTAAAAACAAGTTTTAGCTTTTCAAGTTCTAGAATAGTAATTTATACTAGATGAGAACCTATCTATCCATACATGGTATCAAGCATTATATCAATCAACATCTTTTGCCAGTATCTCATTTCCACTTATTACTCAATGCAGTACAATGGATCAAGCAGTCTCATTAGCTGCGAGAAGCAGACAATTCGAATCGAGTTTTAACCTTGCAAGGTAAACCTAAACACACGACATGTTAGGGCACTCCGTCCCCACACATGTCAACCGTCCCCATCGATCCCCCGTTCGCGGCCAGACCTCACCGCCTTGGCATACAATGCTCCACTGACCCCGGCCGCCGCCGTGCAGTGGCCGCACTTGTACCCACCATATCTAGAATGGGAGACCCAGTCTCAGGACAAGTGAGGGATAAAGTCCGCGCCCGGCTTCACTCAGGTACTAGGTTTACCGGTTACCATATTTCCCGACATGTGTTTAGTACATTCAAACGCTTGACACAGGTATCCGCACGTTAATCCTTATTCCAATTTTGTCTTGTAGACAACGAATCCCCATGGATCCGTGTCCACAGACCATCATCATTCTGTTATCAAAATGGATACAACCAATTCCTGAGCTCGCGCGAGTGCTAGAAAAATCACTCGACTTCTACCGAGATCCTGATTTAGCATAGCAGCTACTCGACCTAGCATACTAGTATCCATCTCAAAAAGGAATCCTGAGTTCATGCAACTAGGGTTTCAAGCAACTCCTACACTTAAGTGCACAGTACAAGCCTACAAACATTAAGTGTAGTAAAATAGCATATATAAACGGTTATGCATATAACCAGGGCTTGCCTTTAATTTAACACTTAGGTAGTGTTTGCTGGGAGAGGTACTCGCTTGGCGAGCATCCACTGGTTAAGTCCATCCTTCCTTGGGTCGTCCACCGACTGCACCTTTTGGTTGGCACCACATCACTTGCACGATCATCCTCTCTCGGTCCTAAATGAGATGCAGGATGCATATGTATGAATATGATGAAATAGCACAAGATACTCCAAGTACATGACAGCGAACGAACATTAATTAGTAAGACACATAAACATCCATACGTTAACGCTAGCTATCTATATGTCATTGGGCACATCAAGTCAACATTACTGGAAAGACGATGAATATTTCCTATATTTAGCCAACACAAACATGACATCACGAGTACAAGAATTTATCATGTTCACTTTAATCATTCATTGGCAACTTATTATTAAACTAGTTAAGTACAGATAAGTTTTCTATGACTTATATATTTAGATAGACTTAGATAGAAAGGGATATTCATTTAATCGGGGTTTTACAATCATTCACAGTATTCTCATACAAGCACACACCAAAGAGAACACACATGAGGAGATAGTTTAATCATCATTACATGTTACACTACTTTAATGACGTTGGTTACTTAGTAGTATTAGCAGAAAGCCAAGGACAGGATATTATTCATTTTGTTTTCCTAATATATCACTGCACTTGCTAACTGTTGATTAAGCTAAGCTACTTATTAGACCTTAATTAATTTAGTTCACTAACTTAGTGAGATGTGTACTATTTACTTATATATAACCCCAATTATACTAGTCACTATTATTATTACTCATGTTCAGTCAAATCCCAAAATAAACAAGCAGTCGACTCAAGACAAGCACACTGGATTGGAACAATCAATCACAATTAACATATTTAGGACAACAGTACAGTAGTTGTTTCAGTCCTAACTCACAAGATATTTATCCAAAATTAGTGAACAGATACTTTTTGGAAAGCTTATTAAACGCTCTATAACTTTGGTATTTTCATCTCAAGGTGATCAGACACTTAATAAGGTTTAATCGTGATAAATGACAGTTCTGTTCAGATTTGGACAAATTCAGACCTGCGACTTCAAAAATTCATAACTAAAGATTCAGACATCCAAACAAAGTGATCTTAGACTTTATGGAAAGCTAATTAAATGTTCTACAAACTATTTATAAACATCCCAAGGTGATTCAATGTGCAATTTAGGATAAAAGACATTAGAAGGCTTTGCTGTCCAGAACTGGACAGATTCAGTCTTCACACTTTAAACATCCATAACTTAATCTTCAGATCACCAAAAAGAGTGATCCAAGACTTTTTGGAAAGCTTGGGAAAAGCACTACATAACTTTTATAATCACCAAGAAGTGATTCTATGCTGAACCGAATCAAACAATTCAGTTTTCGAAATCTGTTCTGTCAGTGGACAGAATACAGCAATCCTCTTATACAATTCATAACTCTCAAACTGTCAGGCCTATGGTTGTGAAATTTTAACACAAGCAAGATAAGAAAAGCATCTACAACTTTCTTATAATGACCATGAACAGATTGTAACATTAGCTTAAGCAAACAATTCACTATCTGAAATCTGTACAGAGATTGGACAGATTCAGTTACTGAATTTGTGAAAAGCACAACTTCTAAACGATCAGACTTATGGCTGTAAAATTTTAACACAAGAAAGTTAATAATGTTATCTACAACTTTCTTATATGGATTTTCTACAGAAAATATAATTTAGTTCATCAAACAAACAGTACGAAGAAAACAGTACGTGCAGCCTAAAACAGCAACCAATAAAATTCAGCTCCTATTCACTTCAAAAATTGCCGCGTTCTAGAGACTTCAACCATTTTAACACTTTACCATTTTTTGGAGTTGAAACAATCAAATTAGGACCAACAAGTAGACTTACTAACTTTTTATTCAAGTTATTTCGTGCGCTAGAATTACCACACAATTAACAAACACATTCACCAAAATAAAACACTTCGGCACACATGTCCGACATCACACAAAATCATGATGAAGCACTATTAATATTTATCTTTAGAACACCATGACATAACCATTAAATGTCTAATTAGTTTTAAGGTATAACTCAAACATTCCATGAAACATGCATAATTTTGTTTTCTCCTAGTTTTTCACTAACTCTTGTAATTATAAAATATGTATTATTTTAGCACCATATGAAACTATCTAATTTGGGGCCAGAATTTTTATGAGGCATAGTTAATAACAAATTATGACTAATGTATAAATTTCACATGCCCAGGTTTTATATTTTATTTACTACAAAAATAACAAATTATTGATGCAATAAAGCATGTGAGACAAGGTTAAATCTAAAACTAATTATTTTCTGTGGATGCATGACCATATTAAGTTTTCTTAGGCTACTATAATATCATACAAGGACAGTGGAACATTATTTTCCATTTTTACATCCATATATGTTTTATAAATCATTTAAAACTACTTAAGGTGCATTAAACAAGTTAAATCACTAACTTAATCATACATGCACGACAATTTATGAAATTTTTACCAGTCACCAAACATCACACCAAGGGTCTACTGTAAAAATTTCAACCTATTTGGAGCACCATAGCTACATATCCAAAAATAACAATCAAAACAATCATCTTTTTCCTATTTAACATGTTTTAATTAACACACCAAGAAAACAGTGAACAACATATAAGTTTTATATTTTTCCTTGATGGAGTATGACAACATCTAACTAACAAAACAAGTTTCATCATTTTTGGATTTTTGTAATTAAAACTATGGAGAGATGCAAGTTCGTTTATTCTCTAAACCAGTTTTTAAATACGAATTTCTACAGAAAAACTTTTCCACTAAAACATACCAACCTATAGATTCAATAGTTAGAGCATTTCATAAGGAAGACAACAAAATAAATTTCACGATTTTAGGAGCTCTGAAACTCGAGATATGAATTTTAGAACACAACACAAAAAACTGAAATTTTGAGTACACTCACATCCGCCCTGGGCCCACTTGTCATTGGCTCATGGGGTCTTCTTCTTCCTCAAAATCACGTACATGGCCTGCTCACGAACAGAGAAGCCGGCGACGACACTCCTAGCCGACGTCGCGCAGCAGGGTACCAGCGAGCGCCGGGGCGAGCTCCAAGGCGGCGGCACAGCACGGCAGAGAACGAAGCAGGCCCGAGTGCCGCGCGCAGTAGAGATAGCGAACGCACGACCCGAGCAGGAGCGCCATGGGAGGCTGCTGCTCCGAGCAGGAGGCGAGGTGGTAGAGGGCAGGGGCTTGCTGCTGCCGTGAGGGAGAGGGAGGACGACGTGGGGAGGAAGGGAGCAGGGCAGGTGGGCTACCATTTAAAGAGGCGATCGCTGCAGCCATTGGTGGACAAGGGTGGCATGCTGCAGAGCTCTGGACATGTCAGGTGGCAGTGGGCAGTGGCAGGTTGAAAAACGTGGACATTGGGCGGCCATTTTTGGCGTCTTCCTCTTGGAATCGGACCTTGGCCACTACACGAAATATCTTCCTTGATCTATACTCTACAATTCGTTTATAGGACTTGAGGTGATTCGAGTACTGGTTAGAGAGTTATAGACCCACGAAAACTGGTTTGTCAGTGGGTTAGAAATCAGTGGAAACTCGTGAAAACTGAATGTCAAAGTATGTCAAACGAAATCGGATGAATGCCATCTTTTAATATGTTGTGCCCCTATTAGTTATTAACAACTTTTATATTTGGAAAAACTTGAGTTGTTCAACAAAAATTTGGGAACGCGAGACGTCGACCCGAACGACGCTGATTTCAGACTTAGAAGAAATTCGAATCCTGAAATCAGATTTCTATTCTGTCTTGATGGCACTGTTTGAGGTACTTAGAGATTGAATCAAGGCTTGGTTTAAATATAAAATTTGTTGTATAACATAGGTTCTACAACTTTTATTAAAGGTCAAACCTCATATCTTGAATATAAATTAAAGTTTCACTTTGGTCAAAGTAGTATCATTATAAAGCTTCAAACTATATTTTTAAGGCAATCGAGATATTTTCTCGACATTTTCTTGGTATTTTCTCTACATGAACCCTTAATAACTTTTTTTGTAGAGTTGATATAGAGTGTTTTGGGAAAGTTGGCATGACTTGGTTGAATTTATAAATTTTCTTTTACTTAATCGAGCAGTCTTAGGCAAGCAAAGGTAGATTTATAACTTCACACGAATATTTGGTTCAAACTTTAAGAAATCTTTAGAATACACTTGATAGATAGAGATGAATGATGACATAAATATAACAAGCTGAATTGCATAATAAATAATTAGAGGTTGAGACTACAGAGATTCTGCTGGAGGAATGCAGGATTCGGACTACAGTATTTGGACATAGACCGACTGTCGAGAAGGCGGATTCGGACATAGATTGGATAACATTACAACTGTCAAGAATCCGAATAAATGAGTCTGGACAGGAGTTACGAGATGATATTGACTTTCGAATTTGCATTTGCTCCGAGAAATAAAAGTTTTAACAGACTCCAAATTTGGCTGTTCTTGAGATCGAATAATTCCAAACTTGGTGAAACTTTCATGAGTAACTTGATGAATGGAGATAGATGTGATCGAGAAATAGAAATTTTCACTGAGCATCCAAGATTAGGATGAATCTCCTGACATAACACGAAATAGACACCTGGGGTGTCACAGCCTTCCCCCCTTAAAGGAATCTCGTCCCGAGATTCGAATGAGGATCTTTAAGGGTGGAGAAGCATGTAACTCCCAGACTAAAGATAGATGCAAATTCATGAGAGGGTATCTGAAAAGATACTGAAGATAGATTTGGACCGAATACCATGACATATTGAGACAAAATGCCACGACCACTTCGAGAGAATGTTCACAAAACACAGCACATCGGTGTAGTTCCATAATGGATCACGACTATTAACCACGATACCTGCGCGTGCCGAGTAGCTCAACCATGTGTGCACCATAGTAGGCTCTCGGTTTCGTCGCGGCACCATTGGTCGTTAGTCATAACACCATTGCCAACGTAACCAATAAGAAATCCACATAGCACAGATAGATGGAGCCCATGAGAGTATGGCTCGGAAAATAAGAATGTGACCAGAGTTGAAGTAAAGATTATTAGCAAAAGAGCATCACATGAGAATTTTCTTCAACTCAGAGAACTATTTTATGATCAACACGGGGATTATCTGTCCAAGATTGATACGACATTTGGTATGAGGAGGAACCAACCATGAGATCAAGATCGTTGAGTTTTTAGAGACATGAGAGAACTAAAGACAACAGCATAATCCATTGAACCAAATGCATACACTGCTTAGAGATAGAATCGATAAAACAGCGTCATGATCCTCAGAGAAGAGTATGAGAACGATCATAATGAGATATTAGACTGATCCATATTTAATACTTGAGAGTGGGTTATAGAAGATAACAAGATGACGGGGTAGATCTCGATTAATGATCCAGAGATTCAGATGATAAAGTCACAACATGATTCAGAAAGGAAAAGATTACTAGATCCAGGTGAAAAGAGAGGTCATCAACGCGGATGGCTTCTAGGTTGAGCATAGGAGAATTTAATGAGAATTTTGGACAAGGCTTCCAAGAAGAATTTGGGACTGGATATTGTTTTGCGCAACAAACACCAACCAAAGTTTTTTTTAACATAAACAAGTTCACAAGGAAGCTTTAGGTTGAACTAGCGATCCAGCTATGGGGTTCTATAAGCTGTGCAGGTGTAAATTCAAGGGTAAACACACGAGGGCTAAAAAACACCACACCATCATGTGATTAGATTTTTTAAGGGTTTCACTTGCTAAACTCAAGGTTGTTTGGAGGGGGGTCTTTTTATGAACAGATCAAGCAAATTTTTTTGCAAAAAGGGTTGAACAATTATAATACCACCTAGATAGCAAGACAAGATAAACACATAGCATGACCTAACAAGACTTACCAATCTGACACGAGGTAAGACATTTCTAACATAGCAGTACATCACATTATTCACAAGTTCTTATTATTGGAATAAGGGTGAGGGAAGCATGTTGGTGCACAAGAGACAATGAAAATGCGACAATCATGATGCATGCTCATTCTAGTCGTCTTCTCAGACCTAACTAATTTTTTGGGTGCTTCTACAGCATCCCTATTAATAGTATTAGTAGCCTTTATGGCCTATATAAATAGCCACCTAGCTACCCACCTATTTCCTAAGGCTTCACGTCCTAGGTCTATCCTTATCGTCCTGATATCTATCCAACTTTGGTTTCTAAGCAAGTTTTACTTTAGAAAAGGTTGGTAATCATGACTTATCGACTTCTCTGTACTGGTATTCGCTCTGATACCAGCTGTGGCGGAACCGCCCGAATTATTCCATCCTAAGTGCCCAAGTCGCTCCCTTAAAGGTAGCAACACACTTAAATCGGAATAACCCGTCAGTCCCTCGGATCTAGTCCGATAAAGCCACTTATCCAGGATCGAATACCACTAGCTCACTCGAAGGTGAGGCACAGAGAAATACAATAAAACATAATACCACAAATTTATTAAGTATCAATAGTGATTACATTATCGGAGTTTCAGAAATAATAATAATAAATTTTAATGCAGCGGAATAACTAACGGAGAAAACCGAGTAACATGGCGAAGCCTGGCCACGCTACTCCTCTTGGTCCTCTCCTGCGGAAGCAGTAACCCACTCGACCGTCTATCCCGGTGGCAGGGATGAAGGCCAAGTCACACCATCAACCAAATCAAGGAGGTACCTGCAAAAATTATGCCACAAGCAAGGCTGAGTATACTAATACTCAGCTAGACTTACCCGGTGTGAGGAGTCTACTCCTCTACCTCTAGACATGCAGCTGTTTGGCTGAGGGGTTTGGTTTGCCAAAAGCACTAGCTGAGTCTAAAAACAAGTTTTAGCTTTTCAAGTTCTAGAATAGTAATTTATACTAGATGAGAACCTATCTATCCATACATGGTATCAAGCATTATATCAATCAACATCTTTTGCCAGTATCTCATTTCCACTTATTACTCAATGCAGTACAATGGATCAAGCAGTCTCATTAGCTGCGAGAAGCAGACGATTCGAATTGAGTTTTAACCTTGCAAGGTAAACCTAAACACACGACATGTTAGGGCACTCTGTCCCCACACATGTCAACCGTCCCCATCGATCCCCCATTCGCGGCCAGGCCTCACCGCCTTGGCATACAATGCTCCACTGACCCCGGTCGCCGCCGTGCAGTGGCCGCACTTGTACCCACCATATCTAGAATGGGAGACCCAGTCTCAGGACAAGTGAGGGATAAAGTCCGCGCCCGGCTTCACTCAGGTACTAGGTTTACCGGTTACCATATTTCCCGACATGTGTTTAGTACATTCAAACGCTTGACACAGGTATCCGCACGTTAATCCTTATTCCAATTTCGTCTTGTAGACAACGAATCCCCATGGATCCGTGTCCACAGACCATCATCATTCTGTTATCAAAATGGATACAACCAATTCCTGACCTCGCGCGAGTGCTAGAAAAATCACTCGACTTCTACCGAGATCCTGATTTAGCATAGCAGCTACTCGACCTAGCATACTAGTATCCATCTCAAAAAGGAATCCTGAGTTCATGCAACTAGGGTTTCAAGCAACTCCTACACTTAAGTGCACAGTACAAGCCTACAAACATTAAGTGTAGTAAAATAGCATATATAAACGGTTATGCATATAACCGGGGCTTGCCTTTAATTTAACACTTAGGTAGTGTTTGCTGGGAGAGGTACTCGCTTGGCGAGCATCCACTGGTTAAGTCCATCCTTCCTTGGGTCGTCCACCGACTGCACCTTTTGGTTGGCACCACATCACTTGCACGATCATCCTCTCTCGGTCCTAAATGAGATGCAGGATGCATATGTATGAATATGATGAAATAGCACAAGATACTCCAAGTACATGACAGCGAACGAACATTAATTAGTAAGACACATAAACATCCATACGTTAACGCTAGCTATCTATATGTCATTGGGCACATCAAGTCAACATTACTGGAAAGACGATGAATATTTCCTATATTTAGCCAACACAAACATGACATCACGAGTACAAGAATTTATCATGTTCACTTTAATCATTCATTGGCAACTTATTATTAAACTAGTTAAGTACAGATAAGTTTTCTATGACTTATATATTTAGATAGACTTAGATAGAAAGGGATATTCATTTAATCGGGGTTTTACAATCATTCACAGTATTCTCATACAAGCACACACCAAAGAGAACACACATGAGGAGATAGTTTAATCATCATTACATGTTACACTACTTTAATGACGTTGGTTACTTAGTAGTATTAGCAGAAAGCCAAGGACAGGATATTATTCATTTTGTTTTCCTAATATATCACTGCACTTGCTAACTGTTGATTAAGCTAAGCTACTTATTAGACCTTAATTAATTTAGTTCACTAACTTAGTGAGATGTGTACTATTTACTTATATATAACCCCAATTATACTAGTCACTATTATTATTACTCATGTTCAGTCAAATCCCAAAATAAACAAGCAGTCGACTCAAGACAAGCACACTGGATTGGAACAATCAATCACAATTAACATATTTAGGACAACAGTACAGTAGTTGTTTCAGTCCTAACTCACAAGATATTTATCCAAAATTAGTGAACAGATACTTTTTGGAAAGCTTATTAAACGCTCTATAACTTTGGTATTTTCATCTCAAGGTGATCAGACACTTAATAAGGTTTAATCGTGATAAATGACAGTTCTGTTCAGATTTGGACAAATTCAGACCTGCGACTTCAAAAATTCATAACTAAAGATTCAGACATCCAAACAAAGTGATCTTAGACTTTATGGAAAGCTAATTAAATGTTCTACAAACTATTTATAAACATCCCAAGGTGATTCAATGTGCAATTTAGGATAAAAGACATTAGAAGGCTTTGCTGTCCAGAACTGGACAGATTCAGTCTTCACACTTTAAACATCCATAACTTAATCTTCAGATCACCAAAAAGAGTGATCCAAGACTTTTTGGAAAGCTTGGGAAAAGCACTACATAACTTTTATAATCACCAAGAAGTGATTCTATGCTGAACCGAATCAAACAATTCAGTTTTCGAAATCTGTTCTGTCAGTGGACAGAATACAGCAATCCTCTTATACAATTCATAACTCTCAAACTGTCAGGCCTATGGTTGTGAAATTTTAACACAAGCAAGATAAGAAAAGCATCTACAACTTTCTTATAATGACCATGAACAGATTGTAACATTAGCTTAAGCAAACAATTCACTATCTGAAATCTGTACAGAGATTGGACAGATTCAGTTACTGAATTTGTGAAAAGCACAACTTCTAAACGATCAGACTTATGGCTGTAAAATTTTAACACAAGAAAGTTAATAATGTTATCTACAACTTTCTTATATGGATTTTCTACAGAAAATATAATTTAGTTCATCAAACAAACAGTACGAAGAAAACAGTACGTGCAGCCTAAAACAGCAACCAATAAAATTCAGCTCCTATTCACTTCAAAAATTGCCGCGTTCTAGAGACTTCAACCATTTTAACACTTTACCATTTTTTGGAGTTGAAACAATCAAATTAGGACCAACAAGTAGACTTACTAACTTTTTATTCAAGTTATTTCGTGCGCTAGAATTACCACACAATTAACAAACACATTCACCAAAATAAAACACTTCGGCACACATGTCCGACATCACACAAAATCATGATGAAGCACTATTAATATTTATCTTTAGAACACCATGACATAACCATTAAATGTCTAATTAGTTTTAAGGTATAACTCAAACATTCCATGAAACATGCATAATTTTGTTTTCTCCTAGTTTTTCACTAACTCTTGTAATTATAAAATATGTATTATTTTAGCACCATATGAAACTATCTAATTTGGGGCCAGAATTTTTATGAGGCATAGTTAATAACAAATTATGACTAATGTATAAATTTCACATGCCCAGGTTTTATATTTTATTTACTATAAAAATAACAAATTGTTGATGAAATAAAGCATGTGAGACAAGGTTAAATCTAAAACTAATTATTTTCTGTGGATGCATGACCATATTAAGTTTTCTTAGGCTACTATAATATCATACAAGGACAGTGGAACATCATTTTCCATTTTTACATCCATATATGTTTTATAAATCATTTAAAACTACTTAAGGTGCATTAAACAAGTTAAATCACTAACTTAATCATACATGCACGACAATTTATGACATTTTTACCAGTCACCAAACATCACACCAAGGGTCTACTGTAAAAATTTCAACCTATTTGGAGCACCATAGCTACATATCCAAAAATAACAATCAAAACAATCATCTTTTTCCTATTTAACATGTTTTAATTAACACACCAAGAAAACAGTGAACAACATATAAGTTTTATATTTTTCCTTGATGGAGTATGACAACATCTAACTAACAAAACAAGTTTCATCATTTTTGGATTTTTGTAAGTAAAACTATGGAGAGATGCAAGTTCGTTTATTCTCTAAACCAGTTTTTAAATACGAATTTCTACAGAAAAACTTTTCCACTAAAACATACCAACCTATAGATCCAATAGTTAGAGCATTTCATAAGGAAGACAACAAAATAAATTTCACGATTTTAGGAGCTCTGAAACTCGAGATATGAATTTTAGAACACAACACAAAAAACTGAAATTTTGAGTACACTCACATCCGCCCTGGGCCCACTTGTCATTGGCTCATGGGGTCTTCTTCTTCCTCAAAATCACGTACATGGCCTGCTCACGAACAGAGAAGCCGGCGACGACACTCCTAGCCGACGTCGCGCAGCAGGGTACCAGCGAGCGCCGGGGCGAGCTCCAAGGCGGCGGCACAGCACGGCAGAGAACGAAGCAGGCCCGAGTGCCGCGCGCAGTAGAGACAGCGAACGCACGACCCGAGCAGGAGCGCCATGGGAGGCTGCTGCTCCGAGCAGGAGGCGAGGTGGTAGAGGGCAGGGGCTTGCTGCTGCCGTGAGGGAGAGGGAGGACGGCGTGGGGAGGAAGGGAGCAGGGCAGGTGGGCTACCATTTAAAGAGGCGATCGCTGCAGCCATTGGTGGACATGGGTGACATGCTGCAGAGCTCTGGACATGTCAGGTGGCAGTGGACAGTGGCAGGTTGAAAAACGTGGACATTGGGCGGCCATTTTTGGCGTCTTCCTCTTGGAATCGGACCTTGGCCACTACACGAAATATCTTCCTTGATCTATACTCTACAATTCGTTTATAGGACTTGAGGTGATTCGAGTACTGGTTAGAGAGTTATAGACCCACGAAAACTGGTTTGTCAGTGGGTTAGAAATCAGTGGAAACTCGTGAAAACTGAATGTCAAAGTATGTCAAACGAAATCGGATGAATGCCATCTTTTAATATGTTGTGCCCCTATTAGTTATTAACAACTTTTATATTTGGAAAAACTTGAGTTGTTCAACAAAAATTTGGGAACGCGAGACGTCGACCCGAACGACGCTGATTTCAGACTTAGAAGAAATTCGAATCCTGAAATCAGATTTCTATTCTGTCTTGATGGCACTGTTTGAGGTACTTAGAGATTGAATCAAGGCTTGGTTTAAATATAAAATTTGTTGTATAACATAGGTTCTACAACTTTTATTAAAGGTCAAACCTCATATCTTGAATATAAATTAAAGTTTCACTTTGGTCAAAGTAGTATCATTATAAAGCTTCAAACTATATTTTTAAGGCAATCGAGATATTTTCTCGACATTTTCTTGGTATTTTCTCTACATGAACCCTTAATAACTTTTTTTGTAGAGTTGATATAGAGTGTTTTGGGAAAGTTGGCATGACTTGGTTGAATTTATAAATTTTCTTTTACTTAATCGAGCAGTCTTAGGCAAGCAAAAGATTTATAACTTCACACGAATATTTGGTTCAAACTTTAAGAAATCTTTAGAATACACTTGATAGATAGAGATGAATGATGACATAAATATAACAAGCTGAATTGCATAATAAATAATTAGAGGTTGAGACTACAGAGATTCGCTGGAGGATGCGGATTCGGACTACATATTTGGACATAGACCGACTGTCGAGAAGGCGGATTCGGACATAGATTGGATAACATTACAACTGTCAAGAATCCGAATAAATGAGTCTGGACAGGAGTTACGAGATGATATTGACTTTCGAATTTGCATTTGCTCCGAGAAATAAAAGTTTTAACAGACTCCAAATTTGGCTGTTCTTGAGATCGAATAATTCCAAACTTGGTGAAACTTTCATGAGTAACTTGATGAATGGAGATAGATGTGATCGAGAAATAGAAATTTTCACTGAGCATCCAAGATTAGGATGAATCTCCTGACATAACACGAAATAGACACCTGGGGTGTCACAATAACTCAAGAAAGGACGAGTTACAGAAGCACTAACCTCGAGTTGCTGTATGCGATGCTGTGAGCTGTCGTGCCGAGGTCGTATGGCTGGACTCGAGCCCGTGCTCCTTGCTCTCACCTGAGACAGAGTGGGAGTGGAGGACGAGTCGATTGCCCCGTCGGCAATCCAGTACCGCCCATGTCTCTTGCCTCCTCCGACCCTCATGAGCACATCGGTGTCGATCGGCTCGGTGCTCGGATCATAGTCTGGGCCATGGACCTCCTGCGCCATGGCGGTGTAGTCATGGAGGCGGTTGTAGACGGCGGGGTTGGTGTAGGCCTCGGGCCCGTCATTCGGGTTGTAGGTGACGTCGGACGTCGCCTTACCCTTATGGGCCATAGCATAGGCCGAGAAGGTGGAGCAAGGCCTGCCACCATGTGACGCCGACTGCAACGAAAACCAACGAGATAGTTAGAAATAATATCTAACTTAGTGCTATATATCTAAATAAAAAAGGTGGCGTACCCATGCTTCGGCATATTGGCCCAGGCTCCGACTGCCTTGGTGGTGGGAGGGGCCTTGCATCATCAAACGTCGTTCCCGGCTAGCTGTGTGCGCCTCGTCCCACTTAGCCGAACACCACCTATCCACCATCTGCTCCCAGCACAGAGGATGTGCGGCGCACCAATGTGGAATCATCTGCAAAGTAAACACGTAAAGTGCATATCAGAAGATAAAATAAAATTCATGTATGGAGTACTGGTACCAAACATGCATGACTTTACCTGCAGGTACTGCTCCCTGGTCAACGACATGGTTCGGGCTTGAGTTTTGGTCACCTTCTCCCCAAGGACGGAGCCGTGGTAGGTGATGATGGCCTGGATGCGGGCCTCATAGTGCATGTCCACGACGAGCTTCTTACAGCTCGTGGTGGCCACCACATCCGCCCTAGCCTCGTATCCAGCATCGCATCTGAAGAAATCATGCATACAAAAACGATGTATCCATACATTATTTCAAGAATTTGCAACGAATGCGACATATTTTACATTATACTAAGACTTACCCACAGCTCTTGCTTCACCCGCTCTGCCTTGTTATTGAATTCCCTGCCGTCCCGGTCTACTGCATCGAGGGCGACGGCGTAGTGGTCGAAGGTGAAGGCTGGGCCTGTCACTCCGGCGTACTCCACAAGTCCAGGGAAGTGTTCCCTGCACAGCAGGCCGAGGATGCCATTGGGGGGCGACGATGACCCCCAGCATAATCCAAAACCGTCCAAGACCTGTCCAAGTGATAAATAAAAAGTATTAGTTTATATTATGATTTTTAACACATAATATGAACAAGAATGAAGAACATAAAGTTACATACCTCTCCCCTTCCGGCCGAATCAGCGGCCGTCTGTCCCGAAGTATGGGACGCTGAGGGAGACTCGCGGGGCCTCGCAGGTAGATGCTCCTCGAACTAGAGCCGCCTGAACCTGAGGCGTCCTGCTGCTGGTCGTCGTCGTCCTGAGGCGCCGCCTGCTGCTGCGCTGCCTGCTCTGCCTCGTCCTGCTGCGCTGCCTGCTCTGCATCGTCCGCCGTCCTACTCCTCCTCCCCCTCCTCCTCCTCAGGAAACCGCCCACCATATTTGTCCAACAACCTGCAATTAAGAGTAAACAAATAAGCACATATAAAAAGATGTATTTAAAAACAGGTGCGAAATAAAAAGTCATATAGCATTACATCGATTAAAAATAATCTTCATATGTGTCGGGGTTAGCCGGATCATAACTCTCATCATCACTATCAAGCATTTCAATCTCCACACCATCGGAAGACGCAAGTTCGTCAGTAATGTCATTGCCTTCAAGGATTACTAAGTCATTATCATTTTGCACCTCATCATCCTCCTCATCAACAACCATTTCAATATCTACGTCCATTCCGATAGCTTCGGTTAAGTCTATCTCAAATCGCCCTTCTAGCCCATCTTCTTGGAAGAACTCTCCATCATATGTGTCCGGGTCTAAGTTGTAATCTTCATCATTAGGAACAGGTAACCTCCCGTGCGGCGATACCTTATACACAACATCCCAACCCTTAAGATGTTCTTTCGTTTGACACGCATATGGGAGATAATACACTTGTGTGGCCTGTTGGGCAACGATATAGACATCGTCTCCTGCTAAGGTGGAATCTTGTCGAATTTCGACTATCCCAAGATTAGAATGTGTCCGTCTCGTCACTTGAGGGTCAAACCAATGACATTTGAATATCACTGGAGTAAGAGGTTTGGAACCATAAAAATTGAGCTCATATATTTCTTCGATTCGTCCAAAATAATCGACATTGTCAAGGCCCGGCGTAAAGACCCCAGAACACGTTGTTTTCCGATTGGGCCGACTTTTGTCGTAGTGTGTTGTGCGAAAACGGTATCCATTGACGTCATACCCAGAATATTTCTTGACCCTATAAGCAAAGTCGTTGGCTACTTGTCTCAATTCGGCACTCATAGACGGATCTCTTTGGCCCTGCAAGTATTCGCAAGTTAAAAGACGCTAAATTGAGTTTAAAGACGTATCTCTTTTACAAACTAAGCACGTACCTTATGTTTGAACCAGGAAATGAAATCGGGCAACCCATTTCTCGCACCCTTTCTAAGAAGAGCGTCATATTCCTATGGAGTGGGGTCCCTTGATCGACGCCAGAATTCATGAAGAAATTGTTCCATGTATGGCGTCACCTCTTCAAGGTTGGTCAATACGTATAGCATGATATGCCGCCACTCTTCATGTGTCAGGGTCTTGGTGGTCGAGCCACTTGCGCTTCCGAGTTGGCCTCGAAATATGCTAAGGTTCGATTCATTGTCGCCATCATTGTAACGAGGGGGTGGATTATGCACGCTCGGCAGTTTGTCACCATAATAAGTTGTTGTGAAGTTTGAGACCTCCTCTAGAATGTATGCCTCTGCAATGGAAGCCTCGATTTTGCATTTATTTCTACATTTCTTTCGAATAGTCTTTAGACATCTCTCGATTGGATAGCACCAACGTCCCTGCACGGGGCCCCCCATTCGTGCCTCATAGGGGAGATGAAGAATCAAATGCTGCATTGGATTGAAGAAGCCAGGTGGTAATATCTTCTCAAGCTTACACAGTAACACGGGGGCCAATCTTTCCAAGTCTGCAACCACGGTCCGAGATAACTCTTTTGCACAAAGCTGACGGAAGAAATAGATCAACTCTGAAAGCGCTAGCCAGACATGCTCAAGGACATAGCCTCGAACCATCGCAGGAAGAATCCGTTCAATCCATATGTGGAAGTCATGACTCTTCATCCCTAAGACTCGCATAGTAGATAAGTTCACCCCCCTACTCAGGTTAGCTGCATATCCATCAGGGAACATCAACATCTTTATCCACTGAAGTACTTCCTTCCTCTAGGCCCTGCTTAGGACAAAATCGGCCTTAGGCCTTCTCCACGTCTTTCCGCCACTTGGCGGCTTCATCTCTAGTTTTGGTCTATCACATAACGCTGCCAGATCCACACTTGCCTTCACATTATCCTTTGACTTATCAGGAATGTCCATAATTGTTGCCCACAGTGCCTCGGCAACATTCTTTTCAGTGTGCATCACGTCAATGTTGTGTGGAAGGAGCAGGTCATCATAATAGGGGAGCCGAGTCAAGCCAGACTTATGTGTCCACATATGCTGCTCACCATATCCCACAAAACCACCTTCTGTATTGGCCACGAGCCCATCTATCTGTTGACGAATTTCGGCACCAGTCATCGTTGCAGGTGGGCGGTCTGTCACTATGACACCTTTCGTAAAGTTCTTGATGTCTAGGCGGAATGGATGGTCAGCAGGAAGAAATTGTCGATGTTTATCGAAGGACGAATATTTGCCACCCTTTTTCAACCAAATGAACTTGAGAGCTTCCTTGCAAACTGGGCATGGGAATTTACCGTGAACACACCAGGCACAGAATAGCCCATACGCCGGTAAGTCATGCATGGAGTACTGGTACCAAACATGCATTTTGAAGTTTGTCTTCGTAGCTCGGTCATATGTCCATACCCCTTCCTCCCAGGCACGTACCAATTCATCGATCAAAGGCTCCATGTACACGCCCATTTTGTTCCCCGGGTGTCCGAGAATTATCAACGACACAAATATATTCTGCCTTTGAAAGCACACACCAGGGGGGAGATTGATTGGGATAACAAACACGGGCCAACATGTGTACGGGGCAGCGCTCATTCCATAGGGATTGAACCCATCTGTGGCCAACGCAACACGTAAATTACGAGCCTCTTCGGCTTTCTCACGGTGAATGTCATCAAAGTGTTTCCATGCTTCACCATCTGACGCATGCACCATCTTGTCAGGATTGTATCGTTTTCCATTTTTGTGCCATGTCATCTATTTCGCGGATTCCTCTGTCATGTAAAGACGCTGGATCCTCGGTATGAACGGAAGGTGTCGTAGGATTGTCAAGGGGATGTCGAGCTGCCTCTTCTGTCCATCACCAGAGTCTACCTCCATAAACCTAGACGAATTACACTTGGGACAGTACTTTGCCTCCGCGTATTCTTTCCTAAATAGCACGCAGCCCTTCGGACAAGCATGAATCTGCTCATACGTCATCTTAAGTGCACGAAGTAGTTTCTGTGCCTCGTACATGCTCTTTGGCAGAACGTGATCATCCGGAAGCAGACTCCCAATAACCGTCAACAAGCCATCGAATGCATCTCTACTGATGCTGTACTGCGACTTGAACGCCATTACACGCCCAATGGCATCCAGTTGAGAAACCTTTGTCTGGCCGTGAAGGGGCTTCTGTGCCGCGTCGAACATGTCGTAGAACGCCTTTGCAGTCGGCTCTGGCTCGTCATCCATACATCCTCCCGTGTACTGTGCCTCCTGATAGTCGTTCAACATATCCGCTACCCCAACATCCGTGTCATAATCCTCGACACGTTGTCTCAGCACCTCTTCTCTCGTACGATGCGCTTCACCATGAAATATCCACCGAGTATAGCCCGGCGTAAATCCATTCTTCCAAATATGTTCTACCATGGTCTTCTTTGGTTTTCTTTTCCGGTTGTCACATTTGCTGCACGGGCATGGGACTAGACTCGCTCCTTTAGCAGCTTCGCCATATGCCCGTTCCACGAAATCATCGGTCTTTTTAATCCATTCAGTGGTGACATCGTTCCTTCCTCTACGGCCCGTGTACATCCACTCACGGTCCTCCATCCTCTAACATATATAACCGAGTATAGTTTAATATAGACATGTAATGCATGTACACTACGTTCCTACCTTCTAATAGGTGACGATAGGTCCTAATCCCACCCGCGGTTGCGTAGATGGAGTTAGTTTCCATGCTCTACTCCGATCCGAGATAGAATTTCGGCAGCACCTCCCCGCTGTTCTCCGGATACACGTCCTGGCAGGGAGAGTGTACTGTCCGGAGAACAACAGGGAGGTGACGCCGAAACTCTATCTCAGACCGGAGTAGAGCATGAAACTAACACCATCTACGCAACCGCGGGCTGTCCAAAAAACGTGGACAATTCGAAACTGATACATTTGTAGATATGCAAAGATCTGCATATCTACACCGTATCACTTTCGAACGGGAGACGCCTAACTGGGTTAGGTGATCTACGACCATGATGCGGATGTAGAGGTTATACCTAGGGTGGCGGTGGAGTCAGGCTAGTGGGGCTGTGGCGGGTCGGTGCAGTGGCGACGGGACGCGGTGCAGGCAGACCCGCAGCGGCTAGGAAGACAAGTATCTTCTCTGTAAAAAAGAAACACAAGTCTGTTAATACAAAAGCCTAGCAACAGAAAATTTCGGCAGCACCTCCCCTGCACGGGGAGGTTTCGAAATCCTGCAAATAAAAGTATCAGCACGATGGCTGTCTTCCACGCATAATTCAACGGCACGATGGCCGGAAATCCATGCATAAAATGATAAGGACATTCAACCTACGCACAAATACCCTCATTCTCCTTCCCATTAAAAATGTGATTGTGTCTACTTTGATTACATTAATATAAACATGTCTACTTTGATTACATTAATATAAACATGTGTTTGTTCAAATTAAATCATCCAAATAATATTGTTTATTAACTAATACCAGTTCATTATCAACAAATGACCAAAACAGTTAAACATGCATATAAATAATATTGTTTATTAACTAATAAACACGCAACATATAAACATGCATAAATTCATGAACACCCATATAAACACGCATATAAACACGCATATAAATAATATAAACACGCATAATTTATACCTTCGGTGGCGGGCGGCGAGGCGGCGGCGCGACGAGCGAGCGGGTGCGGCGGGCACGGCCGCGGGGAGGGGGCAGGCAGACGGCGCACGGCCGCGGAGGGCACGGCGCATGGCCGAGGAGGGCGCGGCGGGCGGCGCGGTGGGCACGACGCACGGCCGCGGCGGGCAGACGGCGTGGGGAGGCCACGGCGGCGGGCACACGGCGCGGCGGCGGGCACAAAGGCGGCGCGGCGGCGCGGGCAGAGAGAAGGAAGGAAGAGAGCGCGTGAGAGAAGAGAAAGGAGAAAGAAGAACGGTCGGATAGTTATTTTCCTTCTTTGCCGAGTGCCAGCGATCTGGCACTCGGCAAAGATTTTTTTAAAATTGTAAAATATTCTTTGCCGAGTGCCAGATCGGCGGCACTCGGCAAAGAGTTCTTTGCCGAGTGTCCCCCGTTGCGGCACTCGGCAAAGATTCTTTACTACCTCTTTGCCGAGTGCCACACATCTAGCACTCGGCAAAGACGGCTTTGCCGAGTGTCATCTCTAGACACTCGGCAAAGTACATTTGTATTTTTTTATTTTGTCTCCCAAACTTTTTGTGGTATGTTCCTACACTATGTAGACCTACATGTATCATTTTGGGACAATTATAACAGTGTTTGAAATAGCTAGTAGATTTAGTTTGTTTATTTGAATTTCTTCGGAAAATTCAAATTTGAACTGCAGGTCACTCGAAACTTGGAAAACCGTGCATGAAAAAATGATATTCATGTTACTTAGCATAAGTTACGATCGATTACAGGAGCGGACCGAAAACTTCGAGCAACATGCTCACTAAACATGGCCGTGAACTTGCCATCCACATGTTTAAAAATTGTATAAATCACAAACAAAGTCAGAAAATCATGAAACTTGTCCACGTGTCATGATATCATATGTACAGGTTGTGATAAAAAATTGAGAATGTTTGAACAAAGTTGTGAGACACTATGTGTAGAAACCTAAGAGAACTACACATGAAATCATAGAGTTTCAATGTGGATCTCTTAGGTTTGTACACATAGCGCGTCATAGTTTTCTCGAAATTTTTTCAATTTTTTATCGCAGCCTGTACATATGATATCATGACACGTGGACAAGTTTCAAGATTTTCTGACTTTGTTTGTGTTTTATACAATTTTTAAACATGTGGATGACAAGTTCACGGCCATGTTTAGTGAGCATGTTGCTCGAAGTTTTTGGTCCGCTCCTGGAATCGGTCGTAACTTATGCTAAGTAACATGAATATCATTTTTTCATGCACGGTTTTCCAAGTTTCGAGTGACCTGCAGTTCAAATCTAAATTTTCCGAAGAAATTCAAATAAACAAACTAAATCTACTAACGATTGAAACTCTGTTAAAATTGTCCACAAATGATACATGTAGGTCTACATAGTGTAGGAACATACCACAAAAAGTTTGGGAGACAAAATAAAAGAAATAAAAATATACTTTGCCGAGTGTCTAGAGATGGCACTCGGCAAAGAGTTCTTTGCCGAGTGTCAACTGGGCGACACTCGGCAAAGAAGACTCTTTGCCGAGTGCCAACCATTGGCTCTCGGCAAAGACTGACGGCCGTCAGCTTTGGGACGGCCGCTGACGGCCCTTTGCCGAGAGCCCCCTTTGCCGAGTGTTTGACACTCGGCAAACATGTCTTTGCCGAGTGTGGACCTGTACCGAGTGTCCTGCACTCGGTAAAGAGGCTCATTACCGAGAGCCGAGCTTTGCCGAGTGCGGCTCTCGGCAAAGCCATCTTTGCCGAGTGCGGCTCTCGGCAAAGCCATCTTTGCCGAGTGCCCGAGAAAAGGCACTCGGCAAAGCGTCCGGCACTCGGCAAAGGCTCGGATTCCGGTAGTGTACGGGATAGCGTTTGATAGTCCCTAAGTAAGTCAATTCACATCTTGAGAACATGCGACAATCTCAGGTCTAAGGATACAGTATTCATGTTGCAAGAAGAGAACTATATTACAATATCTCACGTTGGGTCGGTCTAGCCTCATGTCATACATGCGCCCACATTATTAATTTAACATCTCCATGTTCATGACTTGTGAAATGTAGTCATCAACTAATACATGTGCTAGTCATCGACTCTGACTAGGGACATCATTTAGAATAACCATATAAGTAAAGAATCTCACAAACAATTCACATAATTGCTAATCAATACAAGGTGCCTTCCATGGATATTCAATTAAGCAATATATATATATCATGGATACAAAGAAATATGCTCATCTCTATGATTATCTCTAGGGCATATTTCTAACAGCATCAACATCAAAATGTTTACATCTATTGCAAATAGAAACCTGCTCCATGGATGAACTAGCAATATTCAATTTTCTATTCTAGCATTTAAATCAACATTTAAACTCTTAAGGCTAGAAATAGACTCATGACAAGAAGACAATTCACAAAAAGTATTTCATTTTTCTTAACCTCTAAAGCAAGAGATTTCCCAAAATTAACAAGTTTATCATGTTCTTCATAAAGAATATCTTCTTGTTTTTTCTAACAACATATCCTTCTCATTGAGGGCATTAATTAATTTATTAATTTTGTCTAATTTTGATCTATCTAAACCCATAAAGAGATCGCTATAGTCTACATCATCATTAGAATCCTTATCACTAGAAGAAGTGTACTTAGGAGTATCTCGTATATGTACCTTCTTCTCCTAACCCATGAGGCAAGTATGTCGCTCGTTGGGGAAGAGGGAGGACTTGTCGAAGGCGGAGGCAGCAAGTCCCTCATCGTCGAAGTCGGATGAAGAACAGTCCGAGTCCCACTCCTTGCTAATGTGAGCCTCGCCCTTTGCCTTCAGATAGTTCTTTTTCTTCTCCTTCCATTTATTTTCTTGTCCCTAGTCATTTTCATTATCGGTACATTGTACAATAAAATAACAATACTTACCACATTTGAAGCAAGACCGCTTTCCCCTTGATTTGCTCTTGTTGGGGTACTCCTTGCGTCCCTTCAATGCAGTCTTGAAGCGCTTGATTACAAGCGCCATTTCTTCCTCATTGAGCCTGATAGCCTCCACTTGTGCCACCTTATTAGGCAGCGCCTCCTTGTTGTTTGTTGCCTTGAGTGCAACGAGCTACTACTCGTAGAGAGGAAGCGGCCTGTTGGCAATGTTAACAACATACCACCTTGTCTCCTTCACCATCATGCGCCCGCTTACGAATTTTCCGAGTATTTCCTCGGGTGCCATCTTGGTGTATCTGGGATTCTCACGAATAAGGTTTACAAGATGAGGATCAATAATAGTAAACGACCTTAGCATGAGTCGAACGACATCATGATTCGTCCATCTTGTACTTCCATAGCTTCGGATCTTATTCACCAGGGTCTTGAGCCTGTTGTAGGTTTCAGTTGGCTCCTCTCCCCGTTTCATGGCGAACCTTCCCAGCTCTCCTTCCATCAGTTCCATCTTTGTGATCATAGTGGCATCATTTCCCCCATGAGAAATCTTGAGGGTGTTCCATATTTGCTTGGCATTGTCCAAGCCGCAGACTTTGTTTTACTCATCCCTGCATATAGATGCTAACAACATAGTAGTAGCCTGGGCATTCTTATGAATTTGCTCATTAATGAATACGGAATTATCGCTACTATCAAAATGGATTCCATTTTCTACTATTTCTCAAATACTAGGATGGAGAGAAAATAAATGACTACACATTTTATGACTATAAAAAGAATAGTCTTCTAAATAAAAGTGAGGGGGTTTTCCAAGTGGACTAGACAACAAATGTGCATTTGAATCGTAAGGGATACGAGAGTAATCAAAAGAATAGTTTTGATTGACCGTTTTCTTTTTCGATGAGGAAGCTTCATCATCATCGTCTCTTAGTGAAGAAGAGGAAGTGTCGCTGTCGTAGTAGATGATCTTCTTGACGCGCCTTTTCTTCTTTCCATCCTTTCTCTTGTTATTCGAACCTGAGCCTGTGATCTTGTCACCTTTTGGCTCTTCGACGTTGAGGATCTCCTTTTACTTGTCGTTGATCATGATCCCCTTGCCCTTAGGATCCATCTCTTCGGGCGGTTAGTCCCTTGATGAAGAGAACGACTCTGATACTAATTGAAAGCACCTAGAGGGGGTGAATACGTGATCCTGTAAAATTAGCTCAACAAAACAACTTGGTCTAATATTGAATTAGTGAGATCAAAAACCAAGTGCGAATGAAGAGGATGATGTAATACCCAAAAGTGTAAATAATGAAAATAGAGATGATTTCCTTATATGATTTGCCTCTATTATTTTGAACATGAGAACAACCACATTTAAAAGTAAATAGTAAACAAGATGATACGGGAATAATTTATGCATCATGCTGAGGTTTATTTGTTTGTGCATTCACACATAAGATAAGGACAATAGAAATATATTAAGGATGAAATAGTATTAAACCTAATTTGGAAAATTAGGATTTGGAGGAAAGAAAGAGGAATGCTATACAAAAATAAAAGAAAATAAACATATAAATAATTAAATTCCTCCCAATACTACTATGGTTATTTTGTACATTTAATTTGAGTACTAGGTCACAACCCTATTTGAATTCAAATTTGTATTTTAAAATAAAAAGAAAACAAAACAGGGAAGGAAAAAGAAAAAAGAAGACAATAACAAATGGGGTGCTGGGCTGAATCTCTATCGCTCGGCCCACTCACTCCTTTCTCGCGCGGCCCAGCAGCAAAGTCACATCGACGGGTGGGTCCCGTGGTCGGGTCGGTTTCAGTGCATGCTTTCAGTTCTTCGGTGGCAGACAGGTGGCCCCTCCGTGGCAGCGGCTTCCTCTTCACACCTCGCGCAGCACCCCAGCATGACTGACCTCGTCGTGCCATCAATCTCGGTCGGGCCGTTGCGGCTTCACCTCGGGTATTTAGGCCTAAGTCACCCACATCGTGCGCCTAAACCTAAACCCTCAACCACTCTATCGCCAGAGAAACCCCGGTGTTGGGAGGAGATCCCGTCACGGCGGAGAAGGAAGAAAAAAACTGCCGTCGGCGCGCTCGTGGTACGCTCCTAGTCAAACTCCGCCATGGGTGCCGAACCTTCCTAGAGCCTTCCTGGGTGGTTGCGCGGCGACGTCGGGGCGTGGTGGTAATCTAGAACCTCGGGAATTCTTCATCGGAGGAAGACCGACGCCGCGACATCACCGCTCATGTGGCCAGGGACCTTCCTACTTCGATACCCGGTAAATTGCGCTCCCCATAGTTTGCTTTGACCTTAGGACCATTTAGCGCTGGGTTGTGTGGTAAATCATGCGTTAGGGCATCAAAATCCAGATATCTAGTGATGGCGCCGCCGTGGTTCTGCGCCGTCACGGTCGGGGGAAGGGGATAATGTGTGCATCGTGGGATCGTAGATACGCAGTGGATATTAGATCTTGTGAACCCCTTTTCGATGGATTAGATCAGGATCGTTGGGTTAATATCGGGCGACTAATGGGAGTGATGATCATGACCATAGATGACCCGATGCACGGTTGTGATTAAATGACGTGATACCCCCTTCGCGCGACCGATCCTGATCGTGGATCTTTGATCGGGTGGATGGGAACCGAGCATAGTTGTATCGAATCCTGACTGTTGATCCTCAATCTAATGGCGGTCGTCGTGTACCGGTTGAAGTTAACCTAGATCTAATCGTGACCCTTCATCGCGGATCGGGCGATCGAGACCGGCCAGTACCGCTTCAGTCAGTGAATTTTGCTTAAGAGACCCTAGCAAATTGAGGAATAAACCCGCAGTCCATCGAGTGTAGAGAAGAATTTAATCTGAGTCCTAAAATTTATAATTTCGCCCCTGAACTCCCTAATAATTATGCGCGCAGTACATGGCGCTGGTAAATGGAATAAAAAGGGTTATGGAAAATGATTTTGAGTATTAAAATAATTCTAGAACTTGTTTAATTCCTAGAAAATTCATTTTAACTCCTTTTTAGTCCATTCCGGTTTCTATAATTTTGTATTAATATTGTTTATCACCTAGTAACATTGTTTTAACATGAAACCCACAATAGTATTGATTACTCAATTAATTTTGTACCAAGCACATAACTACTTCGGAAAATCATAACTTAAAATCTGTAACTCTAAATTTCGTGATTCTTTTTCCTATGATCTCGTTACGATGCGTAGATTATTAATATATATTATGTATTCATGTTTGATATCATGTTAATTTATCCCTTGTACCATGTTTGTTTGTATTGTGGCGAGTAGACGAGCCAGTGGCCGAGGATCTAGGTGTTCAGCAGGTAGAAGTTGCTGAGCAGGAGCTCATTGAAGGCAAGTTGTGCCCTTGACCACTTTTATTTATTCAATAATGTTCTCTATAATCATTTTATCATGCATAGGCTTAATTTTGATGGGACCCAATAGGTCACCCTAGTCTGGTTATCTTTTCACCTTGTTTACCCCTGAACTTTTGGATAGTCTTTGCTATTGCTATATATGGTTCTGGGTGTTGAGATAACTATTACACATGATCATTCTTTATTACTATTCTATTTCTGTTCATGATAAGACAACTATGTTAATTGGAACATCGAGCTTAACTTGAGAAACACGTGCCACCACAAGGGTGGGATGGGACATCCTTGGCTGACTAACTAAGAAAGCTAGTGAAGGACTACCTTACACGAAAGGGGCAAGGGCAGTAGGGGAGTAGGCATGTAGGGAGGTTCTCAGGTTGATTTTGCTGCGATGGCGGTCAGACGAGGGATTCCTGCATTGCTCTTCCTAGAAACTGTAGCGGGTTTTCTGAAGCTAGTGGAACTTTGTAAAGGCCTCGTAGTGGATCCCTAGTCATTCACTTTGGTGGTCTGGCTAACCCTAGCGATATGGGATACACGACTTATGGGTACATGGTTGAAAGGGAAATGAACTTAAACTTTTCCTACAATTGATTTCAGCCGTTGATGTGCAGGGGCGGACCGTCCAGACCAGGAGCGCGGACCGTCCGCGGTCGGTAGAATTGGTGCAACAGCTAGGAAGTGGTTAGAGGCTATAAATACAACCCCAACCACCTCCATTCATAACATCCAAGCACTCCACTCACACACATTCAATACAAGAGCTAGCAATTCATTCCAAGACACATTCAAAGCTTTCAATCTCTCCAAGTTCCACAATTGAGACAAGTGATCATTAGTGATTAGTGACTTGAGAAATAGTGATTCGTGTTTCATTTGTTGCTCTTGTTGCTTGGCTTCTTTAATCGTGCTTTCTTCATCTCTCTCTAAACTCTCTAAGTGTTTAGTAAAGCTTGCAAGAGACACCTGATTGTGTGGTGATCCTTGCAGGGTCTTAGTGACCCGTGAGATTGAGAAAAAGCACTCGACTGGTCTGAGTGACCGATTGAGAGAGGGAAAGGGTTGGAATAGACCTGGCCTTTGTGGGCTCCTCAACGGGGACTAGGTTCTTTGGAACCGAATCTCGGTAAACAAATAACCGTGTTCACTTGTGTTGATTACAACTTGATTTGTTTTCCCTCTTTCCTCTCTCTAAAGTTCCCTTGCTCATATTGATTTGAGTTTGCTCCCAAACATTATCCGCATTGATTGAGTAACTCTAAGCAAGGAGAACTATCTTTTGAACTCGGATTTAAATCTAACGCTAACCCTGGCCTTAGTGTGTGCTCAAGGTTTATAAATTTTAGGTTTCGCCTATTCACCCCCTCTAGGCAACTTTCAATTGGTATCAGAGACAGTGCTTCATTAAGAGTCTAACAAACTCGAAGTGATGTCTGGAGATCACGCCAAGAGGGAGATTGTCATCGACGACAAGGCCATAGGCTTGGGAAGGACTCTATCAAGGGAGTCCGGCGACAAATACAAGGAGGAATCCTCTTCCTCCATCAAGTCACATAGGAAGGGTGACAAGAAGAAAAAGAAAATGAAGAAGGTGGTCTACTACAAGACTAACTCTTCATCACTTTCCACATCCGGCGCTGAGTCTATAACTTTGAAGCACCACGAGCGTAAGAAGTATAGTAAGATGCCTCTTCGATATCCTCACATTCCAAAGCACGCTTCTCTACTTTAGGTACCCCTAGGAAAACCACCATATTTTGATGGTGAAGATTATTGCATGTGGAGTGATAAAATGAGGCACCATCTAACCTCACACCACGAAAGCATTTGGGATATTGTTGAGTTTGGAGCGCAGGCACCACAGGTAGGCGACAAAGACTACGACTCGGACGAGTGTGCCCAAATTAGGCATTTTAATTCCCAAGCAACTTCTATACTCCTCGCCTCCTTGTGTCGAGAGGAGTATAATAAGTGCAAGGGTTGAAAAATGCCAGAGAAATTTGGGATGTCCTCAAGACGGCGCACGAAGGGGACGAGGTGACCAAAATCACCAAGTGTGAGACGATCGAGGGAGAGCTTGGTCGATTCGTCCTCAATAAAGGAGAGGAGCTGCAAGCGATGTACAATCGGCTCAAAACGATGGTCAACCAAGTGTGCAACCTCGGGAGCACCAAGTGGGATGACTATGAGATGGTCAAGGTTATTCTTAGATCTCTTGTTTTTCGTAATCCCACTCAAGTGCAACTAATTCGTGGGGATCCTAGATATAAACAGATGTCTCCCGAGGAAGTGATTGGCAAGTTTGTGAGCTTTGAACTAATGATCAAAGACTCCAAATATATTATCAACTTGGAGCAAGGCGCCACCTCTATATCCGAGGTGCAACCCATTGCATTCAAAGCAACGGAAGAGAAGAAGGAAGATTCTACACCAAGTAGACTTCCAATTGACGCCTCCAAGCTTCACAATGAGGAGATGGCTCTTATCATCAAGAGCTTTCGGCATATCCTCAAGCAAAGGAAGGGGAAGGATTACAAACCCCGCTCCAAGAGGGTTTGCTACAGGTGTGGTAAGTCCAGTCACTTTATTGCTAAATGTCCATATTCAAGTGATAGTGACAGGGACGACGACAAGAAGGGGAAGAAAAAGATGGAGAAGAAAAGGTACCACAAGAAGGGTGGCGAGGTGCACATGGGGCGGGAATGGGACTCCGATGAGAGCTCCACTGACTCCTACTCCGACGAGGACGCCGCCAACATCGCCATCAACAAAGGACTCCTCTTCCCAACGTTGGCCACAAGTGCCTCATGGCTAAGGACGGCAAGAAGAAGAAGGTACATTCTAAAGATACCCCTATATACACTACATCTGATGATGAGGGTAGCTCTAGTGATGATAATGATGATTTAACTTCTCTTTTTGCTAACCTAACTAAAAATCAAAAGCAAAAGATTAATGAATTAATATAATCCATTAACGAGAAGGATGATCTCTTGGAATGCCAAGAGGACTTGCTCGTTAAGGAAAATAAGAAATTTGTTAAGTTGAAAAATGCTTATGCTCTAGTGGTAGAAAAATGTGAGAATCTATCTAAAGAGCTTAACATTTGCAATGATTCAATTTTCTGTCTTAGAAATGAGCATGCTAGTTTAAATGCTAAGATAGAAGAATTGAATGTCTGCAAACCCTCTACATCTACTATTGGGCATGTCACTATTTGCACTAGATGTAGAGATGTTAATATTGAAGCTATTGATGATCACCTTGCCATGATTAAAAAATAAAATGATCACATAGCTAAATTAAATGCTAAAATTGCCGAGCATGAATTAGAAAATGAAAAATTTAAATTTGCTCGAAGCATGCTTTATAATGGGAGACGCCCTGGCATTAAGGATGGCACTGGCTTCCAACAAGGGAGCCAAAGCAACATCAAGCTTAATGCCCCCAAGAACAAATTGTCTAATTTTGTTAAGGGTAAGGCTCCCATGGTTCAAGATAGAGAGGGTTACATTTTATATCCTAAAAACTATCCTAAGCATAAGATTAGGAAGATTCATGCTAGAAAACCTCAAAATATTTCTCATCAAGCTTTTATGTATAAAAATGAGGCTTCTAGCTCTAGACATTCAACTCATATCAAAATACCTAAAAAGAAAATTCCTAATGCATCAAATGAGCATAACATTTCAGTTAAGACTTCTGATGCGTCTTATGTGCTCACTAACAAATCAGGCAAAGTAGTTGCCAAATATGTTGAGGGCAAACACAAGAGTCCAAAGACTTGTGTTTGGGTACCCAAGGTGCTTGTTTCTAATGTGAAAGGACCCAAGACCATTTGGGTACCTAAGAACAAGTCCTAAACTTGTTTTGTAGGTTTATGCATCCGGTGGATCAAGTTGGATAATCGATAGTGGGTGCACAAACCACATGACAGGGGAGAAAAGAATGTTCTCCTCATTTGAGAAATATGATCCCCAAAGAACTATCACATTCAGGGATGAAAATCAAGGTTTGGTCAAAGGTTTGGGTAAAATTGCTATATCTCCTGACCATTCCATTTCTAATGTTTTTCTTGTAGATTATTTAGACTATAATTTGCTTTATGTTTCTCAATTATGCAAAATGGGCTACAACTGTCTCTTACTGATGGTGGTGTTACTGTCTTTAGAAGAAGTGATGATTCAATAGCATTTAAGGGACTGTTAGATGGTCAGCTATATTTAGTTGATTTCAATGACAATAATGCTGAACTAGTCACTTGCTTAATTGCTAAGACCAACATGGGCTGGCTCTAGCATCGCCAACTTGCCACGTTGGGATGAAGAATCTTCACAAGCTTCTAAAGGGAGAACACATTTTAGGACTAACAAATGTTCATTTTGAGAAAGATAGGATTTGTAGCGCATGTCAAGAAGGAAAGCAGGTTGGAGCTCATCATCCACACAAGAACATCATGACGACCGACAGGCCGCTTGAGTTACTCCACATGGATCTGTTCGGCCTGATCGCTTATATAAGCATCGACGGGAGTAAGTATTGTCTTGTAATTGTGGATGATTATTCTCGCTTCACTTGGATATTCTTTTTGTAGAAAAATCTCAAACCCAAGAGACCTTAAAGAGATTCTTGAGATGAGCTCAAAATGAGTTCGGATTGAGAATCAAAAAGATTAGAAGCGATAATAGAACGGAGTTCAAGAACTCTCAAATTGAAGGATTTCTTGAGGAGGAAGGCATCAAGCATGAGTTCTCTTCTCCCTACACACCTCAACAAAATGTTGTAGTGGAGAGGAAGAATAGAACTCTATTGGATATGGCAAGGATCATGCTTGGTGAGTACAAAACACCGGATTGGTTTTGGGCGGAAGCAATTAACATCGCTTGCTACTCCATCAACCGACTCTATCTTCATCGAATCCTCAAGAAGACATCATATGAACTCCTCTCCGGTAAAAAGCCCAACGTTTCTTACTTTAGAGTTTTTGGGAGCAAATGCTTTATTCTTATCAAAAGAAGTAGAAATTCTAAATTTGCTCCTAAAACAGTAGAAGGCTTTTTACTTGGTTATGACTCAAACACAAGGGTATATAGAGTCTTCAACATGTCCACTGGATTAGTTTAAGTTTCTTGTGATATTGTGTTTGATGAGACTAATGGCTCCCAAGTGGAGCAAGTTGATCTTGATGAACTAGATGATGAAGAGGCTTTGTGTGTCGCGCTAAGGAACATGTCCATTGGGGATGTGTGTCTAAAGGAATCTGAAGAACCTCCACAAGCACAAGATCAACCATCATCTTCCATTCAAGCATCTCCACATACTCAAGAAGAGGACATGGCTCAAGAAGAAGAGGATGAAGACCAAGATGATGAGCCACCTCGAGAGGACACTGATCAAGGGGGAGATGAAGATGATCAAGATAAGGAAGATGATCAAGGAATTCGGGATCAAAGACCGCCACACCAAAGAGTCCACCAAGCAATTCAAAGAGATCACCCCGTCAATTCCATAATTGGTGACATTCATAAGGGGGTAACCACTAGATCTCGAGTTGCTCATTTTGGCGAACATTACTCTTTTGTATGTTCTATTGAGCCATATAGGATAGAGGATGCACTAAAAGATCCAGATTGGGTGGTGGCAATGCAAGAGGAGCTCAACAACTTCACGAGGAATGAGGTATGGCATTTAGTTCCACGTCCTGACCAAAATGTTGTAGATACCAAGTGGGTATTCCGCAACAAACAAGATGAGCATGGTGTGGTGACTAGGAACAAAGCCCGACTTGTTGCCAATGGATATTCACAAGTCGAAGGTTTGGATTTTGATGAAACCTATGCACTCATAGCTAGGCTTGAGTCAATTCATATATTACTTGCCTATGCTACTTACCATGGCTTTGAGCTATATCAAATGGACGTGAAAAGTGCCTTCCTCAATGGTCCTATCAAGGAAGAGGTATATGTAGAGCAACCTCCCGGCTTTGAAGATAGTGAGTATCCTAACCATGTTTATAAGCTCTCAAAGGTGCTTTATGTGCTCAAGCAAGCCCCAAGAGCATGGTATGAATGCCTGCAGAACTTTCTTATCACTAATGGCTTCAAAGTTGGTAAAGTTGACCCTAGTCTCTTCACTAAAACAGTTGCTAAAGACTTATTTATATGCCAAATTTATGTTGATGATATTATATTTGGGTCTACTAATAAGTCATCTTGTGAAGAGATTAGTAGGATCATGATACAGAAATTCGAGATGTCTATGATGGGAGAGTTGAAGTATTCCCTTGGATTTCAAATCAAGCAACTCCAAGAAGGCACCTTCATCTGCCAAACTAAGTACATTCAAGATATACTCAAGAAGCTTGGAATGAAGAATGCCAAATCCATCAAGACACCCATGGGAACAAATGGGCATCTCGACCTCGACACGGGAGGTAAATCTGTAGATCAAAAGGTATACCGATCGATGATAGGATCTTTACTCTATTTATGTGCTTCACGATGGAATATTATGCTTTATGTATGTGTGTGTGCAAGGTTCTAGGCAAATCCTAAGGAAATTCACCTTAGGGGCCGTGAAGAGAATCATGAGATATTTAGTCTATACTCCTATGTTTGGGCTTTGGTACCCCAAAGATCTACCTTTGATCTAATTGGGTATTTCGATGCCGATTATGCCGGATGTAAAATTGACAGGAAGAGCACATCAGGGAATTGTCAATTTCTGGGGAGATCCTTGGTGTCTTGGGCTTCAAAGAAACAAAACTCAGTAGCTCTATCCACTGCTGAAGCCGAGTATATTGCTGCAGGACGCTATTGTGCACAATTACTCTGGATGAGGCAAACCCTTAGGGACTATGGCTACAAATTGAGCAAAGTCCCTCTCCTATGTGATAATGAGAGTGCAATCCGCATGGCGGATAATCCCGTTGAACACAGCCACACTAAGCACATAGACATCTGGTATCACTTTTTGAGAAATCACCCACAAAAGGGGGATATCGAGATTGCTTATGTTAGCACCCACAACCAATTAGCCTATACCTTTACCAAGCCACTAGATAAAAAGACCTTTAGTAAGCTTAGAAATGAGCTAAATATACTTGATTCTCGAAACTTTGATTGAAACATTGCACATATTACTAAATTCTATACCTTTGATCATATCTCTTTCATTTGATACAAATGCATATTTCTTATTCTTCTTGTGCCAAGGCTAAGACTAATGTGTGTTCAAGTATATTTCTATGGTTAGTCTTCAATTGAAAGGGAAATAGAGTATTCGGCAAAGGCAAGGCTTCCACTCCAACTCTAACGGTATCATTTATCCTTTGCCTTACTCATAAACTTCCAATTGGTAACTTTCACTCATATCTTTTTACCAAAGGGAGAGAATTTAAAGGCCTCTCAAGTTTCTTCGTTTTTGGCGATTAATGCCAAAGGGGGAGAATTTATAGGCCCAAAGTAAAAGGATCGCACCACCATTAAAATTCAAAAATTTCAATTGGTATTTGTTTCCAAAAAGGAAGAAATTATTTCAACTGGTATCTATTTCAAAAGAGAAAATCATTTCAATTGCAAAACCCCTCTTGATAGCAAAGGGGAGAACTTTTTCAGGGGAGCTTTTATTTAGCCACAAGAAAAGCATTTGAAACAGGAGAAGGATTTTCGAAAACCTTGGAAATGCTTTTTGAAATCATATTCTTATACCATTGGATATTTGCAAAAGAATTTAAAAATACTTTTACAAAAGATTTGCAAAAACAAGCAAAGTGGTGCAAATGTGGTCCAAAATGTTAAATTAGAAGAAAGAAATCATAATACTTAGAAATACTTTCAATTGGTTTAATTTAAAGTGACTTATGCACATCTGTCAAAAATTGCAAATTAGTTACATTTCTACTCTTTATATTTGCTTTGGTTTGTGTTGGCATCAATCACCAAAAAGAGGGAAATTGGAAGGGAAATGGACTTAAACATTACCTATAATTGATTTTGGTGTTTGACGACCAACACAAACCTTATGGACTAACTAGTTTGTCTAGTTGATCCTTTCTCAAGTGCATATGTTCATCTACAACTATTCTAAGTCGACTGTCCAGACAGGAGAAGTTTTTTGGAAAACACCTATGCGCGGACCGTCCGGGCCCTTGCGACGGACCGTCCACGACACCAGGGTGAGCCTCGGATAGGAACACTGCAAAAACACAAGTCAACACTATGGACCGTCCGATGGAAAAGCGAGCACCGTCCGAGACCAAGCGCGGACCGTCCGGTCGTTGAAAAATCAGAAAAACAGGAAGGTGACGGGTTCGGTAAAATGCATTTTTAGCGTCCTCGCGGACCGTCCGGGGTGCACGACCGAACCGTTCGTGACTGCTTTATCTGACATCTAACGACGCATTAAATGCTCTATAGTCGTTGATGTAGCCGTTACTACTGACCGTTGCAATTTCAGTCGTTGATGTGCAGGGGCGGACCATCCGCGGTCGGCAGAATTGGAGCAACGGCTAGGAAGTGGTTGGAGGCTATAAATACAACCCCAACCACCTTCATTCATAACATCCAAGCACTCCACTCATACACATTCAATACAAGAGCTAGCAATTCATTCCAAGACACATTCAAAGCTTTCAATCTCTTCAAGTTTCACAATTGAGACAAGTGATCATTAGTGATTAGTGATTTGAGAGAGAGTGATTCGTGTTTCATTTGTTGCTCTTGTTGCTTGGCTTCCTTAATCGTGCTTTCTTCATCTCTCTCTAAACTCTCCAAGTGTTTAGTAAAGCTTGCAAGAGACACCTAATTGTGTGGTGATCCTTGCAGGGTCTTAGTGACCCGTGAGATTGAGAAAAAGCACTCAACCGGTCTGAGTGACCGATTGAGAGAGGGAAAGGGTTGGAATAGACTATGCCTTTGTGTCCTCCTCACGGAGACTAGGTTCTTTGGAACTAAACCTCGGTAAACAAATCACCGTGTTCACTCGTGTTGATTATGACTTGATTTGTGTACCCTCTTTCCTCTCTCTAAAGTTCCCTTGCTCATATTGATTTGAGTTTGCTCCCAAACGTTATCCGCATTGATTGAGCAACTCTAAGCAAGGAGAACTATCTTTCGAACTCGGATTTAATTCTAACGCTAACCCTGGCCTTAGTGCGTGCTCAAGGTTTATAAATTTCAGGTTTTTCCTATTCACCCCCCTCTAGGCGGCTTTCAAGGGCATAACCTCTGCAGAAAGTAAAACTGGTATACTAGCTTGCTCGCGGTCATGAGCAGCTCAAGGCTCTTTCATGATTAATCTATGGAACTAAATTCAATTTTTAATATGCATCGCATTGGGATTTATTATTAACTTTGATCTACTATTACTCTGGTTTGGTGTCTACTAACATTTAGTAACTGCTAATAAAATTTGACCAACTATTTAAAAGCAATGCTCAGCTTTAACCCTTATTTATTGGTCAGCCTTACACTTCACATGAACTCCCACCTTTGGTGAGTTCATGCACATTATTCCCCACAACTTGTTGAGCTATAATCTTTTGTGAGCTCACCCTTGCGATATATAAAACCCCCCACAGGAGAAGAACAGCTGGTCCAGGAGGAGCCGTACAATGAGGAGTACGATTTGATCTAGGTGGCGTCTCTCAGTCAGCTTTATGGCGCCAAGGATGGATGTTTAGTTTGCTTTATTATTAGCATTTATTTTTGTAAGACTTTCGCTATGTAATAATGATACTTGTGACATTTATCTCTATACACTTTGTCATTATATGTGATGTTCTTCTTTGGCGCACATATGAGACGCACCCGGTTTTATCCCTTAAATCCGGGTGTGACAGATGAGAGGAGAGAACTTCTTCACTTAATTGTTCTCACAAGGTGAGTATTAAACGTAGAGCAATATTGTAAGTGAAGTGAAGTGCTAGAAAGAGTAGAATTGCAATAACGTAAAGTAACTTAGACAAGTGATACAACGGTTTTAGCCTGTGGTTTGGTCAAGTGTAAAATGCTCGCCTACTCCATGTTGTGGCGTCCCAATAGACGAGGGTTGCACTCAACCCCTCACAAGTGATCCAATGATCAACTTGAGTACCATGGTTCTCTTTCTTATCACAATCTTTTCCCGTTATGAGTAATCTCCACAATTTGGAGTCTATCACACCTCACAGAGTCGATCTCAAATAAACCACAAGAGTAAGGGGGAGTAGAAATGCACATAAGAGACAAAATCAAAGCAACACACACATACACACATTGAGAGAGGAGCACAAGAGACAACACAACAGAATTACAGCTCAAACACTTGCTCAAATCTCAAACTATCAAAACGAAAGCGTGGTCATAGTGTCTCGGTGTTGTAGAATGTTCAATGGATGTTTTGTGTAGTGCTCCATGCGCCTAGGGGTCCATTTTATAGCCACAAGGCACCTAGCAGCCGTTGGAGCTCCATTTGAAAGGCTCTGGTTGCCTTCTGTCCACGTGTGCACTGGACTGTCTGGTGTGCACCGGACAGTGAACAGTGCAACGTCAAAGAATCCCCTGATTGGCTACTTTCTGCTCGGGGGGCACTGGACCGTTGGCCCGAGGCCGACGTGGCCACTAGCCGTTGGCTAGCTGGCACCGGACTATCTGGCGCTCCACGCTGACGGTCTGGTGAATTATAGCTGGCGCAGGCTGAAATTCCTAAGAGCAGCCAGTACGACGGACCATGCACCAGACTATCCGGTGCACACAGACTGTCCAGTGGGTGGCACCGGACCGTCCTGTGCAACAGAGTCCATCCCAATTTCTCCTTTTTCAATCTTATTCTCTTTTGCTCCTTTTGATCTGACTTCATAAAGTTCATAGCACTTAGACAAATATGATTAGTACCCAAACCAATTGACTAAGTGTACAGAGCTTGCCTTTTTCACTTGGTCGCATATAGATTTGTATTTTGCCTTCTCCTAAGCTCAATTTGCTTTTAAGTACCTATGCCCATTTCTCACATTAGATGATGTTAGTCTAAACAATATGTGTTGAGCATTTAATCACCAAAACAATATAGAAATGGCCCAAGGGCACATTTCCCTTTCAGTACCCCGATGGTGATCGTCGATAATGAGCTTCCATTTTATGTGTTGTGATACTTGAGACTTTTGTGTCTTATGACTATGTATGAGATGTTGTGATATTGTCTCTTATTATGACTGGATGAGATGTTGTCTTATGACTCTTGATGAGACTTTTGTGATGTAATTGATGAGACTATGGATTCAATTATTGTTATGTGATTGTGTGTGAGATGTTTTATGTGAAAATATGTTGTGTTATAGCCGTTGATATATTTGTTATGTTGTGGGATGTGGTGTAAAATGAAAATAAACAGCATTTGTAATGTTGGTCAAATTAACTTTCTAGAGGCTTACTGGCCTCTAGGAAGTTAGCTAGCTAACTTTCTAGCTGGCTAACTTCCTAAGGGCTACAGTAAGTCATAGGAAGTTAGCTAGCTGACAACGCTACGTAACTTAACGGTATGAACCTACTAACTTCCGAGAGGGGTCGCTGACTCTAGGAAGTTAAGCTAACTTCCGACAAAAAAATTCTGTGAGTCAAACTTCTGATGGGATCACTTTACTTCTGAGGGTTTAGCTAACTTTTTAGAGTTTAGGGCTAACTTCCTAGAGTTTAGGCTCTAAGAAGTTAACTGGTTTGGTGTAGTGTGGGCCTCATCGGCTAAAATTTACCAGATAGTCCCGGCAGAGCGTCGAACAGTCTGGTGTGATGGGTGGCCAACAACTATTCGACCACATTAGCAGGCTCCAACGACTAGGTGGTCACCGAACAGTCCAGTGCCCCACCCAAGAAGGAAAGCGACCAATCAACGATTTTGTGGCCATTGCACAAGAGCTGTTCAGTGCACCCACGAACAGAGGAAGGCTAGGAGCTTCCAAATGAAGCTCCAACGGCTCCAAGGCCCCTTGTGGCTATAAAAGGACCCCCTAGGCGCCATGGAGCAACACACCAAGCATTTTAAGAGCACACTACAACTCCGAGACTCCGCGACCACGCCTAAGAGTAGTTGAGAGAGATTTGAGCACATTTTTTGAGTCGTTACTATGTCGTTTTGTTGTTGCGCTCTCTTATTTGCATTTGTCCGTGTTGCTATTGCGTTGTGCTCTTATGTGCGTATTCTACTCCCTCCCTTACTTTAGTTTTGATTGTGATCACTTATGTAATGTGTGAGAGACTCCAGCTTATGGAGATTCCTCACAAACATGATATTGTGAGATATAAGGAAGAACCATGGCACTCAACTTTAATCTTTGGATCACTTGAGAGGGGTTGAGTGCGGCCCTCGTCCATTGGGAGCCACAATGTGGAGTAGGCAAGCATATTACACCCAAACCACAGGATACAAATCGTCATGTCTCTTTGTCTCTTTACTTACTGTGTTCTCTGTCTTTCTTTGCTCTTACACTTCACTTACATATTGATCCTAGTTTAATACACACCTCAAGAGAGCAATCAAGTGAAGAGTTTCTCTTTCTCTTCTCTTCTCATCCGAACTAGGTTTTAAGTCACTCTAACCCATTTGTTGGACCAAGTTTGTGTTGTATGGAGCAAGTTTTGTAGGATCATCTATTCACCCCCTCTAGGTTCTCTCAATTGGTATCAGAGTCGTTCTCTTCATCAAGTGACTAACCGCCCAAAGAGATTGATTCTAAAGGTAAGAGGAAGGTGACCGACGAGAAGGAGATCCCCTCCAGTGAAACACCCAAGGGAGAGACCGTCGACTCTAGGTCTAGCAATAAAAAGAAAAATGTGAAGAAGAAGAAGAAGAAGTGCATCAAAAATATAGTCTACTACGGCAGCGACACTTCTTCATCTTCACCGAGGGAGGACGACGACTCATCCTCTACAAAGAAAAAGACGATTAAACAAAACTACTAGGGGTGGGCACTTTTTTACCATAAATCGAAAACCGAACCAAAATTTCGGTTTTTCGGTAGTTCAGTTCGGTTTCAGTTTTTGTATCTAAAAAATTCGGTTTTTGGTATTGTAATCGGTTTTCACCATATACCAAACCGAAATACCAAAAAACCGAATTACCAAACTTTATCAATTCTAAAATTTGACTATTCGATTATGTGAACTATATGTGTGAAGCAATTATATTGTTATTTACTTATTTATATGTGATGTATGATATATCTCTAAATATTTGTACCTATATAATTTTTATTTTTTAAAATTATGTGTAATTTATCATATAAACTTGTTGTATGTGTTTTGTTGGGGACTTGTTCTCAAGTGCTTTGCCTTAAGAACAAGGCAACATAGAATGTCAGATGTTAAGGCCCTTCGTCCGCTGAAGCATTATTCCCCAAGGATTTAACGAACTTCGGACGAAGGTTTTGAATAATATGTCACAAAGGTACTTTCGTGGTCAAAGATAAAATAATGCAAAATAAAATATAAAACGTTATAGAATAAAAAGAATAAATAATATTATTAAATTATTTTGTAATGTGAACTTAAATATCAAAAATATAATGTTCAGGCACATTTATACCTTTGCCTTGGCAGAGAACGTTAATTCCAGAGTAGCACGTCAGCAATTACAAGATTGCGTGAATAGCAAAGAAGTACTGTTCACCTATTTATAGGCACAGGACACAGCCTGTAAGAAATTACAATCATGCCCCTTACAGAAGATCACAATCATAACTCAGACTCTTATGGACTAAAAAGTAATTCCATCTTTAAGTCGGTTCGATCCTTCGTGTTTGGATACGCTATAGCGTCGAAGCTTTATGAGTGGTAGCTTCGGTATCTTATTTAAACAGATTTGCTGAAGGTGTTTTCTTCCTGCAGGACCTTCGGCGATGAAGCATGATCCCAACAGTAGCCCCTTCGCGGCACCAGATCGTTTTTCGTAACGAGCTTGACCCGTTAAAAAGTTTCTTAAGCTTCGGGTAGCCGAAGGTCTGAAAAACACCTTCCCTGAGCTCGTTGCGAAGAAACGATACAACTTCCGAGCATGGAGTAGTCCCATCATGCATATTTACCTTCTCGGGTTTTGTGGCCCACCGTTCAGTGGGTGCGGACGAGTGTTCGTCCGGTGTAGGAGACTTGACGATTCACCTTTTTACCTGCAGCGCTATATAAACAGACAAGTAGGTGTAAAGTTACCACAGCATTCATTGCAATTGCACTGTTTTGCTGCCAAAAATTTCACCATAGCCGAAGCTTGACCTTTGCACTCAAACGAAGCACCACTCCGGACTCTGCTTCGTCACAAGAAGAGCTTCGGAAAAAAGGTCATTAATTTCAAAAAACTTTAGGAATTCATAATCAAATGGCTAGATTGCGCTCCACTGCCAGGATTGAGCGTGAGGGAGGCGAGGCCGAAGCCACTGAAACTATTCCGATTTCCGAAGCAATGAGGCGTTCCGGGCTCGTTTCATCAGAGGACACACCTGCTGCCGAAGCAACACAAAATGTTGTTGAAGAAATTGGTTCTGAGGATGAGTACAACTTCGGGATGCCAAGTAAACCTAGTCATCTGGACTTTGGAAGGTCCACCATCTCTGAAGCTGATCTTCCTAAGATAGTGAAGCTGGGTTATTTTAGCGAGGCCAAGAAGGAATTAATTCATTTTGGTGGAGAAGAAACTATCCCAAAACCAGGAAAGAATGAGGTAGTAGTCTTCAAAAGTTTTCTGAAGGCTGGTTTAAGGTTCCCCCTTAACAAGATGATTGCTACTGTACTGAAGAAGTTTGGGATTTACCTTCATCAGCTGACCCCTAATGCTAACGTTAGGTTGAGCATTTATATTTGGGCCCTTCGTAGCCAGGGAGTGGAACCGTTTGGTGAGGGTTTCTGCTGAGTTCATGAATTATACTACCAAACTAAAGCCAGAGGAGACGGTCTGCACGAGAATTTTGGCTGCTACAACTTTGCTTATCGCAAGACTACGAAGTTTCCAGTGATAAGCTATCGAAGCAAATGGCCAGCCGGATGGAAGTCTGAATGGTTTTACGTTAAAGTTGACGAAGATGAGGATAAATTGGTCCAGAGTCCGCTAGAACTGACCTTCGGAGAAACGAGGCCCCAATGCAACATGATAATGGGGAGCCCGAGTCAGATTGCTTTGGCTGAATTTCGAGTGATTTCAGATCATATCGGCACTAGGGACTTAGTGCAGGAATTCTTGGCTTTTAAAGTGTTCCCAACACTGAGGGACTGGGAGATGCCGAAGCTAGAGGGAGAAAAGAAGAAGGGAGAACTTGTTCGATTGCCTTATCACTACAAATTTAAGAAACATTTTAAAGCACCATGCCAAGAATGGCTGGACACAATTGAGGTTATGTGCAACGAGATTCTCGGCTGCTATTCTAAGAAGGAAGATTAGTTAATGACTGCAGCCTTTGGCACTCGTACGAAACGAAGATTGAATCGGGTGCTAGATGCCTTGAATTTTGATTATCCTGATTATGAGCAACTGAGCGGAGATGCCAAAGGCCAGAAAAGAAAAAGGATTGCCAGCGTCCTTGATAAAGAAGGCACTAAATCGGCTAAAAAGGACAAAGAAAATTCTGAGAAAAGAAAATTGAGCCCTGAGCCGAAGATAGCTGCTCCAAAGAGAAGAAAAGCTGCATCCCCAAAACCGAAGGCGCCAGCCCAAGAGGAGGAAGCTCCTGCAACACCTTCTGCTGCCGAAGTGGAGGAGATTCTAAAGGTAATGACTGAACCTTTGCCTATCAAGCTAAGTCCGCTGGCGCCAGAACTGACGAAGTTTTTTCAAAAGGAAAAAGAACCTTCGGCAACAGAAAGTCCTGCCAAGCCAAAGAAGAAAATAAGAATTATGCAAGTGGCCGATGTTATTCATCAGACACCACCACCAACATCGGCGGCGAAAATAATTGAAAGCGTTGTTACTGCCGAAGCCACAGCCACCAGAGCCGAAACTACCGGGGCCGAAGCCACCGGAGCAACCACCGAAGCTGAAGCCACCGGAGCCGAAACTGAGATCACCGAAGATCCTAATCTAGAAACCACACTTGGTGATATTGATAACATACTTCTGAAAATGGCTGAAGAAGAAGCTGCTGCGGTCGCGGTGGACACGACGATTGAGAAAGGAAAAGGACAGATTGAAGACACTTTGGAAGAAGAAAACTTTAATTTTCAAGATATACTTGGACAAGAGTTATCAGAAGCTGAAAAAGAAGAACTAAAGAAATATGCTATATCCTGTTGATACAAACCAGGGGCTCTGCTGTTTGGCGGAGTCAATGAAGGAAAACTGAGATGCCTTCGGAATCGAACCGAGGCTAAAGTTGTTAGAACTTTCTCAAAGAATGTTGGGCTGCCGGAGATTGAAGCGGACTTATGCAGATACCAGCGACAACATATCGTCGGGAGCTTGTTCTATGCTAATTTCAAGGTAAAAACTCTCAACTTTTATTGTTTTTTTTTTGAATTAAGATGATTTCTGATGAAGGTTGTTTTGCCAGAGTATATTATTAAGTAAAGTGCTGAGGATGCAACAAGATCTTGAAGACGAAAAAAACGAAGCTACTATCAGAGATCTAGAAAATAAAGTCGAAAGCTACGAAGATGCTTTGAAGAAAAAGGACTTCGACATTCAAGAACTTGAACATAAAGCTAAAGATCACGAGGTTGCCTTAGAGAAAAAGGACTTCGTAATTCATTCTATGGAAGGCTCGCTAGCTGAAGCTCAAGCTGAAATTGACAAATTAAACAACGAATTGCGCATAAAATTAGAGAAATCTGAGCAGGAAAAGAAGAATCTTGAAACAAGTCTCAAGGCCAAAGTTGAGAAGAATTCAAATTTGCAAAAATTACTGAAAGAGCTTCAAGAAAAATGCTTAGATTTCGGCAACCGATGCGTGCAACGGCTGAAGGATGTGTTCCACTCAATTGGAGCCAGCTCTGATAAATTTACACCTTCAGCTGAAAACCTGCCAAGCACCTTCGAATACATTGAGTGCGAAGTTAATGCACTTGATGAAGTTATCGCTGGGCATGCCGATTTCTGCGCCCTGCTAGCTTCTCGAGGCACAACTGCTGCTTTCTTGAAGGCTGGTTGCACGCACGGGAAAATTGTCAATAGGCCAAACTTCAGCTTGTCACCAGCAGATTTAATTGACATTCCCAGCCTAGCTCGAAGCATAGGAAACAGATTTATGACCCAGATTTGGATAAACGGCGGGCGAAAAATGGCTGGTGATGAAGCTCGGAGCCACCTCAAGCCAGTGAGAAACTTATACTTGTTACTTTTACCTTCTCCTTGAACTCTGTGGTTTTCTCATTCCGTTTTAACATGTACAGGATGATGAAGCTAAAGAATGAGAAGCTGAAGCTTTAACAGATATCTCGAAAGACTCTGCTACACAAGATATTAGAGAAAATTTTGTAATATAATTGTAAAGAAACTTATGTAAATTTGTGCGTACCTTGTAATATATCTTTCCCCTTTGGCCATGTACAATTTGCTTTGCTGTGGACGAAATTTTCTTTTTGATCCGAAGGCGAAAAACACCTTCCCTTCTTTTCGTACACAACGAAGCATGAAAATTCCTTCTTTTTGTTTTTCTTCGAAGCTTTATCCTCATAACCGAAGCATCTATCTTTTCTGAATGATATGATGATAATGATCCTATGTATGTCTAAATGAATGTTTATGAATGCAAATGTCATGATGTGATGTATCGTGCAAATGGATATCCGGATATATATTCGAAGCCATAATCATAGACTTCATTCTCTTAGGAATGACTCAAATCTTTTTGCCGCTTATTTTTCGGCTTCACCGTTTATTTTTCGGTGTATCAGCGTTGACTTTTCGCTGTAAGCCTCCCTTAGGAGCTTCTTCGCCTTTTACTTCAGCGGAATCAGCGTTTATTTTTCGCTGCAAGCCTCCCTTAGGAGCTTCTTCGCCTTTTACTTCAGCGGAATCAGCGTTTATTTTTCGCTGTAAGCTTTGCATTCCCTTAGGAACGACTTTTGAGCTTCTCCCTGTTTTCTTTTCTTTTTTGTTTGCACTCGATGGTGCATTCTCAGCTTTTACATTTACATCTTTGGGGATATTGCTCTTATAGAGGTGAAATAAGAAAAAAGAGAAATTACATGCTATGGCCCCATTAAAAACCTTTCTCCCCCTTTGGAAAGGAAAAGGGTGCCATAAGAAAAAACTAGAAAAATAAAAAATAAAAAAGATTACATCAGGTTACACATAATACCGCCGAAGCTCATCCGCATTCTAAGATCTAGGAATGTCGTTGCCGTCCATATCCTTTAATCTGTAGGATCCGGGTCTTGACGAAGATACTACCAGAAAGGGGCCTTCCCACTTTAGCTGTAGTTTACCCACTGTGTCTGGGTTGGCCACTCTTCGAAGCACCAAATGTCCTGGCTTAATGTTCTTCAACCGAACCTTTCTATCACTCCATTTTATTGTTTCGGCTTGGTATTTATTAATGTTTTCCACAGCCTGAAGCCTGATCCCTTCTATAGCATCTTTGTCCACAGAACAATCAGCTTCGTCTTTCGCTGAAGCCGCTGTTCTTATTGATCCTGCCTTAGCCTCTTCTGGGGTTATTGCTTCATCACCAAACAGCAATTTGAATGGTGTAAAACCTGTTGACCTTGATACTATTGTGTTGTGGCTCCATACCACTTTGATTAATTCATCTGGCCACTTTCCCCTTGGCTGATTGAATATTAACTTCATTATTCCTGTCATTATGATGCCATTAGCCCTTTCAACTAGTCCATTTGATTCCGGATGTCGAACTGATGCAGAATGGATCTTTGTGCCAATTTGTTCACAAAATTCTTTGAAAGCTTCGGAATCAAACTGCGTTCCATTGTCCACAGTGATGGCCTTCGGCACTCCGAAGCGACAGACAATGTTTTGCCAGAAAAACTTTTGAACAGTAACCGAAGTTATTGTAGCTAAAGGCTTTGCCTCAATCCAATTAGAAAAATATTCCACTGCCACTACAACATATCTTAAGTTCCCTTGTGCTGGTGGTAGCGGACCTAACAAATCAAGGCCCCACCTTTGCAATGGCCAAGTGGGTTGTATTAACTGGGTTAAAGACGAAGGTTGTTTTTGATCTCTTGCACATTTCTAACAACTTTCGCACTTTTGGACTAACTCCGCTGCATCTGAAGCTGCCTTTGGCCAATAAAATCCTTGGCGAAAAACTTTTCCTAGCAAAGGCCTAGATCCAATGTGAGATCCACACAGGCCTGCATGTATTTCCTTCACAAATTCTATACCTTCGGCTCTAGATAAACATTTGAGTAACGGAGAGCAGACCCCACGCTTGTACAGCTCCCCTTCTATTATTACATATGGACGAGCTCTTGCCTTTATTCTCTTGTTATAAGCTTCGTCATCTGAAAGGAAGTTACCCTGAAGGTAGGAGATGATCTCAGCTCTCCAGTCTTCACTATAAACAGGAGATATATTGAGGACCGCTCTTAGGAGTTCAACCGAAGGTGCTTTTATTGTTTCAAAAAATACTTCCGAAGGTAAGGGCAGCCCCTGTGCTGCTGACTTGGCTAGCAAATCAGCATGTTCATTTTCTCCTCGAGGAATATTTTTTACAGAAAACCCTTCAAAGGAAGCTTCAATCCTTCGAACCGTATCTAAATACTTCTCAAGCTTCGGGTCTCTTGCCTTACAACTCTTGTCAATATGACCAGAGATGACCTGGGAATCAGTTTTAAGAACCGCCCTTCTGATTCCCATTGCCTTTAACTTCCGAAGACCCAAAAGTAAAGCTTCGTACTCAGCAATGTTATTTGTGCAGCTAAAATCAAGTCTTGCTGCGTAGCAAGTTTTAACTTTGGAGGGTGCGACCAACACAGCGGCTGCTCCTGCTCCGAAGGTATAACACTCAAAAATCTTGACTTGAGATTTAAGGGAATCCTCTAGAGATAAATAATAATATATATAATCATCGAAATAGGTGCTCTTAAAGAAATGAACTTTAGAATTCAACCTCTATGAAGTAAATGCTCATGATAAAATAAGATTAGCTAATCATATCCTAATGAAGATTAGACAATAGAAAGATGTTTTCTATCACGACAAAGGGATATGAACTTCGGAATATACCTTTGACTTGACTACACATCCGAAATAATATACTATTGAAATAAATGTCATGTGTATTTCATGTTAAAAGCATTATCTAGAATAAAATAATAAAAATAAATGAACTAACTAAATATATTAATATAATTGTTGCACATCATATTGGAGTTCTATTGGTGCACTAAACTTGAACTTAAATTTTAGAACAGATTTGAAGTCAAAATTTAATTTAAAATGAGAAATAATCAAGAGAGGAAAGGAGAAAATATTATACAAGGCCTAAGGATAAATTTAAATAATGGATTCATCCCACTCTAGGGGGTTTAAATTTCATATTTAAACTGAGTACAAATTTACCACAATAGTTTGAATTCAAAAATTTGGGGTTCAAAGTAAAAAGAAAACAAAACAGCAAAAGAAAAGAAAAAGAAATAAGAAATTGGAAAAGACTCGCTTGGGCCTAATTCCCTCCTCCCGGCCCATCACCATTCGCATCCGCGAGGCCCAAGAAGCCATAACACTACCGCGCCTGTGCACCATACCTGAATCACTGACGCGCGGGGCCACACTGTCAGCTATTCCCTCAACCTCTCACCGGGTTTACCGTGAAGCCGCGCGCAAGCCTCGCGTCGGGCTTGCCGTGGAATTCGCATCTCCCCAACCTCCTTCTGCTCGAGGTATAAAACCGACCTCCCCTTCCTCTCGTCCGTTGCGACTTGGCCCTCTGTATAGGCAGTACCAGAAACCACCATGGCCAGGGGGGAACAGGAGTTTGGGGTGGCACCGCTGTTGGCCAAATCGGGAATCGGGGGAAAATTAGGCCATCGCCCCGACCTCGGTGACGCGTGGAGGTTCGCTGATGGGTACCAGTGGCGGATTGTGTGCCTGGCCTCCGGTGAGGGATGGACGACCGAATCATGGTGGATTTGTCGCGGTGCTTGATTGGGTTGGTGGCGTCGCCTCATGTCATGGACTGTCCTTGCTGCTACTTCATTCACGGTATGGACTTCTCACCCGCCTTGTCGTCACCTTTGTATCACGTAGCACCGGTTGCCATAGGATTTGGCGCACTGAGCCGCAACGTCACCTCTCTCCGGCGAGAGCGGCACCGCGCGAGCTCTGCTCCGTCGCACATTTTCAACGGAGAAGGGGAGGAGCCCATACGTCGTAGATCGATTGTTGGACGGTGGAGATTAGATGAGTGTCGTAGTCGTCCGATCGTATACGTACGTGTAGGATTGGGTCGCGCAGTAATGAGCTTGTGGCCGTAGATCGGGGATCCGAGGGCCAGAGTGTCTTGGTGGATCCATCTAATCTGCACCATTGATGAATCATCCGGCGGCTCTTGTACCCCGGTACCTCTTCGCCGCGTGCATTTGCTAAAGAAACCCTAGCGAATTTCAATATAAACCCGCCGTCCTCCCTGACTGTGCGCTGAGTCTTAGGTGTTCTTGCGCCTAAAACCCTGCATTTCTGTCTAATACACGCGCAGTCCAGAGACCATTTAAAGTGGATAAATGATTTAGAAAACGAATTTTTAATATAAAAATAATCCATAGAACTTGTTTAATTTATAGAAAATGCATACTTGATCCAAATTAGTCCATTTCAGTTTCTATAATTTTGTAAAATTATGGTTTATCATCTAATGTCTCTGTTTTGACATGAAAGTCACTTTAGAATCTATTTCCTAATTAATCTTATATCAACTACATAAAACCTTAGGAAATTCGTAACTGCTTTGTTTTAACTCCGATTTGATCTGTTCAAGTTGCGTTAGTCTCGTAGCAACGCGTAGATTATTATTATTCAGTTTGTTCTTATGTATGGTGTGATGTTAATTTTGTATATACCATGTTTGTTTGTATTGCTACGACTAGCAGTGAGGTCACAAGGATCTGAAGAATCACCCTGGTAACTGGAATCTCAAGTGCCAGGCAAGTTGTGCCCTTGATTCACTTTTGTTACCCAATAATGTTCTTTATAATCATTTACCATGCATAGGTTTAATTTTGATGGGACCCAATAGGTCACCCTAGATTGTTTATCTCATCACCTTGTTTGCCCCTGAATCACATGGGTAGTTTTTGCTATTGCTTTATATGGTTTTGGGATAATCATTTATTATATCCATGTTCCAGTTATTATGTTATTTATTTATGTTCATGTCAAGATCATTATATTATTGTTAATTGGAACATGGAGCTTAACTTGAGAAACACGTGCCACCACAAGGGAGGAATGGGACCCCTTGGCTGACTAATTAGGAAAGCTAGTGGAAGACTACCTTACCCAAAAGGGGCAAGGGCAGTAGGGGAGTTGCATGCAAGGAGGTTCCCGGGTTGATTTTGCTGCGATGGCGGTCAGACGGGGGATTCTTGCAAGTGCTCTTCCCATAAACTGTAGCGGGTTTTTGGAAGCTAGTGGAACTTTGTAAAGGCCTCGTAGTGGATCCCTAGCCATTCACCTTGGTAGTGTCTAAGGGCCTAGCTAACCCTGGCGACATGGGAAACACGACTTGTGGGTAAAGGGTACAACCTCTGCAGAGTGTAAAACTGGTATACTAGCCGAGCTCACGGTCATGAGCGGCTCAGGACTCTTCGATGATTAAATTATGGAACCTAAACTCAATTTGTCATTAGCATTTGCATGGGTTTATTATTACTTTTGTTCTATTATATTATTATGGTTTGGTATTCACTTACACTTAGTAACTGCTAATAAAAATTTGACCAACTTATAAAAGCAATGCTCAGCTTTAACCTCTATTGTTGATCAGCCTTACACTTCATGAACTCCCCACCTTTGGTGAGTTCATGTCACATTATTCCCCACAACTTGTTGAGCGATGAACATGTGTGAGCTCACCCTTGCTGTCTCACACTCCCCACAGGTCAAGAACAGGTACCGCTGGATGGCGCATGGTGGGTGTTGCACTGTTTTCGTGAGAGGTCTAGGTCGTCGTCTCCCAGTTAACTTTCTGGCGCCAAGGATAGATTTTAGATCCTGTTATATTTATCTTTTATTTTGTAAGACTTCCGCTATGTAATAAATACTCTGATTATATTGTGACATTTATCTCTATACACTCAGTTATTATATATGTTGTCTTCTTGGCGCATGTATGAGATGCACCTGGCTTTGTCCCTTAAAGCCGGGTGTGACAGAAGTGGTATCAGAGGAAATGTTGACTGTAGGACGAAACCTAGATAGAAATCGACAACCCTTATCTACTTACCTTACTCTGATTCTTTCTATACTTATCTTGATCCTGTCTCACCTTCTACTGTTCTACTCTGATCATTCTTACCTTTTCTACTCTGAGACAAGATGGATTTCACACCTTGGAATCCTTACCCCTATGACATTTTTAAGAGATAGGAAGCCTAAGACAAAATCAAAACTATTTTCTATATTTAAAAATGTTGTTTGATTGTTCTGATGATAAATGTCTGATTTGCTTCTTTGATTGATTGAGATATTATATATGAACATCTTAGCATGTACCACCATAAGGTAATAAATTAGCTATGGTAGGTAGAACATTAATCTGCTTAGCTAATAAATCCCTGCAGTAACATTCCTCGTAATTACTCGCCTTGTCTACAATTCTTCCTTTCTTACCCTGTATTTCTAACCCAGATGGGCTACCCCTATAGTGTTAGAAGAGAGCACTATAGACGTGATCCTTGGTATGTCATGGTTAAGAAAGACAAAGGCAGTATATACACTGTGCTAAGGGAACCATAGAACTCACCAGTTCCAAAGGACAAAGATTCGAAGTTGAAGTTGCAGTAACTACCACCATCAGACTAGCGGCATTCTTAGAAGATGAGAAGATTGTGGGTGACAACATCCGTGCGGTTTGAGATTTTTCCGGATGTCTTTTCAAAAGAGTTACCAGGGATGCCACCAGATAGGGAAGTTGAGTTCGTCATTGATCTCTTACCTGGGACTGTTCCTATTTCTAAATGGCCGTACAGGATGTCCATAGAAGAATTAAAAGAACTTAAGAAGCAGTTAACAGAGTTACAAGATGCTGGGTACATTCATTTGGATTCTTCACCTTGTGGAGCGCCAGTTCTATTTGTGCAAAAGAAAGATGTATCGCAAGAGATGTGCGTGGATTATAGGACCCTTAATGACGTCACTGTGAAAAACAAGTATCCATTACCCCGCATTAAGGATTTCTTTAATCGGATAAGAGGTGCAAGAGTATTCTTGAAGATTGATCTCTGATCGAGATATCATCAAATGAAGATTAGGCCATCGGATATTCCCAAGACGGATTTCTCGACCCGATATGGTTTATATGAGTTCACCGTTATGTCATTTGGACTAACTAATGCACCAGCCTATTTTATGGATCTGAAGAATAAGGTGTTCACTATCTAGACAGATTCGTTGTGGTTTTCATCGACAATATTCTTGTTTATTCCAAGAGTGAAAGTGATCATGAGGAACATCTGAAATTGGTGCTACAGAAGCTACGAGACAATCAACTCTACGCCAAGTATAGCAAATGCGAGTTCTGGATTGACGAGGTGCCATTTCTTGGACATATCATTTCTAATGGAGGGATATCAGTGGATCCTGCTAAAGTCAAGGAGATAGTGGTGTGGAGCATACCCACTACAGTTACTGAGGTCCGGAGTTTCTTGGGACTTGCAAGATATTATCGAAGATTTATTGAAGGAGTTTCTAAGATTGCTAAGCCTATGACCTCACTTCTAGAGAAGGGAAGAGAGTTTAAGTGGGATGAGAAATGTCAAGATAGCTTTGACCAACTAAAGAAGAGATTGATGTCACCACCAGTGTTGGTTATGCCGGATCTGTAGAAAGGATTCGATATTTATTGTGATGCATGTGGCCAAGGCTTAGGATGTATGCTCATGCAAGAAGGACATGTGATTGCCTACACGTCTTGTCAGTTGCGGAAACACGAGTTAAACTACCCCACGCATGACTTAGAAATGGCAGCCGTAGTGCATGCGCTTAAGATATGGAGGCATTATATTATGGGAAACAAGTGTCAAGTGTACACGGATCATAAGAGTTTTAAGTATATATTCACTCAGAAGGATCTCAACCTTAGGCAACGTCGTTGGTTGGAGCTTATTAAGGATTATGATTTAGAGATTCACTATCACACGGGCAAGGCAAATTTGGTTGCAGATGCCTTGAGTCGAAAGGTGCATGTTCATTCAGCTGTTGTTGCCCAGCTACCTGATGAGATTATTGAGGATTTCAGGAGACTTAACCTGGGGATAATTGCTCACACTGAAGGAGTAACTATTGGTGCGGAACCTACCTTGGAGCAAGAAATCTGTAAAGGACATATTGGTGATGCTAAGATACAAGAGATCAAGGATCTGATTACTAAAGGTCGAGGTCCAGAATTTACGGAAGATGAGCAAGGCACAGTATGGTTCAAGGACCGGATATGTGTTCCTGAGATTGATAGCCTTCGTGAAACTATTAAAAAGGAGGCCCATGACTTGGATTATTCTATTCATCCTGGTAGTACCAAGATGTATCAGGATTTGAAGCAAAAATATTGGTGGTATGGACTGAAGAGAGATATGGCTACACATGTGGCTATGTGCGATGTGTGTCAAAGAGTTAAGGTCGAACACCAAAGGCCAGCTGGACTACTGCACCCACTTAAGATTCCCGAGTGGAAGTGGGAAGAGATTGATATGGATTTTATTACTGGATTGCCTCGCACCTTGAAAGGATATGATGCTATATGGGTGATTGTGAATAGATTGACTAAAGTGGCTCATTTCATTCCGGTCAAGACTACTTATAAGTGATCTACATTGGTTGAGTTATATATGGCTCGGATTATGTCTCTACACGGTGTACCTAAGAAGATCGTTTCGGATAAAGGATCACAATTTACCTCCAGATTTTGGAAAAGTTTTCATGAGAATATGGATACAAAGTTGAATTATAGTTTGGCCTACCTCATACTGATGGACAGACTGAAAGGACTAATCATGTATTGGAATACATGTTGAGAGCTTGTACCCTTCAGCATGGTAGTAGTTGGGACAAGAGTCTACCTTATGCTGAGTTCTCATATAATAATAGTTACTAGGCCAGTCTAAAGATGTCACCGTTCGAGACTCTGTATGATAGGAAATGCAGGACTCCTCTATTTTTGGACCAGACTAGAGTAAGACAGTTCTTTGGACCCAAACTTATTCAAGAGGCAGGAAAACAAGTTCGTATAATTCGGGAGAATTTAAGGGTAGCTCAGACCAGACAAAAGAGCTACGCTGATAATAGAAGAAGACCACTGGAGTTTGAGGAAAGAAATCATGTGTACCTCAAGGTGTCACCACTTCGTGGAATGAGGAGATTTAAAATTAAGGGCAAATTGTCCCCTCGCTATATTGGACCATTCTGAGTATTTAGGCGAGTTGGAGAGATGGCCTATCAACTCGAGCTACCTGATAATCTATCTGATGTGCACAATGTATTTCATGTGTCTCAACTTAAGAAGTGTCTCCGTATCCCTGAGGAACAGTTACCAATGGAAGAGATCAGTGTTCGGGGTGATTTGACTTACACGTAGTATCCTTTCAAGATTCTGACACCTTGACTCGAGTTACAAGAAATAAGGCAAGCACGGTTGGAAAGACAACAACGACAACAACACCCTCCTCCACTACCACCAGCTCCACCAAGCTACATAAACATAAATATAAATTACTATTATTTGTAAGATCTAAGTGTCACCTTAGTTAGTAGTTGGTATGATACTATCCTGGGAGGAATAATAAGGTCTAGTTGACCCCATGTGTTGCTAATAAACTATTTTGCATCATGCCGAGACTTTTATATGTGCATATGTGTTGAGACAATATGAGTGTACACCTTTTTTTCTACAAATCTCGAGGACGAGATTTCTGTTAAGGGGGGTAGGATTTATAACACTCAAAAATCTTGACTTGAGATTTAAGGGAATCCTTTAGAGATAAATAATAATAATATATATAATCATCGAAATAGGTGCTCTTAAAGAAATGAACTTTAGAATTCAACCTCTATGAAGTAAATGCTCATGATAAAATAAGATTAGCTAATCATATCCTAATGAAGATTAGACAATAGAAAGATGTTTTCTATCAGGACAAAGGGATATGAACTTCGGAATATACCTTTGACTTGACTACACATCCAAAATAATATACTATTGAAATAAATGTCATGTGTATTTCATGTTAAAAGCATTATCTAGAATAAAATAATAAAAATAAATGAAGTAAATAAATATATTAATATAATTGTTGCACATCATATTGGAGTTCTATTGGTGCACTAAACTTGCACTTAAATTTTAGAACAGATTTGAAGTCAAAATTTAATCTAAAATGAGAAATAATCAAGAGATGAAAGGAGAAAATATTATACAAGGCCTAAAGATAAATTTAAATAATGGATTCATCCCACTCTAGGGGGTTTAAATTTCATATTTAAACTGAGTACAAATTTACCACAATAGTTTGAATTCAAAAATTTGGGGTTCAAAGTAAAAAGAAAACAAAACAGCAAAAGAAAAGAAAAAGAAATAAGAAATTGGAAAAGACTCGCTTGGGCCTAATTCCCTCCTCCCGCCCCATCACCATTCGCATCCGCGAGGCCCAAGAAGCCATAACACTACCGCGCCTGTGCACCATGCCTGAATCACTGACGCGCGGGGCCACACTATCAGCTATTCCCTCAACCTCTCATCGGGTTTACCGTGAAGCCGCGCGCAAGCCTCGCGTCGGGCTTGCCGTGGAATTCGCGTCTCCCCAACCTCCTTCTGCTCGAGGTATAAAACCGACCTCCCCTTCCTCTCGTCCGTTGCGACCTGGCCCTCTGTATGGGCAGTACCGGAAACCACCATGGTCGGGGGGGAAACAGGAGTTTGGGGTGGCGCCACTGTTGGCCAAATTGGGAATCGGGGGAAAATTAGGCCATCGCCCCGACCTCGATGACGCGTGGAGGTTCGCCGATGGATACCAGTGGCGGATCGCGTGCCTGGCCTCCGGTGAGGGATGGACGACCGAATCATGGTGGATTTGTCGTCGGTGCTTGATTGGGTTGGCGGCGCCGCCTCATGTCATGGACTGTCCTTGCTGCTACTTCATTCACGGTATGGACTTCTCACCCGCCTTGTCGTCACCTCTGTATCACGTAGCACCGGTTACCATAGGATTTGGCGCACTGAGCCGCAACGTCACCTCTCTCCGGCGAGAGCGGCACCGCGCGAGCTCTGCTCCGTCGCACGTTTTCAACGGAGAAGGGGAGGAGCCCATACGTCGTAGATCGACAGTTGGACGGTGGAGATTAGATGAGTGTCGTAGTCATCCGATCGTATACGTACGTGTAGGATTGGGTCGCGCAGTAATGAGGTTGTGGCCGTAGATCGGGGATCCGAGGGCCAGAGTGTCTTGGTGGATCCATCTAATCTGCACTGTTGATGAATCATCCGGCGGCTCTTGTACCCCGATACCTCTTCGCCGCGTGCATTTGCTAAAGAAACCCTAGCGAACTTCAATATAAACACGCAGTCCTCCCAGACTGTGCGCTGAGTCTTAGGTGTTCTTGCGCCTGAAACCCTGCATTTCTGTCTAATACACGCGCAGTCCAGAGACCATTTAAAGTGGATAAATGATTTAGAAAACAAATTTTTAATATAAAAACAATCCATAGAACTTGTTTAATTTATAGAAAATGCATACTTGATCCAAATTAGTCCATTTCAGTTTCTATAATTTTGTAAAATTATGGTTTATCATCTAATGTCTCTGTTTTGACATGAAAGTCACTTTAGAATCTATTTCCTAATTAATCTTATATCAACTACATAAAACATTAGGAAATTCGTAACTGCTTCGTTTTAACTCCGATTTGATCTGTTCAAGTTGTGTTAGTCTCGTAGCAACGCGTAGATTATCATTATTCAGTTTGTTCTTATGTATGGTGTGATGTTAATTTTGTATATACCATGTTTGTTTGTATTGCTATGACTAGCAGTGAGGTCACAAGGATCTGAAGAATCACCCTGGTAACTGGAATCTCAAGTGCCAGGCAAGTTGTGCCCTTGATTCACTTTTGTTACCCAATAATGTTCTTTATAATCATTTACCATGCATAGGTTTAATTTTGATGGGACCCAATAGGTCACCCTAGATTGTTTATCTCATCACCTTGTTTGCCCCTGAATCACATGGGTAGTTTTTGCTATTGCTTTATATGGTTTTGGGATAATCATTTATTATATCCATGTTCCAGTTATTATGTTATTTATTTATGTTCATGTCAAGATCATTATATTATTGTTAATTGGAACATGGAGCTTAACTTGAGAAACACGTGCCACCACAAGGGAGGAATGGGACCCCTTGGCTGACTAATTAGGAAAGCTAGTGGAAGACTACCTTACCCGAAAGGGGCAAGGGCAGTAGGGGAGTTGCATGCAAGGAGGTTCCCGGGTTGATTTTGCTGCGATGGCGGTCAGACGGGGGATTCTTGCAAGTGCTCTTCCCATAAACTGTAGCGGGTTTTCAGAAGCTAGTGGAACTTTGTAAAGGCCTCGTAGTGGATCCCTAGCCATTCACCTTGGTAGTGTCTAAGGGCCTAGCTAACCCTGGCGACATGGGAAACACGACTTGTGGGTAAAGGGTACAACCTCTGCAGAGTGTAAAACTGGTATACTAGCCGAGCTCACGGTCATGAGCGGCTCAGGACTCTCCGATGATTAAATTATGGAACCTAAACTCAATTTGTCATTAGCATTTGCATGGGTTTATTATTAATTTTGTTCTATTATATTATTATGGTTTGGTATTCACTTACACTTAGTAACTGCGAATAAAAATTTGACCAACTTATAAAAGCAATGCTCAGCTTTAACCTCTATTGTTGATCAGCCTTACACTTCATGAACTCTCCACCTTTGGTGAGTTCATGTCACATTATTCCCCACAACTTGTTGAGCGATGAACATGTGTGAGCTCACCCTTGCTGTCTCGCACCCCCCACAGGTCAAGAACAGGTACCACTGGATGGCGCATGGTGGGTGTTGCGCTGTTTTCTTGAGAGGTCTAGGTCGTCGTCTCCCAGTTAACTTTCTGGCGCCAAGGATGGATTTTAGATCCTGTTATATTTATCTTTTATTTTGTAAGACTTCCGCTATGTAATAAATACTCTGATTATATTGTGACATTTATCTCTATACACTCTGTTATTATATATGTTGTCTTCTTGGCGCATGTATGAGATGCACCTGGCTTTGTCCCTTAAAGCCGGGTGTGACAGAAGGTTCCCCAAGAACCATCGCAGAATACAGTCCATGCTTCGGCATCTTTACTTGCCTCTTCTACCTGAGCCCCTTGCGTCCAGTCAGCAATGAAGTCAGCTAACGCCTGGGACTGAATCAAAGATCTGTACACATAATCAATGCAGAATTCTTTAAGTTCCGCAGCCCACTTTCCAATCCTTCCAGTAGCTTCCCTATTTCTCATAATATCCTTCAATGGTTGTGAAGAAGGGACAATTATATTGTCTGCTTGGAAATAATGCCGAAGCTTTCTGGAAGCCATCAAAACAGCATATAGCACCTTCTCCAATTCTGTATAATTTTTCTTTGATAAACTAAGAACTACAGATACAAAGTATATTGGAGCTTGCTTCTTGACTTGCCCTTCAAGCTTCTCTTGGACAAGTGCCGCACTTACCGCTGAGTGCGAAGCTGCCACATATAACAACAGAGGAGCCCCTGGCGTTGGTGGAGTTAACGTTGTGAAGTCTATCAAATATTGCTTCAGCTCTTCGAAGGCTCTCTGCTGAACTGGTCCCCATTGAAAAACTTTGGCTGATTTCAGCACTTCGAAGAATGGTAAATTTCTCTCTGCTGATCTGGATATGAATCTGTTGAGAGATGCCAATCTTCCTATCAATCGTTGAGCCCCCTTCTATGTGCTTGGTGGTTCCATTCGAAGAATAGCTTCGATTTTATTTGGATTAGCCTCAATCCCTTTTGTCGAAACTAGGCAACCAAGGAATTTCCCTTTCTTTACTCCGAAAACACACTTTTCTGGATTCAGTTTTAGACCGGTCTGTCTAAAATTAGCGAAAGTCTCCTGCAAATCAGCAATGTGATTTTCTTGCTTCGTGCTTTTTACAATGATATCATCAACATAAGTTAGCACATTTCTGCCTATCTGAGAATGAAGAACCTTTGTTGTCATTCTACTGAAGCTTCCTCCAGCATTCTTGAGCCCCTCAGGCATCCGAAGGTAACAATATGTTCCGCTAGGGGTTATGAAGCTGGTTTTTGGCTCATCCTCCTTCTTCATCCAAATCTGATGATAGCCTGAATAACAGTCCAAGAGACTCATAAGTTCTGATGAAGCTGCTGCATCAAATAGGGAGTCTATCCTTGGCAATGGAAACTCATCCTTCGGACAAGCCTTGTTGAGATCAGTGAAATCAATACACATCCTCCATTTGTCGTTGGCCTTTTTTACCATAACAGTGTTAGCCAGCCATTCTGGATATTTCACTTCTCTGATGACTCCGGTACTGAGGAGTCTTTTTACTTCATTTCGAGCTCCTTCGGCCTTTTCATCAGACATCTTCCGAAGCCTCTGCTTTCTGGGCCTGAAGGATGGATCAACATTGAGCGAGTGTTCAATAACATCCCTGTTGACGCCACAAAGATCATTAACCGACCATGCAAAGACATCTTTGTTGTTGAACAAGAATCTTATCAGGGTTTTCTCTTGTTCCTCAGACAATTGAGATCCCAGCAGCACCTTCTGCTCTGCGATATCTTCGCATAAAAGCATGGGTTTCGGCTGATCGGCCGAAGCAGCCTTCTCCCTTTTATGCTTGTACTGCTCACAAGCTTCGGCTTCATCTATGTTGTGGATTGCCTTCGAATTAGTCCAATTCCCCTTGGCCTTTCTGGTGGCTTCCTGACTCCCATGAATAGCAATAGGTCCCTGATTCGAAGGTATCTTCATGCAAAGATATGCTGGATGAAGAATTGCTTCAAAAGCATTGAGTGTTCCGCGACCAATGATAGCATTGTAAGGATACTCCATGTCAACAATGTCAAACACAATTTGCTCAGTCCTTGTGTTGTTGACGAATCCGAAGGTCACTGGCATGGTAATCTTACCAAGCGCTACAATCTGTCGCCCTCCGAAGCCACAAAGAGGGTGCGTAGCATCATGAATCTTGTCTTCGGGCTCTTGCATTTGTCTGAAGGCCTTAGCAAATATGATATCTGCTGCACTACCTATATCAACCAAGACATTGTGAACCAGAAACCCTTTGATCACACAAGAGATAACCATAGCATCATTATGTGGGTAATCCTTGAGCTGAAGATCCTCTTGAGAGAAGGTAATTGGGATGTGAGACCATCTTGACTTAATGAAGGGTCCTTGTACCCCTACATGTTGTACTCTTCTTTGCGCCTCCTTCTTCTGCTTCTTGTTAGCTGGCTCTGAGCATGAACCGCCTGTTATCGGGAGAATCAGCTTCGGAGCCGAAGCAGTTCCAGCTTGGTTCTTGAACAAAGCCATCGGCTCAAAAAGTGGAAGTGAGTTCGCCGGAGGTGGGCGCCAATGTTGGGGACTTGTTCTCAAGTGCTTTGCCTTAAGAACAAGGCAACATAGAATGTCAGATGTTAAGGCCCTTCGTCCGCTGAAGCATTATTCCCCAAGGATTTAACGAACTTCGGACGAAGGTTTTGAATAATATGTCACGAAGGTACTTTCGTGATCAAAGATAAAATAATGCAAAATAAAATATAAAACGTTATAGAATAAAAAGAATAAATAATATTATTTAATTATTTTGTAATGTGAACTTAAATATCAAAAATATAATGTTCAGGCACATTTATACCTTTGCCTTGGCAGAGAACGTTAATTCCAGAGTAGCACGTCAGCAATTACAAGATTGCGTGAACAGCAAAGAAGTACTGTTTACCTATTTATAGGCACAGGACGCAGCCTGTAAGAAATTACAATCATGCCCCTTACAGAAGATCACAATCATAACTCAGACTCTTATGGACTAAAAAGTAATTTCATCTTTAAGTCGGTTCGATCCTTCGTCTTTGGATACGCTATAGCGTCGAAGCTTTATGAGTGGTAGCTTCGGTATCTTATTTAAACAGATTTGCTGAAGGTGTTTTCTTCCTGCAGGACCTTCGGCGACGAAGCATGATCCCAACATGTTTCATGAGTATAAGTTTGGTGTTCGGTTTTTACTGAAAAACCAAAGTAAAAAACCGAAAGCAAACTTCTCGGTTTTTCATTTTCAAGAAAACTGGTCTGTTTCTAATATCTAGAAAACCGAAAAACTAAACCAAAATTTCAAAAAACCGAATGCCCAGCCCTAAAAACTACTCTAAGACCTCTTTTAATTATTCTCGCATTCCTTATAATAACAATGCTCATTTATTATCTATTCCTCTTGACAAGCCTCCTCATTTTGATGGGGAGGGTTATTCTTGGTGGAGTCATAAAATGTGGAATCATTTATTTTCTCTTCATCATAGCATTTGGGATGTAGCTGCGAATGGAATGCAATGTGTAGATAGTAATGATGAAAATTACAATGTTATTCACGCTCAATAAATGATTCATAAAAAAATACCCAAGCTACTAATGTGCTTTTAGCTTCTCTATGCAAAGATGAATACAATAAGGTTAGTGGTTTGTACAACACAAAGGAAATTTGGGATACCCTCAAGATTTCTCATGAGGGTAATGACATCACCATGGTCACCAAGATGGAGTTATTGGAAGGCGAGCTAGGGAGGTTCGCCATGAAGAGAGTGGAAGAGCTAACTAAAACGTACAACAGGCTCAAGGCCCTTGAGATTTACAAGTTTGTTTACTTCTGTGATAATAGTCCTTCAAATTTACAAGTTTGTTTACTTCTCATGCTCTATAGATTTGCATCATATGTGTGCTTTATGAGTTCGTTTCATCAAGCTCCATGCTCACTCCCTCCCATCCAACCACACCATTCCTTGTGCCATCGGGTATATTTGATTGATATTAGTGCCATGCTTGGGGTTTATGTCAACAAGCAAGTTGTAAAAGAAGAAAAGAACACATCAGGCACTGATACTTTTGGCTAGTGCATCTGTTTGAATTGTAAGACCTTGTAATATTTTTTGAAGATTTGTATAAGTTTGTAATTTATGGTGATAGTCTTAGCATTTAAATGATGCAATTGATGTGGTATTATTAAAATCATGTGTAGAAGTCTACATGATACTGGTAGTTGTAATGTAGCGATGAAATAGCTAGATTAAAATAATAAATTTATGTATGATTAGGATCATAAATTGATTACAAAACTTTTTCACATAACAGTATAACACACAATTGTATATAAGTTATTGTGGTATTATATGTTTCTGTTGCAACGCAGATACACTCAACTAGTAGTGGTATAAAAGAATATAGATAGATTAAACTTAAGCGGAAATAGAAGAACTTAAGTGGTATAGAAGAACTTAAGTGGTACGAGGTCTATGCCCGTGCGTTGCCACTAGAAACACATGAAATCGTTATATGTGTGGTACCGCAAATCAAACAAAGTGAAAAACATGAAATATTTATACACACGATATTGTAAATCAAACAACATATCGTAGCAACAGTGAGAGATCCATCCATGCCACAAAGCATAGGAGAGAGCTGGAGTGTGCCTTTTCATCACCTTCTTGACACTGGCAGCAGCTACTAATAAACGACTACTAATTAACTACTACTACTACTATTTATGCCTACTACTCACTCACTTACTATCATATACTTATCATAGGCCTAAGAGCTAAAAAACAACCTGGACTTGTTTCTTCTCTGTTGCTGTCGTCACTGTCCCCTCCTTCTCCCACTCTGAAGAAGATTACACCTCTCCAAAGGTATTTCTTTTTTCTTTGTCAAAGCTTCTCTACGCTAGGTTGATGGGGCTGGCCATCATGTAGCCATATTAGTAGTCCCCTGCGCACAACAGCCCGTCAACACACAGATTATGACCATCATGATTCAGGATCTATGCTGGCATATACATGCATCATGGTCATGGGAGCAGCAGCTAGCTTATTATTAATGGTTACAGCACTATCAGAAAGACGGGCACAAGGAGGGCTGTTGTTGACACTTACTCCCAGATTAGAGGAATGGAGGGGCCCCTCCCCCTTTTTTTTGCTCTGTGCACCTCACACATCATAGCTCAATGGCTTCATGCCTAGGAGAAAACCTGGAGAAATTCCGAACAGATTTAACAACAAAAATAATAATAATCTTTGATTTCTTTTGCTCACCCCACATGAATTGCTTGCAATAAGAGAAACAGCACGCAGGAAAGATTTAAGCTAGCTGCTGAGAACGTTTATCTGGGCACCTGAAAGAAGCAGGAGGGCGTAGGGGTCCCTAGAATCTAGCAATCCGGTGGGCGACGCGCAACCGGTGAACTCGGCTCCGCCATGGTGCGCGTGCTGCAGCTTCCTGCATCTAGACAAAACGATAAAATTGAAAAAAGAAGCTTTTTTTAGGTGGCAACTGAAGCTATCGAAACAAACAAGCAACGCAACCCAACGTGCAGTGCAGTGCAATTGCAATGTGACTGAAGAGAAGTGCGGATGTGGATGAGAATGCGATGCATGCAGGCAGGCAATGGGCAATGCAACAGAGAAGGGAGAACGGACCTGAACCTGCCGGGGACCTTGCCCTTCTCCTTGTAGGGCTTGACGAGCACGCGCGCGTCGCACACAAAGTGCAGGTTGCCCTTGCTTAGGATGGCCTTCACCGTCTCGGCGTACACGAAGGTGACGAAGCTGAACATGCGCTTCTGCTAGTACGGGATGCGCATGTCCTGCAACGGCCCAAACATGCTGCTCGGTCCATCGATGGCAAGGCAACATTATTGGACGGCTAATGGAAATGAAACGGAACGAGTGGAGCAGGGGTGCCAATAATGGCGGCGTGTGCTCTGGGTACCTGAAGTAGTTGGACATGATCTGCCGCGTGGTGAGACTGCGGATGAGGTCGCCGTGGTCCATCCGCGGGGAGCGCACCGGGAACCTGTGCATGTCCTCGCCGCCGAGCAGCATGCCCGCCGCCGCCCTGGAGCAGGCAGCAACACACGGAGAATAAAATGGGAATGGTGAGACCGGAGACAAAATGCAACCTTTAATTTGGTGGCAAGGCAGCCGCTGGGTAAAAATGACACCTTTGGGTCTCGCTCTGCTGCTGCTGCTGGTGCTAGATCAGGAAGCTCAGGCTGACGCCTCCCTTGGGCGACGACGAGAAGGGGTACGCAGACGCCATGAGCTATTGCTGCTGCGTCGGCGGCGCGGCGGTCAGGGCCTTAGCGCGCACGACGGCCATCTCCCGCTCCGCAGCGTCGTCCTCGGGCACGCCGTGGAAGAAGCGACAGGAGGAGCCGTTTTTGCAGTACCCGCACGTGTAGTACATGCAGGGCCTCCACGACGCGGCCGCCTCAACGTTGCTGAGCGAGAAGCTCTAGCAATGGGCGCCGGCGGCACCCGCGGGGGACCAGCAGCCGTACTCGTCGGTGTAGAACGCGTCGGCACCGCTGACGTACCCGAGCTGGTCAGCAGCGGCGAAGGGCGAGTTACAAATGTGCAGGAGCTGAATGGAGAATTTAAGCCAAAATCCCAATGAGATGATAGGAGTATCATATTATTTCACTTTGATAGATAAGTTTCTGAAATTGTAAAAACTTGAAATAAAGCAGCTGGACCCAGTCGATTACAATGAAAATCCATAGTCAAGCCACCATATGTGTGACTTTATGAAGCAAATATATGTTGAAGTCTTTCAATCATTTGGTTTCCTAAGATTTGTGTGTAGGAATAACAAATCAGTCCAATAAGCCATAGTATAAGGGCGAAGTTATTATATACCATCCTACAAATTAAAACCACCATGCAGTACAATCATCAATGAATTACTAACTACTCTATAATTCAAAATAATGTCCTTGAACGGCTACAAAAGTCACGGCTTTAACTGCATGGAATAGCACAAAGCACTACATAAAAGAGGACTGCTGGAACATATTATGTGCTGCACTACAAGGGCCTAAATGAACAACTATTTAGCTCTAACTGATTTACACAGAACTGTCGAGTAATTATAAAATGAAATGACTATAGTTACTGGAAAAGATTCCCAGAGTTGAAAGCTTGCAACGTATGAAATATCCACTCAACTTGAGTTCCCAAAAGGCTATGGATCTACATGATATCAACAACAGGATTCCGTTGATTTTCTCAAGGCAAAACAAGAGAACCAACAACTGAACAACGAGTATGCAAGAATGGGAGACGCGCATATGCACGGTATGGGATTAGCACCTGGTGGCCGAAGCAAACGCCCAGGATGCGCTTGACGCACGAACATCTTAATCTTCCTTCTATCTTGAGTAATCCTTACGTTTATATGTTTCTAGATTGCCACGAATTGAACCATTCAGCTATATCAACGATTAGATGAAGAAACAATTGCAAGCAGCCCAAAGGCTCTTCCGCAAATAAATCAGGCAAACGGTTAATAGTAAGACAGCTATAAACATACTCCACTCGATAACATAAAAACATACTCGCAGTAGGCAACCTTGAGCACAGTTAGGATAGAATAAAGGTCTAGAACACGCTTCTCCACATCAAGTAGAAGCACATGGCCAAATTTAGAAGAAAAAAAAACAAGAGAGAGAGTCGTACCACGACTCCCCGTGGATTCGCCAGTCAAGGTCGGATTGAGGATGAAGACAGCGCCAACGAACAACACGTGTATTAGGAGCACCATGAATCTGAGTCCCAGCGCTGACCTCCTCGCTACGCAAAAGTCTCCAGAGGCCCAGCTCAAAACCCCCCATGGACACAACGAAGCACCGAATCGAGCAGAGCCTAATAATCACTGAATTTTCAACCCACAAACAATATCAAGCATAGGTAGCGTACCTCGATCAGAGAGGCGGGAGCTGGGCTCAGCAGGGCTACTACCGCTACTCGCATGGGTGCCAGGTCGGCGGAGCACAACCCGGACGTGCACGGCCACCTGCAGATTATAACAACTGCGCTCAAATTTGGGATTTTTGGGAGCATACTTAAATTTCCACACAAAGGATATTATAACAGAAATGGTACTGCCAACTATGATTCTGAAAAGGGTAATCTAGAATGCTCACATCGAGATATGCCGACAAGTGAGGTTTAAATTCAGATTAATTAGGATACATATTTGTCGGCTTTTAAATTTTCTGGTTAATAAATAGAAAGGAAGATATACCAAGAAAATAAATTATAGCAAAAAAATAAATTATAGCCACCACCTGACTACCCTATTACTACCCTATTACAGACACCAATCAATTTTTGACATATGACAATGTAGAGAACACTGAAATCATTAAATAGTTTGGCGGTAATAACATATTAACAAAACAAATAGATTATCCACAAATTCATAACTACCTATCAGCTAGTGTAGTTGTTAGTATTTCAGTCCATTATTAGTCCACACACGAGCAAACAAGCATATCTAGACCACACAACCTTCAACGAACCCATTAGCCAAGCTTCGGTGCATCAGGGAAAGACAAGTCATTGCATAACACTTATAATTGGGACACAAAACTGTTAAAATAAGCAGGGAGAACCCTGATATGGAGGACATGACACAATACATTAGACACCAGATCAAATGTCAGTGTTTGAGAAGAACATCTCACAGTGGCGCATAGCATCGATTGATAAGTTCATCAGAAACAAGCACTTACTGCTTCTATGTTGAGAGTGGGAGTAAGTAACATATACATACAAAGACCAGGGTGTGTCTCCTCTGCCACATCGTCGTTTCAGAACTTGACCATCCAGAAAAACTACGTGTTGCCCTTGGGCACCCCGCCGCGGTCTGCCTATAAATGACCGCCACAAATTTTTCTGACCAAATCAGCTCAAAAGTAGTCAGATCAGGCAGTGGGGGACAAGATCTAGTGTGAGTAATAAGACTTAATTAATTATAGTTTCTGTTGCTATCAGAGTACTTCACAAATTTTTGATGCTATCGGACTACTTCACAAATTTAATAATGGCATTTATATTCAGGTTTATATAATACAAATGCAATTCCAAAATCATGCAGGACATCATCTATCATTTGATCTAAACCTCATAAGTAAATACAAATGGCCCTGAAATATTTACCTCAAAGTAGCCATCGGTTTCTTCTTGTTTTCTTGATAATACCTGACTGTATTAAAGCCTTTGTAGAACAATACAAGGAAGCTTACAGAGTAGGTAAGCCTCCTACGCTACACAGGATTACAGGAAGGAAACACTCAGATTACGTACAGATCCGGGAAGCTCATCTCATATGTGTTCACCATTCCGATTTCCGAACTGGGACAAACTGGATCCATTCCGCACCCTGCATGGACGCCGAAACGAACCATCTCTTATCTAACCAAAAACAAAAACGTCTCGTAAAAATAGCAGAATAAAGCCGCATATAGTAGCAATAGTACGATGCCCGTGCGTTGCAATGGTACACCACTCATACTTGATGGCATAGATACACACAATTTAGAAAGCTATATGATGTTATGTGTACGATTATGATCGTCTTTCCAGGAGCAAGCCAGTGATGGGCTTAGATTTCTAGCAAGCATATACCTGCCTAGACAGATAAGGGAAACCCAACTACAAACCATCAGCATCATATCGAACCAACGCCAAATTTAAACATGATGCATTTGATGAATAGACAAACATCCCTATCAATAAAAAGGCATCCATTGTTGAGGCCCACAAAACATCACCTAATCAAGGGGTTAAGGTCAACCATGCGGGCATAATAGTACTTGATATAAGTTATGCTTGTTTCCAAGTTGTATCAAACCAAAGCACCCCAGGTGTCACAAAAAAGAAATTGAGTACAAAAAGTGTTGTGAAGTTTGTTACTCTAGGAGTATTACTCCATAATACCCCATGAGTGTTATGGAAGAAACAAGTAAATGTTCTAGTACTCATAACCTAGCCAGAGTTCCTTCTATTTAGCACAAACAAAACAAATGTTTTATCCAAGCATTACATTCGTTGGACAGAATGTAAATGGTGACCATGCCAACCAGCAAAGAGACAAGGCTACAAGGGTAAGACATCACAACATGTTGTAGCTTACCACCGATTATTGGCAAACTTAACCACTTTATTACCGTTCTTCAAACTCCAAACCTCAAGTGTGATGGCCTACTTGTGACACCCAAAAACCAATTTGAGGCACACATACTCAAGTTCCCAAGTTCGACTTGGGCAACAGGCTTGTGCGCAGCACCCATAGGCCAGACACCTAGAACCAACAACATGGTTTAAATGTCCTGTGTGAAACAGCTAACGACATACCCTAAGAAAAATAAGAGAAATACAAACTAAAAGCAGAGCATGGTCTAGTAATAAGCACCTAGCAATATACACTACTTTGTGCCTAATGTGGCAGTACATTTCCCTCATTTGTGCCTAATAGTGTCAGCATGACAAGGTGACCAGAAAAGTCGGTTGCCTCATCTCAAGTAGAATTGTCTCTGATGCACTAAACGAGATCAACACCACAAAACCTGCACATATGGTCGAGGGTCAACTCTTTTCACATACTGGCTCTTCCCATGTGCTTATACATACTAAATAAACACGGTCAACTAAAATCTTGCAGGTTAAAAGCCAAACCAGTGCCAAGGTTTCTAGTTACCTTCGGGCTTCAACAATCGAACATTATTGTGAAATGATGTTAAGAATTTGAAGTTTAGATTTAGACTTTAACCATTGAAGTTCATGAATAAATAATCTATATTAATAATCAATGCTCAGCTTTGCCACTATGCAAATGACAAGGTAGTAAATCTGTAAAGCAGATAAAGGAAGTTGATGGCTCCTTGGAGATTTGGATAAAATGGTAAGAACACAATTGTCAAGTATTACGTCTAATGGACAAAAGGTAGATAAACTAATAACATTTTATAGTCAAACAAAAAAGAGGCCAGTGCTTGAGAAGAATGAACATAGTGCATTATGAAGCGTTTAGAGCTTGAGTGTGCTTCTATATAGGAAAATGCTATCAGAGGACAAAAAACATGGAGACATCTATCTGAGTACTGCTACCTATCTTTGCTCTGTACTAACCAGAAATTGAAACCGTCGGAGGTATAGTGGATGGCCTAGGGCGTGTGGCCAGGTCGGCCGAGTCAATCTAGTTGTGACCGATGAGGAAGTTTCAGGCAAAGACAGCTCCCTGATCTCGTCATCATCGAGCCAGGCGAGGAGGTGGAGGGACGTGCTGGTCTGGGTGCTGACGACCTCCGAGGTGAGCGGGACCACATTATTGGGGTGGCTGCAGTCGTAGAGCACCATGGAGGACCAGTTCTTGCGCGTATACACTCTCTAGATGGCACCATCCATCTTGGTGACCTCGGCGGGCTGATACTCGTGCTTGACACAGGTCACAGCAATGCTGCCAGCACCAGCGCCGACGACGCGGTTGGCCAGGTGTAACGCCCCGAATTTCGAGTTGATTTTTTTCTTTCTCTGTCGCTCGCTAAATTCGGGTGTTACCTCTCTTTCTCCATTTCTTTTCGCTAAAACCCTACCCATTTCCAAGACCCTAGGTCGTATAATAATAATAAACCCTAGAGATTTTCTCTTTAGTTGTTGCACCATGCCAGATTGTGCATTTTGTTGTTTGATCGAGAGGGGTTGTGAATCATGCATTCTAGTGATGAATTAGAGCTAAAACAGGAAAATAAATAAGAAAAAAACCCAAACCCCCCTTCTTGGGTCGGCTTCCTTGGTGCAACCCAACCGTGGCCTGCCCTTTCCCCCTCCCCCTTTTCTCGTCGTGGGTCGGCCAGGCGTCCACGGCCCAGCCGCCGCGTTCCCCCCCCCCCCCCCCCGCATGGCCTGCTTCCCCCCCTTCCCCTTTGTGTCTTGGGCCAGAACTGCGGTGGCCCAACTCGGCGCGGCCCAGCCGCCAGCGCGTGGGCACGTTGCGCTCACCCGGCCGGTGCGGAGGGCGGTTCGACAGCCGCCGCTGCATGTGGGGCCAGCCCGTAAGCCTTGGAGTCACCCCCTGTTCATCCTCTTCCCCACGACGTTTCTTTCTTCTCTCCCCATTGCTCTCGTCGCCTAGAACCGACGCCGCATCCATCCGCTTGACCCCCGTCACGCGGTAAGCCTCGCCTCCCTCTCCTCCCTCGTCCCTCCCCTCCCTGCCTCCCTCGCGTGCGGCCGGCTGGCGCAACTCGGCGCGGCCGGAGCTCGGCCATGGCGTGCGGCGTGGCGTTCTCGCCCCGGCGCGGTGCGCGCCTGCCCTGGTCCCCTCCCTCCCCTGCTGGCGGCGTAGCGCGCTGCCCGCCCGGCTGGCATGGCTCGGCACGGTCCGCAGCCCGGGCGCCCGGCGTGGCATGCCCGCCCGCGGCCCCGGCTCACCCGTTGCCCCCGGCTTGCACGCGTTCCTCCGTGCACGCGCGTCCCCGACGCGGCCTTGGCGCGGTGCGCAGCCCCGCCCGGCGTGGCCTGCTCGCGCGGCTTGCCCGCGGCTGCTCGCGTGGCCTGCTCGCGGCAGCGCCCGGCGCGGTGTGCCCGGCTCGGCCCCCAGCGCGCGCAGTTTCCTCGCGCTCGCGGCGCGCTCGCTGCTCGCGGCGCGGCGCAGTCCCCTGCCCCCGGCGCATGGTGCCTCGGCCCCGGCATGGCGTACCGGCGCGGCTCGGCCCCGGCACGCCCCTGCTGGCTTGCGCGCAGCGCAGCCCCACCCCTCGCGCGGCGTGGCTGCCCGCCCACGGCCCTGGCGCGGCTCGCAGTGCACGGCGCGGCTGCTCGCAGCGTGGCTGCTCGCGGCGACCCTGCACGGCCTGCTCGCAGCACGTCTGCACTGCCGCTTGTGGTGGCCCCGTGCGTCGCGGCTCCCTGTCCGGCGCGACCCTCTGCTGCTTGACGCGTCCGTGGCACTCAGCTTGGCCCCGGCGTGGCTGCCTGTGGCGCGCAGCGCAGTTCACGGCCAGAGTCTCCAGCACGACGTAGCACGCGACTAGCAACTCGCTCGTTCGCTCGCTCGCCCGTGCAACGCTTAAACGTCACGCTCTGTCATTTACCTTTTGTGTGCAAATTGTCGCGCGACGATGCTCTTCACCATTTAAAAGTGTTAGTAGTAATTGAACTGTATCAAGAAATGGCAATAACTAGGCGTGGGTTAATTATGCTTAGATAATAACTATCTTTACACCTATATTAAATATCGGTTAGTATAACTGAAAGTCGCCTAGAGGGGGGTGAATAGGCGAAACCTGAAAATTAAAACTTTATCCCCCAACTAGATCCCTTAATTAGTGGTTAGAACAAGATATACAAATATAGGAGTATACAAACTAAGTTCTTGCTTGAAAAGAGTATTGCTAAATAATGCGGGAGTGATAAATCAATACAACTAATAAGTTATAGAATAACAAAGCAAGAAGCCTTAGATGAGAAGAGCACTAGGACAAGTTCTTTCTTGCAACGTGTTGCTTCACTAAATGAGAATTGAACTTGAAGCAACACCAAATGATATTAGCAAATAATGGTGCAAGAAAACTTAGAGCAAAGGAAAACAAACAAATCACAAGCAATAAACACAATGGACACGGGTGATTTGTTTTACCAAGGTTCGGCCCTCGAAGGCCTAGTCCCCGTTGAGGAGTCCACTTAAGGACGGGTCTTTTTCAACCCTTTCCCTCTCTCCCTCGATCACACAAGGATCGGCGAGCTCTTCTTCTTCTCAAGGATCACTCTCGATCCCACAAGGACCACCACACTCTTTGGTGTCTCTTGCTAGCTTTTACAAGCCTCCAAAACTTTGGAGGAAGTTCGATGGGAGTCAATACTCCACGCACAAATGAACACAAAGATGTAGCACACACTATCTCTCAATGAATCTCATAAGGCGCTAGGGCTAAACTCAATTGAGTAGCTCTCAATTGCTTGCTCTCTCTTTTGTGGCACTTGTGTTCGTTGTAGTGGACTAAATCTTGTGTATAGGATGGATCAATGAATATATGTGGTTGGGAGGGCTTGAGTATGTCAACTAGATGACTTGGAATGTTGCTTGGGCTCCCACGCCTTGAAGTGGCCGGTTGGGGTGGTATTTATAGCCACCATCCAAAAACTAGCCGTTGATGAAGGCTGCTGGCGAAGGGCGCACCGGATAGTCCGGTGTGCCACCGGACAATGTCCGGTGCGCCGCCACGTCATCCTCCCGTTAGGTCTTGGAGCTGGTCGACCGTTGGAGGCTTTGTCCTTATGTGGCACCGGACAGTCCGGTGCGACACCGGACAGTCTGGTGCCCCTCTGATCGTCTGCTCTGACATCTGAATTGCACTGTTCACTTTTGCAGAGTCGACCGTTGCGCGCAGATAGTCGTTGCTCCGCTGGTACACCGGACAGTCCGGTGTGCACCGGACATGTCCGGTGAATTATAGCGGAACGGCGCCTGGGAAACCCGAAGGTGAAGAGTTCGAGCTGAAGCACCCTGGTGCACCGGACAGTGTCCGGTGACACACCGGACAGTCCGGTGCGCCAGACCAGGGCAGCCTTCGGTTTCCTTCTTGCTCCTTTCTCTTGAGACCTAACTTGTTCTTTTGATTGGTTTGTGTTGAACCTTTTGCACCTGTAGAATATAATATTGAACAAACTAGTTAGTCCAATTATTTGTGTTGGGCAATTCAACCACCAAAATTAAATAGGAAAAGGTTTGACCCTATTTCCCTTTCAATCTCCCCCTTTTTGGTGATTGATGCCAACACAAACCAATGCAAATATATAAGTGCATAATTGAACTAGTTTACATAATATATGTGCAAAGGTTGCTTGGAATTAAACCCATCTATATTTCATAAGATATGCATGGATTGTTTCTTTATTTTTAACATTTTGGACCACGCTTGCACCACATGTTTTGTTTTTGCAAATTCTTTCTATAAATTCTTTTCAAAGTCCTTTTGCAAAATAGTCAAAGGTAAATGAATAAGATTTTGCGAAGCATTTTCAAGTTTTGAAATTTTCTCCTCTTGTTTCAAATGCTTTTCCTTTGACTAATCAAAACTCCCCCTCAATAAATTCTCCTCTTAGTGTTCAAGAGGGTTTTAAGATATCAATTTTGAAAATACTACTTTCTCCCCCTTTTGAACACAATCAGATACCAATTTAAAATTTACCAATTGAAAATCATTAGTTTTAAAATTAGGGTGGTGGTGCGGTCCTTTTGCTTTGGGCTAATACTTTCTCCCCCTTTGGCATGAATCGCCAAAAACGGATACTTTGAGTGAAATATAAGCCCTTAAAGTGTTCTCCCCTTTGGCAAATAATATATGAGTGAAAGATTATACCAATGTGGAGAGACAGAGTGGAGTGATGGCGAAGGGTAGTTGAGTGGAAGCTTTGTCTTCGCCGAAGACTCCATTTCTCTTTCAATTCTATGACTAAGCATGAGGATATACTTGAAAACACATTAGTCATATACATAAAAGAGATATGATCAAAGGATATATCATATCAAGCATGATCGTAGTTCTATATAACATAGATTACTCCCCCTAAGTATGTGCATGGAGAGGAACACATATTATGGCCTTAAATGCCAATTGCACATATTTAGTTTAATGAGAACATATCTATATTATACAGAATGTGAAGTGCATTGTGTCATAGTATAAGTGTGATGCTCATGACAGTTTATGCACTTATGAAAGCATGTTGCAAACATTTTAAGCATTTACCCTTGAAGATTTCAAAGAGACTTAAGGACCATCCACCTTTGGAACAAAGGTAGCTTATCCTCGTTACAAGGTTAAGCTTTAAGCTCTTTGACAATAAAACCACTTCATCTAGTTTTATCAAAGATGCATAAATGCAGGAATGAAATATTTGAGAGGTAAAACTTAGAAATGAAGCAGGGAAAATGCATGGACATGCTTTCTCTTCCTTCTATACAAGATATGCAAGGAATGTATACAAAAGGAAGATTTAGGTACATATGTAAATGAATGGAAGTAGTTTTACCATTTTGTACCTTCACATAGAGATGCTCTCTTCATTGTGCTTTGTCCTTTGTCTTAGTTGCTTAAGACCTATTCTTAAGACAATATATGGAAATATTTTGCACAAAAGAGAGTTCTACAACAAGTGATCCTTTTCTAAGTTATTGTTAGCATATGGCAAATGGATCACAAATTGCATAAATGAATCATGAATTCTCCTTTTTCCTTAGTGCATATCAAGATAGATGTCGATTGAAATCAAATTGAAATTACATGAGGCACTAAGAAGCATAAGTGATGATTGAAGTTGTTCAATGATCAAACAATCGATGCGATCAAAAGAACAACATAGGCATTAGATTTTCAATCGAGCTCAAAAATAGGAGAATCCAATAAATATGCTACTTTAACATTGAAGGCTATAATCAAGATTGAAATGTAGTAGCATGCCTTATGAGAAGCTTGTTCTCATACAAGAGACTATAAGAGATTACTACGACAATGTGATAGTCTCATCGTAATCAAGATGTAGATAGAGGCTCCCCCTAGAGATATGCATCAAGTGTTTGAATGAATTGAATGGATGCATTTACTTTAAAGATGAAGAGGGAGAAGCATTATACATCTTGATCAAGGCTCATAAATTTTGCAATAAATAACTTAAGCCTAGTATTCTCATTATGAAAGGATTTAGAATACTCACAACCACACCATAGATTATTTGGTAGATCTTACTATCCAAGTAGGTGGTGTTGTTCTTGATGTCCTCCTCTTTCATTTGAGTGTCCTCCCTTTGTAGTTGTCCTTTTTCCTTTCAAACTTATTGAAAATACTCAAGAAAGATGTTAATAGCACAAGGGAGTATATGATGGAAGATGATTCTTTTAGATAGGAGGTAAAAGTAATTCATCATCCATGAGTCATATAGACATGAAGTAAAAACCTTAACGTTAGTGCACATTATCAGAAAAGAGGAATGAGCACCCTTTTTAAACATTTTTTATCAACCATAGGTATTTTACTTCTTCATATTGAATTTATTATCATGACTTAGAAGCGCATCAATATGAGAATGGATATAGCAAAGGCATGATATAGATTCTAATGGACAAACTCATTTATAAAAATGATATTGAATGCTCACTTAGTTAATTTAAGTCCAAAAAGAATCTATTCCTCACATGGGAAGAATAAGATAATATAGAGTAAATAGCCATTGAAATGGGAACTAGATTTGATTAAGAAGATGAGTTCCCATACCTTTGCTTTTACCTTTCTTCTTTCGGGTGAAGAGCGACCCATGAGGCTTGTGCACTTTCTCTTTTTGTAGATATTCGTAAGTAGGCTCAAGAGATACTTTGTTAGTAACACAAGCACTAGTTTCCATTTTTGTAATCATTTTGATAAGGAATGAAAAGCTAGATTACTAATACATGGAAACTTCATAGCATGAACTAGATTATCTATAGATGATGTTATGCTCAATTTTAATTCTTAAAACAAGCATAAATAATCTCTCAAGATTATAAGTCTAATTCATGATATGGAAAGCGATAAATGTGAAAGAACCAAATCCAATTTAACCAAGTAGAAACACATCATAAAATATTGGATTGATTTTTCTTTTCATGTTAGATTACACATTTCCAAAGAGAAACTTATTCTCTACAAGTGAGACTACTTGGGTTACTTAGATAAAATCATTAGTCTCACTATTCTAGTTATAGAGAGAGTTTTCCTTTTATAAGTGTCCTAAGGATTTGAATTCCTTACATGACACCTTATTCTTTTAAGAACTTGAAATATCTCCCTATATCTAGAATCATGGCAATAATAGAATGACTAGCGAAAAACATGTCATTTGACTTGCAATAATTTAAAGCATGTAGATTGCCATAGGATGGAAATGATGAGTATGCAATCTACCATATGAGAGGAAATTCTTCAAAGAATGGTAATACAAATTTAAAGACATTTGAAGTGCTACATATTTCTATGTGACTACACAAGACACTCAAGAAATGATAATTTGAGACACTTGCACTTAAAAGCATATAAGTTACCATCCTTTGACTTTCCTTCATGTTGTAGGCCTTGATTTTTTACACATGATCCTTCTTTTATTTCCTTGGGTCAATCACGGATATAGATCATTGAAGATTGATAGCTTGAATGGACTCTCTCAAGCACCCCAAGGCTTCATATCATCTCCTTCTCCTACAAAGCTTGTCAAGCATATTTTGGTACCCATCGCTTGATGGGTCCATCACGGTTAGTCAACAAAGATCTAGGAACCCAAAAGTCCTTTGTGTTAGCACTAGGTAAACTCATTACCTTTCTAGCACAAGTTGCAATTTTGGGTTGCCTAGTTACATGAGAATTAATTGACAAGCTAGGAGTGGAATTGTTACCAATGGGACAATCCTTGCATTGATGTCCCTTCTTTCGGCATGTGTAGCATAGGCGTTTTTCAAGTTTTGAAGTTTTCTTCTTTCCTTGTTTGTTGCTTGCTACATGGTTAGTAAAAACTTTCTTTTCTAACCCTATGCCTTTTTGTTTTAAATGGGGACAAGATCTAAGCAAGTGTCCCTTCTTGGAGCATTTAAAACAAAGTCTATCATCCTTGTTAATAATCAAGACATTTTTAATGTAGGGACATGACCTAATCAAGTGCCCCTCTTCAAAGCATTCACTACACCTCTTAATGTGAAGTATGGCTTGATCATTACCTTGGATGTTACCTTTTGTGGAGGCGTGGTTGAGGCTTTTGGAGGAAGTGTTGAATTTCATCTTTTGTTTCTTCCTCTTGGCAATCCTCAAATCCTTGACATTTTCTTCAAGGGATGTAGTGCATGCCACGGTTGTTCCCGTCTCAAGCTTCTTCACCATGTGATCACGGTTATCTTGAGAAGGTTGAGCAATGCACTTCCCTTTTAGTTGTGTCAAGCTCATTTTAGCCTCTCATTTTCTTCCTTGAGCTTTTGATATGTATCATCAGTTGTTCCTGCAAGTTCTAGCTCAAAAGAAGATTTGCTTGTCGACGGACAACAAGCATTAGCACATGGTAATATAGTATCAATTTGAATACATGTGCATGAGTGAGGTTGTTGGGATTTTAAGTTTTCTATCACAACCTCATGAGCAATATTTAATATGATATGATCATCCATAAGATTTTCATGAGAACATAGGAGCATATCATATTTTTCTTGAAAAGCTAGATTTTCAACTTTTAGCTTTTCTACTTGGTCCTTAAGCAAGGCATTTCTATTTACTAATTGAGCGATACAATGTAAAGCGTTATCTTGCTCAATTGAAATAGTTTCATACCTTTGGACCAAATCAACATGAGAGCACTTTAGCTCCTCATGTTCTTTAGTCAACTCGTCAAAGTGTAGCATTTTCATGGAGAGAATATCTTCTAGCCTTTGACGAGCTTCGCTTTGCTCTCTCGCTCTTTCTAGAAGTTTGAGCATGACCGCCTTATCTTCTTGGCTTAGGCGAGCGTAGAGTTGCAAGAAGCTTCTTTCTTCCTCCTCATCCTCATTTGTCTTTCCGCTATTATTTTCATTAGCCACACAACATATGTGGGAATCGAAATGGGAAGACAAACCTTTTGGAGAGGTGGATTCATCGTTTGGTCTCCATCGTTCATTTTCTTCTTCTTCCTTGCAAGGGTTAGTATCACAAAGACCAAAGGAAGTAGAAGCACAAAATGAACTATCATGTTTGGACTCATCAAATTTGCTTTTAATTCTAGTCCAAATATCATGCGCATCACGAATAGATTCATTATAATTCATTATGAAGGCATGATAATCTTCTTTGCTAAGAGAATTACTTAAGATGTCATAAGCTAGGTAGTTTAAGCGAATACATCTTTGATCTTCCTCGGAAGCATTTTTCCTGTCATAACTAGGAGGAATAATACTCTTGTCTAAAATTTGTTCTAATTGAAGATCTACCGTTCTAAAAGCATTTATCACCCTAGTAGACCATGAATCATAATTAGAACAATCGGGAAGTAATATTTCGAGAGTTACCTCCTTGTTCTCCTTGGACTTCTTGTTCTTTTGGGATCTTCTTCAAGCCATCACTTTGAGTTGTTAGACTCAAGATGAAGTGTCTGGCTCTGATACCAATTGAAAGTCGCCTAGAGGGGGGGTGAATAGGCGAAACCTGAAAATTAAAACTTTATCCCCCAACTAGATCCCTTGATTAGTGGTTAGAACAAGATATACAAATATAGGAGTATACAAACTAAGTTCTTGCTTGAAAAGAGTATTGTTAAATAATGCGGGAGTGATAAATCAATACAACTAATAAGTTATAGAATAACAAAGCAAGAAGCCTTAGATGAGAAGAGCACTAGGACAAGTTCTTTCTTGCAACGTGTTGCTTCACTAAATGGGAATTGAACTTGAAGCAACACCAAATGATATTAGCAAATAATGGTGCAAGAAAACTTAGAGCAAAGGAAAACAAACAAATCACAAGCAATAAACACAATGGACACGGGTGATTTGTTTTACCGAGGTTCGGCCCTCGAAGGTCTAGTCCCCGTTGAGGAGTCCACTTAAGGACGGGTCTTTTTCAACCCTTTCCCTCTCTCCCCCGATCACACAAGGATCGGCGAGCTCTTCTTCTTCTCAAGGATCACTCTCGATCCCACAAGGACCACCACACTCTTTGGTGTCTCTTGCTAGCTTTTACAAGCCTCCAAAACTTTGGAGGAAGTTTGATGGGAGTCAATACTCCATGCACAAATGAACACAAAGATGTAGCACACACTATCTCTCAATGAATCTCACAAGGCGCTAGGGCTAAACTCAATTGAGTAGCTCTCAATTGCTTGCTCTCTCTTTTGTGGCACTTGTGTTGGTTGTAGTGGACTAAATCTTGTGTATAGGATGGATCAATGAATATATGTGGTTGGGAGGGCTTGAGTATGTCAACTAGATGACTTGGAATGTTGCTTGGGCTCCCACGCCTTGAAGTGGCCGGTTGGGGTGGTATTTATAGCCACCATCCAAAAACTAGCCGTTGATGAAGGCTGCTGGTGAAGGGCGCACCGGACAGTCCGGTGCGCCGCCACGTCATCCTCCCATTAGGTCTTGGAGTTGGTCGACCGTTGGAGGCTTTGTCCTTATGTGGCACTGGACAGTCCGGTGCGACACCGGACAGTCCGGTGCCCCTCTGACCGTCTGCTCTGACATCTGAATTGCACTGTTCACTTTTGCAGAGTCGACCGTTGCGCGCAGATAGCCGTTGCTCCGCTGGTACACCGGATAGTCCGGTGTGCACCGGACATGTCTGGTGAATTATAGCGGAGCGGCGCCTGGGAAACCCGAAGGTGAAGAGTTCGAGCTGAAGCACCCTGGTGCACCGGACAGTGTCCGGTGATGCACCGGACACTGTCCGGTGACCCACCGGATAGTCCGGTGCGCCAGACCAGGGCAGCCTTCGGTTTCCTTCTTGCTCCTTTCTCTTGAGACCTAACTTGTTCTTTTGATTGGTTTGTGTTGAACCTTTTGCACCTGTAGAATATAATCTTGAACAAACTAGTTAGTCCAATTATTTGTGTTGGGCAATTCAACCACCAAAATTAAATAGGAAAAGGTTTGAACCTATTTCCCTTTCAATAACTACATAAAATGAAGTGGTTAAGATCATTCTTTCACTTAACATGAACATAGCGAGTTGTCAATTGTAGTAATGGTTATGTTATTCTTACTACTTAAAATGGTCGTAAGCGCTAGCCATATGTCGGATATGTGACTATTGGATTCATCTCTTTGTACGTTGTACTGTTTACTTTCTGATTTGAGATGTGAATGTATGGTTGTGTTTGCATAGATAACGGTCTGGTCGAGGAATCCGAAGAACAGACAGGAGAAGCCCCTGAGCAGCAGCTGGTTGGTGGAGGCAAGTGTCCTTTGACCTATCTCTGTCCTATACATTCTTTAATTCACCTCCCGCATTTCACAGTTATACCTAAGGATTGACTAGTTTTTGTTATCCATGTCCTTGTTTACCTATTTGGGTCGGATTATTATTGTTTAGTTTTATGCTATTGCTCAACTCTAATCAATGAACATGATGAGATTCATCAACGATACGCTGTTTCCCTTCTTTATTATTGATGTTATACTTGAGTCATTCAAGGGGGCTCGAGCGGTTTCTCGAGTGCCTCTCTGTAAGGACCTGTTCGTTGGATGACCGCCCGGGAAAACAGTGCAACCATGAGGGTGGAGTGGGACACCCTTAGCTGAATAATTAGAGGAACCGGGGTGTAGTTCGCTTAGCCGTTGTGCCGTCAATGGGGCTCGGTGTATGCGGCTCGCTCTACCAAGGTTGATTTGTCCCTTGGGGAGGAGTGCGGTACATTTAAGAAACCTAACGGGCGGCTACAGCCCCGGGGAATCTTTGTAAAGGCTACGTAGTGAGACCCTGCCTACTCACCTTGGGAGTGTTCAAGGGTCCGTATAACCCGAGGCGAAAAGGGAATCACAGCTCATGGGTAAAGTGTGCAACCTCTGCAGAGCGTTTGAAAACTGATATATCAGCCGTGCTCACGGTTATGAGCGGCCAAGGGAGCTCCAGTGATTAGCAATACTTGATCAGAGATGTTCAGATTACGGGTGGCATGAGACTGGTGGTTTTTGGTATGGACTCTGGTAATGGTAAGTGGTATTTTTTCCGTTTGGAAAGAGTACGTTTGGGTTAATAATGTGGGTTAATTCTAAAACTTGGCTTTCTCTACTAGTAATAATAACCTGACCAACTAAAAGCAACTGCTTGACTTACCCCCACATAAAGCTAGTCCACTACAGCCAAACAGATACTTGCTGAGTATGTTGATGTGTACTCACCCTTGCTCTACACACCAACCCCCCCTCCCCAGGTTGTCAGCATTGCAACCACTGCTCAGGAGAAGATGAAGCCGTGGAAGGAGACTTCCAGGAGTTCCAGGATTACGACGAGTTCTAGGCGTGGGTTAGCGGCAACCCCCAATTGTGGTATCCCTTCAAAAGTTGGTCATATCGACCAAACCTATGTTCTACCATATATTATACCTTGCTGAAAATTGCATTTTATTCTAATCCTTCATTTCTTTATGGTTTACTTGCTGGTCATATTAGTTCTGTTCTCACTCTTATGCTCGTGGTGTCTTTTGTAGATGGCTCGTCTTAGACACACTGCACGGAAGTCCGTCATCCCCTTCTTGCCTTCTCGTCTCGCTGAGCGTCCACTTCGTCGTCCGGTGACCGGTCCGTCCAGCCACTTGAAGAGGCTGCACCACTGCCTGCATGAGGAGTAGGAGCGTCGACGACAGGAGCAACAGGGCTCTTCTTTCTCGCTCTAGCAGGAGATAGAGTCTATGAGGAGCTGCTCCCCCGTGCTTCCCCTGGAGGCGCCCCCTGCACTACCACTGAGCGCCCCAGCCGTCGGAGTAGCTGCTGGAGGAGACCCAGACGACGGAGGTGGCGACAGCAGCTCGAGCCACAACACCGACTTTTCTGCTGACCAGGAGCCGGAAGGATGGATTGCTCGACCCATCACTCGTGACGCTGCTCGCGGGTGTCACTTCCACGACGCGCTCGACACCCTGCTACGTCGGGCACTTGACCGACGTACTTGGTCTATCGAGTATCGCTGTGTGGTCTTCCAGCACAGTCGCGGGGTCTACCCGGACTGCTGGGAGGCGACCTACTTGGTGCGCCGTCCGGAGAACAGTCTCAGGGGTGCGGAGGTCTCTTCAGAGCACTATTCCATCTCTGAACGGGACTCAGCTGAGGCGGCCATGCAAGATGTCGCACGGTGTGCGCTTTTGTACTACTGCTCAGTGCTCAGTGGGGTAGCTGACGGCCTCAACCTGAAGTATTACCCTCGCCGTCCATCTGGCAGCATAGGAGGCATGATTGTCTCACCTGTTGGTGAGGACAATCCTAGGTTGAGCAGCACAGTCAACCTAGCCGTCGTGCTAAACACGGAGCTGGACCATGCATTAGACGAGCTGAGTAGGGCTCGTGCTGAGATCGCCCTGCTGCGGGCTGAGCGCGCGGAGCGTTGTCACTTGGACGATGGTTCCCCCGCTCCCGTCGGGACTCAGCACCCGTACCGCTCACCTCAGCGTGGACACCAGTCTTATGGCAATCTCGACTGCAAGACCAAGATAGACTTAGAACCATAGATCGTCAGTGTTGAGTCTTGTAATAAATGCTTAATATGGAAGTTTTAGTCTTAGTCTCAGTCTTGCTCTTAGTTAGTCTTAGTTAGACAGGGTAGTTCGCTTATCCTGTGCTTTTATGCTTGTTATGATGAACAATGTTGGAGTTGCATCTTTGTAATGATTGTCACCAGAGTGTGGGTATCCCCTGCATTTTAGTTTATCAGTTAATGAAGTTAGCTGTCTAGTTGGGAAGCCTTTTTATTCCACTTTCCTCTTTTTATCTGAGAAGCTGTGTTGGTCTGTGTTGGATATCAGTGAAGATGCTCATCTGTTCAGTGTTGTGGAGAATTCTATACTCTTTTCTTATGCTGCAAGAATTTGCAAGATCAGTTCTGATGTGTGGTTGCATTCTGCAGATGTCAGAAAACAGGCGCAGAGGAGGAAGGCGTGCTCAGCAAGAGCAGGCAGCACCGCAGGATGAGGCACCCCAGCAACAGCAGCTGCCACCCCCGCCCCCGATGTCCATCGAGCAGATGTTCATGATGCAGACTCAGGTAGTTCAATCCATCGGTCAGACTTTGGCCGCCATTCAGCAGCAGCAGCAGCCACCACCTCAGCCTCAGATGCCTCAGATGCCTAGAGACAAGCGTGCTGAATTTATGAGAGGTCATCCCCCAACGTTCGCTCACTCCTCTGACCCCATGGATGCTGAAGACTAGTTGTGCACTGTAGAGCGAGAGTTGCATACCGCTTAATGTGATGACAGAGAGAAAGTCCTGTATGGTCCCTGTCTGTTGAGAAGAGCAGCTCAGTCTTGGTGGGAGTCTTATCTCGCCACCCATGCCAACCCCGACACCATCACCTGGGAAGAGTTCAGAGGTAGCTTTCATCAGTACCATGTTCCTGCAAGTCTGATGACAATGAAGAAGGAGGAGTTCCTGGCACTCAAGCAAGGGTCATCGTCTGTCAGTGAGTACCGGGACAGGTTTCTGCAACTGTCTCGCTATGCTTCTGAAGATGTCAACACCGACGCCAAGAGATAGTATCGTTTCCTGAGAGGCTTGGTTGACCCTCTGTAGTATCAGCTGATGAATCATACCTTCCCAACATTCCAGCACCTGATAGACAGAGCAATCATGACAGAGATGAAGTGCAAAGAAATGGAGGATCACAAGCGTAAGATCAGTGGACCTCAGTCTGGAAGCAACAATCGTCCTCGTTTCTCAGGTAATCCACCTCAGCAGTTCAGGCAGATCCAACGTCCACCTCAGCAATAGCAGTTCCAAAGGCAGTATCCTCAGCACCAGCATCAGAATCACCAGAACAATCAGTCAGGAGGAGGTCAGTTCCAGATGCAGAATCAGCAGGCACCTCGTCTTCCCGCCTCAGCTACCCAGCAGAACAGTCAGCCAGCACCAGTTCGGGGTGGAAACAGAGCATGTTTCCACTGTGGAGAGCAAGGCCATTGGGTGATGCAATGTCCAAAGAAGGCAGCCCAGCAGTAGTCAGGCCCCAATGCCTCAGCAAAGCAGAATGTGTCTCAGCCTGGAGCAGACAACCGCTCTCAGCCACACTACAACCATGGGAGACTGAACCACTTGGAGGCGGAAGCAGTTTAGGAAACCCCCGGCATGATAGTAGGTATGTTTCTAGTCGACTCCCATATTGCATAAGTGTTATTTGATACTGGAGCAACGCATTCATTCATTACTGCATCATGGGTAAAGGCACATAATCTTTCAATAACTGTCATGTCAACCCCCATTCAAATTGACTCAGCCGGTGGTAGAATTCGAGTCGATAGCATTTGTTTGAATGTAAGTGTGGAAATAAGGGGGATAGCGTTTCCCGCTAACCTCATAGTAATGGGTACTCAGGGAGTAGATGTCATCCTAGGGATGAATTGGCTAGATAAGTATCAGGCAGTTATCAGTTGTGATAAGAGGACAATCAAGTTGGTGTCCCCACTAGGAGAGGAAGTGGTGACCGAGTTAGACCCGCCTGTGCCGAATAAAGGAAGTTGTTATCAGATGGCTGTCGATAGCAGTGAAGCAGACCCAATTGAGAGTATCAAGGTTGTGTCCGAGTTCCCAGATGTGTTTCCAAAGGACTTACCAGGTATGTCACCAGAGCGGAAAGTTGAATTTGCCATAGAGCTTCTTCCTGGCACCGCCCCCATCTTTAAGAGAGCTTACAGAATATCCGGACCAGAGTTGGTTGAGCTTAAGAAGCAGATCGATGAGTTGTCAGAGAAAGGTTACATCCGGCCAAGCACCTCGCCTTGAGCCGCCCCTGTCTTGTTTGTGGAGAAGAAAGATGGCACCAAAAGGATGTGTATCGATTATCGAGCTCTGAATGAGGTCACAATCAAGAACAAGTACCCCTTGCCCAGAATAGAAGATCTGTTTGACCAGTTAAGAGGAGCCAGCGTGTTCTCCAAGATAGATCTGAGGTCAGGTTATCATCAGCTCAGGATCCGACCTTCAGACATTCCGAAGACGACATTCATTACCAAGTATGGGTTGTATGAGTTCACTGTGATGTCTTTCGGTCTAACAAATGCACCGGCCTTCTTCATGAATCTGATGAACAGTGTATTCATGGATTATCTTGACAAGTTTGTGGTGGTATTTATTGATGACATTCTGATATATTCCCAAAGCGAAGAAGAGCATGCAGATCATTTGAGGATGGTATTGCAGAGATTGCGAGAGCACCGGCTGTATGCAAAGTTGAGCAAGTGTGAGTTCTGGATCAGTGAAGTCCTGTTCTTGGGTCACATAATTAACAAAGAAGGATTGGTTGTGGATCCGAAGAAAGTGGCAGACATTCTGAACTGGAAAGCTCCAACAGATGCTCGAGGAATCAAGAGCTTCATTGGAATGGTCGGATATTATCGGCGATTCATTGAAGGGTTTTCGAAGATTGCGAAACCAATGACAACTTTGCTAGGCAACAAGGTTGAGTTCAAGTGGACCCAGAAATGTCAAGAGGCCTTCGAAACGCTAAAAGAGAAGTTGACTACAGCGCCTGTCTTAGTCTTGCCCGATGTGCACAAGCCCTTCTCGGTGTATTGCGATGCTTGTTACACAGGTTTGGGATGTGTGTTGATGCAAGAGGGAAGAGTTGTGGCTTACTCGTCCCGATAGTTGAAGGTTCATGAGAAGAATTACCCAATTCATGACCTGGAATTTGCAGCAGTGGTTCACGCACTGAAGACATGGAGGCATTATTTGTATGGGCAGAAATGTGATGTTTACACAGACCACAAGTGTCTGAAGTACATATTCACCCAGTCAGAGTTGAATATGAGGCGGCGAAGATGGTTAGAATTGATCAAAGACTATGAATTGGAGATTCATTACCATCCAGGCAAAGCGAACGTAGTGGCAGATGCTTTGAGCAGGAAGAGTCAGGTCAACATGATGGTCGCTCATCCGATGCCTTATGAGTTGGCCAAAGAGTTTGACCGGTTGAGCCTCGGATTTCTGAATAATATGCGAGGAGTAACAGTTGAGTTAGAACCCACTCTGGAGCAGGAAATCAAAGAAGCGCAGAAGAATGATGAGAAGATCAGTGAAATCCGGCGACTGATTCTAGATGGCAGAGGTAAAGATTTTCGGTGTTGGGGCTATGCTTCGTCGCGCCGAAGGTCTTGTAGGAAGAAGCAGCTTTGGATGAAGCTGTCCGCGGGAGATGACCGAAGGTTACTCTTCATGAAGCTTCGGTATTATAAACCGACTTAAAGATAGAATGACCTTCTAGTCCATAAAGGTTTGAGTCAATGTTGTAAACTTTCATGAGGGGCACAATTGTAATTCTTCACAGGTTGTATCCTGTGTCTATAAATAGATGAACAGTACCTCCGTACTGTTCACGCTGACTTGTATTCGCTCGTGCGTCACGCTTGTATTTTTGCCTTCCACCAAATCGAAGCATTTGAGAACAAGTCCCCAACATTGGCGCCCACCTCCGGTGAACTCACTTCCACTTTTTTGAGCTGATGGCTTCGTTCAACGATCAAGCTGGAGCTGCTTCGGCTCCGAAGCTGCTGTTCCCGATAACAGGCGGTTCATGTTCAGAGCCAGCCAACAAGAAGCAGAAGAAGGAAGCACAGAGAAGGGTACAGCATGTTGGGGTGCAAGGACCCTTCATCAAGTCGAGATGGTCTCACATTCCTATTACCTTCTCCCAAGAGGACCTTCAACTCAAGGATTACCCACACAACGATGCCATGGTTATCTCTTGTGTAATCAAAGGATTTCTGGTTCACAATGTCTTGGTTGATACAGGCAGTGCAGCTGATATCATATTTGCTAAGGCCTTCAGGCAAATGCAAGAGCCAGAAGATAAGATTCATGATGCTACGCACCCTCTCTATGGCTTCGGAGGAAGACAGATTGTAGCGCTGGGCAAGATCACCATGTCAGTGACCTTCGGGTTCATCAACAACACTAGAACTGAGCAAGTTGTGTTTGACATTGTTGACATGGAATACCCTTACAATGCAATTATTGGCCGTGGCACCCTCAATGCTTTCGAAGCAATTCTTCATCCTGCCTATCTTTGCATGAAGATACCTTCGGATCAAGGACCCATCGCTATTCATGGAAGTCAGGAAGCTGCCAGAAGGGCCGAAGGAAGCTGGACTGACTCAAAAGCAATCCATAACATAGATGGAGCTGAAGCTTGTGAACAGTACAAATTCAGAAGGGAGAAAGCAGCTTCAGCAGATCAGCCGAAGCCCATGCTCTTATGTGAGGACATAGCAGAGCAGAAGGTGCTGTTGGGCTCTCAATTATCCGAAGAGCAGGAGAAAACCTTGATAAGGTTTTTGTTCAACAACAAAGATGTTTTCGCATGGTCAGCCAATGACCTCTGCGGAGTAAATCGGGATGTTATTGAACACTCGCTCAATGTTGACCCATCCTTCAGACCCAGAAAGCAGAGGCTCCGGAAAATGTCTGACGATAAGGCCGAAGGTGCTCATAATGAAGTAAAAAGACTCCTCAGTGCAGGAGTTATCAGAGAAGTAAAGTACCCAGAATGGCTAGCTAACACTGTTATGGTAAAGAAGGCCAACGGCAAGTGGAGAATGTGTATCGATTTTACAGATCTCAACAAGGCTTATCCGAAGGACGAATTCCCATTGCCAAGGATAGACTCTTTGGTTGATGCAGCAGCTTCTTCAAAGCTTATGAGTCTGCTAGACTATTACTCAGGCTATCATCAAATCTGGATGAAGAAGGAAGATGAGCCGAAGACTAGTTTCATAACCCCAAGTGGCACATATTGCTATCTTCGGATGCCTGAGGGGCTCAAAAACGCTGGAGGAAGTTTCAGCAGAATGACTGTGAAGGTCCTCCAGTCTCAGATAGGCAGAAATGTGCTAACTTATGTTGATGACATTATTGTAAAAAGCACGAAACAGGAAAATCATATTGCTGATTTGCAAGAGACCTTCGCCAGTTTTAGACAAGCTGGCTTAAAGATGAATCCAGAAAAATGTGTCTTCGGAGTAAAGAAGGGGAAATTTCTTGGATGCTTGGTTTCAACAAAGGGAATTGAAGCTAATCCAAGTAAAATTGAAGCTATACTTCGAATGGAGCCACCAACTACAAGAAAGGGGGCCCAAAGATTGACAGGGAGGCTGGCATCTCTCAATAGATTCATATCCAGATCAGCAGAAAGAAATTTACCATTCTTCGAAGTGCTGAAATCAGCCGAAGTCTTTCAATGGGGATCAAGTCAACAAAAAGCCTTTGAAGAACTGAAGCAATATTTGATAGATTTAACAACATTAACTCCACCAACGCCAGGGGCTCCTTTGTTGTTATACGTGGCAGCTTCGCACTCAGCAGTAAGTGCAGCACTTGTCCAGGAGAAGCTCGATGGCCAAGTCAAGAAGCAGGTTCCAGTGTATTTTGTATCTGAAGTCCTTAGTGTATCAAAGAAAAACTATACAGAATTGGAGAAGGTATTATATGCTGTTTTGATGGCATCCAGGAAGCTTCGGCATTACTTTCAAGCATACAATATTATTGTTCCTTCTTCGCAACCGTTGAAGGATATTATGAGAAATAGAGAAGCTACTGGACAGATTGGAAAATGGGCTACAGAGCTCAATGAATTTTGCATTGATTATGTGCATAGATCCTCGATCCAGTCTCAAGCGTTGGCAGATTTCATTGCCGATTGGACGCCAGGGGCTCAGGATGAAGAAACAAATAAAGATGCCGAAGTGTGGACAGTGTTTTGCGATGGGTCTTGGGGAACCTTCGGAGCAGGAGCAGCCGCTGTGTTGGTCTCACCATCCAAAGTTAAAACTTGTTATGCGGCAAGACTCAATTTTAGCTGTACAAACAATATTACTGAGTACGAAGCCCTGCTTTTGGGCCTTCGGAAATTAAAAGCAATGGGAATCAGAAGGGCCATCCTTAAAACTGATTCCCAGGTTGTTTCGGGTCATATCGACAAGAGTTGCAAGGCTAAAGATCCGAAGCTTGAAAAATATCTGGACACGGTCCGAAGAATCGAAGCTTCCTTCGAAGGATTTTCTGTCAAAAATATCCCTCGAGGACAAAATGAGCATGCTGATTTGCTAGCTAAGTCAGCAGCACAGGGGCTGCCTTTACCTTCGGATGTGTTCTTCGAAACAATAAAGGCACCTTCAGTGGAACTCCTTGAAAGAGCAGTCCTCAATATATCTCCTGTTTATAGCGAAGATTGGAGAACAGAGATAGCTTATTCGATACACCCTGGTAGTGAGAAGATGTATAAGGATCTGAAGAAGAAATTCTGGTGGTACGGAATGAAGAGGGAAATCACAGAGCATGTGGCTATGTGTGATAGCTGTCGACGGATCAAGGCAGAGCACCAGAGACCGGTTGGATTGTTGCAACCATTGCAAATTCCTCAGTGGAAATGGGATGAAATCGGTATGGATTTCATAGTCGGATTGCCTCACACTCGAGCTGGCTACGATTCCATTTGGGTAGTAGTGGACCGCTTAACCAAGTCAGCCCACTTCATACCAGTCAAGACCAACTACAGCAGTGCAGTATTGGCAGAGCTGTACATGTCTCGGATCATTTGTCTTCATGGTGTGCCAAAGAAGATAGTGTCAGACAGAGGAACGCAATTCACCTCTCATTTCTGGCAGCAATTGCATGAAGCTTTGGGTACACATCTGAATTCCAGTTCAGCTTATCATCCGTAGACAGATGGTCAGACCGAAAGAACTAATCAAATCCTCGAAGACATGTTGAGAGCCTGTGCATTGCAAGATCAGTCCGGATGGGACAAGAGATTACCTTATGCAGAGTTCTCTTATAACAACAGTTACCAGGCCAGCTTGAAGATGTCACCATTTCAGGCGCTCTATGGGAGGAGTTGTAGAACTCCATTGCAATGGGATCAGCCTGGAGAAAAGCAAGTGTTCGGGCCAGACATTCTGCTTGAAGCCGAAGAGAACATCAAGATGGTTCGAGAGAATCTGAAGATAACACAATCAAGGCAGCGAAGCTATGCAGACACAAGAAGAAGAGAGCTGAGTTTCGAAGTTGGAGATTTTGTCTATCTGAAAGTGTCACTGATCAGAGGAGTTAGAAGATTCGGAGTCAAAGGCAAGCTAGCACCCCGCTATATTGGTCCGTATCAGATTCTCGCAAGGCGTGGAGAAGTGGCCTATCAGCTCAGTTTACCAGAAAGTTTGTCTGTTGTGCACAATGTCTTTCATGTGTTTTAGTTGAAGAAATGTCTGCGTATGCCAGAAGAGCAGTTGCCAGTGGAAGGTCTTGGAGTCCAGGAGGACTTGACCTACACTGAGAAGCCAACGCAAATCCTTGAGACTGCAGACAGAGTCACCCGAAGGAAGACCATCAGAATGTGCAAAGTCAGATGGAATCACCACTCTGAGGAAGAATCAACCTGGGAGCGTGAAGATGATCTGATGGCTAAATACCCTGAGCTCTTAGCTAGCCAACCCTGAATCTCGAGGGCGAGATTCTTTTAAGGGGGATAGGTTTGTAACGCCCCGAATTTTGAGTTGATTTTTTTTCTTTCTCTATCACTCGCTAAATTTGGGCGTTACTTCTCTTTCCCCATTTCTTTTCGCTAAAACCCTACCCATTTCCAAGACCATAGGTCGTATAATAATAATAAACCCTAGAGATTTTCTCTTCAGTTGTTGCACCATGTCGGACTGTGCATTTTGTTGTTTGATCGAGAGGGGTTGTGAATCATGCATTCTAGTGATGAATTAGAGCCAAAACAGGAAAATAAATAAGAAAAAACCCAAACCCCCCCTTCTTGGGCCGGCTTCCTTGGCGCAGCCCAACCGCGGCCTGCCCTTTCCCCCTCCCCCTTTTCTCGTCGTGGGCCAGCCAGGCGTCTGCGGCCCAGCCGCCGTCCCCCCCCCCCCCCCCCCCCCCCCCGCGCGGCCTGCTTCCCCCTTCCCCTTCGCGTCTTGGGCCGGAACCGCGGCGGCCCAACTCGGCGCGGCCCAGCCGCCAGCGCGTGGGCGCGTTGCGCTCGCCCGGCCGGTGCGGAGGGCGGTTCGGCAGCCGCCACCGCTGCATGTGGGGCACGCCCGTAAGCCTCGGAGTCGCCCCTGTTCATCCTCTTCCCCACGACGTTTCTTTCTTCTCTCCCCATTGCTCTCGTCGCCTAGAACCGCCGCCACGTCCATCCGCTTGACCCCCGTCCCGCGGTAAGCCTCGCCTCCCTCTCCTCCCTCGTCCCTCCCCTCCCTGCCTCCCTCGCGCGCGGCCGGCTAGCGCAACTCGGTGCGGCCGGAGCTCGGCCATGGCGCGCGGCGCGGCGTTCTCACCCCGGTGCGGTGCGCGCCCGCCCTGGTCCCCTCCCTCCCCTGCTGGCGGGGTAGCGCGCTGCCCCGCCCGGCTGGCGCGGCTCGGCGCGGTCCGCAGCCCGGGTGCCCGGCGTGGCGTGCCCGCCCGCGGCCCCGACTCGCCCGTTGCCCCGGCTTGTGCGCGTTCCTCCACGCACGCGCGTCCTCGGCGCGGCCTTGGCGCGGTGCGCAGCCCCGCCCAGCGCAGCCTGCTCGCGCGGCTCGCCCGCGGCTGCTCGCGTGGCCTGCTCGTGGCAGCGCCCGGCGCGGCGTGCCTGCCTCGGCCCCCAGCGCGCGCGGTTTCCTCGTGCTCGTGGCACGCTCGCTGCTCGCGGCGCGGCGTGGTCCCCTGCCCCCGGCGCATGGTGCCTCGGCCCCGGCATGGCGTCCCGGCGTGGCTCGGCCCCGACACGCCCCTACTGGCTTGCGCGTAGTGCAGCCCCACCCCTCGCGCGGCGTGGCGTGCCCGCCCGCGGCCCCGGCGCGGCTCGCAGTGCGCGGCGCGGCTGCTTACAGCGTGGCTGCTCGCGGCGACCCTGCATGGCCTGCTCGCAGCACGCCTGCGCTGCTGCTTGTGGTGGCCCCGTGCGTCGCGGTTCCCTGCCCGGCGCGGCCCTCTGCTGCTTGACGCGTCCGTGGCACGCAGCTTGGCCCCGACGTGGCTGCCTGTGGCACGCAGCGCGGTTCACGGCTAGAGTCCCCAGCACGGCATAGCGCGCGGCTAGCAACTCGCTCGTTCGCTCGCTCGCTCGTGCAACGCTTAAACGTCATGCTCTGTCATTTACCTTTTGTGTGCAAATTGTCGCGCGACGATGCTCTTCACCATTTAAAAGTGTTAGTAGTAATTGAACTGTATCAAGAAACGGCAATAACTAGGCGTGGGTTAATTATGCTTAGATAATAACTACCTTTACACCTATATTAAATATCGGTTAGTATAACTACATAAAATAAAGTGGTTAAGATCATTCTTTCACTTAACATGAACATAGCGAGTTGTCAATTGTAGTAATGGTTATGTTATTCTTACTACTTAAAATGGTCGTAAGCGCTAGCCATATGTCGGATATGTGACTATTGGATTCATCTCTTTGTATGGTGTACTGTTTACTTTCTGATTTGAGATGTGAATGTATGGTTGTGTTCGCATAGATAACGGTCTGGTCGAGGAATCCGAAGAACAAACAGGAGAAGCCCCTAAGCAGCAGCTGGTTGATGGAGGCAAGTGTCCTTTGACCTATCTCTGTCCTATACATTCTTTAATTCACCTCCTGCATTTCACAGTTATACCTAAGGACTGACTAGTTTTTGTTATCCATGTCCTTGTTTACCTATTTGGGTTGGATTATTATTGTTTAGCTTTATGCTATTGCTCAACTCTAATCAATGAACATGATGAGATTCATCAATGATACGATGTTTCCCTTCTTTATTATTGATGTTATACTTGATACATTCAAGGGGGCTCGAGCGGTTTCTCGAGTGCCTCTCCGTAAGGACCTGTTCGTTGGATGACTGCCCGGGAAAATAGTGCAACCATGAGGCTGGAGTGGGACGCCCTTAGCTGAATAATTAGAGGAACCGGGGTGTAGTTCGCTTAGCCGTCGTGCCGTCAATGGGGCTCGGTGTATGCAGCTCGCTCTGCCAAGGTTGATTTGTCCCTTGGGGAGGAGTGCGGTACATTTAGGAAACCTAACGGGCGGCTACAGCCCCGAGGAATCTTTGTAAAGGCTACGTAGTGAGACCCTGCCTACTCACCTTGGGAGTGTTCAAGGGTCCGTACAACCTGAGGCGAAAAGGAAATCACAGCTCATGGGTAAAGTGTGCAACCTCTGTAGAGTGTATGAAAACTGATATATCAGCTGTGCTCACGGTTATGAGCCGCCAAGGGAGCTCCAGTGATTAGCGATACTTGATCAGAGATGTTCGGATTACGGGTGGCATGAGACTGGTGGTTTTTGGTATGGACTCTGGTAATGGTAAGTGGTATTCTTTCCGTTTGGAAAGAGTACGTTTGGGTTAATAACGTGGGTTAATTATAAAACTTGGCTTTCTCTACTAGTAATAATAACCTGACCAACTAAAAGCAACTGCTTGACTTACCCCCACATAAAGCTAGTCCACTACAGCCAAACAGGATACTTGCTGAGTATGTTGATGTGTACTCACCCTTGCTCTACACACCAAACCCCCCTCCCCAGGTTGTCAGCATTGCAACCACTGCTCAGGAGAAGATGAAGCCGTGGAAGGAGACTTCCAGGAGTTCCAGGATTACGACGAGTTTAGGCGTGGGTTAGTGACAACCCCCAATCGGCTGCCTGTGAAGGCCACGTTTATCTACGTTTCGTTTTCGCACTTTGATTATTGTAAAGACTATGTGGATGTCTCAGACATATGATGTAATCGACTATTATTCCCGTTTTATGTTATTATTTGAGCACTGTGTGATGATGTCCAGTTATGTAACTGTTGTGTACGTGAATTGCTGATCCTGGCACGTACATTGTTCGCATTCGGTTTGCCTTCTAAAACCGGGTGTGACACCAGGTCTGCAAGTTAGAGGAAGTCGCAGTTGACGAAGAACACCCAACTGTGGTTGCCCAGATCTGCACAACACACGTTGTGGTAGCTTTGAATGCGGCGACGCTAGCATGGCTAGACGTGTGGGGCTGTGGTGGATCTGGTCAGTGGGATGGAACGAAGGAGCACTGGCGTGCACGTCTATTGGGGAGGGGGTGCGCGCTGCCTCAGCGGCAGGCACGGCGGGAGTTGTGGTGCGAGGGTGGGCGCGGTGGGCGGGGGCTGGCAATGCGAGGGTGGCGGCGGCAGGGCTTGTCCTCCTTCTTCCAGGCGGCGGCAGGGCTTGCGCTTGGCGGTGTGGTTGTTCAGCACGCGGCTGGCCTGCACGGATGGGGCGGAATCGACGGATGGGATGGTTGGGAATGAAAGTTGGGTGAGGGGAACGCCTGTGGGCGCGTGCTCCGGCGTGGAGGTGCGACCGCCATGCACGACATGTGGATGGCCTGCGCGGATGGAGCAGTTGGGACTCAAGGTAGGGCGAGGGGCGCGTGCGAGGATTTGGCTGGAGGAGCGGCAGGCGATTTGCGGGAGATTGAGGAGCGGCTCCGCAGGCGAGGTGCGGGTGGAGGTGGGTTCCGCGGCGGGGGAGGCGCGGGTTCCGCGGTGCTTGAAGCGCGACAAATCGGTTCGCGGAGCGCCTGTACGCGGAGCTTGAGGCGCGGTGGGGGATTCGCGGAGCTTTAGGAGCGGCGGGCGATGGCTGGTTTCGCGAGGGCGTGCGGGTGATGGCTGATTTCGCGGCAGAGGAGGCGGAGTGGCGGGTGGGATTCGCAGGCAGGACAGTCTACACTGTCCTCTTAATAGTTAGTATAGATATAGATATAGACAAAGTACTTTGAACTTTTTCACGTAACAGTATATCTCAGCTTGAGGGACACGTACAAATGTACAATTTTCTCATCACCGTTTCCCCCCTTCACTTGCTAAACCCTCTCCAGCCCGCGTTCCTCGCTTTCCCTCCCAAAACCCTAGCGCTGCTTCCACCAGCCACCCAGATCCCATGGCGCGCTCGACCTCACTCTCCGAGGCGGAGGCGGGCATCTCCTGCTTTGCCACCTCCCTCCCTGGATTCCGCGGCGTCCTCAAGCACCGCTATGCCGACTTCATCGTCCATGAGGTTGCCCGCGATGGCGCTCTCGTCCAGCTCACCTCGTTCGACCTCCCCACCGAGGTATCAGGCCCTCTGTGAAAGTTTTAGTCCATAGCTGTGCTTCTCCGATTCCAATCTTCCTGCCAAATGCGAATTGCAGAGCGTTGGTGTGAACGAAGAGGACAAGGCGGCGCCGTCGGCTGAAGCGGATCACTCGCAGGCCCTCGAGTCGTTCCGTTCGCTCTGCGGCGATGCCGATTGCAACGCATTGAGGGGTCTCCTGGAGAAGGTGTCGGGCGAGGGTGGCGGTGATGTCTCGCCTGTCATTCTATCGCCTGATGCCGACAAAGCACACCGTTCGGTCAGTTCGCCGGGTGGTTACTGGTTGTCTGTGCCATGGTGTTGCCGTGTTGGTCGAGGGTGGTTTGACATTTGTGTTGTTTGGTTGTAGGAGGTGCATAACTTCTTTAAGAAGACCTTCAAGTTCCTGGTCACGGACACGGTGGAACACAGTGATGGAGTCCAGAAGTGCATCAGGGTGCGGTTCGGGTCAGAAGCAGGTGTCGGAAGGGGTGCTGGCGGCCGTGGGAGAGGAAGGAAACGGAAGAACATGGGTAGTTCTGATTGGAGAGATGGTAGGCCATTTGATAGTAGAGGGTCAAGTAATTGGCCAGATAATGTTGGGAAGTTCCTGAGGTGATGACATCCTGTTTTATTTGTTAACTATGTTATGTGTTATTTAACTTGTATTGGACTGAGTTCTTTTCACATGTATGGCATACTTGATATGCTCTATTTGTTTGAAGTTAGTAATAGTAGTGCACCTAATGTAGCTGCACAACAGTCTTATATTGTTGTGCAGTTTTTTTGCTAACTAGTGCTTTAATTGGAGTTACCATTTTGGGTCATTGATCAGGTTTCACCTGTACAAAGAGAACAAGGACACCCAAGAAGCATTAGGAGTAATAGGAAAAATGCTAGGACTTCAGGTATGTCATAGTTGCTAAATTCTAGAATTCGTTTACCTGCCTTAGATATCTGGGTTCATTTACCTGCTCTTGTTGCTGCTAAATTAACTGTACCTTTTGCAGCCACGGTCATTCGGGTTTGCAGGTACAAAGGATAAGCGTGCTGTTACTACACAGCAGGCATGTATTCCTCAAGTTTATAACAGCAGAGTAATTTCATTCAGTTAGTCTGGAGCTTCCTTGTATAATGTTGGCTAACATAGTAACATATAACACTGAAGTCTGGGAATGAAACACTTTTGGAAAAGAGATTGCATGGAAGATTACTAACTTAAATGTCTTCTAGATGGCATAATTAGTTTTCAAAGATATGTATTTTAATACATTTCCTTCTTTTCACTATTTGATAGCTTATCTGTGTAAATAGTTTCTCATTTCTGTCTATAATTGTGCATACAGTGATATTGATACTTTTGTATTTTTTATTAGGTCACTGTATTCAAGGTGCAAGCCAGTAGGTTGCTTGCTCTTAACAAGCGGCTGTTTGGGATTAAAGTTGGAAATTTCTGGTATGTGATTAGTATTATCCTGTTGCACATATAATCATGATATAGCAGTCTTGAAATGTCGATACTTTTGGCAACTAACTAATCCTTTTCAGTTACGTGAAGGAGGGACTTGTTCTTGGTCAGCTCACAGGAAATCGATTTACAATTACTCTGAGGTAGTGTCTTTGCTTATAATTCAATATTTTAGCATACCAGACTACAGTATTTTCCTGGTACCAAATTCTCATCACTTGACTCCAACCATAGTAACTTCTTAGGCTAAAAATATATATGCAACGCTAGAACTTGGGATAATGTTTTTTTAACTTTACCTGGAACAGTGGTTTTCATTTTTAAGAATCCTGTGGACACCTACGCTGACCACACACTCAGACATAGATGAGGCTATTCAAGTAATCTTGGAACGCGTGCAACACACATGCACCATTCCTCCTGGGAAATAAATTCGGGTGCAGCACCGGCGTTCATTCTTGACAAGAATCGAACGTGGGCGGGTAGCGCTCCACCCGAGCGTCTTACCGCCGAGCCTGTTTTTAACATTCTATTGTTTGTACAACTGCATGACATGTGCATTTGTGACCTATATTGTTTGCTATGATACTTCGGTTCACAATTCCACATGCAGCATACCTTGTAGTCTTGTACACTCTCTTTTAGGAAAACGGAGCAAATGGAGATCTTATGTTTCCTTATATTGATTTAGGGGTGTTACTGCAGAATCTGAAGACATGATAAAAATTGCAGTAGATGGCCTAGGAAAGAATGGATTTATCAACTACTATGGTTTGCAGGTATTATATCCTCAAGTTTAAAACTATTGCCCTGTTATTTCTGAAGCTCATCGATTTTATATTTTCATCTGGTTAGCGGTTTGGAAGTGGTTCAATACCAACACATCTTGTTGGGGCTGCTTTGCTTAGAGGAGAGTGGAAGGTTGCTGTAAACTTGATTCTTGATCCAAGGGAAGGAGATATCCTACAAATATTTTATATGTGTCCAATTAGGAGTTTGTATTCAGTTTTGCCAGCTTTTGTTTAAACATAACTAAGTCCGTACAGCGTGATGACATCAATGAGGTGCGCAAACGTTACAAAGAACATGGTGACATTGATATGGCACTGAGAAACTTCCCTCGACACCTCGTAGCTGAGAGGGCCATAGTAAGTATAGTTAACCATTTTTAATGTACACTTGTTTTCAAGTCAGACGATTTGTTGGTCGTTCTGGCTGACCAACTTGGGCGATTAATTGTGATTTGTCCAAACCGACTTGGATGATTAATCACGACTAATCGGACTTGAAAACAGCTGTGATATTACTTGAATAAAATGTGGCCTTATAATTCTTTCTGCCTTGTTTAAAGCACATAGTTCTGTACATTTTAACTGATTATTTTTTCTTTTCTTCCGTTGTTTGCATGTTTCCAGCTTCAATGTCTGAAGAAATGCCCTGGTAACCATCTACAAGCACTCAAGGGTATACCAAGAACACTGAGAATGATGTATGTTGCTTGTTTTATTTAAATATACTCCATTTTTCTTTGTATTATTATTAAGTGCAAGTTAAGGTATATAACTTTAGGTGGTTCAGAATATGCTGCCTATCCCATCTTTGCTTGGGGAAAAAAGGCTTTGTTGTTGATGTCTCGTGTTTTTCCCCAGTAAGAATATATAGCTGTTATTCTTGACTTGTGCTTAAAATTGTTTCTCGGTTTCTAATAACAGCTCTACCTCTGTGTCCAGCTCTGCATTCATATTATGCATTTATTTGTTAATGTCATCAACTGTTAAGTTATTCAGTCACCGCATACACATGTACTAGTGTGCTTGTCTCACATCATATAGCAATGCTTGCTTTGTTATATGCTAAGGTAATGCTTCGTTCCCTGTTATATTCTGTTGTCTGATGGTGTCCATATTCTGTAGTTGGATTAGTTCGTAGTATTGTATGCTCTCATGTTAGTATTCTTACAGTTGAATTTTGTTGAATGATGGCCATGTTTTTTTCTATGTTTTCTGAATCTTTTTATTTGAATATTTTATGTAGGTACGTACATAGTTACCAAAGTTATCTGTGGAATCATGCTGCCAGTATGAGAGTGGAAAAGTATGGTTAGTTTTTTACCTTCTACTAAAAGAATTAATGAAATCATTACATGGTTTGATGTTTGTGAATTGATGTATACTATTGCTTAAGTTGGTTATCTTTGAACGGATGTATTAGTCTAGCAATCAATTTTGTCCGCTTTTCATTTTCTGACTAGTAATTGGCAGGCATCTCACAGGTTGTAGAAGGTGACTTAGTGTATAACAAAGAATGCCCTTCAGAAGAATCAACTTCCGTAGATATTCTGGAAACTGATGATGACCATACAAATTCAATTGAAATCGATCTATGTTCTGAAGCACAACCAGAAGAAAGCATCCAGTCTGCGAAGGTTTGGCACTGTTGTGATACATGCTAATACACAAGTGTATCCTTTTCTAATAAAGATCCTAATAATCCACTTTTTATTTCTTTTTTAGATAGTTGATTCTGGAGATTTAACTAAGGGGATATACACATTTGATGATGTTGTCCTACCTTTGCCTGGGTAATATCTATTCCCTTCTATTTGTAGTTTCATTTTTTGTTTATGCTTATTTGTATGGCATGCAGTTCACAAGCATTGTTTCCTGGGAATGAAATTGCCGAGATTTACCATGAAATGGCTAGAAAGGTAACCCTATCCTGTAGTGTTTACTAGATGTCCTTTCTTGTTTAGCAGAAGTTTGTGCAGCATTGGATTTTTTTGGTGACTGTTTCATGCTTTTCACAAAGTTAGATTAGATACCAAGATGTTAGTCTAGTACATTTCCAAAGTAACTAGCATTTGAACTAGTATGCTTGGCTGTGGGTCTGGGATGAACATTTTAGTTTTCCCTTTTATTTCTGTATACTTAAATGTGGTGATTGGTGACTGTCACATGAAACCTTATTAGTTTGAGTTTCCAGAAGTGGTAGGTTGATTCTTTTGTCAACTCAATTGGAATCTGTTTTTTTGAGTATTTCATGATTGCATAGTATTTTTTTACTTGAGAGGAGTATTGGCAAATATGTTATGATTGATACAACATGTTTTGAGTGATCTCTGGACATAACAGATGGAAATATTTGAATTTTGCTTTCATGACACAGGATGGCATTAGCTTGACGGAGAATGCTCATGGTGTCAAGTGAGTCCTTATTAGCCTGGTGTGCTTGTTCTCATCTATTCCTTGATATCCTGATTGCAACGTCTTTAATGCAACCTTCATTTGTCAGGGAGTTTTCGATTACAAGCATGAAAGGTGGTTACCGCCGAGTGTTCCAGCGGCCTATTGGTTTTGAGTGGTATGTACCCTATGTGCAAGGATTAAATCTTTCTTTCCTCCTTTTTCTCTTGAGAACATGCAATGCAATGTGTATTGGGTTTGTTTGGTTTCAAGTTGTTTCTTGTACATGGAACCCCTTTTGCCTATTCCATTAAAATATTTATTCCTCTATGACTGCAGGGAACTCATAACTTACACAGATGATACTTCATCTTTAGCAGAAACTGATTTGGATGTTCTGTCCAGAACCAAGCCTAAAGAAGCAAACGAGCTTATTTCTAAGCAGGAATCGCAGGATAAGTTGGAAAAGGCTCCTGATACCTCTGTGCCAACTAATGGGAATAACTCCCAAGAAAAGCTTATTGGCAGCCCAGATATACTACCAAAGAAATTGGCCTTAAAATTAGCATTTACTTTACCAACATCATGCTACGCTACAATGGCTATCCGGGAGCTTCTGAAGACTTCCACCTCAGTATGTTCATACATTTTTTAATTTTTTTTTTACCTGTAGTTGTTTGTTGCTTAGAAATCCCCTTTCAGAATCTGTTTCATAATCTCCTTGATTGCCTGCAGGTTGCATATCAGAAAACACTCAGCTGCTAGATTCTGTTTGGAAGACGTTCCTTCATAGGAGTATCTCTTAATTACATGGCTGCTGCCTGTCTTCACGGCAGTTAGAATACCTGGAGGACTGATGAATCCACAAACATGATGCCTTCTGCACATGAGGCATAACAAACGATATGTCCTAATAAGTGTTTCTTAGGGGAAGACCGTCAGGATGATGTATTGGGATATCTATTCCGCGACATGCTTTGTATAACATAAACTCCATTTGCAATAATGCAATCAGCTTGGGTTAGCAGTATATCTGATATACTTGGGATCCAATAGAAATTTTGGTACGGTTGAACTTGGTTAAAGCACAGGTGACGTATAATCAGCAGTATAAGATTTGTCCGTTGGCATTCTCCGTTTCATAGTGCAACACATCATATCTGTCGAATTGAGTTACAGACGCAAAGTATACTATGGCGGCTTCCAAAGTAGGTTTCGACACAAGCAAATGTTTTCCAAACAAAAACGCTCCTGTACCCAACCCGATAGAAGGCCACTGTGACGACAGGGCGCGTGGTATGAGAGATGGACCATTGGCCGCGAAACAGCATGTAGGTGTATAATCTCTTTTTTTTATTATTATTATAACCGATACCAGGCTCGAAACCGCTATCTCTACAAAGACAATACGTAATGGCAATCCATAAATACACCTCAGTATACAGGAAAAAAGAGCCTAGAATCCTGTGCACGCCCACGACCAGGACCAGCAGCAGAACATGCAGGATCTAAAAGAAAACTCAATTTCCCCTCCAATCTCTTCACTCGAGAGGACGGCACATGGCGCAATGAAACACACCCTCCCCTAAGCCAGGTGCTGAATCTTGCGCTTCAGCCACATGGCGCGCACATCGCCGCCGAGGGAGACGAAAATTTCCCGGTTGCCCGGCAGCAGGAAGACGTCGGGGGCAACTGACTTCTCCACCTGCGACAGCTCCACCATGCCGTTCAGGATCTGGACGCATCTCGATATGCTGTAGCCGTCCTCGAGCTTGGACAGCTGCCAGTCATGGCTCGAGCTCTTGTAGTTGCCGTTGGCGGAGGAGTCGTCCATCGCCCTGTCGTTGCCGTTCCTCTTGTTGGAACAGTGCCACGAGCGGGGCAGCGCCTGCCACTGGGATACCGCCTGCGGGAACACGTGCGCGTCTCTGCTCGAGGCCCTGAGATGGGGTGGGGTCTGGTGGAAAGAAGACTCCTTCGACATGGGTGACTGCAGACGAGGCGAGCGCTCCACAACGAAGTCATGTTCGCCCTCGCTGTGATCCAAATCAGCACCAGTGTACAGATAGCGCTTACTGTCATCAGCAATTATGCCGTCTGCAGTAGGGAAACCATCGTTAGCTGGTATATAGTAATGGCAGCATCGGTACATACTCTGGCCATGTACTGATAAAAGATTACTCGTATAATTTTTAGAACTGTCTATAAAAGTATTCCGTAGGTACCATTTTTCCCGAAAGGGTTCTGGCAATCGTCGCAACGGCAAAACAAGGAACATCCGGTCCCATCCTGTCCACAACAATGAGTTTGGTAATCTTGTCTCGCCTACTTAGCAAAGAACCTGAGAAAAGGATGAAACCTGGTAGCAATCACAGTATTTCTTCAGGCAACTTGATTTCTTGCAGTTGCAACCTCTCCTTGGTGGAGTTGAAGAAGAAGAATGGTGAGCATCTTCCTACAGGTGATACAACATTGAGATTATAACTAAGCCGGACAGAAACTTAAACAGCGTGAGTGTGTGACATCGTTTAACTGAGTCAGGATAACAACCATTGGTTCAGCATTTGCCTCAGGTCTCCTATTAATTTTCATCGACATGCGCTTCTGTCTTGAAAGTAACACCTTGCGAGTAGTCTGAACTGTTTCTGAAAAGGCTTCTTTGTTGAAACATGGTTGGCAGCCACACTTATCGGAACAATAACCACCTCCAGCAAAACATGGGCAATAGCTGCAGATGCAAACAGTGATGGTGTATTTATGAGATTCACAGAGCATTCTTACACCCACTACAGTACACCCTTGTTATAGTCAGGGATTTGGCAAGTCATGGCAAGGGGTCTACGGTCTACCTAGGAAACCGTGAGCAGGTGCAAATAAAAACAGTAAATAATAACTAACATCACAGGGGGAAAATGAATGCACCTTACATGGCAACAAATTAGGAATTTGGGATGCAAGAAAATGAACCAAAAGTCCTTTAGATATATTTCCAAAGCTCTATATAACAGACATGTTCTTACTTCATGTGATCGCACCTGATGTACTTTTCATGGTTGGGCCGACAATTAGCCAAACCCTACATCATCTCCCTCTGACCTAACGCCAAACAAGCCGCCACCATCGCCCCTCACCCCCTCTTCTACCTCCCTCCTCTCTCATATTCCTCATCACCCCACCCCCAAACCCCCAATTCCTTCCCTCCATCTAAGCAGAAATACGACAGCGATACATAGATGCAACAGGCGAGCAGCAAAAGCAGATCAAGAGGGACGAACATCAGAAGCAGATCAAGAGTGGCAGTGTGGGCAGAGCCTAGGGCTTCTTAATCTGCTCCCTCTCCCCCTCTCAATTCAAGGTGGTGGCTGCTAGGGCCTTCGACATAGCTGAAGGCTCAATGGGCATCAAACGACAGCCAACTCCACCAGTCGATCACCAAGTCTGGTAAGCAGCTCAAGAGGGGCACATGTGCTCTGGGGAGTGACAGCAAGGGCAAAATTGCATGGTGACGGCAGTGTTTAGATCTGCAAAGCCAATCGCTTTGACATAATCCTAACCCAGCCCAGGAATGGACTGATCTAGGGCTCCTCAACATGGAGGCTGCAAAGGCTTCAACCCAGTCGAAGATCCAATGCCTACACAAGTGACACCCAACTCCACCAACCGCATGTCTACAAAGCAACATGCAGTCATGGCATTCACCCAAGGTCGACTGGACACCTAGGTGTTGACAAGGTAACATACTGAATTGCTAGTTCTGAGTTCCATATAGTTCACACTTTCATCAATGGCATAGACTGGCATATAAAATCCCTAGTAGGGGCATATGGCTGTGACCAAAAGTTTTTCTTCCAAGCATTTAGCTAAGGAATGAAAAGTATTTGGCCAAGAATGAAAAGAAACATAGCAGATGTAATTAACAGGGAATGTGTTTGTCAAACACTGGCGGACTGGCCCATCCAAGTGCCAAGTTTTGGCAAGGTTCACTGGACACAATCGAATCAACACCTGAATTTCCCATCATTTAGACTAACATCGTTTTGATCTACACAGTTTGCTCCATGGAGCAGTAGAATAAGAAGATGCTGATTCCATCTTAAGACGAAATCAGTAAGCATGACTTTAACACTAGCTCTAGTAGGTTGATCATACAGGTATATGTTATCCTATCTTGAGCTCCATGGTTCAGACTTCAGAGTGTACTAGAGACAACCTACAAAGAGACCCTGAAGTAATTGAATAATGTGCAACAGATGCTAAAAATGCGTTTTGGGTTTATTTTGAGAACAACACAGCACTCAAATTTGACAAACACCTGAAATTTACATTGCCTACGAGAGAAGGTTGAGCTTATTGAAACAACAGCCTAAGAGGATTAGACAACAAATTACAACCAAAAATCCTGACTTAAACCACTTATTATAAGGAACTAAACCAGTAAAAATCCGCAACAATCCCCTTCCACTGTAAGCAAAACGGACATTCCCCCCGCCCTCTTAATTAGACGGATAAGGACATTAATCACGATAGGAAAAACTGACTCCGTACTGAGACTGGCCAACAGAACCAAAACAAAACGGTCGAAACAGTAGGTTCCTTACAGCTTCAAGCATCTGGACTTCTTGCAGGCGCAATGCTTGCACCCGTTGCCATCCGCAGCCTCCTCCACCCTCTGCCTGCTCAGCACAAAACCCCAAAAATCAGACGACTCAGAACGCCGAAGGCGCGCCCAGATCGAGAAACCGAAGCCCCCCAGGTCCGGGGCCGCCGAACCCTCACCGCTTGGGGTCCGGCGCTATTGCGAGCTGGTTCATGCTGGATCGCTCCAGCTCGGTCGCTCCGACGGCATGCGTTGACAAGTCTATGGGATCCAGAGTGACCGGGGGTGGCGCCGGCGCCGGCGCCGGTGGCTTCATGGAGATCGGGGTGGCCTCCATGGGAGCGAGCACGAAGAGGTGTGCGCTGAGACACGGGCCCGTGTGAACTGGGAAGAAGTTGGCTCCCCTCTTTTAGACTGCGAGGTGGGCCCAGCCTTAGGCCCGTCCGCCCTGGTGGGGTTTGCTTGTTGGGTTTGGTGATTAGATACTGATAGCGCAAAACACTTGCATAGTAAAGTTTAAAATATTAGATAAATAAGTAATACGGCTGGAAATATGCTACATAAATATATCGAATTACTGTTGTTTTTTATTAGGTTCAGTTCCCTAGAGATATGTATTAGAGTCTCTGAACTATTCGTGGATGGGTTTGAGTAGTATGATGTATGTAAATGATTTATTTCTTTGTTTTTTTCCTTACTAAGTGAATATAAAAAATAACAACAAAAAGTTTAAGAAATACTAAGGTATCTCCAGCTATCGTTATTTTTGGCTATATCCATCGTTATCTTTTGACTATACCGGTTTGAGAAGGATCCGGTTTTTTATGTTTCGTTTTGTTGTTGGTTGCTGCTATTGTCCGCTATAGCTAACGGTTTGGGGCCTGTCTAAATAAAATCAAATTGTGTGGAGCAACTCCAACAATCTAGATACACATCTTAGCTAAATTTAGAGTCTTGAGGGTTGTAAAAAAGATATACAAGTTCCTATAGATATGTGTATCTAATAAACTCTCCAATTTTTTAGATGATGACCACTCAAATCTCAACAAAACAATGCATATCACTTCCTTTTTGGCGCATGAATTTTCATGTGTCCTCATTGGTTCCCACTCTGTTTCGTTTCTAGTACCGTACCGTGTGTCTATAGCCACATACAACCGATGCAGGTGTCAGTCTGTTTGTTCCTAACAACGCGACCATTCATTCCTAGCACCGTGGCAATGTGATGCCTTGAAAGATGCCTTGGACGACTTGACACCTTGGATGCCTGGTGTTGTGTACATACGACCTCGAAGGTGACCGCTGGAGGGTGCGATGGAAGGAAATATCGAGCGATTCGCCCTAGGCAAATATGCCTAGCGTGGGAGATAGTATGCCGAGCAAGATGGAGAAAGGAGATACCAATTCTGTTGGATGCAGTTTAAACCTAGGTTTTTATTTTTATTTTTATCGATTCAAGGCATTTTACATAGGTTGTTGGAGTTGCTCCTAAGCTGAACTCTTTTCTCGTGTGAAGGTTGCATAGGAAAGAAGATATTGTAAGGGTTTATGATTATAGTTTAGGATCATATGTAACAAATTTGTTAATCAATCAAAAGACCTAATATTGTAAGTCAACAGTCCGAAGCTTGCATGTCTATATACGGGCAAACGTAGCGTACACATGAACATCAAAGAAACCGATTCACAAAACATAAGATTTGGTTTTATCCACTACCGAAATCAGAATCTAAGGCTTTGTCAAGTGCTCGGCTCTTTGACGAGTGCATTTTGTCGGACACTCGGCAAAATCCTGCTCTCGGTAACGAACTCGTTTACCAAATGCAGGACTCTCGACACATATCTTTGCCGAGTGCTAAACACTCGGCGATGGAGGCTCTCGGGAAAAGGCCGTGAGCAGCCGTCTATGACTGACGGACGTTAGCTTTTGCCGAGGGCCGAGAGTTAGCACTCGGAGTGTCAACCGGCTGACACTCGACAAAAGCCTTCTTTACCGAGTGCCTTCTTTGGGCACTCGGCAAAGCATTTTTTTATTTTTTTATTTTGTCAACCAAACTTTTGTGTTATGTTCCTACACTATGTAGACCTACATGTACAATTTTAGGACAATTATAACAGTGTTTTCTATAGCTAGTAGATTTAATTCGTTTATTTGAATTTCTTCGAAAAATTCATATTTGAACTGCAAGTCACTCGAAACTTGGAAAACCGTGCATACAAAAATGATACACATGCTATTTAGCATAAGTTACGACCGATTTCAGGAGCGGGCCGGAAATTTCGAGCAACATGCTCACTAAACATGGTCGTGAACTTGCCAACCAGTTGTTTAAAAATTGTATAAAACACAAACAAAGTCAGAAAATCATGAAACTTGTCCACGTGTCATGATATCATATGTAGAGGCTGTGATAAAAATTTGAGAATGTTTCGAGAAAGTTGTGAGACACTATGTGTAGAAACCTAGAAGAACTACACATGAAATCATTATGATATCATGACACGTGGACAAATTTCATGATTTTCCGACTTTGTTTGTGTTTTATATAATTTTTAAACAGCTGGTTGGTAAGTTCACGACCATGTTTACTGAGCATGTTGCTCGAAGTTTCCGGCCCGCTTCTGAAATCGGTTGTAACTTGTGCTAAATAATATGGGTATCATTTTTGCATGCACGGTTTTTCAAGTTTCGAGTGACTTGCAGTTCAAATCTGAATTTTTCGAAGAAACTCAAATAAAGGAACTAAATTCAGTAGTTATAGAAAATACTTTTATAATTGTCCCAAAATGCTACATGTAGGTCTACATAGTGTAGGAACATACCACGAAAAGTTTGGTTAGCAAAATAAAAAATACTTTGTCGAGTGTTCAGTTGGGGCACTCGGCAAAGGTTGCTCTGTCGAGTGTCATACGTTTGACGCTCGGCACAGTTTTTTTAAAAATTATTAAAATTACCTTTGCCGAGCACCTGTCAGTGGGCACTCGGCAAAGGTTGCTCTGTCGAGTGTCATACGTTTGACGCTCGGCACAGTTTTTTTAAAAAATTATTAAAATTACCTTTGCCGAGCACCTGTCAGTGGGCACTCGGCAAAGCTACCTTTGCCGAGTGCCCGCGATCTTGCACTCGGCAAAGTCTCTTTACATAGCCCCATCCGGGCTTCTTCATCACTTGGCTCCGCTCTTCTTCACTTGCCGCCGCCGCCCTCATTCACCACCACCGCCGCTCTTCCCACACCGCACCCCCACACCGCCGCCGCGCCGCGCCCCACTCTGCCGCGCCGCACATCGCGGTGCCCTCACTGCTCGGGCCTCAACCGCCGCCGCCGCGCCGCGCCCCCACGCCGCCCCGGCTCCACTACGCCGCGCCCGACACCACGCCGTCGCGCCCCCACGCCTCGCCCTCAATCGCAGTCGCGCCCGGCACCACGCCGCCGGACCTCAACCGTCGTCGCGCCCCCACCGCCGTCGCACATAAGACGGTAAATCCTTCTCTATATATGTGAGCATGTGATTGATAATGTGATGGATAGTTAGAAGCGGATATATATATATATATGAAAATGCTTTTAGTGTTTTTGCTCTAGTTCTATATATCCTTGGGGTTCCTTTTTTATTAAAGGAACAAGAATCTACTTAATGTAGTAGGTTATTTGGTTTGGAACGATTACCATCATTACCGCATTCTAGTATTTGTGCATTGGTTGCATGTCCTTATCATTTTATGCATTGGCCACACATCATGTATTGATGTCTCATGGATTGAATATATATATAGATGTGATTTCCGGCCATCGTGTCGTTCAATTATGCATGGATGTCAGCCATGGTGCTGATACTTTTATTTGCAGGATTTTGAAACCTCCCCGTGTAGGGGAGGTGCTGCCGAAATTTTCTATTGGTAGGCTTCTGTTAGAGGATGGAGGACCGTGAGTGGATGTACACGGGCCATAGAGAAAGGAACGATGTCACCCCTGAATGGATTAGAAAGACCGATGATTTTGTGGAACGGGCATATGGCGAAGCTGCTAAAGGAGCGAGTCTATTCCCATACCTGTGCAGCAAATGTGCCAATCGGAAAAGAAAACCAAAGAAGACGATGATAGAACATATTTCGAAGAATGGATTTATGCCAGGCTATACTCGGTGGATCTTTCATGGTCAAGCGCATCATACGAGAGAGGAGGTGCTGAGACAACGCGTCGAGGATTATGATGCTGATGCGGGGGTAGCGGATATGTTGAACGACTATCACGAGGCACAGTACGCTGGAGGATGTACGGATAACGAGCCAGAGCCGACTGCAAAGGCGTTCTAGGACATGTTTGACGCGACACAGAAGCCCCTTCACGGCCAGACAAATGTTTCTCAACTGGATGCAATTGGGCGTGTAATGGCGTTCAAGTCACAGTACAGCATGAGTCGAGACGCATTCGATGGCTTATTGACGGTTATTGGGAGCCTGCTTCCGGATGATCACGTTCTGCCAAAGAGCATGTACGAGGCACAGAAACTCCTTCGTGCACTCAAGATGACGTATGAGCAGATTCATGCTTGTCCGAAGAGCTGCGTGCTATTTAGGAAAGAATACGCGGAGGCAAAGTACTATCCCAAGTATAAATCGTCTAGGTTCATGGAGGTAGACTTTGGTGATGGACAGAAGAGGCAGCTCAACATCCCCTTGACAATCCTACGGCACCTTCCGTTCATACCGAGGATCCAACATCTATACATGACAGAGGAATCCGCGAAACAGATGACATGGCACAAAAATGGAAAATGGTACAATCCTGACAAGATGGTGCACGCATCCGATGGTGAAGCATGGAAACGCTTTGATGCCATTCACCGTGAGAAAGCCGAAGAGGCTCGTAATGTATGTGCCGCGCTGGCCACAGATGGGTTCAATCCCTATGGAATGAGCGTTGCCCCGTACACATGTTGGCCCGTGTTTGTTATCCCAATCAATCTCCCCCATGGTGTGTGCTTTCAAAGGCAGAATATATTCGTGTCATTGATAATTCCCGGACACCCGAGGAATAAAATGGGCGTGTACATGGAGCCTTTGATCGATGAATTGGTACGTGCCTGGGAGGAAGGGGTATGGACGTATGACCGAGCTATGAAGACAAACTTCAAAATGCATGTTTGGTACCAGTACTCCATGCATGACTTACCAGCGTATGGGCTATTCTACGCCTGGTGTGTTCACGGTAAGTTTCCATGCCCGGTTTGCAAGGAAGCTCTTAGGTTCATTTGGTTGAAAAAGGGTGGCAAATATTCGTCCTTCGATAAACATCGACAATTTCTCCCTCCTGACCATCCTTTCGCCTAGACATCAAGAACTTTACAAAAGGTGTCGTAGTGACAGACCGCCCACCTGCAACGATGACTGGTGCCGAAATTCGTCAACAGATAGATGGGCTCGTGGCCAATACAGAAGGTGGTTTTATGGGATATGGTGAGCAGCATATGTGGACGCATAAGTCGGGCTTGACTCGGCTCCCCTATTATGACGACCTGCTCCTTCCACACAACATTGACATGATGCACACTGAAAAGAATGTTGCTGAGGCACTTTGGGCAACAATTATGGACATTCCTGATAAGTCAAAGGACAACGTAAAGGCAAGAGTGGATCTGGCAGCGTTATGTGATAGACCAAACCAAGAGATGAAGCCGCCAAGTGGTGGAAAGACATGGAGAAGGCCTAAGGCCGATTTCGTCCTAAGCAGGGCCCAGAGGAAGGAAGTACTTCAGTAGATCAAGATGTTGATGTTCCTTGATGGGTATGCAACTAACCTGAGTAGGGGGGTGAACTTATCTACTATGCGAGTCTTAGGGATGAAGAGTCATGACTTCCACATATGGATTGAACGGATTCTTCCTACGATGGTTCGAGGCTATGTCCCTGAGCATGTCTGGCTAGCGCTTTCAGAGTTGAGCTATTTCTTCCATCAGCTTTGTGCAAAAGAGTTATCTCGAACCGTGGTTGCAGACTTGGAAAGATTGGCACCCGTGTTACTGTGTAAGCTTGAGAAGATATTTCCACCCGGCTTCTTCAATCCAATGCAGCATTTGATTGTTCATCTCCCCTATGAGGCACGAATGGGGAAGCCCGTGCAGGGATGTTGGTGCTATCCAATCGAGAGATGTCTAAATACTATTCAAAAGAAATGTAGAAATAAATGCAAAATCGAGGCTTCCATTGCAGAGGCATACATTCTAGAGGAGGTGTCAAACTTCACAACAACTTATTATGGTGACAAACTGTCGAGCGTGCATAATCCACCCCCTCATTACAATGATGGCAGCAATGAATCAAACCTTAGCATATTTTGAGGCCAACTCGGAAGTGCAAGTGGCTCGACCACCAAGACCCTGATACATGAAGAGTGGCGGCATATCATGATATATGTATTGACCAACCTTGAAGAGGTGACGCCATACATGGAACAATTTCTTCATGAATTCTGGCGTCGATCAAGGGACCCCACTCCACAGGAATATGACACTCTTCTTAGAAAGGGTCCGAGAAATGGATTGTCCGATTTCATTTCCTAGTTCAAACGTAAGGTACGTGTTTAGTTTGTCAAATAGATCTGTCTATGAACTCAATTTAGGTCTTTTAACTTGCGAATACTTGTAGTGCCAAAGAGATCCGTCTATGAGTGCCGAGTTGAGACAAGTAGCCAATGGCTTTGCTTATAGGGTCAAGAAATATTCTAGGTATGACGTTAATGGATACTGTTTTCGCACAACAAACTACGACCAAAGTCGGCCCAATCGGAAAACAACATGTTCTGGAGTCTTTACGCCCGACCTTGACGATGTTGATTATTTTGGACGAATCAAAGAAATATATGAACTCAATTTTTATGGTTCCAAACCTCTTACTCCAGTGATATTCAAATGTCATTGGTTTGACCCTCAAGTGACGAGACAGACACATTCTAATCTTGGGATAGTCGAAATTCGACAAGGTTCCACCTTACCAGGAGACGATGCGTGGCCCAATAGGCCACACAAGTGTATTATCTCCCATATGCGTGCCAAACAAAAGAACATCTTAAGGGTTGGGATGTTGTGTATAAGGTATCGCCGCATGGGAGATTACCTGTTCCTAATGATGAAGATTATAACTTAGACCCAGACACATATGATGGAGAGTTCTTCCAAGAAGATGGGCTAGAAGGGCGATTTGAGATAGACTTAACCGAAGCTATCGGAATGGACGTAGATATTGAAATGGTTGTTGATGAGGAGGATGATGAGGTGCAAAATGATAATGACTTAGTAATCCTTGAAGGCAATGACATTAATGACGAACTTGCGCCTTTAGATGGTGTTGACTATGAAATGGTTGACAGTGATGATGAGAGTTATGATCCGGCTAACCCCGACACATATGAAGATTATTTTTAATCGATGTAATGCTATATGACTTTTTATTTCGCACATGTTATTAAATACATCTTTTTATATGTGCTTATTTGTTTACTCTTAATTGCAGATTGTTGGACAAATATGGTGGGCGGTTGGCTGAGGAGGAGGAGCAGGACGGCGGACGAGGCAGAGCAGGACGAGGCACAACAGGACGACCTTATCCAGCAGCAGGCGACGAAGCAGGACGACTGAAAGTGCATTCATCCCTTTTGTGAGTTTTGGTGATTTGGATAACAAAAAATTTAAGGGCCTAACGAGTTTTCTAAGTGTTGAACAGAAAATTCAATTGATGAACATACTTGAATAGTGTATAATGATCAGTGAACAAAGGTTCAACATGAGGTTAAATAACCAATGAGACAATGCAAATGGATATAATATGATCTCTATATTGGTTTGAATATATGGACAAGACCTGAGAAATCACTACATACATATGATCAAAATAGAGGATGAAGTGATTAAGAGGATTGGTCAAGCCAAAGTGAATAAGATATGAGGAATCATGAATTGGCTTGACCATATTACTATCAGTCCATATATGCTTCTATGAGAATCAAACTAGAGCTTGATTGATCTTAACAAATATATCTAGAAGACATTCAAGCAAGGTTCACAATATTGAAGAAATGATTCTCTCAATGGATGCTCAATAGGATGTGACTCAAGAATGGCTTGATAGGGTGAAGATAGCAAGGAAAGGGCTTCGAGGAACTAAGCGAAGGTGAAGGCCAAGCGACGGCTTATAGATCGAGGTACCATGGCTAAGGTGAAGAAGAGAGTACTTGCACTAAGTTGATGAACTAATCAGCTATGAAGAGTTATAACATGTTGATGCATCAGTAAGGTGACTTGAAACCATGATTTGAACTCATATATGGTGATATGGCACAAGTCACAGGGTTTGATTTGTGTTTGCTTCAAAAGGTGAGACAAAGATGTTTGTGATCCTTATGAAGCAACGCCATGGAGAAATCACACATGAGACACCAATGACTCAAGGAGTTTACTTAATTAATTTTGTTTAATTTGAGTATAGGAATCGTCGTACTATAAAGGGGGATCCAAAAATAAGGTTGATGTTTGCCAAAGCTCAAACCTCTATATTCAAAAGCTATTTTTGAAAAACAAAAATCTCTTTAACATTCTATGGTAAACCATGGTTAGGTTTGAGAAACCTAGAGTGTTCTTGTTGAAAAGCAGCTGAACTTCTTCAACTGCAGCTGAGCTGAACTTCAGCTGAGTTGAGCTTCTTCAGCTGTAGCTGAGCTTTTCAGCTGAGTTGAGCTTTCTCAACTCCAGCTAAACTTCAACTTCAACTGGGGTCTAGGCAAGTTCAACCAGGGTCCAGGCAGGTTCAACCGAGGTCCAGGGCAAGTTCAACCGGGGTGTAGAGAGGTTCAACCAGGGTCCAGGAAAAGTTCAGCCGAGGTTTTTTCCCGGACCTCATTGGTCAATACCGGTTGAACCGGTCCTAGGGGAGGTTCAACCGGTGTCAGGGTCACCTGACTGGTCTGACCTCTTGACTGGCAGACTGATTGCCAGTCTGACCCCCAGGAGGTTGAACCGGCCCTAGGGGCGGTTCAACCGGTGTCAGAACCTGTTTTTCAGTCTGACCTACAGTCTGACTGTCAGCCTGCCCTAGGCGGTTGAACTGGTCCTAGGGGCGGTTCAACTGGTCCTCCACAGCCAAAATCAGTCCAACGGCTAGTTTTAAAGCCCCACCTATATATACTCACACCTACTTCTCTCCCCACACTAGAGCACGACCCAAACTCCATTTCTAACTTGAAGAACACCTCCAACTCTCTCTCACACATCTCTTGCCTCTCCCATTTCAAATCTTTGGAGAGAAATCTTTGAGTGAGCTTGAGAGTTGCGGTTTTTGTGCTTCATCTCTAAATCTCTCTCACTATTCTTGATTCGAGCTTTAGTACTACATCGAGTTCTTTGTGGATTCATTACTCTTGGAGCTTCTAGCTCCTAGACGACTAGGTGTCGCTTGTGAGTCTCCAAATCTTGTGGAAGACCACAAGAAAGTTTGTATTACCCGCTTGTTTGAGCAAAGATTAGTGTGTGAGTTTGACCTTTATGGTCGACAAAGGGAGGATTAGGGTTGAAAGAGACCCGACTCTTTGTGGGCGCCTCAACGAAGAAAGTAGGGCACCTTGGTGGTGTGACCGAACCTCGGGATAAATCTTGTGTCTCTTGTGTTCTTGCTCATTGTGTTTGTTTGTGTTCTTCGTTCTCTCACCATTCCGTGAAAGATTTGTTTATATCTTTTTGGTGTGTGGATTTTGAGAAGTGACCTTCTCAGATCTACTACTTTGAATCATGTGGATCATTTAGAACATCTCATTTCCAAAGTTAACTGGGTGAATTTCGAGATCAATTCAGTTTTTCCCAGTTTGCTTCTAGTTTTTGTTGAAAAAGTTTTAACTTGCCTATTCACCCCCCTCTAGGCAACTTTCAATTAGTATCAGAGCCTAATCCTCGTTCTAACGCTTAACCGTGTGAGGAAAAGATCATGTCGGGGGGACTAAGAAACGAAAGTGGTTCTAAGCTTGAAAAAGTTGAGGTTGCCTCGACTTTAACTTTTGGTGCAGATGTTGATCCTAGGTCAATAGATCTTGCCATGAGAATCGCCTAAAGGGTGTTCCTCAAAATGAAGGAAGATGAGGCGAAGAACAAGATTGAAGAAGAAGAAAATGATCGACGGAGACCAAACGATGAATCCACCTCTTCACAAGGTTCGTCTTTCAAATCCACTTCTCACATGTGCTTTGTCGCTAATGGGAGTGACAGTGAAAGCGTAAGTGAGGATGAGGATGAACATGAAAGTGACAGTGAAGATGAGGATGATCTTCAAAAATTCTTCGCTCAACTAAGTAAGAAAAATCAGATGAGCTTGCTCAAACTCATGAAAAGAGCGGAAGAACAAAAAGAAATGCTTCATAAGCAAGAAGACTTCCTCATCCGAAAAATCGAAGACTTAGAGAAGTTGACCAAAGAGCATGAGAAGCTAAAGTGCTCTCATGATGATTTGGTCCAAAGGTATGAACACATTTCAATTGAGCAAATTAAAGTTGTTAATCATTCATCATATATTCCTCAATTGGAAAATAAAAATGCTATGCTCAAGAACACAATAGAAAAGCTAAATATTGAAAATCTAGCTTTGCAAGAAAAACATGATATGCTTGTGTGTTCTCATAATAAATTTATGGATTCACATATCATGTTAGAAATGGCTCATGAGGTTGTGTTGACTAATTTGAAATCATACCAACCTCACATATGCACATGTACTCAAATAGAAACTATATTACCATGTGCTAACAATTGTTGTTATCAACCAAGCCAATCTTCCATTGAGCTAGAAATTTCAGGAATTAGTGATATTTCTATCACACAAGAAAATAAAGAGCTAAAGGGAGAAGTTAGAAGGCTAAGAAGGAGCTTAACTTTTTTGAAGGGAAAGTGTCATGCTCAACCTTCTCTCGATAACCGTGATAACATGGTGAAGAAGCTTGAGAAGGGGACAACCTTAGCATGCACAAACCCCCTTCAAAATAATGCTAAGTTCCCTAAGAAAGGCATGAGCAAATATCAAGAGAAGAAAGCCAAAGCTCATGACAAGTGCCTCAACCATGCCTCCACATGCTCCACACAAGGTAATAAACAAGCCACTCTTCCAAATAAGAGAAGATGCACTAGAAAGTGTTATCAATGTCATGAGAAGGGACATGAGATTAAGTCATGTCCCTACATAAAAGATAGTGGCTTAACTTTAGAAAGAAAGAGGCTCACTAACCATGTAGCAAACAAGAAGCAAGGCAAGAAGGAGTCTTGCAAAATTAAAAATCAGATTTGCTACACTTGCCGAAGAAAGGGACACCTATGCAAGGATTATCCCATGAGTAAGTTTCCTACGCCTATCATGTCAATTCATTCATATTCTCTTAGGAGACCCAAAAATGAAACTTGTGCTAGAAAGGTGATGAGTTCACCACATTCTAGGACTAAGGCTATTTGGGTGCCTAAGTACTTATTAGCTAACCTTGGTGGACCCATCATGAGATGGGTACCAAAATAAACTTAATAAGTTTTTGCAGGTACCTAGAGATGATATGAAGCTTTGGGGTGCTTGAGCAGTTTAACTCAATCCTTATCTCAAGCTATCAAGCTTACATTGTCTATCCTTTAAGATTGACCTAAAGATAAATTTAGTTGTTATATCACTAACTTCATATTCATCTCTAGCAAGAACTTGTGTTGTAGGGAATAAGGATTAACCTTTGTGGGAATCAAGCAAAAGGCCTACAACTAAGGGATATCTAAAGGATGGTAAAAATTAAATCTTAGGTGCACATTGCTTTTAACTATTATATTCCTTTGTGTCTTTTGTAGCCACATAGGAAAAATGAAGCACATGAGAATGAACTTAAACTATTTTACCTTGCTTTGGAAAGGATCCAATTATATGGTAGATTGCAAGTTCATATTTTTATATTGTGACAATCTATATGCTTTAAATTGGTTGTATGTATCTTGTGGCATATTTCAAGTTAATCATCATATTATTGCCATGACCTAGACATAAAGAGTATTATCCCATGTTCTTAAATGAATAGAGTGCTAAGTAAGAAATTCAAATTCTTAAAGCACTTACCAAAAGGGAATTCTCTATATGACTAGAGTTGTGAGACTAATGTTTCTATCTAAGTGTTTGTGTAGTCTCACAACATGAGAATGTGTTTCTCACATGGAATGTACCATTCAACATTCAAAGAAGATCAATCCAATACTATGTGATGTATTCCTTCTTGTTTAAATTGGTTTTGAGTCTTCTAAATTAATTACTCACCATGCTATGAATTAAACTTGCCCTGTAAACTTAATTAAATAATCATGCTAGTTTCATCTTATGTCAATTGATGTTACGCATGATGCTTGTAAGGGTAATTTAGTTCATATCATGAGGTTTCCTTATTTTAGTGACCTTCTTGTCATTCATATACTAGAGGTTTCTAAATAGGAAACTATTGTTTGTGTTTCAAATGCAATCTCTTTTTAAGATATTTCATGGAAATCCATAAGTAGAGATTGTGATCTTTCAATTAGTAAAATCACAAGCATTAAAGGTTAATCTTCACCTAAAAGAAAGATTAGAAATGCTCAAGGCAAAGGTATGGAACTAGTTGTTTCATTTGGCATGAGACCAATAATAGTTCCTTTCAAGTGGCATTCTTTCAATTGGTAATAATCTATTTTATGGAAAGAAATACCAATATGATTATATGAAGGTTAAATTTCTTTTGGCTTAAATTTGTAAATTGATGCATATTATTAATTCACTCATCCATGTGCATTAATTTAAAAGGAATTTAATTTATGCCTTTATGCCTCATAAATGATAATTTGTCTGCCATTTATATATAAATATCATCATTTATTAAATATTTCCTTGTACCACTAATATCTCTTTTCAAAGTGCTATTTTGACTAGTTTTAAAAGGAAAAGAGATAACAAGCTAAAGAAGGAAGTCTCCACAAATGAAGAAAAGAAGAATACTTGGATGACACCATCTCATATAGTAAGATCTTTCAATTGATATAACAAATGGTACATTCTATATGGTGGTAAGTATTCTTAGGCATAAGTTAATTCATTGCAAATTTGTCATGCCTTGACCAATATATGTAATGTACTCCTCATGAAACTCTTAACTGAATTGAAAGTGCATGTGGCAAGTCATTCAAATACTTGATGCACATATCTAGTGGGAGAACATTATATATCTTGTATCGTAGAAAATAAGTTTCCCTTGAGTAAGCTATACTAAGACAATCCATAATGGTAAATTTGTATCTCATTCATATGGATTGTAATCTTTGTTTTCCAAATAAGCTACTCTTGATGTAGTTTAAAATTTCCTTTATCTTATATCAAGTGCATAATAATCTTTTTTGTTGATATTCATCATATGCATATGCACTAACATGGATATGATTTTTGAACTATAAAAGGTGCAATTAGTGATCCATACTCTCTAAATTTTAGAAACCCATATTTTGATATCTTAGAAATCTACTTCAATCGGTATCCATATGCTTCACATTGAATTGGATCACTAATTTATAAATTCCATGCATAACTTGTCATTATGATATGAATGCTTGTGCGACTAAGACAAACTCCAACAGCCTCATTATGCGGCTCCCCATCTCCTTTTTGCATTGTGCAGTACACTATTCATCAGTCCAGCGGACTCCGTATCCCTCTCCCTAAAAAGCACGTCGTGTATTTGCACTCCCCTTCCCCACATCTTCTCTCTCCTCTCCACACAAGTCTGAGAAATGGTGCAATTAAAAGCCTGTGCTCGCGGGACCCAGCTGTCACAGTCTGCATGCATGCGAATAGGGAGTATAAATACGGAGTCTGTTGGAACGCACCGTGCAAAAGAACCACTCATCCGTGATCAAGCCTACCTAAAATACGGATGCGGAGTGTGTATTTGCTGGAGTTGGTCTAACCTTGATAAGCTAGGTGCACCCAAGGTCAAGCTAGGTTCATCATCAAGAAGGCAACACAATGATGTATCAAGAAAAGGAGAAAAGGCTCCTATTCTTAACTCTAGTTTTTTGTGTGATTAAATATTGACTTGAAACCATGTAAGATGGTTGTCAAGTATATGTGGGTGCCTACACAAAGAGAAATGCCACAATAAGGATTGCGTGGGTACTCAAGGCTCTTACTACTAATCTCAAAGGACCCAATTCAAATTGGGTACCAAAATATGAAGCTTAAACTTGTTTTGCAGGATCACTCCTTCAATGGATCAAGTTGGGTGCTCGATAATGGATGTATAAATTATATTTGGAGATAGTAGCAAGGGTGGTAACAACTGAATCTCAAGTGCATATTATTTTTAAATCTTATCTCTTTTGTGACTTGTGTAGCCACTAAGGGAAAAGAAGCACTTGAGGATATACATAAGTTGTTGATTATGAAATAAAGGTCCAATTGTAAGATAATGAATATTATCATATGGTCAACAATCCAAAACTATGTGACATGTTCTCTCTCTAGTTAATTTGGATTTGATTCTTATATATTAGACACTCACCGTAATATGGTTTAAATTAGCCCTTTGGACTTCATTGAATAACCATGCATATCTAAATCCATGTCATTCAAAAATGTATTATGCATGAGAGATCAAGGAAAATTTAATCCATATTATGAGGTTTATTTATTTTTAGCAACTTGCTTGCCTTCCACATATAAAGGGTTGCTAAATAAGAAACTAGTGCTTGTGCTACTAATGCCATCTATTGTGTTGAGTTTATCCATAGAAAATCTATGTTAAGAGATGGTACTTGTTTTAAATTGGATAAACCACAAGCTTAAAGGATTCTATTCAACTAAAGTAAGATGAAGTTGATAAGAGGCCAAGGTATGAAAACTTCCTCTCCTTCAGTTGTTTTAGTATTCTATCCTTAGTGGGATGTACCATAGTATAGGTTAAATTCCTTGCAATATAAAATGTTTAATAGTGCATATAACTTTGACATCAACTATATGTGTGCACTAATTTAAAGGAATTTAGTCTATCCTTTTGGGTTTCAAGAATGATGATTCATTTGCCATCCACATATAAGGATCCTCATTTGTGAAACCCTCCCTTGTGTTTTTAATGCTCTCTTTTCTAAGTGTTTCAACAAGGTCCTTCCAAGTTCTTTCAAGATGGATTCAAAATCTACAAATATAAGAGACTTGGTTCTTTCAATCATTGAGTTTCAATGGGTTTCATATCAAGTATGATCGAACCAAGCAAAGATGAATGAAGTTCAAGATCGCTTGGTTGGATGAAATCATAAAGAGAAAATAAACCATAGTGAATCGAGAAGAAAGTTGAACTATCCTAAAAACCAAATAATGAAGAAGTAGTGACATAATCATATAATATCCTTCATTATGAGGTTTGATGTTCATATTAGCATGCTTTACCCTTCAGGATTTCAATTGATATACTTTCAGTTCTTAAACTTTCAATTAGTTTAATTTTCATCATCTATGTAAAGCATGTTATGTTCAACCAAGATATAGTGCAAACATCTTCTTTAACCTTGTATTGTTGATGTGCATAAGTGTACTTTGTGTACTCTTGCATGCACAAATTGAGGGAGAGTTTAGCCTATATCCTATGAAACTAATGATTTCTTTTAAGTTCATTTTATTTAGTCTCACACCTTGGTGAAAGGAGAACATCAAATGAGGATGAGTGGTTCCAAGGAAATGATCAAATATTTACCACATGTCACCACATGGATTAGTTCTATTGGGGAACGATATGTGTTCTCTAGCATAAATTCAATTGTTTCAAATATATTATGCCTCGACCAAGATATATGATGAACTCCTCTAAGAATCTTAATTGAATCAAGTGCATGTAACAAGTATTCATCACTTGTATGCGCACATTTAGGGGGAGAATAGTCTATAATTTTAATCTTTGAGACTAACTTCATTTTCAAGCCTATTATGTGTGTAGTCTAAAATTAGAAAGGAATCTTCAGGCAAAGACAATCGCTTCCACTGTAAATTTTGATGGGTATCAAAGATTCTTTGCTCCAATAAATTTATCTTTTATACATTTCATAAGAGAATGAGTTTCTCTTTTATATGCTACTCCAACATTATCTAAAACTGGTAAACATGTATCACATCCTTTTGGATTGCAAATGTATAAAGTAGCATAGCTTATAAATTATCCTGTCTAGAACTTAATTGATTAAATAGTGCACATGTTTCTTATGTTGCATGATTATGTTCAATTGATACTCCTTTTATGCCAATGGTACTTTAAGTTGCAAATAAGTACTCTCAACATATATCAATTGAATTCATATATATGTGTGCACTAAAACTTGAGGAGAACTTAGTGTAATATGCTATTAGTGATCTGCTTATCTATCAAATTGTATCAATTGGTGTTTTTCAATTGATATTTTTCATACATGATCACTAGTTGCATAATCCATACTTATGCAATTTTCATGTTGCCTCTTGTTGTGATAAGAAAATGCTAGGTGACATCTAGACTCTAGGTATCAAGTTTCACCTTCGATTTAGTATGATAATCTTCATTTAATATCTTGGACCTATGTCACAACTATACCAACAAGAGCTTGCAAATGAATTGTAAATCCAACACAAGTTTGGAACTCCCCTTGAAAAGGTAAAATGCAAAGGTACATCACTTCATGTCACTTCTCCATTACCTTTGTGAAATCTAAGGACCCTTTTCATAATAGTGTGTTCCCATCTTGCTTAATCATAATTTCTACCATTTATATTCTTTGTATCCTTTTTGGAGATTTATGACAAAGGGGGAGAAATTTTGCATTAAAGCTTACCTTTAGTCTTATGTAACTAAGTGTTAGAAGCATTAAAGCTTACCTTTAGTCTTACGTAACTAAGTGTTAGAAGACTTTAAAAGGGGAGAAATAATTAACAAAAGGGGAAGTCATAAGAAAAACATAAGATGTAGAAAATTGATGAGTGCATACTATGTCATGAGCATCACGTTTATTTTACGACACACTGCACCCCATGAATAGTATGATATAAGTTGTCTATACTTTGACCCAAATATGTGATTTTGGCATTTGAGTACAAAATTGGTATTTTCTGAAATGCACATATTTAGGGGGAGGAAACTATATCATAGGATTCAAAATCTTATTTATCAAATCTTATGTAAGCTTTAAATGTGTTGTCATCAATCACCAAAAAGGGGGAGATTGAAAGTGCATTCATCCCTTTTGTGAGTTTTGGTGATTTGGATAACAACACATTTAAAGGTCTAACGAGTTTGCTAAGTGTTGAACAGGAAATTCAATTGATGAACATACTTGAATAGTGTATAATGATCAGTGAACAAAGGTTCAACACGAGGTTAAATAACCAATGAGACAATGCAAATGGATATAATATGATCTCTATATTGGTTTGAATATATGGACAAGACCTGAGAAATCACTACATACATATGATCAAAATAGAGGATGAAGTGATTAAGAGGATTGGTCAAGCCAAAGTGAATAAGATATGAGGAATCATGAATTGGCTTGACCATATTACTATTAGTCCATATATGCTTCTATGAGAATCAAACTAGAGCTTGATTGATCTTAACAATTATATCTAGAAGACATTCAAGCAAGGTTCACAATATTGAAGAAATGAATCTCTCAATGGATGCTCAATAGGATGTGACTCAAGAATGGCTTGATAGGGTGAAGATAGCAAGGAAAGGGCTTTGAGGAACTAAGCGAAGGTGAAGGCCAAGCGACGGCTTGTAGACCGAGGTACCATGGCTAAGGTGAAGAAGAGAGTACTTGCACTAAGTCGATGAACTAATCAACTATGAAGAGTTATAACATGTTGATGCATCAGTAAGGTGATTTGAAACCGTGATTTGAACTCATATATGGTGATATGGTACAAGTCACAGGGTTTGATTTGTGTTTGCTTCAAAAGGTGAGACAAAGATGTTTGTGATCCTTATGAAGCAACGCCATGGAGAAATCACACATGAGACACCAATGACTCAAGGAGTTTACTTAATTAATTTTGTTTAATTTGAGTATAGGAATCGTCGTACTATAAAGGGGGATCCAAAAAGAAGGTTGATGTTTGCCAAAGCTCAAACGTCTATATTCAAAAGCTATTTTTGAAAAACAAAAATCTCTTTAACATTCTATGGTAGACCATGGTTAGGTTTGAGAAACCTAGAGTGTTCTTGTTGAAAAGTAGCTGAACTTCTTCAACTGCAGCTGAGCTGAACTTCAGCTAAGTTGAGTTTCTTCAGCTGCAGCTGAGCTGAACTTCAGCTGAGTTGAGCTTCTTCAGCTGAGCTGAACTTCAGCTGAGTTGAGCTTTCTCAACTCCAGCTGAACTTCAACTTCAACTGGGGTCTAGGCAAGTTCAACCGGGGTCCAGGAAGGTTCAACCGGGGTCCAGGGAAAGTTCAACCGGGGTCCAGGGAGGTTCAACTGTGGTCCAGGAAAAGTTCAGCCGGGGTTTTTTTTTTCCCGGACCTCACTAGTCAATACCGGTTGAACCGGTCCTAGGGGAGGTTCAACCGGTGTCAGGGTCACCTGACCGGTCTGACCTCTTGACTGGTAGACTGATTGCTAGTGTGCCCCCCAGGCGGTTGAACCGGCCCTAGGGGCGGTTCAACTGGTGTCAGGACCTGTTTTTCAGTCTGACCTGCAGTCTACCAGTCACACTGGCAGACTGACTGTCAGCCTGCCCCAGGCGGTTGAACCGGTCCTAGGGGCGGTTCAACCGGTCCTCCACAGCCAAAATCAGTCCAACGGTTAGTTTTGAAGCCCCACCTATATATACTCACTCCTACTTCTCTCCCCACACTAGAGCATGACCCAAACTCCATTTCTAACTTGAAGAACACCTCCCACTCTCTCTCACACATCTCTTGCATCTCCCATTTCAAATCTTTGGAGAGAAATCTTTGAGTGAGCTTGAGAGTTGTGATTTTTGTGCTTCATCTCTAAATCTCTCTCACTCTTCTTGATTCGAGCTTTGGTACTACATCGAGTTCTTTGTGGATTCATTACTCTTGGAGCTTCTAGCTCCTAGACGACTATGTGTCGCTTGTGAGTCTCCAAATCTTGTGGAAGACCACAAGAAAGTTTGTATTATCCGCTCGTTTGAGCAAAGATTAGTGTGTGAGTTTGACCTTTGTGGGTGGCAAAGGGAGGATTAGGGTTGAAAGAGACCCGGCTCTTTGTGGGCGCCTCAACGAGGAAGTAGGGCACCTTGGTGGTGTGACCGAACTTCAGGATAAATCTTGTGTCTCTTGTGTTCTTGCTCATTGTGTTTGTTTGTGTTCTTCGTTCTCTCACCATTCCGTGAAAGATTTGTTTATATCTTTTTGGTGTGTGGATTTTGAGAAGTGCCCTTCTTAGATCTACTACTTTGAATCATGTGGATCATTTAGAACATCTCATTTCCAAAGTTAACTGGGTGAATCTCGAGATCAATTCAGTTTTACCTGGTTTGCTTCTAGTTTTTGTTGAAAAAGTTTTAACTTGCCTATTCACCCCCCTCTAGGCAACTTTCAACGATGACCAGCAGCAGTACAATGACGAAGCTCAACAGGCCACCTCAGGTTATGGCGCCTCAGGTTCGAGGAGCGTCTACCTGTGAGGTCCTGTGAGTCTCCCTTAGCTGTTGGAACTCTCCCTCCTGGGCGAGTTGATCCAACGGGAAAGTGGAAAGAGTGTTTGCAAAGATTAACGCGGGATGACAATAGCTCAATCAATCTGGCCTCTCAAGGGCACTATACGGGGTATTTATAGGCACTCGAGTGACCACCCGTCCCTTGTCAAAGACGTTTATGCCCTCGAGTGCCCAGTCTATCCCTAGAATATTCTCACGAGAGGAGGTTACATACTGTCATTACAGGAAAGGCTATTACAAACACGGCCCGTAACATGCTTATCGGCGTGGGGCCATTATAGTGGGCCGAATTCCACCTGGGCCTCTCGACGCGGTGAGGACGTGGGACTAGTAGACTTTGATAGAGCCTTCGTCTTGCAACGGTGAGGACGAAGGGGGACCACGTCGGTCTTCATCCAATCGACGCCTTCGGCTTGCTCGGGCGTGCTATGTGTATGTGGTCTTCGTCGGTGTAGCAAAATGACAAAGGCATCGAGCGAAGGGTAGCATGTTCGCCTTCGCCCCAACATTTACCCTCCGAGGGACTAGTTCGACTAAGTCATCTGGTGCCGAAGACGTCGCTAGATGGTGGAGACGCAGCCTTCGCTCGAACTGGTCCCGCGGGGTTTTTTGAAATGTGACCGTTGATAGACATGTTACTGTTGGACTGCATGTTTCCCGAAGCGTCGCGTCTTGTCTATAAAAAGGCAGGCTCGACCGGGAGTGTTTCTTACCCTTGCGTGCGCCGTAAAAACCCTAACTTTTTCAAACCGCTCGCCTGCCCTCCTTGCTCTTCCGCTTCAGAAATCTGGCCCGCGTTAAGCAGACCGCACGCCGTCACCGACGGTACGTAGCAATGTCTTCTTCCTCATCTGCTACGAGTGCGTCATCGGCCGATCCGTCGTCCGAGGATACCTTGAGTGATTTGGTGGCGATGGAGTTGCAGCTAAGCCAAACCATGGAGTTTGGCACTTCAAGGATCTCCTCGGTTCGCATGCAGAAGATGCAGCAGCTTGGATACTTTGGTGACGGTATCGGGCGGGTTCCGGGCGCTGAGGAGATCCCTGAGCCTAAGGGCGAATTGGTTGTGTTCGAGGAATTTTTCATTGCCGGCCTTGAAAGCTCTCTTGTGGGTTTTGGTGTTTAGATGACAACTCAATTAAAGGAGTAACAAGTGTGCTAAGTGTTGAACAGGTGCTGAATGCAAAGCTAACAGGGTTCAACACAAGTAAACAGGTGTGATGGTCCAAAGACGGAATTGTCTATAGATAATGGACATCACAAGAAAGATGGACATTGCTTAAGTAAGACTTGATGTGCATAACTTGGAGACAACCGATCAAACCAAGTATGGAAGCAAGAAGAGCTTCGAGGTACCGAGTGCACGGGAGAAAGTCAAGGAGACCAGGAACCCAAAGCCAGGGGTGAAGAAGAAGACTTGCAAAGTCAAGGTTGATCTTGTTAAGAGTTATGGTGCATCAAGGAACACTACATAAGGACATGACTTACAACCAATGAGGTAACATCTACAATTATGTGGTGTAAGTCATAAGGCTCAAGACCAAGCTCAAAAAGTGAACAAGGTCACTGGAAGGAGAACCAATGTCAAAATCAAAACTGGAAGCAGCCCAAAAGAGCTAAGTGCACCTTGATCTTTACTTTGGGTTGTTCCTATGTTTGGAGATATTCTATGTGACCTTTGTAGGATGTTGGAGCTTAGAAATGTCAATCTAGATCAAGTCAAGTTGACTTGATGGTTTATGAGTCCAACGTCAATCCCAATCATGCCAAATGCTAAAGAAGTGCAAAACGAGAACAAGGTGTGTTTCTAGACTTAGTGAATTGTTTTTGAGTACTAACATATTCTGCCTAAGTGCTAGAAACAGCGAGAAAAGAATTGCAAAAGTCTTGGCTCGGTGCAACCAAAACTCTGCTCAGTCTGGCACACCCGACTGTCCGGTGGTGCACCGGACAGTGTCTGGTGCGCCAGGCTAAACTCTGGTGAACAGGCCGCTCTCAGGAGAAGTTTGGCGGTGTACGACTATAATTCATCAAACTGTCCGGTGGTGCACCGGACTGTCTGGTGAGCCAACGGTCGACTGCGTCAATGGTCGGCAGCACAATCAGCGGGCAACGCATGGCCTGAGCCAACGGTCAGTTGGCGCACCGGACTGTCCGGTGTGCACCGGACAGTGTCCGGTGAGCCAAGACGACCGTTGCATCAACGGTCAGCTGAGCCCGATATGGAAGGAGATAGCGCACCGGACATGCTATAGGACCTGTCCGGTGGTGCACCGGACTGTCCGGTGCGCCACCCGACAGAAAGCAAATATTGCCTTCCAAAAGGATCTCCAATGGCTCCTAGGCCCCTTGGGTCTATAAAAGGGACCCCTAGGCGCCTCCAACATGTACACAAGTGCAGCCAACAATTGTATACATCATTTGGATCAATTCTCTCTCTCTCTCCCTCTCGTGTATATCTCTCTAGTTTGTGTGAAGGCAAAAGATATAAGCCTTTAGAGAATGGAGAAGTGCTGCTAAGAGCTAGAGCAAAGTCTTGAGCGGATTGTTACTCTGCTGGAGTGCTGTCAAGAAGACTGTAAGCAGCCACGGCGTTGTTGTAACCCATCTCAACATAGTGGAAGGCTCTATCTATCATACTGACAGAGGAAGGAGTTGAAATAGACTCCAAGCCCAGGTGTGGCTATCTCCAACGAGGACTAGGCAAGCATTTCAGGCTTGGCCGAATCTCGGGATAAATCTCTGTGTCTGTGTGCTCTGCTCTGTGCTGTGTACTGATTCTCTGTCTTGCTTACTTTTTATATCTGCACTTCAATACTTATTTGTGCTACAAGTTATATTTGAAATGCAGGACATTTTAAGACAGGATCTTCTATTCCGTTGCAACCTACTCGAAGGATTCTTCATTCCACTGCGATCCAGTCTTCGAGTAGAGTAAGAAGTTGAGTTTTAAAAGTAATAATTATTATTCGCCTATTCACCCCCCTCTAGGCGACATCTAGATCCTGTTCCCGGGTAAAGGGAACTTTTAGGCCTTCGTCTCCCGGCGCATCGTTTCGTGGTGGAGGTTCGACGTGCAGGTCCACCAGTTGACACCCAACGTCGTGGTTGCTCTGGCGAAGTATGTTTGGGCGGTTGCTTCGTACGGCGATCAGCCGTCCGTGGAAGTCTTCGCTAAGAACTATTGTCTGCACTGGCAAAAGAGAAAAATAGGAAATAAGATTGCACAATTTGGATCATGCACCTTCACGCCAAGGACTGGAAAGACTTCGGCGGAAGTCGTGGAAATAGTCCCTTGTGCTCGGAACAAGTGGGGCAACTGGTGGGACTTTTGATTTTATGTCTCTGGTGGGGAAGTCAAAGATCTCCCTAGGCTCCCTGCAGCCATTATGTGCTCTCACTGCTATGTGGTGTTTCCACCGTTCGAGGTGGCGGAGGACGATGAGGACGAAGAGGCCCTTCAGTACGCTGCCCGCATGAGTAGCGGGCGCGATCTGGTTGAGGAATTCATTGGATATGGAGTATGGCCCTTGGCACACGGCTGGGTGCTTGGCGAAGTGTGCCCCCGCTGGATGCCGACCTTAGGCGATCAATTGGTGCGAAGCCCTGCCTTCAGCTTGGATTTGCGGGGCCGGAACCCGGTCGCGTTTGTGCGTGAAGTGGAGGCCGAGGCCGCAAGGATTATAGGGCGATACGTGCCGAGGACGGAGACCATGCGTAGTTGGGATATTCGCAGTTCTAATGTTCATTTCAACCGCGTTTTTGAGTTGAACTGTCTGCCATATGGCAGTTACCTGGGAGACAACGATGATGTTGTTGTCGACCACCGGGGAAAAAGGGCGGCGGCAGCGGTCGACGAAGGCCCTTCGCGAGGAGCTATGTCGGTTGTGGCCACTAAAAAGAGGAAACTAGGTACTGTAGGTAAGGGGTTGGGGGTCTCCGATCATTTTGCTGTGGATTTGTTGGGAACTTGCGCGGCCCCTGGGGAGAGGATGTCTTCGCCCGAGCTTCGGGAATCTTCCGCGCGAATGCTGGAGGTTACCGGGGGTCGGTGGCCTAGGAATGTTCCGATCCCTCGGGCGGTCGGTGAGGACATTCGTACTTCTCGATTAGCTCGTGAGATGAGGATTTTTCCTTACGGGCGGAATGTTGCTGCTGTTGTGTCGGCATTGATGGAAAAGGATCGCCAAGACGCGTCGCGGAAGTGTCGGGCGTTTGCTAGGGTAGGGGACCCGCGCCATGAGGTCAAGATGGTCCGGGGGGTCACGAAGTCTGCTGCCCCCGGCACCAGCAAGCCTCCGCTGGGCATGAAGTCCACTGCCCCTGGCCCCAGCAAGCTGCTCCCTGTCGTGCCCGTGCAGGAGCGAAGGCTTCCGTCGCCGTCGCGTGCTGCTGGGACGGAGGTGGGCAGGGCCGAGGCCTCCATGGATATTTCCGTGGATGACTATCTTCTGGGTGGCGTCTCGATATTCGACACGCATATAGTGCGGGGACTTGTTGGTGAGTTTTTTTTATTGGGGTTTTGATGAGATTGGTGCAGGATCGGAGGCTGGGCAACTGGCTGTTGCCTCGGCATCTATGGCGGCTAGGCTGGTCGCCGTGGCGACTGGTGTGATGGGGTCTGCGCAAGACCTGTGGGCCCAATTTTGCGCCAGCGGCGAGATCTCCTCGGCCGCTGCCGCTAAGGATGTGGCAGGCTCGGTTGCGCAGCAGCTGAAGCATGTAAGTTGTCTTCAGCAGTGTGCTTTTTTTACTTCAAATTTGACGGTGGTTGATGCCAGGCGACCGCCTTCGCCGAACGGATTGCGTCCGGGGCCCTGACCTTGGAGTTCACTGCCGAAAGGTGGCGACTCGAAGGGAGGAATGAGCGCCTCCGGACGCAGCTCACTGAGGCTATGCATGACAAGTCAGCCGCGGAAAGTAAGAGCCACAATCTGATGGACAAGCTATCGGCGGCGGAGGCCGAAAAGGAGGAACTTGGCCGCCGGCTAGCCGCGGAGAAGGAGGATGCTGACAAGGCCTGCGCGGAGGCCTAGGCTGCGCGTGCCGAAGCTAAACTTGCGCGCGCCGAGGCTAGCCTTGCCCTCCAACATGCTGCGGAGGCGAAGGCGAACCATAGGAGCCTTCGTGGCTATCTGGACAAGGCGAAGGCCTCTACCCGCACAGGGGTGGATCGAGCACGTGCATTGCTCGTGGACGCGTACCGGCAACTTGGTGCGCGTACGGCCCCCTTTGATGCATCTAGCAAGGAGGTGGGTCTCCGCTTTCTCGGGTGGTTGCAGGAGGAGCTGGAGGTGCTTCCGTCGATCGTGATGGGTCTCATGTCCTTCGCTTCGCTCATCACCTGTGAGGGGCCCCGAATACCTTGTCCGGTGAGGGATGCAGGCACTTCGAAGTCTTCGATCGATCCGATGAAGACTTCGACCGCGAGATCTTATAGGTTGAAGATGCGGTGCTAAAGCGGTCCGCTGGGGCACTTTATGATAGGATGTGGGGCCCTCACGGCCGTGACACTGTCCGGGAAAGGTCTGACCGGGCGATGGAGTAGGTACGGATTGTTGTTATTTTATTTCATTTTCAAGAAAATGTACTGATGTTTGGTGCTATTTTTGTAGATGGCGAATGATGAGGAGGTTGAAGACTTGGGTGGTCTGGAAAGCGTGAATCCTTTGGTGGAGGGTGTGAGGGCGGGGGCTGAGGACCAGCCGGTGCCGCCATCTGGCGTTGGCGAAGACGACCCTGTGGCCGCCGCCGCGTTGCCTGAAGACACTTCGGGGCGACCCGCCGGTTGCCGAAGACCCTGCAGCGTCGGCCGGCCCTACGCAGGTGGTGGGATAGACTTAGAGGCATTGGGTGTAGGGTTTTGTTTTTGTGATACTGAAACTCGGTTGCTACGCAGGTTCCGACGTCTGGGCCTGCGCAAGCAAACCCTACTGATGGTATTAATTTTGTGGTGGCCGCGAACATAGTGCCTGCTAATGATAGTTTTTCTGGTTCTGGATCTGGGCCTTTTTCATCTAATGGTGGCGAGTTTGAGAGCCCATTTTCCTGGACTGAAGAGTCTTCGGATGAAGATTTGGATTATTTTGCTGCACTAGATGTGGCCGCGGCGGAGTCTTCGCCGCGGCTGGAGATAGGCGAAGCGTTGGATCCCCCGGCTGGGGCGAGGATCAAACGCCATCAACGAAAAGTGGTGGCGAAGCATAGTGTTGGTGAGAGTTTGCAAAGTGGTAGGCGTCGTCGGATGGGGTTGGAGAGAACACGTCTTCGTGTAGATCGGGGTAATCAACGCGACTTGCTGTCTTTGTTGTTTGGGATGAGTATTGATGAGGGGGACCTATGGAATTTGTTTGAGGGTGAGGAATTGAAAATGATGTTGTTTAATTATCGGGAGGCGGGCATTATCTCGAAGGTTGAGCCGATGTAGAATGTGTGATGCCCTCGATTGTCGTGCGGTAGTGGAGGGCGCAATTGTATTTATTTGTGCGGTGGGTCTGGTGACCCTTTGCTGTGTGTATGTAATCTGCGACTTGTATTGTAATGTGGCCTACTGCCCTTCGCTTGGCAGTGTGATGTTGTAAGTGTCCAGCGGCGCCCTTGGGCGATTTTTGCACGGGGTTGTCTTGTGGGAAAGACTTCGTGTCGCGCACTTGTTGTGCATATCCGGCTGCACCCTTAGGCGACTTTTGCACGGAGTGTCTTTTAGTAAAAGACTTTGTATTGCACACTTGTTGTGCTTGTCCGGCTGCACCCTTAGGTGACTTTTGCACGGAATCTTTTAGTAAAAGACTTTGTATCGTGCACTTGTTGTGCTTGTTCGGCTGCACCCTTAGGCGACTTTTGCACGGAGTGTCTTTTAGTAAAAGACTTCGTATCGTGCACTTGTTGTGCTTGTCCGGCTGCACCCTTAGGCGACTTTTGCACGGAGTGTCTTTTAGTAAAAGGCTTCGCATCGCCCACTTGTTGTGCTTGTCCGGCTGCACCCTTAGGCGACTTTTGCATGAAGTTTGTCGCACGAGAGAGTAGTCTACGCTACTTGTCGCGGTGACTTCGAATCGGTCGAATGCCGAAGACCGTCGAAGTGGTCTTTTTCGACATGGTGATACTTGGATATTTTTGCAGGAGCTTTTCACTGGTATATTATATGACTTCGCCTCGTTAAAAACCTCACCCCCCGGGGAGGAAAGAGCGCGGGCCTGAGCAACATTGTTTGCAGAATTACAAAGGCACGTAGGCCCTGAGACTTAAACAAAAAATTTCCGGAGATTATCGATATTCCAGGAATGCTCTAAGTCCTCGCCGGATGATGTTGTCAGCCTGTACGCGCTGGGGGATGCCTTCGACTTGACAATGAATGGACCTTCCTATTTCAGCTCCAGCTTGCCCCTAATTCTGTCCGGGTGGTCCGGACGAGTACCAGGTCTCCTTCGTTGAATTATCTTAGGACGACTGCGTTGTCGCACCAGGCCTTGGTTTCAGCCTGAAATCTATCGAGGGCCTACAGGGCGAGGACGCGGTCTCCGTCGATGAGATCTTTGGAAGTTGGTTCGTCGACATCGGGGACTGCTGATGTGTTTGTTCTGAGCGACCCATGCTTTATCTCTTTCAGCGTCATGGCCTTGGATCCATACAATAGGCGAAAAGGTGTGAACCCGGTTGCCCGACATTCTGTCGTGTTTAGGGCCCATACCACTTCAGGTAGTTGGTCGGCCCATTTGCCCTTTTTGTCTTCGAGAAGTCTTTTCTTGATGGTAGTAAAAATCTTGCCATTGGCATGCTCAACGACGCCATTGGATTGTGGGTGGTACACCGAGGCGAAGATAGGCTTGGTGCCGATGGAAAAGCAGAAATCCCTGAAGTCTTGGCTATCGAACTGTTTGTCATTATCGACTGTGAGTTCGGACGGGACTCCAAAGCGGTAGATAATGTTTTGCCAGAAGAATTTTTGAGCAGTCTTTGATGTTATTGTGGATACTGCTCTGGCCTCGATCCAATTTATGAAATATTCGACGATGACGAAGGTGAATTTGAGGTTCCCTTGAGCCGTAGGCAGTGGTCCAACGATGTCCAGCCCCCAGCGTTGAAGTGGCCATGTGTGGGCGATGAGCTTGGTGATTTGCGAAGGGCTGCCTGAGCGAGGGGAGAACTTTTGGCATGCTTCGCATGACCTCGTGACTCGATTGGCAGTACAAATTATTGCGGGCCAGTAAAATCCTTGACGAATCACCTTGGCAACGAGGGCCCTGGGGCCTGAGTGGGAGCCGCAAGTTCCGCTGTGGACTTCGTGGAGGATTTGTATGCCGCCGATTTCAGTTATGCACTTCAGCATAGGCTGACTGATCTCCTTGTACAGCTGACCCTCGACTAATGCGAAGTCCCGGCTTCTATGCTTTAGACGTTTGGCCTCATTACTATCGCTTGGATGATAGTGTCCTTGCAGATACAGAGTTATTAGGGCCCGCCAATCTTCGGCCATGATGAGGTTGACGATGCGGTGGCCTTCGGTGTCCTGAGTTATTTGTAAACCTTCTGGGTTGCAGACAGCTGGTGTGCCGATGACATGGTAGAACACGTCGGATGGCAAGGCCTCGCCCTTGGTCGCTGCTATAGCCAACACGTCGGCCTCTTTGTTCTTGGCACGGTCAACATGTTGTAGGGTGAAACCCTTGAATTGTCTCTCGAGACTGCGGATGGCTGTGAGATATTGCATGAGTGCGGGGTCTTTTGCTGAGTATTCCTTTTCGACCTGGGTGGCAACTACTTTGGAATCTGTCCTGACTATGCACGTGGTGACACCGAGTGCTCGTAGTTTGCGGAGTCCCAGGATGACGGCTTCATATTCTGCTATATTGTTAGTGCATCTGTCGGACTCCAAGGCAAAGCTGAGGCGTGCCGCGTATCTGTACTTGACGCCTATGGGTGATGTGATAATTGCCACGGCGCCTGCCCCCGCATGGCACCACGCGCCATCGCAGTGGATGGTCCACACTTTCTCTGGAGACTCTTCTTGCTGCCATGTTGGTCCTGTCCAGTCAATGATGAAGTCTGCCAGGACTTGTGACTTAATCGATGTCCTGGGCTCGAAGGTGATGTGATACCCGGAGAGTTCGGCTGCCCATTTGGTGATTCGGACGGACACCTCCGGGTTCTTGAACAGTTCCCCCAGACCCCTGTCCGAAGTGACCCGTACCTTGAATGCTTCGAAGTAGTGGCGTAGCTTGCGCGATGCCATGACAACCGCGTATGAAATTTTTTCTAGCTCAGTCATGTTGCACTTAGAAGCTGTGAGGACTTCGGAGACATAGTACACTGGGCACTGCTGAGTCATGCCCTCTCTATCCTGCTCTTGCATTAACGCTGCACTGACTGCACATGGCGAGGCTGCAATGTAGAGAAGAAGAGACAGCGAAGGGTCGAGGCTAGCAAGAGTTGCTAAGTCTGACAGGTGTTGCTTCAGCGACTCAAAGGATGCCGCCTGCTCTGGTCCCCAGGAGAAGTCTTTGGCGCCACGTAATGTCTTGAGGAAGGGTAGACTGTGCTCTGTGGATTTGGAAATGAATCTGTTCAAGGCGGCCAATCTGCCTATCAGTCGCTGGACCTCTCTGGCTGACTACGGGGGTGTCATGTTGATGATCGCTTGGATTTGGTTGGGTTGGCCTCGATCCCTCGGTGCGACACCAGGTAGCCAAGTATCTTCCCCTAGCGAACTCCGAAGACACACTTCTCGGGGTTGAGCCGAAGTAGTGCCTCCCGCATATTAGCGAATGTCTCTGCGAGGTCGGCCAGGTGATCCTCTTTGTTTTTGCTCGCGACGACGATGTCGTCCACGTAAGTGAAAATGTTGCGGCCTACTTGGCTTTCGAGCACCCTCTTGGTGAGGCGAGAAAAAGTTGACCTAGCGTTTTTTTGTCCCTCTAGCATCTTGATGAAGCAGTATGTGCCGAAGGGTGTGATAAAGCTTGTGCTGGCCTTGTCTTCCTCTTTCATGTATATCTGGTGGTAACCGGAGAAGCAATCGAGGAGGGACATGACTTCGCATCCTGCTACGCTATCGACTATTTTGTCGATCCGTGGCAGCGGGAAATTGTCCTTAGGACAGGCCTTATTGAGGTTGGTGAAGTCGATACACATGCGCCACTTGCCGCTTTTTTTGCACCATGACCACGTTGGCGAGCCATGTAGGATAAGCAATTGGCTTAATGAAGTTGGCTTCCAACAGGCGGTGCACCTCGGCTTTGGCGGCTTCGGTCTTCTCATCGGACATTTTGCGCAGTCGTTGCTTTTTTGGGCGCACCGAAGGGTCGATGCCTAGGCCATGCTCTATGATGGTGCGACTAACCCCGACCAGGTCGAGGGTAGACCAGGCAAAGACGTCCTTGTTTTGGGAGAGGCAGGAGATGAGTTTTTCCTCATCTTGCGAGGTCAGGTCTTTGCTTATTACGATTGTTTGCTTAGGCGTGGCCAGGTCGAGGGGTACCACCTTCGTTCTGTCGTTGCTTTGTAGCTATGCCTTTACTTTTTTGTCGGTGACTGGGCAGGTCCCTTCGAACCCTTCTCGTTGTGCTGTGAGGCAGTGTACGTTCCGTTGCCCTGGAACGAAGTCTCGTTCAATATTGCGCGCGGTCTGCTGGTTGCCATAGACTGTGATCACGCCTTGCGGACCTGGGATTTTCATGCAAAGGTAAAGTCCATGAATGGCTGCTTCAAACTTGTTGATGGAGCCCCGGTCCATTATGGCGTTGTATGGGTATACCATGTCGACGATGTCGAAGGTGACCTGCTCACTTCGTGCATTGGGTGCTACACCGAATGACAGGAGTAGCTCTATCTTGCCGACGGGAAAGGTGCCCTTGCCGCCGAAGCCATATAGGGGTTATCCGAAGGCTTGAGTAAATTGTGGCTGATGCCCATTCGATCGAAGGCGTGCAGGAAGATGATGTCAGCTTGACTGCCGTTGTCGATCAGGACTTTGTGTAAGTCCCAGCCTGCTACGCTGCAGTTGATCACCATGGCGTCGACGTGAGGGGCGCTGCGCAGATCAACGTCCCTGACGTCGAAGGTGAGTGGCACATGAGACCACCTTGTTTGTACCACTGGGTCGGTGAGGGCGACATGGTTAACACTTCGATAATGGTCCCTCTTCTGCCGTTTCGTTTCGAAGTCCACGCTGGACCCTCCAGTGATCATGTGGATGACTCTGCGATATGGTTGTTCGGCGAAGTCTTCCTGCTTTGGTGCTTGGGGTGATTATGGTGGTGTGGATTTGGGTGATGCGGAGGCGGAGGCGGAGGTGGAATAACTTGCACTTCCTGACAGTGCTGGTACGCGTGGTTGGGTGGATGCTGGACGTGCTCGTTGTAAGGTTGTTGTTGGTGGTGGTGGTATGTGTGCGTGACGACTCTCTGGTTGTCGGCTGGCTATGCTCTGGACATCCTGTCCCTGGTGGCCTTCGTTTCTAGACAATCTCTTGTTGGGTGCGCGCAGTCCTCGCCATGAAACAGACAGTAGAATCTGCGCGGCTGTTGTGTCCGTCCCCGGCCTCTCCCTCTAGTGCCATTACCACGACCTTGGGGGGATGTTCCTGACGGCGAGTGGTTTCTTCGGTTGGGTGCTGATTTGCTATGTTGTGCACCTGTTGTTGACTACGGCTGTCCCGACCGGAGTCTGGCTACGAAGGCCTGGTCCAGGTTCTGCTGGACTGTGGAGGGTCCTTAGGCTTCCTCTGAGATTTGACCTTTCGTTGATGTAGCTCTTCGGACCTGGCATACTTCTCAAATAGCTGATATAGCTCTTAGAGATTTTTGGGTGGGTCCCTGATGCAGTGACTGTACACGACGCCAGCCCGAAGGCCACTGATGGCGTAGTGGATCGCGATGTGGTCGTCGACCGATGGCAGTTGCAACTTGAGGGTCAGGAACTTTCTGTAGTACTCCCGAAGGGTTTCCTTCTCTTGCTGCTTGCAGAGTGATAACTCGGCCAGGGCGTCAGTATCGGGTCGGTACCCTTGAAAATTGAGCAGGAACTTGTCCTGGAGGCCTTTCCAGGAGTCGATGGACAGTGGCGGTAACCTGGTGTACCAGGTCAAGGCCGGACCTTCGAGCGCGATGATGAAAGATTTGGCCATGGTGGCGTCGTCCCCTCCGGATGATGCGACCGCGACTTGGTAGCTCATGATGTATTGTGCTAGGTCAGTGCTGCCATTGTATTTGGGGTAAGTGCCTACCCTGAAGTTGGCGTGCCAAGGTGATGCTTGGAGTTGCGGAGCCAGGGGCTTCGCTCATCGAGGTAGTTGATCCCTTGGAAAGCTGTGACATGCGGAATGAAGGGCCCACGCTGTGGTATGAATAGATCTCTGGCTGGGACGCGCTGCTGGAGGGGCGGTCCATGCTGCAAATTGTGCTGGCCTTCGCTCGGCATGAGCGCGATTTCTTGCTCGAGCTCCCGAGCTCTCTGCTCCTTGTCCCGTATCATCTGTCGCACCTTGGCCAGCACAGTGACACGTTGGCGCTTGGCCTCGAGGATGTCTTTCTGCTTTTGGAGGTTGTGGTTCTTGATGTGCAGGGCCCGCAGTTGTAGCTGGTCTTCAGCTGAGATACCGATGACTTCGTCGTCCTCTATTGCGTCTTCGCCCTCTGGTGGAGCGAAGCCTGGAGGTGGTATTTGCGGTATGCCTCCGGAGCTGCAGGTGCGTAGGGTGCCCTCGGGGGTGGGGTGCTCTTGGCGCTGTCTTTTGCTGACAGCTTCATCTTCAAAGGCCTCTTGGGGGGGGTGCTGTCCGTGAGGGCCTTGCCTTTTTTTTCTCAGCCAGCAGCGGTGCCTTCGCTGCTTCGTCGATGGATGGGGCTGCCTTCGAACTAGCTCGCTTGGGGGGCCATCATGGGTTGTTTTTTGTAGTACAAACAGTGGGCGCCAAATGTTGGAACTCTCCCTCCTGGGCGAGTTGATCCAACGGGAAAGTGGAAAGAGTGTTTGCAAAGCTTAACGCGGTATGGCAATAGCTCAATCAATCTGGCCTCTCAAGGGCACTATACGGGGATATTTATAGGCACTCGAGTGACCACCCATCCCTTGTCAAAGACGTTTATGCCCTCGAGTGCCCGGTCTATCCCTAGAATATTCTCACAAGAGCAGGTTACAGATTGTCATTACAGAAAAGGCTATTACAGATGTCACACCCGGTTTTTTTAGAAGGCAAACCGAATGCGAACCATGTACGTGCCAGGATCAGTTATTCACGTACACAGCAGTTACATAATATGGACATCATCACACAGTGCTCAAATAGTATTAAAAAGGGGAAATAATAGTCGATTACATCATACGTCTGAGACGTCCATATAGTTCTTACAATAAATCAAAGTGCGGAAAAGAAACGTAGATAACGCGGCCTTCACAGGCAGCCGACTGGGGGTTGCCGCTAACCCACACCTAGAACTCGTCGTAGTCTTGGAACTCCTGGAAGTCTCCTTCCACAGCTTCATCTTCTCCTGAGCAGTGGTTGCAATGCTGACAACCTGGGGGGGGATTGGTGTGTAGAGCAAGGGTGAGTACACATCAACATACTCAGCAAGCATCCTGTTTGGCTGTAGTGGACTAGCTTTATGTGGGGGTAAGTCAAGCAGTTGCTTTTAGTTGGCCAGGTTATTACTTACTAGTAGAGAGCCAGGTTTTAACATTAACCCAAGTTATTAGCCCAATGTATCCTTTCCAAACGGAAAGAATACCACTTACCAATACCATAATCATAATCAGAACCATCAATCTCATTGCCACCTGTACCAAAATGTCTCTGATCAAGTATCACTAATCTCTGGAGCTCCCTTGGCCGCTCATAACCGCGAGCACGGCTGATATATCAGTTTCATAACACTCTGCAGAGGTTGCGCACTTTACCCATAAGCCGTGATTCCCACTTGCCTCGGGCTGATCAAACCCTTAAACACTACCAAGGTGAATAGGCAGGGTCTCACTACGTAGCCTTTACAAAGATTCCCCGGAGCTGTAGCCACCCGTTAGGTTTCCTAAATGTACCGCACTCCTCCCCAAGGGACAAATCAACCTTGGCAGAGCGAGCCGCATACACCGAGCCCCATTGACGGCACAACGGCTAAGCGAACTACACCCCGGTTCCTCTAATTATTTAGCTAAGGGCGTCCCATTCCACCCTCATGGTTGCACTGTTTTCCCGGGCGGTCATCCATTGAACAGGTCCTTACGGAGAGGCACTCGAGAAACCGCTCGAGTCCCCTTGAAGGTCACAAATATAATCATAAATAAGAAGGGAAAACAGCGTATCATAGATAATCACATCATGTTCATTGATTAGAGTTGGGCAATAGCATCAGACTAAGCAGTAATAATCCGACCCAAATAGGTAAACAAGGACATGGATAACAAAAGCTAGTCAATCCTTAGGTATAAATGTGTAATGCGGGAGGTGAATTAAAGAATGAATAGGACAGAGATAGGTCAAAGGACACTTGCCTCCACCAACCGACTGCTGCTCAGGGGCTTCTCCTGCGAATTCCTCGGGCTCTTCGACCGGATCATTCTCTATGCGAGCGCAAACATACATACATCCACATATTTAATACAAAAGAACAGTACACCATACAAGAGAACAAGTAAAGTGAGTATGCATCAAGTATGACATTCGATATCGCATTTGTTATGGTTAGAAAGAAACGGGAAGGGTCTCGCAGGGGTTAAATCTTATGCACTAATAATCAACTACAATTGGTTCTGAGCAAAAGAATTCTGTTATATACATATGTACAAATGGAAACCTAATCATTTTTAGTTGATCAACATCGCACGGGTTAAACAGTTAACTACGCGAATCAATAGCATAACAGAATTTTAAATTAAACTTCCTATTTTCCATAGCATGAACAATGATCAATCTACTTAAAATACAGTAATTATGATCACAGAAAGTAAATAAAATAAAATAAAAAAAATTAAAAAAAACAGAGGGGGGGGGCGGTTGAACCGGCCCTAGGGGCGGTTGAACCGGCCCTGGGCGGCGGCCGAGCTGGGGCGGTCGGGCGGCTGAGCTGGGGCGGGGGCCGGCCGAGCCGGCCGGTTGAACCGGCGGCCAGGCGGCTGAACCGGCCCCGCGCGGGGGGCGCGGCCAGGGGCCAGGGCGGGCGGCGGGCGCGGCCAGGGGCTGGCCGAGGCCGGCCGGGGCCAGGCGCGCGGGCTGGGGGGGGGGGGCGGCCGAGGCCGGCTGGGGCAGGCCGAGGCCGGCCAGGGGGCGGCCGGGGCGGGGCTGGGGGCGGCCGGGCGGCCGGGCGGCGCGGCCAGGCGGCCGGGCGCGGCCAAGGGCCAGCGGCCAAGGGGAGAGGAGGGGAGGGGGAAGGAGAGAGGAGGGAGAAGGGAGAGGGGGAGGGGGCTCACCGGCGGGGTGGCCGACGGCGGAGGCGCGGCCGGGGCAGAGAGCGGCGGCGGCGGCTAGGGCAGGGAGCGGGCTGGGGGGCGGCGGTGGAGAGAGAGAGAGAGAGGGAGAGAATGAGGGAGAGGGAGAGGGGATTTGGAAAAAAAAGAGGGGGTGGGGGGGCGGCTGGGCCTTCTTTGGGCCCAAGAGGGGGCGCCAGGGGCTTGGGCCGGCCGGGGTCGGCCCAGGGCGCGGGAGAGAGAGAGAAAGAGGAGAGAGAAAGAGAGAGAAAGAAAGAGAAAAGATTTTCCGCTTGTTCTCGAAATCCGATCTTTCCACGGGAATGCAATTGCACTTTCAAAGCAATCAAAAATGCAAGGTTCGGCATGGTGCATCAATTCATAAAGTATTTTAGAGTTTTTCTTTACACGGGAAATCCAAACCGGATCCCGCTAAAACTTTGGAAAAGGTCAAGGTTTAGCGAAGGGAAAAAGAAAAAGAAAAGGTAACGCCCGAATTTTGGCGAGTAAAGAAAAGAAAAAATTCAACTGCAAAATTCGGGGCGTTACAAACCTATCCCCCTTAAAAGAATCTCGCCCTCGAGATTCAGGGCTGGCTAGCAAAGAGCTCTGGGTACTTGGCCATCAAATCATCTTCACGCTCCCAGGTTGCTTCTTCCTCAGAGTGGTGACTCCATCTGACTTTGCACATTCTGATGGTCTTCCTTCGGGTGACTCTGTCTGCAACCTCAAGAATCTGAGCTGGCTTCTCGACATAGGTCAAGTCCTCCTGGACTTCTAGACCTTCCACTGGCAACTGCTCTTCTGGCACACGCAAACACTTCTTCAACTGAGACACATGAAAGACATCATGCACAGCAGACAAATTCTCTGGCAGGCTGAGCTGATAAGCCACTTCTCCACGCTTTGCAAGAATCTGATACGGACCAATGTAGCGGGGTGCTAGCTTGCCTTTGATTCCGAACCTTCTGACTCCTCTGATCGGTGACACTTTCAGATAGACAAAGTCTCCGACTTCAAAACTCAGCTCTCTTCTTCTTGTGTCTGCATAGCTTCGCTGCCTCGATTGCGCTATCTTCAGATTCTCTCGAACCATCTTGATGTTCTCTTCGGCTTCAAGCAAAATGTCTGGCCCAAACACTTGCTTTTCTCCAGGCTGATCCCATTGCAACGGAGTTCTACAACTCCTTCCATAAAGCGCTTGAAATGGTGACATCTTCAAACTGGCCTGGTAACTGTTGTTATAGGAAAACTCTGCATAAGGCAATCGCTTGTCCCATCCGGACTGATCTTGCAACGCACAGGCTCTCAACATATCTTCAAGAATTTGATTGGTTCTTTCGGTCTGGCCATCTGTCTGCGGGTGATAAGCTGAACTGAAATTCAGATGTGTGCCCAAGGCTTCATGCAACTGCTGCCAGAAATGAGAGGTGAACTGCGTTCCTCTGTCTGACACTATCCTCTTTGGCACACCATGAAGACAAACGATCCGAGACATATACAGCTCTGCCAATACTGCACTGCTGTAGGTGGTCTTGACAGGTATGAAGTGGGCTGACTTGGTCAAACGGTCCACTACTACCCAAATGGAATCGTAGCCGGCTCGAGTGCGAGGCAATCCGACTATGAAATCCATACCAATTTCATCCCATTTCCACTGAGGGATCTGCAACGGTTGCAACAATCCAGCAGGTCTCTGGTGCTCTGCCTTAATTCTTCGACAACTATCGCACTTAGCCACGTGCTCTGCGATTTCCCTCTTCATTCCGTACCACCAGAATTTCTTCTTCAGATCCTGATACATCTTCTCACTGCCAGGGTGAATCGAATAAGCTGTCTCATGAGCTTCCTTGAGAATCAACTCCCGAATGGACTGGACATTGGGAACACACAAACGGTCTTTGAACCATACCACGCCTTTTGCATCTTCTCGAAAATCTTTGCCTCTGCCATCTAGAATCAGTCGCCGAATCTCACTGATCTTCTCATCATTCTTCTGCGCCTCTTTGATCTCGCGCTCCAAGGTAGGTTCCAATTCAACTGTGACTCCTCGCGAATTGTTCAGAAATCCGAGACTCAACCTGTCAAACTCTTTAGCCAACTCATAAGGCATCGGACGAGCGACCATCAGATTGACTTGACTCTTTCTGCTCAAAGCATCTGCCACTACGTTTGCTTTGCCTGGATGGTAATGAATCTCCAACTCATAGTCTTTAATCAACTCTAACCATCTTCGCTGCCTCATGTTCAATTCTGACTGAGTGAATATGTACTTCAGACTCTTGTGGTCTGTGTAAACATTGCATTTTTGCCCATACAGATAGTGCCTCCATGTCTTCAGTGCGTGAACCACTGCTGCCAACTCTAGATCATGGATTGGGTAATTCTTCTCATGAACCTTCAGCTGTCGGGACGAGTAAGCCACTTGAGAGCACCTAGAGGGGGGGGGGGGTGAATAGGTGATCCTGTAAAAACTTCAAACTTAAGCCACAAAAACTTGTTAAGCGTTAGCACAGTTAATGCCAAGTGGCTAAGGTGAAGTCTTCAACAAAACACAATACCACAAGAATCAAGCACAGAGGGACACGGTGGTTTATCCCGTGGTTCGGCCAAGCCAATGCTTGCCTACTTCCACGTTGTGGCGTCCCAACGGACGAGGGTTGCAATCAACCCCTCTCAAGCGGTCCAAAGACCCACTTGAATACCACGGTGTTTTGTTGTTCTTATCTCAATCCCGTTTGCGAGGAATCTCCACAACTTGGAGCCTCTCGCCCTTACAAAAGATGTTCACAAAGAATCGCGGAGTAAGGGAGGGATTAGCAACTCACACACAACACAAAGATCACAGCGAATACGCACACACAAAACCCAGACTTGAGCTCAAGAGGCTAACACACTAGAACGGAGCTCAAATCACTAGAATGTCAAACAAGTGCGCAAGATTGATGTGTGAGTGATCAAGAGTGCTCAAGGAATGCTTGGGTACTGCCTCCATGCGCCAAGGGGTCCCTTTTATAGCCCCAAGGCAGCTAGGAGCCGTTGGGAACAAATCTGGAAGGCCATCTTTGCCTTCAGTCTCGTGGCGCACCGGACAGTCCGGTGCACACCGGACACTGTCCGGTGCCCGATTTGTTTCCAAAAACAGCACTTCTGACCGTTGCTGGCTGCTCCAGATCTGCGCTCAGTTGGCGCACCGGACATGTCCGGTGCACACCGGACAGTCCGGTGTTCCTTCCCGACCGTTGGCCCGGCCACGTGTCGCGCGCTGATCGCGCGGCCGACCGTTGGCCCTAGCCGACCGTTGGCTCACCGGACAGTCCGGTGCACACCGGACAGTCCGGTGAATTATAGCCGTACGCCGTCGGCGAATTCCCGAGAGCGGCCAGTTTGAGCCGAGGCAGCCTGGCGCACCGGACACTGTCCGGTGCACACCGGACAGTCCGGTGCTCCAGGCCGAGCTGGGTCTTGGCTGCACACAGCCAAGACTTTCTCCTCTTTTCTTTTCATCTCCTTTTCTGTTTCTAACACTTAGACAAATATATTAGTACACAAAACCAATGTACTAAGGATTAGAAACATACCTTTTCTCCATGATTGGTACTTTGTCCCATTTTACAATTATGCACCTGTGTTGAGCACTAAATCACCAAAATACTTAGAAATGGCCCAAGGGCACATTTCCCTTTCAATCTCCCCCTTTTTGGTGATTTATGCCAACACAACATAAAGCAAGTTGAACAAGTACAAAAACACTTCAAATAATAACTCAAATTTATTTTGATTCATTTTTGACTTATATGGATCACTCTATGCCACCACTTGGTTTGTTTTTGCAAATCAAACTCAAATCTCTATCTCTAAGTTAAACACACATGTTAAAGCATAAAGAGAGTCATTACAAAGAGATTTATCAAGATTTCAAAAACTCCCCCTTTTTCCCATAATCAATACTTCTCCCCACAAGAAGCCAACTTTTGATAAGAGAGACAACATAAGAATTTTGACAAACCAAAAACTCTATTGCCCTATTTTCAAAATCTCTCAAGTGGTAGCTGATCCATTTATTGCTTTGGCCTTTATTTTCTCCCCCTTTGGCATCAAGCACCAAAACGGGATCAATTGTGGCCCTTTAACCCCATTGCCTCACCAAAATCTTCAATTAAGAGCAAATGGCAATAAGAGTTCATGAGATGGACTTGGAATAAGTTACCCCTCATCGGAGTGCAGTGGAAGTCTTTCATGGTTCAAGTCCACCTTTTCCCTTTCAATTCTCCTTTGTGACTAACACAAGCAAACTCAAACATATGGTTAGTCTCAAAGGGTCAAGTTGTAACACATCTCCCCCTAAACATGTGCATCACATTGCAACGGACTTGTGAGGTCCAGGGAGTGTTTGTACAACTTGAGCACCATAATAAGCAACAATATGCAGAAAGAACATGATCAAAGGCATAAATACATGTATGCTACAATTCAATCCAAGTTCCGCGAATCTAAGACATTTAGCTCACTACGCAGCCTGCAAAAGGTCTTCTCATCTAAAGGCTTGGTAAAGATATCGGCTAGCTGGTTCTCGGTGCTAACATAAAACACTTCGATATCTCCCTTTTGCTGGTGGTCTCTCAAAAAGTGATGCCGGATGTCTATGTGCTTTGTGCGGCTGTGTTCAACAGGATTTTCCGCTATTCGGATAGCACTCTCATTATCACATAGGAGTGGGACTTTGCTCAGATTGTAGCCAAAGTCCCTGAGGGTTTGCCTCATCCAAAGTAGTTGCGCACAACACTGTCCTGCGGCAACGTACTCGGCCTCAGCGGTGGATAGGGCAACGGAGGTTTGTTTCTTAGAATTCCATGACACCAGGGACCTTCCTAAGAATTGGCACGTCCCCGATGTACTCTTCCTATCGACCTTACATCCAGCATAGTCGGAATCTGAGTACCCAATCAAGTCAAAGTTAGACCCCTTTGGATACCAGATCCCGAAGCAAGGCGTAGCAACTAAATATCTAAGGATTCGCTTCACAGCCACTAAGTGACACTCCTTAGGATCGGATTGAAATCTAGCACACATGCATACGCTAAGCATAATATCCGGTCTACTAGCACATAAATAAAGTAAAGACCCTATCATTGACCGGTATGCTTTTTGATCAACGGACTTACCTCCTTTGTTGAGGTCGGTGTGTCCGTCGGTTCCCATCGGAGTCTTTGCGGGCTTGGCGTCCTTCATCCCAAAACGCTTCAGCAGATCTTGCGTGTACTTCGTTTGGGAGATGAAGGTGCCGTCCTTGAGTTGCTTCACTTGGAACCCAAGGAAGTAGTTCAACTCGCCCATCATCGACATCTCGAATTTCTGCGTCATCACCCTGCTAAACTCTTCACAAGACTTTTGATTAGTAGAACCAAATATTATGTCATCGACATAAATTTGGCATACAAACAAATCACCATTACATGTCTTAGTGAAAAGAGTTGGATCGGCTTTCCCAACCTTGAAAGCATTAGCAATTAAGAAATCTCTAAGGCATTCATACCATGCTCTTGGGGCTTGTTTAAGTCCATAGAGCGCCTTAGAGAGCTTACACACGTGGTCGGGGTACCGCTCATCCTCGAAGCCAGGGGGTTGCTCCACGTACACCTCCTCCTTTATTGGCCCGTTGAGGAACGCGCTCTTCACATCCATTTGGTACAACCTGAAAGAATGGTGAGCGGCATATGCTAGCAAGATACGAATGGACTCTAGCCTAGCCACAGGAGCAAAAGTCTCCTCAAAGTCCAAACCTGCGACTTGGGCATAACCTTTTGCCACAAGTCGAGCCTTGTTCCTTGTCACCACCCCGTGCTCGTCTTGTTTGTTGCGGAACACCCACTTGGTTCCCACAACATTTTGCTTGGGACGAGGCACCAGCGTCCAAACTTCGTTGCGCTTGAAGTTATTAAGTTCCTCCTGCATGGCCAACACCCAGTCCGGATCTAGCAAGGCCTCCTCTACCCTGAAAGGCTCAATAGAGGAGACAAAGGAGTAGTGTTCACAAAAATTAACTAATCGAGACCGAGTAGTTACTCCCTTGCTAATGTCACCCAGAATTTGGTCGACGGGATGATCCCTTTGAATCATCGCTCGAACTTGGGTTGGAGGTGCCGGTTGCGCTTCTTCCTCCATCACTTGATCTTCTTGTGCTCCCCCTTGATCACACGCCTCCTTTTGATGAACCTGTTCATCGTCTTGAGGTGGGGGATGCACCGTAGTTGAGGAAGAAGGTTGATCACGTTCATCCTGTTCCTGTGGCCGAATGTCTCCAATCGCCATGGTTCGTATAGCGGCCGCCGGAACATCTTCTTCATCTACATCATCACAATCAACACCTTGCTCTCTTGGAGAGCCATTAGTCTCATCAAATACAACGTCGCTAGAGACTTCAACCAAACCCGATGATTTGTTGAAGACCCTATACGCCTTTGTATTTGAATCATAACCTAACAAAAACCCTTCTACAGCTTTGGGAGCAAACTTAGAATTTCTACCCTTCTTCACTAGAATATAGCACTTGCTCCCAAATACACGAAAGTACGATACATTGGGTTTGTTACCGGTTAGTAGCTCATACGAAGTCTTCTTGAGGAGTCGATGAAGGTAGACCCTGTTGATGGCGTGGCAAGCCGTGTTCACGGCTTCCGACCAAAAGCACTCGGGGGTCTTGAACTCTCCAAGCATTGTCCTCGCCATATCGATTAGCGTCCTGTTCTTCCTCTCTACCACACCATTTTGCTGTGGTGTGTAGGGAGCGGAGAACTCGTGCTTGATCCCTTCCTCCTCAAGAAACTCCTCCACTTGAAGGTTCTTGAACTCGGACCCATTGTCGCTCCTTATCTTCTTCACCTTGAGCTCAAACTCATTTTGAGCTCTCCTGAGGAAGCGCTTGAGGGTTCCTTGGGTTTCAGACTTATCCTGCAAAAAGAATACCCAAGTGAAGCGGGAAAAGTCATCAACAATAACTAAACCATACTTACTCCCTCCTATGCTCAGATAGGCGACGGGTCCGAAGAGGTCCATATGCAGCAGCTCCAGAGGTCTTGACGTGGTCATCACATTCTTGCTGTGATGTGCTCCTCCTACTTGTTTACCTGCCTGACAAGCTGCACAAGGTCTATCTTTTTCGAAATAAACATTTGTTAGACCTATCACGTGTTCTCCCTTTAGAAGCTTGTGGAGATTCTTCATCCCCACATGTGCTAGGCGGCGATGCCACAGCCAGCCCATGCAAGTCTTAGCCATTAAGCATGCATCTAGACCGGCCTCTTCTTTTGCAAAATCAACTAAATAAAGCTTGCCGTCTAGTACACCCTTAAAAGCTAGTGAACCATCACATCTTCTAAAGACAGACACATCTACATTCGTAAATAAGCAATTATATCCCATTTGACATAATTGACTAACAGATAGCAAGTTATATCCAAGACTCTCCACTAAGAATACATTTGATATAGAATGCTCATTAGAAATTGCAATTTTACCTAGCCCTTTTACCTTGCCTTGATTCCCGTCACCGAATATAATTGAATCTTGGGAATCTTTACTTTTGACGTAGGAGGTGAACATCTTCTTCTCCCCCGTCATATGGTTTGTGCATCCGCTGTCGATAATCCAGCTTGAACCCCCGGATGCATAAACCTGCAAGGCAAATTTAGGCTTGGGTCTTAGGTACCCAACTCATGTTGGGTCCTGCAAGGTTAGCACAAATATTCTTAGGGACCCAGATGCAAGTTTTATCTCCCTTGCATCTAGCCCCTAATTTCCTAGCAACAACCTTCTTTCCCTTTCTACAAATAGCAAAGGGAGCATTACAAACATAATAAATGGTAGAAGGTTCATTCACTAATTTTCTAGGAGCATGACTAACATTCTTTCTAGGTACATGAGCAATATTTCTCCTAGGCATATGCGCAACATTTCTCCTACTCATATTTCTATCATGTTTATGAGAGGAACTAGAGGCAAACATGGCATGAGAATCATAAACATGTGAATCAAAATCATTATGAACATTTCTAGCATGTCTCCTATCATGGTATAAGAAAGCATGGTTCTTTTTAGCACTATTTGCCATAGGGGCCTTCCCTTTCTCCTTGACGAAGACAGGAGCCTTATGGCTTGTTAAGTTCTTGGCTTCTCTCTTGAAGCCAAGCCCATCCTTAATTGAGGGGTGTCTACCAACCGTGTAGGCATCCCTTGCAAATTTTATTTTATCAACTTCATTCTTGCTAGTCTTAAGTTGGACATTAAGACTAGCCACTTCATCATTTAATTTGGAAATTAGAACTAGGTGTTCACTACAGGCATTAACATCAAAATCCTTACACCTAGTACAAATTTCAACATGTTCAACAAAAGAATTTGATTTACTAGCTACTTCTAGTTTAGCACTTAAATCAATATTAACACTTCTTAAGGTGGAAATGGTTTCATGACAGGAAGATATTTCACTAGAAAGCATTTCATTTCTTTTCACTTCTAAAGCATATGATTTTTGTGCCTCTACAAATTTATCATGTTCATCATACAATAAATCTTCTTGCTTTTCTAAAAGCCTATCCTTTTCATTCAATGCATTAATCAATTCATTGATTTTCTCTATCTTAGATCTATCTAAGCCCTTGAACAAGCAAGAATAATCTATGTCATCATCACTAGACTCACTATCACTAGATGAAGCATAAGTGGAGTCTTGAATACTCACCTTCTTCTCCCTTGCCATAAGGCAAGTGAGATGCTCGTTGGGGAAGAGAGCTGATTTGTTGAAGGCAGTGGCGGCGAGTCCTTCGTTGTCGGAGTCGGAGGAGGAGCAATCCGAGTCCCACTCCTTTCCTAGATGCGCCTCGCCTTTTGCCTTCTTGTATTGCTTCTTCTTCTCTCTTTTGTTCCCCTTTTCCTGGTCACTTTCATTATCGGGACAGTTAGCAATGAAATGACCAAGCTTACCGCATTTGAAGCATGAGCGCTTCCCCTTGGCTTTGGTCTTGCTTGGTTGTCCCTTGTGACCTTTAAGCACCGTCTTGAATCTCTTAATGATGAGAGCCATCTCTTCATCATTAAGGCCAGCCGCCTCAACTTGCGCCACCTTGCTAGGTAGCGACTCCTTGCTCCTCGTTGCCTTTAGAGCAATGGGTTGAGGCTCGTGGAGTGGTCCGTTCAACGCGTCGTCGACGTATCTTGCCTCCTTGATCATCATCCGCCCGCTTACGAATTTTCCAAGCACTTCCTCGGGCGTCATCATCGTGTACCTGGGATTCTCACGAATATTGTTCACGAGATGAGGATCAAGTACGGTAAAAGACCTGAGCATTAGGCGGACGACGTCGTGGTCCGTCCATCGCGTGCTCCCGTAGCTTCTTATCTTGTTGATAAGGGTCTTGAGCCGGTTGTACGTTTGTGTTGGCTCCTCGCCCCTTATCATCGCGAACCGTCCAAGCTCGCCTTCCACCAACTCCATCTTGGTGAGCAAGGTGACGTCGTTCCCCTCATGAGAAATCTTGAGGGTGTCCCAGATTTGCTTGGCGTTGTCCAAGCCGCTCACCTTATGGTATTCATCCCTGCACAAGGAAGCTAGAAGAACAGTAGTAGCTTGTGCATTTTTATGAATTTGTTCATTAATGAACATAGGACTATCCGAACTATCAAAGTGCATTCCACTCTCTACAATCTCCCATATACTAGGATGGAGAGAGAATAGGTGACTACGCATTTTGTGACTCCAAAATCCGTAGTCCTCTCCATCAAAGTGTGGGGGCTTGCCAAGTGGAATGGAGAGTAAATGCGAATGTGAACTTTGCGGAATACGAGAGTAATCAAAGGAAAAGTTCGAGTTAACCGGTTTTCTCCTCTCGTAGTCGTTGTGGTCCTCATCCTTTTGGGAAGAAGTAGACTCGTCGCTGTCGTAGTAGATGATCTCCTTAATGCGCCTGGTCTTCTTCTTCTTCCCTTCCTTTCGTCTTTGACCCGAGCCGGAGTCGGTAGGCTTGTCGTCCTTCGGCTCGTTGACGAAGGTCTCCTTCTCTTTGTCGTTGATCACTATACCCTTCCCCTTAGGATCCATCTATTCGGGCGGTTAGTCCCTTTGTGAATAGAACGGCTCTGATACCAATTGAGAGCACCTAGAGGGGGGGGGGGGTGAATAGGTGATCCTGTAAAAACTTCAAACTTAAGCCACAAAAACTTGTTAAGCGTTAGCACAGTTAATGCCAAGTGGCTAAGGTGAAGTCTTCAACAAAACACAATACCACAAGAATCAAGCACAGAGGGACACGGTGGTTTATCCCGTGGTTCGGCCAAGCCAATGCTTGCCTACTTCCACGTTGTGGCGTCCCAACGGACGAGGGTTGCAATCAACCCCTCTCAAGCGGTCCAAAGACCCACTTGAATACCACGGTGTTTTGTTGTTCTTATCTCAATCCCGTTTGCGAGGAATCTCCACAACTTGGAGCCTCTCGCCCTTACAAAAGATGTTCACAAAGAATCGCGGAGTAAGGGAGGGATTAGCAACTCACACACAACACAAAGATCACAGCGAATACGCACACACAAAACCCAGACTTGAGCTCAAGAGGCTAACACACTAGAACGGAGCTCAAATCACTAGAATGTCAAACAAGTGCGCAAGATTGATGTGTGAGTGATCAAGAGTGCTCAAGGAATGCTTGGGTACTGCCTCCATGCGCCAAGGGGTCCCTTTTATAGCCCCAAGGCAGCTAGGAGCCGTTGGGAACAAATCTGGAAGGCCATCTTTGCCTTCAGTCTCGTGGCGCACCGGACTAGTCCGGTGCACACCGGACACTGTCCGGTGCCCGATTTGTTTCCAAAAACAGCACTTCTGACCGTTGCTGGCTGCTCCAGATCTGCGCTCAGTTGGCGCACCGGACATGTCCGGTGCACACCGGACAGTCCGGTGTTCCTTCCCGACCGTTGGCCCGGCCACGTGTCGCGCGCTGATCGCGCGGCCGACCGTTGGCCCTAGCCGACCGTTGGCTCACCGGACAGTCCGGTGCACACCGGACAGTCCGGTGAATTATAGCCGTACGCCGTCGGCGAATTCCCGAGAGCGGCCAGTTTGAGCCGAGGCAGCCTGGCGCACCGGACACTGTCCGGTGCACACCGGACAGTCCGGTGCTCCAGGCCGAGCTGGGTCTTGGCTGCACACAGCCAAGACTTTCTCCTCTTTTCTTTTCATCTCCTTTTCTGTTTCTAACACTTAGACAAATATATTAGTACACAAAACCAATGTACTAAGGATTAGAAACATACCTTTTCTCCATGATTGGTACTTTGTCCCATTTTACAATTATGCACCTGTGTTGAGCACTAAATCACCAAAATACTTAGAAATGGCCCAAGGGCACATTTCCCTTTCACCACTACTCTTCCCTCTTGCATCAACACGCATCCCAAACCTGTGTAACAAGCATCACAGTACACAGAGAAGGGCTTGTGCACATCAGGCAAGACTAGGACAGGCGCTGTTGTCAACTTCTCTTTCAGCGCTTCGAAGGCCTCCTGGCATTTCTGGGTCCACTTGAACTCAACCTTGTTGCCTAGCAACGCTGTCATTGGTTTCGCAATCTTCGAAAACCCTTCAATGAATCACCGATAATATCCGGCCATTCCAATGAAGCTCTTGATTCCTCGAGCATCCGTTGGCGCTTTCCAGTTCAGAATGTCTGCCACTTTCTTCGGATCCACAGCCAATCCTTCTTTGTTGATTATGTGACCCAAGAACAGGACTTCACTGATCCAGAACTCACACTTGCTCAACTTTGCATACAACTGGTGCTCTCGCAATCTCTGCAATACCATCCTCAAATGATCTGCATGCTCTTCTTCACTTTGAGAATAAATCAGAATGTCATCAATGAATACCACCACAAACTTATCGAGATAATCCATGAATACACTGTTCATCAAGTTCATGAAGAACGCTGGTGCATTGGTCAAACCAAAAGACATCACTGTGAACTCATACAAACCATACTTGGTAATGAATGCCGTCTTCGGAATGTCCGAAGGTCGGATCCTGAGCTGATGGTAACCTGACCTCAGATCTATCTTGGAGAACACACTGGCTCCTCTCAACTGGTCAAACAGATCTTCTATTCTGGGCAAGGGATACTTGTTCTTGATCGTGACTTCATTCAAAGCTCGATAATCGATACACATCCTCTTGGTGCCATCTTTCTTCTCCACAAACAAGACAGGGGCGGCCCAAGGCGAGGTGCTTGGCCGGATGTAACCTTTCTCTGACAGCTCATCAATCTGCTTCTTAAGCTCAACCAACTCTGGTCCAGATATTCTGTAAGCTCTCTTAAAGATAGGGGCGGTTCCAGGAAGAAGCTCTATGGCAAACTCAACTTTCCGCTCTGGTGGCATACCCGGTAAGTCCTTTGGAAACACATCTGGGAATTCAGACACAACCTTGATACTCTCAATTGGGTCTGCTTCGCTGCTATCGACAGCCATCTGATAACAACCTCCTTTCTTTGGCTTAGGCGGGACTAACTCGGTCATCACTTCCTCTCCTAGTGGGGACACCAACTTGATTGTCCTCTTATCACAACTGATAACTGCCTGATACTTATCTAGCCAATTCATCCCTAGGATGACATCTATTCCCTGAGTACCCATTACTATAAGGTTAGCGGGAAACACTATCCCCCTTATTTCCACACTTACATTCAAACAAATGCTATCAGCTCGAATTCTACCTCCAGCTGAGTCAATTTGAATGGGGGTTGACATGGTAGTAATTAGAAGATTATGTGCTTCTACCCATGATGCAGTAATGAAAGAATGCGTTGCTCCAGTATCAAATAACACTTCTGCAATATGGGAGTCGACTGGGAACATACCTACTGTCATGCCGGGGGTCTCCTGAACTGCTTCAGCCTCCAAGTGGTTCAGTCTTCCATGATTATAGCGCTGCTGAGGGCGGTTGCCTGCTCCAGACTGAGACGCATTCTGCTTTGCTGGGGCATTGGGGCCTGACTGCTGCTGGGCTGCTTTCTTCGGACATTGCATCACCCAGTGGCCTTGCTCTCCACAGTGGAAACATGCTCTGTTTCCAACCTGAGCTGGTGCTGCCTGATTGCTCTGTTGATTTGCTGGGGCAGGAAGACGAGGTGTCTGCTGATTCTGCCTCTGAAACTGGCCTCCTCCTGACTGATTGCTCTGACGGTTCTGGTACTGGTGCTGAGGGTACTGCCTTTGGAACTGCTGATACTGCTGACGCTGTTGATGCTGCTGAGGTGGACGCTGGTTCTGCCTGAACTGCTGAGGTTGATTGCCTGAAAAACGAGGACGGCTGCTGCTTCCAGGCTGGGGTCCACTGATCTTGCGCTTACGATCTTCCATCTCCTTACGCTTCCTTTCTGTCATGATTGCTCTGTCAATCAGGTGCTGGAATGTCGGGAAGGTGTGATTCATCAGCTGATACTGCAGAGGGTCAACCAAGCCTCTCAAGAAGCGGTACTGTCGCTTGGCGTCAGTGTTGACATCTTCGGGAGCATAGCGAGACAACTGCAGAAACCTGTCTCGATACTCACTGATAGATGATGACCCTTGCTTAAGGGCCAGGAACTCCTCCTTCTTCACTGTCTTCAGACCTGCAGGAACATGGTACTGACGAAAGCTACCTCTGAACTCTTCCCAAGTGATGGCATCGGGGTTGGCATGGGTGGCGAGGTAAGACTCCCACCATGATTGGGCTGCTCCTCTCAACAGACGGGGACCATACAAGACTTTCTCCCTGTCATCACACTGAGCGGTATGCAACTCCCGCTCCACAGTGCGCAGCCAATCTTCAGCATCCATGGGGTCAGAAGAGTGAGCGAACGTTGGTGGATGGCCTCTCATGAATTCAGCACGCTTGTCTCTAGGCATCTGAGGCATCTGAGGCTGGGGTGGTGCTTGCTGCTGCTGCTGCTGCTGCTGCTGAATGGCGGCCAGAGTCTGACCGATGGCCTGAACTGCCTGAGTCTGCATCAGAAACATCTGCTCGATCGACATCGGGGGCGGGGGTGGCAGGTGCTGCCGCTGGGGCACCTCATCCTGCGGAGCGGCTCGCTCCTGCTGAGCACGCCTTCCTCCTCTGCGCCTGTTCTCTGACATCTGCAGAACGCAACCACACATCAGAACTGATCTGGCAAATCTTGCAGCATAAGAAAAGAGTATAGAATTCTCCAACAGCACTGAATAGATGAGCATCTTCACTGATCTCCAACACGGACCACACAGCTTCTCAGATAAAGAGGAAAGTAGAATAAAGGGTTTCCCAACTATATAACTAACTCCATTAACATAATATGCAAGCCAAAATGCAGGGGACACCCACACTCTGGTGACAATCATTACAAAGATCCGAACCAAACATAGTTCATCATGACAAACATAAATGCACAGGATATAGCAAACTACCCTGTCTAACTAAGACTAACTAAGACCGAGACTAACGCTGAGACTGAAGCTTCTATGCATATATATTTCGTATTAATTACAAGATCCAACTCTAACGATTTATGGTTCTAGATTTATCTTGGTCTTGCAGTCGGGATTGCCATAAGATTGGAGTCCACGCCGAGGCGAGCGGTACGGGTGCTGAGTCCCAACGGGAGCGGGGGAACCATCATCCAAGTGACGACGCTCCGCGCGCTCAGCCCGCAGCAGGGCGATCTCAGCACGAGCCCTACTCAGCTCGTCTAATGCATGGTCCAGCTCCGTGTTTAGCACGGCGGCTAGGTTGACTGTGCTGCTCAACCTAGGATTGTCCTCACCAGCAGGTGAAACAATCACGCCTCCTGTGCTGCCAGATGGACGGCGGGGGTAATACTTCAGGTCGAGACCATCAGCTACCCCACCGAGAACCGAGCAGTAGTGCGAAAGCGCACGCCGTGCAGCATCCTGCATGGCTGCCTCAGCTGAGTCCCGCTCAGAGATAGAATAGTGCTCTGAGCAAGCCTCCGCGCCCTGGAGACTGTTCTCCGGACGGCGCACCAAGCAGGTCGCCTCCCAGCGGTCCGGGTAGACCCCGCGACTATGCTGGTAGACCACACAGCGATACTCGATGGACCAAGTACGCCGGTCAAGTGCCCGACGTAGCAGGGTGTCGAGCGCGTCGTGGAAGTGACACCCGCGAGCAGCGTCGCGAGTGATGGGTCGAGCAACCCATCCTTCCGGCTCATGGTTAGAGAGGTCGAGGTCGTGGCTCGAGCTGTCGTCGCCACCTCCGTCGTCTGGATCTCCTCCAGCAACTACTCCAGAAGCTGGGACGCCCAGTGGTGGTGCAGGGGGCGCCTCCAGGGGAAGCACAGGAGAGCAGCTCCTCACAGACTCTATCTCCTGTTGGAGCGAGAAGGAAGAGCCCTGCTGCTCCTGTCGTCGACGTTCCTGCTCCTCATGCAGGCGGTGGTGCAGTCTCTCCAAGTGGCTGGACTGTCCGGCCACGGGACGGCGAAGCGGACGCTCAGCAAGGCGGGAGGGTAAGAAGGGGATGACGGACTTTCGTGCAGTGTGTCTAAGTCGAGCCATCTACAAAAGACATCGCAAGCCAAAAGGGTGAGAACAGAATCAATATGACCAGCAAGTAATAAATTATAAATAAATGAAGGATCAGAATAATAATGAATCATAAATAAAGGAAGGATCAGGATAAACAAAATTTTCAGCAAGGCATATTATATAGTAGAACATAGATTTGGTCAGTAGGACCAACTTTTGAAGGGGTACCAAAGTCAAGGCAGGGACAGAGGTCTATAGTCCTTAGAACGACCATTCTACTCTAGGTTAGCGGTCCTACAGTCAGCACGGCTTTGATACCACTTATGTCACACCCGGTTTTTTTAGAAGGCAAACCGAATGCGAACCATGTACGTGCCAGGATCAGTTATTCACGTACACAGCAGTTACATAATATGGACATCATCACACAGTGCTCAAATAGTATTAAAAAGGGGAAATAATAGTCGATTACATCATACGTCTGAGATGTCCATATAGTTCTTACAATAAATCAAAGTGCGGAAAAGAAACGTAGATAACGCGGCCTTCACAGGCAGCCGACTGGGGGTTGCCGCTAACCCACACCTAGAACTCGTCGTAGTCTTGGAACTCCTGGAAGTCTCCTTCCACAGCTTCATCTTCTCCTGAGCAGTGGTTGCAATGCTGACAACCTGGGGGGGGATTGGTGTGTAGAGCAAGGGTGAGTACACATCAACATACTCAGCAAGCATCCTGTTTGGCTGTAGTGGACTAGCTTTATGTGGGGGTAAGTCAAGCAGTTGCTTTTAGTTGGCCAGGTTATTACTTACTAGTAGAGAGCCAGGTTTTAACATTAACCCAAGTTATTAGCCCAATGTATCCTTTCCAAACGGAAAGAATACCACTTACCAATACCATAATCATAATCAGAACCATCAATCTCATTGCCACCTGTACCAAAATGTCTCTGATCAAGTATCACTAATCTCTGGAGCTCCCTTGGCCGCTCATAACCGCGAGCACGACTGATATATCAGTTTCATAACACTCTGCAGAGGTTGCGCACTTTACCCACAAGCCGTGATTCCCACTTGCCTCGGGCTGATCAAACCCTTAAACACTACCAAGGTGAATAGGCAGGGTCTCACTACGTAGCCTTTACAAAGATTCCCCGGAGCTGTAGCCACCCGTTAGGTTTCCTAAATGTACCGCACTCCTCCCCAAGGGACAAATCAACCTTGGCAGAGCGAGCCGCATACACCGAGCCCCATTGACGGCACAACGGCTAAGCGAACTACACCCCGGTTCCTCTAATTATTTAGCTAAGGGCGTCCCATTCCACCCTCATGGTTGCACTGTTTTCCTGGGCGGTCATCCATTGAACAGGTCCTTACGGAGAGGCACTCGAGAAACCGCTCGAGTCCCCTTGAAGGTCACAAATATAATCATAAATAAGAAGGGAAAACAGCGTATCATAGATAATCACATCATGTTCATTGATTAGAGTTGGGCAATAGCATCAGACTAAGCAGTAATAATCCGACCCAAATAGGTAAACAAGGACATGGATAACAAAAGCTAGTCAATCCTTAGGTATAAATGTGTAATGCGGGAGGTGAATTAAAGAATGAATAGGACAGAGATAGGTCAAAGGACACTTGCCTCCACCAACCGACTGCTGCTCAGGGGCTTCTCCTGCGAATTCCTCGGGCTCTTCGACCGGATCGTTCTCTATGCGAGCGCAAACATACATACATCCACATATTTAATACAAAAGAACAGTACACCATACAAGAGAACAAGTAAAGTGAGTATGCATCAAGTATGACATTCGATATCGCATTTGTTATGGTTAGAAAGAAACGGGAAGGGTCTCGCAGGGGTTAAATCTTATGCACTAATAATCAACTACAATTGGTTCTGAGCAAAAGAATTCTGTTATATACATATGTACAAATGGAAACCTAATCATTTTTAGTTGATCAACATCGCACGGGTTAAACAGTTAACTACGCGAATCAATAGCATAACAGAATTTTAAATTAAACTTCCTATTTTCCATAGCATGAACAATGATCAATCTACTTAAAATACAGTAATTATGATCACAGAAAGTAAATAAAATAAAATAAAAAAAATTAAAAAAAACAGAGGGGGGGCGGTTGAACCGGCCCTAGGGGCGGTTGAACCGGCCCTGGGCGGCGGCCGAGCTGGGGCGGTCGGGCGGCTGAGCTGGGGCGGGGGCCGGCCGAGCCGGCCGGTTGAACCGGCGGCCAGGCGGCTGAACCGGCCCCGCGCGGGGGGCGCGGCCAAGGGCCAGGGCGGGCGGCGGGCGCGGCCAGGGGCTGGCCGAGGCCGGCCGGGGCCAGGCGCGCGGGCTGGAGGGGGGCGGCCGAGGCTGGCTGGGGCAGGCCGAGGCCGGCCAGGGGGCGGCCGGGGCGGGGCTGGGGGCGGCCGGGCGGCCGGGCGGCGCGGCCAGGCGGCCGGGCGCGGCCAAGGGCCAGCGGCCAAGGGGAGAGGAGGGGAGGGGGAAGGAGAGAGGAGGGAGAAGGGAGAGGGGGAGGGGGCTCACCGGCGGGGTGGCCGACGGCGGAGGCGCGGCCGGGGCAGAGAGCGGCGGCGGCGGCTAGGGCAGGGAGCGGGCTGGGGGGCGGCGGTGGAGAGAGAGAGAGAGAGGGAGAGAATGAGGGAGAGGGAGAGGGGATTTGGAAAAAAAAGAGGGGGTGGGGGGGCGGCTGGGCCTTCTTTGGGCCCAAGAGGGGGCGCCAGGGGCTTGGGCCGGCCGGGGTCGGCCCAGGGCGCGGGAGAGAGAGAGAAAGAGGAGAGAGAAAGAGAGAGAAAGAAAGAGAAAAGATTTTCCGCTTGTTCTCGAAATCCGATCTTTCCACGGGAATGCAATTGCACTTTCAAAGCAATCAAAAATGCAAGGTTCGGCATGGTGCATCAATTCATAAAGTATTTTAGAGTTTTTCTTTACACGGGAAATCCAAACCGGATCCCGCTAAAACTTTGGAAAAGGTCAAGGTTTAGCGAAGGGAAAAAGAAAAAGAAAAGGTAACGCCCGAATTTTGGCGAGTAAAGAAAAGAAAAAATTCAACTGCAAAATTCGGGGCGTTACAACAGACGCGGCCCGTAATATGCTTATCGGCGCGGGGCCCGTTACAGTGGGCCGAATTCCACCTGGGCCTCCCGTCGTGGTGAGGATGTGGGACTAGTAGACTTCGATAGAGCCTTCGTCTTGCAATGGAGAGGACAAAGGGAGACCGCACTGGTCTTCATCCAATCGACGCCTTCGGCTTGCTCGAGCGTGCTATGTGGATGTGGTCTTCATCGGTGTAGCGAAACGACAAAGGCATCGAGCGAAGGGTAGCGTGTTCGCCTTCGCCCCAACATCAGCGTCCCATACTTCAGGATAGGCATGTAACTTTATGTTCTTCATTCTTGTTCATATTATGTATTCAAAATTATAATATAAACTAATACTTTTTATTTATCACTTGAATAGGTCTTGGACGGTTGTGGATTATGCTGGGGTCATCGTCGCAACCCCAATGGCATCATCGGCCTGCTGTGTAGGGAACACTTTCCTGGACTGGTTGAGTACGCCGGAGTGACGGGCCCAGCCTACAGCTTCAACCACTACGTCGTCGCCCCCGATGCAGTAGACCGGGACGGCTGGGAATTTAATAACAAGGCGGAGCAAGTGAAGCAAGAGCTATGGGTAAGTCTTAGTATAATGTAAAATATGTCGCATTCGTTGCACATTCTTGAAATAATGTATGGATACATCGTTTTTGTATGCAGGATTTCTTCAGATGCGAGGCTGCATACGAGGCTAGGGCAGATGTGGTGGCCACCACGAGCTGTAAGAAGCTCATCGTGGACAAGCACTATGAGGCCCGAATCCAGGCCATCATCAGCTACCACGGCTCCGTCCTTGGGGAGAAAGTGACCAAGCAGCAAGCCCGAACCATGTCGTTGACCAGGGACTAGTACCTACAGGTAATGCATGTTTGGTACCAGTACTCCATGCATGAATTTTATTTTATATTCTAATATGCACTTTACGTGTTTACTTTGTAGATGATTCCACATTGGTGCGTCGCACATCCTCTATGCTGGGAGCAGATGGTGGATAGGTGGTGCTTGCTTGAGTGGGACGAGGCGCACAATGCTAGCCGAGAACGACGTTTGATGATGCAAGGTCCCTCCCACTACCAAGGCAGTCGGAGCCTAGGCCAATATGCAGAAGCATGGGTACGCCCTCTTTTTTATTTAGGTATATAGCACTGGATTAGATATTATTTCTAACTATCTCGTTGGTTTTCTTGCAGTCGGCGTCACATGGTGGCCGACCTTGCTCCATCTTCTTGGCCTATGCTATGGCCCATAAGGGCAAGGCGACGTCCGACGTCACCTACAACCTGGATGATGGGCCTAAGGCCTACAGCAACCCCACCTTGGCCTGCGTGGTGACACGTTGGCACTTGGCCTCGAGGATGTCTTTCTGCTTTTGGAGGTTGTGGTTCTTGATGTGCAGGGCCCGCAGCTGTAGCTGGTCTTTGGCTGAGATGCCGATGACTTCGCCGTCCTCTATTGCGTCTTTGCCCTCTGGTGGAGCGAAGCCTGGAGGTGGTACTTGCGATACGCCTCCAGAGCTGTAGGTGCGTAGGGTGCCCTTGGGGGTGGGGTGCTCTTGGCGCTGTCTTTTGCTGACAGCTTCATCTTCGAAGGCCTCTTGGGGGTGCTGTCCGCGAGGGCCTTGCCTTTTTTCTCAGCCAGCAGCGCTGCCTTCACTGCTTCATCGATGGATGGGACTGCCTTCGAACTAGCTCGCTTGGGGGCCATCACGTGTTGTTTTTCGTAGTACAAACAGTGGGCGCCAAATGTTGGAACTCTCCCTCCTGGGCGAGTTGATCCAACGGGAAAGTGGAAAGAGTGTTTGCAAAGCTTAACGCGGGATGGCAATAGCTCAATCAATCTGGCCTCTCAAGGGCACTATACGGGGATATTTATAGGCACTCGAGTGACCACCCGTCCCTTGTCAAAGACGTTTATGGCCTCGAGTGCCCGGTCTATCCCCAGAATATTCTCACGAGAGGAGGTTACAGATTGTCATTATAGAAAAGGCTATTACAGACGTGGCCCGTAATATGCTTATCGGCGCGGGGGCCGTTACAGTGGGTCGAATTCCACCTAGGCCTCCCGACGCGGTGAGGACGTGGGACTAGTAGACTTTGATAGAGCCTTCGTCTTGCAACGGAGAGGACAAAGGGAGACCGCGCCGGTCTTCATCCAATCGACGCCTTCGGCTTGCTCGGGCGTGCTATGTGGATGTGGTCTTCATCGGTGTAGTGAAACGACAAAGGCATCGAGCGAAGGGTAGCGTGTTCGTCTTCACCCCAACATCAGCGTCCCATACTTCGGGACAGGCATGTAACTTTATGTTCTTCATTCTTGTTCATATTATGTATTCAAAATCATAATATAAACTAATACTTTTTATTTATCACTTGGACAGGTCTTGGATGGTTGTGGATTATGCTGGGGGTCATCTTCGCAACCCCAATGGCATCCTCGGCCTGCTGTGTAGGGAACACTTCCCTTGACTGGTTGAGTACGCCGGAGTGACGGGCCCAGCCTACAGCTTCGACCACTACGTCGTCGCCCCCGATGCAGTAGACCGGGACGGCTGGGAATTTAATAACAAGGCAGAGCGGGTGAAGCAAGAGTTATGGGTAAGTCTTAGTATAATGTAAAATATGTCGCATTCGTTGCACATTCTTGAAATAATGTATGGATACATCGTTTTTGTATGCAGGATTTCTTCAGATGCGAGGCTGTATACGAGGCTAGGGCAGATGTGGTGGCCACCACGAGCTGTAAGAAGCTCGTCGTGGACATGCACTATGAGGCCCGAATCCAGGCCATTGTCAGCTACCACGGCTCCGTCCTTGGGGAGAAATTGACCAAGCAGCAAGCCTGAACCATGTCGTTGACCAGGGACCAGTACCTACAGGTAATGCATGTTTGGTACCAGTACTCCATGCATGAATTTTATTTTATATTCTGATATGCACTTTACGTGTTTACTTTGTAGATGATTCCACATTGGTGCGTCGCACATCCTCTGTGCTGCGAGCAGATGGTGGATAGGTGGTGCTCGCTTGAGTGGGACGAGGCGCACAACGCTAGCCGAGAACGGTGTTTGATGATGCAAGGTCCCTCCCACCACCAAGGCATCCAGAGCCTAGGCCAATATGCAGAAGCATGGGTATGCCCTCTTTTTTATTTAGGTATATAGCACTGGATTAGGTATTATTTCTAACTATCTCATTAGTTTTCTTGCAGTCGGCGTCACATGGTGGCCGACCTTGCTCCATCTTCTTGGCCTATGCTATGGCCCATAAGGGCAAGACGACGTCCGACGTCACCTACAACCTGGATGATGGGCCCAAGGCATACAGCAACCCCGCCGTCTACAACCGCCTTCATGACTACACTGCCATGGCGTAGGAGGTCCATGGTCCAGAATATGATCTGAGCACCGAGCAGATCGACCCCGATGTGCTCATGAGGGTCGGAGGAGGCAAGAGACATGGGCGGTATTGGATTGCCGACAGGGCAATCGACTCGTCCTCCACTCCCACTCTGTCTCAGGTGCGGGCAAGGAGCACGGGCTCGAGTCTAGCCATACGACCTCGGCACGACATCTCACAGCTTCGCATACAGCAACTCGAGGTTAGTGCTTCTGTAACTCATCATTTCTTGAGTTATATAGCTTCTCTTTGAGTTACTATAACATTGGCTTGTAATATTACAGACCCAGCTAGAAGAAGAGAGGAGGGAACGTTAAGAGATGGAGGCGAGGATGATGGCGGAGCAGGAGGCGAAGCGAGCGGCTCGCCTGGCTGATCAGAAGAGGATGGCGGAGATGTTCCAGTATATGCAGAGCCTTGGCGCCGCACACGGTTTCTGAAAGTCGCCTAGAGGGGGGGGGGGTGAATAGGGCGAAACTGAAATTTACAAATATAAACACAACTACAAGCCGGGTTAGCGTTAGAAATATAAACGAGTCCGCGAGAGAGGGCGCAAAACAAATCGCAAGCAAATGAAGAGAGTGACACGCGGATTTGTTTTACCGAGGTTCGGTTCTCGCAAACCTACTCCCCGTTGAGGAGGCCACAAAGGCCGGGTCTCTTTCAACCCTTCCCTCTCTCAAACGGTCCCTCGGACCGAGTGAGCTTTTCTTCTTCTCAATCAAACGGGAACAAAACTTCCCCGCAAGGGCCACCACACAATTGGTGCCTCTTGCCTTGGTTACAATTGAGTTTTGATCACAAGAACAAGTGAGAAAGAAGGAAAGCGATCCAAGCGCAAGAGCTCAAAAGAACACGGCAAATCTCTCTCGCTAGTCACTAAAGGCTTGAGTGGAATTGGAGAGGATTTGATCTCTTTGGTGTGTCTAGAATTGAATGCCTAGCTCTTGTATAGTGGTTGGAAGTTGGAAAACTTGGATGCAATGAATGGTGGGGTGGTTGGGGTATTTATAGCCCCAACCACCAAAAGTGGCCGTTGGGAGGCTGTCTGTTCGATGGCGCACCGGACAGTCCGGTGCACACCGGACATGTCCGGTGCCCCCGCCACGTCATCAATGCCGTTGGATTCTGACCGTTGGAGCTTCTGACTTCTGGGCCCGCCTGGGTGTCCGGTGCACACCGGACAACCACTGTTCATTGTCCGGTGCGCCGGAATGGGCGCGCCTGACGACTGCGCGCGCAGAGCGCGCATTAAATGCAGCGCAGGTAGCCGTTGGCGCCGAAATAGCCGTTGCCCCGCTGGTACACCGGACAGTCCGGTGCACACCGGACATGTCCGGTGAATTATAGCGGAGCGGCTGCCGCGCGAACCCGAGGCTGGCGAGTTGAGGAGGCCGCGCTTCCTTGGAGCACCGGACACTGTCCGGTGTACACCGGACAGTCCGGTGAATTATAGCGAAGCGGCTTGAGAAATTCCCGAAGGTGGCGAGTTCAAGTTGGTGTCCTCTGGGCGCACCGGACACTGTCCGGTGTACACCGGACAGTCCGGTGCCTCCAGACCAGAGGTGCCTTCGGTTGCCCCTTTGCTCCTTTGTTGAATCCAAAACTTGATCTTTTTATTGGCTGAGTGTAAACCTTTTGCACCTGTATAACTTATACACTAGAGCAAACTAGTAAGTCCAATATTTGTGTTGGGCAATTCAACCACCAAAATTATTTAGGGACTAGGTGTAAGCCTAATTCTCTTTCAATCTCCCCCTTTTTGGTGATTGATGCCAACACAAACAAAAGCAAATATAGAAGTGCATAATTGAACTAGTTTGCATAATGTAAGTGCAAAGGTTGCTTGGAATTGAGCCAATATAAATATTTTCATGATGCGCTTGGATTGTTTTCTTTATTTTTGACATATTGGACCATACTTGCACCAAAAGTTTTGTTTTAGCAAACTCTTTTGTAAGTTCTTTTCAAAGTCCTTTTGCAAGATAGTCAAAGGTAAATGAATAAGATTTTTCAAAGCATTTTCAAGTTTGAAATTTTCTCCCCTTGTTTCAAATGCTTTTCCTTTGACTAAACAAAACTCCCCCTCAAATAAATTCTCCTCTTAGTGTTCAAGAGGGTTTTAAGATATCAAGTTTTAAAAATACTACTTGCTCCCCCTTTGGAACACAAAGAGATACCAATTTGAAATTTTCCGATTGAAAACCATTAATTTTTAAAAAGGGTGGTGGTGCGGTCCTTTTGCTTTGGGCCAATACTTTCTCCCCCTTTGGCATGAATCGCCAAAAACGGATACTTAGAATGAAATATAGGCCCTTAGAAGTACTTTCTCCTCCTTTGGTCATAAAGTAAATGAGTGAAGATTATACCAACGTTGGAGAGTGATGCGGAGCGACGGCGAAGGATGAGTAGTAGAGCGGAGTGGAAGCCTTTGTCTTCGCCGAAGACTCCAATTCTCTTTCAATATACCTATGACTTGGTTTGGAATACACTTGAAAACACATTAGTCATAGCATATATAAAAAAGAGATATGATCAAAGGTATACTTGTGTGCTATGTGTGCAAAATTAGCAAAAGAAATTCCTAGAATCAAGAATATTAAGCTCATGTCTAAGTCTGGTAAAAGATTGTTCATCAAGTGGCTTGGTAAAGATATCGGCTAATTGATCTTTAGTGTTAATGTATGAAATCTCGATATCCCCCTTTTGTTAGTGATCCCGAAGAAAATGATACCGAATGGCTATGTGTTTAGTGTGGCTATGCTCAACGGGATTATCCGCCATGCGGATTGCACTCTCATTATCACATAGAAGGGGAACTTTGGTTAGTTTGTAACCGTAGCCCCGCAGGGTTTGCCTCATCCAAAGCAATTGCGCGCAACAATGGCCTGCGGCAATATACTCGGCTTCGGCGGTGGAAAGAGCGACCGAATTTTGCTTCTTTGAAGCCCATGACACCAAGGATCTTCCCAAGAACTGGCAAGTCCCCGATGTGCTCTTCCTATTAATCTTACACCCTGCCCAATCGGCATCCGAATAGCCAATCAAATCAAATGTGGATCCCCGAGGGTACCAAAGCCCAAACTTAGGAGTGTAAGCCAAATATCTCAAGATTCGTTTTACGGCCGTAAGTGTGATTCCTTAGGGTCGGCTTGGAATCTTGCACACATGCATACGGAAAGCATAATGTCCGGTCGAGATGCACATAAATAAAGCAATGAACCAATCATCGACCGGTATACCTTTTGATCCACGGACTTACCTCCCGTGTCGAGGTCGAGATGCCCATTTGTTCCCATGGGAGTCTTGATGGGCTTGGCATCCTTCATTCCAAACTTGCTTAGAATGTCTTGAGTATACTTCGTTTGGCTAATGAAGGTGCCCTCTTGGAGTTGCTTGACTTGAAATCCTAAGAAATATTTCAACTCCCCCATCATCGACATCTCGAATTTCTTTGTCATGATCCTACTAAATTCTTCACATGTAGATTCGTTAGTAGACCCAAATATAATATCATCAACATAAATTTGGCATACGAACAAATCATTGTCAAGAGTTTTAGTGAATAAAGTAGGATCGGCCTTGCCGACTTTGAAGCCATTTGCAATAAGGAAATCTCTAAGGCATTCATACCATGCTCTTGGGGCTTGCTTGAGCCCATAAAGCGCCTTAGAGAGCCTATAAACATGGTTAGGGTACTCACTGTCTTCAAAGCCGGGAGGTTGCTCAACATAGACCTCCTCCTTGATTGGTCCATTGAGGAAGGCACTCTTCACGTCCATTTGGTAAAGCTTGAAGCCATGGTAAGTAGCATAGGCCAATAATATGCGAATTGACTCGAGCCTAGCTACTGGTGCATAGGTTTCACCGAAATCCAAACCTTCGACTTGTGAATACCCCTTGGCCACGAGTCGAGCTTTGTTCCTTGTCACCACACCATGCTCGTCTTGCTTGTTGCGGAAGACCCACTTGGTTCCTACAACATTTTGATTAGGACGTGGAACTAAATGCCATACCTCATTCCTTGTGAAATTGTTGAGCTCCTCTTGCATCGCCATCACCCAATCCGAATCTTGAAGTGCTTCCTCTACCCTGTGTGGCTCAATAGAGGAAACAAAAGAGTAATGTTCACAAAAATGTGCAACACGAGATCGAGTAGTTACCCCCTTATGAATGTCGCCGAGGATGGTGTCGACGGGGTGATCTCGTTGTATTGCTTGGTGGACTCTTGGGTGTGGCGGCCTTGGTTGTTCATCCTCCTTGTCTTCATCATTTGCATCTCCCCCTTGATCATTGCCGTCGTTTTGAGGTGGCTCATCTTCTTGATCTTCTTGTTCAACATCTTGAGCCTCATCCTCAATTTGAGTTGGTGGAGATGCTTGCATGGAGGAGGATGGTTGATCTTGTGCATGTGGAGGCTCTTCGGATTCCTTAGGACACACATCCCCAATGGACATGTTCCTTAGCGCTATGCATGGAGCCTGTTCTTCACCTATCTCATCAAGATCAACTTGCTCCACTTGAGAGCCGTTAGTCTCATCAAACACAACGTCACAAGAAACTTCAACAAGCCCTGAGGACTTGTTAAAGACTCTATATGCCCTTGTGTTTGAGTCATATCCTAGTAAAAAGCCTTCTACAGTTTTAGGAGCAAATTTAGATTTTCTACCTCTTTTAACAAGTATAAAACATTTGCTACCAAAAACTCTAAAATATGAAATATTTGGCTTTTTACCGGTTAGGAGTTCATAGGATGTCTTCTTGAGGATTCGGTGAAGATATAACCGGTTGATGGCGTAGCAAGCGGTGTTGACCGCTTCGGCCCAAAACCGATCCGGTGTCTTGTACTCATCAAGCATGGTTCTTGCCATGTCCAATAGAGTTCGATTCTTCCTCTCCACTACACCATTTTGTTGTGGAGTGTAGGGAGAAGAGAACTCATGCTTGATGCCCTCCTTCTCAAGGAAGCCTTCAATTTGAGAGTTCTTGAACTCCGTCCCATTGTCGCTTCTAATTTTCTTGATCCTTAAACCGAACTCATTTTGAGCTCGTCTCAAGAATCCTTTTAAGGTCTCTTGGGTTTGTGATTTTTCCTGCAAAAAGAATACCCAAGTGAAGCGAGAGTAATCATCCACAATAACTAGACAGTACTTACTCCCGCCGATGCTTATGTAAGCGATCGGGCCGAATAGGTCCATGTGTAGGAGCTCCAGTGGCCTGTCACTAGTCATTATGTTCTTGTGTGGATGATGAGTGCCAACTTGCTTCCCGGCTTGGCATGCGCTACAAATCCTGTCTTTCTCAAAATGAACATTGGTTAGTCCTAAAATGTGTTCTCCCTTTAGAAGCTTATGAAGATTCTTCATTCCAACATGGGCTAGTCGGCGGTGCCAGAGCCAACCCAAGTTAGTCTTAGCAACCAAGCAAGTGTCGAGTCCAGCTCTATCAAAATCTACCAAGTATAGCTGACCCTCTAACACTCCCTTAAATGCTATTGAATCATCACTTCTTCTAAAGACAGTAACACCTATATCAGTAAATAGACAGTTGTAGCCCATTTGACATAATTGGGATACGGAAAGCAAATTGTAATCTAAAGAATCTACAAGAAAAACATTGGAAATAGTATGGTCAGGTGATATAGCAATTTTACCCAATCCTTTGACCAAACCTTGATTTCCATCCCCGAATGTGATAGCTCGTTGGGGATCTTGGTTTTTCTCATATGAGGAGAACATCTTTTTCTCCCCTGTCATGTGGTTTGTGCACCCGCTGTCGAGTATCCAACTTGAGCCCCCGGATGCATAAACCTACAAAACAATTTTAGTTCTTGATTTTAGGTACCCAAACGGTTTTGGGTCCTTTGGCATTAGAAACAAGAACTTTGGGTACCCAAACACAAGTCTTTGACCCCTTGTGTTTGCCCCCAACGATTTTGGCAACTACCTTGCCGGATTTGTTAGTTAAAACATATGATGCATCAAAAGTTTTAAATGAAATAGCATGATCATTTGATGCATTAGGAATTTTCTTTCTAGGCAACTTGGCATGGGTTGGTTGCCTAGAGCTAGATGTCTCACCCTTATACATAAAAGCATGGTTAGGGCCAGAGTGAGACTTCCTAGAATGAATTTTCTTGATTTTGCTCTCGGGATAACCGGCAGGATACAAAATGTAACCCTCGTTATCCTGAGGCATGGGAGTCTTGCCCTTAACAAAGTTAGACAAGTTCTTAGGAGGGGCATTAAGTTTGACATTGTCTCCCCTTTGGAAGCCAATGCCGTCCTTAATGCCAGGGCGTCTCCCATTATAGAGCATGCTTCTAGCAAATTTAAAATTTTCATTTTCTAAGTCATGCTCACTAATCTTAGCATTAAGTTGTGCTATGTGATCATTTTGTTTTTTAATTAAGGCTAGGTGATCATGGATAGCATCAACATTAATATCTCTACATCTAGTACAAATGGAGATATGCTCAGTAGATGTAGAGGGTTTGCAAGTTTTAAATTCTATAACCTTAGCATGTAGTATATCATTTTCATCTCTAAGGTTAGAAATGCAAACATCAAAATCTCTAGCCTTAGCAAGCAATTTTTCTTTTTCATCTCTAAGGCTAGCAAGAGAAACATTCAACTCATCAATTCTAGCAAGTAAATCAATATTATCTTCTTTAGAATTGGAAGTTGAAACATTGCAAATATGAGAATCAACCTTAGCAATTAATCTAGCATTTTCATTTCTAAGGTTGGCAATAGTGTCATGGCATGTGCTTAGCTCACTAGTTAATTTCTCACATTTTTCCATTTCTAGAGCATAAGCATTCTTGACCTTAACATGCTTCTTATTTTCTTTAATAAGGAATTCTTCTTGAGAATCCAAGAGATCATCCTTCTCATGTATAGCACTAATCAATTCATTTAATTTTTCTTTTTGTTGCATGTTGAGGTTAGCAAAAAGAATTCGCAAGTTATCTTCCTCATTTTTATCATCATCCTCATCACTAGATGTTTCATATTTAGTGGAGGACCTTGATTTTACCTTCTTTTTGCCGTCCTTGGCCATGAGACACTTGTGGCCGACGTTGGGGAAGAGAAGGCCCTTGGTGACGGCGATGTTGGCGGCGTCCTCGTCGGAGGAGGACTCGGTGGAGCTCTCGTCGGAGTCCCACTCGCGGCACACGTGGGCATCGCCGCCCCTCTTCTTGTGGTACCTCTTCTTTTCTCTTCTCTTGCCCTTCTTGTCGTTGTCCCTGTCACTGTCACTTGATAATGGACATTTAGCTATAAAGTGACCGGGCTTACCACACTTGTAGCAAACCTTCTTGGAACGGGATTTGTAATCCTTCCCCTTCCGTTGCTTGAGGATTTGCCGAAAGCTTTTGATGATTAAGGCCATCTCCTCATTGTCGAGCTTGGAGGCGTCAATTGGTTGTCTACTTGGTGTAGACTCCTCCTTCTTCTCCTCCATTGCCTTGAAGGCCACCGGTTGTGCCTCGGATGTGGAAGGTTCATCAAGCTCGTTGATCTTCTTTGAGCCCTTAATCATGCATTCAAAGCTCACAAAATTCCCGATAACTTCCTCGGGGGTCATTAGTGGATATCTAGGATTACCACGAATTAATTGAACTTGAGTGGGGTTAAGGAAAATAAGAGCTCTTAAAATAACCTTAACCACCTCGTGGTCATCCCATTTTTTGCTCCCGAGGTTGCGCACTTGGTTCACCAAGGTTTTGAGCCGGTTGTACATATCTTGTGGTTCCTCCCCTTGGCGAAGACGGAAGCGACCGAGCTCCCCCTCGATCGTTTCCCGCTTGGTGATCTTGGTGAGTTCATCACCCTCGTGCGCCGTCTTGAGTAGGTCCCAAATCTCCTTTGCATTCTTCAACCCTTGCACTTTGTTGTATTCCTCCTTGCTTAGAGAGGCGAGGAGAATTGTTGTTGCTTGAGAGTTGAAGTGCTCGATTTGGGCCACCTCATCCTTATCATAGTCTTCATCCCCTACGGATGGTACCTGTGCACCAAACTCAACAACATCCCATATGCTTTTGTGGAGTGAGGTTAGATGAAATCGCATTAAATCACTCCACCTAGCGTAATCTTCACCATCAAAAGTCGGTGGTTTGCCTAATGGGACGGAAAGTAAAGGTACATGTTTAGAAATGCGAGGGTAGCGTAGGGGGATCTTACTAAACTTCTTACGCTCTTGGCGTTTAGAAGTTACGGAGGGCGCATCGGAGCCGGAGGTTGATGTTGATGAAGTGTCGGTCTCGTAGTAGACCACTTTCCTCATCCTCTTTTGCTTGTCCCCACTCCGATGCGGCTTGTGGGAAGAAGATTTTTCCTTCTTCTCTTTGTGGTGAGAAGAAGATTTCTTCTCCTTCCCTTTGTTGGAGGAGCTCTTCTTCTTCTCCCTCTTCTTGGTGCGGGACTCTTCCGATGAAGTGCTCCCTTGGCTTGTAGTGGGCTTGTCGCCGGTCTCCATCTCCCTCTTGGTGTGATCTCCCGACATCACTTCGAGCGGTTAGGCTCTAATGAAGCACCGGGCTCTGATACCAATTGAAAGTCGCCTAGAGGGGGGGTGAATAGGGCAAAACTGAAATTTACAAATATAAACACAACTACAAGCCGGGTTAGCGTTAGAAATATAAACGAGTCCGCGAGAGAGGGCGCAAAACAAATCGCAAGCAAATGAAGAGAGTGACACGCAGATTTGTTTTACCGAGGTTCGGTTCTCGCAAACCTACTCCCCGTTGAGGAGGCCACAAAGGCCGGGTCTCTTTCAACCCTTCCCTCTCTCAAACGGTCCCTCGGACCGAGTGAGCTTTTCTTCTTCTCAATCAAACGGGAACAAAACTTCCCCGCAAGGGCCACCACACAATTGGTGCCTCTTGCCTTGGTTACAATTGAGTTTTGATCACAAGAACAAGTGAGAAAGAAGGAAAGCGATCCAAGCGCAAGAGCTCAAAAGAACATGGCAAATCTCTCTCGCTAGTCACTAAAGGCTTGAGTGGAATTGGAGAGGATTTGATCTCTTTGGTGTGTCTAGAATTGAATGCCTAGCTCTTGTATAGTGGTTGGAAGTTGGAAAACTTGGATGCAATGAATGGTGGGGTGGTTGGGGTATTTATAGCCCCAACCACCAAAAGTGGCCGTTGGGAGGCTGTCTGTTCGATGGCGCACCGGACAGTCCGGTGCACACCAGACATGTCCGGTGCCCCCGCCACGTCATCAATGTCGTTGGATTCTGACCGTTGGAGCTTCTGACTTCTGGGCCCGCCTGGGTGTCCGGTGCACACCGGACAACCACTGTTCATTGTCCGGTGCGCCGGAATGGGCGCGCCTGACGACTGCGCGCGCAGAGCGCGCATTAAATGCAGCGCAGGTAGCCGTTGGCGCCGAAATAGCCGTTGCCCCGCTGGTACACCGGACATGTCCGGTGAATTATAGCGGAGCGGCTGCCGCGCGAACCCGAGGCTGGCGAGTTGAGGAGGCCGCGCTTCCTTGGAGCACCGGACACTGTCCGGTGTACACCGAACAGTCCGGTGAATTATAGCGAAGCGGCCTGAGAAATTCCCGAAGGTGGCGAGTTCAAGTTGGTGTCCTCTGGGCGCACCGGACAGTCCGGTGCCTCCAGACCAGAGGTGCCTTCGGTTGCCCCTTTGCTCCTTTGTTGAATCCAAAACTTGATCTTTTTATTGGCTGAGTGTAAACCTTTTGCACCTGTATAACTTATACACTAGAGCAAACTAGTAAGTCCAATATTTGTGTTGGGCAATTCAACCACCAAAATTATTTAGGGACTAGGTGTAAGCCTAATTCTCTTTCAGTTTCGCTCCACCACCTCCATTGTTCTCTGCAGTTGACCCTGCTCTGTTTCATACTCCTGTGAGTATTAAAATTATAGTTAGATGTTGGTAATGCATCTGGTATAACACATGCAATCTCTTCTCTGTGCATGGACAATCTAGGGCGGCATCCAACAACCCTCATGGATCGTCCAGTCCATCGCCGCACCAGTCTAGCCGTCCACCTCGATGAGACTTATGTTCTTAGTGTTCAGACTTATGAGATACTTGTGACTTCAAAACTTCTTGGTAATGTTGTGCTTGGATACTTATGTTTGTGTTGGATACTTATGTGAGAACTTGATACTTATGAGACTTATGTTCTTGAGTGTCTTATGTTTGATTTATGGTCTTTGTGTGATATGTGATGTATATGTGATATCTGTGATGATATTTGTGATGTATATGTGATATCTGTGATGTATATGTGGTATCTTTTGTTTATTTGGATGAAATATAAAAACAAATAAAAAGGTGTATACTGGTCACTTTGTCGAGTGTTACACTCGGCAAAGAGGGGCTTTGCCGAGTGTCAGGGTCATAGCACTCGGCAAAGTACCAATACCTGGACACCGGTATAGCTTTTTTGACGAGTGTGGTGGCCCTGGCACTCGGCAAAGAGGCACGCTTTGCCGAGCATGGGCGTACCGACGTTAAGAGCAGTGGGGGCACAAGCCCCCACTCAATTTTGTTGATTTAGTGGAAGTTTTACTTTATTTACTATAATCATACATGCTTATTTGTAATTAATCCTTCATTTAGGCACCCACTCAAAATTAGGCCCCCACTCAGATTTTTGTCTAGGTCCGCCATTGTTGCCGAGTGCCATAGAAAGCACTCGGCAAAGAAGCTGACAGAGGAACCCGCTGATGGACCCTTTGTCGAGTGTATTAGGAGATACTCGGCAAAGGCGCCGTCTCCGTCAACCCGGCGCCGTGACGGCGACTTTTCTTTGCCGAGTACTGTCTGTGTCAAGTGCCTGGAAAAAAGTACTCGGTAAATAAGGCTTTGCCGATGTACTGTTCGACGAGCCCTCTTTATCAAATGCGACACTCGGTAAATCTTGTGCCGAGTGTTTTTCAGGCTTTGCCGAAAAGTGGTCAACTTTGGTAGTGATCATATCTTATATCTTCGGACATCTAGGATTTTTCATGAGATATGCCACGTCAAATTTTTCATAATCTATAATGATTTGGTACACAATTCAGAATATAAAATAGCATATTAAACTTCATGTCTACATAAAAATTTCTTCTAAAATTACTAAACATCGCTGATAAAAAAAATTAAAAGAAAAAAAGGAGTTTACTACCTTCTCGACTGCTGCTGAGGTCCGAGGCTCGACAGACGGAAGCGGCACTGCGAGAGGTGATTGGAACGCTGGACACCAGGTGCGGTGCCGCAATGGGCACTGGACGGCGGCGCATCGCGCGTGCCCAGTCTTCCCTATCAGGCATCGAGGAGGACATGATCAGGCGATGGGAAACTGATCGACGGGAGCTAGCAAAATGAGAAGTACAAACGACTAGAGTGCGTGATCTGGACGGCTGGACCAACATTTTTTCTGTTTTGGTGGTGCTGACTGGTGGACTGCACATGCGTTTTTTTTTGCTGGATATGGTGCCTGTTTGTTTCGGCTTCTAGCAGCTTCTGGCCACCAAAAACTGTTGTGGACTGCCAAACACTTAGCTTTTCAGTCAGCTTCTATAAAATTCGTTAGGGCAAAAACCATCCAAAATCAACATAAACACATAATCGATTGAGTCGTTGTAATAGTAGGAATCTGTTACTTTCTAGATCCTGAGCCCTATGAACAACTTTATCTTCCACCACACGTAATCGTAATGATACTTAGATTCTCCACACAGCCAGATTCTCCACACAGCCAGATTTTCAAAAAAACCGGTCAAAAAAAGCTGAACCAAACAGACCCACGGTGGGCTGGTGGTTCGGTGGGCCGGATCATAGGTATGTCGCAGCCAACCTGGACCACGCTGCAGCTACACCACTGTCTCCGGAGGCTCTCCGGTAAGAGTAAGAATGCAACGAGTGACTCACTTCTATAGTAATTATATTGTTCACTTATATATATGGGGTCGAGTCCTTTACACGTTTCTATAAAGTTACACTCTTCTCTAGCTATTACATAGTCACTCTTTGTATCCAAGAGAGTCCAATAATATCATTTTGCTCCACAGACTTGTCACGCACGTCTTCTCTTCGAGTCTTCGTAGAATCTTCTTATTTCTTCTCTCCTCTAAAGTCCTCTCGTCGATGTTGAAGCTTTGCCTTAGTCTGTACGCTTCATATTAAAATCAGTTGTTTGAACTGTTGCAGTTGTAATCTATAAAGATAAAATATTTTATAAGCAGTAGAAACTGGTACGAATTAAAACCAAACGAACATGTTGCGTATCTTTGACTTTGTGTACCAGCGACTTGTTCACATGTTCAGAAGCTTTTTAAAGAGGCGATGATCTTCCTTTAGCATTGATGGTATCCTTGGCCTGAAAAGGCCATCTAAACATTAGTTTCATCAATTTAGACCTTCAAATAGAGACATTTTCTCCAACAGTAGCTCCTTCCCTTGCAGGATTATTTTATTTTTCATAACAAGTTTAAACCGTGAAATCTACTTTGAAGGACCCTAAGCCAAAGATCCAAAAAAATCTGACTTTAAGTTCGTTATTGAAAACAAAAGGCAAGAAAACACAAATAATAATATGTGAAAATGTTTATGCTATGTTGGGTCATGATATCAGTGATGCTTCTTTGTGCAAGACTCTTGATTTATGAGTCGCTCTGGTTATATAAAGAGGTGCGGAACATTGTGCCCGCATGTTATTTTTCACTTGTGTCCACATGTTGTCAATCTAAGCTTCACCTTTGAAGCTCCCTCGCAGTGCCACTCTAAAGTCTCTAACGCTGTCTTCAGCAGCTCTTCTATCTTATCCTCTATTTTAAACTTCACTCTGTAAACTCTGTAAATAGTGTCATCTACAGTATAAATTCCCTATTTCACACTACATGCTGTGGATAGACTAACAATATTTAACTCACCTTCATCCCCTAACTGAGAGATGCTCACTTCCGAATTTAAGAAGATATATCACTTCCGAATTTAAGAAGATATATATGTAACTTTGTTGTAACACTGGTTTTACTTTTATCTTAGAAAAGTATTTTTTTACGGAAATGTATTTAGTAGAAAACACAATTATATTACAGAGCACCTGGCTGAAGAGGAAAAACAAAGAAAACACCTGGCTGAAGAGGAAAGACAAAGAAAAATGTCAAAGTGATGTAGTGGTAGAGATGCAGTTGAGAATGGGGAATATGTTCTCAACATGATCTGCCACCGCTGTTTGAAAATGTTCTGGATATTTAGAGATTCCTCGAAAACTGAAGCTGTTTGAAAATGTTCTGGATATTTAAAGATTCCTCGAAAACTGAAGCGGCGGCAACCGAGCATAAGCAGCGAACACTATCATGATCCAGCATTATCTAGCTCTAGTAGACATCAGCACTAAGAAGTTCGTTCAGATCTGGCAGCCACGGTTAAGTGGCCAACCTTAAGCTAGTTTGGATACATCAATTCTGTAGGGTGATTGAAGTTGATTGAGTAAATAAACTATTTTTCTCCTCAACTCCCTTCAATCTCATGGGAAATCATGGATCCAAATTAGTCCTTACTGAAATTTCAGATCCTCCACTTTCTGTGTTAAGTGGCTAAAAGTTAGTGTTACATATAGTAATATTTTATACCCATGAAGCACATTTATCAGGCAATTGTTTCAAAACTTTTTTTCCTTTCCCTAAAAATCGTGTATCCAGTTTATATTGTTACAGAAAAGAAGGCCTCTTAAAGCATACACATGAAACTGGATCATAATTGTGTTTGTGTGGCCTGAGTTACCAACAGAGAACTATCGATTCTACCAAGTCGTCTATCATCTTCAAGCAGTATCAGTGTCCCCTGTGGATTTCTTGTACTCAGGCTTGAGCTCATGCGTTCCCTGGTTTGGTCCTCGTTTATTATACACACACAGATCGTTCAATATCTCCTTCAGGAATTGCTGCATAGAGAAACATAAATAATAACCACACGAGCAGTCAGAGAACAATAGAGGAAACATAAATAATAATATGCATCACACTTCAGGAAAGGGACAAGGAAATACCTCTGGCTGGTCAGTTTCTTGCACGAGTGCCTTTAGGGCCCAATTGGGTTGCCTTTCAAAAAGCTTGAATATAACGTTTTCCATCTCCGTGCGATCCCTACGAGTTCTTTTGGCATCAGATGGTTTCGCTGGTGCTTGCTTCTTCTTTTCCTGGCAAGCAAAAAGTCAAATAAGTCACGAGATGTTATAATTGGTAGTGCAAGTCAAAGAGACTGGCGACATGACTGAGATCAACAGTGCGATGGAAGACAACAGGAAAATGGAAAATGTTTCTCATTAAAGACAACAGCAAAATGGATAACTTCAAGTGTTGGTGTGGAAGGCTAAACTACCTTTGAACTAGAAGATATGAGACCAACAATGCCAGGCATTGGCCTCATGCTCATTCCATGGTCATTGTCAAGTACCTACAAGTAATCAGAAAAATGTCATATTAGTAAACCACAGCTCCAAAAATGTCATAATATGGTGATATAATACAACCATCATAGCACTCCACCTGCACTTGTCTAGATTTAACCATGTACTTTTGTGTTCTTTCACGGCATAACTTTCCATAGTTCGCCAAATTATCGCTGTGAGGTTCCATGTCAAATTTATGCTCGACTTTTCCTTCACATGAAAGTTTCCCTGCAACAAATAGGACACTATTATATTAGAACAAAAAAACTTTCAAAAAAAAGTGCTGGAAAGTGGTAACATCCGTAACTGGTTACAATCCAGTTACAATCAGTAAATTACATGCGAACAGTTAATAGTAACACTCACTGACGCCAGCTGGTTATTCAAAAAAGAATACTCCCTCTGGTTGTTTATATATGCTGCAGCTCAATTTGGAATGATCACAGAAACATGATGTTTGGGCATTTGGCCCATCCATATTTGTTCCCACAAACTTGTATGCCAGCTCAGATTTCTCGCGTTTACATGGTTCTCCATATGAGGAAAGACAAACAAGCACCTCAAACTTTCTCCCATCCCACACAAAAAAAAACTGACAGATTTCTCAAACGTCCATAGACAATACATGCCTGCAAACCAGCTGGTTCACAAAATCTTAAGTGATTTCATCGCCTTGCACAAAATTAAAGTGGGGTAGGGAACACCGGGTCTTAGACTCAGACAGAAATTACTCCATGGGGGAAAGAGGGAAATAGGCATCTGCCTATTGTAAGATTTTAATGAGGGCAGAGGAGCATGCAGATCTCAGGACGCCAGAGGTCAACAACCATCAACAGCATGAAGTGCTTAGGAAAGGTGGATTCATCGCCACATACAAGGACAAGCGACTGTAGAATCATAGGTTAGAAAGTGTCGGAGCCTTGGAGGCAACCAAAGCCCTAATTTGAAGGATTGTGCCTACGGACCATGGCAGTGGTGATTTGTGAATGAGGGTGATCGGAATCGACAGATCATGTTGTTGGAGTTGGCCACAGAAGCAGGACCCGTTTGGTTGAGCTGTGCTGTGGGGAAAGGTTGTTGTGGCCTGTAAAAAGGCTGTTGTGATGTGGTATCTGTAAGAAAACTGAAAGTTGTTTGGGTCAAATAAGTATAAAATATACCTCTTATTTTTATCTCTTTTCAAACAACTATGAAAGAGCTCATTATTCCACCTAAGTCGAAAAGCAGAAAGTCAAAAGCTAAAATAAGGGTCTAAAGTGCTTTAAAAATGTACAAAAAATTCTATGCACGCCACTACAATTTTGTTCAGATCCTTATTTGCCATCGCAAATGTCTTAATCCCTTCTATGTTACTCGGATACAATTTCTTACCCTTCCATGCCATCACCAGCGGAATAGAGGGTAAGAAAAACACAGATCATAATCCCTTTTATGCCACTAGAGATGGTATGGAAGAGTAAGAAATTGCATCCGAGTGGCATAGAAGAAATTGGGACATTTGTGATGGCAAATAAGATATTGGGCAAAATTGCAGTGACATACAGGGAAATGCCACAAAAATGTAATACAAGAAAACAACAAAATCTGAAAAAGCAGCCTCTTTGGTTTGGCTTTTGGCTTTGGGGGAAGCAAAAGCAGCACCAAAAGCCCAAACAAACAAAGCCACAGTGTGTGAAGGGAAGAAGCCGATGGATCATGGCTGTAGACCATGGCGCTGATGCTAGGTAACACATGGATGGAGGTGGGGCCACACTAGACTCATAACCATCTGGGAGATTAGCTTCGTGAATGGATAGCAGAGCAAAAAAGTAAAAACACTGTCCTTAATTTCTTCTACTAGGCTGTCAGAAAATAACATGTCTTAGCAACCAAAGCAATCATAATATAATAATTAAATCAGTCTGCAAACCAATGGCTCAGATAAGTTTGAAGGAAAACTTAAGATATAGCCTTAGTTTTCAAAATTTTCTTTCCAAATAACTTTTTGATGAGATAAGTCAACATGCACTGATTATGTGGAAGTTTCTTAGCATTAGCATAAATTTCCCTCTATGTATTAACATAATATAGGAACTGAACCTACTGTAAATCAAATGGTCTAGAATTCTAGAAATAATGGTAAACAAATAACCATCAAAGCACGTATATTTATGTCAGACATGTAACTGCACATATGTCTAACTGCATGAATTTATTTCAGATGACTTAATCACTATAATGTAAAATATAATATAGAAACGGGGAGATTTTATGGAGTGTTCGGTTTGGGGAATCAACACATTCTAGTTCGGGCAATGCATCATTAGTCCATTCATCAAATTTAGTGGAATGAACATATTCCTCATACTAATACTAATTATTAGCTTGTAAGGAATGAGGTGGAGACAGATTAATTCATTCTATTCCACAAACCAAACAAAAACTGATGATGGACTATTTTACTCCACAAACCAAACACCCCTTTAACAAGTTTCTATCCCACAAGAATATAGCCAGAAATGTATATGCTACAACATATGAGGATTAATATTCTAATTGTACCAAACAAAACCATTGTGCTAAATAAATGGTACCATTAGAACTAAGCATCAATGGATATCTGCCATGCAAGAACAAAGGCAAGCCATGTCTCTGGGCAGTAAAATTGATTCCAAGCATAGATAGAGATGCTTCATTTAAGCAGTGTAGAGCTGTGAATCTGGATCCTACCTTGGTTAGATTCGGAGAAAACACACATAGGAACGAAATCTTTGAACATATTCAAAGAGTAGCTCTTAGGTGTATTCCCGGTGTTAGTTTCAGCCAATTCCATCTTGAACTGTCATTGCAATAGCATGATGTAAGAATGCTAGGTGCCAAAACATATACATGAAACAAACAGACAGTGAGCAGCATTAATACCAAGGAATTCGATTATGTCATCTGCTCTTAAAATTAGTCACCTAACAATTTGCAATCACACTTTCAACAAGATCGATGTGTGACATGTAGCATATCTAGACCACAACAACTATGCAATCAACTGGAATATGAACACTTGTAATGCCCAAAATTGGTATAAGAGAAAGATAATAGGATAACTGGTGACTGGTGGGCCCCTTCCCTCACTGGCTGACTGGTGGGCCCCTGGGTCGGACGCGTTCCTCTCACTCGCGTGCGGACAGTCCAGCTTACCAGTGATGCGCGGTCACGCGGGCCCCTCTGGTCGGCGTCACGGTTACATGCCACGTCCGCCTTAGTCACTTACTCGTGGGCCAGGGAGGCCAGAACCATCCTCCACCTCGCGTGGCGACGACAGAAACAACCACCGCGAATTCCACGGAGGTCGGCGCAACAAACGCGCGGACTTCGCCCCCCACCTTCGACTATTTAAGGCCGGGTCGCGGACCACCGCATTGAACCCTGAACCACGCGCTTGAACCTCACCGGCAAAAGAGGAGTTTAGTGTGAAGCAAATTGAAGCTTGCCGCCGTCGTTGACCTTCTCGGGTGTGGGTCAATTCTGGCCTTGGCAACTGGTCGAAAACCACTGCGAGAGCTGGTGGAGCTTGCATGTGGGCAGGGGCGGGCGCATAACCTCTTCGGAGCTTGTGAATCGCTCGCGGAGCTGTAACCTCACCGCAGTTCCGCCTTCACCGTGGCCCGGGGATTCCGCGCCGCCAGGCTTGGTAAGAATTGCCTCCACAGTTTCGCCTTTGTCTCTATTGCACATAGCACCATATGGGGTTGTAGTTGGGGCTCTGGGGCGTCTATCTAGTCTCCGGTCATGTGCGTCGCCGCGGGATGGACGTGCTCCTCCGCGGAAGGCCGTCGGGAGGAAGGAGAAGTCGCATGGTCCGTTGGATCTTATTCAATGGCTAGGATTAGAAGGTATTTACCCTTTCGGTTTATTTGAATCTGTGCCATTGATCGTCGATCCGGCGGTGCTGGTATAGCTCACGCTTCGTGTCGTTGATCGTCGATCCAACGGGTACAATTGCGTACCGGTTCGAAGTTATAAAGATCTAATCACGACCGCGGAACTCAGATCCAACGGCCAATACACATCCGTACCCCTTCGGCCAATGTATCTTGCAAAAGAGCCCCCGTAGAATCCCATAACTAACCCGTCGTCCACCTCGGGTCAGGGCTGAGTCTGGTAGATTTTGCGAATTAAACCTCGAGCTTTCTGGTTATTATGCGCACAGTCCAGGAATTAGAGAAAATAGGAAAAAGGATTATAGGAATTTATTTTTAGTACAAAAATCAATCCAGAACCTTGTATAAATCATATTTAACCCATTTTAGCTCCAAATTGATTCATTCCAGTTGCATTAATTTTGTTTTGATATTGTTTATCGTCTAGTACCTTTGTTTAGCCATGAAACTTGAATTAAAATTATTCACTTGAATTACTCTATTCTAGGTACCAAATAACTTCGGAAAATCATAACTAATTCATTTTAACTCTGTTTCAATCCATTCAAGTTGCGCTAGCTTCATATGAATATTTATTATGCAGTAACAGTATTAATTATACCATATTGCACAATTTTATAGTTAGATATTTGTTTAACCTATGTTAGTAGATTTACCCTTTTAATCAAAGTTAATCTGTATATAATTATAAGATGACTAAAACATGATTTCTAATTAAGTCATAACTTAAAATTAAGGTTGAAATTAGTTATTGGGATATCTTTCTCACATGGTTCATAGTAATCAACATAAAACCTAGTTTTCCTATTTAATCACATAAACCTTCGGAAAATCGTAACTCGATAACTGTAACTCCGAATTTAGTGATTCTCGTTCCTACGATCTCGTTACGACGCGTAGATTATTATTACACGGTTTGTTCTTATGTTTGATGTGATGTTAATTTTGCCTATACGCTGTTTGTTTGTATTGCTACGACTAGCGCGAGGTCACGAGTCACTTGAAGAGCAAGTTGGTACCTGGAATCTCAAGTCTCAGGCAAGTTGTGCCCTTGATCACTTTTATTACCCAACAATGTTCTTTATAATCATTTATTCCTGCTTAAGTTTAATGTTGATAGGACCCAATAGGTCACCCTAGTTTGGTTATCCTTTTACCTTGTTCACCCCTGAATCATTTGGGTAGTTTTGCTATTGCTCTATATAGTTTTGGGATTAATATTACATTATGTCCATGTTCTAATTATTCTGTTATTTTATTTATGTTCATGTCAAAATCATTATTTTTAATTGGAATATGGAGCTTAACTTGAAAAACATGTACCACCACAAGGGTGAAATGGGACGTCCTTGACTGACTAATTAAGAAAGCTAGTTGAAGACTACCTTACCCGAAAGGGGCAAGGGCAGTAGGGGAGTACGCGTGTGGGGAGGTTTTCGGGTTGATTTTGCTGCGATGGCGGTCAGACGAGGAATTCATGCATTGCTCTTCCTAGAAACTGTAGCGGGTTTTCGAAAGCTAGTGGAACTTTGTAAAGGCCTCGTAGTGTTACCTTGCCTCGCTTCCTTGGTAGAGGTGTATGGGGCCCGTACAACCCTGTGGCAGATGGGTAACATGACTTGTGGGTAAAGGGTATCACCTCTACAGAGTGTAAAATTGATATACTAGTCGAGCTCACGGTCATGAGCAGCTTAGGACTCTCGTATGATTAATTTTTGAATTAAATTCAATTTGTTATATGCATTGCATCGCGGGTGTTGTTATCAATTTGATCTACTACTTATTTGGGTTGGTATCTACTTATACTTAGAAATTACTAATAAAATTTTGACCAACTTTAAAGGCAATGCTCAGCTTCAACCATCCTCTTTGGTAAGCCTTACATTTCATGAGCTTTCATCTTTGGCGAGTTCATGCACATTATTCTCTACAGTTTGTTGAGCGATGGACATATGTGAACTCACTGTTGCTGTCTCACACCCCCACAGGTCAAGAACAAGTACCACAGGATGAGACGTATGGAGGATGCTGCGATGTGTTCGTGAGAGGTCTAGGCCATCGTCTCCCAGTCAACTTTGGGTTACTGGATCGTTGTCTTCATATGATGTAATTATTTATTTATTTTGTACAGAATCCCTAATATATAGTAAAGATGTGACATTCGTTTCTGTACCATGATTCATCATATATGTGAGACTTAGTCCCAGCACACCTGGTGATTATGTTCGCGTTCGGTTCTTGGTACCCCGAAACCCGGGTGTGACAACACTTGCTTTTGATGAATACAAATTTAGTTTATCCCCGATAACAGTGAATAATTCCTCTTGTTCTTCCTACGGTCCAGTGAGTCTACCAATCTGTTTCGTGCGAAATATACAGTCAATCCAGTATAGTCAAAACCAGTCCTGCATCTAGAAACAAAATTTAGGGCTCCCACCCCCATCCATATGCATATTTCTCACCAACCCTTGAAGTAATTCAAACAGGACAACAGGTACACAATTTTTTCGAGCATACGCCTTCAGTGTGGTAGCCAATTAAGCAAAGACAGGAATTTCAAAAATTCCCCACCAGTTCGCTCCTGGAGATTCTAGAATTTATAGCTGAATCACGGGGAAGGGACCAGCAGGGTGGAGAGGATTGTGGGTACTTGCCTGGAGCGTAGGCTCTTCCGGGCGTTCTTCTTGGCGCAACAGGTCAAGGGAAAGGACGACCTTGGCAACGACGGGGTTGGCGTTGGCAGCATCGGAGGAAGAGGCGGAGGCGGCCTGCCAGGCGCGGGAAACGACCGGGGGGCACTTCATGAGCCACACGGAGCGGTCGGCCCGAGCCGTCTCCAGGTACTCGGCTTCCTCATCCATCGTTCTTGCTGCCGCGGCGCGACTCATCCGCAAGGCTCTCGTGCTACTCCGGCTCGGACTTGAGAACGGCGTCGCTAGGGCTCCGCGAGCGACGGTCGATCTGACGCTGCGGAGGGACCGAGGGAGCGAAGACGAGGCAGGAGGCACGTGCGACGCGGATGCGTGAGTACGGGACGGTTCCGCGCCGAGGGCAGGCCGAGAAAGGCTTCCAATTGCAACCAGGGAGAGTTTGGTAACCTTAATTTCTTAAGGAATTTTTATTTTTTATAGAAAAATAAACTAATTTTTCTTAAGAAAATAGAAATCTTTTAGAAAATTAGAGATTCTAAATTAGCCCTTACGTTGTCAAAGCTCCCCTATTTCATCCACCATCTTTCCTCTTATTTTAAACTTTAATCTACAAATAGTGGTGTCTACACAAATATCTTATTTTCTATGATCCACTATAGACCTCAAGATAAAATCAGTCGCAAATGGTATCGTATATACGAAAATGATTGTCAATCTGTCGGTTATAATTAATCTATTTATTGACGAGTACAATACGATAGTGATAAAACTTTGAAATTCATATTTTAAAAACAGTAATTTACGGAAACAATATTATCTTTACGAAATGATACGGTTACGAGGCCACGGTTACTGTTTTATGGAATTTTTTTGTTACATTTTTTAGTTATACTTCTAATGGTGTCGGATCTAAATTTCAGAGTTAAATGTATATACTTGTTTAAATGAGAGTGACGGCCATGCCATAGTAGATGCCTGTTGGTGACTTGTTCTCAAATACTAAGAGTCAAGAACAAGGCAACATAAAAAATATTAAATGTTAAAGTCCTTCGTCCTTCAAGACATTATATCCCTTCGGATATAATGAATTTCAGACGAAGATTATGAGGGAAAAGACCTTCGTAAGTCCAACATATGATAAAGGAGAATACATACATGGAATACGAACAATAACACAAATATTATCACCAATTTATTTCTATTTTGTATTATCAGAGTCATAATAACAAATTATAAATGTACCTTTGAGTTGTTCGAAAAGTAAAGATACAGGCGTGATGCGAAAAGCAGATGCCAGATCAGCGTGAACAGTACGGGAATACTGTTCATCTATTTATAAGCACAGGGCGCAGCCCGTGGAGAATTACATTAATGCCCTTTACATTTATCAATAATTCTATAGTGATTCTTCGAGGTCCAATTTGTCTTTTCACCATATAAGTCGGTTCCCCTTTTCTGCTGTCATGCCGAAGCTTTTTCTGTGCATAGCTTCGTGATCATCTTATCCTTCGTTATGATCGCCTTTCGTCCTATTCAAACTTCGTCTTGACCATATTCCTGTATACTCGTGGCCCAATTCCGAAGATACCTGTTCACATATTTCACTTGGAAAACATTGTCAAATCATATTTTTGAGGACCTTCGGAAGCCGAAGGCCCCCAACAGTATCCCCTCGCAATATCAATTTACTGGAATGATAAATTCATATTGCGATATGGACGAAGGCTTTAAGCCGAAGGTCCGAAAAAAACACCTTCCCTTTGCTAGAATAGCAACAGTCTTTGACAAGCGGGACCCTCCAGTTTTCAACGCACTAGGTGTATAAATAAGAGCTCACTGCCAGGTTATTTGGCACGCTCCCTAGCCAGCTGCTTTTACTCACCCAAATTTTAGCCTGCGCGCAACAGCACTTGCTTGGTTTTAAATTTTTAAGCTTCGGTTTCGAGTGCGCTTTGCCAGCATTTGCGAAGATGTCTGAAGATAAGAAAGCTGTTGGTGCTTCAAAGCTAAGCCTTTCTGAGGAGATGCATCTGGGTTTTCTTGAATCAATGTCAAAGACTAATACAGAGAAGATTACCAGGGAGATTTTGGAGGGTTTATCTGAAGATACTGGCGACAGTGAAAGTTACGATGTGGATAGTGGTGGTGAAGATTCTGAAGATCGACCCTGGCGACCAAGCCATGCAGTTTTTGGTAAATCCAGTATTAAGGAAAATCATCTTGTCAATATGAGAGGCAGATATTTTCGGGACTTGTCTGTTGTGAGGGCTGACGAAGGAGACAAGACTTGTCCGACTCCCGAGGAAAATGAGGTCGTGATATTCCGAAGCTTTTTAAAAGCTGGATTACGATTTCCCTTGAGCAGCTTTGTCGTGGAAGTACTGAAGATATTTGAAATCTACCTTCACCAACTTACCCCCGAAGCAATCATAAGGATGAACATCTTTGTGTGGGCCGTGAGGAGCCAAGGTTTGGAACCTAACACAAAAAGCTTCTATAACGTACATGAGCTATTGTATGAGACAAAACCCTGGGGCAAAGAGCAGTATTGTCAGGGACCATAATTAGGGGTACCCTCAAGACCCCTAAATCTCAGCTGGTAACCCCCATCAGCACAAAGCTGCAAAGGTCTGATGGGTGCGATTAAGTCAAGGATCGGTCCATTCAAGGGACATGATCGTGCCTCGCCCGAGCCTAGCCTCGGGCAAGGGAAGCCGACCCCGGAGAACCTACGTCTCGCCCGAGGACCCCCCCCCTCCAGCAACGGGCACACTATCGGCTTGCCCGAGGCCCAGTCTTCACCAAGAAGCAACCTTGGCCACATCGCCACGACGACCGACCAAATCGCAGGGACGTTTAATGCAAAGGTGGCCTGGCACCTTTATCCTGACGCACGCCCTCCAGTCGATAGAGCCGAAGCGACCGCAGTCACTTCGCCGCTCTACTGACCGGTCTGACAAAAGGACAGCGCCGCCTGTGCCGCTCCGACTGCTGAGCCACCCGACAGAGTGAGGCTGACAGCAGCCAAGGCCGACCTCGGGCGTCATAGGAAACTCAGCCTCGCCCGACCCCAGGGCCCGGACTCGGGCTCAGCCCCGGAAGACGGCGAACTCCGCTCCGCCTGACCCAGGGCTCGGACTCGGGCTCAGCCCCAGAAGACGGCGAACTCCGCTCCGCCCGACCCCAGGGCTCGGACTCGGGCTCAGCCCCGGAAGACGGCGAACTCCGCTCCGCCCGACCTAGGGCTCGGACTCGGGCTCAGCCCCGGAAGATGGCGAACTCCGCTCCGCCTGACCCAGGGCTCGGACTCGGGCTCAGCCCTAGAAGACGGCGAACTCCGCTCCGCCCGACCCCAGGGCTCGGACTCGGGCTCAGCCCCGGAAGACGGCGAACTCCGCTCCGCCCGACCCAGGGCTCGGACTTGGGCTCAGCCCCAGAAGACGGCGAACTCCGCTTCGCCCGACCCAGGGCTCGGACTCGGGCTCAGCCCCAGGAGACGACGGACTCCGCCTCGCCCGACCCCAGGGCTCGGACTCAGCCCTGGCCTCAGCCGACGGTCTCCGCCTCGCCCGACCCAGGGGCTCGGACTCGACCACGACCACGGAAGACAGACTTGACCTCGACCTCGGAGGAGCCTCCACATCGCCCAACCTAGGGCGTGGGCCGACCACGTCGACAGGAGGCGCCATCATTACCCTACCCCGAGCTGACTCAGGCTACGGGGAACAAGACCGACGTCCCATCTGGCTCGCTCTGCCAGATAGGCAATGATGGCGTCCCGCACGCTCTGTGACGACGACGGCTCTCGGCCCCCTTACGGAAGCAAGAGGACGTCAGCAAGGACTCGACAGCTCCGACAGCTGTCCTTCCGCCAGGCTCCAGCGCTCCTCCGACGGCCACGACTTCACACGAACTGGGTGCCAAAACCTCTCCGGCTGCCACGATGGCATGTACTTAGGGCGCTAGCTCACCACCGCTAGACACGTTAGCACTCTGCTACACCCCTCCCATTGTACACCTGGATCCTCTTCTTACGCCTATAAAAGGAAGGACCAGGGCCCTCTTACAGAGGGTTGGCCCGCGCGGAGAAGGACGGGACGGCGCTCGTGCAAGGCCGCTCGCTCCCACTCCCGCGTGGACGCTTGTATCCCCCTACTGCAAGCGCACCCGACTCAGGCGCAGGGCTAACACGAAGCCCGCGGGATCCACTCTCTCACACCTGCCTCCCTCCGGTTGCTTCCTTTCCCCCCTTCGCGTTCCGCCTCGCGTCGACCCATCTGGGCTGGGGCACGCGGCGACAATTCACTCGTCGGTCCAGGGACCCCCCGGGTTTCGAAACACCGATAGTTGGCGCGCCAGGTAGGGGCCTGCTGCGTGTTGACGAACAGCTTCCCGTCAAGCTCCAGATGGGCAGTCTCCAGCAACCTTTCCAGCCCGGGACGGTGCTCCGTTTCGGGAATCTTGAGTTCATGTCCCTCGACGGCAGCTACGACATGATACTCCTTCCCCCGCCGCGCGACAGCGACAATGGCGGTCGACAACCCGCTCGCCGGCGGGGAAATCGACGACGCCTTCCCCACGTGGTGGAAGGACGACATTCGGGCTTGTCCCGTCCTCTCCCCCACCGACGGAGGAGGAGGCGGGGCATCCAAGGCCAAGCGGGAAGTGGCACCTCGTTGGCTGTCGAGCGAGTCGACGGCGCCGGCGCCCCAACGGAGGGTGCGCCGGGCATCGATCTCGCGTCTGAGACGAAGACGAGCGTCGCCTCCCCGCAACACGCCAATCTCAAGCAAACGCACGACGCCAGCACGCTCGCGAAGGACTTGCTGGGCGTCACCCTCGTACCTGAGACAACGGTGCAGTCAGTCCCAGACGCGACCTCGTCACCGACCGTCGACCGAAAGGTACCGACCGATTCCCATCTCGTGTCTTTTGGATTCGGCCTCGACCCACCAAGCGACTCCGCTTCGGTGAGCACTCTCATAGAGGCGAGTCCAAACCCTCTGGGGTATCGTGTGCGGTCACCCTGGGACCGATTGACAACCGACTCGACCTACGAGCCCTCGGGGCCCGAGGAAGATGGCGAGCCCGACCTCTGTTAGGATTTCTCCGGACTTGGTAACCCCAGTGCCGTGCGGGAATTTATGACCGCATGTGACTACTGCCTTTCTGATTGTTCCGACGGCAGTCGCGGCCTCGACAATGAGGACCGCGACCCAAGTCGTGAATGTTTCCACGTCGATCTAGGGGGTCCTGGCGAAGGCAACCATCTTGGTATGCCGGAAAACGGTGATCCCCCTAGGCCCGTGCCTCGCGTTGACATCCTTCGGGAGCTAGTTGTGGTCCCCGTCCCGGTGGGGGGTCCTGACCCACAGCTCGAGCAAATCCGCGAGAGGCAGGCCAGGCTCGACGAGGGAGCAGGAACGCTTGTGCCGATCCGCCGGGACATCGGGCAGGAATGGGCGATCCAACCCCCGGCCGGAGAAGCGCGTCATCTCCCCCAGGACATCCAGCACCGCATCGCCGATGACGTCGGGGTGAGGCCGCCGCCGGACTCCAGCGGAGTCGGCCAGAACCTGGCTGCAGCGGCATTACTCCTCCGCGCGATGCCGGAGCCATCAACCACCGAGGGGCGGCGTATCCAGGGAGTGCTCAAGAATCTCCTGGAGGACGCCGCGGTCCGACGGGCCGAAAGCTCTACCTCCCGAAGGCAGGGGTTCCCCTTGGAACATCGCGTCGTGACTTCCCGATTCATGCGGGAAGCCTCGGTCCACTCCGGGCGCACGCGCAACACAACGCCTGCGACCCAGGTCGCCTCGGCAACGAGCGCCACTATCACAGCTGTCGGGCCCACCTCGACGACAGGGCGCGCCGAGGCTACCACCCCAGGCGTGGGGGACGCTACGACAGCGGGGAGGATCGGAGTCCTTCGCCCGAACCACCCGGTCCGCAGGCTTTCAGCCGCGCCATACGACAGGCACCGTTCCCGACCCGGTTCCGAACCCCGACTACTATCACAAAGTACTCGGGGGAGACGAGACCGGAACTGTGGCTCGCGGACTATCGGCTGGCCTGCCAACTGGGTGGAACGGACGATGACAACCTCATCATCCGCAACCTCCCCCTGTTCCTCTCCGACACCGCTCGAGCCTGGCTGGAGCACCTGCCCCCGGGGCAGATCTCCAACTGGGATGACCTGGTCCAAGCCTTCGCCGGCAACTTCCAAGGCACGTACGTGTGCCCTGGGAACTCCTGGGATCTCCGAAGCTACCGCCAGCAGCCGGGAGAGTCTCTCCGGGACTACATCCGGCGATTCTCGAAGCAGCGCACAGAGCTGCCTAACGTCACCGATTCAGATGTCATCGGCGCGTTCCTCACCGGCACCACCTGCCGCGACCTGGTGAGCAAGCTGGGTCGCAAGACCCCCACCAGGGCGAGCGAGCTGATGGACATCGCCACCAAGTTCGCCTCTGGTCAGGAGGCGGTTGAGGCCATTTTCCGAAAGGACAAGCAGCCCCAGGGCCGCCCACCGGAAGATGCTCCCGAGGCGTCAACTCAGCGCGGCGCCAAGAAGAAGGGCAAGAAGAAGTCACAAGCAAAACGCGACGCCGCCGACGCGGACCTTGTCGCCGCCGCCGAGCACAAGAACCCTCAGAAACCTCCCGGAGGTGCCAACCTCTTCGACAAGATGCTCAAGGAGCCGTGCTCCTATCATCAGGGGCCCATCAAGCACACCCTTGAGGAGTGTGCCATGCTTCGATGACACTTCCACAAGATCGGGCCACCCGCGGAGGGTGGCAAGGCCCTCGACGACGCAAAGGAGGAAGATCACAAGGCAGGAGGGTTCCCCGAGATCCGCGACTGCTTCATGATCTACGGTGGGCAAGTGGTGAACGCCTCGGCTCGGCACCGCAAGCAAGAGCGTCGGGAGGTCTGCTCGGTAAAGGTGGCGGCGCCAGTCTACCTAGACTGGTCCGACAAGCCCATCACCTTCGACCAATCTGACCATCCAGACTACGTGCCGAGCCCAGGGAGATACCCACTCGTTGTCGACCCCATCATCGGCAACGTCAGGCTCACCAAGGTCCTCATGGATGGAGGCAGCAGCCTCAACATCATCTACGCCGAGACCCTCGGGCTCCTGCGGATTGATCTGTCCTCGGTCCGGACGGGCGCTGCGCCTTTCCACGGGATTGTCCCCGGGAAGCGCATTCAACCCCTCGGACAACTCGATCTACCCGTCTACTTCGGGACGCCCTCCAACTTTCGGAAGGAGACCCTCGCGTTCGAAGTGGTCGGGTTTCGAGGAACCTACCACGCAGTGCTGGGGAGGCCATGCTACGCCAAGTTCATGGCCGTCCTCAACTACACCTACCTCAAGCTCAAGATGCCGGGCCCCAATGGGGTCATCACCGTCGGGCCCACGTACCGACACGCATACGAATGCGATGTGGAGTGCGTGGAGTACGCCGAGGCCCTCGCCGAATCCGAGGCCCTCATCGCTGACCTGGAGAGCCTCTCTAGGGAGGCGCCCGACGTGAAGCGCCACGCCGGCAACTTCGAACCAGCTGAGACGGTCAAGTCCGTCCCTCTCGACCCCTGCAATGACGCCTCCAAGCAGATTCGGATCGGTTCCGAGCTCGACCCCAAATAGGAGGCAGTGCTCGTCGACTTTCTCCGCGCAAACGCCGACGTTTTCGCGTGGAGTCCCTCGGACATGCCCGACATACCGAGGGAAGTCGTCGAGCACTCTCTGGATATTCAAGCTGGGGCCCGGCCCGTGAAGCAACCTCTGTGCCGATTCGACGAAGAAAAGCGCAGGGCCATAGGCGAGGAGATCCACAAGCTACTGGCGGCAGGGTTCATCAAAGAGGTATTCCATCCCGAATGGCTTGCCAACCCTGTGCTTGTGAGAAAGAAAGGGGGGAAATGGCGGATGTGTGTAGACTACACTGGTCTAAACAAAGCATGTCCGAAGGTTCCCTACCCTCTGCCTCGCATCGATCAGATCGTGGATTCCACTGCTGGGTGCGAAACCCTGTCTTTCCTCGATGCCTACTCAGGGTATCACCAGATCAGGATGAAAGAGTCCGACCAGCTCGCGACTTCATTCATCACACCCTTCGGCATGTACTGCTATGTTACAATGTCGTTTGGTTTGAGGAATGCGGGGGCAACGTACCAGCGATGCATGAACCATGTGTTTGGCGAACACATCGGCCGAACGGTCGAGGCCTATGTCGATGACATCGTAGTCAAGACGAGGAAGGCCTTCGACCTCCTTTCCGACCTTGAAGCGACATTCCGATGTCTCAAGGCGAAAGGCGTGAAGCTTAATCCCGAAAAGTGTGTCTTCAGGGTCCCCCGAGGCATGCTCTTGGGGTTCATCGTCTCCGAGCGGGGCATCGAAGCCAACCCGGAGAAGATTGCAGCCATCACCAGCATGGGGGCAATCAAGGACTTGAAAGGCGTACAAAGGGTCATAGGATGTCTCGCGGCTCTGAGCCGCTTCATCTCGCGCCTCGGCGAAAGAGGTCTGCCTCTGTACCGCCTCTTAAGGAAGGCCGAGTGCTTCGCTTGGATCCCCGAGGCCGGGGAAGCCCTCGGGAACCTGAAGGCGCTCCTCACGAACGCGCCCATCTTGGTGCCCCCCGCTGCCGGAGAAGTCCTCTTGATCTACGTCGCCGCAACCACCCAGGTGGTTAGCGCCGCGATTGTGGTTGAGAGACGAGAAGAAGGGCATGCATTGCCCGTCCAGAGGCCAGTCTACTTCATCAGTGAGGTACTGTCCGAGACCAAGATCCGCTACCCACAAATCCAGAAGCTATTGTACGCGGTGATCCTGACACAGCGGAAGTTGCGACACTACTTCGAGTCTCATCCTGTGACTGTGGTGTCATCCTTCCCCCTGGGAGAGATCATCCAGTCTCGAGAGGCCTCGGGTAGAATTGCGAAGTGGGCGGTGGAGATCATGGGCGAGACGATCTCGTTCGCCCCTCGGAAGGCCATCAAGTCCCAGGTCTTGGCGGACTTCGTGGCTGAATGGGCCGACACCCAGCTCCCAACGGCTCTGATCCAACCGGAGCTCTGGACCATGTTTTTCGACGGGTCGCTGATGAAGACAGGGGCTGGCGCAGGCCTCCTTTTCGTCTCGCCCCTCGGAAAGCACCTACGCTACGTGCTACGCCTCCACTTCCCGGCGTCCAACAACGTGGCTGAGTACGAGGCTCTGGTAAACGGGTTGCGAATCGCCATCGAGCTAGGGGTCCGACGCCTCGACGCTCACGGTGACTCACAGCTCGTCATTGACCAAGTCATGAAGAACTCCCACTGCCGCGACCCAAAGATGGAAGCCTACTGCGATGAGGTTCGGCGCCTGGAAGACAAGTTCTACGGGCTCGAGCTCAACCACATCGCCCGACGCTACAATGAGACTGCGGACGAGCTGGCTAAAATAGCCTTGGGACGAACAAAAGTTCCCCCGGACGTGTTCTCCCGAGACCTGCATCAACCCTCCGTCAAGACCGAGGACACACCCGAGCCTAAGGCACCTTCGGCTCTGCCCGAGACACCCTCGGCTCAGTCCGAGGCACCTTCGGCTCAGTCCAAGGTACCCTCGGCCCAGTCCGAGGTACCCTCGGCACGGTCCGAGGTACCCTCCGCTCAGCCCGAGGTACCCTCGGCCCCCGAGGGTGAGGCACTGCGCGTCGAGGGAGAATCGAGCGAGGTCACGCCTAATCAAAGCTGGCAGGCCCCGTACCTGCAATATCTCCACCGAGGGGAGCTGCCCCTCGACCAAGCCGAAGCCCGGCGGTTGGCACGGCGCGCCAAGTCTTTCGTCTTGCTAGGAGATGGGAAGGAGCTCTATCACCGCAGCCCCTCAGGCATCCTCCAGCGATGCATTTCCATCGCCGAAGGCCAGGAGCTCTTGCAAGAGATACACTCGGGGGCTTGCGACCATCACGCAGCATCTCGAACCCTCGTTGGAAACGCCTTCCGACAAGGATTCTACTGGCCGACGGGTGGCCGACGCTACTAGAATTGTCCGCATCTGCGAAGGGTGTCAGTTCTACGCGAGGCAGACCCACCTGCCCGCTCAGGCTCTGCAGACCATACCCATCACCTGGCCGTTTGCTGTGTGGGGTCTGGACCTCGTTGGCCCCTTGCAGAAGGCACCCGGGGGCTACACGCACCTGTTGGTCGCCATCGACAAATTCTCCAAGTGGATCGAGGTCCGACCCCTAAACAGCATCAGGTCCGAACAGGCGGTGGCGTTCTTCACCAACATCATCCATCGCTTTGGGGTCCCGAACTCCATCATCACCGACAACGGCACCCAGTTCACCGGCAGAAAGTTCCTGGACTTCTGCGAGGATCACCACATCCGGGTGGACTGGGCTGCCGTGGCTCACCCCATGACGAATGGGCAAGTGGAGCGGGCTAACGGCATGATCCTGCAAGGACTCAAGCCTCGGATCTACAACGACCTCAACAAGTTCGGCAAGTGGTGGATGAAGGAACTCCCCTCGGTGGTCTGGAGTCTGAGGACAACGCCGAGCCGAGCCACGGGCTTCACACTGTTCTTTCTAGTCTATGGGGTCGAGGCCATCTTGCCCACAGACTTGGAATACGGTTCCCCGAGGGCGAGGGCCTACACCGACCAAAGCAACCGAGCCAACCGAGAAGACTCACTGGACCAGCTGGAGGAGGCTCGGGACATGGCCTTACTACACTCGGCGCGGTACCAGCAGTCCCTGCGACGCTACCACGCCCGAGGGGTTCGGTCCCGAGACCTCCAGGTGGGCGACCTGGTGCTTCGGCTGCGACAAGACGCCCGAGGGTGGCACAAACTCACGCCTCTCTGGGAAGGGCCATTCGTCATCGCCAAGGTCCTGAAGCCCGGAACGTACAAGCTGGCCAACAGCCAAGGCGAGGTCTACAGCAACGCTTGGAACATCCAACAGCTACGTCGCTTCTACCCTTAAGATGCTTTCAAGTTGCTCGTATACCTCATTCACACACCAAGTCTGGTCGTCAAGGAAGGGTCAGCCTTGCCTCGGCAAAGCCCGACCCTCCCTCGGGGGCTAGAAGGGGGCAACCCCCTCTGCGTCAAAATTTTCCTCGAAAAAAGAAAAAAATATTTTCTGCCAGAATGCCTTTCGTGCTCTTCGACTACTTCAAAAGTGGATCCTGAAAACGACGGAGTACACATAAGCAGCCAAGGTTGACCAAGCCGAGGGACTCCTACGCCTCCGGGATACGGATACCTCACTCATCACCTTCTGCGATAAGTAACTCGCGTTCGGATAAGTGACTCCGCGGACCGAACAAGTCTTCATGCTCGAGAAGCTCCTCTGCCGAAATGATTTCTCGGGCCTTCTCGATTGTGTCGGTAACAGAACCCTATGGACGAGTAAGAGCGCGCGTAAGCGGCAAGGCTGACCGAGCCGAGGGATTCCTACGCCTCCGGGATACAGATACCTCACTCATCGCCTTCCATGAAAAGCAACTCTCGCCCGCACAAACAATTCTGTTACCGACATATGAGTCCGGATACTCGAAACAAGAGGAAAAGAAACGCAACTTTACAACACGACGACGGTGTGTTTAGGCCTCGGCGGCCGCAGAAAACATACACACACTACAAGACAACCTGATCCTGCAGGCTCGGACATCGACAGCCGAAGGGGGCAGCAGCACCCTCGGCATCAACTACACCTTCGGTGGGGTCTGACCTAGCCTCGGACGGCGACGCGGTCGGAGGGCCCCCACTCTGAAGGACGACATCAGCACCACACCCGGGCCATCGCCGCCAGGGTCTTCTTCGAGAATCTGGCCCGAGCAGGCGGCTCGGCCGGCCACCCCGAGGCCTCGGCCAGCTGACCCCCAAAGACATCAGCTCGGCTTGTGGCCTCGGCAGCTCAACTCCGGCGTCGGTTCCGCCAGTGGACGACCCAGCCAGGCTCTAGCCGACTACACCTCCTTTTCGAAGCCAACTCTGCCTCCGTCCATGCTGACACTGCTACCTCCGGCTTCGGCTCATCGAAGGGCGGCCGAGGGGTTCCTTTAACTAAGCAAGAGGGGCCTCGGACAGCAAGGCCGACCAAGCCGAGGGACTCCTACTCCTTCGGGATACGGATACCTCACTCGTCACCTTTGCACGAGGCAACTCACGCTCGGTGAAGCGGTTCAGATAATCGACAAGGCGAGTCTTAGTGCTCGAAATGAAGAAAAAACACGGCTCCGTGCCGAAAATACATACACGTTCAGGCCTCGACAGCCGCATTGAACGAAACACCGACACTCAAGGTGCCATTACAAACGGAACTCCGGTTCTACCTCCGTAGGTACGAACAACCCCACTCGCTGGGGGGGGCCTGCGGAGCAACAGAAGACCGACGAATGGCTCGTCGTCGCCCGCCCCGACAGCGGCAACGACGACGACTTCTGCTCCGGAGGGCCGAACAGCAGCAGCGATGACCTTAGGGTGGATGCTGCTGCCATGAGGCCCTCGCCCATGCCCCCAAATCGAGAGGCAAGGACGGGCAGAAGGCCGTAGAGTTGGAGGTCAGTCCATGGGTGGCGCCGGCAAGCTCGTCAGCGGCGGAACCTCTTCCAGCTGCCGTGGCGGAAGGCGGCACCGGGAGCGGCTCCGAAGCCGCTCGGCTCAGTGAGCCGGGCACGCGGCAGCTGCCCATGCCGCGAACGGCGGACGCCCTTCCCCTCGATCACTGAGGGAAGGAGTGGGCCGCCGCCCACACTGGGACCGACCCCAACTCGGCACACTCCCCTCCCCAGCACTGGTGATGAAAATCCTTGAGGCTGAGGGAGAGGCAGAGGCCACAGCCCGGCTTGCTTTCCCCCGCCATCAAACTGGAGGTCACCGTCTTGGGTGACCACCGGCGGAGGGGTGCAGCCGGGCTGCATGATGGAAATCCTTGAAGTCGAACGATGGCTAAAAGGTACCAACTTCCACAAAGTTGCGTTCCTCCGACGACAAGATGGAAGGATTCCGGGCATCCCCCGCCCGGGGGCTCGGAAGGTGGGAAGACACGATGCATGAGGGGAGTGCAAAGACATGGTTGCCCTCCAAAGGGGTCGCCCCCCTTTTAAAGGCGACTCTCCCCACTTGCGCCCTCAACCGTTGCGGGTCGAGTCTTCTCCAACACGCTCCAAGATTCTCCACCCACGGCGTGGGGGCTAGGTCCCGCACGTCATGCAAGCCGGTCCAGGGGAGAAGAAGCCAAACCGCCACACGCGCGCGGTGCATGCAACCACCCGGCGGTTACAAGCACTCCTCCACTTTCGCCCAGACCAGCGGGCGAAAGGGCGGACAGCCATGCAGGCGGCATGCAACCGTGCCAAGTGGGCGCGCCCCTTCGACTCCAACACGCCCAGCATGGAGGTCCAGGCCCACGCGTCATGCAACTGGCACGCCGGTTGCTACGTGTGAGCAACTGCACCGCTACTCGCGCCATTACCGCGCCTCCTCGACTGCGGAGTCAATACCGCGACTCGAGGCAACCCTGCAGTGCCAGCCAAGCGCGACGGTCAAATGCGGTCGAAAATGGGCCGACAGTAATGGCGGTGACAGGCGGGCAGGAGCAGCGGTCACGTCGTCAGCCAAGCTTACGTCCCATCCAGGGGCAGCGAGGGAGCCCTCCCTCACGGCGTGAGGACGGTGCGCCCGTGATCCGTTCCTCGAACGGCTCGCACACGCGCAGCGACCGCCTTGCGAACCGCTCGCCCCGTCGCATTAACTCCGCGGCAGGACAGGCAGCGCCTCAGGCGGGAGAAGCAAGCGACGCTTCGCCTTCGCCATAATGACCGCGTCGAAAAAGGTACGCCACGTCATTCGACTTCGCATCCTTTTCCTCTTTATCTCTCTTACAACAGGGACCAGGAAAGGGGGATACCCCAAAAAGGACCCTTCTCCGTGAAGGAAACAGGCTCCAAGCCTCCCTACTGATCAGAGGTTCGAAGGCCGGCCCCTCGGAGGGGTTCAACGGCCGCCTCAGATCGATTGGGTTCTGCGCCCACTACTGGTCAGAGGTTCGATGGCCGGCCCCTCGAAGGGTTCAACGACCGCCTCAGGCCACTCGGGCTCCGCGCCCATTACTGATCAGGGGTTTGTAGGCTGGCCCTCGAAGGGTTCACAGTCGCCTCAGACATAGAGCGAGGGATGACCCTGGGTACGTTCGATACATAACCAAGGCTCGGGCTGTGCTCCCGAGGTACCCTAGGACATTTCTGAGACCAGCGGGAGCGATCTTGTAACGGAATCCCATCAGAGGGAGGCATCGAGCCCTCGGACCCCGTCGACAGGGGACCGGGTCCGGCAGATCACCCGCAGGTACTTTTGGGCGCGCCTCTAGGCCTCTAGCCGACCCCTAACAAATGGGCACGGACGTCCGCTCGGATTACCCGCCGGCAGCTCACCGGAAACACCATGTTCGGCGCCCTCCGAGGACAACATGGCGCTTTCCCCCCCCTCCTTGCGGAAAGGCGACGCAGGGGCGTATGTAAAAAAGACGAGTCTGTCCTTGACTGTCCTCTCGCCCTGTGCAGAGGCTCGGGGGCTGCTCTCACAAACCCGGCTCCAGCCAAACCATTGAGAGCGTCAACATACCAGCCCGAGAACTTGGGACCCGATCGTGCACTCGGGCTACGGCCAGCTCGCATGAGGGAACAACTAGACCAGCCGAAGTGTTGCGAAGCGCACTAAGACCTCGAAGGAGTAAAACTACTCCTCCGAAGCCTCGGGGGCTACACCCGGCGGGTGCGCTCGTGCGCACCCACCGGAACAGAATGCAACCAAAAAAGGCTGGTCCCCTTGCAAAAAAGTGCGGCAAAATCCTCCAAGCGAGTATTAGTACTCCCTTGGAGGCTCGGGGGCTACTGTCGGGGACCATAATTAGGGGTACCCTCAAGACCCCTAAATCTCAGCTGGTAACCCCCATCAGCACAAAGCTGCAAAGGCCTAATGGGTGCGATTAAGTCAAGGATCGGTTCATTCAAGGGACATGATCGTGCCTCGCCCGAGCCTATCCTCGGGCAAGGGAAGCCGACCCCGGAGAACCTACGTCTCGCCCGAGGACCCCCCTCCAGCAACAGGCACACTATCGGCTCGCCCAAGGCCTAGTCTTCACCAAGAATCAACCTTGGCCACATCGCCACAACGACCGACCAAATCGCAGGGACGTTTAATGCAAAGGTGGCCTGACACCTTTATCCTGACGCACGCCCTCCATTCGACAGAGCCGAAGCGACCGCAGTCACTTCGCCGCTCTACTGACCGGTCTGACAAGAGGACAGCGCCGCCTGCGCCCTCCGACTGCTGAGCCACCCGACAGAGTGAGGCTGACAGTAGCCAAGGCCAGCCTCGGGCGTCATAGGAAACTCCACCTCACCCGACCCCAGGGCCCGGACTCGGGCTCAGCCCCGGAAGACGGTGAACTCCGCTCCGCCCGACCCAGGGCTCGGACTCGGGCTCAGCCCCGGAAGACGACGAACTCCGCTCCGCCCGACCCCAGGGCTCAGACTCGGGCTCAGCCCCAGAAGACGGCGAACTCCGCTCTGCCCGACCCAGGGCTCGGACTCGGGCTCAGCCCCGGAAGACGGCGAACTCTGCTCCGCCCGACCCAGGGCTCGGACTCGGGCTCAGCCCCGGAAGACGGCGAACTCCGCTCCGCCCGACCCCAGGGCTCGGACTCGGGCTCAGCCTCGGAAGACGGCGAACTCCGCTCCGCCCGACCCAGGGCTCGGACTTGGGCTCAGCCCCAGAAGACGACGAACTCCGCTTCGCCCGACCCAGGGCTCGGACTTGGGCTCAGCCCCAGGAGACGACGGACTCCGCTTCGCCCGACCCCAGGGCTTGGACTCAGCCCTGGCCTCAGCCGACGGTCTCCGCCTCGCCCGACCCAGGGGCTCGGACTCGACCACGGCCACGGAAGATAGACTCGACCTCGACCTCGGAGGAGCCTCCACATCGCCCAACCTAGGGCGCGGGCCGACCACGTCGACAGGATGCGCCATCATTACCCTACCCCGAGCTGACTCAGGCTACGGGGAACAAGACCGGCGTCCCATCTGGCTCGCTCTGCCAGATAGGCAATGATGGCGTCCCGCACGCTCTGTGACGACGGCGGCTCTCGGCCCCCTTACGGAAGCAAGAGGACGTCAGCAAGGACTCGACAGCCCCGACAGCTGTCCTTCCGCCAGGCTCCAGCGCTCCTCCGACGGCCACGACTTCACACGAACTGGGTGCCAAAACCTCTCCGGCTGCCACGATGGCATGTACTTAGGGCGCTAGCTCACCACCGCTAGACACGTTAGCACTCTGTTACACCCCTCCCATTGTACACCTAGATCCTCTCCTTACGCCTATGAAAGGAAGGACCAGGGCCCTCTTACAGAGGGTTGGCCCACGCGGAGAAGGACGGGACGGCGCTCGCGCAAGGCCGCTCGCTCCCACTCCCGCGTGGATGCTTGTATCCCCCTACTGCAAGCGCACCCGACTCAGGCGCAGGGCTAACATGAAGGCCGCGGGATCCGCTCTCTCACACCTGCCTCCCTCCGGCCGCTTCCTTTCCCCCCTTCGCGTTCCGCCTCGCATCGACCCATCTGGGTTGGGGCACGCGGCGACAATTCACTCGTCGGTCCAGGGACCCCCCGGGTTTCGAAACACCGACAAGTATCACAACAACTTTGGCTACTACAGCTTCGGCGCACGGTCTGGGTCAAGCTGCCCTGTGCCAACCTTTCGAAAGAGGTGGCCCGGCGACTGGATGACGGAATGGTTTTATGTGAAAAATGACTTGAAATCACGTGAAGATATCAAGGGTATCATTATGCGCCCTATCTGGCAACGCTTCGGCCTCCGGAAGCCGAAGGTGGAAATGAATGAAGCAGCCGAAGAATGCCAGAGAGCCTTCGACGTTGTTTGCTCTTTTATTGGAACAAGGGATTTGGTCCAAGAACACATTGCTTTCAGAGTATGGCCACTTGCGAAAAAGTGGGAAATGCCGGAGGAAACCATTAAAGAGACTGACGAAGGTGGACTGGTTAGGCTAAAATACACATTCAAATACGGAGATAAGTTTGTTGAGCCAGATGATGACTGGTTAAAAAGTATTGAGGCCATAAGTGATGAATTGCTTGGGGTATACTCGAAGGCCGAAGATACTGCATTATCAGCGGCCTTCGGAGGCCGAAAGAAGAAGAGACTTAACCGGGTATTTGATGCAATTGGGTTTGTCTACCCCGACTACCATTACGCAGCGTGGGGTCAAAAAAGAAAGAATACTTCTTCTGCAAAGGAAATCGCCTCGGCTGCTCCTAGCGAGCCAGCGCCGAAGACAAAAAAGGTAAAGGTTCTCACACACCGGCCACGTTATATTGAACCGGCCACAGTGCCTGAATTTATTGTGAGACCTCTTCGGCCACCGAAGCTAAAGAACCACCTTCATTGCCAAAAATCGAAGAAATGGCCGAAGCACCATCAACAGAAAAAACAGAAAAACCGAGGACTGAAGAAACAAAAACATCAGAAATTTTAAGTCCTTCAGCAAAAATTGAGGCAGCAAAAAACCAAAAGGGTCCAGCGGTGACTCCGAAAAGAAAAAGGATGGTTAATGTGCTAGATGTATTGGAGACAATTAAGTCTTCAAGCACAACCCCGAAGAAAATTGTTGAAACTTCCGAAGTGCGTACTGAAGTCTTTGTTGCCGAAGCTCCAAAGCAACAATCTGAGACTGAAGCTGGGCCTTCAGAGCCCACCAAGGTAAAATCCTTGGAAGCCGAAGAAACAAAAATGACAGAGCCGATTTTAGTTGAAGAAACTGGCACTGCTGCTCCCGAAGCATCCTCCAAAGCCCTCGATTACATTGTTCGACATGCTTCGGGAAAAAGATTATCTGAAGAAGAGATTTTTGAAGCTAATCACTATGCCCAAGAACTGAGGTATCCAAAAGGGGCCTTAATATTCAATGGCACAGACGAAGACGACTTCTTATACTGCCTCCCAGATAACAAGGAATTATCCGTCTGCCGGGAGATGGCTAGAAGTATGGGGTTCCCGAAGCTCGAAGCTGGCCTCTGCGCCATGACGAAGGACGATGTTGCAGATAGCCTTGCATACAGTAGTCTGAAGGTAAATTTTTTTAATCCATTCATTCCTTTGTATAGGGCTTAATACTCAGCAATGCCTTAAGGGCACAAAAGAATGCTGAAGACGAAAGTTGCACTATTGCTCTCAATAACCTTCGAACAGAGGTTATCAAGCTAAGAAACGAAGCCTTGGAAAAAGACAAAATTCTGCTTTCATTGGTGGATAAGATAAAGGAAGACGAAGCTACTTCTAAGGCTCAAGCTGAAGCTCAAAGACAGGAAATCGAGGGTCTTCGGAGACCGTTGGCCCGAGCTAAAGAAGAACGCATACTTGAAGAAACGAAACAAGAACTTAGCGACCAGTGGGCAAATCATTTAGAAGGAAACGTTGAAGAGCTTCGTGCATCCAAGAAAAGGTGTTATGACAAATCTATAGAATGCGTTAAGAAAATAAAAACTAGCTTCGCCAGCGTTGGCGCATTCTCCAGTGAGGAAAACTTCACAAGGGGGAACCCCGAGGGCCCGATTGAATGGATCAATCACGAAGCCGAGGCTTTTGAGGAAATTTTGAATAGCCGTGGAGACATATGTGCTTTTTCGGGTGCCAGGGGGATTGCTACTATTTTGGAGAGGAAAGGCTGCGAGCATGTGAAAACTTTAGCACAATCCGAAGCTGCCTTATCCTCCGAAGACATAAAAGACCCCTCGGCCGAAGCTAGCATGGTTGGTGGAAAATTTTTCACCGATATCTGGGATAATGGTGGCCGGGAAATGGCCCAAGAGATTATTCAAAAAAGCGAAAAAGGCATCCATGATGCTAGAAAAGTAGCAGAGGCTGCTGAAAAAAGCGTAGAGCCCGAAGGGCGAATAGGTATTAACTAGTGGTTTTTATCTCTTTGTTGTAATTTTTTGACTTCGAACTTGTTCAGGGTTTGTAATAGTAATAAATCCGTACCTACTCTTCCCTTAGAACCTGCTGAGTCATCTGCGGGCCCCCACACGAAGGGGGATGACGAAATTAGACAAATGGCCGAAGCCATCATGGATAAAGTTGTTGATCAGCTTTTAAACGAAGCTGCAGAAGTAATCTTAAGGGAAGATTAGATGCTGTTGCAAAAAACATTCAGAATGTAATGTTTGTTGAGAATCATGTGTAATATTGTGTAACTTAGGGTGTAATTTATTAGCTGTTTATAGTTCTATTCTTTGCGATGCATGAAACATTATACACATACCGTTTTTGAGCCTTCGGCGAAAAAAACACCTTCCCTTCTTTTCATGCTTCGTAAATAATATCCGTGCTCTCATAAAATCAGTAACCAATCCTGGTAAAATCAATGATCAACAGATCTTTCCACCTCAGAGTTTGACGAAGATATAACCCTTCCATGGCCATTATTTGTGCCGTGCCACTATTTCTTCAAAACGATCTTCGAATATCAATATTGACGCACCCCTTCTTGCGTTGTTGATGCATTATGATGTATGATGCTATGCTATGCAAATGATGTAATGATGTGATGTTATGCAAAATGATATTTGTCGAAGGTCGACATTTATTTTTCACTGTAAGCCTCCCTTAGGAGCTTCTTCGCCTTTTACTTCAGCGGAATCAGCGTTTATTTTTCGCTGTAAGCCTCCCTTAGGAGCTTCTTCGCCTTTTACTTTCAGCGGAATCAGCGTTTATTTTTCGCTGTAAGCCTCCCTTAGGAGCTTCTTCGCCTTTTACTTTCAGCGGAATCAACATTTATTTTTCGCTGTAAGCTCTGCATTCCCTTCGGAATGACTTTTGAGCAGAAAACTTACACTGCGCTCCCTTAGAAACGACTTTTGCTGCTTCGAACATATTGCACTGTATTCTTTAGAACAAATTTTTGATAATTTGAAGGTCCTTCTTGCCCCCATAAATTCTTATGTTTCGGCAACTTAAGCCTATGGAGGAGACATTTTTTTTAATATGGCAAAGAACGAAACTGTTACAAGAGATTAAAATACGATAAAAAGCACTTAAACTTCCTATAATTGTTCCTTATTAAAAAGAAAGTAAGACTGAAATGCGAAAATGCGAAAATCTGCTGACGAGGTAGGATATTTGTCAGTAAATATGCTTTGACTCCGGCACAGTGCTATTGACTGTGCGAGCTTCGGACTCCTCTCTGAAGTCCCGCTGAAGGTGAGTGTGCTGACTCCCTTCTGGCTGCTGACCTCGTTGCATCGGTGGTGGCGGTGGAGGCTGTTGCCAAGATGCTTGGGATTGACTTGCCGAAGCAACAGAAGCTGCAGGGTGATTGCCTACATATTCTGGAATCTAAGGCGAATGGTACGAAGCAGTATGCATGACCTGCTTCGGCTGGCTCTGTTGCGCTGCAGCTTCTGCTAGCTCCTTTTGCTTCTGGATGGTAACATGGCACATCCTGGTGGTATGGCCCTTGCCTTCACCACAGAATAGGCAGTAAATTTTTCTTGGTTGATCTCCAAATCTTCCCCCGAAGCCCCTGGCGCCTCTGCCCCTTGGCGCTGGCGGCCAGAAAGAGCTTTGCTGTTGCCCCGAAGCTTGCGAGGAGCATTGTGGCCTTTGTTGTTGGCTCCCTTTGTCATCACTTTGAGTAGAATTGTGAATTGACCTGACGTGACTCGGATGGAATCTTCCTCCAAAGCCCCTGGTCATTTCAGAGAACCTGAATGCTTCCTCCCTTCTTTGGCAAAAATCATTGTCAGCTCGAATATACTCGTCCATCTTTTGGAGCAGCTTCTCCAAGGTTTGAGGAGGCTTTCTGGCAAAGTACTACGCTGAAGGCCCCGGCCGAAGCCCCTTGATCATGGCCTCAATGACAATTTCATTGGGCACTGTTGGTGCCTGTGCCCTCAGACGCAGGAACCTTCGGACATACGCCTGAAGATATTCTTCATGGTCCTGGGTGCACTGGAATAAAGCTTGGGCAGCAACTGGCTTCGTTTGAAACCCTTGGAAGCTAGTTATCAACATGTCCTTTAGCTTTTGCCATGAAGTGATTGTCCCTGGCCGAAGAGAGGAGTACCAGGTTTGCGCAACACTCCTGACAGCCATGACGAAAGACTTTGCCATGACCGCCGTGTTGCCACCATACGAAGATATGGTTGCTTCATAGCTCATCAAGAATTGCTTCGGGTCTGAATGACCGTCGTACATGGGGAGCTGAGGTGGCTTGTAAGACTGTGGCCAAGGTGTAGCCTGTAGTTCTGTGGACAAGGGAGAAGTATCATCAAAAGCAAAATTTCCATGATGGAAATCTTCATACCAGTCGCCCTCATTGTAGAAACCCTCTTGATGAAGCTCTCTGCGCGGGGGCCTTTGATTCTGGTCATCTTGAGCAAGATGTCGAAGCTCTTCAGAGGCTTCGTCTATCTGCCTTTGTAGATCAGCTAGACGAGCCATCTTTTCCTTCTTCCGTTGGACCTGTTGATGGAGCATCTCCAAATTTTGGATTTCTTGATCCAAGTCGTCCTCCGGAGGCGTTGGACTGGTGGCCTTCCTCTTCTGGCTTCGGGCCTCCCTGAGAGAAAGGACATCCTGATTGGGATCCAGCGGCTGCAGAGTAGCAGCCCCTGCGGCTGAAGCTTTCCTCGGCGGCATGACGAAGGTGATGCTTGCCGAAGATGTTCAAAACTCAAAAAATGGACGTGAGTTCACCGGAGGTGGGCGCCAATGTTGGTGACTTGTTCTCAAATACTAAGAGTCAAGAACAAGGCAACATAAAAAATGTTAAATGTTAAAGTCCTTCATCCTTCAAGACATTATATCCCTTCGGATATAATGAATTTCAGACGAAGATTATGAGGGAAAAGACCTTCGTAAGTCCAACATATGATGAAGGAGAATACATACATGGAATACGAACAATAACACAAATATTATCACCAATTTATTTCTATTTTGTATTATCAGAGTCATAATAACAAATTATAAATGTACCTTTGAGTTGTTCGAAAAGTAAAGATACAGGCGTGATGCGAAAAGCAGATGCCAGATCAGCGTGAACAGTACGGGAATACTGTTCATCTATTTATAAGCACAGGGCGCAGCCCGTGGAGAATTACATTAATGCCCTTTACATTTATCAATAATTCTATAGTGATTCTTGGAGGTCCAATTTGTCTTTTCACCATATAAGTCGGTTCCCCTTTTCTGCTGTCATGCCGAAGCTTTTTCTGTGCATAGCTTCGTGATCATCTTATCCTTCGTTATGATCGCCTTTCGTCCTATTCAAGCTTCGTCTTGACCATATTCTTGTATACTCGTGGCCCAATTCCGAAGATACCTGTTCACATATTTCACTTGGAAAACATTGTCAAATCATATTTTTGAGGACCTTCGGAAGTCGAAGGCCCCCAACAATGCCTATGTCAATGTCACTTCCATTTTCAATTAAACAACTATATTCTTAGTTTAAATCTAATTAATCTCAAACTTATCAAATCGAACTCATGTATATCAATTAATTATCTGACATCTCTGTTGCATTGCACTGACACATGTTAGCCACGTCGGCACATATCATTGAAAGGGAAACATGTCCTTGTACTATTTCTATTTGTTTTGATGATTAAATGTACAACACATTATTGTGAACTAACGTCTCCTCATATGAGTATAAGCCCATGTGATTGTAAAGCAAATTGAAAAATATAAGAAAAGTGCATTTTACATGTGATTGTAAAGCAAATTGAGAAATATAAGAGCAGTGTATTTTGGAGAATATTGCAAATCCTATTGCATTGAAAGAACAAATGTACGATTATAGCAATTAATCAATTATTTTAGTTACCAACTATGTTCATCTAAGTGATAGAAAACTTCTCAAGTCGAGTCAATTTCAAAAAATAATGTTTAGCTAAGTTTGACCAAACTCGGACTAGTCTGGGCCTCAGTCGACCAAACTAGCCACTCTCGAGTTTGACGAGGTCGTCTATAATTCATCGGACTGTCCGGTGTGTTAGTCACGCGTCTGCGATAAAGGTCGCGCATTCGGCGCCGGCCACGTCAACTCCGCCAACGGTCGTCAGGCTACACCTTGTCCGGTGTGCCAAGTGACCTACGACGTTCAATGGTTGGTAACGGTCAACTTCGCCAGGGAAGGAAACAAATCGGCGATTGTGTAGTGTCCGATGTGCAGCGGACAGTCCGCTACATCCGCAAAAAATGCAACTAGATCATCTCAAATAGAGCTTCAACAGCTCCTAGGTCCCTTGAGATTATAAAAGGACCCCTTATACGCATGGAGGTGTTACCCAATCACCCTTTAAGCACACTATAACTTTGAACTTCTGCAACCATGTTGTTGATTTGCTAGAGAGAGATTTGAGCACGTTCTTGAGCTATGACCTTGTCATTCTAATTTGTGTGCTCTCTCTTTTGCTTTATATGTGTGTTGTTGCTACGTTGTGCTCTTGTGTGCGTCTCTACTCCCCTCCTTACTCTGGATTTTTTTGTAATCATTTGTGTAAGGCATGGGAGACTATAATTTGTGAAGATTACTCACAACGGGATATTGATATAAGGAAGACAATTGTGGCACTCAAGTTTGATCTTTTGATCACTTGAGAGGGGTTGAGTGCAACCCATGACCAAAGAAGGTCTCCATACCGTGGAGTAGGCATTGGTCGAACTGTCACACCCGGTTCGAAGGGTAGAACCGAGCACATACCATATGTGTGCCAAGATCCATTTCCACACATATGTTGACGTCACAAGTGTAATATATCAAAAGACAATGCAATAAAGGCGTAAAGAGAGTAGAATACTTTATTACATGATCTGAATCATTATATCTTTAACAAGTATCACATCAAAGTAAGGCGGCATTTAAATAACATGGGCAATCTCCCACAGGAAGATGATCGGCGCATCGTTAGACTTAGAATTCATCGTCGTCAAAATCTCCATCAAAGTCTCCAGCATCACCCTCTGATCAAAATATTAGCAAGGGTGAGCTCACTTATGGTCGGGGCTCAGCAAGTGGGGGAAAATTTTAATGCATGTATAACAAGGTGAGGCTAGGGTTGAGCAGTAAGCATTTTAGTTGGTCAATATTTTATTAACAACACATGTCTTACTAAATAGTGTGAATCCCAAGTAACCCATTTAAACAAAGTAATATGAGTATAACAAAAACACTTAAGTGAAACCACTTAAGCAAATCATTGGCAGATCATCGGATCTCAATTTAATTTTATCTTCAAGTTCAATTATCATGTGAGGAGTCTAGGCTGCTCATAACCGGGAGCACGACTGATATATCAGTTTTACACTCTGCAAAGGTGGTACAACTTTATCCACAAGCCATGTATCCCATCTAGCCTGGGTTGATCGGATCCTTAAACACTGCCGAGGTGAATAGCTAAGGATCCATTATGAGGCTTTCACAAAATACACTTAATACGAAGCAACCCGCTAAGGTTTCTAAAGTAGATGGTGGTGGCCCCCTAGGTGAGGTACCTTAGCCAAGAATACGTCCCCATGTTAACGTGGGCTGCCAACACCACTGTTCCCCCTCTTGTCCATATTTCAGGTAAGGTTGCTAGGCACTAAGCATATAAAGCTAATTACCAAAGCCAGAGCCATGATAGCACTCGTGGTTGCACTGTTATCCTGGGTGGTCACTCTAAGTTCCAATTAATATGAAATAATGTTGTTTTAACCATCAGGTTAATGTCATAATTGCCAATTAATTTTTTGGAACATTAATATCAATTAATGAGTGACATCCAAATTATTAAGTTGAGCGGTAGCACAAATTTGCAAAGCTTAATAATTTCCTAGGGTAAACAAGGAATACAATTGGTAAATCTAGGAAATCCATAATTAGGTAAAACCCATCAAATTATGCAGTATATCAAAAAGTAGACATTATTATATGCAATGATTGGGTAAAAAAGAATATGCAGAGGGAGAATCCACTTGCCTTGCTCAAAAGCGTCTTGCGGGTCGTCCTCGAACATATTCGAATCCTCAACCACACAGTCAACTTATAATATCGATTCGCATATCGTACATACAAAAGAAATCATTCACCAATAAATAAACACGCACCATTACATAAACATACACCATTATATTCACATTAGCACATCGCACTTAATACACACATAAATACGTCTTAGCGCGTAAATGCTTATTAATTCATTTATGACTATTATTGCGAATCATAAACTGTGAAATCATGAGTAGGTTCTATAAATATAGTTTTAACTAGTATTAATACGTATTAACATCATCAATGAAAATAAATAGTAGTTATTGTCTTTAATACTAATAATTAGACTAATAGATTTTATCCTTTTTATTTCTAACTCGAATTATTATTGAGTATAGCCAAAAATGAATTTAATATTATAAAAATTCCTATAAATTACTAATTAAACTTTTTATAACACAAGCGAGGTTATTTTGATATAAACAAGTATTTTGCTTACTCTAAGAATTTAAGTGCTATACTTGCGAACATGTTTATTTGGCTAGTAAAAATCTACTTTCCATACTACTAGTCGTACTTTCTCCTTTCTTTATAAAAAGAAAATATTAATAAAATAACCAGTGATAAATCATCTAAAATCCTATAATGTTTATATGACATGAGTTTTATACCATTTTTCTAAATTCATTAGAATGAACTTATGACTATAATTCTCCATATAATTTCAAAAGTTCATTGTGACCAAATTTAACTACAAAATTTCCTATCTAGTGTTTTTATCACCAACGTGTGACTACTAAATTTTTGTCATATTTTTCTCTAATCCAAAAATCAACGCATTGACTAACATGAACAATCACGGTGCACTACGTATCACATATATCTACCAAAAATTCCATAGCGCACATACACATGTATTTCGGATCACACATGTTCATATTACAACAAAATAAACATACAATTCATGAATTGGATCAAAAGAATTTCGAAAATACACAAATTAATTTGGGGTTGTCTTCCACCTTGGGTTCTCGCTTGCGCAGGGAAATGGAGATGGCTCGGTAAGGAGGTCGGTCGAGCAAGAGAAGCGGGCAGGGGTCCTCGACGTCGGGCGGGCTCCGGCAGCGCGAGCTCCGGTGAACTCCGACGAACTCCGGCGACGATGGCAAGCGAGGAGAGCTAGAGAGAGGGGCGAGCTCGGGTAGGGGAGGAAGGGAGAGAGGAGGAGCTCGGTTTTATAGGGAGTAGGGAGGGAATGGAGGGTCGGCCAGGGGGAGAGGAGAACGGTCGGTGGCTCCATTACGCGGTTTAATGGCGACGGTTTCTACTCATGGCTTCAATGGAGAGGAATGGGGGAGATGAGAGGATTTCGGATGCATGAAGTCCATTAATGGGGAAACGAAACGGCACGGCGGCTCAGTGGCTTGGTCGGGCGCGGGCGGTGTCCTGGCGCGGCGTCGGGTCGGCCTCGGGGCAGGAACACGATTTGGGGCTCCCGGCGTCGCGTCGGCGTCGCGCCTGGCGTGGGCTCGCGCAGCTTGGGCGGCTCGGCCGCGGGGTGTGCTCGGGGAAGGCTCCTGGTGCGCGGGTGCGCAAGGTGCCTGCTCGGCTGCGGGTGAGAGAGGAGCGAGTGGAGAGGAGAGAGTAGGGGAGGGAGAGGGAAGCACAGGGAGTAGAGAGCGGCGACGGCTTGGCTGGGAATGCCAGGGCGCGACTAGGGTTGGTAGATGGGCCCGTAGTGGGCCTTACGGTTAGGGAGTTTTTTTCAAATTGCGAAATGAATTTTTAAAGTGCCCAAAAATTCATACAAATTCACCAAAATTATTTATAACTAAAATATTTATTTTTATACTAATAATTATTATATTATTATATTAATTACTAGAATTTTCTTTTAAGAAGAATTGTTATACAACATCCGATCACCAATCATGCGCACACAAAGAAAAATGATTCAAAATGCAAATAAATAATTAAACACTTAAAAAAATTATTACCATATTTAACATAATAACCCAAATTTATTATTTGTAGTTGATGGCTTTTATGGTGTTACAAACCTACCCCTTTTAAAAGAATCTCGTCCTCGAGATTAAGAAACTTCTGAGAATAATGGGGGAATTCTGCTCGGAGTTCATCTTCTCTTTCCCAAGTGGCCTCATTTCCAAATGATGACTCCACTGAACCTTGCACATGTTAATAACTTTACTCCGTGTAATTCTGCGAGATGTTTCCAGAATTCTGACAGGGTATTCCAAATAAGTCAAATTCTCATTGACATTCAGTTCTTCCATGGGTAACTGTTCCTCCGGTACTCTTAAGCACTTCTTGAGTTGTGATACGTGAAATACGTCATGCACATCCGATAAACTATTGGGTAACTCTAACTGGTAGGCTACTTCACATTTTCTTTCCAAAATCTTGAATGGGCCAATATAGCAAGGAGATAATTTTCCCTTAACCTTAAACCTTTTCATTCCTCTCATCGATGAAACTTTAAGGTATATGAAGTCTCCTACTTCGAACATCAACTCTCTTCTTCTATTATCAGCATAGCTTTTCTGTCTTGACTGTGCTGTCTTCAAATTTTCTCTGATACTCTGCACTTGCTTTTCTGCCTCTTGGAGAATTTCTGGACCAAATACTTGACTTTCTCTAGTCTAATTCCAATAAAGCAGTGTTCTACACTTTCATCCATAAAGTGCTTCAAATGGTGCCATTTTTAGACTTGCCTGATAACTATTGTTATACGAGAATTCTGCATAAGGCAAACTTTTATCCCAGCTTCTACCATTCTTTAGAGCGCTGTTGGGGGCCTTCGGCTTCTGAAGGTCCTCAAAAACATGATCTGACAATATTTCCCGAGTGAAACATGTGAACAGGTATCTTCGGAGTCAGGTTGCGGGTGTACAAGAGCATGGTTAAGACGAAGCTTGACTGAGGTGGAAAGCGACCATGACGAAGGATAAGACGATCACGAAGCTACGTACAGAAAAGCTTCGGCATGACGGCAGAAAAGAGGAACCGACTTAAGGATGAAAAGTCAAATTAAACCTCGAAGGATTGCTATAAAGTTATTGTCAAATGTAAAGGGCATCAATGTAATTTTACACGGGCTGCGTCCCGTGCCTATAAATAGATGAACAATACTCCTGTACTGTTCACGCTGACCTGGCATACGCTTTTCTGCATCACGACTGTACCTTTATTTTCCATCAATCTGAAGGTACATTTGTAATTTGTTTTTATGAATTTGGTAATAAAAATAAGTTGATGATAATACTTGTATCATTACTCGTGTTTTATATATGTGTGCTCTTTTTTATCATCTATCAACCTTACGAAGGTCTCTTCCTTTGTAACCTTCGTCCAAGATTCATTATATCTGAAGGGATATAATGTTTTTAAGGACGAAGGAGTTTAACATTTAACACTTTCTATGTTGCCTTGTTCTTAATTCTTAGCATTTGAGAACAAGTCCCCAACATTGGCTCCCACCTCCGGTGAACTCACGCCCATTTTCTGAAGTTTTGAACACCTTCGGAAAGCGTCACCTTCGTCATGCCGCCTAAAAAAGCTTCAGCGACAGGGGCTGCCACTCTACAGTCGCTGGACCCCAATCAAGATGTCGTTTCTCTTAGGGAGGCCCGGAGCCAGAAGAGGAAGGTCACCAGTCCAACGCCTCCGGAGGACGATTTGGATCAAGAAATCCAAAATTTGGAGATGATCAATCAACAGGTCCAACAGAAGAAGGAGAAGATGGCTCGCCTAGCTGATCTTCAAAGGCAGATAGACGAAGCCTCTAAAGAGCTTCGACATCTTGCTCAAGATGACCAGAACCAAAGGCCTCCGCGCAGAGAGCTTCATCAAGAGGGCTTCTACAACGAGGGCGACTAGTATGAAGATTTCCATCACGGAAATTTTGCTTTTGATGATACTTCTCCCCTATCAATAGAACTGCAGGCTACTCCTTGGCCACAATCTTACAAGCCACCCCAGCTCCCCATGTACGATGGTCATTCAGATCCGAAACAATTCCTGATGAGCTATGAGGCAACCATATCTTCGTATGGTGGCAACACAGCGGTCATGGCAAAGTCTTTCGTCATGGCTGTCAGGAGTGTGGCACAAACCTGGTACTCCTCTCTTAGGCCAGAGACAATCACCTCATGGCAAAAGCTAAAGGATATGTTGATAACCAGCTTCCAAGGGTTTCAGACGAAGCCAGTCACTGCTCAAGCTTTATTCCAATGCACCCAGGATCACGAAGAATACCTTCAGACATATGTCCGAAGGTTCCTACGTCTGAGGGCACAGGCACCAACAGTGCCCAATGAAATTGTCATTGAGGCTATGATCAAGGGGCTTCGACTAGGACCTTCAGCTCAGTACTTTGCCAGGAAGCCTCCTCAAACTTTGGAGAAGCTGCTCTAGAAGATGGACGAGTATATTCGAGCCAACAATGATTTTCGCCAAAAAAGGGAGGAAGCTTTCAGGTTCTCTGAAATGACCAGGGGCTTCGGAGGAAGATTTTATCCGAGGCACGTCAGGTCAATTCACAATTCTACTCAAAATGACGACAAGGGGAGTCAACAGCAAAGGCCACAGTGCTCCTCGCAAGCTTCGGGGCAACAACAAAGCTCTTTCCGGCCGCCAGCGCCAAGGGGCAGAGGCGCCAGGGGCTTCGGGGGAAGATTTGGAGATCAACCAAGAAAAATTTACTGCCTATTCTGTGGTGAAGGCAAGGGCCATACCACCAGGATGTGCCATATTACCATCCAGAAGCAAAAGGAGCTAGCAGAAGCTGCAGCGCAACAGAGCCAGCCGAAGCAGGTTATGCATACTGCTTCGTACCATTCGCCTTACATTCCAGAATATGTAGGCAATCACCCTGCAGCCTCTGTTGCTTCGGCAAGCCAACCCCAAGCTTCCTGGCAACAGCTTCCACCGCCACCACCAATACAACGAGCTCCGTAGCCAGAAGGGAGCCAGCACTCTCACCCCTAGAGGGACTTCAGAGAGGAGTCCGAAACTCATACAGTCAATAGCACTGTGCCAGAGTCGAAGCACATTTCCTGAAAATATCCTACCTCGACAGCAGCTTTTTGCATTTTCGCATTCAGTTTTACTTTCTTTGTAGTAAAGAACAATTATGGGAAGTTTAAATGTCTTTTATCGGTTTTTCAAATTCTTGTAACAGTTTAGCTTATTATCATAATGAAAATATATCTTCTCCATAGGCTTGAGTTGCTGAAGCACAAGAATTTATGGTGGCACGGAGAACCTTCGAATTATCAAAAACTTGTTCTAAGGAACGCACCGTAACTTCTTCGAAGTAGTAAAAAGTCGTTCCTAAGGGAGCGCAGTGTAAGTTTTCTGCTTAAAAGTCGTTCCGAAGGGAATGCAGAGCTTACAACGAAAAATAAACGCTGATTCCGCTGAAAGTAAAAGGCGAAGAAGCTCCTAAGGGAGGCTTACAGTGAAAAATAAACACTGATTCCGCTGAAAGTAAAAGGCGAAGAAGCTCCTAAGGGAGGCTTACAGCGAAAAGTCAGCGCTGAGATAAAAAGATTGTGTGCTCTATTGCAGGGATGTGTGTATCTTCGGCATAAATATCATTTTGCATAACATAACATCATCACATCATTTTGCATAACATAAGCATCATACATCATATCGCATGTACAACAAGAAGGGGACACAGTATTGATCTTCGAAGAATGTTTTGAAAAAGAGAAAATCGTGCTGAGGCACAAGATAAATTGAGAAAAAGTGTAGCTTCATTAGAGAGGCAACATAAAACTTTTTTATAGCTTCGAAGAATGTTTTTACGAAGTATGGAAATTCTTGTGATACATAAAAGATTTTCTTCACGAAGCATGAAAAGAAGGGAAGGTGTTTTTTTTCGCTGAAGGCTCAAAAAACGGTATGTATGCAAAATTTCATGCATCGTAAAGAATTGAACCATAAATAGATTATATTTTACATTCAAAGTTACAAAGTTTTACACATGTCACATTCCAAATATTTTTACAATAGTATTTAATCTTCCCTAAGAACTACTTCTGCAGCTTCGTCCAGTAGCTGATCGACAACTTTGTCCATGATGGCTTCGGCCATTTTTCTAATTTCATCGTCTCCCTTTGGGTGGGGGCTCAAAGACGCCTCAGCAGGTTCTGAGGGAGGAGAGGATACGGCTATATTACTATTACAAACCATGAATAAAGTTTGAAATCAAAAATTACAACACAATAAAAACCACTAGTTAATACCTATTTGCCCTTCAGGCCCTGAGCTTTTCTCAGCAGCCTCTGCTACTTTCCTAGCATCATGGATGCCTTTTTCGCTTCTTTGAATGATTTCTTGAGCCATTTCTCGGCCGCCATTGTCCCAAATGTCGGTGAAAAATTTTCCACCGACCTGGCTTGCTTCGGCTGAAGGGTCTTTAATATCTTCAGAGGATAAAGCAGCTTCAGATTGTGCTAAAGATTTCACATGCTCGCACCCTTTCTTCTCCAAAATAGTAACAATTCCCCTGGCGCCTGAAAAAGCACAAATGTCCCCGCGACTATTCAAGATTTCCTCGAAGGCCTCAACTTCGTGACTGATCCATTCAATCGGGCCTTCTGGATTCCCTCTTGCGAAATTTTCTTCACTAGAGAACGCGCCAACGCTGGCGAAGCTGGATTTTATCTTCTTAACACACTCTATGGATTTATCATAGCACCTTTTCTTGGAAGCACGAAGCTCTTCAACATTTACTTCCAAATGATTTGCCCATTGATCACTTAGTCTCGTTTTGTTTCTTCAAGAATGCGTTCTTCTTTAGCTCGGGCTAGTTGTTTCCGAAGATCTTTGATTTCGCGCTTCTGAGCTTCGGCTTGAGTTTAGAATTAGCTTCGTTTTCCTTTATATTATCCACTAATGTAAGCAGGATTTTATCATTTTCCAAGGCTTCGTTTCTTAGCCTGATAACCTCTGTCCGAAGGTTGTTAAGAGCAATAGTGCAGCTCTCGTCTTCAGCATTCTTTTGTGCCCTTAAGGCATTGCTAAGTATCAAGCCCTATTCAAAAGAATGAATGGATTAACATAAGAACAAAAGACTAATTTAAAATTCATAAACTTCAAAAGTTACAATTTATACCTTCAGGCTATTGTATGCAAGGCTATCCGCAAGATCGTCCTTCGTCATGGCGCAAAGGCCAGCTTCAAGCTTCGGGAATCCCATGCTTGTAGCCATCTCCCGGCAGACGAATAATTCTTTATTGTCTGGGAGACAGTATAGGAAGTCATCTTCGTCTGTCCCATTGAACACTACGGCCCCCTTCGGATACTTCAGTTCTCGGGCATAGTGATTAGCTTCAAAAATCTCTTCTTCAGATAATTTCTTTCCCGAAGCATGCCGCACAATATAATCACGTATTTTGGAAGATCCTTCGGGGACGGTAGTGTCAATTTCCTCAATCAAAATCGGCTCTGTCATTTTTATTTTTTCGGTTTCCAAAGTTGCCTCTGTTAATTTTGTTTCTTCAGCTTTCAAATGTTTTACCTTGGTGGGCTCTGAAGGCCCAGCTTCAGTTTCAAATTGTTGCTTCAAAGCTTCAGCAACAAAGGCTTCAGTAGACGCTTCAGAAGCTTCAACAGTTTTCTTCGGAGTTATGCTCGAAGATTTAATTGTTTCCAAAACATCCAGCACATTAACCATCCTTTTTCTTTTCGGGGTCGCTGCTGGAACCTTTTGGATTTTTGTTGAAGGACTTAAAATTTCTAATGTTTTTGCTTCTTCAGTCCTCGGTTCTTCTGTTTTCTCTGTTGCTGGTACTTCGGCCATTTCTTCGATTTTTGTCACTGGAGTTGGTTCTCTGGCTTCGGTGGCCGAGGAGGCCTCACCAATGAACTCAGGCACTGTGGCCGGCTCAATATAACGTGGCCGGTGTGTGAGCACCTTTACCTTTTTCTCTTCGGTGATGGCTCGCTAGGAGCAGCTGAAGCAGTTTCCTTTGCAGGAGAAGTATTTTTCCTTTTTTGGCCTTGCATTGGGTAATGGTAGTCGGGGTAGACAAACCCAATTGCATCGAATACTCGGTTAAGTCTTTTCTTCTTTCGACCTCCGAAGGCCGCTGATAATGCAGTATCTTCGGCTTTCGAGTATACTCCAAGCAATTCGTCGCTTATGGCCTCAATACTTTTTAACCAGTCATCATCTGGTTCAACAAACTTATCTCCGTATTTGAATGTGTATTTTAGTCTAACTAGTCCACCTTCGTCAGTTTCCTTGACGGTCTCCTTCGGCATTTCCCACTTTTCTACAAGTGGCCATACTCTGAAGGCAATATGCTCTTGAACCAAATCTCTTGTCCCAATAAAAGAACAAACCACGCCGAAGGCTCTCTGGCATTCTTCGGCTGCTTCATCCATTTCCACCTTCGGCTTCCGGAGGCCGAAGCGTTGCCAGATAGGGCGCATAATGATACCCTTGATATCTTCACGTGATTTCAAGTCATTTTTCACGTAAAACCATTCTGTCATCCAGTCGCCGGGCCACCTCTTTCGAAAGGTTGGCACAGGGCAGCTTGACCCGGACCGAGCGTCGAAGCTGTAACAGCCAAAGTTGTTGTGATACTGCTCTTTGCCCCAGGGTTTTGTCTCATACAATAGCTCGTGTATGTTACAGAAGCTTTTTGTGTTAGGTTCCAAACCTTGGCTTCTCACGGCCCACACAAAGATGTTCATCCTTATGATTGCTTCGGGGATAAGTTGGTGAAGGTAGATTTCGAATGTCTTCAGTACTTCTACGATAAAACTGCTCAAGGGAAATCATAATCCAGCTTTTAGGAAGCTTCGGAATATCACGACCTCATTTTCTTCGGGAGTCGGACAAGTCTTCTCTCCTTCGTCAGCCCTCACAACAGACAAGTCCCGAATGTATCTCCCTCTCATATTGACAAGATGATTTTCCTTAATACTGGACTTACTGAAAGGGAAATGTGCCCTTGGGCCATTTCTAAGTATTTTGGTGGTTTAGTGTCCAACACAAGTGCCTAAGTGTAAAATGGTGGACAAAGTACAAATCAAGGATAAAGGTATGTTTCTCAGACTTAGTACATTGTTTTATGGACTAATGTATTGTGTCTAAGTGCTAGAAACAGGAAAAATCCAATTGAAAATGCCTTGGCTCGAGTAGCCAAAGTATGCTCAGTCTGGGAGCACCGGACAGTGTCCGGTGCGCCAGGCTGGCTCGAGTAAAGTGGCTGCTCTCGGGACTTCGACGGCGGTGTACGGCTATAATTCACCGGACTGTCCGGTGTGCACCGGACTGTCCGGTGGGCCGTTCACAGGCGAACTCGTCGCTCTCGGGAATTCATCGGCGACATACGACTATAATTCACCGGACTGTCCGGTGTGCACCGGACTGTCCGGTGAGCCAACGGTCGGCAGGGCCAACGGTCGGCCTCGCAATCTGCGCGGGACACGTGGCCGAGCCAACGGCTAGAAGGAGGCACCGGACTGTCCGGTGTGCACCGGACATGTCCGGTGCGCCAACGGCTCTCTGGCTGCCAACGGTCGACTGCGCTATTTATGGAAGGAAATCGGGCACCGGACTGTCCGGTGCACCAGTCGACAGAAGGCAAGATCAACCCTCCTAGATTGCTCTCAACGGCTCCTAGCTGCCTTGGGGCTATAAAAGGGACCCCTAGGCGCATGGAGGAGAATATCAAGCATTCCTACAACATTCCTAAGCACCAAGACATCAATTTCGCGCCTTTGATTCTTTGCAATAGCAATTAGAGCTCTAGTTGAGTGGTGAACTCATTGAGTTGTGTTGTGAGCTCTCGTTGCGACTTGTGTGCGTGGTGTTGCTGTGATTTCTTATCTTGAGTGTGTTGCTAATCCCTCCCTTGCTCCGTGTTTCTTTGTGATCTTAAAGTGTAAGGGCGAGAGGCTCCAAGTTGTGGAGATTCCTCGCAAACGGGATTGAGAAAAAGCAAGCAAAACACCGTGGTATTCAAGTGGGTCTTTGGACCGCTTGAGAGGGGTTGATTGCAACCCTCGTCCGTTGGGACGCCACAACGTGGAGTAGGCAAGCGTTGGTCTTGGCCGAACCACGGGATAACCACCGTGCCATCTCTGTGATTGATCTTGTTGGTTATTGTGTTTTGTTGAAGATTCCTCTCTAGCCACTTGGCGGTTATTGTGCTAACACTTAACCAAGTTTTTGTGGCCTAAGTTTTTAAGTGTTACGGGATCACCTATTCACCCCCCCCTCTAGGTGCTCTCAATTGGTATCAAAGCCGTTCTCTTCACAAAGGGTCTAACCGCCCGAAGAGATGGATCCTAAGGGGAAGGGAATCATGATCAACGACAAAGAGAAGGAATCCTTCGTCAACGAGCCGAAGGATGACAAGCCTACCGACTTCGGCTCGGGCCATAGACGGAAGGATGGGAAGAAGAAGAAGACAAGGCGCATCAAGGAAATTGTCTACTACGACGACAGCGATGAGTCTACTTCTTCCCAAAAGGACGACGACCACAACGACTACGAGAGAAGGAAATCGGTTAATTCGAACTTTTCTTTTGACTACTCTCGTATTCCGCAAAGTTCAAATTCACATTTGCTCTCCATTCCTCTCGGCAAGCCTCCACACTTTGATGGGGAGGACTACGGATTTTGGAGCCACAAAATGCGTAGTCACCTATTCTCTCTCCATCCTAGTATATGGGAGATTGTAGAGAGTGGAATGCACTTTGATAGTTCGGATAGTCCCATGTTCATTAATGAACAAATTCATAAGAATGCACAAGCTACTACTGTTCTTCTAGCTTCATTGTGCAGGGATGAATACCACAAAGTAAGCGGCTTGGATAACGCCAAGCAGATCTGGGACACCCTCAAGATTTCTCATGAGGGGAACGACGTCACCTTTCTCACCAAAATGGAGTTGGTGGAGGGCGAGCTTGGACGGTTCGCGATGATAAGGGGTGAGGAGCCAACTCAAACATACAACCGGCTCAAGACCCTTATCAACAAAATAAGGAGCTACGGAAGCACGCGATGGACGGACCACGATGTCGTCCGACTGATGCTAAGGTCCTTTATCGTTCTTGATCCTCATTTGGTGAATAATATTCGTGAGAATCCCAGGTACACCAAAATGTCACCCGAAGAAGTTCTTGGAAAATTCGTGAGCGGGCGGATGATGATCAAGGAGGCGAGGTACGTGGACGACGCTTTGAATGGTCCGATCAACGAGCCGCAACCCCTTGCTCTCAAGGCAACAAGAAGCAAGGAGGCGCTACCTAGCAAGGTGGCACAAATTGAGGCGACCGGACTTAATGATGAAGAGATGGCCCTCATCATCAAAAGATTCAAGACGACACTTAAAGGTCGCAAGGGACAGCCAAGCAAGACCAAAGCCAAGGGGAAGCGCTCATGCTTCAAATGCGGTAAGCTTGGTCATTTTATTGCTAACTGTCCCGACAATGATAGTGATCAGGACCAAGGGAACAAGAGGGAGAAGAAGAAGAACTATAAGAAGGCAAAGGGCGAGGCACATCTAGGAAAGGAGTGGGATTCGGATTGCTCCTCCTCCGACTCCGACAATGAAGGACTCGCCACCACCGCCTTCAACAAGTCATCCCTCTTCCCCAACGAGCGTCACACATGCCTTATGGCAAGGGAGAATAAGGTATGTACTCGAGACTCTACTTATGCTTCTTCAAGTGAGGATGAATCTAGTGATGAGGATGAAATAGATTATTCATGTCTATTTAAGGGCCTAGATAGAACCAAGGTAGATAAAATTAATGAATTAATTGATGCCTTGAATGATAAGAATAGGCTTCTAGAAAAACAAGAAGATTTGTTGTATGAAGAACATGACAAATTTGTAGAAGCACAAAAATCTTATGCTTTAGAAGTTAAAAGAAATGAAATGCTTTCTTGTGAATTATCTTCTTGCCATGAGACAATTTCTAGCTTAAGGAGCATTAATGATGATTTGAATGCTAAGTTAGAAATAGCTAGGAAATCAATAACTTGTGTAGAAAATGTTGTTATTTGCAATAGATGTAAAGATATTGATATTGATGCATGTAGTGAACACATAGCTTCTATTGCAAAGTTAAATGTTGAAATGGCTAGTCTTAATGCCCAACTTAAGGCTAGCAAAAGCGATTTTGATAAACTAAAATTTGCTAGGGATGCCTACACGATTGGTAGACACCCCTCAATTAAGGATGGGCTTGGCTTCAAGAGGGAAGCCAAGAACTTAACAAGTCATAAGGCTCCCATCTCCGCCAAGGAGAAAGGGAAGGCCCCTATGGCAAGTAGTACTAAAAAGAACCATGCTTTTATGTACTTTGATAGAAGACAGTCTCATAGGAGTTGTAATGCTTTTGATTCACATGCCTATGATTCTTATGCCATGTATGCTTCCAGTTCTTCCTATATGCATGGTAGAGATATGCCTACGAAAAATATTTATCATGTTCCTAGAAAAGTTATGAATGGTCCCTCTACAATTTATCATGCTTTAAATGCTTCCTTTGCTATTTGTAGAAAGGATAGGAAGATAGTTGCTAGGAAATTAGGGGCAAAATGCAAGGGTGATAAAACTTGCATTTGGGTCCCTAAGGAAATTGTGACTAACCTTGTAGGACCCAACAAGAGTTGGGTACCTAAGACCCAAGCCTAAATTTTCCTTGCAGGTTTATGCATCCGGGGGCTCAAGCTGGATTATCGACAGCGGATGCACAAACCATATGACGGGGGAGAAGAAGATGTTCACCTCCTACGTCAAGAATAAGGATTCCCAAGATTCAATCATATTCGGTGATGGGAACCAAGGCAAGGTCTAACCAATGTGATGACAACATCAAGACCTCTGGAGCTGCTGCATATGGACCTCTTCGGACCCGTCGCCTATCTGAGCATAGGAGGAAGTAAGTATGGTCTAGTTATTGTTGATGACTTTTCCCGCTTCACTTGGGTGTTCTTTTTACAGGATAAGTCTGAAACCCAAGGGACCCTCAAGCGCTTCCTAAAGAGAGCTCAAAATGAGTTTGAGCTCAAGGTGAAGAAGATAAGAAGCGACAACGGGTCCGAATTCAAGAATCTTCAAGTGGAGGAGTTCCTTGAGGAGGAGGGGATCAAGCACGAGTTCTCCGCTCCCTACACACCTCAGCAAAATGGTGTGGTAGAGAGGAAGAACAGGACGCTCATTGATATGGCGAGGACTATGCTTGGAGAGTTCAAGACCCCCGAGCGTTTTTGGTCGGAAGTTGTGAACACGGCTTGCCACGCCATCAACAGGGTCTACCTTCACCGCCTCCTCAAGAATACTTCATATGAGCTGCTAACTGGTAACAAACCCAATGTATCGTACTTTCGTGTATTTGGGAGTAAATGCTACATTCTAGTAAAGAAAGGTAGAACTTCTAAATTTGCTCCCAAAGCTGTAGAAGGGTTTTTATTAGGTTATGATTCAAATACAAAGGCGTATAGGGTCTTCAACAAATCATCGGGTTTGGTTGAAGTCTCTAGCGACGTTGTATTTGATGAGACTAATGGCTCTCCAAGAGAGCAAGTTGTTGATCTTGATGATGTAGATGAAGAAGACGTTCCAACGACCGCGATTCGCACCATGGCGATTGGAGATGTACGGCCTCAGGAACAATTGGAGCAAGATCAACCGTCTTCCTCAACTATGGTGCATCCCCCAACCCAAGATGACGAACAGGTACCTCAAGTGGAGGCGCATGATCAAGGGGGAGCAAAGGATGATCAAGTTGAAGAGGAAGAAGCAACTCAGGCACCTCCAACCCAAGTTCGAGCGACGATTCAAAGGGATCATCCCGTCGACCAAATATTGGGTGATATTAGCAAGGGAGTAACTACTCGGTCGAGATTAGTTAATTTTTGTGAGCATTACTCTTTTGTCTCTTCTATTGAGCCTTTCAGGATAGAAGAGGCCTTGCTAGATCCGGACTGGGTGTTGGCCATGCAGGAGGAACTCAACAACTTCAAGCGCAATGAAGTTTGGACACTGGTGCCTCGTCTCAAGCAAAATGTTGTGGGAACCAAGTGGGTGTTCCGCAACAAACAGGACGAGCACGGGGTGGTGACGAGGAACAAGGCTCGACTTGTGGCAAAAGGTTATGCCCAAGTCGCAGGTTTGGACTTTGAGGAGACTTTTGCTCCTATGGCTAGGCTAGAATCAATTCGTATCTTGCTAGCATATGCCGCTCACCATTCTTTCAGGTTGTACCAAATGGATGTGAAGAGCGCTTTCCTCAACGGGCCGATCAAGGAGGAGGTGTACGTGGAGCAACCCCCTGGCTTCGAGGATGAACGGTACCCCGACCACGTGTGTAAGCTCTCTAAGGCGCTCTATGGACTTAAGCAAGCCCCAAGAGCATGGTATGAATGCCTTAGAGACTTTTTAATTGCTAATGCTTTCAAGGTCGGGATAGCCGATCCAACTCTTTTTACTAAGACTTGCGATGGTGATCTTTTTGTGTGCCAAATTTATGTCGATGACATAATATTTGGTTCTACTAATCAAAAGTCTTGTGAAGAGTTTAGCAGGGTTATGACGCAGAAATTCGAGATGTCGATGATGGGCGAGTTGAACTACTTCCTTGGGTTCCAAGTGAAGCAACTCAAGGACGACACCTTCATCTCCCAAACGAAGTACACGCAAGATTTGCTAAAGAGGTTTGGGATGAAGGACGCCAAGCCCGCAAAGACGCCGATGGGAACCGACGGACACACCGACCTCAACAAAGGAGGTAAGTCCGTTGATCAAAAAGCATACCGGTCCATGATAGGTTCTTTGCTTTATTTATGTGCTAGTAGACCGGATATTATGCTTAGCGTATGCATGTGTGCTAGATTTCAATCCGATCCTAAGGAGTGTCACTTAGTGGCTGTGAAGCGAATTCTTCGATATTTAGTCGCTACGCCTTGCTTCGGGATCTGGTATCCAAAGGGGTCTAACTTTGACTTGATTGGGTACTCAGATTCTGACTATGCTGGATGTAAGGTCGATAGGAAGAGTACATCGGGGACGTGCCAATTCTTAAGAAGGTCCCTGGTGTCATGGAACTCTAAGAAACAAACCTCTGTTGCCCTATCCACCGCTGAGGCCGAGTACGTTGCCGCAGGACAGTGTTGTGCACAACTACTTTGGATGAGGCAAACCCTCCGGGACTTTGGCTACAATCTGAGCAAAGTCCCACTCCTATGTGACAATGAGAGTGCTATCCGAATAGCGGAAAATCCTGTTGAGCACAGCCGCACAAAGCACATTGACATCCGGCATCACTTTTTGAGAGACCACCAGCAAAAGGGGGATATCGAAGTGTTTCATGTTAGCACCGAAAACCAGCTAGCCGATATCTTTACCAAGCCTCTAGATGAGAAGACCTTTTGCAGGCTGCGTAGTGAGCTCAATATCTTAGATTCGCGGAACTTGGATTGAATTATAGCATACATGTGTTTATGCCTTTGATCATGTTCATTCTGCATTTTGTTGCTTATTGTGGTGCTCAAGTTGTACAAACACTCCCTAGACCTCACAAGTCCTTTTTGCAAGTGATGCACATATTTAGGGGGAGCTGTGCTACAACTTGACCCTTTGAGACTAACCATATGCTTGAGTTTGTTTGTTTTAGTCTCAAAGGAGTTTTGAAAGGGAAAAGATGGACTTGGACCATGAAAGACTTCCACTGCACTCCGATGAGAGGGTAACTTATTCCAAGTTCCTCTCATGTACTCTTATTGCCTTTGTGTTCTTATTTGAAGATTTTGGTGAGGCATTGGGGTTTAAGGGCCAAGATTGATCCCGTTTTGGTGCTTGATGCCAAAGGGGGAGAAAATAAAAGCCAAAGCGATAAATGGATCAGCTACCACTTGAGAGATTTTGAAAATAGTATAATAGAGCTTTTGGTTTGTCAAAACTCTTCTATTGTCTCTCTTGTCAAAAGTTGGCTTCTTGTGGGGAGAAATGTTGATTATGGGAAAAAGGGGGAGTTTTTGAAATCTTGAATCAATTTCTCTTGGAATGACTCTCTTTATGTCTTAACATGTGTGTTTGACTTAGAGATAGAAATTTGAATTTGATTTGCAAAAACAAACCAAGTGGTGGCAAAGAGTGATCCATATATGTCAAATTTGAATCAAAATAATTTGAGTTCTTATTTGAAGTGATTTTGTACGTGTTCTACTTGCTTTATGTTGTGTTGGCATAAATCACCAAAAAGGGGGAGATTGAAAGGGAAATGTGCCCTTGGGCCATTTCTAGGTATTTTGGTGGTTTAGTGTCCAACACAAGTGCCTAAGTGTAAAATGGTGGACAAAGTACAAATCAAGGATAAAGGTATGTTTCTCAGACTTAGTACATTGTTTTATGGACTAATGTATTGTGTCTAAGTGCTGGAAACAGGAAAAATCCAATTGAAAATGCCTTGGCTCGAGCAGCCAAAGTATGCTCAGTCTGGGAGCACCGGACTGTCCGGTGGTGCACCGGACAGTGTCCGGTGCGCCAGGCTGGCTCGAGTAAAGTGGCTGCTCTCGGGACTTCGACGGCGGTGTACGGCTATAATTCACCGGACTGTCCGGTGTGCACCGGACTGTCCGGTGGGCCGTTCACAGGCGAACTCGTCGCTCTCGGGAATTCATCGGCAACATACGACTATAATTCACCGGACTGTCCGGTGTGCACCGGACTGTCCGGTGAGCCAACGGTCGGCAGGGCCAACGGTCGGCCGCGCGATCTGCGCGGGACACGTGGCTGAGCCAACGGCTAGAAGGAGGCACCGGACTGTCCGGTGCGCCAACGGCTCTCTGGCTGCCAACGGTCGACTGCGCTATTTATGGAAGGAAATCGGGCACCGGACAGTGTCCGGTGTGCACCGGACTGTCCGGTGCACCAGTCGACAGAAGGCAAGATCAGCCCTCCTAGATTGCTCTCAACTGCTCCTAGCTGCCTTGGGGCTATAAAAGGGACCCCTAGGCACATGGAGGAGAATATCAAGCATTCCTACAACATTCCTAAGCACCAAGACATCAATTCCGCGCCTTTGATTCTTTGCAATAGCAATTAGAGCTCTAGTTGAGTGGTGAACTCATTGAGTTGTGTTGTGAGCTCTCGTTGCGACTTGTGTGCGTGGTGTTGCTGTGATTTCTTATCTTGAGTGTGTTGCTAATCCCTCCCTTGCTCCGTGTTTCTTTGTGATCTTAAAGTGTAAGGGCGAGAGGCTCCAAGTTGTGGAGATTCCTCGCAAACGGGATTGAGAAAAAGCAAGCAAAACACCGTGGTATTCAAGTGGGTCTTTGGACCGCTTGAGAGGGGTTGATTGCAACCCTCGTCCGTTGGGACGCCACAACGTGGAGTAGGCAAGCGTTGGTCTTGGCCGAACCAAGGGATAACCACCGTGCCATCTCTGTGATTGATCTTGTTGGTTATTGTGTTTTGTTGAAGATTCCTCTCTAGCCACTTGGCGGTTATTGTGCTAACACTTAACCAAGTTTTTGTGGCCTAAGTTTTTAAGTGTTACAGGATCACCTATTCACCCCCCCTCTAGGTGCTCTCACTTACCAAAAACTGCATGGCTTGGTCGCTAGGGTCGATCTTCGGAATCTTCACCACCACTATCCACATCGTAACTTTCACTATCGCCAGTATCTTCAGATAAACCCTCCAAAGTCTCCCTGGTAATTTTCTCCGTATTAGTCTTTGACATTGATTCAAGAAAGCCCAGGTGCATCTCCTCATAAAGGCTTAGCTTCGAAGCACCAACAACTTTCTTATCTTCAGGCATCTTCGCAAATGCTGACAAAACACACTCGAAACCGAAGCTTAAAAATTTAAAACCGAGCAAGTGCTGTTGCGCGCAGGCTGAAAAGTTGGGTGACTAAAAGCAAATGGCAAAGGAGCGTTTGCGGTGGGCTCTTATTTATACACCCAGTGTGCCGAAAACTGGAGGGCCCCGTTTGTCAATGACTGTTGCTATTCTAGCAGAAGGAAGGTGTTTTTTCAGACCTTCGGCTTAAAGCCTTCGTCCATGTCGCAATATGAATTTATCATTATAGAAAATTAATATTGCGAGGGGCTACTGTTGGGGGCCTTCGGCTTCTGAAGGTCCTCAAAAACATGATCTGACAATATTTCCTGAGTGAAACATGTGAACAGGTATCTTCAGAGTCAGGTTGCGGGTGTACAAGAGCATGGTTAAGACGAAGCTTGACTGAGGTGGAAAGCGACCATGACGAAGGATAAGACGATCACGAAGCTACGTACAGAAAAGCTTCGGCATGACGGCAGAAAAGAGGAACCGACTTAAGGATGAAAAGTCAAATTAAACCTCGAAGGATTGCTATAAAGTTATTGTCAAATGTAAAGGGCATCAATGTAATTTTACACGGGCTGCGTCCCGTGCCTATAAATAGATGAACAGTACTCCTGTACTGTTCACGCTGACCTGGCATACGCTTTTCCGCATCATGACTGTACCTTTATTTTCCATCAATCTGAAGGTACATTTGTAATTTGTTTTTATGAATTTGGTAATAAAAATAAGTTGATGATAATACTTGTATCATTACTCGTGTTTTATATATGTGTGCTCTTTTTTATCATCTATCAACCTTACGAAGGTCTCTTCCTTTGTAACCTTCGTCCAAGATTCATTATATCTGAAGGGATATAATGTTTTTAAGGATGAAGGAGTTTAACATTTAACACTTTCTATGTTGCCTTGTTCTTAATTCTTAGCATTTGAGAGCAAGTCCCCAACAAGCGCAAACTCTTAGCATATCCTCCAACACTTGGGTTGTCCTTTCCGTTTGCCCATCCGTTTGCGGATGATAAGCTGAACTAAAGTTTAGCTTGGTATCCATTGACTCATGTAGTCTTTTCCAAAAGCGCGAGGTAAACTGGGTTCCTCGATCTGATACTATGACACCCAGGTGTCTAATTCGTGTTATGTCGGGAAATTTATCCTAATCTCGGACGCTCAGTGAAAAATTCTATTTCTCGATCGCGTTTATATCCATTTATCAAGTTACTTGTGAAGGTTTCACCGATTTCTGATTTTATTCGTATCTCTAGAATGGCCAAATTTGGAGCCTGTTAAAACTTTTGTTTCTCGGCACGAATGTGAACTCGATAATCATTCTCAATTTATCAAACTCATCTAAAGCTCATTTAATCAAACGCTCGACAGCTGCTAGTCGAGCTGTGTCCGACTCCGATTTCTCGATGTTCGATCTATGTCCAAAAATTAATCCGACTCCGTACTCTCAAACGGAATGCTCAATATGTCGTCCTCTAATCAATTTTATCCGACTCGGCTAAATATCCCATGTTCGAACCGAAATCAAAACCCCGTATCGACAGCGATTTTAAAATGTCACGATTCGATTTCTCCGACTAAAAATCCGAAGCCGATCAGAAGTCTGAGAGAAACATTTATTTCTAAAATAGTGCGCGAGGAATTATTTCTGAGCGAAATCAAATCCAACTCGCGGCCGAATTAATCGCTCAATCGTTCGTTAGTCGAAACTCTAATTCGCTCTGTTCTCCATAGAGACGAATTCCACAGGTTGTTCACTTGGTATTTTGTAGATTTATCTATTTAAGCTTTGGTCGATGTTGTGCATGTGTGTATATGTGTAAAATTATTATTGGTATGGATTGAAGTTGCGGCGAAAGAAAAATAAGTAGAGAAGAACTCGGATGTTTTTATATTCGATAGGAATATATGTGATGTATTGTTTGATGTGAAGACTAGGTTACAAAATGTGGATTATGTGTTGGGGAATGCATCAATAGGTGTCTACGTGAAAAGTATATTTGTTTTATGCTTATGATCGGCGATTGTGATAGTCAAGGCGAATGGGGAATATGATAAATCCTGTTAGAGTCACTAGTGTGGTTGATGTCTTGTGCGTAATATGGGGACACGTATGTGCGCGGGTGTCGCGGTGTATTATAGTGATGGTGGCGTAAGATAATTAGTTGAGGTGTGTAGGTATATGTCGTAATATGGTTATTCTCACAACGAAGAAAGATGTATGTCTTGTGTAACACAATGTTTAGATTGTTGTCATATAATCATGTGAAGGATGCTCATGATGGTCGTGTGATTTAGGAGTGATGTAATGGCAAGCGAGAAGGAAGTTGAGTTTTCAAACGGCTAGTGGATAGTGTCTGTCGGTGTTGTCATGATTTTTGTTGTATGGTAATGTGATGCTTGCTTTGTCAAAAATTGCATTCCATTCCCATTGGATAAATAAATGTCTTGTTGATCGATTAGAGGTCTTATATGAGCGTTATCGCAGCCCAATGATTATTGGAAGCGAGTAGCATACATAAGTTAGTCCTTGTTAAAAATTGAAGAACAATCTGATAAGATGTGCACATAAGTGCTTTAGGTCCTTCAGTCGCAAATGTAAGTCTCATGGAGTTTTATGTCAGGTGTTAATGCCTCTATGTTAGGCCTCCTAAAACATGGTGTTTTAAGTGACTTGTGTGTTGTCCAGCTTAAGTTGAGAAATGGTTAAGAAACACTGATTAATCGGCTCCAACCCATGTTTTTGAGTTACGATGTCTAAAATGGTTCGCTAAGTCTTCTATTGTGATTAGCCAACTCATGTTAAATAGGAGTCAATTTCGTTAAGTGTTTGTCATATATGGGTTGTCTCGAATGGCGATAATAAGAGGCAAGTCGACGTGTAGGATGTATAGCGACCTATGTTGTTGCGCTAGTTAACCGAAGTAATAGATGGGTTTGGGTAAGCTCGTAGTCACGGTAAATTGCTTGTTGTCGTCTAAACACGTATGTTTATGGTCGCGGATGAAAAGTAGTAATGCTCATGTGATGTCTAATTTAAAATGCAAACTATTGGGTGAAAAGCGCTTTGATATTGATTATCATAGAGAATGCGTTGTTATTAATTGAGTATGGTACTTTTAGTGCTCGAAATGACACAGGTAAAAATTAGTAAGTCTACTTGTTAGTTCTCACTTGGTTATTTTAACTCTAACAATTGTCAAAGTGTTAGAATAATTCAAGTACCTAGAACATGGCAATTCTTGAATTGTATAGAAGCTGAAATTTATTAATCGCTGTTTTGGACTGCGCGCACTGTTTCTGTTGTGCTGTTTGTTTGATGAATTAAATTATGTTTTTTGTAGATATGTGCTATAGAAAAGTGGTAGATAACTTTATTATCTTGCTGGTGTTAAAATTTGACAGCCATAGGTCTGATCGTTTAGGAGTTATGAATTTTACAAATTCAGTAACTGAATCTGTCCAAATTCTGTACAGATTTCAGAAACTGCATTGTTTGCTCAATTTAATGTTACAATATGTTCATGGTCGTTATAATAACGTTGTAGATGCTTTTCTTATCTTGCTTATGTTAAAATTTCATAACCATAGGCCTGATAGTTTAAGAGTTATGAATTTTACAACTATGTTGCTATGTTCTGTCCACCGTCAGAACAGATTTCGAAAACTGTGTTGTTTGATTTAGTTAAACATTGAATCACTTCTTGGTGATTATAAAAGATATGTAGTGCTTTTTCGGAGCTTTCCAAAAAGTCTTTGATCACTCTTTTTGGTGGTCTGAAGATTAAGTTATGAAAGATTGAAGTGTGAAGACTGAATCTGTCCAGTTCTGGACAGCAAAGCCTTCATAGTGTGTTTTAACTTTGATACATATTAAACCGGCTAAGGATGTTTATAAATAATTTGTAGAAAATTTAATTATCTTTCTATAAAGTCTAAGATCACTTTATTTGGATGTCTGAATCTTTAGTTGTGAATTTTTGAAGTTGCAAGTCTGAATCTGTCCAAATCTAGACAAAGCTGTTGTGATTGCATATTTTGACCTTGCTAAGTGTTGAATCATGTTGTGATGACAATACCAAAGTTGTAGAGCCCTTTTTAAGCTTTATAGAAAGTCCTAGTTTTATATTTTTGGACTAATAATTGAATAGTTATGATTAAAACAATTAACTGTTGTATTGCTGTCCAAAAATTCTGCTAGTGCTTATTTGATTGTTTAGTTCGCCTTTTGGCTAAAAAATCCTTAGTTAGCACTTAACGGATATAGACTTGTAATGGCTAAACTTAGGTTGACATGTGTTCCATGATTAATGTGCTTGCTTGCTGTAGTTGGTTGTGGATAGAAGTTCAGTGGTTATTGATGCCTATGTCCTGTTTAAACTTACGTTGTCTTGGTTGCTCTGGTGTGGTCAATAGGAGAACTAGTGAATGATCAAAGTGAACATGGTAAATGCGTGTACTTGTGATGTCGTATCTGTGTTGCGTAAGGACATAAGATATTTGTCGTCTTTTAAATGGTGTTAATGTTGATTCGCCGATAACGTGTAGATAACTAATGCTGACGTGTGGGTGTTACGGTGTCTTCCAATTTAAAGTTTAGTTCGCCACTGTTTCCTTGTATACCTTGTGCTACTTTTGTGCTCCTTTCATTATATTCATACATATGCATCTTGCATCTTATTTAGGACCGAGAGATGATGATCGTGCACGTGATGTGGTGCCAACCACAACATGCGGTTGGTGGACGACCTGAAGAATGATGTACTTAACCAGTGGATGCTCGCCAAGTGAGCACCTCCCCCAACAAACACTATCTAAGTGTTAAATTAAAGGCAAGCCCCGGTTTATGCATAACCAGTTCTATATATTATTTTACTGCACTTAATGATTGTAGGCTTGTATTGTGCACTTAAGTGTAGGAGTTGCCTGAAACCCTAGTTGCATTACCTTAGGATTTCCTTTGAGATGGATACTAGTATGCTAGGTCGAGTAGCTGCTTTATTAATTAGGGATCTCGGTAGAAGTCGAGTGATTTTCTAGCACTCGCGCGAGGTCAGGAAATTGGCTGTATCCACTTTCATATCATACTGATGTTGGTCTGTGGACACAGATCCATGGGGATGCGTAGTCTACGAGATGGAATTGGAATAAGGATCAACGTGCGGATACCCGTGTCAAGCGTTTGAACGTACTAAGCACATGCCGAGAAATATGGTAAATCGGTAAGCCTAGTACCTGATTGAACCTGGCAGTGGACATATCCCCTCACGCGACCTGAGACATGGTCTCCCATTCCGGTTATGGTGGGTACAAGTGCGGTCACTGCACGACGGCAGTCGGGGTCAGTAAGGCATTGTACGCCAAGGCGGTGAGCCCTGATCTGTTGACGGGGAATCGATGGGGACGGTTGATGTGTGTGGGGACGGAGTGCCTCGCCATGTCGTGTGTTTAGGTTTACCTTGCAAGGATAAAAACTCGATTCAAATCGTCTGCTTCTTGCAGCTAATGAGACTGCTTGATCCATTGTACTGCATTGAGTAATAAGTGGAAATGAGTTGATTTGGCAAAAGATGTTGATTGTTAAATGTTTGATACCATGTATGAATAGCTAGGTACACATCTAGTTTAAAAGGATCATACTAAAACTTGAAAAGCTAAAACTTGATTTTAGACTTAGCTAGTGCTTTTGGCAAACCAAACCCCTCAGCCAAACAGCTGCATGTCTAGAGGTAGAGGAGTAGACTCCTCACACCGGGTAAGTCTAGCTGAGTATTAGTATACTCAGCCTTGCTTGTGGCATAATTTTTGCAGGTACTCCTTGGGATGATTGGTTGATGGTGTGACTTGGCCTCCATCCCTGCCACAGGGATAGGCGGTCAAGTGGGTTATTGCTTCCACAGGAGAGGACCAGGAGGAGTAGCGTGGCCAGACTTCGCCATGTTACTCGGTTTTCTCTGTTAGTTATTTCCGCTGCATTAAAGTTTATGGTTATTATTTCTGAAAACTCCGATAATGTAATCACTAATGATACTTTCTTAATTTATGGTATTATGCTTTATTGTATTTCTCTGTGCCTCACCTTCGTGTGAGCTAGTGGTATTCGATCCTGGTAAGTGGCTTTATCGGACTAGATCCGAGGTACTGACGGGTTATTCCTGTTTAAGTGTGTTGCTGCCCTCAAGGGTGCGACTTGGGCACTTAAGCTGGAATAATTTGGGCGGTTCCGCCACAGCTGGTATCGGAGCGAATACCACCACAGAGGAATCAATAAATCGTGAATACCAATTTTTCTAAAGTAAAACTTGCTTAGAAACTAATGTTGGATAGATCGTCAGGACGATAAGGATAGACCTAGGACGTGAAGCCTTAGGAAATAGATGGGTAGCTAGGTGGCTATTTATATAGGCCATAAAGGCCACTACTACTATTGCTATTATTAGGGAGGATGCTGTAGCAAGCACCCGAAAAATTAGTTAGGTCTGAGAAGACGACTAGAATGTGCATGCATCATGATTGTCGCATAATTGTTTCTTGTGCACCAACATGCTTATCTCACTTTTATTCCAATAATAAGAACTTGTGAATAATGTGATGTACTGCTATGTTAGAAATGTCTTATCTCGTGTCAGATTGGTAAGTCTTGTTAGGTAATGCTGTGTTTCGCTTGTCTTGCTATCTAGGTGGTATTGTAATTGTTCAACCCTTTTTACAAAAAAATGATGTCTGTTCTGCTCATGAAAGACCCCCTTCAAAACAAATTTTCATGCTTGTGTTGGCGTTTTCTAGCCCTTGTGTGTTGCACTATTGGTAAAGCACCTGCATAGCTCGTAGATCTCTATAGCTTGACCGCTAGACTACCCCAGTCTCCTTGTGCACTTGTTGCGTCAATTTTTTTTTGTTTGGTGTCTAGTTGCACAAACCCTATCAAGGCCATGTTTCTTTCCATAGATCCTATCCCAAATCTTCATAGCATTTCCGCTACTCATCCTAGCAGATCTTGTTTTCCTACCTCTCCTTTGTCCGAATCTGGTAATCATTTTCCTTGTGAATCATGTTGTGACCTTATTCATCGAATCTCTAGATCATTCATCAGAATCTAGCATGTCGTCTTGTTATCTGCTATAACCCATTCTCAAGTATCGAATGTTGATCTTGCCTAAATCTCTTATTCCTGGTTGTTCTCATACTCCTTCTCCGAGGATCATGACGTTGTTTTATCAAATTTTATCTTTACACAGTATATCCATTTAGTTCAATGGATGTTGCTGTTGTCTTTGGTTTCTGATGTCTCTAAAAGCTCATTAATCATGATCTCTTGAGTGCTTCATTCTCGTATCCCATCTCGTACTAATCTCTGGCCTGGTACTCTCCGTATTGTTCATAAAATAGTTCTCAGAGTCGAAGAAAATTTTCATGTGATGCTCTTTTGCCAACAATCTCTGTTTCAACTCTAGTCACATTCTCATTTTCTGAGCCATACTCTCATGGGCTCCATCTATATGTGCTATGTGGATTTCTTATTGGTTGTGTTTAGTAATGGTGTTGCGACTAAACGACTGATGGTGCCGTGACGAAACCGAGAGCCTACTATGGTGCACACATGGTTGAGCTGCTCGGCACGCGCTGGTGCCATGGTTAATAGTTGTGATCCATTACGAGGCTATACTGATGTGCTATCTTTTGTGGACACTCTCTCAGAATGATCGCAACATTTTGTCTCGATATGTCGCGATATTCTATCCAAATCTGTCTTCAGTATCTTCTCAGATACCATCTCAGGAATTTACATCTATCTTCAGCTTGGGAGTTACATGCTTCTCCACCCTTAAAGATCCTCATTCGAATCTCGGGACGAGATTCTTTTAAGGGGGGAAGGCTATGACACCCCAGGTATCTAATTCATGTTATGTCGGGAAATTTATCCTAATCTCGGACGCAGTGAAAAATTCTATTTCTCGATCATGTTTATATCCATTTATCAAGTTACTTGTGAAGGTTTCACCGATTTCTGATTTTATTTGAATCTCTAGAACGGCCAAATTTGGAACCTGTTAAAACTTTTGTTTCTCGGCACGAATGCGAACTCGATAATCATTCTCAATTTATCAAACTCGTCTAAAGCTCATTTAATCAAACGCTCGATAGCTGCTAGTCGAGTTGTGTCCGACTCTGATTTCTCGATGTTCGATCTATGTCCAAAAATTAATCCGACTCCGTACTCTCAAACGGAATGCTCAATATGTCGTCCTCTAATCAATTTTATCCAACTCGGCTAAATATCCCATGTTCGAACTGAACTCAAAACCTCGTATCGACAACGATTTTAAAATGTCACGATTCGATTTCTCCGACTAAAAATCCGAAGCTGATCAGAAGTCTGAGAGAAACATTTATTTCTAAAATAGTGCGCGAGGAATTATTTTCGAGCGAAATCAAATCCAACTCGCGGCTGAATTAATCGCTCAATCGTCCGTTCGTCGAAACTCTAATTCGCTCTGTTCTCCGTAGAGACGAATTCCGCAGGAGCGTTTGTATTCCGGGAAATAATTAGCGATCGGATAATCCGTGTTTAAGCAAAACACCATAAAATAAAATAGAAATAAATTAGCGCAGCCCGTTTGAGTGCTTTGGGCCAGCCCAACTCAGCCCATTTGGCCCACTTGGGAACCCTAACCCTAGGGTTTCTCTATAAATACGGACTCCTTCCCTTGCACTTGGTCATTTTCCACTCCCACCCCTATTCTTTTTCAGCAGCCACTCCCTTTCTCTCTTCTCCCAGTCGTCTCTTCTGTGGAGTCTTCTTCCCCAGCGCGCAGACCCCTCCATGGCCGTCAACGGCGCTCGAGCTCTTCTCCCCCATGGCCGTGAGCTCTCCCCTCCAGCTGCTCGACGCCCACTGCTCCTTCTCCCTCGCGCAGCAGCAGCCGTCGCCCCTTTTTTTCCTCCCTAGTCTCCACGACAATCAGCAGGGAGCAAGACCAGCAGCCATGGACACCATGGCTGAGCTCCCTACCCCCCTGTAGGCGAGCAGCAACTTCGGCCAGCAAGCAGCCCACGCCACTTGCTTCCACCGATGGCCGACGCCCTGCACAATGTCCGACCCCCTCTCCTTCCCAAACAGCTAGCGACGTTCATATTCCTGCTCCTGGCGAGCAGCAGCAAATCACCATGGCCACTTCCTCTCTCTGCTGTCCATGGCGCCAAGCAGCAGCCCCCTCCCTGTCCCTGGCCGCCATCCTCCCCAGATCGAGCCCCCTTTTTGTGCAGCTCACCATCTCCCCCTCCGCGCGCTGGCTGGATGCCATTCGAGCTCCGGTCTGCAACTCCCTCTCGCTGCTTCCCTTGGACGCCGGAGCTCCAGGGCCACACCTCTGTCCCCATGGCCGACTAGCAAACCTTGATGGCCGAGCCCTCTAGCACTTCCCTCTCCCATGGCGTGACGCCTCTGCTCGGCTCTCTCTCCTGGCAGCGCAGCACCTCGCAACCAAGTCTTCCCCGCAGCCCCACAACATCGACGCGTCGTGGGTGTTCGACAAAGTGCCCGTGGAAAGTATTGCGCTGCGCAGCCCCATTCACGATGCCGTCGAAACCTGTGGTGAGAAACCCCCCCGCTGTCCTAGCTGTTTATTTATCCAATGTTTGTAATGTTCGATGAACTGTCGTCAACAAATTTTTGTGTTATTGCAGCTAGTGGTCGATACCGCGCTTCGCACTTTGCCCGTTCAACGAAACGCTGAGCCGTGTGGACAACCCATGTGATTAATCTCGATTCATCCAGGTTGTTCACTTGGTATTTTGTATATTTATCTATTTAAGCTTTGGTCGATGTTGTGCATGTGTGTATATGTGTAAAATTTTTATTGGTATGGATTGAAGTTGCGGTGAAAGAAAAAGAAGTAGAGAAGAACTCGGATGTTTTTATATTCGATAGGAATATATGCGATGTATTGTTTGATGTGAAGACTAGGTTACAAAATGTGGATTATGTGTTGGGGAATGCATCGATAGGAGTCTACGTGAAAAGTATATTTGTTTTATGCTTATGATCGGCGATTGTGATAGTCAAGGCGAATGGGGAATATGATAAATCCTGTTAGAGTCACTAGTGCGGTTGATGTCTTGCGCGTAATATGGGGACACGTATGTGCGCGGGTGTCGCGGTGTATTATAGTGATGGTGGCGTAAGATAATTAATTGAGGTGTGCGGGTATATGCCGTAATATGGTTATACTCGCAATGAAGAAAGATGTATGTCTTGTGTAACACAACGTTTAGATTGTTGTCGTATAATCTTGTGAAGGATGCTCATGATGGTCGTGTGATTTAGGAGTGATGTAATGGCAAGCGAGAAGGAAGTTGAGTTTTCAAACGGCTAGTGGATAGTGTATGTCGGTGTTGTCATGATTTTTGTTGTATGGCAATGTGATGCTTGCTTTGTCAAAAATTGCATTCCATTCCCATTGGATAAATAAATGTCTTGTTGATCGATTAGAGGTCTTATATGAGCGTTATCGCAGCCCAATGATTATTGGAAGCGAGTAGCGTTCATAAGTTAGTCCTTGTTAAAAATTGAAGAACAATCTGATAAGATGTGCACATAAGTGCTTTAGGTCCTTCAGTCGCAAATGTAAGTCTCATGGAGTTTTATGTCAGGTGTTAATGCCTCTATGTTAGGCCTCCTAAAACATGGTGTTTTAAGTGACTTGTGTGTTGTCCAGCTTAAGTTGAGAAATGGTTAAGAAACACTGATTAATCGGCTCCAACCCATGTTTTTGAGTTACGATGTCTAAAATGGTTCGCTAAGTCTTCTATTGTGATTAGCCAACTCATGTTAAATAGGAGTCGATTTCTTTAAGTGTTTGTTATATATGGGTTGTCTCGAATGGCGATAATAAAAGGCAAGTCGACGTGTAGGATGTATAGCGACCTATGTTGTTGCGCTAGTTAACCGAAGTAATAGATGAGTTTGGGTAAGCTCGTAGTCACGGTAAATTGCTTGTTGTCGTCTAAACACGTATGTTTATGGTCGCGGATGAAAAGTAGTAATGCTCATGTGATGTCTAATTTAAAATGCAAACTATTGGGTGAAAAGCGCTTTGATATTGATTATCATAGAGAATGCGTTGTTAATTGAGTATGGTACTTTTAGTGCTCGAAATGACACAGGTAAAAATTAGTAAGTCTACTTGTTAGTTCTCACTTGGTTATTTTAACTCTAACAATTGTCAAATTGTTAGAATAATTCAAGTACCTAGAACATGGCAATTCTTGAATTGTATAGGAGCTGAAATTTATTAATCACTGTTTTGGACTGCGCGCACTGTTTTTGTTGTGCTGTTTGTTTGATGAATTAAATTATGTTTTCTGTAGATATGTGCTATAGAAAAGTGGTAGATAACTTTATTATCTTGCTGGTGTTAAAATTTGACAGCCATAGGTCTGAGCGTTTAGGAGCTATGAATTTTACAAATTCAGTAACTGAATCTGTCCAAATTCTGTACAGATTTCAGAAACTGCATTGTTTGCTCAATTTAATGTTACAATATGTTCATGGTCGTTATAATAAAGTTGTTGATGCTTTTCTTATCTTACTTATGTTAAAATTTCATAACCATAGGCCTGATAGTTTAAGAGTTATGAATTTTACAACTTGGTTGTTGTATTCTGTCCACCGTCAGAACAGATTTCGAAAACTGTGTTGCTTGATTTAGTTAAACATTGAATCACTTCTTGGTGATTATAAAAGTTATGTAGTGCTTTTTTCTGAGCTTTCCAAAAAGTCTTTGATCACTCTTTTTGGTGGTCTGAAGATTAAGTTATGAAAGATTGAAGTGTGAAGACTGAATCTGTCCAGTTCTGGACAGCAAAGCCTTCATAGTGTGTTTTACCTTTGATATATATTAAACCGGCTAAGGATGTTTATAAATAATTTGTAGAAAATATAATTGTATTTCTATAAAGTCTAAGATCACTTTGTTTGGATGTCTGAATCTTTAGTTGTGAATTTTTGAAGTTGCAAGTCTGAATCTGTCCAAATCTGGACAGAGCTGCTGTGATTGCATATTTTGACCTTGCTAAGTGTTGAATCATGTTGTGATGACAATACCAAAGTTGTAGAGCTCTTTTTAAGCTTTCCAGAAAGTCCTAGTTTGATATTTTTGGACTAATAATTGAAGAGCTATGATTAAAACAAGTAACTGCTGTATTGCTGTCCAAAAATTCTGCTAGTGCTTATTTGATTGTTTAGTTCGCCTTTTTGCTAAAAAATCCTTAGTTAGCACTTAACGGATATAGACTTGTAATGGATAAACTTAGGTTGACATGTGTTCCATGATTAATGTGCTTGCTTGCTGTAGTTGGTTATGGATAGAAGTTCAGTTGTTATTGATGTCTATGTCCTGTTTAAACTTACGTTGTCTTGGTTGCTCTGGTGTGGTCAATAGGAGAACCAGTGAATGATCAAAGTGAACATGGTAAATGCGTGTACTTGTGATGTCGTATCTGTGTTGTGTAAGGACATAAAATATTTGTCGTCTTTTAAATGGTGTTAATGTTGATTCGCCGATAACATGTAGATAACTAATGCTAACGTGTGGGTGTTACGGTGTCTTCCAATTTAAAGTTTAGTTCGCCACTGTTTCCTTGTATACCTTACTACTTTTGTGCTCCTTTCATTATATTCATACATATGCATCTTGCATCTCATTTAGGACCGAGAGATGATGATCGTGCACGTGATGTGGTGCCAACCACAAGATGCGGTTGGTGGACAACTTGACGAATGATGGACTTAACCAGTGGATGCTCGCCAAGCGAGCACCTCCCCCAACAAACACTATCTAAGTGTTAAATTAAAGGCAAGCCCCTGTTTATGCATAACTAGTTCTATATATTATTTTACTACACTTAATGATTGTAGGCTTGTATTGTGCACTTAAGTGTAGGAGTTGCCTGAAACCCTAGTTGCATTACCTCAGGATTTCCTTTGAGATGGATACTAGTATGCTAGGTCGAGTAACTGCTTTATTAATTAGGGATCTCGGTAGAAGTCGAGTGATTTTCTAGCACTCGCGCGAGGTCAGGAAATTGGTTGTATCCACTTTCATATCATACTGATGTTGGTCTGTGGACACAGATCCATAGGGATGCGTAGTCTACGAGATGGAATTAGAATAAGGATTAACGTGCGGATACTTGTGTCAAGCGTTTGAACGTACTAAGCACATGCCGAGAAATATAGTAAATCGGTAAGCCTAGTACCTGATTGAACCTGGCAATGGACATATCCCCTCACGCGACCTGAGACATGGTCTCCCATTCCGGTTATGGAGGGTACAAGTGCGGTCACTGCACGACGGCAGTCGGGGTCAGTGAGGCATTGTACGCCAAGGCGGTGAGCCCTGATCTGCTGACGGGGAATCGATGGGGATGGTTCATGTGTGTGGGGACAGAGTGCCTCACCATGTCGTGTGTTTAGGTTTACCTTGCAAGGATAAAAACTCGATTCGAATCGTCTGCTTCTCGTAGCTAATGAGACTGCTTGATCCATTGTACTGCATTGAGTAATAAGTGGAAATGAGTTGATTTGGCAAAAGATGTTGATTGCTAAATGTTTGATACCATGTATGAATAGTGAAAGTCGCCTAGAGGGGGGTGAATAGGGCGAAACTGAAATTCTCAAAAATAAACACAACTACAAGCCGGGTTAGCGTTAGAAATATAATAGAGTCCGCGAGAGAGGGTGCAAAACAAATCGCAAGCAAATAAAGAGTGAGACACGTGGATTTGTTTTACCGAGGTTCGGTTCTTGCAAACCTACTCCCCGTTGAGGAGGCCACAAAGGCCGGGTCTCTTTCAACCCTTACCCTCTCTCAAACGGTCCCTCGGACCGAGTGAGCTTTCTCTTCTCAATCACTTGGAACACAAAGTTCCCGCAAGGACCACCACACGATTGGTGTCTCTTGCCTCAATTACAAGTGAGTGTTTGATCACAAGAAAGAATCAAGAAAGAAGAAAGCAATCCAAGCGCAAGAGCTCGAAAGAACACAAGCAAATCACTCTCTCTAATCACTAGGGCGATGTGTGGAATTTGGAGAGGATTTGATCTCTTTGGTGTGTCTAGAATTGAATGCTAGAGCTCTTGTAAGTAGTTGGGAAGTGGAGAACTTGGATACAATGAATGGTGGGTGGTTGGGGGTATTTATAGCCCCAACCACCAAACTAGCCGTTTGGTGAGGCTGTCTGTTCGATGGCGCACCGGACAGTCCGGTGCACACCGGACATGTCCAGTGCGACAGCCACGTCACCAAAGCCGTTGCAATTTGACCGTTGGAGTTCTGACTTCGGGGCCCGCCTGGATGTCCGGTGCACACCGGACATGAACTGTAGATTGTCCGGTGCGCCTGCTCCCGCGTGCCTGACGACTGCACGCTTCTGGCGCGCATTAAATGCGCTGCAGGTAGTCGTTGGCGCCGATATAGCCGTTGCCCCGCTGTTACACCGGACAGTCCGGTGTACACCGGACAGTCCGGTGAATTTTAGCGGAGCAGCCGAAGTGAAAACCCGAGGCTGGCGAGTTCCTGAGGCCATTCTTCCTTGGAGCACCGGACATGTCCGGTGTACACCGGACAGTCCGGTGAATTATAGCGGAGTGGCCTTCGGAAATTCCCGAGAGTGAAGAGTTCTGTGCGCAGTTCCCTGGTGCACCGGACACTGTCCGGTGCACCACCGGACAGTCCGGTGCGCCAGACCAGGGAGCCTTTCGGGATGCCTTTAGCTTTCTAATTTGAACCCAACTTTGGTCTTTTTAATTGGCTTGTTGTGAACCTTTTGCACCTGTATAACTTACACACTAGAGCAAACTAGTTAGTCCAATATTTGTGTTGGGCAATTCAACCACCAAAATTATTTAGGAACTAGGTGTAAGCCTAATTCCCTTTCAATCTCCCCCTTTTTGGTGATTGATGCCAACACAACCAAAGCAAATGTAAAAGTGCATAATTTGAACTAGTTTGCATAATGTAAGTGCAAAGGTTGCTTGGAATTGAGCCAATATAAATACTTACATGATGTGCATGGATTGTTTCTTTGTTTTTAACATATTGGACCACATTTGCACCACATGTTTTGTTTTGCAAATTCTTTTGTAAATTCTTTTCAAAATCCTTTTGCAAGATAGTCAAAGGTAAATGAATAAGATTTTTGCAAAGCATTTTCAAGTTTTGAAATTTTCTCCCTTTGATCCAAATGCTTTTCCTTTGACTAAACAAAACTCCCCCTAAATGAGATCCTCCTCTTAGTGTTCAAGAGGGTTTTGATATACCATTTTTGAAATACTACTTCCTCCCCCTTTTGAAATTGACCAATTTAAAAATCTCCAAATCTCCAAATTTTTAAAATTAGGTGGTGGTGCGGTCCTTTTGCTTTGGGCTCATATTTTCTCCCCCTTTGGCATGAATCGCCAAAAAACGGAATTATTAGAGCCCAACGAAGTACTTTCTCCTCCTTTGTTCATAAAATAAATGAGTGAAGATTATACCAAAGTTGGAGAGATGCTCGGAGTGACGGCGAAGGATGAGTAGTAGAGTGGAGTGGAAGCCTTTGTCTTCGCCGAAGACTCCAATTCCCTTTCAATATACCTATGACTTGGTTTGAAATACACTTGAAAACACATTAGTCATAGCATATATAAAAGAGATATGATCAAAGGTATATTTGTGTGCTATGTGTGCAAATTAGCAAAAGAAATTCCTAGAATCAAGAATATTTAGCTCATGCCTAAGTTTGGTAAAAGATTGTTCATCAAGAGGCTTGGTAAAGATATCGGCTAATTGATCTTTAGTGTTAATGTATGAAATCTCGATATCCCCCTTTTGTTGGTGATCCCGAAGAAAATGATACCGAATGGCTATGTGTTTAGTGCGGCTATGCTCAACGGGATTATTCGCCATGCGGATTGCACTCTCATTATCACATAGAAGAGGAACTTTGGTTAGTTTGTAACCGTAGTCCCGCAGGGTTTGCCTCATCCAAAGCAATTGCGCGCAACAATGGCCTACGGCAATGTACTCGGCTTCGGCGGTAGAAAGAGCGACCGAATTTTGCTTCTTTGAAGCCCAAGACACCAAGGATCTTCCCAAGAACTGGCAAGTCCCCGATGTGCTCTTCCTATTAATCTTACACCCCGCCCAATCGGCATCCGAATAACCAATCAAATCAAATGTGGATCCCCGAGGGTACCAAAGCCCAAACTTAGGAGTATAAGCCAAATATCTCAAGATTCGTTTTACGGCCGTAAGGTGGGATTCCTTAGGGTCGGATTGGAATCTTGCACACATGCAAACGGAAAGAATAATGTCCGGTCGAGATGCACATAGATAAAGCAATGAACCAATCATCGACCGGTATACCTTTTGATCCACGGACTTACCTCCCGTGTCGAGGTCGAGATGCCCATTTGTTCCCATGGGAGTCTTGATGGGCTTGGCATCCTTCATTCCAAACTTGCTTAGAATGTCTTGAGTATACTTTGTTTGGCTAATGAAAGTGCCCTCTTGGAGTTGCTTGACTTGAAATCCTAAGAAATATTTCAACTCCCCCATCATCGACATCTCGAATTTCTTTGTCATGATCCTACTAAATTCTTCACATGTAGATTCGTTAGTAGACCCAAATATAATATCATCAACATAAATTTGGCATACAAACAAATCATTGTCAAGAGTTTTAGTGAATAAAGTAGGATCGGCTTTGCCGACTTTGAAGCCATTAGCAATAAGGAAATCTCTAAGGCATTCATACCATGCTCTTGGGGCTTGCTTGAGCCCATAAAGCGCCTTAGAGAGCCTATAAACATGGTTAGGGTACTCACTGTCTTCAAAGCCGGGAGGTTGCTCAACATAGACCTCCTCCTTGATCGGTCCGTTGAGGAAGGCACTCTTCACGTCCATTTGGTAAAGCTTGAAGCCATGGTAAGTAGCATAGGCCAATAATATACGAATTGACTCAAGCCTAGCTACGGGTGCATAGGTTTCACCAAAATCCAAACCTTCGACTTGTGAATACCCCTTGGCCACGAGTCGAGCTTTGTTCCTTGTCACCACACCATGCTCATCTTGCTTGTTGCGGAAGACCCACTTGGTTCCTACAACATTTTGGTTAGGACGTGGAACTAAATGACATACCTCGTTCCTCGTGAAATTGTTGAGCTCCTCTTGCATCGCCATCACCCAATCTGAATCTTGTAGTGCTTCCTCTACCCTGTGTGGCTCAATAGAGGAAACAAAAGAGTAATGCTCACAAAAATGTGCAACACGAGATCGAGTGGTTACCCCCTTATGAATGTCGACGGGGTGATCTCGTTGGATTGCTTGGTGGACTCTTGGGTGTGGCGGCCTTGGTTGTTCATCCTCCTTGTCTTCATCATTTGCGTCTCCCCCTTGATCATTGTCGTCGTCTTGAGGTGGCTCATCATTGTGTTCTTCATCTTTATCAACTTGAGCCTCGTCCTCATTTTGGGTTGGTGGAGATGCTTGCGTGGAGGAGGATGGTTGATCTTGTGCATGTGGAGGCTCTTCGGATTCCTTAGGACACACATCCCCAATGGACATGTTCCTTAGCGCTATGCATGGAGCCTGTTCTTCACCTAACTCATCAAGATCAACTTGCTCTACTTGAGAGCCGTTAGTCTCATCAAACACAACGTCACAAGAAACTTCAACAAGTCCTGAGGACTTGTTAAAGACTCTATATGCCCTTGTGTTTGAGTCATATCCTAGTAAAAAGCCTTCTACAGTTTTAGGAGCAAATTTAGATTTTCTACCTCTCTTAACAAGAATAAAGCATTTGCTACCAAAAACTCTAAAATATGAAATATTGGGCTTTTTACCGGTTAGGAGTTCATAGGATGTCTTCTTGAGGATTCGGTGTAGATATAACCGGTTGATGGCGTAGCAGGCGGTGTTGACCGCCTCGGCCCAAAACCGATCCGGTGTCTTGTACTCATCAAGCATGGTTCTTGCCATGTCCAATAGAGTTCGATTCTTCCTCTCCACTACACCATTTTGTTGTGGAGTGTAGGGAGAAGAGAACTCATGCTTGATGCCCTCCTCCTCAAGGAAGCCTTCTATTTGTGAGTTCTTGAACTCCGTCCCGTTGTCGCTTCTAATTTTCTTGATCCTTAAGCCGAACTCATTTTGAGCTCGTCTCAAGAATCCCTTTAAGGTCTCTTGGGTATGAGATTTTTCCTGCAAAAAGAACACCCAAGTGAAGCGAGAATAATCATCCACAATAACTAGACAGTACTTACTCTCGCCGATGCTTATGTAAGCGATCGGGCCGAATAGGTCCATGTGTAGGAGCTCCAGTGGCCTGTCACTAGTCATGATATTCTTGTGTGGATGATGAGTGCCAACTTGCTTCCCGGCTTGGCATGCGCTACAAATCCTGTCTTTCTCAAAATGAACATTGGTTAGTCCTAAAATGTGTTCCCCCTTTAGAAGCTTATGAAGATTCTTCATTCCAACATGGGCTAGTCGGCGGTGCCAGAGCCAACCCAAGTTAGTCTTAGCAACCAAGCAAGTGTCGAGTTCAGCTCTATCAAAATCTACCAAGTATAGCTGACCCTCTAACACTCCCTTAAATGCTATTGAATCATCACTTCTTCTAAAGACAGTAACACCTATATCGGTAAATAGACAGTTGTAGCCCATTTGACATAATTGGGATACGGAAAGCAAATTGTAATCTAAAGAATCTACAAGAAAAACATTGGAAATAGTATGGTCAGGTGATATAGCAATTTTACCCAATCCTTTGACCAAACCTTGATTTCCATCCCCGAATGTGATAGCTCGTTGGGGATCTTGGTTTTTCTCATATGAGGAGAACATCTTTTTCTCCCCTGTCATATGGTTTGTGCATCCGCTGTCGAGTATCCAGCTTGAGCCCCCGGATGCATAAACCTACAAAACAATTTTAGTTCTTGACTTTAGGTACCCAAACGGTTTTGGGTCCTTTGGCATTAGAAACAAGAACTTTGGGTACCCAAACACAAGTCTTGGAGCCCTTGTGTTTGCCCCCAACAAACTTGGCAACTACCTTGCCGGATTTGTTAGTAAGCACATACGATGCATCAAAAGTTTTGAATGAAATAGCATGATCATTTGATGCATTAGGAGTTTTCTTTCTAAGCAACTTGGCACGGGTTGGTTGCCTAGAGCTAGATGTCTCACCCTTATACATAAAAGCATGGTTAGGCCCAGAGTGAGACTTCCTAGAATGAGTTCTCCTAATTTTGCTCTCAGGATAGCCGGCAGGGTACAAAATGTAACCCTCGTTATCCTGAGGCATGGGAGCCTTGCTCTTAACAAAGTTAGATAAATTCCTTGGAGGGGCATTAAGTTTGACATTGTCTCCCCTTTGGAAGCCAATGCCATCCTTGATGCCAGGGCGTCTCCCATTATAGAGCATACTTCTAGCAAATTTAAATTTTTCATTTTCTAAGTTATGCTCAACAATCTTAGCATCTAATATTGCTATATGATCATTTTGTTGTTTAATTAAAGCCATGTGATCATGAATAGCATTGATATCAATATCTCTACATCTAGTACAAATAGAAACATGCTCAACATTAGATGTAGAGGGTTTGCAAGATTTTAGTTTTACAACCTTAGCATGCAACATATCATTCTTAGTTCTAAGGTCGGAAATAGTAGTATTGCAAATATCAAAATTTTTAGCCTTAGCAATCAAATTTTCATTTTCTATTCTAAGGCTAGCAAGAGAATCATTCAATTCATCAATCCTAGCAAGTAATTCAACATTATCATTTCTAGGATTGGAAGTTGAATCAATACAAACATGAGAATCAACCTTAGCAATTAATCTGGCATTTTCATTTCTAAGGTTGTTAATAGTGTCATGGCAAGTGCTTAGCTCACTAGATAGTTTTTGACATTTTTCTACTTCTAGAGCATAAGCATTTTTAACCTTAACATGTTTCTTGTTTTCTTTAATTAGAAAATCCTCTTGGGAATCCAAAAGGTCATCCTTTTCATGAATAGCACTAATCAATTCATTTAATTTTTCCTTTTGTTCCATGTTAAGGTTGGCAAAAAGGATAAGTAAGTTATCCTCCTCATCACTAGCATTATCATCACTAGAGGATTCATATTTTGTGGAGGATTTAGATTTAACCTTCTTCCTTTTGCCGTCCTTTGCCTTGAGGCACTTGTGGCCGACGTTGGGGAAGAGAAGCCCCTTGGTGACGGCGATGTTGGCGGCGTCCTCGTCGGAGGAGGACTCGGTGGAGCTCTCGTCGGAGTCCCACTCGCGGCACACGTGGGCATCGCCGCCCCTCTTCTTGTGGTACCTCTTCTTTTCTCTTCTCTTGCCCTTCTTGTCGTTGTCCCTGTCACTGTCACTTGATAATGGACATTTAGCTATAAAGTGACCGGGCTTACCACACTTGTAGCAAATCTTCTTGGAACGGGATTTGTAGTCTTTCCCCTTCCGTTGCTTGAGGATTTGGCGAAAGCTTTTGATGATTAAAGCCATCTCCTCATTGTCGAGCTTGGAGGCGTCAATTGGTTGTCTACTTGGTGTAGACTCCTCCTTCTTCTCCTCCGTCGCCTTAAATGCCACCGGTTGTGCTTCGGACGTGGAGGGATCATCAAGCTCGTTGATCTTCCTTGAGCCCTTGATCATACATTCAAAGCTCACAAAAATCCCGATAACTTCCTCGGGGGTCATTTGAGTATATCTTGGGTTGCCACGAATTAATTGAACTTGAGTGGGGTTAAGGAAAATGAGAGATCTTAGAATAACCTTAACCACCTCGTGGTCGTCCCACTTCTTGCTCCCAAGGTTGCGCACTTGGTTCACCAAGGTCTTGAGCCGGTTGTACATATCTTGAGGCTCCTCCCCTTGGCGAAGACGGAAGCGACCGAGCTCCCCCTCGATCGTTTCCCGCTTGGTGATCTTGGTGAGTTCATCACCCTCGTGCGCGGTCTTGAGTAGGTCCCAAATCTCCTTTGCGCTCTTCAACCCTTGCACCTTGTTATATTCCTCCTTACTTAGAGAAGCAAGGAGTATGGTTGTAGCTTGAGAGTTGAAGTGCTCGATTTGGGCCACCTCGTCCTCATCATAGTCTTCATCCCCTACGGATGGTACCTGTACACCATACTCAACAACATCCCATATACTTTTGTGGAGTGAGGTTAGATGAAATCGCATTAAATCACTCCACATAGCATAATCTTCACCATCAAACGTTGGTGGTTTGCCTAATGGGACGGAAAGTAAAGGTGTAAGTTTAGGAATGCGAGGGTAGCGTAGGGGGATCTTACTATACTTCTTACGCTCTTGGCGCTTAGAAGTGACGGACGCCGCGTCGGAGCCGGAGGTGGATGTCGATGAAGAATCGGTCTCGTAGTAGACCACCTTCCTCATCCTCTTCTTCTTGTCCCCACTCCGATGCGGCTTGTGGGAAGAGGATTTTTCCTTCTTCTCTTTGTGATGTGAAGAAGATATTTTCTCCTTCCCTTTGGAGGAGTCCTTCTTCTTTTCTTCGTGGTGTGAAGAAGATCTTTTCTCCTTCCATTTGGAGGAGTCCTTCTTCTTCTCCTTCCTCTTGGTGCGGGACTCTTCCGATGAAGTGCTCCCTTGGCTCGTAGTGGGTTTGTCGCCGGTCTCCATCTCCCTCTTGGTGTGATCTCCCGACATCACTTCGAGCGGTTAGGCTCTAATGAAGCACCGGGCTCTGATACCAATTGAAAGTCGCCTAGAGGGAGGTGAATAGGGCGAAACTGAAATTCTCAAAAATAAACACAACTACAAGCCGGGTTAGCGTTAGAAATATAATAGAGTCCATGAGAGAGGGTGCAAAACAAATCGCAAGCAAATAAAGAGTGAGACACGTGGATTTGTTTTACCGAGGTTCGGTTCTTGCAAACCTACTCCCCGTTGAGGAGGCCACAAAGGCCGGGTCTCTTTCAACCCTTACCCTCTCTCAAACGGTCCCTCGGACCGAGTGAGCTTTCTCTTCTCAATCACTTGGAACACAAAGTTCCCGCAAGGACCACCACACGATTGGTGTCTCTTGCCTCAATTACAAGTGAGTGTTTGATCACAAGAAAGAATCAAGAAAGAAGAAAGCAATCCAAGCGCAAGAGCTCGAAAGAACACAAGCAAATCACTCTCTCTAATCACTAGGGCGATGTGTGGAATTTGGAGAGGATTTGATCTCTTTGGTGTGTCTAGAATTGAATGCTAGAGCTCTTGTAAGTAGCTGGGAAGTGGACAACTTGGATACAATGAATGGTGGGTGGTTGGGGGTATTTATAGCCCCAACCACCAAACTAGCCGTTTGGTGAGGCTGTCTGTTCGATGGCGCACCGGACAGTCCGGTGCACACCGGACATGTCCGGTGCGACAGCCACGTCACCAAAGCCGTTGCAATTTGACCGTTGGAGTTCTGACTTCGGGGCCCGCCTGGATGTCCGGTGCACACCGGACATGAACTGTAGATTGTCCGGTGCGCCTGCTCCCGCGTGCCTGACGACTACGCGCTTCTGGCGCGCATTAAATGTGCTGCAGGTAGCCGTTGGCGCCGATATAGCCGTTGCCCCGCTGTTACACCGGACAGTCCGGTGTACACCGGACAGTCCGGTGAATTTTAGCGGAGCAACCGAAGTGAAAACCCGAGGCTGGCGAGTTCCTGAGGCCGTTCTTCCTTAGAGCACCGGACATGTCCGGTGTACACCGGACAGTCCGGTGAATTATAGCGGAGTGGCCTTCGGAAATTCCCGAGAGTGAAGAGTTCTGTGCGCAGTTCCCTGGTGCACCGGACACTGTCCGGTGCGCCACCGGACAGTCCGGTGCGCCAGACCAGGGAGCCTTTCGGGATGCCTTTAGCTTTCTAATTTGAACCCAACTTTGGTCTTTTTAATTGGCTTGTTGTGAACCTTTTGCACCTGTATAACTTACACACTAGAGCAAACTAGTTAGTCCAATATTTGTGTTGGGCAATTCAACCACCAAAATTATTTAGGAACTAGGTGTAAGCCTAATTCCCTTTCAAATAGCTAGGTACACATCTAGTTTAAAAGGGTCATACTAAAACTTGAAAAGCTAAAACTTGATTTTAGACTCAGCTAGTGCTTTTGGCAAACCAAACCCCTCAGCCAAACAACTGCATGTCTAGAGGTAGAGGAGTAGACTCCTCACACCGGGTAAGTCTAGCTGAGTATTAGTATACTCAGCCTTGCTTGTGGCATAATTTTTGCAGGTACTCCTTGGGATGATTGGTTGATGGTGTGACTTGGCCTCCATCCCTGCCACCGGGATAAGCGGTCAAGTGGGTTATTGCTTCCGCAGGAGAGGACCAGGAGGAGTAGCGTGGCCAGGCTTCGCCATGTTACTCGGTTTTCTCCGTTAGTTATTTCCGCTGCATTAAAGTTTATGGTTATTATTTCTGAAAACTCCGATAATGTAATCACTAATGATATTTCTTAATTTATGGTATTATGCTTTATTATATTTCTCTGTGCCTCACCTTCGTGTGAGCTAGTGGTATTCGATCCTGGTAAGTGGCTTTATCGGACTAGATCCGAGGTACTGACGGGTTATTCCTGTTTAAGTGTGTTGCTGCCCTCAAGGGTGCGACTTGGGCACTTAAGCTGGAATAATTCGGGCTGTTCCGCCACAGATACGATCTTCTTCGGTACTCCATGCAGAAAACAATCCTTGACATGTATAACTCTGCTAACTGGGCTCCTGAGTAAGTTGTCTTCACAGGTATAAAGTGTGCCACTTTAGTCAACCTGTCTACTATGACCCATATTGAATCATAGCCATCCCGAGTACGGGGTAGTCCAACTATGAAATCCATACCGATTCCTTCCCATTTCCATTCTGGTACCTTGAGAGGTTGTAGCAATCCTGCTGGTCTTTGGTGTTCGGCTTTAACTCGTTGACACACGTCACATAATGCAACATGAGTAGCAACATCTCTTTTCAATCCGTACCACCAATACTTTTCCTTAAGATCCTAGTACATCTTTGTACTACCAGGGTGAATAGAGTAAGTTGAATCATGAGCTTCTCTCAAAATAAGTTGGTGCAGGTGTTCAATTTCCGGTACGCAGATTCTCTTCTTAAACCATATTGTGACTTGATCATCTTTCGTGAAATCTAGGGCTTTACCCAAACTAATTTGCATCTTAATTTCTTTGATTTTCTCATCAGACTCTTGTCCTTTACGAATCTCTTCTTCCAAAGTAGATTCAACTTCCATAACAGTTGCTTCTACATTATTGAGCATACCAAGGTTGATTTGTTCCATTTCCCAGCACAATTCCTGTGACATCAAATGAGTAGTGATGTTGTTCAATTGACCCTTACGGCTCAATGCATCAGCCACTACATTTGCTTTTCCGGGGTGATATTGTATTTCCAAATCATAGTCCTTAATCAACATAAGCCATCTTCTCTGTCTCAGGTTGAGTTCTTTCTGAGTGAATATATATTTCAAGCTTTTGTGATCCGTGAAGATTTTGCACTTGTTTCCAATCATATAGTGCCTCCAAATCTTCAAAGCATGCACTACGGCAGCTAGTTCCAAATCATGCGTAGGATAATTCTTCTCATGCTTTCTCAACTGCCTTGAGGCATAAGCTATCACTTTTCCTTCTTGCATTAGCACACATCCAAGTCCAAGGTGTGATGCATCGCAATACACATCGAATCCCTTGTGGATGTCTGGCATTACCAATATTGGTGCAGTGGTTAACCTTTTCTTGAGTTCTTCAAAACAATTCTGACAAGCTTCATCCCACTTGAACTCTTTACCTTTCGCTAGTAGAGAGGTAAGGGGTTTCACTAACTTGGAAAAACCTTCAATAAATCTTCTATAGTATCCTGCCAATCCAAGAAAACTTCTGATCTTGGACACATCCTTTGGTTGCTTCCAATCCAGTATCTCACTTATCTTTCCTGGGTCCACTTTAATTCCACCATCGGTAACGATATGCCCTAAGAAAGCAACTTCCTTCAACCAAAAATCACACTTCGAGAATTTCACATATAGCTGGTTGTCACGAAGCTTTTGTAGGACTAGCCTTAGATGGTCTTCATGTGTTTCTTCATTCGGAGAGTATATCAGTATGTCGTCAATGAATATGACCACAAACTGATCCAGATATTCCATGAATACTTTATTCATCTAGTTCATAAAGTATGCTGGTGCATTAGTCAGTCCAAACGACATGACCAAAAACTCATATAATCCATATCTCGTCGTGAAGGCTGTCTTCGGTACATATTCTGCTCGAATCTTTAACTGATGATATCCCGATCTTAGATCTATCTTCGAGAATATCTTAGCTCCCTTCATCTGATCAAATAAATCTTCAATCCGAGGTAGTGGGTATTTATTATTGATGGTTACTTCATTCAAACTTCTATAATCAACGCACATTATCCTCGAACCATCCTTCTTGTTCACAAATAGAACTGGGTCTCCCCAAGGGGATGAACTTGGGTGAATGAAACCTTTTTATAGTAATTCTTCTATTTGTTTCTTCAGTTCTACTAAATCTTTGACATCCATTCTATATGGTCTTTTCGAGATAGGTGCAGTTCCGGGTAATAATTCAATAGAAAACTCTATATCATGGTCAGGTGGCATACCTGATAATTCCTCTGGAAATACGTTTGGGTACTCACACACTATCTTGATATTTTCCAAGGGCTTTTCTTCCAAGTGATTTATCACTGTCTTCCCTTTTGCATTTGTTGACATGTCTGTGCTAACTTGAACTCTTTCGCCTTGCAGACTTGTCAACGTAATTGTTCCGTTGGCACATTATATCACTCCATCACAACTTTTCAACCAGTTGCATCCAAGAATCACATCATACCATTGGATCCTAGAACCACTAGGTTGACTAAAAAATCTATTCCTTGAATATTGAGATTAACATGGGGGCATGAGTGTGTGGCCTTCATGTCACCTCCCGATGAACTAACATGTAATATCTCCTTAAGAGGGTACTTTGATATGTTATGTTTTTCCACAAATGACTTAGTTATAAATGAATGCGATGCTCCAGAGTCAAATAAAATTGATGCAGGTATGGAGTTAACAAGGAACATACCATACACTACGTCGGCATCCTTAGGTACTGATTGTAACACTCCTGGTGTTACTATAACTAAAACTTGAGCATGACATCATAGCATTGGTATTGCATATGTTTGATACACTTAGAATGCATTCACTAGGCAAAAATTTCAAACAAGTTGTATTGTTTTAATGTTTTGCAAATAGGACCCTGGATAGGAAGCTTTAACCCTAAATAGGTATTAAAGAGGTAAAACTTAACCCAAGTTGATAAAACCTAAATACTTTAGGGTAATAGTTATAAATGTCCCCAAAAACAAAGTGAAGTCACATTTATACCCCTGGGATACCAGAAACCCTAATTGGAATCCTGGAAACCCTAAAACTAAACCCTAGGGGTGTTGGGGGCCTTCGTCCTCCGAAGGTCCTCAAAAACATGATTTGACAATGTTTTCCAAGTGGATCATGTAAACAGGTATTTTCGGACTCAGAATTATGAATACGAAGCACGGCCAGGACGAAGCCTGAACCAGACGAAGCACGAGCGCAGCCGAAGCTGTGTGCGGGGAAGCTTCGTCACGGTAGCAGAAAGGGGAACCGACTTAAAGATGAAAAGACTACGTGGGCCTCGACAGATTTCCATAAGTCATTAACAAATGTAGTGGACATGAATGTAATTTTACGTGGGCTGCGTCCCGCGTCTATAAATAGATGAACAGTACTCCCGTACTGTTCACGCTGACTTGGCACTGGCATTTGCGTCACGCTTGTACTTTTTACCTTCCCTCAAGACCGAAGGTACATTTGTAATTTGTAATCATTTCTATTTCTCTGTGTTAATAAAATAGAAATGATTCTATGATTTACATTTCATGTTTTATATGAATCCTTCGTTATTACTTGTTGAATTTACGAAGGTATGTCTCTTGTGACCTTCGTCCGGAACTCATTATTCCCGAAGGGGAATAATGTTTAGTAGGACGAAGGGCCTTAACATTTAACACTTTTTATGTTGCCTTGTTCTTAATCCGAAGCATTTGAGAACAAGTCCCCAACATTGGCGCCCACCTCCGGTGAACTCACTTCCACTTCGAGCTTTTTTGAACACCTTCGGAAGCTATAGACCTTCGCTATGGCGCCGAAGAAAGCTTCAGCGACTGGGGCTTCAGCACTGCAACCGCTGGACCACAACCAGGAGACCGTCTCTCTTCGGGACGCCCGAAGCCAGAAGAGAAAGGCCGTCAGCCCAACGCTTCAGGAGGAAGAGCTAGACCAAGAAATCAGGGATATGGAGATCCTACATCAACAGGTGCAAAGGAAGAAGGAGAAGATGGCCCGGCTAGCTGAGTTGCAACGGCAGATAGACGAAGCCTCTGAGGAGGTCCGCCATCTTACCCATGATGAGCAAAACAGGAGGCCTCAGCAGAAAGACCTTCATCAGGAGGGCTTCGTCAACGAAGATGACTGGTATGACAATTTCCATCAGGGAAATTTTGTTTTCGATGATGCTTCTCCTTTGTCCGCTGAGCTGCAGGCTACACCTTGGCCTCCATCCTATAAGCCACCTCAGCTTCCCATGTTCGACGGTCACTCAGACCCGAAGCAGTTCTTGATGAGCTACGAAGCAACAGTGTCTTCGTATGGGGGCAATGCTGCGGTCATGGCGAAGTCTTTCGTTATGGCTGTCAGGAATGTTGCTCAGACCTGGTATTCCTCCCTTCGACCAGGGACAATCACCTCATGGCAGAAGCTGAAGGATATGTTGTTAACCAGCTTTCAAGGATTTCAGACGAAGCCGGTCACTGCACAAGCTTTGTTTCAGTGCACTCAGGATCATGAAGAATACCTTCAGGCATATGTCAGAAGGTTCTTGCGTTTGAGGGCACAGGCACCAACGGTGCCCAATGAAATTGTTATCGAAGCTATGATCAAGGGGCTTCGTCCTGGACCTGCAGCCCAATACTTTGCTAGGAAGCCTCCTCAGACTCTAGAGAAGCTACTCCAGAAGATGGACGAGTACATTCGTGCAGATAACGACTTTCGCCAAAGAAGGGAGGAGGCCTTCAGATTTTCTGAGATGACCAGGGGCTTCGGGGGACGTTTCTATCCGAGGCATGTCAGGTCCATCCACAACACTCAAAATGATGATAAGGGGAGTCAGCAGAACAGGCCGCAGTGCTCCTCACAGGCTTCGGGGCAGCAGCAAACTTTCTTTCGGCCACCAGCTCCAAGAGGCAGAGGCGCCAGGGGCTTCGGCGGGAGATTTGGAGATCAATCAAGGAGGACATTTTGCTTATTCTGTGGTGAGAACAAGGGCCATACCACCAGGATGTGCCATGTTACCATCCAGAAACAAAAGGAGCTAGCAGAAGCTGCAGCGCAACAGGGACAGCCGAAGCAGGTCATGCATACTGCTTCGTACCATCAGCCTTACATCCCGGAGTATGTGGGCAACCATCCTGCAGTTTCCGTAGCTTCGGCAAGTCAACCTCAAGCTTCATGGCAACAGCCCCCGCCTCCACCTCCGCTGCAACAAGGCCAGCAGCCAGAAGGGAGTCAATATGCTCCACATCAAAGGGACTTCAGAGAACAATCCGAAGCTCGCACAGTCAACAGCACTGTGCCAGAATCGAAGCACATTTATTGACACATATCCTACCTTTGATAACAGTCTTTTCTATTCAGTTCTATTCTCTGTAGCAAAAAACATTGATAGTTTCCATGTAATAATTTCGCTGTTTTCCACGAGGAAAATCAGTTGATGAAGTTTTTGTATTAACAACGAGGACCTTCGAAGTATTAAAAATCCTTCGGAGAAACAGAAAGCCGTTCTAAGGAACGCAGAGTAAGTTCATGAATTCACAAAAAGCCGTTCCAAAGGGAGCGCAGTGTAAGTTTTCTGCTCAGAAGTCGTTCCTAAGGGAATGCAGAGCTTATACCGTCTAAGTAAAAGACGAAGAAGCTCCAAAGACGTTCCTAAGGGAATGCAGAGCTTATACCGTCTAAGTAAAAGACGAAGAAGCTCCAAAGACATTCCTAAGGGAATGCAGAGCTTATACCGTCTAAGTAAAAGACGAAGAAGCTCCAAAGACGTTCCTAAGGGAATGCAGAGCTTGCGAATGTATTTTGGGTGTATCTTCGGAACAGACGTCATTTGCATAACATAACATCATCACATCATTTCGCATAGCATAAGCATCATACATCATGTTGCATGCGGCAAAAGAAGGGTACACAGTATTAACCTTCGGAAGAATGATTTGAGAAAGTGCAAATTGTGCAAAGTCACGAGGGAATGCAATGATAATCTTCGGAAAATAGCTTCGGAGGCTGTTTTTACGAAGCATGGACAAGCTTCATCAGAGCAGTATCGAAATTGTATAGCTTCGGAGAATGTTATCATGAAGCATGAACATGTCTCATCAGAATAATTTTAACGGAGAATGTCTTCTTCACGAAGCATGAAAAGAAGGGAAGGTGTTTTTTCGCCGAAGGCTCAAAAAGGTATGTAGGTAGAGTTTCATGCATCGTAAAGAATTGAATAATGAAAAGAAACTTGTATATTACATCCAAATGTACAAAATATTACATAGATCACACTTTAAATGTTTTTTCTAAATAGCATCTAGTCTTCTTTTAGTACTGCTTCGGCGGCTTCATTTAGAAGTTGATCAACAACTTTGTCCATAATAGCTTCGGCCATTTCTTTAATTTCATCATCCCCTTTTGTGTGGGGGTCGGCAGTCGACCCAGCAGCTTCTGAGGGAAGAGAACATTTTTTCATTACTATTACAAACTGTGAGCAGAGTTTGAAACAAAAATTACAACACAATAAGAACGACTAATTAATACCTAATTGCCTTTCGGGCTCCGTACTTTTTTCGGCAGCTTCTGCCACTTTCCTAGCATCGTGGATGCCTTTTTCGCTCCTTTGGATAATTTCTTGTGCCATTCCTCGGCCGCCGTCGTTCCAGATATCAGTGAAAAATTTGCCACCAACCACGCTTGCTTCGGCCGAGGGGTCCTTGATGTCTTCACAAGATAAGGTAGCTTCGGACTGAGCTAGAAATTTTACATGCTCGCAACCTTTTTTCTCTAAGACAGAAGCAATTCCTCTGGCGCCCGAAAAAGCGCAGATATCGCTGCGACTGCTCAGGATCTCCTCGAAGGCCTCTGCTTCGTGACTAATCCATTCCAGTGGACCTTCGGGATTACCTCGAGAGAAATTCTCTTCGCTGGAGAAGGCGCCCACGCTGGCGAAGCTGGTTTTAATTTTATTCACGCACTCTATAGATTTAACATAACATCTTCCCTGAGATGCACGAAGCTCTTTAACTCTTAACTCCAATTTGTTGACCATATGATCACTGAGTTCTCGTTTTGTTTCCTCAAGCACGCGCTCCTCTCTAGCTCTAGCCAGCTGTTTCTGAAGATCTTTAATTTCACGCTTTTGGGCTTCGGCCTGGGTTTTTGAAGCAGCTTCGTCCTTCTTTACTTTGTCTACCAGTGTAAGAAGAATTTTATCCTTCTCCAGAGCTTCGTTCCTCAGCTTTATAACTTCTGATCGTAGATTGTTGAATGCAATTTCGTAACTCTCATCTTCGGCACTCTTTTGTGCTCTCAATGCGTTGCTCAGGATTAAGCCCTATAAAAAAAGAGAGAGTCTATATAAGAATATAGAAATGAATTACGTATTAAAAAAAAAGTTTTTTCAAATGCTTAATAACCAAACCTTTAGGCTATTGTATGCAAGACTGTCTGCGAGATCCTCTTTCGTCATGGCGCTTAATCCAGCTTCGAGCTTCGGGAAGCCTATACTCTTAGCCATCTCTCGGCAGACAGATAGTTCTTTATTATCAGGTAGGCAGTATAGGAAGTCATCTTCATTTGTCCCATTGAATATTACTGCCCCCTTCGGATACTTTAGCTCTTTCGCATAATGGTTGGCTTCATAAGTTTCTTCTGCAGATAGTTTCTTCCCCGAAGCATGTCGTATAATGTAATCGTATACGCTGGAGGGAGCTTCGGGGATGGCAGTGTCAATTTCTTCAACTAAAACTGGTTCTGATATTTTTATTGCTTCGGCTTCCAAAGGTTGCTCCTTGTAGGGCACTGAAGGCCCAGCTTCAGCTTCAGCCTGCTGCGTCGAAGTTTCAGTAGAAGCTTCAGCAATTTCAACACTCTTTTTTGGAGTTGTGCTTGAAGACTTAATTGTCTCCAAGACATCTAGCACGTTTACCATTCTTTTCCTTTTTGGGGTCACTGATGGCCCCTTTTGGTTTTTTATTGCTTCGGCATTTACCGAAGGACTTAAGATTTCAGACATTTTTCGCTCGTCAACCTTCGGTTTCTTTGATTTTTCCGCTGAAGGCGCTTCAATCTTTTCTTCCATCTTCGGCACTGAAGCTGGTTCGGTAGCTTCGGAGGCCAAAGAGACTTCACCAACGAATTCTGGCACTGTGGCCGGCTCAATAAAGCGTGTCCGATGGGTGAGCACCTTCAACTTTTTTCTTTGAGGCGCTGGCTCACTAGGGGCACTCGTGGTGGCTTCTGTCGCAGGAGAAGTATTTTTCCTTTTGCGACCCAATACCGGATAATGATAGTCAGGGTACATAAACCCGACTGCGTCAAACACACGGTTGAGCCTTTTCTTCTTTCGGCCTCCGAAGGCTGCTGATAGCGCAGTATTTTCGGCCTTCGAATATGCTCCAAGAAGTTCGTCACTTAAAGTTTCAATGCTCTTCAGCCAGTCATCATCAGGTTCAACAAATTTATCCGCATATTTGAATGTGTATTTCAGTCTAACTAGTCCGCCTTCGTCGGACTCTTTAATAGTTTCCTTCGGCATTTCCCACTTTTCTGCAAGTGGCCATACCCTGAAGGCAATGTGCTCTTGGACTAAGTCCCTTGTCCCAATAAAGGAGCAAACTACGCCGAAGGCTCTTTGGCACTCTTCGGCTGCCTCATCCATTTCAACCTTCGGCCTTCGAAGTCCGAAGCGTTGCCAGATTGGGTGCATAATGATACTTTTGACATTATCTTGCGCTGTTAGGTCATTTTTCACATAAAACCATTCAGTCATCCAGGCTCCGGGCCACCTCTTCCGAAAGGTCGGCACAGGGCAGCTTGACCCGGAGCGGGCGCCGAAGCTGTAGCACCCAAAATTGTTGTGATATTGCTCTTTTCCCCAGGGTTTCGTCTCGTACAATAACTCGTGAATGTTGCAGAAGCTTTTAGCGTCTGGTTCCAAACCTTGGCTTCTCACAGCCCAGACAAAAATCCCCATTCTTATGATAGCTTCGGGAGTAAGTTGATGAAGGTAGACTTGAAATGTTTTCAGTACCTCGACAACAAAGTTGCTCAGGGGGAATCGAAGCCCAGCCTTGAGAAAGCTTCGGAAAATCACAACTTCATCTTCTTCGGGGGTGGGAGAAGTCTTTTCTCCAGCGTCAGCCCTCACAATAGATAAATCTCGAAAGTACCGCCCCCTCATATTATCAATATGGCTCTGCTTGATAGTGGTTTTTCCGAAAACCGTGTGGCTTGGCCGCCATGGACGATCTTCGGCCTCTTCACCACCACTCTCCACATCATAGCTGTCGCTGTCACCAGTATCTTCGGACAAACCTTCGAGAATCTCCTTGGTGATTTTCTCTGTATTCGTCTCTGCCATCGCTATCAGGAACCCCAGATTCTTCTCCTCCTCAAGACTCAGCTTCGTCTCAGCAGGGATCTTCTTGCCTTCAGACATCTTCGGAAACGCTAAAAAATTGTTCCCAAGGCCGAAGCTTCAAAATCAAAAAGACCAGCAAATCTTAGTGCACAAGAGCTAAAATTTTTAGTGGGCCGAAGCAGATGGCAAGTGTGCGTACCAAATAAGTTTGCGATGCGATCTTATTTATACGCCCAGGGCGTTGAAAATTGAAAGGTCCCGCTTGTCAGTGAATGTTGCTATTCTAGCCAAGGGAAGGTGTTTTTTCGGACCTTCGGCTCAAGGCCTTCGTCCATATCGCAATCTGAATTTATTATTAACAAATTAATATTGCGAGGGGCTACTGTTGGGGGCCTTCGTCCTCCGAAGGTCCTCAAAAACATGATTTGACAATGTTTTCCAAGTGGATCATGTAAACAGGTATTTTCGGACTCAGAATTATGAATACGAAGCACGGCCAGGACGAAGCCTGAACCAGACGAAGCACGAGCGCAGCCGAAGCTGTGTGCGGGGAAGCTTCGTCACGGTAGCAGAAAGGGGAACCGACTTAAAGATGAAAAGACTACGTGGGCCTCGACAGATTTCCATAAGTCATTAACAAATGTAGTGGACATGAATGTAATTTTACGTGGGCTGCGTCCCGCGTCTATAAATAGATGAACAGTACTCCCGTACTGTTCACGCTGACTTGGCACTGGCATTTGCGTCACGCTTGTACTTTTTACCTTCCCTCAAGACCGAAGGTACATTTGTAATTTGTAATCATTTCTATTTCTCTGTGTTAATAAAATAGAAATGATTCTATGATTTACATTTCATGTTTTATATGAATCCTTCGTTATTACTTGTTGAATTTACGAAGGTATGTCTCTTGTGACCTTCGTCCGGAACTCATTATTCCCGAAGGGGAATAATGTTTAGTAGGACGAAGGGCCTTAACATTTAACACTTTTTATGTTGCCTTGTTCTTAATCCGAAGCATTTGAGAACAAGTCCCCAACAAGGGGCTTATGTGCAAAAATGATGAACCTTTGGACTAAAGTGTAAAAACTACTATGTTTAGACATATAAAGTCATTTGGTTCACAAATATGTGAATTTGCAAGTAAACCCTAAGTTTTGGGCTTATTTGCAAAAATCACCTCTTAAACACTATAGAGCTCAAGTCTGAAATTCAGTTTAGCTAGTTCAACTTTGGAGCCCTGTATCTTTTGAAATATAGGGTTTTTGCCCAAAGTGACCACAACAAGTTTGTAACCCAATTATAGGAGAACAACTTTGTCTAAGGGTTCAAGCCATGATTTTATGAGAAATTTGGAGAAAAACCCAACCAAAGTTGGACTGTCAGGTCACTGAGTTTGAATTTTTAGAGGAACAGTGCAACCACAGAGACTTTGAGCTCGATTTTGATTTGGATCCAGTGACTTTTTGTGAGTACACATTATAGAAAAGACATAGATGGATTATAGCACTACAACTTTGCTATAGATCACTGGGTGTGTTGCCATTTGAAAATCAGAGAAATAATGGCCCAAACATTGACTGTCAGGCGACTGAATCAAGTTTTAGCCATAGTACAGTGCTCTGTCGAAGATCAGACCGCCAGCGCCATATCCTCACCGCCGGCGACCTCTCTGCGCGAAGATTTGCGCCGCCGCCGTCCTGATTCGTGCACCGGGCTTGAAGATAACGATTTGGGTGGAAAAATATCGTCTCCCCTGCGCTGGACGCCACTCCGGCTCGTCGCCGTGCCTCCCCCCTGGTTACAGCCGTGGATAAAGATTTTCACCGCCGTCGTGCCTTCGCCGTGGCCTGCCGCGTGGCTTTGGTTTCCACCGCGTCGCCGTGGCTTCTCACAGCCGTCAAATCAACGCCGGTGAGCTTGCCACGCCGTTAGCCACGAACTCACCGTGCCAGGGATTCTTCCCTATCTCCGGCCGCCGCCCATCTTCGTTCAAATTAGCGGCCACCGCCCGCTAACACTATAAATTGACCCCTCCCCGAACTCCGTAGGGTAGTAAGCTGTCCAGCCACCACGAATTAGCCGCAGTCGTTCACTGGAATCCGCGAATTTGGAATTCTCCCCAAATCCACTTTCCGCCACCGCGAAGAACACCTCGCCGCGGCCAGCGCAAATCAGGTCCGATACTGTCATCCTCAGTCTTGTTCTAGCATTCTCATGTGCCCTTGATGCTCTCCAAACCATCCAATTGAACTAGACTGCCATGAATCGACGGGAACACATTCATCTGCCCGCAGGGTCCACGGTCACTGCGGCCAGAGCAAACCTAGTAGCCATCCTTGCAATTGATTTGGGGAAAATGCTCGGGATAGTACTAATTTAGTGTCCGCTGCTCGGAGAACCCTGCCGTTGTCCTAATCGGCCGGCGCTAGTGCTCGCCGGAGCTCGGCTGTGCACGAGCGCCGTCGTGGACTTCCAACCATGAATAGGTAGATGTGCAGGGGTCTTTTTGTAACGGTCAGTGACTGTTACAAATAGTGTCCGAACCCATTCGCAGTTTGACAGAAGCGCGGGGGCCGTTCTGCAAAACCTCCCGGCGCGGGCGCTTTCTCCCTCTGTGCTGGGCTACTGGGCTGAAAGCAGCCCAGTACTATTCATCAATTTGTCTTTTTCTTTTATCTCCAGAGCCAAAACAATTATAGAAAATGCTAGGAAAATGATAAAATTGTGAAACAAATTTTCCTAGGCCTGTTATTTTCCCTAGAATTTAGTAAAAATAGTTTTGTGATTTTTAGTGGAAATAAGAAATTTTAGGGTATTTAAAGTAGTTAAAAGTATTAGTTATGGATTTTTTAGAAAATAATTGGTAATTCCAAAAATGCCCAAACTTTTTATGGGCACTTAAACCAATATTTAGAAGCCTTGGGTAGAATTTGGGTTGATTTGGACCTTGTTTGATCACTAAACCCAAAACCAACCCCCCCTGCCCTATGAACTCCTTTACTGACTCCGGAAACCCTAGGTTCTCGGAGTACCGTGAAGGAAAGTTGTACTCAAGACTTAGATAATAAGTTAATATTACTTTTGCATCCTCATGAGCATCCCATGGCATCCATTCTTATGCATATATATGGTTATGTTAGAACACGAAGAAGAAGAAGAAGTCACTGAAGAGGGAACTCCACCAACCTCAGATCCTCAAGCAGGCAACTGCTTTTATTTCGATATTTGTGGATCCGAGCAGGACTCACCTGTTAACAAAGGCAAGCCCCGGTGCATTTTCCACCCTCCTTGTTGTTTTAAAATCTTTCTCACTTGCTTGATGCATTAGGTGATAGGAGTTGATTGATAAAATAATTCCTGCATTACCTTCCTTGAATTTGATTACCTTCCTTGACCCCCCGTTTTACAAAAGATTTTGATGCTTAGCCTTGCTTTAGAAAAACAAAATGTTTTGTTTTTTGCAAAGGATGATGTGGCAAAAGTGGGTGGAATGTTTTCGAAAATAAAACTTGATGGTGAACCCATCACGGCCTTGATGGATTCAACATCTGGAAAAGATGTACCTCTGCCAGGTACCAAACTTTGGGTTTGAAAAGATTAAGCTGAGACCGGGCGGGTGACTTGCACGAGAAAGGAGTCTCGGTGTAGTGTCTCCGTCTGAGTCGATTAAGGACCTTGTCGATGTAGGCTTGATGATCGAGGACCCTTTAGCTGGTCACATGCCTCGTCATGGGTAAGCCTTGCCTCGGGCAGACTAAGGCCGGAATAAGATAACACGAAATGGGCGTGGAGCGGTGGCGAGAGTAGCGTGTACCCTCCGTGACAAGAGGCTGGACGGTGGTGTATCTGTGCTCTCGGTTTGCGTGAACCTGATCCGGTCTTATGAACCCCGGTGGCGGGTTGACATATGCAAGGGTTAAGTGCTACATATGTCGTGTGATTGGAGATCCTCAGCTGAGTATAATCGATTCGGATCGCCGTACCTTCGCGGTTATGAAGACTTGGTCACTGACCTACACGTAGCATTCCACTAAAGATGATGGATATTTGTTAAGAAATTGGCTAGTGCAGGACCAGTGATTGAACTAGGATAGAAAGAACTCTAGTTGCAGGTAATTGAACTTAACTGGTCAAATAAAATTGGATTTTTAAGGATCCACTTTAGTAAGCATTTATGCAAAACAGAGTCTTTGAGTATTGAGAAGCCTTACCTTGACTCCCTAAAAGCCAGCATACCCTTGAGAGTCTTTTCTTTAGTCGGGTAAGTCTTGCTGAGTAATTCCATACTCAGGGTTTATCCCTTCGTTGTTTTTAGGTGAGGAAGTAGCAGATTTCTGCTGCTTCTGTGCCAAGGTGGTTCCCAAAGAAGAAACACAAGACTGAAGTGCGGGAGGACTTGGTCCTCCATATAGATCTTTTACTTAAATCTTCTCGGGAGGAGTTTTTGCCTCCCTTGGTTTGTATAATATTACTACTCAGCACTCGCTCTTAGTTCTGGTCTGTAATAAAACAACTTGAGCTTGCTTTTAAATAAATGTGAATTATGAATCGCTTCTGCAATTCTTTATCTCCGATGTTCTGTAATGTCTGCAAGACGGGTGAATCGTTCCTGGTAAGGTAAAGGAAGATACCGAACTTGTCAAGTAATTCAGGGGCACCTACAGGGTTGTCTAAAGTCCGTTGGACAAGGACAACTGTAGGTGTGCCTAATTACTTGGGAGGTTCCGTCACAGCTGGTATCGGAGCGTAGCCCTTCTTTGCTGATATTATGAGGCATCTTCAAAAGGATTTTTGAAAGTCTTACCTAAAAACTCTTTTCTATTCTTACCTAAGTACTCTGAAGAGTTTATCTTAAAGACCAGATAGAAAGAGTGCAATGTATAGAAGGTTGAATCGACTAAGGTTGATTATGTACTTATTCATGCATCATACTAAGAATTATACTAATAACATTTTCCCCCTTAGAAAGATGCCGCCACGCACAAGGCTAACAGCACGTAAGTCAACGGGACCAATCGGAGTACCTCGGCATCAACTAGCCCCTCGACACGAAAGCAGCAGCAGCGGAAGTAATGACCCCATAGGAGACCTTGAAGCCCAAGTGAGTCGACTTCAAGCAACGCTGCAACACAGGACCAATGCTTGGATCGCAGACGGAGATAGAATCAATGAACTAAGAAGGGACATCCGTCACCTACAGGATCAGCTTGCTGATCGAGACTTAGCACTTGACTGGGCAGTACAGTCTCATATGCTGGCATGTGCTAAGGAAGCAAGGGCTCAGGCCAAAATTAAAGAACTTAGCTCAGCTGTCGACAACCTGCAGGTCTACTGCAATACGTTGCATGAGGAAGTCCATATACTATACTCACAATTACACCCTAGTGTGCCTGCACACTCTGCTGAGGCGGAAGTCGGACCCTCTCACGTTGCGGGACGCGCGTTGGGTGGGGAGTTAGACCTTTTTGAACCCCCTCCTTCTTTGAGGTTGGTTGACGTCTGGACTCCCACACCTGACGATGAGGCCGCCAAAAGTAACGGAAAGCAGGACTAATGGTGTAATAGAAGTAGAGTAGTGTATGGTAGAATGCACGGTTGTATAATAGGTTGAACTTTTGTATAATGGGTAATGTATCCTGTTATGTAATATCGAGTCTGTATCATTACTTTTTATAGTAATGTAAAATGGAAGGTCTCTTTGGCATATTATGTTTATTTAAATGTTTTTGCCTCAGATGCCGACCAGGACTCGCGGACAGGACGCAGCCGGAACTTCTGAGGATCGGGATGTCACCCCAAATCCACCTCCGGTTCCACCCACGCTAGCCAAGGCGATTGCCGCCTTGGTGAATGCCACCGCAGACAATACCCGCTTCCTTAGGGAAATGGCGGGTCAGCAGCAGTTCCAGCAGCAGGCAGGAAGAGGTTTTCAGCAAGGTCCCCGTGAAACCACCTATCTGGACTTCTCCGAAACTCGTCCACCTCTATTTACCAAAGCAGAAGACCCGCTAGAAGCCGACGAGTGGATACGAGTTATTGAACAAAAGTTTGGTCTTCTTCGTTGTTCTGAAACACAGAAGCCATTGTTCGCGGCACAGCAACTACGTGGCCCTGCCAGTACTTGGTGGGGAAATCTTGTGGCTATCCAACCTGACAACCATCAAATCACCTGGGAAGAATTTAAAGCAGCCTTCCGTGAGCACTACATACCGGAAGGGGTGCTGCATATGAAACAAGAGGAATTCATGAAGCTGAAACAAGGAGGAGACACCATCAATCAGTATCTTAACAAGTTTAATCACCTGTCGCAGTATGACATCGACCAGGTGAATACTGATTTGAAGAAAAAGAACTGTTTTATGAGAGGTCTAAATGACCGGTTGCAGCGAAAGATGGCCACATGTATTGATCTCACATATGGAAAGGCTGTCAGTATAGCCTTATCTGTGGAAGCAAAATATGCCAGTTCTGGGAAGAATAAGGGATTCGGTGGTGAGAGGCCTAATCAGGGCCAGGCGAAGAGGCAACGGTTCGTCATCCGGCCTTCTAGCCAAAACCGTACTTTTTCCCGTCCACCAGCATTCCCTTTCAAACAGCCCATTATTATCTGCCCCAACAATACCTCCACTTCCCCAAATCAGCCGGGTGCCCCAGGCACTCGATTCCCTGCCTTGCCCAGCTCTTCAACTGGATGTTTCAACTGCGGCAAATCAGGACATTTTATCAAAGACTGCCCGTACCCCAAGCAAAATCAATCCAATGCTCAGCAAGGAACTGGGAAGTCCACTCAGCCCAAGGGAAATGCTGTGGGGAGAAATACCAAGAAAACGGGGCGTGTATACTACACTCAAGTGGCCACTACACCGGAAGGAGAGCCGGTGATGATGGGTACGTTTCCCGTGGCCAGTCACCCTGCAATTATTCTTTTTGATTCTGGTGCTTCGCATACCTTCATTAGCAAGAAATTTGTGGAGCAACATCACATTGCATGCCATGAATCAAGAGAGGGATTTAAAATTCATTCACCTGAGGGACACATTTTTACTAGAGAAGTGGCCTATGAAGTGCCAGTAACAATGGCCGGACGGAACTTTCCTGCTAACATGATTGTTCTGAAAGGCCAGGATATAGATGTAATTTTGGGTATGAATTGGTTAACCCAACACAAGGCAATCCTCAACACTGAACTCAGAACTGTCAGGTTGAGCTATAATCAAGAAGAAATTCTTTTGTCTCTCCCCGAAACCAATCCAGCCAGAGCTTCTGGTAGAATATGTGAAGCCATTGTACCGGAGATCAAGAACATTCTGGTAGTATGTGAGTTTCCAGATGTATTTCTGGAAGATTTGCCTGGACTGCCCCCTGAAAGAGATGTAGAATTCGTAATTGAGCTAAAGCCTGGTACGGCTCCTATCTCCCGAAGATCGTACCGTATGCCCCCTAATGAGTTGGCGGAATTGAAGATTCAATTACAAGATCTACTGAATAAGGGATTCATCCGGCCAAGCTCGTCCCCATGGGGTTGCCCCGCCATTTTTGTTAAGAAGAAGGATCAAACCTTGCGGATATGCGTGGATTATCGACCCCTGAATGAGGTCACCATCAAGAATAAGTACCCTCTTCCAAGGATCGACATCTTATTTGATCAACTGACTGGGGCGAGGGTATTTTCCAAAATTGATCTCAGGTCGGGCTATCACCAAATCCGTATTCGGCCTGAGGATATACCGAAAACCGCATTTACTACGCGGTATGGATTGTTTGAATACTTGGTAATGTCTTTCGGGCTCACAAATGCTCCTGCCCACTTCACCTATTTGATGAACTCGGTGTTCATGCCCGAGTTGGACAAGTTTGTGGTGGTCTTCATCGACGATATTTTGATATACTCTAAAAATGAAGAGGAGCATGCTCAGCATCTACGGATTGTATTGACGCGCCTGAGGGAACATCAGCTGTATGCCAAGTTCAGCAAGTGCGCGTTCTGGCTGGAGGAAATTCAATTTTTGGGGCACGTGTAATCAGCTAAAGGAATTGCGGTAGATCCTAGCAAGGTCAAAGATATTCTGGAATGGAAACCCCCAACCACTGTTTACCAAGTCCGGAGTTTTCTTGGACTAGCTGGATATTATCGCAGATTCATACCCGATTTTTCTAAGCTTGTGAAGCCAATCACAAGTTTATTGAAGAATGATATTAAGTTCAATTGGTCTTCTAAGTGTAATGAAGCCTTTGAGCAATTGAAAACATTATTAACCACTGCTCTGGTATTGGCTCAACCGGACATCACTAAGCCTTTTGATGTATATTGTGATGCATCTGGCAGTGGGCTCGGCTGTGTACTGATGCAAGAAGGCCGAGTAATTGCGTATGCTTCAAGGCAGTTGCGCCGACATGAGGAGCATTATCCAACTCATGATCAAGAGCTAGCTGCTGTGGTTCATGCCCTGAAAATATGGCGTCACTATCTGCTGGGAAATATCTGTCACATATATACAGATCATAAAAGTTTGAAGTATATCTTCACCCAGTCAGAATTAAATATGAGGCAAAGACGATGGCTTGAGCTTATTAAGGACTATGAACTGGAGATCCATTATCACCCAGGCAAGGCCAATGTGGTGGCAGATGCATTGAGTCGTAAGACTTCCTGCCACTGTCTTATGGCAAAGACCTCCGAGAACACTTTATGTCAAGAAATGGAGAAGCTAAACCTGGGGATAATCCAGCAAGGGACTCTAAATCAGCTAAGGCTTGAGTCAATCATTCTGCAGAAGATAATTGATGCTCAAAAGGATAATCTGGGTATTAAGCACATACGAGAGAAGATAAGGGCTGGAACAGCCAAATGTTTCAAGGAAGACGATCAAGGTGTGATATGGTTTAATAACTGCATAGTAGTGCCAAAGAATGAAGAACTCCGCCAGCAAATCTTAGATGAAGCGCATCTTAGTCGCTATTCTATTCATCCGGGAAGCACTAAGATGTATCATGATCTAAAGCAGCACTACTGGTGGACGAAGATGAAAATTGAAATTGCACGCTATGTGGCTAAGTGTGACACTTGCAGACGTGTCAAGGCCATACACATGAAAACTGTCGGTCCATTGCAGTCATTACCAATACCAACATGGAAATGGGAAGACATAAGCATGGACTTCATTGTGGGATTGCCCAGGACCGCGAAAGGGTATGACTCTATCTGGGTAATTGTTGATCGACTTACAAAGGTTGCTCATTTTCTGCCGGTCAAGACATATTACCCGGTACTTACCTATGCGGAAATATATATTGCTCGTATTCTCAGTTTGCATGGTGTTCCAAAGACTATAGTGTCGGATCGTGGACCGCAATTTGTATCCAAATTTTGGGAAGAACTTCATAAATCCCTGGGTACTAAGTTACTCCACAGTTCGGCCTATCATCCTCAAACCAGTGGGCAGACTGAGAGAGTGAACCAAATACTTGAAGATATGCTGCGGGCATGTGTTCTGGACTTCTCACAGAAATGGGATGAATGTTTACCTTTGGCGGAGTTTTCATATAATAATAGCTATCAAGAAAGTATCAAGATGGCACCCTTTGAAGCTTTATATGGACGACGGTGTCGGACTCCGCTAAATTGGTCTGAACCTGGTGAAAGGTACTTCTTTAGACCTGATCTGGTGAAAGAAGCTGAGAATAAGGTTCAGAAAATTATTCATAATATGAAGAAAGCACAAGCTCGTCAGAAGAGTTATGCAGACACACGGCGAATGCCCTTATATTTCCTGGAAGGAGACTATGTTTACCTGAAAGTCTCACCAATGAAAGGAGTATCGCGTTTTGGGGTTAAAGGGAAGCTTGCACCCAGGTACATTGGTCCATTCCTGGTACTTGAGCAATGTGGACCAGTGGCATTCCGACTCCAACTACCCGAAACCTTGTCTGCTGTGCATAATGTGTTCCATGTGTCACAATTGAAGAAGTGTCTTCGGGTTCCCGATCGAACCATTGAAGTGACAGATGTTGTCCTGAAACCAGACTTAACGTACTCAGAATATCCTATTCGAGTTCTGGATCAAAAGGACAGGGTTACCCGGAGAAAGACTCTCAAGTTCTACAAGATATAATGGAACCAGCATTCGGAGGATGAGGCTACGTGGGAAACTCAAGACTTCTTGAATAAGAATTTCCCAGGCTTTCTAGCCTCATGTAATTTGTAAAGTGTATATAGTTATGGCAATAAAGGAATGAACCCCACACCACCCTGCCTTGTACCAGAAATAAGGAAATAAAAATGTGACACATTTCCTTTTCCATTACTCACCCTAGGACTTTAAATCTCGGGACGAGATTCTTTTATGGGGGAAGGATGTAACACTCCTGGTGTTACTATAACTAAAACTTGAGCATGACATCATAGCATTGGTATTGCATATGTTTGATACACTTAGAATGCATTCACTAGGCAAAAATTTCAAACAAGTTGTATTGTTTTAATGTTTTGCAAATAGGACCCTGGATAGGAAGCTTTAACCCTAAATAGGTATTAAAGAGGTAAAACTTAACCCAAGTTGATAAAACCTAAATACTTTAGGGTAATAGTTATAAATGTCCCCAAAAACAAAGTGAAGTCACATTTATACCCCTGGGATACCAGAAACCCTAATTGGAATCCTGGAAACCCTAAAACTAAACCCTAGGGGCTTATGTGCAAAAATGATGAACCTTTGGACTAAAGTGTAAAAACTACTATGTTTAGACATATAAAGTCATTTGGTTCACAAATATGTGAATTTGCAAGTAAACCCTAAGTTTTGGGCTTATTTGCAAAAATCACCTCTTAAACACTATAGAGCTCAAGTCTGAAATTCAGTTTAGCTGGTTCAACTTTGGAGCCCTGTATCTTTTGAAATATAGGGTTTTTGCCCAAAGTGACCACAACAAGTTTGTAACCCAATTATAGGAGAACAACTTTGTCTAAGGGTTCAAGCCATGATTTTATGAGAAATTTGGAGAAAAACCCAACCAAAGTTGGACTGTCAGGTCACTGAGTTTGAATTTTTAGAGGAACAGTGCAACCACAGAGACTTTGAGCTCGATTTTGATTTGGATCCAGTGACTTTTTGTGAGTACACATTATAGAAAAGACATAGATGGATTATAGCACTACAACTTTGCTATAGATCACTGGGTGTGTTGCCATTTGAAAATCAGAGAAATAATGGCCCAAACATTGACTGTCAGGCGACTGAATCAAGTTTTAGCCATAGTACAGTGCTCTGTCGAAGATCAGACCGCCAGCGCCATATCCTCACCGCCGGCGACCTCTCTGCGCGAAGATTTGCGCCGCCGCCGTCCTGATTCGTGCACCGGGCTTGAAGATAACGATTTGGGTGGAAAAATATCGTCTCCCCTGCGCTGGACGCCACTCCGGCTCGTCGCCGTGCCTCCCCCTGGTTACAGCCGTGGATAAAGCTTTTCACCGCCATCGTGCCTTCGCCGTGGCCTGCCGCGTGGCTTTGGTTTCCACCGCGTCGCCGTGGCTTCTCACAGCCGTCAAATCAACGCCGGTGAGCTTGCCACGCCGTTAGCCACGAACTCACCGCGCCAGGGATTCTTCCCTATCTCCGGCCGCCGCCCATCTTCGTTCAAATTAGCGGCCACCGCCCGCTAACACTATAAATTGACCCCTCCCCGAACTCCGTAGGGTAGTAAGCTGTCCAGCCACCACGAATCAGCCGCAGTCGTTCACTGGAATCCGCGAATTTGGAATTCTCCCCAAATCCACTTTCCGCCACCACGAAGAACACCTCGCCGCGGCCAGCGCAAATCAGGTCCGATACTGTCATCCTCAGTCTTGTTCTAGCATTCTCATGTGCCCTTGATGCTCTCCAAACCATCCAATTGAACTAGACTGCCATGAATCGACGGGAACACATTCATCTGCCCGCAGGGTCCACGGTCACTGCGGCCAGAGCAAACCTAGTAGCCATCCTTGCAATTGATTTGGGGAAAATGCTCGGGATAGTACTAATTTAGTGTCCGCTGCTCGGAGAACCCTGCCGTTGTCCTAATCGGCCGGCGCTAGTGCTCGCCGGAGCTCGGCTGTGCACGAGCGCCGTCGTGGACTTCCAACCATGAATAGGTAGATGTGTAGGGGTCTTTTTGTAACGGTCAGTGACTGTTACAAATAGTGTCTGAACCCATTCGCAGTTTGACAGAAGCGCGGGGGCCGTTCTGCAAAACCTCCCGGCGCGGGCGCTTTCTCCCTCTGTGCTGGGCTACTGGGCTGAAAGCAGCCCAGTACTATTCATCAATTTGTCTTTTTCTTTTATCTCCAGAGCCAAAACAATTATAGAAAATGCTAGGAAAATGATAAAATTGTGAAACTAATTTTCCTAGGCCTGTTATTTTCCCTAGAATTTAGTAAAAATAGTTTTGTGATTTTTAGTGGAAATAAGAAATTTTAGGGTATTTAAAGTAGTTAAAAGTATTAGTTATGGATTTTTTAGAAAATAATTGGTAAGTCCAAAAATGCCCAAACTTTTTATGGGCACTTAAACCAATATTTAGAAGCCTTGGGTAGAATTTGGGTTGATTTGGACCTTGTTTGATCACTAAACCCAAAACCAACCCCCCCTGCCCTATGAACTCCTTTACTGACTCCGGAAACCCTAGGTTCTCGGAGTACCGTGAAGGAAAGTTGTACTCAAGACTTAGATAATAAGTTAATATTACTTTTGCATCCTCATGAGCATCCCATGGCATCCATTCTTATGCATATATATGGTTATGTTAGAACACGAAGAAGAAGAAGAAGTCACTGAAGAGGGAACTCCACCAACCTCAGATCCTCAAGCAGGCAACTGCTTTTATTTCGATATTTGTGGATCCGAGCAGGACTCACCTGTTAACAAAGGCAAGCCCCGGTGCATTTGCCACCCTCCTTGTTGTTTTAAAATCTTTCTCACTTGCTTGATGCATTAGGTGATAGGAGTTGATTGATAAAATAATTCCTGCATTACCTTCCTTGAATTTGATTACCTTCCTTGATCCCCCGTTTTACAAAAGATTTTGATGCTTAGCCTTGCTTTAGAAAAACAAAATGTTTTGTTTTTTGCAAAGGATGATGTGGCAAAAGTGGGTGGAATGTTTTCGAAAATAAAACTTGATGGTGAACCCATCACGGCCTTGATGGATTTAACATCTGGAAAAGATGTACCTCTGCCAGGTACCAAACTTTGGGTTTGAAAAGATTAAGCTGAGACCGGGCGGGTTACTTGCACGAGAAAGGAGTCTCGGTGTAGTGTCTCCGTCTGAGTCGATTAAGGACCTTGTCGATGTAGGCTTGATGATCGAGGACCCTTTAGCTGGTCACATGCCTCGTCATGGGTAAGCCTTGCCTCGGGCAGACTAAGGCCGGAATAAGATAACACGAAATGGGCGTGGAGCGGTGGCGAGAGTAGCGTGTACCCTCCGTGGCAAGAGGCTGGACGGTGGTGTATCTGTGCTCTCGGTTTGCGTGAACCTGATCCGGTCTTAAGAACCCCGGTGGCGGGTTGACATATGCAAGGGTTAAGTGCTACATATGTCGTGTGATTGGAGATCCTCAGCTGAGTATAATCGATTCGGATCGTCGTACCTTCGTGGTTATGAAGACTTGGTCACTGACCTACACGTAGCATTCCACTAAAGATGATGGATATTTGTTAAGAAATTGGCTAGTGCAGGACCAGTGATTGAACTAGGATAGAAAGAACTCTAGTTGCAGGTAATTGAACTTAACTGGTCAAATAAAATTGGATTTTTAAGGATCCACTTTAGTAAGCATTTATGCAAAACAGAGTCTTTGAGTATTGAGAAGCCTTGCCTTGACTCCCTAAAAGCCAGCATACCCTTGAGAGTCTTTTCTTTAGTCGGGTAAGTCTTGCTGAGTAATTCCATACTCAGGGTTTATCCCTTCGTTGTTTTTAGGTGAGGAAGTAGCAGATTTCTGCTGCTTCTATGCCAAGGTGGTTCCCAAAGAAGAAACACAAGACTGAAATGCGGGAGGACTTGGTCCTCCATATAGATCTTTTACTTAAATCTTCTCGGGAGGAGTTTTTGCCTCCCTTGGTTTGTATAATATTACTACTCAGCACTCGCTCTTAGTTCTGGTCTGTAATAAAACAACTTGAGCTTGCTTTTAAATAAATGTGAATTATGAATCGCTTCCGCAATTCTTTATCTCCGATGTTCTGTAATGTCTGCAAGACGGGTGAATCGTTCCTGGTAAGGTAAAGGAAGATACCGAACTTGTCAAGTAATTCAGGGGCACCTACAGGGTTGTCTGAAGTCTATCGGACAAGGACAACTGTAGGTGGGCCTAATTACTTGGGAGGTTCCGTCACACTGATTATGCTGTGACGTGATTGACCCTTCCTCTACTCTAGTTCTGCGGAGTCTTGTTTTGTGCAGATCCACGAGCGGGGGTGTTCTGGTCATTCCTTTGAGTGTTGCTTTTTTGAGGTGTTTGCTGGTTGCGCCTTGGGCAGTTGTTAGCATAGTGGCCCAGCTCACGCACTTGAAACAGCCATTGGGTTGGACTGGTGCGTTGTTGCTTCTGGCCTACGTGTTAATGGCGCCACCTTGATGGTTCTGTGAACTCCCACCAGACCTCTGGTTAGTCTGAGAGTTGTTCCTTTGCTGGTTCTGACTTTGATTGTTTCTCTGGCCTTGCTGTCCAGAGCGTTCCATCTGATAATTGTTTCCACCCTGATTTCTAGAGCGGAACTGCGAACCTTGAGCGTTGTTCGGACGGGTGTTCCTGCTGGACTGACCTTGAAACTTCCTTTTATGGTTAGATAATGAAAGGGAAATGTGCCCTTGGGCCATTTCTAAGTATTTTGGTGATTTAGTGTCCAACACAAGTGCTTAAGTGTAAATCTATGCCAATTGATGGGCAAAGTGCAAATCAAGTCTAAAGGTATGTTTCTAGACTTAGTACATTGTTTTGAGAACTAATGTATTGTGTCTAAGTGCTGGAAACAGGAGAAATCAATTTGGAGATGACTTGGCTAATTCAGCCAAAGTCTGCTCAGTCTGGGTGCACCGGACTGTCCGGTGGTGCACCGGACAGTGTCCGGTGCGCCAGGCTGGCTCTGACGAACTTGCTGCTCTCGGGACTTCGACGGCGGCGTACGGCTATAAATCACCGGACTGTCCGGTGGTGCACCGGACTGTCCGGTGAGCCAACGGTCAGCCGGGCCAACGGTCGGCCGAGGATTCCGCGCGTGACACGTGGCCGAGCCAACGGTCATAAGGGGGCACCAGACTGTCCGGTGTGCACCGGACAGTGTCCGGTGCGCCAATGGCTCTGAATCTGCAACGGTTGGCTTCGCCAAATAAGGAAAGAGATCCGCACCGGACAGTGTCCGGTGGTGCACCGGACTGTCCGGTGCGCCAGGCGACAGAATGCAAGAATTGCCTTCCTGGAATGCTCTCAACGGCTCCTAGCTGCCTTGGAGCTATAAAAGGGGCCCCTAGGCGCATGGAGGAGTACACCAAGCATTCTCTAAGCATTCCTAAGCACTAAGACTTCGATTCCGCGCATTTGATTCTTTGTGATAGCAACTAGAGCTCCATTTGAGTTGTGAACTTGTCGGGTTGTGTTGTGAGCTCTTGTTGCGACTTGTGTGCGTGTTGTTACTCTGATTTTGTGTCTTGTGTGTGTTGCTCATCCCTCCCTTACTCCGTGCTTCTTTGCGAACATCAAAGTGTAAGGGCGAGAGGCTCCGAGTTGTGGAGATTCCTCGCGAACGGGGTATAGTAAACAAAGCAAAACACCGTGGTATTCAAGTGGGTCTTTAGACCGCTTGAGAGGGGTTGATTGCAACCCTCGTCTGTTGGGACGCCACAACGTGGAGTAGGCAAGTTTTGTACTTGGCCGAACCACGGGATAAACCACTGTGTCTATCTGTGTTGATTCTCTTGTGGTTATCGTGTCTTGCAAGAACTCCTCTCTAGCCACTTGGCCTTATTGTGCTAACGCTTAATCAAGTTTTTGTGGCTTTAAGTTTAAGTTTTTACAGGATCACCTATTCACCCCCCCTAGGTGCTCTCAATTGGTATCAAAGTTGTTCTCTTCATGAAGGGACTAATCGCCCGAAGAGATGGATCCTAAGGGCAAGGGGATTGTGATCAATGATAAGGAGAAGGAGTCCTTCGTCAACGAGCTGAAAGATGACAAGCCTACCGACTCAGGCTCGGGCCACAAACGAAAAGATGGGAAAAAGAAGAAGATGAGGCGCATCAAGGAGATCGTCTACTATGACGACAGCGACGAGTCCTCTTCTTCCCAAAAGGACGACGACAACGACTACGAGAAAAAGAAAACGGTCAATTCGAACTTTTCTTTTGATTACTCTCGTATTCCGCAAAGTACCAATGCTCATTTACTCTCCATTCCACTTGGTAAACCTCCTCACTTTGATGGAGAGGACTACGGATTTTGGAGTCACAAAATGCGTAGTCACTTGTTCTCTCTCCATCCAAGCATATGGGAGATAGTCGAGAGTGGAATGAAATTTGATAGTACTGATAGTCCCATGTTTATTAATGAGCAAATTCACAAAAATGCACAAGCTACTACTGTTCTTCTAGCTTCACTGTGCAGGGACGAATACCATAAGGTGAGCGGCTTGGATAACACCAAGCAGATTTGGGACACCCTCAAGATCTCACATGAGGGGAACGACGTCACCATGCTCACCAAGATGGAGTTGGTGGAGGGAGAACTCGGGAGATTCGCGATGATAAGGGGGGAGGAGCCAACCCAAACGTACAACAGGCTCAAGACCCTCGTCAACAAGATAAGGAGCTATGGAAGCACGCGATGGACAGACCACGATGTTGTCCGCCTAATGCTAAGGTCCTTTACTGTTCTTGATCCACATCTTGTGAACAATATTCGTGAGAATCCTAGGTACACCAAGATGACGCCTGAGGAGGTACTTGGAAAGTTCGTAAGCGGGCGGATGATGATCAAGGAGGCTAGATTTGTTGATGATGCGTTGAATGGCCTAATCCAAGAGCCTCAAACCATTGCTCTCAAAGCAACGAGGAGCAAGGAGGCGCTACCTAGCAAGGTGGCGCAAGTGGAGGCGGCCGGGCTTAATGATGAAGAAATGGCTCTCATCATCAAGTGTTTCAAGACGGCGCTAAAGGGTCGCAAGGAGCATCCCAACAAGACCAAGACGAAGGGGAAGCGCTCCTGCTTCAAATGCGGTAAGATTGGTCATTTTATCACTAATTGTCCCGATAATGATAGTGACCAGGAAAAGAAGAGTGGAAAGTGGGAAAAGAAGAAAAACTATAAGAAGGCAAAGGGCGAGGCACGTCTTGGAAAGGAGTGGGATTCGGATTGCTCCTCGTCCGACTCTGACAATGAAGGACTCGCCGCCACCGCCTTCAACAAGTCATCCCTCTTCCCCAACGAGCATCACACATGCCTCATGGCAAAGGAGAAGAAGGTATGTACTCAAAACAATACTACTTATGCTTCTTCAAGTGAGGATGAGTCTAGTGATGATGATGAAATAGATTATTCATGTTTATTCAAGGGCCTAGATAGAACCAAGGTTGATAAAATTAATGAATTAATTGATGCTTTGAATGATAAGAATAGGTTATTAGAAAAGCAAGAGGATCTTTTGTATGAAGAACATGATAACTTTGTAGAGGCACACAAATCCCTTGCTTTAGAAATTAAAAGGAATGAAATGCTTTCTTGTGAATTGTCTACATGCCATGACTCTATTTCTAGCTTAAAGAGCATAAATGATGATTTGAATGCTAAGTTAGAAATAGCCAATAAATCAACATCTTGTGTAGAACATGTTGCAATTTACATTAGGTGTAAAGATTTTAATGTCAATGCTTGTAGTGAACACCTAGTTTCAATTTCTAAATTGAATGATGAAGTGGCTAGTCTTAATGCCCAACTTAAGACTAGCAAAAGTGAATTTGATAAGCTAAAATTTGCAAGGGATGCCTACACGATTGGTAGACACCCCTCAATTAAGGATGGTCTTGGCTTCAAGAGGGAAGTCAAGAACTTAACAAGCCATAAGGCTCCCATCTCCATCAAGGAGAAAGAGAAGGCCCCTATGGCAAATAGTATTCAAAAGAACCATGCTTTCTTATACCATGATAGGAAATATTCTAGGAATGTTCATCATGATAGAAATTGCAATGATGTTGTTTCACATGCTTATGATTCAAATGCAATGTTTGCTTCAAGTTCTTCTATGATGTATGATAGAAGCTTGGTTAGAAAAAATGTCATTCAACATGTACCTAGGAGAAATGCTCATGTACCTAGGAAAACAAGTAATGAACCTTCTACAATCTATCATGCTTTAAATGCTTCCTTTGCTATTTGTAGAAAGGATAAGAGGATAGTTGCTAGAAATTTAGGGGCAAAATGCAAGGGAGATAAAACTTGCATTTGGGTCCCTAAGGCTATTTGTACTAACCTTGTAGGACCCAACAAGAGTTAGGTACCTAAGACCCAAGCCTAAATTTGCCTTGCAGGTTTATGCATCCGGGGGATCAAGCTGGATTATCGACAGCGGATGCACAAACCACATGACGGAGGAAAAGAGGATGTTCTCTTCCTACGTCAAGAACAAGGATTCCCAAGATTCAATCATATTCGGTGATGGGAACCAAGGCAAGGTGAAAGGGTTAGGAAAAATTGCTATTTCATCCGAGCACTCTATTTCTAATGTGTTCCTAGTTAAGTCACTTGGATATAACTTGTTGTCTGTGAGTCAACTTTGTAATATGGGATATAATTGTTTATTCACAAATGTAGATGTGTCTGTCTTTAGAAGATGTGATGGTTCACTAGCCTTTAAGGGTGTACTAGACGGCAAACTTTATTTAGTTGATTTTGCAAAAGAGGAGGCCGGTCTAGATGCATGCTTAATTGCTAAGACTTGCATGGGCTGGCTGTGGCATCGCCGTGTAGCACATGTGGGGATGAAGAACCTTCACAAACTTCTAAAGGGAGAACACGTGATAGGTCTAAATAATGTGCATTTTGAAAAGGATAGACCTTGCGCAGCTTGTCAAGCAGGTAAACAAGTGGGAGGCTCTCATCATACCAAAAATGTGATGACCACATCAAGACCTCTGGAGTTGCTTCATATGGACCTCTTCGGACCCGTTGCCTATCTAAGTATAGGAGGAAGTAAGTGTGGTCTTGTTATAGTTGATGATTTTTCCCGCTTCACTTGGGTATTCTTTTTGCAGGATAAATCTGAGACCCAAGGGACCCTCAAGCGCTTCCTAAGGAGAGCTCAAAATGAGTTTGAGCTCAAGGTGAAGAAGATAAGGAGCGACAACGGGTCTGAGTTCAAGAACCTCCAAGTGGAGGAGTACCTTGAGGAGGAAGGAATCAAGCACGAGTTCTTCGCTCCCTACACACCACAGCAAAATGGTGTGGTAGAGAGGAAGAACAGGACGCTCATAGACATGGCGAGGACGATGCTTGGAGAGTTCAAGACTCCCGAGCGGTTTTGGTCGGAAGCCGTGAACACGGCTTGCCACGCCATCAACCGGGTCTACTTTCACCGCCTCCTCAAGAAGACTTCGTATGAGCTTCTAACTGGTAACAAACCCAATGTGTCTTACTTTCGTGTATTTGGGAGCAAATGTTATATTCTAGTAAAGAAAGGTAGAAATTCTAAGTTTGCTCCCAAAGCTGTAGAAGGGTTTTTGTTAGGTTATGACTCAAATACAAAGACGTATAGAGTCTTCAACAAATCATCGGGTTTGGTTGAAGTCTCTAGCGACGTTGTATTTGATGAGACTAACGGCTCTCCAAGAGAGCAAGTTGTTGATCTTGATGATGTAGATGAAGAAGACGTTCCAACGGCCACAATACGCACTATGGCGATTGGCGATGTGCGACCACAGGAACAATTGGAGCAAGATCAACCTTCTTCCTCAACAATGGTGCATCCCCCAACTCAAGACAATGAACAGGTTCATCAAGAGGAGGCATATGATCAAGTGGGAGCACAAGATGATCATGTGGTGGAGGAAGAAGCACAACCGGCACCTCCAACCCAAGTTTGAGCGATGATTCAAAGGAATCATCCCGTCGACCAAATTTTGGGTGACATTAGCAAGGGAGTAACTACTCGTTCTAGATTAGTTAATTTTTGTGAGCATTACTCCTTTGTCTCTTCTATTGAGCCTTTCAGGGTAGAAGAGGCCTTGCTAGATCCGGACTGGGTGTTGGCCATGCAGGAAGAGCTCAACAACTTCAAGAGAAATGAAGTTTGGACACTGGTGCCTCGTCCCAAGCAAAATGTTGTGGGAACCAAGTGGGTGTTCCGCAACAAACAAGACGAGCACGAGGTGGTGACAAGGAACAAGGCTCGACTTGTGGCAAAAGGTTATGCCCAAGTCGCAGGTTTGGACTTTGAGGAGACTTTTGCTCCTGTGGCTAGGCTAGAGTCCATTCGTATTTTGCTAGCATATGCCGCTCACCATTCTTTCAGGTTGTTCCAAATGGATGTGAAGAGCGCTTTCCTCAACGGGCCAATCAAGGAGGAGGTGTACGTGGAGCAACCCCCTGGCTTTGAGGATGAACGGTACCCCGACCACGTATGTAAGCTCTCTAAGGCGCTCTATGGACTTAAGCAAGCCCCAAGAGCATGGTATGGATGCCTTAGAGACTTTTTTATTGCTAATGCTTTCAAGGTTGGGAAAGCCGATCCGACTTTATTCACTAAGACTTGTGATGGTGACATATTTGTGTGCCAAATTTATGTCGATGACATAATATTTGGTTCTACTAACCAAAAGTCTTGTGAAGAGTTTAGCAGGGTGATGACTCAGAAATTCGAGATGTCGATGATGGGCGAGTTGAACTACTTTCTTGGGTTCCAAGTGAAGCAACTCAAGGACGGTACCTTCATCTCCCAAACGAAGTACACGCAAGACTTGCTAAAGCGGTTTGGGATGAAGGACGCTAAGCCCGCAAAGACTCCGATGGGAACCGACGGACACACCGACCTCAACAAAGGAGGTAAGTCCATTGATCAAAAGGCATACCGGTCTATGATAGGGTCTTTACTTTATTTATGTGCTAGTAGACCAGATATTATGCTTAGTGTATGCATGTGTGCTAGATTTCAATCTGATCCAAGGGAGTGTCACTTAGTGGCCGTGAAGCGAATTCTTAGATATTTAGTCGTTACGCCTTGCTTCGGGATCTGGTATCCAAAGGGGTCTACCTTTGACTTAATTGGATATTCAGACTCTGATTATGCTGGATGTAAGGTCGATAGGAAGAGTACATCGGGGACGTGCCAATTCTTAGGAAAGTCCCTGGTGTCATGGAGTTCTAAGAAACAAACTTCTGTTGCCCTATCCACCGCTGAGGCCGAGTATGTTGCCGCAGGACAGTGTTGCGTGCAACTACTTTGGATGAGGCAAACCCTCCGGGACTTTGGCTACAATCTGAGCAAAGTCCCACTCCTATGTGACAATGAGAGTGCTATCTGCATAGCGGATAATCCTGTTGAGCACAGCCGCACAAAGCACATTGACATCCGGCATCACTTTTTGAGAGACCACCAGCAAAAGGGAGATATCGAAGTGTTTTATATTAGCACCGAGAACCAGCTAGCCGATATCTTTACCAAGCCTTTAGATGAGAAGACCTTTTGCAGGCTGCGAAGTGAGCTAAATGTCTTAGATTCGCGGAACTTGGATTGATTTATAGCATACGTGTATTTATGCCTTTGATCATGTTCCTTATGCATTTTGTTGTTTACTTATGGTGCTCAAGTTGTACAAATACTCCCCGGACCTCAAAAGTCCATGTGTGAGTGTGCACATATTTAGGGGGAGATGTGCTACAACTTGACCCTTTGAGACTAACCGTGTGCTTGAGTTTGCTTGATTCAGTCTCAAAGGTGGATTGAAAGGGAAAGGTGGACTTGGACCATGAAAGACTTCCACTGCACTCTGATGAAAGAGTAACTCACTCCAAGTTCATTCCCATCTCCTTATTGCCTTTGTACTCTTATGTGAAGATTTTGGTGAGGCAATGAGGTTTAAGGGCCAAGATTGATCCCGTTTTGGTGCTTAATGCCAAAGGGGGAGAAAATAAGGCCAAAGCAATAAATGGATCAACTACCACTTGAGAATTTTTGAAAACATTAGAATAGAGCTTTTGTTTTTGTCAAAATCCTCTTATTGTATCTCTTTGTCAAAAGTTGGTCTCTTGTGGGGAGAACGTTTGATTATGGGAAAAGGGGGAGTTTTTGAATCTTTGATCAATTTCTCTTGGAATACCTCTCTTTATGTCTCTACAAGTGAATTTGACTTAGAGATAGGAAATTGAGTTTGATTTGCAAAAACAAACCAAGTGGTGGCAAAGTATGATCCAAATATGCCCAAGTTGAATCAAAACAATTTGTGCTCTTACTTGCATTGATATTGCACCTGTTCTAGTTGCTTTGTGTTGTGTTGGCATAAATCACCAAAAAGGGGGAGATTGAAAGGGAAATGTGCCCTTGGGCCATTTCTAAGTATTTTGGTGATTTAGTGTCCAACACAAGTGCTTAAGTGTAAATCTATGCCAATTGATGGACAAAGTGCAAATCAAGTCTAAAGGTATGTTTCTAGACTTAGTACATTGTTTTGAGAACTAATGTATTGTGTCTAAGTGCTGGAAATAGGAGAAATCAATTTGGAGATGACTTGGCTCATTCAGCCAAAGTCTGCTCAGTCTGGGTGCACCGGACAGTGTCCGGTGGTGCACCGGACAGTGTCCGGTGCGCCAGGCCGGCTCTGGCGAACTTGCTGCTCTCGGGACTTCGACGGCAGCGTACGGCTATAAATCACCGGACTGTCCGGTGAGCCAACGGTCAGCCGAGCCAACGGTCGGCCGAGGATTCCGCGCATGACACGTGGCCGAGCCAACGGTCACAAGGGGGCACCGGACTGTCCGGTGTGCACCGGACAGTGTCCGGTGCGCCAATGGCTCTGAATCTGCAACGGTCGGCTTCGCCAAATAAGGAAAGAGATCCGCACCGGACAGTGTCCGGTGGTGCACCGGACTGTCCGGTGCGCCAGGCGACAGAATGCAAGAATTGCCTTCCTGGAATGCTCTCAATGGCTCCTAGCTGCCTTGGAGCTATAAAAGGGGCCCCTAGGCACATGGAGGAGTACACCAAGCATTCTCTAAGCATTCCTAAGCACCAAGACTTCGATTCCGCGCATTTGATTCTTTGTGATAGCAACTAGAGCTCCATTTGAGTTGTGAACTTGTCGGGTTGTGTTGTGAGCTCTTGTTGCGACTTGTGTGCGTGTTGTCGCTCTGATTTTGTGTCTTGTGTGTGTTGCTCATCCCTCCCTTACTCCGTGCTTCTTTGTGAACATCAAAGTGTAAGGGCGAGAGGCTCCGAGTTGTGGAGATTCCTCGCGAACGGGGTGTAGTAAACAAAGCAAAACACCGTGGTATTCAAGTGGGTCTTTGGACCGCTTGAGAGGGGTTGATTGCAACCCTCGTCTGTTGGGACGCCACAACGTGGAGTAGGCAAGTTTTGTACTTGGCCGAACCACGGGATAAACCACTGTGTCTATCTGTGTTGATTCTCTTGTGGTTATCGTGTCTTGCAAGAACTCCTCTCTAGCCACTTGGCCTTATTGTGCTAACGCTTAATCAAGTTTTTGTGGCTTTAAGTTTAAGTTTTTACAGGATCACCTATTCACCCCCCCCCCTCTAGGTGCTCTCAGATAATTCCCTTCTTTTACTTTCAAGGCCAATTGCCTTGTTTAGCAGTGTCTAGAAATTGGGGAAAGTATGACTCTGAAGTTGATAATTCAGAGGTCCAATCAGTCTTTCTAGGAAACGCTCTTGGTGCTTCTCATCTGTATCCACTTCTTCCGGTGCATAGCGTGAAAGCTGTGTAAAGCGATCACGATACTCACTGACCGTCATATTCCCTTAAGTAAGGGAAAGGAATTCCTTCTTCTTCAACTTCATAATTCTCGAGGGAATATGGTGAGCGCGGAAGTTCGTTTGGAACTCCTGCCAAGTTATAGTATCCGCGTTGGGGTGTGCTGCTGTGAAGGCATCCCACCAGTCGGACGCGGAACCCTCGAGTCTTCCTAAGGCGTACAAGACCTTCTCCCGGTCGTTGCACTGAGTGATGTCCAACTTCTTTCCAACGACCTTGAGCCAGTCATCAGCATTTAAAGGATCAACCACATGGGAGAATGTTGGCGGGTGATGACTCATAAAATCCCGGTGCTTATCTCTGGCCGGGGGTGCATTCTGCTGTTGTTGCTGATGTTGTTGATTTAGCTGGTTCTGCTGAATCTGTTGAATAGTTGCAGTGAGACCCTGCAGCAACTGCATCTGGACAGCGATGAACTGTTCCATGTTGGGGTTCGATGGTGGTGGTGGTATCTGTTGACCACGCTGGTTCCGGTTGTTGTTGGGTCCTTGACGAGCGTTCACCATCTAATTGGTTAGGAAGTGAAATCCTTAGAAAAGTGAGGAGTAGAAAAGATTCTAGAGGGGAATATCCTAAGTTTATTTTTTACATGCTCTTATGGCCATCATTCCATAAGACCATTGCACTCAAACAAAAATCCAACTCAAACATGTCAACCAACACCATCACATGGTTGTTATTTATTAATAAGATAACTTAAAAGAGCGTTCAACGTCTGACGCGAAGACTAACTTATTACATCATAACTTAAAACACTTAAAGCAACCTAGTGACGGATCCGGGCTCCCCATAGCGCAGCCTCTTGCGGGGAGGAGACAACGCCATGGCGGGGACCTGAGCTTCGGGCGGATCCAATCCTTAAAGTTGGGCTTCTAGGGCTGCAATCCTAGCATGGGCATTCTCCAGCTCCAAGTGCACCCTAGAGAGATCTAGGGTGACACTGTCCAGGTCGGTGTTAAGACCGGCCACTACACCAGCTAGGGTGTTGAAGCGATCCTCACCAGCTTCACCTGGGACAATGCTGGTCTGACTTCCTCCACTCAGACACAGAGGAAGATGCCTGAACCTCGTGTCTTGCAGCTGCTGCCGGTAGGTGTGGCTGAGCAACCACAAGGTCCATCTGGCATCATCCCTGACCGAGGCAACGTAGGTGGATAGTGGTGTCAGGGACTCATGAGCAGACAGAGTCCTGAATCCCCTATCCCCTGCATCCATCACCCTGATGTGGATGCGAGTGATGTAGTAGCAAGCCCGGGAGACTCGCTCACTCGCCTTGTTTCGTACAGGGGGCAGACGTAGGTGTCTAGCGCGTGCAGCACGTCTTGCAATAGGTTGGGGAAGTGCCCCGTCTCGAACATTGATATGTAATGTTTGACAACTGGACCAAACCCCATGAAGTAGTCCTACTGGGTGTAGTTGGCTTCCTCGTTGACGTGTTCGTCTCCTCCTTCGTCGTCGTCGTCATCCTCATCATCGTCGTCCCCAGAGTCGTCGGGTCGTCGCCTCCGGGTGTAGGTGCTTGGACGGCTGGTGCAGGCGGTGCCAATGTCGATGACCTAGCTGCGAAGGCTAGGGACTCTGCCAATGGGGTGGGTGTCGGCAGCTGTTCCTCCGAGCTGTCCTCCAGGATGACTACATTATCCACTTGGATGTGAGGGAGATCCACCGGAACTTCCTCGACTACCACTGGGTAGACCAGGATTTGCCGGGGCGGAGGGGCATAGCTGGTGTTGACACGGGTAGTTTGGAGAGTACGAACCATTATACACTTCGATGATTTTCTTTGAGCCCTTAATCATTAGCTCAAAGCTCACAAATTTTCCTATAACTTCCTCGGGAGACATTAGCTTATATCTAGGATCACCTCGAATTAATTGAACTTGTGTAGGGTTAAGAAATACGAGGGATCTAAGAATAACCTTGACCATCTCATGGTCATCCCATTTTTCGCTCCCGAGGTTGCGCACTTGGTTCACCAAGGTCTTCAAGCGGTTGTACATTGCTTGTGGATCCTCCTCTTGGTGAAGCATGAAGCGACCGAGCTCCCCCTCGATCGTCTCCCGCTTGGTGATTTTTGTCACCTCATCTCCTTCGTGCGCGATCTTTAGTACGTCCCAAATTTCCTTCGCACTTTTTAACCCTTGCACCTTGTTATACTCCTCTCGACTTAGAGAGGCGAGGAGTATAGTGGTTGCTTGGGAGTTAAAGTGGTGGATTTGGGCCACCTCGTCCGAGTCGTAGTCTTCATCCCCTACGGATGGTACCTGTACACCAAACTCAACAACATTCCATATGCTTGTGTGGAGTGAGGTTAGATGATGCCTCATTTTGTCACTCCACATATTATAATCTTCACCGTCAAAAACCGGCGGTTTGCCTAATGGAACGGAGAGTAAAGGAGTACGTTTTGAAATGTGGGGGTAGCGTAGGGGGATCTTACTATACTTCTTGCGCTCTTGGCGCTTAGAAGTTACGGACGGCGCATCGGAGTCGGAGGTCGATGGTGATGAAGAGTCGGTCTCGTAGTAGACCACTTTCCTCATCCTCTTGTGCTTGTCGCCTCTCCGATGCGACTTGTGGGAAGAGGATTTCTTCTCCTTCCCCTTCCCTTTGTTGGAGGAGCTCTTCTTCTTCTCCTTCCTCTTGGTGCGGGACTCTTCCGATGAAGTGCTCCCGTGACTCGTAGTGGGCTTGTCGCCGGTCTCCATCTCCCTCTTGGTGTGATCTCCCGACATCACTTCAAGCGGTTAGGCTCTAATGAAGCACCGGGCTCTGATACCAATTGAAAGTCGCCTAGAGGGGGGGTGAATAGGGTGAAACTGAAATTTACAAATATAAACACAACTACGAGACGGGTTAGCGTTAGAAATAAACACGAGTCCGAGAGAGAGGGCGTAAAACAAATCGTGAGCAAATGCGGAGTGAGACACGATGATTTGTTTTATCGAGGTTCAGTTCTTGCAAACCTACTCCCCATTGAGGTGGTCACAAAGACCGGGTCTCTTTCAACCCTTTCCCTCTCTCAAACGGTCCCTCGGACCGAGTGAGCTTCTCTTCTCAAATCAAACCGGGAACAAAACTTCCCCGCAAGGACCACCACACAATTGGTGTCTCTTGCCTCGGTTACAATGGAGTTTTGATCACAAGAACAAGTGAGGAAGAAAAGAAGCAATCCAAGCGCAAGAGCTCAAAAGAACACGACAAATCTCTCTCGCTAATCACTAAAGCCTTGTGTGGAATTGGAGAGGATTTGATCACTTGAGTGTGTCTAGAATTGAATGCCTAGCTCTTGTAAGTGGTTGAGAAGTGGAAAACTTGGATGACTTGAATGTGGGGTGGTTGGGGGTATTTATAGCCCCAACCACCAAACTAGCCGTTTGGTGGAGGCTGTCTGTCGTATGGTGCACCGGACAGTCCGGTGCACACCGGACATGTCCGGTGCGACAGCCACGTCACCAGGCCGTTAGGGTTCCGACCGTTGGAGCTCTGACGCTAGGCCCGCCTTGATGTCCAGTGACGCACCGGACATGAACTGTAGGGTGTCCGGTGCGCCAGCATGGGCGTGCCTGACCTCTGCGCGCGCTGGCGCGCATTTAATGCGCTGCAGGTAGCCGTTGGCGCCTGAAGTAGCCGTTGCCCCGCAGTTACACCGGACAGTCCGGTGTACACCGGACATGTCCGGTGAATTATAGCGGAGCAGCCGATGCGAATTCCCGAGGCTGCCGAGTTCAGAGTCGCGTCCTCTTGGAGCACCGGACATTGTCCGGTGTACACCGGACAGTCCGGTGAATTATAGCGCGCTGGCTCTGAGAATTCCTGAAGGTGCGAAGTTCAGCTTGGAGTTCCCTGGTGCACCGGACACTGTCCAGTGGCGCACCGGACAGTCCGGTGCGCCCAACCAAGGTGCCTTCGGTTGTCCCTTGGCTCCTTGTTTGAACCCTTTCTCTTGATCTTTTTATTGGCTTATTGTGAACCTTTGGTACCTGTAGATCTTATAGACTTGGGCAAACTAGTTAGTCCAATTATTTGTGTTGGGCAATTCAACCACCAAAATTAGTTTAGGAAATAGGTGTAAGCCTAATTCCCTTTCAATCTCCCCCTTTTTGGTGATTGATGCCAACACAAACCAAAGCAAATATAGAAGTGCAGAATTTGAACTAGTTTGCATATGCAAGTGCAAAGGTTACTTAGATTTGAGCCAATAAATATTACTTACTAGATATGCATGGATTGTGTCGGCGTTTCGAGACCGGGGGGTCCCCGGGCCGACGAGTGAGTGTGCCGCGTGCCCCAGCCCAGATGGGTCGAGCGCGTGGGCGAGCGCGAAGGGGGGAAGAGCGAGGTGGCCGGAGCCGGGTCGTGAGGGAGGCGGAGATCCCGCGGCCTTCGTGTTCGTCCCGCGCCCAGGTCGGGTGCGCTTGCAGTAGGGGGTTACAAGCGTCCGCGCGGGTGAGGGGAGCGAGCGGCCCCAAGAGAGCGCCTGCCCCTGCCCTCGTTCCCGCGAGGCCAACCCTCTCTAAGAAGGCCCTGGTCCTTCCTTTTATAGGCATAAGGAGAGGATCCAGGTGTACAAATGGGGGTGTAGCAAGGTGCTACGTGTCTAGCGGGGGAGAGCTAGTGCCCTAAGTACATGCCAAGGTGGCAGCCGGAGAGATCTTGGCACCCAGCTGGTGTGGCGTCGTGGCCGTCGGAGAAGCAATGGAGCCTGGCGGGGGGACAGCTGTCGGAGTGGTTGGGCCCTTGCTGACGTCCCCCTGCTTCCGTAAGGGAGCTGAGAACCGCCGTCGTCATGGGTCCAGCGGGGCGCCATCATTGCCTATCTGGCGGAGCTAGCCAGATGGGACGTCGGTCCTGTTTTCTGCGGCCCGAGTCGGCTCGGGGTAGGGTGATGATGGCGCTTCCTGTCGATGTGGCGGACTCGTGCCCTAGGTCGGGCGACGTGGAGGCTCCTCCGAAGCCGAGGTCGAGTCTGTCCTGCATGGCCGAGGCCGAGCCCGAGCTCCTGGGTCGGGCGAGGCGGAGGTCGTTCGGCAGAGGCCAGGGCGGAGTCCGAGCCCTGGGTCGGGCGAAGCGGAGTTCGTCGTCTTCCGGGGCCTTAGCCCGAGTCCGAGCCCTGGGTCGGGCGGAGCGGAGTTCGCCGTCTTCCGGGGCCTTAGCCCGAGTCCGAGCCCTGGGTCGGGCGGAGCGGAGTTTGTCGTCTTCCGGGGCCTTAGCCCGAGTCCGAGCCCTGGGTCGGGCGGAGCGGAGTTCGCCGTCTTCTGGGGCCTTAGCCCGAGTCCGAGCCCTGGGTCGGGCGGAGCTTCCTATGGCGCTTTTGGCCAAGCCTGGCCGCCCGTCAGTCTCACTCCTTGCGTTAAATGCCCCAGTGACTTGGTCGGTCGGCGCGGTGATTTAGTCAGGGTTGCTTCTTAACGAAGGCAAGGCCTCGGGCGAGCCGGAGATGCGTCTGCCGTAAAAAAGGGGGCCTCGGGCGAGACGGAAACACCTCAGGGTCGGCTGCCCTTGCCCGAGGCTAGGCTCGGGCGTGGCGTGATCGAGTCGCTCGTATGGACTGATCCCTGACTTAATCAAACCCATCAGGCCTCTGCAGCTTTATGCTGATGGGGGTTACCAACTGAGAATTAGGCGTCTTGAGGGTACCCCTAATTATGGTCCCCGACAGTAGCCCCCGAGCCTCGAAGGGAGTGTTAGCACTCGCTTGGAGGCTTTCGTCGCACTTTTTTGCAAGGGGACCATCCTTTCTCGGTTGCACTTTGTTCCGGTGGGTGCGCGCGAGCGCACCCGCCGGGTGTAGCCCCCGAGGCCTCGGAGGAGTGGTTTCACTCCTTCGAGGTCTTAATGCCTTGCGTAATGCTTCGGCTGGTCTGGCGGTTCCCTCATGCGAACAGGCCGTAGCCCGGGTGCACTGTCGGGGCCCAAGTTCTCGGGCTGGTATGTTGACGCTGTCAACGGTTCGGCCGGAGCCGGGTTTGCGAGAGCAGCCCCCGAGCCTCCGCACAGGGCGAGAGGACGATCAGGGACAGACTCGGCTTTTTTACATACGCCCCTACGTCGCCTTTCCGCAAGGAGGAGGGGGGGAGAGCGCCATGTTACCCTCGATGGGCACCGAACATGGTGTCTCCGGTGAGCTGCAATCGGGTAATCCGAGTGGACGTCCGTGCCCCGTTCGTTGGGGGTCGGCTAGGGGCCCGGAGGCACGCCCAAAAGTACCTGCGGGTGACCTGTCGGACCCGGTCCCCTGGCGACGGGGTCCGAGGGCTCAATGCCTCCCTCCGATGGGATTCCGTTACAGGATCGTTCCCGCTGGTCTCGGAAATGTCCTAGGGTACCTCGGGAGCGCAGCCCGAGCCTTGGTTATGTATCGAACGTACCCCTGGTCATCCCTCGCTCGGTGTCTGAGGCGACTGTGAACCCTTCGGGGGGCCAGCCTTCGAACCTCTGATCAGTAATGGGCGCGGAGCCCGAGTAGCCTGAGGCGGTCGTGGAACCTTTCGGGGGGCCGACCTTCGAACCTCTGACCAGTAGTGGGTGTCGGGCCCACGCGATCTGAGGCGGCTGTTGAACCCTTCGGGGGGCCAGCCTTCGAACCCCTGATCAGTAAGGAGGCTCGGAGCCTAGTTCCTTCACGGGGAAGGATCCCTTTGGGAGTATTCCCTTTCCCGGTCCCTGTTGCAAGAGATAGAGAAAGAGAAAAAAGGGAAAAAGGACACGAAATTGAACGACGTGGCGTACCTTTTTTGGTGTGGTCGTGAAGGCGAAACGTCGCCAGCTGCTCCTGCCAGAAGCACCGCCTGTCCAGCCGTGGAGTTAATGCGCCGGGGCGAGCGGTCGGCGAGGCTGCCGTTGCGTGCGCGAGCCGTTCGAGGAACGGCTGTTTTGCTTTGCGTTTTTTGAACCCCGCGTCCGGTTCGGGCGGTACGTTGGAACCGTCTTCACCTTGGTCTTTATATACCCCGGAGAGGATCCGGTGACGGTTCTCGACTCCGCTTCTTGTCTCCCTCTTAGGTTTTTTGCAGTCTGAGAGATCTAGCCAGGGAAAAGGAAACCGCCCTCCCCTGTCCTTCACGCCGCCACCCTTTCTGCTTCGGCGATGGCTGACCGGGTGACCATCATCCCGCCGCGCGACCCGTGGCCCTTCTCCACGGTGACGGCGGGTGATCTGGAGGACCTCGTCGGCGAGGGTTTGCTCCGCCCTCTCACCGATGAGCAGCGGCCGGAATGGATTCCTCCCGCGGGCGGAGTCACTCCATCCCCTCCGCCGGGGTACGTCGTGAGCTTCATCTCCTTCCATGAGCGGGGATTTGGTGTGCCGACGAGCCGCTTTATGCGGGCCATCCTGTTCCATTACGGGGTGGAGTTGCACAACCTCACCCCCAACTCCATCTCGCAGGCCGCTATCTTCGTAGCGGTGTGCGAGGGGTATTTGGGGATCGCCCCCCATTGGGATTTGTGGACCCATCTCTTCTTCGCCGAGCTTTTTGCCTCGCCGACGGGGGAGAGGAAGGTCCGCGCAGCGGTGCGGGCCGGCGGCTGCACCCTTTTGTTGAGGCAGTCGCGGTCGTCGCAGTATATCCCTGCCGTCCTCGCATCCTCAAACAAGGGTTGGCAGCGCCGGTGGTTCTACCTCCGGAATGACGAAGAGTTGCTCCCGCCGTTCTCTCAGCGGGTTGTCACCGCCGCTCCCGACGCCTGGCGCCACGGGACTCCACACGAGAGGCAGAAGAACCTCGAACCTCTTCTCCAGGCCCTGAAGGCGTTGCGGGAGGGAGGACTCACCGCCGCGGGAGTGGTTGCCGCCATCCACCGTCGGAGGGTGCTCCCCCTGGCGGAGCGGCGGCTGTCGCTTTGGGAGATGACCCTGGAGGCCGACTGGGAGGGGTCACGGATGTCCCCTGATTCTCTTCCCCATGACGCCCTCTAATGGCGGGTGTCGGCCGCGATGGGGAAGCCAGACCCCCACGCCTTCTCCCAGCCTCGAATGCGCCCCGACCAGGGGTGCGTCACTCTGGTGAGTGTTCGCTCCTTCCTTCCTCATATACCGGGTTGCTCCTGGTTCTCACGATTGGGTTTCTTTCCCCCTCCCCCCTTTTCAGGAGGTGGGGCGGCACAAACCCTCCTTGCCGCGGGTCCCGGAGGACGCGGTGGGTCGGGCAGCACGGCGGGTCGCCGCGGAGGAGGAGAAGAAGAAAAAGGATGCGGAGAAGGCCCGGGCCCGCAAGCGGAGGCGGGCTCGGGACGCCCTGGAGAAACGTCGTCGCCAGCAGGAGAGGGAAGGACTCCCCAGGGAGCTGTCGCCGGAGACATCCGACGACGACGACGACGATGGTGAAGAGGAGGAGGACGACATGGCCGCCCGTCTCGGCCTTAGCCCCAGCTTGGGGTGTGGCCGGGAGCTGTCGAGTCAGCCCCCGAGCGGGCCGATGTCGTCGGTTCCTGGAGCCGAGACGCCGGATCCCCGACCTGAGGGGCGGGGGCAACCCGAGAGGGTACTTGACCCCTCGGCTGGAGGGGTCCGTCCCTCGAGAGCCGTCCCCCGCGCCGGCAGCGCGGGGGAGCGGTTCTCAGGTTGCCATGGCGGCGCCTGGGCAGTCCGCCTCCCGGGCGTCAGGGGCGCCCAAGGCGAGGGCGGTGCCGGGGCTGTCGGCGAGGCGGACCTCGGCGGTGGTTCCAGGGAGCGGGAGCCAAGAGACCTCTCCTCAGGCACAGTGGATCATGGCCCGGAGCGGGTAAGTACCTTGGAATGTCTCCGTCCCGGCGCTTCATTCATACGTCTTGGCCGTGATTTTCTCTTTCTTCTTTTTTCCAGCAAGCGGAGCCATGGCCCTACCGACCTGGCGCCCCGGAAGGCCCTTAAGACGGCGTCGGTCCAGGCGGCTGGCGCCATCCCGGGCCCCGCCGCTCAGCCGACCCTTTCGCAGGGCGCCTCGCCGCATGGGGCTCAGGCGTCGCATGTCCCGGGGGAGCAGGTCCCCGAGGCGGGCTCTTCTGCCGAGGCGGCCATCGTGATCGGGGAGGCGGCCGGCGCCGACGCGGTCCCGAGCCCGCCTGCCGTGTCGGCCATGCCGGCGCCTGCCGCCACCGCAGTTGGCACCGTCCCAGTCGGAGAGCATATGGTTGCTGCCGGCGTTGAGACGGCCGCAGCGTCGGCGCCCAGGGCCTCGGAAGAGGTGGGCGTGGACGCGCAGCTCATCCAGGCGGGCGGCAGCCTTGTCGCTGTGCGGCGGAGCCCCGAGGCCCGGGGCCAGTTGCTCCGATTCCGGACCCGCGAGGCTTTGGACCCTATCTTCGTTCTTGACGACGAACAGGAGGACCAGTCCTGGGACGAGCTCCGCAAGCGTGCGGAAGCAACGGTGGGGTCGCTCCGATCGTCGCTGGAGGTTCTCTGCGGGGACGTCCCCAAAATCCTCCAGGTAACGGTTTCAGGCATACCTTCTCCCTTCTGCGAGCGAGGCGTTCGTCGTGATGCCTTGTTTTCCTTTCCAGGATCTGACGGACCGGAGCGCCGCCAAGTCGTCGTTCATCCGCCGCGAGGCCGACGTCTGGGGCTCGCTGCGGTCCCTGAGGACTTCGCTCGCCGGGGCTACCGTGCGCCTTTCTCAACAGGACGCTAAGATAGCGGACCTCCAGTTGCTCTGCGCTGACCTGAGGGCCAAGGCGGCGGCGGCGCGCACGGAGGCGCTACGGCAGCGGTCGGAGCTCGTCCAAGTTGCCGAGGAGCGGGACCAATCTCGGGGCCAGGCTGCCGAGGCCAAAAGCCGGGCCAAGACCCTCGCGGCCGATCTGGCCGCAGCCCAAGTCGCGGCCTCGGAGCAGCGCGTCTGAGCCGGAGGTATGCCTCGACCGTCCTCGGTTCTCATTCTTGTCCGTTTCTTCCGCTTGTGTTTGAGGTCTTTCTTCTGGTTGTTCGCAGAGCTCGAGTCTGCCCTTGACGAGTCTGCCAAAGCGCTCGCCGAGGCGCTCGCTGGGGCTGCTGAGCAGAGGGAGGCCGATGTCGCGGCCATGTCCGAGGCCGTCTCGGATGTCTATCGGACCCTTGGTCCCGGCGACGTCCCTTCAGGAAGCTCCCCCCAAAGCCGTCTTCAAGCCCTAGGTGATTACGCGCGCGGTAAAGTCCGCGGGGCGCTACACCACGGCGTCAGGCGGGCCTTCGCCGTGCTCGCTTCCCATTACGTCGTGGACCTGGAGCGGGTCAGTGAGGGGTATTGCCTTCCTGACGAAGACGAGGCCGCCCTGGCAGAAGTTCAGCGGCTCGACGCGGTCGCTGCGGGTCCGAGCGTGGCGCTGGCGACCATCTTCGAGGCGGAGATTCTTCCTCCTGTGCCCACCGCCGGAAGCGGAGGTGGACCTTACCGATGGCGGGGGTGGAACTGAGGGCGCGGCGCCTTCCCAAGGCGACGCCAGACTTTTGTTGGGGCAATTTCTGTTGGATGTGCGCTTTGCCGCGGCCGCCGGGGCCTGGACACTTTACTTTTCTTGCGTGAAGTCATACTCTTTTCTGTTTCAATTTGCGCGCCTGGCCCGACTTGTCAACAACAGGGTGATTTCCCGAGCTGGGTCCTTTTTCGTGGCAGGCGATGAGTGAGGTGTCCCTAGCCCGGAGGCATAGGTGTTCCTCGGCTCAGTCGGTCTCGCCACTTATTTGTACCCAAGTTCGCTCCTCGGGACCCTGCTTCTGACGCATCCGGGAGAACGCAAAAACCCCTTCTTGATCGAAAAAAGAATTTCTTTTGACGCGGAAAGGTGCATCCAAACTCGACGAGAGGGGTTCCCCCTTTTTAGCCCCCGAGGAAGGGTCAAGCTCCGCCGGGGCGAGGCCGACCCTTCCTTGATGACTGATTCTCGTGTGTGAGTGGGGGAAGGGCGCAGCCCCCGGGCGTCGTCCGTGCAGAGGCCGTTTGACGAGTCGGGCTCCTGCCCGAATATCCGGCGAGTGCTCGGTGACATCCCTCGGTATGCCGGGCCTGTCCGAGGGACCCCACGCAAAAATGTCGGCGTTTGCGCGGGGAAAGTCGACGAGTACTGCTTCCTATTTGGGGTCGAGCCCGGAACTGATCCGGATCTGCTTGGAGGTGTCGCCACTGGGGTCGAGAGGGACGGCCTTAACCGTCTCCGCTGGCTCGAAGTTGCCGGCATGTCGCTTCACGTCCGGCACCTCTCGGGAGAGGTTTTCTAGGTCGGCGATGAGGGCCTCGGACTCGGCGAGGGCCTCAGCGTACTCCACGCACTCCACATCGCATTCGAACGCGTGTTTGTACGTGGGACCGACGGTGATGACCCCATTGGGGCCCGGCATCTTGAGCTTCAGGTAGGTGTAGTTGGGGATGGCCATGAACTTCGCGTAGCATGGCCTTCCCAACACTGCGTGGTAGGTTCCTCGGAACCCGACCACCTCAAACGTCAAAATCTCCCTTCGGAAGTTGGAGGGTGTTCCGAAGCAGACAGGAAGGTCGAGCTGTCCGAGGGGCTGGATGCGCTTCCCAGGAATGATCCCGTGGAAGGGCGCAGCGCCTGCTCGGACGGATGACAGATCGACGCGCAGGAGCCTGAGGGTCTCGGCGTAGATGATATTGAGGCAGCTGCCCCCATCCATCAGGACCTTGGTGAGCCTGACGTCGCCGATGACGGGATCGACGACGAGCGGGTACTTCCCCGGGCTCGGCACGTGGTCGGGGTGGTCATCCTGGTCGAAGGTGATGGGCTTGTCGGACCAGTCTAGGTAGACTGGCGCCGCCACCTTCACCGAGCAGACCTCCCGACGCTCTTGCTTACGATGCCGAGCCGAGGCATTCGCCGTATGCCCTCCGTAGATCATGAAGCAGTCGCGGACCTCGGGGAACTCTCCTGCTTGGTGATCTTCCTTTTTGTCGTCGTCGCGGGCCCTGCCACCCTCTGCGGGTGGCCCGGCCCGGTGGAAGTGGCGCCGAAGCATGACGCACTCCTCGAGGGTGTGCTTGACGGGCCCCTGATGGTAGGGGCACGTCTCCTTGAGTGCCTTGTCGAAGAGGTTGGCGCCTCCAGGGGGCTTCCGAGGGTTCTTGTATTCGGCAGCGGCGACAAGGTCCGTGCTGGCGGCGTCGCGTTTCGCTTGCGACTTCCTCCTGCCTTTCTTCTTGGCGCCGAGCGGAGTAGACGCCTCGGGAGCATCTTCCGACGGGCGGCCCTGGGGCTGCTTGTCCTTTCGGAAGATGGCCTCGACCGCCTCCTGACCAGAGGCGAACTTGGTGGCGATGTCCATCAGCTCGCTCGCCCTGGTGGGGGTCTTGCGACCCAACTTGCTCACCAGGTCACGGCAGGTGGTGCCGGCAAGGAACGCGCCGATGACATCGGAGTCGGTGATGTTGGGCAGCTCGGTGCGCTGCTTCGAGAATCGCCGGATGTAGTCCCGAAGAGACTCTCCCGGCTGTTGCCGGCAGCTTCGGAGGTCCCAGGAATTCCCGGGGCGCACGTACGTGCCCTGGAAGTTGCCGGCGAAAGCTTGGACCAGATCCTCCCAGTTGGAAATCTGCCCCGGAGGCAGGTGCTCCAACCAAGCGCGAGCAGTGTCGGAGAGGAACAGGGGGAGGTTGCGGATGATGAGGTTGTCGTCGTCCGTTCCACCCAGTTGACAGGCCAGGCGGTAGTCCGCGAGCCACAATTCCGGTCTCGTTTCCCCTGAGTACTTTGTGATAGTAGTCGGGGGTCGGAATCGGGTCGGAAACGGCGCCCGCCGAATGGCCCGGCTGAAGACCTGCGGACCGGGTGGTTCGGGCGAGGGACTCCGATCCTCCCCGCTGTCGCAGCGTCCCCCACGCCTGGGGTGATAACCTCGGCGCACCCTTTCGTCGAGGCGGGCCCGACGGTCGCGATGAGGGTGCTCGTCGCCGAGGTGGCCCGGGGCCGCAGGCGCGGTGTTGCGCGTGCGCCCGGTGTAGACCGAGGCTTCCCGCATGAGTCGAGAAGTCACGGCACGAGCTTCCGAGGGGTACCCCTGCCTTCGGGAGGCAGAGCTCTCGGCCTGCCGGGCCGCAGCGCCTTCCAGGAGATGCTTGAGCTCTCCCTGGATTCGCCGACCCTCGGTGGTTGATGACTCCGGCATCGCGCGGAGGAGCATCGCTGCGGCTGCCAGGTCCTGACCGGTTCCGCCGGATGCGGGTGGCGGTCTGTCCCTGGCATCGTTGGCGATGCGGTGCTGGAGACCCTGGGGCAGGTGACGTATTTCTCCGGCCGGGGGCTGGCCCGCCCATACCTGCCCGACGTCCCAGCGGATTGCCTCGAGCGCTCCTGCTCCCTCATCGAGCCCGGCCCGCGCCCCGCGGACTTGCTCGAGCTGTGGGTCGTGACCCCCCGCCGGAACGGGGACCACAGCTAGCTCCCGCGGGATGTCGGCACGAGGCGCTGGCCTAGGGGGATCACCATCCTCCGGCATGCCGAGACAGCTGCCTCCGGAGGGATCCCCTAGCTCGACGTGGAAACATTCGCGGCTCGGGCCGCAGTCCTTGTCGTCAAGGCTGCGGCTGCCGTCGGAACAGTCGGAGAGGCAGTAGTTGCATGCGGTCATGAAGTCCCACATGGCACTGGGGTTGCCAGATCTAGAGAAATCCCAGCAGATGCTGGGGTCGTCATCTTCCTCGGACCCAGAGGGTCCGTAGGTCGATACGCCCGTCAATCGGTCCCAAGGCGACCGCACACGAAACCCGAAAGGGGTTGCACTCGCCTCAACGTGAGCGCCCGCCAGAGCGAGGTCACTAGGCGGGTTGAGGTTGAGTTGAAACGACAAAGGATGGGAATCAGCCGGTACCTTTTGGTCGACGAGGAGCGACGAAGTCACATCGGGGGCTGATCGCGCCGTCGTCCTGGGTGCGAGGGCGACGTCCTGCAGGCCCTCCGTGAGCGCGCTGGCGTCGTCCACTTGCTCGGGGTCGGCGTGTCGCGGGGGGACGGCGCTCGCCTTCGCCTCAAACGCGAGGGTGATGCCCGACGCGTCCTCCGTTGGGGCGCTGGGGATGTCGATTTGCTCGACAGCCGACTGAGCGCAGCCTCCCGCTCGGCCCTGGTTGCCCCGCCTCCTCCTCTGATGGCGAGGGAGAGGATGGGGCGAGCTTGAAAGTTGTCCTTCCCCCACACGGGAAAGACGTCATCGATTCCGCCACCGGCGGGCGGGCTGTCCGCCACCATTGTCGCTGTCGCGCGGCGGTGGAAGGAGTATCATGTCGTAGCTGCCGTCGAAAGACATGAACTCGAGGCTCCCGAAACGGAGCACCGTCCCGGGTTGAAGAGGTCATTGGAGACTGCCCATCTGGAGCTTGACGGGAAACTGCTCGTCAACACGCAGCAGGCCCCTACCTGGCGCGCCAACTGTCGGCGTTTCGAGACCGGGGGGTCCCCGGGCCGACGAGTGAGTGTGCCGCGTGCCCCAGCCCAGATGGGTCGAGCGCGTGGGCGAGCGCGAAGGGGGGAAGAGCGAGGTGGCCGGAGCCGGGTCGTGAGGGAGGCGGAGATCCCGCGGCCTTCGTGTTCGTCCCGCGCCCAGGTCGGGTGCGCTTGCAGTAGGGGGTTACAAGCGTCCGCGCGGGTGAGGGGAGCGAGCGGCCCCAAGAGAGCGCCTGCCCCTGCCCTCGTTCCCGCGAGGCCAACCCTCTCTAAGAAGGCCCTGGTCCTTCCTTTTATAGGCATAAGGAGAGGATCCAGGTGTACAAATGGGGGTGTAGCAAGGTGCTACGTGTCTAGCGGGGGAGAGCTAGTGCCCTAAGTACATGCCAAGGTGGCAGCCGGAGAGATCTTGGCACCCAGCTGGTGTGGCGTCGTGGCCGTCGGAGAAGCAATGGAGCCTGGCGGGGGGACAGCTGTCGGAGTGGTTGGGCCCTTGCTGACGTCCCCCTGCTTCCGTAAGGGAGCTGAGAACTGCCGTCGTCATGGGTCCAGCGGGGCGCCATCATTGCCTATCTGGCGGAGCTAGCCAGATGGGACGTCGGTCCTGTTTTCTGCGGCGCGAGTCGGCTCGGGGTAGGATGATGATGGCGCTTCCTGTCGACGTGGCGGACTCGTGCCCTAGGTCGAGCGACGTGGAGGCTCCTCCGAAGCCGAGGTCGAGTCTGTCCTGCATGGCCGAGGCCGAGCCCGAGCTCCTGGGTCGGGCGAGGCGGAGGTCGTTCGGCAGAGGCCAGGGCGGAGTCCGAGCCCTGGGTCGGGCGAAGCGGAGTTCGTCGTCTTCCGGGGCCTTAGCCCGAGTCCGAGCCCTGGGTCGGGCGGAGCAGAGTTCACCGTCTTCCGGGGCCTTAGCCCGAGTCCGAGCCCTGGGTCGGGCGGAGCGGAGTTCGTCGTCTTCCGGGGCCTTAGCCCGAGTCCGAGCCCTGGGTCGGGCGGAGCGGAGTTCGCCGTCTTCCGGGGCCTTAGCCCGAGTCCGAGCCCTGGGTCGGGCGGAGCTTCCTATGGCGCTTTTGGCCAAGCCTGGCCGCCCGTCAGTCTCACTCCTTGCGTTAAATGCCCCAGTGACTTGGTCGGTCGGTGCGGTGATTTAGTCAGGGTTGCTTCTTAACGAAGGCAAGGCCTCGGGCGAGCCGGAGATGCGTCTGCCGTAAAAAAGGGGGCCTCGGGCGAGACGGAAACACCTCAGGGTCGGCTGCCCTTGCCCGAGGCTAGGCTCGGGCGTGGCGTGATCGAGTCGCTCGTATGGACTGATCCCTGACTTAATCAAACCCATCAGGCCTCTGCAGCTTTATGCTGATGGGGGTTACCAGCTGAGAATTAGGCGTCTTGAGGGTACCCCTAATTATGGTCCCCGACATATTGTTTCTTTATTTTTAACATTTTGGACCACGCTTGCACAACAAGTTTTGTTTTTTTGCAAATTCTTTTTGTAAATCCTTTCCAAAGTCTTTTTGCAAAATAGTCAAAGGTAAATGAGTAAGATTTTGCGAAGCATTTTCAAGTTTTTGAAATTTTGTCCCCTTGTATCAAATGCTTTTCCTTTGACTAAAACAAAACTCCCCCTCAATAAATTCTCCTCTTAGTGTTCAAGAGGGTTTTAATATATCAATTTTGAAAGTACTACTTTCTCCCCCTTTAGAACACAAAGAGATACCAATTTGAAATTTACCAATTGAAAATCATTAATTTTAAAATTAGGGTGGTGGTGCGGTCCTTTTGCTTTGGCTCATACTTTTCTCCCCCTTTGGCATGAATCGCCAAAAACGGATACTTTGAGTGAGATATAAGCCCTTTTTAGCTACTTTCTCCCCTTTGGCAAATAAAACATATGAGTGAAGATTATACCAAAGGCGGAGAGTGATGCGGAGCGACGGCAAAGGATGAGTAGTAGAGTGGAGTGGAAGCCTTTGTCTTCGCCGAAGACTCCAATTCCCTTTCAATATACCTATGACTTGGTTTGAAATACACTTGAAAACACATTAGTCATAGCATATGTAAAAGAGACATGATCAAAGGTATACTTATGAGCTATGTGTGCAAATTAGCAAAAGAAGTTCCTAGAATCAAGAATATTAAGCTCATGCCTAAGTTTGGTAAAAGTTTGTTCATCTATTGGCTTGGTAAAGATATCAGCTAATTGATCTTTAGTATTAATGTATGCAATCTCGATATCCCCCTTTTGTTGGTGATCCCTAAGAAAATGATACCGAATGGCTATGTGTTTAGTGCGGCTATGCTCAACGGGATTATCTGCCATGCGGATTGCACTCTCATTATCACATAGAAGAGGAACTTTGGTTAATTTGTAACCATAGTCCCGCAGGGTTTGCCTCATCCAAAGCAATTGCGCGCAACAATGGCCTGCGGCAATATACTCGGCTTCGACGGTAGAAAGAGCGACCGAATTTTGCTTCTTTGAAGCCCAAGACACCAAGGATCTTCCCAAGAACTGACAAGTCCCCGATGTGCTCTTTCTATTAATCTTACACCCCGCCCAATCGGCATCCGAATAACCAATCAAATCAAATGTGGATCCCCGAGGGTACCAAAGCCCAAACTTAGGAGTATAAGCCAAATATCTCAAGATTCGTTTTACGGCCGTAAGGTGGGATTCCTTAGGGTCGGATTGGAATCTTGCACACATGCAAACGGAAAGCATAATGTCCGGTCGAGATGCACATAAATAGAGTAATGAACCAATCATCGACCGGTATACCTTTTGATCCACGGACTTACCTCCCGTGTCGAGGTCGAGATGCCCATTGGTTCCCATGGGTGTTTTGATGGGCTTAGCATCCTTCATTCCAAACTTGGTTAGAATATCTTGAGTATACTTCGTTTGGCTAATGAAGGTGCCTTCTTGGAGTTGCTTGACTTGGAATCCTAGAAAATACTTCAACTCCCCCATCATCGACATCTCGAATTTTTGTGTCATGATCCTACTAAATTCTTCACATGTAGATTCGTTAGTAGACCCAAATATGATATCATCAACATAAATTTGGCATACAAACAAATCATTGTCAAGAGTTTTAGTGAATAAAGTAGGATCGGCCTTGCCGACTTTGAAGCCATTTGCAATAAGGAAATCTCTAAGGCATTCATACCATGCTCTTGGGGCTTGCTTGAGCCCATAAAGCGCCTTAGAGAGCCTATAGACATGGTCAGGGTACTCACTGTCTTCAAAGCCAGGAGGTTGCTCAACGTAGACCTCTTCCTTGATCGGTCCATTGAGGAAAGCACTCTTCACGTCCATGTGGTAAAGCTTGAAGCCATGGTAAGTAGCATAGGCTAATAATATACGAATGGACTCAAGCCTAGCTACGGGTGCATAGGTTTCACCGAAATCCAAACCTTCGACTTGGGAGTATCCCTTGGCCACAAGTCGGGCTTTGTTCCTTGTCACCACACCATGCTCGTCTTGCTTATTGCGGAAGACCCACTTGGTTCCTACAACATTTTGGTTAGGACGTGGAACTAAATGCCATACCTCGTTCCTAGTGAAATTGTTGAGCTCCTCTTGCATCGCCATCACCCAATCCAAATCTTGTAGTGCTTCCTCAACCCTATGTGGCTCAATAGAGGAAACAAAAGAGTAATGCTCACAAAAATGTGCAACACGAGATCGAGTAGTTACCCCCTTATGAATGTCGCCGAGGATGGTGTCGACGGGGTGATCTCGTTGGATTGCTTGGTGGACTCTTGGGTGTGGCGGCCTTGATTCTTCATCCTCCTTGTCTTGACCGTTTGCATCTCCCCCTTGATCATTGCCGTCATCTTGAGGTGGCTCATCTCTTTGATCTTCTCCTTCATCAACTTGAGCCTCGTCCTCATTTTGGGTTGGTGGAGATGCTTGCGTGGAGGAGGATGGTTGATCTTGTGCATGTGGAGGCTCTTCGGATTCTTTAGGGCACACATCCCCAATGGACATGTTCCTTAGCGCGATGCACGGAGCCTGTTCTTCACCTATTTCATCAAGATCAACTTACTCTACTTGAGAGCCGTTAGTCTCATCAAACACAACGTCACAAGAAACTTCAACAAGTCCTGAGGACTTGTTAAAGACTCTATATGCCCTTGTGTTTGAGTCATATCCTAGTAAAAAGCCTTCTACAGTTTTAGGAGCAAATTTAGATTTTCTACCTCTCTTAACAAGAATAAAGCATTTGCTACCAAAAACTCTAAAATATGAAATATTGGGCTTTTTACCGGTTAGGAGTTCATAGGATGTCTTCTTGAGGATTCGGTGTAGATATAACCGATTGATGGCGTAGCAAGCGGTGTTAACCGCCTCAGCCCAAAACCGATCCGGCGTCTTGTACTCATCAAGCATGGTTCTTGCCATGTCCAATAGAGTTCGATTCTTCCTCTCCACTACACCATTTTGTTGTGGCGTGTAGGGAGAAGAGAACTCATGCTTGATGCCCTCCTCCTCAAGGAAGCCTTCTATTTGTGAGTTCTTGAACTCCGTCCCGTTGTCGCTTCTAATTTTCTTGATCCTTAGGCCGAACTCATTTTGAGCTCGTCTCAAGAATCCCTTTAAGGTCTCTTGGGTTTGTGATTTTTCCTGCAAAAAGAACACCCAAGTGAAGCGAGAATAATCATCCACAATAACTAGACAGTACTTACTCCCGCCGATGCTTATGTAAGCGATCGGGCCGAATAGGTCCATGTGTAGGAGCTCCAGTGGCCTGTCACTTGTCATGATGTTCTTGTGTGGATGATGAGTGCCAACTTGCTTCCCGGCTTGGCATGCGCTACAAATCCCGTCTTTCTCAAAATGAACATTTGTTAGTCCTAAAATGTGTTCTCCCTTTAGAAGCTTATGAAGATTCTTCATTCCAACATGGGCTAGTCGGCGATGCCAGAGCCAACCCATGTTAGTCTTAGCAATTAAGCAAGTGTCGAGTTCAGCTCTATCAAAATCTACCAAGTATAGCTGACCCTCTAACACTCCATTAAATGCTATTGAATCATCACTTCTTCTAAAGACAGTGACACCTACATCAGTAAATAGACAGTTGTAGCCCATTTGACATAATTGCGAAACGGAAAGCAAATTGTAATCTAAAGAATCTACAAGAAAAACATTGGAAATGGAATGGTCATGAGATATAGCTATTTTACCCAAACCTTTGACCAAACCTTGGTTTCCATCCCCGAATGTGATAGCTCGTTGGGGATTTTGGTTTTTCTCGTAGGAGGAGAACATCTTCTTCTCCCCCGTCATGTGGTTTGTGCACCCGCTGTCGATGATCCAACTTGAGCCCCCGGATGCATAAACCTACAAAACAAGTTTAGTTCTTGACTTTAGGTACCCAAACGGTTTTGGGTCCTTTGGCATTAGAAACAAGAACTTTGGGTACCCAAACACAAGTCTTGGAGCCCTTGTGTTTGCCCCCAACAAACTTGGCAACTACCTTGCCGGATTTGTTAGTCAAAACATAAGATGCATCAAAAGTTTTGAATGAAATGTCATGACCATTTGATGCACTAGGAGTTTTCTTTCTAGGCAACTTAGCATGGGTTGGTTGCCTAGAGCTAGATGTCTCACCCTTATACATAAAAGCATAATTAGGGCCAGAGTGAGACTTCCTAGAATGAATTCTCCTAATTTTGCTCTCGGGATAACCGGCAGGGTACAAAATGTAACCCTCGTTATCCTGAGGCATGGGAGCCTTGCCATTAACAAAGTTAGACAAATTTTTAGGAGGGGCACTAAGTTTGACATTGTCTCCCCTTTGGAAGCCAATGCCATCCTTGACGCCAGGGCGTCTCCCATTATAGAGCATACTTCTAGCAAATTTAAACTTTTCATTTTCTAAGTTACGCTCGGCAATTTTAGCATCTAACTTTGCTATATTATCATTTTGTTGTTTAATTAAGACCATGTGATCATGAATAGCATTAATATCAACATCTCTACATCTAGTGCAAATGGAAATATGCTCAACGGTAGATGTAGAGGGTTTGCAAGATTTTAATTCTACAACCTTAGCATGTAGTATATCATTCTCATTTCTAAGGTTAGAAATGGTAACATTGCAAACATCAAAATCTTTAGCCTTAGCAATTAATTTTTCATTTTCAATCCTAAGGCTAGCGAGAGAATCATTCAATTCCTTAATCTTAGCATGCAAATCAACATTATCATTTCTAAGATTGGGAATTGAAACATCACAAACATGTGAATCAACCTTAGCAATTAATCTAGCATTATCATTTCTAAGGTTGTCAATAGTCTCATGGCAAGTGCTTAGCTCACTAGACAATTTTTCATATTTTTCAACTTGTAGAGCATAAGCATTTTTTACCTTAACATGCTTTTTGTTCTCCTTAATAAGGAAGTCCTCTTGAGAGTCCAAGAGATCATCCTTCTCATGAATAGCACTAATCAATTCATTTAATTTTTCCTTTTGTTGCATGTTTAGGTCGGCAAAAAGGGTACGCAAATTATCTTCCTCATCACTAGCATTATCATCACTAGAGGACTCATATTTAGTGAAGGATTTGGATTTAACCTTCTTCCTTTTGCCGTCCTTTGCCATGAGGCACTTGTGGCCGACGTTGGGGAAGAGAAGTCCCTTGGTGACGGCGATGTTGGCGGCGTTCTCGTCGGAGGAGGAGTCGGTGGAGCTCTCGTCCGAGTCCCACTCCCGGCAAACATGGGCATCGCCGCCCCTCTTCTTGTAGTATCTCTTCTTCTCCTTTCTTCTCCCCTTCTTGTCGTCGCCCCTGTCACTATCACTAGATAATGGACATTTAGCAATGAAATGACCGGGCTTACCACATTTGTAGCATACTTTCTTGGAGCGGGGCTTGTAGTCTTTCCCCCTCCTTTGCTTGAGGATTTGGCGGAAGCTCTTGATGATGAGCGCCATCTCCTCGTTGTCGAGCTTGGAGGCGTCGATGGGTGTTCGACTTGGAGTAGCCTCCTCCTTCTTTTCTTCTGTCGCCTTGAAAGCGACCGGTTGTACCTCGGGCGTGGAGGAGGTGCCTTGCTCGATGATTTTCTTTGAGCCCTTAATCATTAGCTCAAAGCTCACAAATTTTCCTATAACTTCCTCGGGAGACAATAGCTTATATCTAGGATCACCTCGAATTAATTGAACTTGTGTAGGGTTAAGAAATACGAGGGATCTAAGAATAACCTTGACCATCTCATGGTCATCCCATTTTTCACTCCCGAGGTTGCGCACTTGGTTCACCAAGGTCTTCAAGCGGTTGTACATTGCTTGTGGATCCTCCCCTTGGTGAAGCATGAAGCGACCGAGCTCCCCCTCGATCGTCTCCCGCTTGGTGATTTTTGTCACCTCATCTCCTTCGTGCGCGGTGTAATACCCAAAATTATATAAAAGGATGATATAGTGAATTCCTTATCTTATGTGCCATATTTGCATCATAAAAAGAGCATACATGAAAGTTGGAGGTGAATTAAAACAAATGATAAAAAAAGAATATGCATCATGTTGGAGTTTTATATGTTTGCACATTAAATAAAATAATAAGGATAATAACAATAAGATAATAATTCTAAAGGTTGGATCAAACCCTAAATGGAAATTAGAGTTTGGAAATAAGGAAAAGAGAAGGGATATAAAAAATTATAAATAATGTATATATAAATAAATATATCCAGAATTAATACTCCTAAATCCACAAACATAAATTATAGTGATGAGCTCAAGTTTGAATTCAAATTTGGGATTGAAAATAGAAAGAAAGGAAAAAGAATAGAAAATAAAAAGAATAAAAACAGACTCAGCTAAATGGGCCTCTCCCCAGCTATTCAGCCCACTTAACCCTCCCCTCTGCGCGGCCCACTTTACCCGCGCTGGCCCATTCCTCCTTCCTCGGCCTGTTGGCGCTCTGGCACTGGCATACATGCCCCACCAGCCAGCGTTCCCCGCGCGCAATGGGACTCTCGTCGCTCACTGACGAGTGGGCCCTGTGGTCAGCGACTAGCACGGGTTGGCGCCTCTGCCGTGTGGGGCCATCATGTCAGATCTATCCCTCCCGAAGCTATCCTCTCCCAACTGAATGCCGAAGCTCCCGGGACGGAGATCCGAGCTTGTTTCCTCCTTTCTCGGGCCGTTGCAAAGTTCTCACAGGTTTATATACCTGGCGCCCGCTAATCCTTCATACATCCACCCCATCTAGTTGTGATTCGACGTGCACCGTCGCTAGGCGCCACCTCGTGAGAAAACCGATGAACAGCGGCAGGGGGGGATGACACATGAGATCCGTCGCACGGGCAACACCTCTGTGTGCCCAATGGGATCGCAGGGTTTGGCGTTGGAGAATCGCATGGCCATCGTCGATCTGTTGGTGGCAACCGGGAGCGCTGGGGACCTATGGTGAAATGGGAATTCGTCGTCGGACTCGTGTTGCGGCAGGAACACCGCGGTGTCGCGTGGACAGGATCCTTGTTGCTCCAATCCGAGGTGAGCTGCCTACCACATCGATCACCTTGTCCTATCCTGTGCGTATATACCATAGTCCATGAGAATCGTGCACCAGAACACGCTAACTGGGAGGCCCAGCCATGGTGTCCACCGCGGGCGGGGCTTTGGGAGCCGCCGCGTCCGACTGAGATGTGGAAGACGATGTCGCGGCCGCTGGATCTATAGCAGACGGCTGGGATCGCTCCTGGCATACCGATTCGGCCGTGGGAGTGATGATGCGCGTGAGTCGTCGGATCAACCACCAGTGGATGAGATTAGATCCTTACGTACCCCTTCGCGCGTTGTATTGTGGCCATTGGATTTGATCTGAACGGCTCTGGTTGCCGCACATTATAACGGTCATGGTCTTTTTCTAAAAGAACCCTCGCCCTTTTTACTTATCAACCCGCCGTCCCTCGGGCACTGTTGACTGAGTCTCGGGTTTCTTGCGCTGAGGCCCCTGACTTTCTCTGGTTTTGGCGCGCAGTCCAAGGGAATAGAAAATCCAGTAAAATGAAATAGAAAATGATTTTTGATACAAAAATAATTCCAGAAACTTGTTTAAATCATAGAAAATCCATTTTTAGTCCAAATTAATCCATTCCACTTTCTAAAATTTTGTAATTTTATTATCTACCACCTAGAACCTCTGTTTTGTCATGAAAACAATTAGAAATTTAATCTCTCACTTAATCCATTTTAAGCACATAAAACCTTTGAAAACGCATAACTTAAAATCTATAACTCCAAAATTAATGGTTCCTGTTCCTATGATCTTATTTTAATATGTATATTATTTATGTGTATTTTGTTCTTATGGTTGGTGTAATGTTAATTTTGCCTATACCATGTATGTTTGTATTGCTACGACTAGCAGTGAGGCCACGAGAACCTGAAGATCATCCTGGTACCTGGAATCTCAAGTCCCAGGCAAGTTGTGCCCTTGATCACTTCTTTTTACCCACTCATGTTCTAATTAATCATAATGATCTGCATAGGTTAATTTTGATGGGACCCAATAGGTTACCTTAGTTTGTCTATCTTTATACCTTGTTTACCACTGAACTTTCTGGGTAGTACTTGCTAGTGCTATATGTGGTTTTGGGTATGAAGATACACTATTCATGATTACACTTTTGTTATCAGTTGTTATTTATTGTTCATGATAAGATCATTATGTTAATTGGAACATGGAGCGACCACCCAGGAAAACAGTGCTACCACAAGGGAGGAATGGGACCCCTTGGCTGATTAATTAGGAAAGCTAGTGGAAGACTACCTTACCCGAAAGGGGCAAGGGCAGTAGGGGAGTGGTCAGTGTAGGGAGGCCCTCGGGAGGATTTTGCTGCGATGGCGGTCCTGCAAGGGATTCCTGCATTGGAACTTCCTATAAACTGTAGCGGGTTTTCGGAAGCTAGTGGAACTTTGTAAAGGCCTCGTAGTGGATCCCTAGCCATTCACCTCGGTAGTGTCTAAGGGCCTTGCAAACCCTGGCGACATGGGATACACGACTTGTGGGTAAAGATGCGCAACCTCTGCAGAGTGTAAAACTAGTATACTAGCCGTGCTCACGGTCATGAGCGGCTCGGACCCTCACATGATTAAATGATGGAACTAAATTCAATTTGTCATATGCATTGCATCGCAGGTGAAGTTGTTACTTTTGTTCTACTATTTAATTGGGTTGGTATTTACTTATACTTAGTAATTGCTAATAAAATTTTGACCAACTTTAAAAGCAATGCTCAGCTCTAACCATACTCTTTGGTAAGCCTTACACTTCACGTGAGCTCCCACCTTTGGCGAGTTCATGCACATTATTCCCCACAACTTGTTGAGCGATGAACGTATGTGAGCTCACTCTTGCTGTCTCACACACACCACAGGTCAAGAACAGGTACTGCAGGATGAGGCGCATGGAGGATGCTGTGATGAGTTCGTGAGTGGTCTAGGCCGTCGTCTCCCAGTCAACTTCGGGTTGCTGGACCGTTGTCTCCTTATAATGTAATTATTTATTTTGTATAGAACTCCTGTTATATATAAAGATGTGACATTCGATCCTGTGCCATGATTCATCATATGTGTGAGACTTGGTCCCAGCACACCTGGTGATTATGTTTACGCCCGGGTTTTGGACCCCTAAAATCCGGGTGTTACAGAAGTGGTATCAGAGGAATGTTGACTGTAGGACGAAACCTAGATAGAACTGGACAACCATTCTTTACTTACCTTACTCTGATTCTTTTCTAAACTTATCTTAATCTTTTTTTTCTCATCTAATTCCGCTTTACTCTGATTATTCTTATCTTTTCTTTCTAAAAGACAAATGTGGATTTCACATTTTGAAATCCTGTGCCTAAAGTAACCTTTAGGAATAGGAAACCTAATCTTAAGAACAAAAACAAAACTATTTTTATCTATACACTTGAATGTTTGTTCTTATGATACTTGTATGATTTGGATCTTTGATTGAGTGTGATGGGTTGTGGAGTAATGCCCACAATTGCATATGCATATACATATAGGCATAAATATAAATAAATAAAATGACTATACAAACTAAGAATAATCCCCACTAGAATATATTTTAATAGATCCATCTTATCTTAAAAGATTCTATCCTACACTCATAGATCCATCTTATCTCAAAAAGATCCTAACTTATCCTAATTAAAATATATCTATCTTAAGAGATTCATCTTATCTTAAAAGGATTTTATCTTATCTAAATAGATCTAACTAATCTCAAAAGATTCTATTCATCTTGTCTTAATAAGCATACCTATCCCAACCAATTTTATTATCTCATTATAGTACAACGACCTGGATCTAGTCCAAAATAATGATGTCTTATCTAGTAGAAGCTAGTCATACCTAGATTTGAGTTAATGTGATAGGTTAATCTAACCTAATGAAGTCTAACCTTAAGTTGAGCTAATCTAATGTAAGTTACTTAAACAAGCTAGTTAATATTGGTAACATAGATTAGATCATATCCCTATAAATGGGTACTAAACCTAAATTGGTGTCTTAGACCAACTCGTTTGTGGAACCCCCACAACCTAGCCTATGTTATAGGTTGCCCAACCCATTTATCCCAAAAGCAAATTAAACCTTGTTGGGCCATACCCCTCATGCACTTAAAACTAAACTAGTGCCTTAAACCAATTCAGCCACATGTATGAGATCTGATCCAACCAATATAATCATGACAGAATGTATAATCTATCTGTCCCCACTTAACATCAAACAAGATCTTGATCTACCTCATTTAGTCTATCTCATCCATGTATGTTTTAACCATATTCCCTGACCTCGATGTTATACACTAACCTCGAATCAATAAGACCAAGAATGGAGAAGGAAAGATCAACCCCGTCAAGGAAGGAGAGAAGTCAAACTCGATCTTCAGATGCATTACCACCCAACACGGAGTTCTTTCTCACCGGAAACTTTCTTACCTAGGCTATTATTTTCCTAACCTATCCATCTCTTATATCCTACATAATAAGTAGCTGGATACCTATATATCCTACATAAATAAGTAGCTGGATACCTATGCTCTCCTAATTACACATTATGGACTAAAAAAAATGTGAGACTCTGAATTTTTGAACCAATTAGAAAATTAAAGGCTAAAAGCATAAACCAATTCTTCTGTGTCCCTTTTCTTACAAATCTCGAGGACGAGATTCTTTTTAAGGGGGGTAGGATTTGTAATACCCAAAATTATATAAAAGGATGATATAGTGAATTCCTTATCTTATGTGCCATATTTGCATCATAAAAAGAGCATACATGAAAGTTGGAGGTGAATTAAAACAAATGATAAAAAAAGAATATGCATCATGTTGGAGTTTTATATGTTTGCACATTAAATAAAATAATAAGGATAATAACAATAAGATAATAATTCTAAAGGTTGGATCAAACCCTAAATGGAAATTAGAGTTTGGAAATAAGGAAAAGAGAAGGGATATAAAAAATTATAAATAATGTATATATAAATAAATATATCCAGAATTAATACTCCTAAATCCACAAACATAAATTATAGTGATGAGCTCAAGTTTGAATTCAAATTTGGGATTGAAAATAGAAAGAAAGGAAAAAGAATAGAAAATAAAAAGAATAAAAACAGACTCAGCTAAATGGGCCTCTCCCCAGCTATTCAGCCCACTTAACCCTCCCCTCTGCGCGGCCCACTTTACCCGCGCTGGCCCATTCCTCCTTCCTCGGCCTGTTGGCGCTCTGGCACTGGCATACATGCCCCACCAGCCAGCGTTCCCCGCGCGCAATGGGACTCTCGTCGCTCACTGACGAGTGGGCCCTGTGGTCAGCGACTAGCACGGGTTGGCGCCTCTGCCGTGTGGGGCCATCATGTCAGATCTATCCCTCCCGAAGCTATCCTCTCCCAACTGAATGCCGAAGCTCCCGGGACGGAGATCCGAGCTTGTTTCCTCCTTTCTCGGGCCGTTGCAAAGTTCTCACAGGTTTATATACCTGGCGCCCGCTAATCCTTCATACATCCACCCCATCTAGTTGTGATTCGACGTGCACCGTCGCTAGGCGCCACCTCGTGAGAAAACCGATGAACAGCGGCAGGGGGGGATGACACGTGAGATCCGTCGCACGGGCAACACCTCTGTGTGCCCAATGGGATCGCAGGGTTTGGCGTTGGAGAATCGCATGGCCATCGTCGATCTGTTGGTGGCAACCGGGAGCGCTGGGGACCTATGGTGAAATGGGAATTCGTCGTCGGACTCGTGTTGCGGCAGGAACACCGCGGTGTCGCGTGGACAGGATCCTTGTTGCTCCAATCCGAGGTGAGCTGCCTACCACATCGATCACCTTGTCCTATCCTATGCGTATATACCATAGTCCATGAGAATCGTGCACCAGAACACGCTAACTGGGAGGCCCAGCCATGGTGTCCACCGCGGGCGGGGCTTTGGGAGCCGCCGCGTCCGACTGAGATGTGGAAGACGATGTCGCGGCCGCTGGATCTATAGCAGACGGCTGGGATCGCTCCTGGCATACCGATTCGGCCGTGGGAGTGATGATGCGCGTGAGTCGTCGGATCAACCACCAGTGGATGAGATTAGATCCTTATGTACCCCTTCGCGCGTTGTATTGTGGCCATTGGATTTGATCTGAACGGCTCTGGTTGCCGCACATTATAACGGTCATGGTCTTTTTCTAAAAGAACCCTCGCCCTTTTTACTTATCAACCCACCGTCCCTCGGGCACTGTTGACTGAGTCTCGGGTTTCTTGCGCTGAGGCCCCTGACTTTCTCTAGTTTTGGCGCGCAGTCCAAGGGAATAGAAAATCCAGTAAAATGAAATAGAAAATGATTTTTGATACAAAAATAATTCCAGAAACTTGTTTAAATCATAGAAAATCCATTTTTAGTCCAAATTAATCCATTCCACTTTCTAAAATTTTGTAATTTTATTATCTACCACCTAGAACCTCTGTTTTGTCATGAAAACAATTAGAAATTTAATCTCTCACTTAATCCATTTTAAGCACATAAAACCTTTGAAAACGCATAACTTAAAATCTATAACTCCAAAATTAATGGTTCCTGTTCCTATGATCTTATTTTAATATGTATATTATTTATGTGTATTTTGTTCTTATGGTTGGTGTAATGTTAATTTTGCCTATACCATGTATGTTTGTATTGCTACGACTAGCAGTGAGGCCACGAGAACCTGAAGATCATCCTGGTACCTGGAATCTCAAGTCCCAGGCAAGTTGTGCCCTTGATCACTTCTTTTTACCCACTCATGTTCTAATTAATCATAATGATCTGCATAGGTTAATTTTGATGGGACCCAATAGGTTACCTTAGTTTGTCTATCTTTATACCTTGTTTATCACTGAACTTTCTGGGTAGTACTTGCTAGTGCTATATGTGGTTTTGGGTATGAAGATACACTATTCATGATTACACTTTTGTTATCAGTTGTTATTTATTGTTCATGATAAGATCATTATGTTAATTGGAACATGGAGCGACCACCCAGGAAAACAGTGCTACCACAAGGGAGGAATGGGACCCCTTGGCTGATTAATTAGGAAAGCTAGTGGAAGACTACCTTACCCGAAAGGGGCAAGGGCAGTAGGGGAGTGGTCAGTGTAGGGAGGCCCTCGGGAGGATTTTGCTGCGATGGCGGTCCTGCAAGGGATTCCTGCATTGGAACTTCCTATAAACTGTAGCGGGTTTTCGGAAGCTAGTGGAACTTTGTAAAGGCCTCGTAGTGGATCCCTAGCCATTCACCTCGGTAGTGTCTAAGGGCCTTGCAAACCCTGGCGACATGGGATACACGACTTGTGGGTAAAGATGCGCAACCTCTGCAGAGTGTAAAACTAGTATACTAGCCGTGCTCACGGTCATGAGCGGCTCGGACCCTCACATGATTAAATGATGGAACTAAATTCAATTTGTCATATGCATTGCATCGCAGGTGAAGTTGTTACTTTTGTTCTACTATTTAATTGGGTTGGTATTTACTTATACTTAGTAATTGCTAATAAAATTTTGACCAACTTTAAAAGCAATGCTCAGCTCTAACCATACTCTTTGGTAAGCCTTACACTTCACGTGAGCTCCCACCTTTGGCGAGTTCATGCACATTATTCCCCACAACTTGTTGAGCGATGAACGTATGTGAGCTCACTCTTGCTGTCTCACACACACCACAGGTCAAGAACAGGTACTGCAGGATGAGGCGCATGGAGGATGCTGTGATGAGTTCGTGAGTGGTCTAGGCCGTCGTCTCCCAGTCAACTTCGGGTTGCTGGACCGTTGTCTCCTTATAATGTAATTATTTATTTTGTATAGAACTCCTGTTATATATAAAGATGTGACATTCCATCCTGTGCCATGATTCATCATATGTGTGAGACTTGGTCCCAGCACACCTGGTGATTATGTTTACGCCCGGGTTTTGGACCCCTAAAATCCGGGTGTTACACGCGGTCTTTAGTACGTCCCAAATTTCCTTCGCACTTTTTAACCCTTGCACCTTGTTATACTCCTCTCGACTTAGAGAGGCGAGGAGTATAGTGGTTGCTTGGGAGTTAAAGTGGTGGATTTGGGCCACCTCGTCCGAGTCGTAGTCTTCATCCCCTACGGATGGTACCTGTACACCAAACTCAACAACATTCCATATGCTTGTGTGGAGTGAGGTTAGATGATGTCTCATTTTGTCACTCCACATATTATAATCTTCACCGTCAAAAACCGGTGGTTTGCCTAATGGAACGGAGAGTAAAGGAGTACGTTTTGAAATGTGGGGGTAGCGTAGGGGGATCTTACTATACTTCTTGCGCTCTTGGCGCTTAGAAGTTACGGACGGCGCATCGGAGTCGGAGGTCGATGGTGATGAAGAGTCGGTCTCGTAGTAGACCACTTTCCTCATCCTCTTGTGCTTGTCGCCTCTCCGATGCGACTTGTGGGAAGAGGATTTCTTCTCCTTCCCCTTCCCTTTGTTGGAGGAGCTCTTCTTCTTCTCCTTCCTCTTGGTGCGGGACTCTTCCGATGAAGTGCTCCCGTGACTCGTAGTGGGCTTGTCGCCGGTCTCCATCTCCCTCTTGGTGTGATCTCCCGACATCACTTCGAGCGGTTAGGCTCTAATGAAGCACCGGGCTCTGATACCAATTGAAAGTCGCCTAGAGGGGGTGAATAGGGCGAAACTGAAATTTACAAATATAAACACAACTACGAGACGAGTTAGCGTTAGAAATAAACACGAGTCCGAGAGAGAGGGCGCAAAACAAATCATGAGCAAATGCGGAGTGAGACACGATGATTTGTTTTACCGAGGTTCGGTTCTTGCAAACCTACTCCCCGTTGAGGTGGTCACAAAGACCGGGTCTCTTTCAACCCTTTCCCTCTCTCAAACGGTCCCTCGGACCGAGTGAGCTTCTCTTCTCAAATCAAACCGGGAACAAAACTTCCCCGCAAGGACCACCACACAATTGGTGTCTCTTGCCTCGGTTACAATGGAGTTTTGATCACAAGAACAAGTGAGGAAGAAAAGAAGCAATCCAAGCGCAAGAGCTCAAAAGAACACGACAAATCTCTCTCGCTAATCACTAAAGCCTTGTGTGGAATTGGAGAGGATTTGATCACTTGAGTGTGTCTAGAATTGAATGCCTAGCTCTTGTAAGTGGTTGAGAAGTGGAAAACTTGGATGACTTGAATGTGGGGTGGTTGGGGGTATTTATAGCCCCAACCACCAAACTAGCCGTTTGGTGGAGGCTGTCTGTCGTATGGTGCACCAGACAGTCCGGTGCACACCGGACATGTCCGGTGCGACAGCCACGTCACCAGGCCGTTAGGGTTCCGGCCGTTGGAGCTCTGACGCTGGTCCCGCCTTGGTGTCCGGTGGCGCACCGGACATGAACTGTAGGGTGTCCGGTGCGCCAGCATGGGCGTGCCTGACCTCTGCGCGCGCTGGCGCGCATTTAATGCGCTGCAGGTAGCCGTTGGCGCCTGAAGTAGCCGTTGCCCCGCAGTTACACTGGACAGTCTGGTGTACACCGGACAGTCCGGTGTACACCGGACAGTCTGGTGTACACCGGACATGTCCGGTGAATTATAGCGGAGCAGCCGATGCGAATTCCCGAGGCTGCCGAGTTCAGAGCCGCGTCCTCTTGGAGTACCGGACACTTCCGGTGTACACCGAACAGTCCGGTGAATTATAGCGCGCCGGCTCTGAGAATTCCCGAAGGTGCGAAGTTTAGCTTTGAGTTCCCTGGTGCACCGGACACTGTCCGGTGGCGCACCGGACAGTCCGGTGCGCCCGACCAGGGTGCCTTCGGTTGTCCCTTGGCTCCTTGTTTGAACCCTTTCTCTTGATCTTTTTATTGGCTTATTGTGAACCTTTGGTACCTGTAGATCTCATAGACTTGCGCAAACTAGTTAGTCCAATTATTTGTGTTGGGCAATTCAACCACCAAAATTAGTTTAGGAAATAGGTGTAAGCCTAATTCCCTTTCACTCAGCAAGTGGGGGAAAAATTTAATGCAGGTATAACAAGGTGAGGCTAGGGTTGAGCAGTAAGCATTTTAGTTGGTCAATATTTTATTAACAACACCTGTCTTACTAAATAGTGTGAATCCCAAGTATCCCATTTAAACAAAGGAATATGAGTATAACAAAAACACTTAAGTGAAACCACTTAAACAAATCATTTGCAGATCATCGGATCTCAGTTTAATTCCATCTTCAAGTTCAATTATCATGTGAGGAGTCGAGGCTGCTCATAACTAGGGATGAAAACGAGACGGATACAACCGGATATAGGGTCATTTCGTATCCTACCCTAATGTATTTCTCTCGGATACGGGACCGGATACGGGTAGTTAAGATTCGGGACGGATGCAGGACGGGACCGGGTAATAATTTGGACGGGTAAGAAATGGATAACGGGTACTACTCGGGTAGGTACCAGATAATTGTCGGGTAGTTCGTCCGATGATATTAATTGTCCAACCATCCAACAAACACATGAGTTAAGCAATACATAATCATGTATATGATAGATCAAATGTAAGAAAGGAAACTGATAAAATTGACATCATGCAGTTCAAAGTTACTTATCACAAGGATATAACCAACACCGTAATATGTAAAATTCATAAAATATTCTAGTTTCACTCAAAAGTTGCAAATAAGTTAAAAAACTAATAAACATTTTATATGAAGATAACTCAAGCCCTCATATGAAAATGATAAAGTAAAGTACTGATTATGTTGAAACTTGGATACTTACACTGATTTCACATGTAACTCATATAAATAAGTGAAAGTGAAATGCAAGAAACACGAACATCTTATAGACCTTATGATCCAAACATTTTTAATTATTATATATGGACATTGTTGTGTCTCTGTAAAATTTTACGATTTTTGAGGCTATTTATATATTATTTATATATGGACATTTGTCGTGTCTCCGTAAAATAATCAAAATACAATTAAATCCTTAATATATTGTAGTATCGACTAAAAAACACAAATAATTTACCAATACTAATAAATAGTCTATAAAAAGATAACCTTAAGTTCTCACGTGGAGAAAACCTTAAGCCCCTACATAAAAATGATAAAGTCTATTAATTTGATATAAATTTGGACATTATTTCAATGATTTTGGTCTAAAGACATGTTTAAACAAAAAATTGATGTATTACAAAGTTATAGATCTCTTCAAGCTCTACAATTTTCATATAAACTTTATCTTCATCCGATTTCATATGTAAAAGTTATGATTTTATAACTATATTATGCAGAAATAGAAAAACCGGGTACCCGAATCTCGGGTACCCGTATCCGACCCGAATATCCGAATATTTTCTGGGTAGTCCTCGCTCTGTATCCGACCCGAACCCGAAGCTACAGTATTCGGGTATTACCCGTATTCGTCCCGAATATAAAACTACCCGAATCCGTATCCGAAAAAACGGGTATTTGCACTACCCGTATCTGGTACCCGACGGGTATACCCGACCCGTTTTCACCCCTACTCATAACCGGGAACACGACTGATATATCAGTTTTACACTCTGCAGAGGTGGTACAACTTTACCCACAAGCCATGTATCCCATCTAGCCCGGGTTGATCGGACCCTTAAACATTGCCGAGGTGAATGGCTAGGGATCTATTATGAGGCTTTCACAAAATACACTTAATACGAAGCAACCCGCTAAGGTTTCTAAAGTAGATGGTGGTGATCCCCTGGGTGAGATACCTTAGCTAAGAATATGTCCCCATGTTAACGTGGGCTGCCAACACCACCGCTCCCCATCTTGCCCATATTTCAGATAAGGTTGCTAGGCACTAAGCATATAAAGCTAATAACCAAAGCCAGAGCCATGATGGCACTCGTGGTTGCACTGTTATCCTGGGTGTTCACTCCATGTTCCAGTTAATATGAAATAAATTGTTTTAACCATCGGGTTAATGTCATAATTGCCAATTAAAATTTTGAAACATTAATATCAATTAATGAGTGACATCAAAATTATTAAGTTGAGCGGTATCACAAATTTGCAAAGCTTAATAATTTCCCAGGGTAAACAAGGAATACAGTTGGTAAATCTAGAAAATCATTAATTAGGTAAAACCCATCAAGTTATGCAGTATATCAAAAAGTAAACATTATTATATGCAATGATTGGGTATAAAAAGAATATGCAGAGGGAAAATCCACTTGCCTTGCTCAAAAGCGTCTTGCGGGTCGTCCTCGAACGTATTCGAATCCTCTACCACACAATCAGCTTCTAATATCGATTCGCATATCGTACATACAAAAGAAATCATTCACCAATAAATAAACACGCATCATTACATAAACATACACCGTTACATTCACATTAGCACATCACACTTAATACACACATAAATACGTCTTAGCGCGTAAATGCTTATTAATTCATTTATGACTATTATTGCGAATCATAAACGGTGAAATTATGAGTAGGTGCTATAAATATAGTTTTAACTAGTATTAATACGTATTAACATCATCAATGAAAATAAATAGTAGTTATTGTCTTTAATATTAACAATTAGACTAATAGATTTTATCCTTTTTTATTTCTAACTCGAATTATTATTGAGTATAGCCAAAAATGAATTTAATATTCTAAAAATTCCTATAAATTACTAATTAAACTTTTTATAACACAAGCGAGGTTATTTTGATATAAACAAGTATTTTGCTTACTCTAAGAATTTAAGTGCTATACTTGCGAACATGTTTATTTGGCTAGTAAAAATCTACTTTCCATATTACTAGTCGTACTTTCTCCTTTCTTTATAAAAAGAAAATATTAATAAAATAACCAGTGATAAATCATCTAAAATCCTATAATGTTTATATGACATGAGTTCTATACCATTTTTCTAAATTCATTAGAATGAACTTATGACTATAATTCTCCATATAATTTCTAAAGTTTATTGTGACCAAATTTAACTACAAAATTTCCTATCTAGTGTTTTTATCACCAACATGTGACTACTAAATTTTCGTCATATTTCTCTCTGAAAGGGAATTAGGCTTACACCTAGTCCCCAAATAATTTTGGTGGTTGAATTGCCCAACACAAATATTGGACTAACTAGTTTGCTCTAGTGCATAAGTTATACAGGTGCAAAAGGTTCACACTTAGCCAATAAAAAGATCAAGTTTTGGATTCAACTAAGGAGCAAAGAGGCAACCAAAGGCACCTCTGGTCTGGGGGCACCGGACTGTCCGGTGTACACCGGACAATGTCCGGTGCGCCACGAGTGCACCAGAGGACTCCAACTTCAAACTCTTCGCCCTCGGGAATTCTCGGAAGCCGGCGCGCTATAATTCACCGGACTGTCCGGTGTGCACCGGACATGTCCGGTGCTCCAAGGAAGCGCGGTCTCCGGAACTCGCCAGCCTCGGGTTCGCGCGGCAGCCGCTCCGCTAAAATTCACCGGACTGTCCGGTGTGCACCGGACTGTCCGGTGTGCCAGCGGAGCAACGGCTATTTCGGCGCCAACGGCTCCCTGCGGCGCATTTAATGCGCGTTCTGCGCGCGCAGTCGTCAGGCGTGCCCATACCGGCGCACCGGACAATGAATAGTTGTTGTCCGGTGTGCACCGGACATCCAGGCGGGCCCAGAAGTCAGAAGCTCCAACGGTCAGAATCCAACGGCAGTGATGACGTGGCAGGGGCACCGGACTGTCCGGTGCGCCATCGAACAGAAGCCTCCAGCCAACGGTCATGTTTGGTGGTTGGGGCTATAAATACCCCAACCACCCCACCATTCATGGCATCCAAGTTTTCCAACTTCCAACCACTTACAAGAGCTAGGCATTCAATTCTAGACACACCAAAGAGATCAAATCCTCTCCAAATTCCACTCAAGCCTTTAGTGATTAGCGAGAGAGATTTGTCGTGTTCTTTTGAGCTCTTGCGCTTGGATCGCTTTCTTTCTTTCTCATTTGCTCTTGTGATCAAAACTCAATTGTAACCAAGGCAAGAGGCACCAATTGTGTGGTGGCCCTTGCGGGGAAGTTTTGTTCCCGTTTTGATTGAGAAGAAGAAAAGCTCACTCGGTCCGAGGGACCGTTTGAGAGAGGGAAGGGTTGAAAGAGACCCGGCCTTTGTGGCCTCCTCAACGGGGAGTAGGTTTGAGAGAACCGAACCTCGGTAAAACAAATCCGCGTGTCACACTCTTCATTTGATTGCGATTTGTTTTGCGCCCTCTCTCGCGGACTCTATTTTATCTCTAACGCTAACCCGGCTTGTAGTTGTGATTATTTTTGAGATTTTCAGTTTCGCCCTATTCACCCCCCCTCTAGGCGACTATCAATTGGTATCAGAGCCCGGTGCTTCATTAGAGCCTAACCGCTCGAAGTGATGTCGGGAGATCACACCAAGAGGGAGATGGAGACCGGCGATAACAAGCCCACTACAAGCCAAGGGAGCACTTCATCGGAAGAGTCCCGCACCAAGAAAAGGGAGAAGAAGAAGAACTCCTCCAAGCGGAAGGAGAAAAGATCTTCCTCTTCTCACCACAAGGAGAAGAAGGAAAAATCTTCTTCTCACAAGCCGCATCGGAGTGGGGACAAGCACAAGAGGATGAGGAAGGTGGTCTACTATGAGACCGACACTTCATCGACACCCACCTCCGGCTCCGACGCGGCATCCGTCACTTCTAAACGCCAAGAGCGTAAGAAGTATAGTAAGATTCCCCTACGCTACCCTCGCATTCCTAAACATACACCTTTACTTTCCGTCCCATTAGGCAAACCACCAACTTTTAATGGTGAAGATTATGCTATGTGGAGTAATTTAATGCGATTTCATCTAACCTCTCTCCACAAAAGTATATGGGATGTTGTTGAGTATGGTGTACAGGTACCATCTGTAGGGGATGAGGACTACGACACGGACGAAGTGGCCCAAATCGAGCACTTCAACTCCCAAGCCGCAACCATTCTCCTTGCCTCTCTAAGCAAGGAGGAATACAACAAAGTGCAAGGGTTGAAGAACGCAAAGGAGATTTGGGACCTACTCAAGACGGCGCACGAGGGTGATGAACTCACCAAGATCACCAAGCGGGAAACGATCGAGGGGGAGCTCGATCGCTTCCGTCTTCGCCAAGGGGAGGAGCCACAAGATATGTACAACCGGCTCAAGACTTTGGTGAACCAAGTGCGCAACCTCGGGAGCAAAAAGTGGGATGACCACGAGGTGGTTAAGGTTATTTTAAGAGCACTTATTTTCCTTAACCCCACTCAAGTACAATTAATTCGTGGCAATCCTAGATATCCACTAATGACCCCCGAGGAAGTTATCGGGAATTTTGTAAGCTTTGAATGCATGATTAAGGGCTCAAAGAAGATCAACGAGCTTGACGAGCCTTCCACATCCGAGGCGCAACCGGTGGCCTTCAAGGCAACGGAGGACAAGAAGGAGGAGTCTACACCAAGTAGACAACCAATTGACGCCTCCAAGCTCGACAACGAGGAGATGGCCCTAATCATCAAAAGCTTTCGGCAAATCCTCAAGCAACGGAAGGGGAAGGATTATAAATCCCGCTCCAAGAAGGTTTGCTACAAGTGTGGTAAGCCCGGTCATTTTATTGCAAAATGTCCTATGTCTAGTGACAGTGACAGGGGCGACGATAAGAAGGGAAAGAGGAGAGAAAAGAAGAAGTACCACAAGAAGAAGGGCGGCGATGCCATGTTTGTCGGGAGTGGGACTCTGACGAAAGCTCAAGCGACTCCTCCGACGACGAGGACGCCGCCAACATCGCCGTCACCAAGGGCCTCCTCTTCCCCAACGTCGGCCACAAGTGTCTCATGGCCAAGGACGACAAAAAGAAGGTAAAATCAAGGTCCTCCACTAAATATGAAACATCTAGTGATGAAGATGATGATAAAAATGAGGAGGATAACTTGCGCATTCTTTTTGCTAACCTCAACATGCAACAAAAAGAAAAATTAAATGAATTGATTAGTGCTATACATGAGAAGGATGATCTCTTGGATTCTCAAGAGGACTTCCTTATTAAAGAAAATAAGAAGCATGTTAATGTTAAAAATGCTTATGCTCTAGAAATGGAAAAATATGAAAAATTGTCTAGTGAGCTAAGTACCTGCCATGAGACTATAGACAACCTTAGAAATGAAAATGCTAATTTGTTAGCTAAGGTTGATTCTCATATTTGCAATGTTTCAATTCCAAATCCTAGAGATGATAATGATGATTTGCTTGCTAGGATTGAAGAATTGAACATTTCTCTTGCTAGCCTTAGAAATGAGAATGAGAAATTAATTGCTAAGGCAAAGAATTTTGATGTTTGCAATGCTACTATTTCCGACCTTAGAACTAAAAATGATTTGTTGCATGCTAAGGTCATTGAATTAAAATCTTGCAAACCTTCTACATCTACTGAGCATGTTTCCATTTGTACTAGATGTAGAGATATTAATGTTGATGCTATCCATGATCACCTAGCCTTAATTAAAAAACAAAATGATCACATAGCACAACTTAATGCTAAGATCAGTGAGCATGACTTAGAAAATGAAAAATTTAAATTTGCTAGAAGCATGCTCTATAATGGGAGACGCCCTGGCATTAAGGACGGCATTGGCTTCCAAAAGGGAGACAATGTCAAAATTAATGCCCCTCCAAAGAACTTGTCTAACTTTGTTAAGGGCAAGGCTCCCATGCCTCAGGATAACGAGGGTTACATTTTGTACCCTGCCGGCTATCCTGATAGCAAGATTAGGAAAATTCATTCTAGGAAGTCTCACTCTGGCCCTAACCATGCCTTTATGTATAAGGGTGAGACATCTAGTTCTAGGCAACCAACCCGTGCCAAGTTGCCTAGAAAGAAAACTCCTAATGCATCAAATAATCATGCCATTTCATTTAAGACTTTTGATGCATCTTATGTTTTAACTAACAAATCCGGCAAGGTAGTTGCCAAAATTATAGAGGGCAAACACAAGGGCTCCAAGACTTGTGTTTGGGTACCCAAAGTTCTCGTTTCTAATGCCAAAGGACCCAAAACCGTTTGGGTACCTAAAACAAAGAACTAAACTTGTTTTGTAGGTTTATGCATCCGGGGGCACAAGTTGGATACTCGACAGTGGGTGCACAAACCACATGACAGGGGAGAAAAAGATGTTCTCCTCTTATGAGAAAAACCAAGATCCCCAACGAGCCATCACATTCGGGGATGGAAATCAAGGTTTGGTCAAAGGATTGGGTAAAATTGCTATATCACCTGACCATACTATTTCCAATGTTTTTCTTGTAGATTCTTTAGATTACAATTTGCTTTCCGTATCCCAGTTATGTCAAATGGGCTACAACTGTCTATTTACTGATACTGGTGTTACTGTCTTTAGAAGAAGTGATGATTCAATAGCATTTAAGGGAGTGTTAGAGGGTCAGCTATACTTGGTAGATTTTGATAGAGCTGAACTCGACACTTGCTTAATTGCTAAGACTAACTTGGGTTGGCTCTGGCACCGCCGACTAGCCCATGTTGGAATGAAGAATCTTCACAAGCTTCTAAAGGGAGAACACATTTTAGGACTAACAAATGTTCATTTTGAGAAAGACAGGATTTGTAGCGCATGCCAAGCCGGGAAGCAAGTTGGCATCCATCATCCACACAAAAACATCATGACTACCGACAGGCCACTGGAACTCCTACACATGGATTTATTCGGCCCGATCGCTTACATAAGCATCGGCGGTAGTAAGTATTGTCTTGTAATTGTGGATGATTATTCGCGCTTCACTTGGGTGTTCTTTTTGCAGGACAAATCTCATACCCAAGAGACTTTAAAGGGATTCTTGAGACGGGCTCAAAATGAGTTCGGCTTAAGGATCAAGAAAATTAGAAGCGATAATGGGACGGAGTTCAAGAACTCTCAAATTGAAGGCTTCCTTGAGGAGGAGGGCATCAAGCATGAGTTCTCTTCTCCCTACACTCCACAACAAAATGGTGTAGTGGAGAGGAAGAATCGAACTCTATTGGACATGGCAAGAACCATGCTTGATGAGTACAAGACACCGGATCGGTTTTGGGCCGAAGCGGTCAACACCGCTTGCTACGCCATCAACCGGTTATACCTTCACCGAATCCTCAAGAAGACATCCTATGAACTCCTAACCGGTAAAAAGCCAAATATTTCATATTTTAGAGTTTTTGGTAGCAAATGTTTTATACTTGTTAAAAGAGGAAGAAAATCTAAATTTGCTCCTAAAACTGTAGAAGGCTTTTTACTAGGATATGACTCAAACACAAGGGCATATAGAGTCTTTAACAAGTCCTCAGGACTTGTTGAAGTTTCTTGTGACGTTGTGTTTGATGAGACTAACGGCTCTCAAGTAGAGCAAGTTGATCTTGATGAGATAGGTGAAGAACAGGCTCCATGCATAGCGCTAAGAAACATGTCTATTGGGGATGTGTGTCCTAAGGAATCCGAAGAGCCTCCACATGCACAAGATCAACCATCCTCCTCCATACAAGTATCTCCACCAACTCAAATTGAGGATGAGACTCAAGAGGTTGAACAAGAAGATCAAGAAGATGAGCCACCTCAAAATGACGGCAACGATCAAGGGGGAGATTCAAATGATGAAGACAAGGAGGATGAACAACCAAGGCCGCCACACCCAAGAGTCCACCAAGCAATACAAAGAGATCACCCCGTCGACACCATCCTCGGCGACATTCATAAGGGGGTAACCACTCGATCTCGTGTTGCACATTTTTGTGAGCATTACTCTTTTGTTTCCTCTATTGAGCCACACAGGGTAGAGGAAGCACTACAAGATTCGGATTGGGTGATGGCGATGCAAGAGGAGCTCAACAATTTCATAAGGAACGAGGTATGGCACTTAGTTCCACGTCCTAATCAAAATGTTGTAGGAACCAAGTGGGTCTTCCGCAACAAGCAAGACGAGCATGGTGTGGTGACAAGGAACAAAGCTCGACTCGTGGCCAAGGGGTATTCACAAGTCGAAGGTTTGGATTTTGGTGAAACCTATGCACCCGTAGCTAGGCTTGAATCAATTCGAATATTATTAGCCTATGCTACTTACCATGGCTTCAAGCTTTATCAAATGGACGTGAAGAGTGCCTTCCTCAATGGACCAATCAAGGAGGAGGTTTATGTTGAGCAACCTCCCGGCTTTGAAGACAGTGAGTATCCTAATCATGTTTATAGGCTCTCTAAGGCGCTTTATGGGCTCAAGCAAGCCCCAAGAGCATGGTATGAATGCCTTAGAGATTTCCTTATTGCAAATGGCTTCAAAGTCGGCAAGACCGATCCTACTTTATTCACTAAGACTCTTGACAATGATTTGTTTGTATGCCAAATTTATGTTGATGATATTATATTTGGGTCTACTAACAAATCTACATGTGAAGAATTTAGTAGGATCATGACACAGAAATTCGAGATGTCAATGATGGGGGAGTTGAAGTATTTTCTAGGATTCCAAGTCAAGCAACTCCAAGAAGGCACCTTTATTAGCCAAACGAAGTATACACAAGATATCCTAAGCAAGTTTGGAATGAAGGATGCCAAGCCCATCAAGACACCCATGGAACCAATGGGCATCTCGACCTCGACACGGGAGGTAAGTCCGTGGATCAAAAGGTATACCGGTCGATGATTGGTTCATTGCTTTATTTATGTGCATCTCGACCGGACATTATGCTTTCCGTATGCATGTGTGCAAGATTCCAAGCCGACCCTAAGGAATCACACCTTACGGCCGTAAAACGAATCTTGAGATATTTGGCTTATACTCCTAAGTTTGGGCTTTGGTACCCTCGGGGATCCACTTTTGATTTGATTGGTTATTCGGATGCCGATTGGGCAGGGTGTAAGATAAATAGAAAGAGCACATCGGGGACTTGCCAGTTCTTGGGAAGATCCTTGGTGTCATGGGCTTCAAAGAAGCAAAATTCGGTCGCTCTTTCTACCGCCGAAGCCGAGTACATTGCCGCAGGCCATTGTTGCGCGCAATTGCTTTGGATGAGGCAAACCCTGCGGGACTACGGTTACAAATTAACCAAAGTCCCTTTGCTATGTGACAATGAGAGTGCAATCAAAATGGCCGACAATCCCGTTGAGCATAGCCGCACTAAGCACATAGCCATTCGGTATCATTTTCTTCGGGATCACCAACAAAAGGGGGATATCGAGATTTCATACATTAACACTAAAGATCAATTAGCCGATATCTTTACCAAGCCTCTTGATGAGCAATCTTTTACCAGACTTAGGCATGAGCTCAATATTCTTGATTCTAGGAATTTCTTTTGCTAGTCTTGCACACATAGCTCATAAATATACCTTTGATCATGTCTCTTTTATATATGCTATGACTAATGTGTCTTCAAGTATATTCCAAACCAAGTCATAGGTATATTGAAAGGGAATTGGAGTCTTCGGCGAAGACAAGGCTTCCACTCCACTCTAGTACTCATCCTTCGCAGTCACTCCGGGCATCTCTCCAACTTTGGTATAATCTTCACTCAGTTATTTTATGACCAAAGGAGGAGAAAGTACTTCATTGGGCTCTAATGATTCCGTTTTTGGCGATTCATGCCAAAGGGGGAGAAAATATGAGCCCAAAGCAAAAGGACCGCACCACCACCTAATTTTATAAATTTGATGATTTTAAATTGGTAAATTTCAAAATTGGTATCTCTTTATGTTCTAAAGGGGGAGCAACTAGTATTTTCAAAATTGATGTCTTAAAACCCTCTTGAACACTAAGAGGAGACCTTATTTGAGGGGGAGTTTTGTTTAGTCAAAGGAAAAGCATTTGAACAAAGGAAGAAAATTTCAAATCTTGAAAATGCTTTGCAAATCTTATTCATTTACCTTTGACTATCTTGCAAAATGACTTTGAAAAGAATTTACAAAAGAGTTTGCAAAAACAAAACTTATGGTGCAAATGAGGTCCAATATGTCAAAAACAAAGAAAACAATCCATGCGCATTCATGTAAGTATTTATATTGGCTCAATTCCAAGCAACCTTTGCACTTACATTATGCAAACTAGTTCAATTATGCACTTCTATATTTGCTTTGGTTTGTGTTGGCATCAATCACCAAAAAGGGGGAGATTGAAAGGGAATTAGGCTTACACCTAGTCCCCAAATAATTTTGGTGGTTGAATTGCCCAACACAAATATTGGACTAACTAGTTTGCTCTAGTGCATAAGTTATACAGGTGCAAAAGGTTCACACTTAGCCAATAAAAAGATCAAGTTTTGGATTCAACTAAGGAGCAAAGAGGCAACCGAAGGCACCTCTGGTCTGGGGGCACCGGACTGTCCGGTGTACACCGGACAATGTCCGGTGCGCCACGAGTGCACCAGAGGACTCCAACTTCAAACTCTTCGCCCTCGGGAATTCTCGGAAACCGGCGCGCTATAATTCACCGGACTGTCCGGTGTGCACCGGACATGTCCGGTGCTCCAAGGAAGCGCGGTCTCTGGAACTCGCCAGCCTCGGGTTCGCGCGGTAGCCGCTCCGCTAAAATTCACCGGACTGTCCGGTGTGCACCGGACTGTCCGGTGTGCCAGCGGAGCAACGACTATTTCGGCGCCAACGGCTCCCTGCGGCGCATTTAATGCGCGTTCTGCGCGCGCAGTCGTCAGGCGTGCCCATACCGGCGCACCGGACAATGAATAGTTGTTGTCCGGTGTGCACCGGACATCCAGGCGGGCCCAGAAGTCAGAAGCTCCAACGGTCAGAATCCAACGACAGTGATGACGTGGCAGGGGCACCGGACTGTCCGGTGTGCACCGGACTGTCCGGTGCGCCATCGAACAGAAGCCTCCAGCCAACGGTCATGTTTGGTGGTTGGGGCTATAAATACCCCAACCACCCCACCATTCATGGCATCCAAGTTTTCCAACTTCCAACCACTTACAAGAGCTAGGCATTCAATTCTAGACACACCAAAGAGATCAAATCCTCTCCAAATTCCACTCAAGCCTTTAGTGATTAGCGAGAGAGATTTGCCGTGTTCTTTTGAGCTCTTGCGCTTGGATCGCTTTCTTTCTTTCTCATTTGCTCTTGTGATCAAAACTCAATTGTAACCAAGGCAAGAGGCACCAATTGTGTGGTGGCCCTTGCGGGGAAGTTTTGTTCCCGTTTTGATTGAGAAGAAGAAAAGCTCACTCGGTCCGAGGGACCGTTTGAGAGAGGGAAGGGTTGAAAGAGACCCGGCCTTTGTGGCCTCCTCAACGGGGAGTAGGTTTGAGAGAACCGAACCTCGGTAAAACAAATCCGCGTGTCACACTCTTCATTTGATTGCGATTTGTTTTGCGCCCTCTCTCGCGGACTCTATTTTATCTCTAACGCTAACCCGGCTTGTAGTTGTGATTATTTTTGAGATTTTCAGTTTCGCCCTATTCACCCCCCCTCTAGGCAACTATCACTCTCTAATCCAAAAATCAATGCATCGACTAACATGAACAATCACGGTGCACTACATATCGCATATATCTACCAAAAATTCCATAGCGCACATACACATGTATTTCGGATCACACATGTTCATAATACAACAAAATAATCATACAATTCATGAATTGGATCAAAAGAATTTCAAAAATACACAAATTAATTTGGGTTGTCTTCCACCTTGGGTTCTCGCTTGCGCAGGGAAATGGAGATGGCTCGACAAGGAGGTCGGTCGAGCAAGAGAAGCGAGCAGGGGTCCTCGATGTCGGGCGGGCTCCGGCAGGGCGAGCTCCGGTGAACTCCGGCGACGATGGCAAGCGAGGAGAGCTAGAGAGAGGGGCGAGCTCGGGTAGGAAAGGAAGGGAGCGAGGAGGAGCTCGGTTTTATAGGGAGCAGGGAGGGGAATGGAGGGTCGGCCAGGGGGAGAGGAGAACGGTCGACGGCTCCATTACGCGGTTTAATGGCGACGATTTTTTTCTCATGGCTTCAATGGAGAGGAATGGGGGAGAGGAGAGGATTTCTGATGCATGAAGTCCATTAATGGGGAAACGAAACGACATGGCGGCTCGGTGGCTTGGTCGGGCGCGGGCGGTGTCGTAGCGCGGCGTCGGGTCAACCTCGGGACAGGAACACGCGTGGGGCTCCCGGCGGCGCGTCGGCGTCGCGCCTGGCGCGGGCTCGTGCGGCTCGGCCGCGGGGTGTGCTCGGGGAAGGCTCCTGGCGCGTGGGTGCGCAGGGTGCCTGCTCGGCTGCGGGTGAGAGAGGAGCGAGGGGAGAGAAGGAGAGAGAGTAGGGGAGGGAGAGGGAAGCACAGGGAGCAGAGAGCGGCGGCGGCTTGGTTGGGAATGCCAGGGGCACGACTAGGGTTGGTAGATGGCCCCTAGTGGGCCTTACGGTTAGGGAGTTTTGTTTTTTTCTTTTTTCTTTTTTTTTTTCAAATTGCGAAATGAATTTTTAAAGAGCCCAAAAATTCATACAAATTCACCAAAATTATTTATAACTAAAATATTTATTTTTAGACTAATAATTATTATATTATTATATTAATTACTAGAATTTTCTTTTAAGAAGAATTGCTATACAACATCCGATCACCAATCATGCGCATACAAAGAAAAATGATTCAAAGTGCAAATAAATAATTAAACACTTAAAAAAATATTACCATATTTAACATAATAACCCAAATTTATTATTTGTAGTTGATGGCTTTTATGGTTTTACACGAACTATGATAGAAAACGTTATGTCTCTTGTCCATTTTACTTATTGTGGTTATTGTCTTCTTGAGTTATCTACTCACTTACAATATTGCTCCTAACTTTAATACTCATCCTAAAGGAGCAATCAAGTGAAGATTTCTCCCTTCTTATCTCTTCTCATCCTAACTTGGTTTTAGTTTTCACTGACATATATTATAAACCAAGTTTGTGTTGTTTATAGTTAATTTCGCAGAATCATCTATTCACCTCTTCTAGGTGCTCTCAACCATCCTCTTGACTATACTAATGTTTGTCTGCACATGCATATCACCGGTGTATGGATATGCAGGTCCATGGCCCGACACATTTTAGCCCCACCTGAGCATGACCCTATCTATTGTCCATCGGATCTGTGTTATTCCGGCCCAATCATCGTGTCGATGCTCTCTTTCGTGCTATCATTCAAAAAGTCAAGGTCCAAACACCAATTTCTCCTGGTTCTTCCATCCTTGTGAACTCTCTTATATAAAAATAAAAAGTAAGTAGGTAGTACATAGAAGGTAGCAAGTATATATACCTTCGTTCAAACAAAATGCCAGAGTCACTTATCAAATATAATTGTTTAACGTAGCAACACGTGAATATTATATTGGTTTAGGGTTTAGAGTTCGGTCAAACAAATTGCCAGAGTCACTTATCAAATATGATCTTTACGTATATTAAATATAGTCTAATTATAAAATTAATTAGATAGATAAAGATTACAAAACTTACAATTTATTAAACTTAATTAAGTATATATAAGGTGTGTTTGGGTTCTCTACACTAAAAATTTAGTATATCACGCTGAATGTTTGAAGATCGGTTACAAATATTAAATAAAGTCTAATTATAGATCTAATCGCAAGATGAAGACTAAATAACGAGATATATTTACTAAGCCTAATTAAATCTAGATAAGCATGTATTTAATAATCATTCCGGACTAAACTTTAGTAAAAAACTAAACAACTTCTAAACATGATTGATGTTCTATTAGTTGATATGGTATAAACTAAACTTTATTCATCTAACCCAAAACACCTTCCAACTTTTCACTCGTCTCTCTTCCTTCTGTTTTCGCCCATCTCTCTTCCAAGCTCCGAGTTCTGATTCTGACCCCGACGGGGAATAATCAGAATCCTCGCATCCCCTCCCTCATCTCTTCTCTCTTCACCCCGTCGCCGTCCCGTTACTCGATTCGAGGGCGCGACCCTTCCCCATCTCTCTTGCCTCGCTTTGCCGGCGGCGCCAATCCCAGGGCTCGCGTCGGGAGCGCCCAACTTCTCCAACAGTGGCCGTTCCGCCGCGGCGCCCGCAGGTGGGCGATGCGATCGGATGAGTTGGCGGCGGCGGCGGCGGCGGCGCTTCGTGGAAAGGAGGAGGAGGGGGGCCTTGTGCTTTCCCGCGGCGGTGCTATCCCCGCCGCATCCGCCGCTCGGAGCCGGTGATGGCCCCGACCGCGGAGCCGTCTTCGCCGCCGCCCCAATGGCGCCCCCGCACGGGCCCACCCCCGGGGCTGAAGAACCTCGGCAACACATGCTACCTCAACAGCGTCCTACAGTGCCTCGCATCCACGCCGCCCCTCGCCACGTTCTGCCTCGCCTCTTGCCACTCCAACCAGTGTAGGAAACCCTAGCGCCCGCTTTACCACTTGCGCGCTCTCTTTTTTTTTTCGCAACTCATCAAGTGGTTGATTTTGGTTTGTTTGCTGGTAGGCAAGAAGGTGTTCCCGAATAGGGACAAGGACTGCGCGCTATGCGTGCTTGAGCGGCAGATTGCTCGGCTGCTTCGGGCAGATGCTGGGGCGCTCGATTCCCCAGCAAAGGTTATCCGCTGCATGCCCCTATTTGCCGAGCACTTCAGGTGGGGGCGCCAGGAGGATGCACACGAGTTCCTCCGCTATGTCGTAGATGCCTGTCACACTGCTGACCTCCGCATGCGCAAGCGGTTACGTGCAGCAGCTGCCAGTGGAAACTGTGGTGAGGATGTCCGGGGGCAGGGGGTTTGTCTGGTTATGAGGGAGACATTTGGCGGGGCATTACTGAGTCAAGTGAAGTGCCTTGAGTGCAAGGGAGAATCTAACAAGACTGATGAGATAATGGATATCAGTCTCGATCTACCTGGGAGCAGTTCTGTTGCTGATGCCCTTGCCCGCTTCTTTCATTCGGAGACCTTGGATGGCGCAAACAAATATTGCTGTGAAAGGTATGCTGTTCTTTATCTAAAAAGGAACAAATGGTTCCTAGAGGAAGGTTCTATGTACTGCTAGAATTTTCACTATTTACTTGCTAAAGATGCAAAAGCCGTTTTACGATGCTTTAGGGTTGATCATAATATTTTCAGTGGAAACAAAATCATGTAGGAAGTTTCACCAGCCTCTTCTCTTGCAATCTAATTTTTTCCTGTAGGCAAATGTTGCTGTTCCCTTAGTATTCAAATCCATAGGAATGTAAATGTTAGTTTGGACCTCTTGAAATTACCCTACTTGGCTACTTTTTTGGAGAAGGAAAAGCTTACTATTCCTTTCTGGGGAAAGTTTATATGTTGTCATTTTCACCAAGGCAAAGCTAACTCTGGTAATCTCTCCAGCTTATGACTGCTTACTATAGATTTTTTTAAGAATACTACAGAACAAAGTTGGTGTGACCCCAACCATGGATCCTTGTGATTGTTCCAAAACTGGTGAAAATGCCTTTTAAGCTCTTTTGAGTCTCTTTCCAAATTGAAATTGTCAAAACCATAGTCACAACATTCCCGGGTCATTGGGGGTTGAGGAACGGGGTTGTGGGTTGAGGCCGACATTTTCAAAAAGTGGGGGAGTATACCTCTTTCGGACGTGAATCTTAGAGTTGGTACGTGACCCCAAGCTCAAGGGGTCTACGATCCCGGATCATTGTATTGGGACGAAGGGCGTGATCCAAACAATACACAAAGCTGCTGTCGTATCTTCCTCCACGAAGCTGCTGGATGTAATGGCTAGTCGTCCGGTGGGGCACGCGCCGCGTGCCACGAAGCCGCAGGCGAGTGCGCACGACCAGTGTCATGACGGCGACGGCAGATGCGGATGGCCAACGGCATGACAATGGTGGATGTGCACAGCCTGGAGCACGGCGGCGGTAAGCCTTTCCCAGATCCTCAACCTGTGATTTTGCCCATCCGTTCTTTGCTTCTTGGAAGTTGGAACTGCGAACCTTGGGTGCTGAATACGTTGATTCGTCGAACCTATTGCTTGTTCATTGAACTTTGGGTTTTGTGTACGCCGACCCATTGACTAATTGCTTCGCTCGGTACGGTGAACCACCGGCGTTTGGGACGACGACGTGGGGCGACCCGACCCGCGATTTGGGTCATCCTTTCCGGGTCATGGAACACGGCTTCGACCCCGTTTCCTGTGACTATGGTTAAAATGTAGACCAGCCAATGTATTAGCATTTGTTTATAGTATATGAAAAACTTGTCTCGAATCGATATCGTCTTTCATGATGTGATGATAATTTCATGTGCTTCTCTTCATTCATACAAATATGTTTTTCCTGTATTCCCAATTATTGTGTTCGAAACAGGCTTTAATTATGATTTTGGTAATGTCAGTTGTAAAAAGCTCACCTCAGCACGGAAGCAAATGTTTATGCTCAGGGCACCTAAGGTGCTCGTCATACAACTCAAGGTTATTGACCCTCAGTTATTTCTTATTTTGTATTTAGACAAAACTTGTGCTTGATTTGTTGGACATGGCTAGGAACTGTTGCTGATTATCTGCGTTTTCTTTTTTCTGGAATGGTGCTTTTAGAGGTTTGAGGGGATAAATGGCGGAAAGATCAACAGGAATATAGAATTCAAGGAGGCACTTGATCTTTCTGATTGCATGTACAGTAAAAACCAGGTAACACATCAAATTTTGATTTCTTAATCTTTTCAATTTTTCTTAGGCATGCAAACTTTTATGAATGAAAGCTATCTGTGAAACCAATTTATTCACCCGTGGTAGGTTGCTCATTGATGAAACCACATGTTAACTGCCATCAGTTGCTAGTTTGTTTAAGATCATTGTTTCCAATTATGTGGATCAAACTTCTTTAAGGTAACCACAGTAACTATCAAATCATGGTCCTTCAATAACGTAAGTTCCAATTAACCGATGAACTTAAATGGACATGAACTAGTTTATGGTAACTTAATTTTGATAAAATGTGTTATCACTTCTGGGGTTTCTGTTGGAGCTAGTGGTTAATTTGTTGAGTTAACTACTTTTTAGGTCAGGCCTTTATTTGTAATTTTATTTAGTCTTGGTATATGAGGCATAGTCATCTGAAATTCGAGTTACAAACCTTTTTAGCACTAAAATGTCTCTCTTGAACTAGGAAAAAAAATATCATTGCCATGTTGTTCTAACTTGATGGGCAAAACTAGCTGCCCAGTCCCGAAGTTCTACCAAGCTATTGTCGTTGCTAGACAAGGCGAGACAAGGGCTAGCCTGAGAATCAAACATGCCCTAACCTCTGTCCTCTTTTTTGACATAGCTAGCAGTTGTCATCGCTTTTGTTTTCGAGCTATTTGTGAGCATCTTTTTGTGCAATCAGTTTGCTACTACTATACCAACACCTCCTGTTTGTAGATATATGATGTTTGAACATCAATACGGTTTCCAATATGCACAAATTCAATGGTAGTACTACTACCACTACACATACTTCATTTTTTTAAAGCATTCATCAAAGTGAAAAAGCTTTGACTTTGTGTTTTCTACATAAAACATATATGGACAGGCAGAATAAGTAACGACTTCAATTTGCTAATTGTATACATTGTTAAGTCTTAGCAAAGTATTCCTTCTGCCCATCTTTGTTAAATGTATTAGCTCAGCGGAAGTGTCTAACAATGATCAGCGCGCTTGGTTGCGGAGGCTAATTTTGCCTTGGGCCAGACACGCATGCTGCTTCAATTCCCTGGCTGATTTAATGCGCTGCTCCTTGTCCCATGGTGTGATTGGCCAATCCTATGTTGGTAGTAGCAGGATGGTTCAATTTTGTGGATGCACAGATCATTCATGTAGGTAGTGGAAGTAATGGAGAACATGCCTGGTTCGTTTCTCCTTGGCCTTTGTGTGTGTTTTTTTTGCTTAGGTGCTTATCATAGATGGATGGAATATACTCTTGCTCATGTGTTGAGAACTATGCATTTGATTTTAGTCTAATTTGGTTTATCATTCATTAATTGTTTTATGTTGGTTGCCAACTCTGTACTAGTATACTTAAGGCAGTTCTGGCAGTGATTAGGATGGTTTTCATATAATTAATTAGTCTACCATGTAAGAAAAATTCTGATGTGGCAAGAGAATTAATGAGGGGGAGGGAGAGTGAATTTGTTTCTCACGCAAGAATCTGAGTCAGAGCAACCTCCAATGAACAAAGACACGGCCGAGAGGCACACTGTGGCAAGGTGTGGTTTCTTCCCTATGCATTTTGTGGGCCCACCATTGAGAGCAGACCGTGTCGTCCGACCTTTCCGGTGTGGGGAATTCCTGTTGTCACCAGATTTGCCGTTATCGGCAACAGCCAGAGGGAGGCCAGGTGGGGGCAGCTGTGCTGCTGCCCGTGGCCTCACAGCCCATGTTGTTGCAGGAAGAGGAGTGGTGGCTGGAATCGCCGCATGTGTTTTGCAGCTGTTGTCACCAGCGCCGATGTGCGCCAAAAAGGAGGGATGGTTATAAGAGGAAAGGGAGAGACTACTGAGAGACGAGGATATTGATAAACTTGTTAGCCATAGAATCAAAGCAAGGTAGATGAAGTGGCATCAAACATCTGACGTTCTATATGACAAGAGGGTATTGTAGAAGCTAAAAGGCAAGTTTTATAGGACGACAATTAGACCTGCTATGTTGTATGGTGCAGAATATTAGCCTACAAAAAGACGACATGTTCAGTAGATTAGTGTTGCAGGAATGCATATGTTGTGTTGGTTTTGTGGCCATACAAGAAGAGATAGAGTCCGGAATGATGATATATGTGTAAGCTAGGGGTAACACCAATTGAAGAAAAGCTTGTCCAACATCGGTTGAGATGGTTGGATATGTCCAATGGGGACTTTTGGAGGCACCAATTGTCGTAGTTTCAGAAATCGGGAGACAGTGAGATTTGTGTTCGATAGGGAATGCTAGCGCGGACTCACTCCGAATGGTGAATCGCGGGGATTCTACGTTGGATCAGAGACAAGGGGTTATACTGGTTCGAGCTCGCACCCTACTTCAATGTAGTACAAATCGTAGTATTGCTTAGAGCGTGTTACAACAAGTGTGCTTGTGTGTGGAAAGAAGGTTGTCCTGCCCTTTTATAGCTCAAGGGTGGACTTTACAGTAAGAACCCTGTATTCTACTGGGGGCTCGACTTGTTGCCCCTGGTTGGCGTAGCCCCCCTGACGCCGTCTGTAGGGTCGTGTGCTTCCATACTCCTGGTATGGCGTACTTGTTCCATACGTCCGGTGTACAAGTCCCTGTAGCAAGTTCGATGCTGATGCTGCGGCGCCTGGCGTGTCCCGTAGAGTAGATTTATGGTGGGGTCCAAGGTCGTGGTTGGTGCGACTCCGTCTTCCGTCGTGTCCTTATGCCACTTTTGAGCATGTGTAGGCATACACCCGGTATGGTATACCGTCCCGTCCCTTTTGGTATGCGAGTCACTGACTCACTGTAGTGACCCGGTGGTGAGGCCCCTGCGATTGGGGTTGACTGGCCCTTCAAGTCAGCGAGGGCATACCTGTGGGTGTGCACGAGGGCGTATCGTCATGTATGACAGAGTCCTTTTGGCTCTACATCCGCGGTCTGGTCATGGTTTGGTGTTGACTCGTCTTGTCACACTGATGTGGTTCAGTGGTCCTGGCCCTCCCCTCTTGTAGACTTACTCGACAGGGAGTCGATTCATCCGCTCCACCTCGCGGGGTTGCTTGGCGGAGAGTTGGTCGTCCGCTCCGCCTCGTGGGGTTGCACGAAAGAGACTTGGTCGTCGGCTCCGCTTCGCGGGGTTGCTCGACAGAGACTTGGTCGTCTGCTCCGGCTCGTGGGGTTGCTCGACAAAGAGTTGGTTGTTCGCTCCTCCTCGCGGGGTTGTTTGGTGGAGACTTGGTCGTAGGCTCTGTCTCGCGGGGTTGCTTGGCAGAGAGTTGGTTAGTCGACTGTTTCAAGGAGTTTCTTGGGTTTCCTTTGGGCACCCTGTTCCTGGGTGCCCAACACCAATGCATAGTGGGATCCTAAGGCACAACAATAGGAAAACAAGAGGAAGACTGAAGTTGACATGGGAGGAGGAAGTAAAAGGAGACTTGAAAGGATGAAATATTTCGAAGATTTAGCCTTGAATAGGAGTGCATGCGAAACAACTATCCATGTGCCTAAAGCCCTGAACCTTGACTTGTGGGTCCTTGGGTTTTTTAACTCTAACCTACCCCAACTTGCTTGGTACTAGAAGGCTTTGTTGTTGTTGAATACAACAACAACAACAACAACAACAACAACAACAACAACAAAACCTTTTTGTCCCAAGCACGTTGGGGTAGGCTAGAGATGAAACCCCATATGAAAACCTTAGAGCTCAAACCCCCAAAGAAAAGAAAAGGGAGACAAAGGCAAAGGAGAACCGAAAAACGACGAATCGTGGAAACACATAAAAAGAGATAAAACCCACAAGAACCAGCAAGATCTAAAGGGGCACAAGAAAAGGTCAAACGATTAAGGAGGAAAAGCGAAACTACAAATCAGGGTTTTGGCACGTGAATTGCACACTTCTACCCCTTCCTATCCACGAAGAGCTCTTTATCAATATTCCACTCCTTCAGGTCCCTCTTCACAGCCTCTGTCCATGCCAAGGTTGGTCGACCTCTACCTCTCTTCACATTCTCGGACGCCTAATTATTCCGATATGCACTGGTGCCTCTTCAGGCCTTCGTTGGATATGTCCAAACCATCTCAAACGATGTTGCATAAGCTTCTCCTCAATTGGCGCCACTCCTACTCTCTCTCGTATATCGTCATTCCGGACTCGATCTCTCCTTGTGTGGCCACGTATCCAGCGCAACATACGCATCTCTGCCACACTTAGTTGTTGGACATGTCGTCTTTTAGTGGGCCAACATTCTGCTCCATACAACATAGCCGGCCGGATTGCTGTCCTATAGAATTTGCCTTTTAGTTTGTGTGGCACCCGGGGGTCGCATAAGACACCCGCAGCTTGCCGCCACTTCAACCACCCAGCTTTAATTCTATGACTGACATCCTCATCGATGTCTCCCTCCTTCTGAAGCATTGATCCTAAGTAACGAAAAGTGTCTTTCTTGGGTACCACTTGCCCATCAAGACTAACATCGCCATCCTCATACCCAATGGCACTGAAATCACACTTCATATACTCTGTTTTAGACATACTAAGCCTAAAACCTTTTGCTTCCAGCGTCTGTCTCCACAATTCCAACTTTTGCGAAACACCACTCCTACTCTCCTCAATAAGTACCACATCATCGGCAAAAAGCATACATCACGGTATATCTCCTTGTATGTCCCTTGTGACCTCATCTATCACCAAAGCGAAAAGATAAGGGCTCAAAACTGACCCTTGATGTAGTCCTATGTTAATTGGAAAGTCATTGGTGTCTCCATCACTTGTTCGGACACTTGTCACAACATTAGTGTACATATCTTAAATGGCTTTGTTGTTGAATATATGAGCCAAAATTGAAGGATCCCAAAATGATATACTTGGGACATAGCTTAAATGGCTTACAATTTTGAATAGAGATAATACTAAATATCAGAGATATTTAATTTTAGTTATATATAATTGAACTATCTATAGATGAGGTTGCAGTGAACCATTTTTTGATACCTTCTAATTGGGTACAGTTGTATTATCTGAACATGTGCACACACCAAGGTTTTCAAGTCGATAAGTCGAGTCAAGTCGACAAGGTACCGACTTGGTGACTAGTCGATAAGTCAGTCGACTAGTCGTCGACTTGCCAATATAGTGGCTGTTTTGCCTATATAATGGCTTCATATAGATAATATAGCATTTATATATGAATAAAGAGGATGTTTTACCTCATTTGAAGCCTGAAATTGAACGAAACTGAAATAAACAGCAAGTCTTACCTCATTTGAAGCCTCAAACTGAACCAAATCAGCCACATAAGTGATAAGTCATAAAGTCATAACAGCCATATAGTTCAAATTGGAAAACAAATAGCAAGAAAATATAGTTCAAACTTGAAAGGAAATAAGCTCCATTAGTTAGCTAAGCTGCCGCTGCAGCTAGATAGATACTAGATACCCTAAATATCTCCCAAATCAAGATCACCCAAATCAAGTCACTGGGTTCCAGCAGATTGATTCACCGGCGTGCAGACTGCAGACTACAGAGGACCGACTAGCTAGAACAGATGAGGCGTGCGGCTGCGTGAGAGGAGGGGCAGCCAGCGGCGTGAGAGGAGGGGTGGCCGGCGGCGTGAGGACTGAGAGGCGTGCGGCTGCAGATGAGGCGTGCGACTGCAGATGAGGGTTAGGTTAGGGTTTAAGTTGTGTAATGGGCTGCTTGGGCTGAATTGGGGACAAGTCGGCCGACTAGCTAGAACAAGTCGACGACTAGTCGACTGAGAAATTCCAGTCGTTGACAAGTCGCCCGACTTGCTCGAAAAGTCGAGCCGGTCCCCCAAGTCGAGCTCCCATGATCGACTGGACGACTAGTCGCCGACTAGTCAACGACTTGAAAACAGGGGCACACACACTCATATCAAGACCTACAACTACACACAGCTTGACAACATCCCTAGTGAGGTTGTTAGTCACACAGAGCTCCATAGATGACAGGCATCCTGTTCTGACCCATCGTGGCATCACGTGAGGATGCAACAAAATTTATTTTGGGGACATGCCCCAGTGATACTGTTAGGGATCCGGATTTGGTGGGTTCATAGGATTGCAGATCCTATTGGGGACGTGGCGCAACGATTAACGATGGGGCGCTGGGGAGGTCGGTCGCAGGGCTTTGCCCATTGTCGGCAAGAGAGAAGGGATTTCTTTCTAATCTCCTGCTTACCTTCAATTGATATAATCCTTCTCCTTATATAGAAAGGGTTACTTGACCTCTAAGTGACAGGGAGGACGCCACATCGGGTGCGGTTTGGATGCCCCACATAGTCGGGAGGGCCATAGGTTAATCTTGCGCAGCCGAGGGGAAGACGTGGGACGATGATGAAGGATCAATCACGGACGAGGCCGACGCGGACTGCACCTCGATTGCCCCAACCGGGCGGTCAGCGCCGACAGGTGGTTGATGATCAATGTCTAGGAGTCCAACACCTGCTGCTGGAACATAATGGAGTCCTGCGACACGGGCGCAGCGGGCGACGTGCTTGTGGCAGCTGCTGCCCTAGAGGTCACAGGGATGTTGTTCGTCGCTGGGGGAACAAAAGGTTGGGGAGGATTGTCCGACATCCTAGGTGTTAATGCCCATTAGGCCCAGGCCTACTGCATATATATAACCTATAGTACTTAGGGACTAATCATCAATTGTCAATCCCAAGGTTAGTAACATGGTAACAGAGCAGGTTACAAAGCCCTAATTTTTTAGCCGCCGTCGCGGCTGTCCCCCACCCTAGCTGCCGTCGCGGATCTCACCGACCCTAGCCGCCGTCGCAGATCTCCCCCAAGGCCGCGCCGTCTTCGTCCACCATCCCGCTGCCAGGTCCCGCCGTCTCCGTCGTCTTCGTCCGCCATACCGCTGCCAGGCTGCGCCGTCTTCGTCCGTGCGCGGCTTCCCCTCTGTGCGCGATCCCTGCCGTCGTGTGGTTCCCCGCGCGCGGTCCGCCTCGCCAGCCGCCGTCGCGACCTCCTGTCAGCCGCCGTCGTGTGGTTTCTCGCGTGCGGAGCTGCTGCGCCCCGTTGTTCAACGCTGTTAGCGCGCAACACAGGGTGTCCGCTCTTCTGCGTCGCACATAGCCCCGACCAGATCTTCTATTGTCCGCTGCTGTACCATCTGCGCCGTCCTGCCATCTGCTTCTGCGTCGCACGCAACACTGTTCATCCGATGCTCCCACTAGGGATTTTGGTACCTTTCAGCCAGTCCGTTTCAGATATGTTATTCTTTAGTGTTTTATTGCTCTGCATTAAGAGGTTACGGTTTACTATTTCATTTGACTGAAGATTCTCCAGTTTTAGCAGCTGATAGAAGCAATGTTGCTGCAATCAAGACTTGGCAGATCAATGATGGCAAGGTAATGGTTGCAAACAACACTAAACCAACTATGATTATGAGTCTGTCCAAATTCACCACTGCTAAGGCTATCTGGTCACATCTTAAAGACCGGTTTGTTCAGGATAGCGGTGCTCTTTTACATACTCTTATGCAGCAGACTCATGTCATTGAACAACATGATATGTCTATTGATGAATATTATCCAGCCTTTGATCGTCTTATGAGTGCATTGGCCTCCATTGTGCCCGCTTGTACAACTGTGCCTTGCCCAACCCATAAGTTCATTGAGAAGTTTTTACCTACAGATTTGTTATGGGAGTTCGACCTGAATTTGATTCTCTTCGTGCAAGGCTGCTTCACAGAATCACAGTTCAGATACTCTCACCATGGCTCAGACATTGTCTGAATTGCTTGGTACAGAGACTCGTCTGAAGTCTATGTCTTCTATTACTGGTGTGAGTTCTCACAGTGTGTTGGCTGCTGCTCAGAGGTCCAGGAACACCTCCTTTCAGCCTTGTGAACATTGCAAAAATACCACTCATCGGTCTGAGAACTGCTTTGCTAAGTTTCCAGAGAAGTTGGCTGATTTTCGTGTCCGTCGTGCTACTCGTGGTCGTGGTATAGGACCATCTCCTAAAGGCTCAGTAGCAGTTGCTGCTACTTCATCTGCTGGTGCTTTATCATCATCTTGGGTTCTTGATTCTGTAGCTTCATTTCATGTGACATCTGATCAGTCACGTCTGACATCTACTACACCTGTCACCGAGGGTACTTCTGTTCAGACAACTGATGGTACATTATGTCATGTCACCCACAAGGGTTCTCTTTTCGATTCTCATTTTACTGTTCCAAATATATTTTTGGCACCTGAGTTATCCATGGATCTACTATCAGTTGGTCAAATTACCGATCACAATTGTTTTGTTGGATTTGATGACTCATCTTGTTTTGTACATGATCGTCACACAGGGGATGTGATTGGGACTGGCCGTTGCCGTAAATCTTCGCCTCGCCTCTACATCTTGAACACCCTGCGTCTTCCTTCCTACCATACCTCTACACCTCATGTGCTTGCTGCTTCGGGTCCCACGACGTCGTTTGCCCAGTGGCATCATCATCTAGGTCACTTATGTGGATCTCGTCTGTCCACTCTAATAAAGTCAGGATGTTTAGGCCCTACACATGTTGAGTCTAGTTTTCATTGTAAATGTTGTCATCTTGGAAAACAAATACAACTTCCATATTTTACTAGTGATTCTCATTCTGCTAAACCTTTTGATCTTATTCACTCTGATGTTTGGGGTCCAGCTCCGTTTGTTTCAAAAGGCGGTCATAAATATTATGTCATTTTTATTGATGATCATTATCGTTATACTTGGATTTACTTTATGAAACGCCGCTCGGAATTGCCTTCTATTTATAAGTCCTTCACTCGCATGGTTCACACCCAGTTTTCTGCTACTATTAAAATATTCTGTTCCGATTCTGGTGGTGAATTTTTATCTGACAATTTCCGCCAGCTATTGACCTTAGAGGGTACTTTTTCTCAACTTTCTTGTCCTGGTGCTCATGCCCAAAATGGTGTTGCTGAACGCAAACACCGTCATATTATTGCGAGTGCTCGTACTATTTTGATATCTTCTTTTGTTCCTTCACACTTTTGGAGTGAAGCTGTTTCCACTGCTGTGTATATCATTAATAGACAACCATCATCTAAACTTTCTGGCAAATCCCCGGGTGAAGTTCTTTTTTGGACTCCTCCACGATATGATCATCTTCGTGTGTTTGAATGTATATGTTATGTCTTGTTACCACCACGTGAGCAGACCAAATTGACTGCTCAATCTGTAGAATGTGTATTCCTTGGATACAGTCCTGAACACAAAGGCTATCGTTGTTATGATCCTTCTACTCGTCGTATTCGAATTTCCAGAGATGTGAGTTTCAATGAAAATCGCCCCTTCTTTCACAACCCGTCTACTCACTCCTCATATTATCCCATAGAATCTACTTCTTTCATGTGTCTTCCTTCCATTCCTTAATCTGCACCATCATCTTCTACATCCACATTTGATGTTCTCATTACCATAACACCACCTTCCACCTCCATGTCATCTTCTTACTCTTCCAAACCACCTGTCATCCAAACCTACATTCGTTGTTCCCGCTCTATTTCTGCGGCTAGTCCTGGTACTGATCATGTACCTGATTCTTGTACTAACAATAATGAGTCTAATGATGTTTTTAATCAGGGATATCGTCTTCGTGACCGTGGTACCATTGAACCTCCAGATCGCTATGGTTTTCCACGGGCTGATGTGGCAATTGTTGAACCCACTACATATTAGGAAGCTTCTGAGATTCTCGAGTGGCAGCTAGCTATGATTGATGAATTGGCTGCTCTTGAACGCATTGGTACATGGGATATCGTTCCTTTACCCTCGCATGTTGTTCCTATCACATGTAAATGGGTCTTCAAAGTTAAGACAAAATCAGATGGTTCCATTGAGAGGTATAAAGCTCGTCTAGTGGCTCATGGTTTTCAACAGACTCAAGGACTTGATTACGATGAGACTTTTGCACCTGTTGCGCATATGACTACTGTTCGAACCTTGATTGCAGTTGCAGTCTCATCTTCTTGGACTATCTCCCATATGGATGTCAAGAATGCTTTTCTCAATGTTGATCTACAAGAAGTTTATATGCATCCTCCTTCGGGGGTTGATACTCCCTCAGGGCATGTTTGTCGTCTCCGTCGCACATTGTATGGGCTGAAACAAGCTCCTCGTGCTTGGTTTGAGCGATTCATCTCTGTCATCACAACTGCTGGTTTTTCTTCTAGTGAACATGATCCTGCATTGTTTGTTCATGTCTCCAAAAGGCCGCACTTTACTTCTATTATATGTGGATGATATGCTGATTACAGGTGACAACTTAGAACATATTTCTCATGTCAAGCAACATCTTAGTAAGGAATTTCAGATGTCTGATTTGGGACCGCTTAGCTATTTCTTGGGCATTGAAGTTCAGCAGACTCAAAAAGGCTTTTATCTGTCTCAGTCCAAATATATACGAGATCTTCTTGATCACTCTGGACTTACTGATACACGCACCGTTGCAACACCAATCGATATTCATTTAAAACTTTGTCCGAAGGATGGGACACCACTAGCAGACCCAACTCGGTATCGTCATATTGTGGGTAGTCTTGTTTATCTCACCATCACCAGACCTGATATTGCTCATGTTGTTCATATGTTGAGCCAATTTATATCAACACCTACTTCAGTTCATTATGGTCATTTGCTTCATGTGCTTTGATATTTACGCGGGACAAGATCCAGATGTTTACTCTATGCTTCTGATAGCCCACTTCAGCTTCATGCGTATTCTGATGCCACTTGGGCAAGTGATCATGTTGACCATTGTTCTACTACAGGTTACTGTATTCTCCTTGGATCATCTCCCATTGCCTGGAAATCCAAGAAGCAAGCAGCCATATCTCGTTCTAGTGCTGAAGCCGAACTTCGGGCACTTGCTACTACCACTGCTGAAATTATTTGGTTGCACTGGCTCTTGGCTGATCTTGGTGTCTCTTTGTGACACTTCTACACCTCTGTTATGTGATAACATGAGTGCTATACAGATTGCTCATGATCTAGTGAAGCATGAACTCGCTAAACAAATCGGTGTTGATGCATCTTTTACTCGATCCCATTGTCAGCAGAAGACTATTGATCTTCAATATGTGCCCTCAAAATCTCAATTGGCAGATTTCTTCACCAAAGCACAAACAAGAGCATAACATCAGTTTCACTTGATCAAACTCAAAGCTTCAGATCCTCCATTTGCACCTTGAGTTTGAGAAGGGGTGTTAAGGACCATTAGGCCCAGGCCTACTGCCTATATATATAACCTATAGTCCTTAGGGACTAATCATCAATTGTCAATCCCAAGGTTAGTAACACTAGGATAGGCAAGGTCTCCGATACCAGATTGTTAGGGATCAGGATCTGGTGGGTTGATAGGTTGCGGATCCTACCGGGGACGTGGCACAACGAGTAAGGATGGGACGCTGGGGAGGTCAGCCACATGGCTTTGCCCACGACCTGCAAGAGAGAAGGGATTTCCTTCTAATCTCTTGCTTCCCTTCAATTGATACAATCCTTCTCCTTATACAGAGAGGGTTATTTGACCTCTAAACACTAGATCTAATCTTATCTCTAATTCTTATCTTATCCCAAACTAGCGTTATCTTTATCTAACCATAGCGGACCCTCTTGGGCCCTGACAGAGACACCAGCTGATTCCAACCTGAATTGAAAACTGGTGGGTGGGATGGAAACCACTGGCTGTCAACCTATACTTGAACCAATTTTTGTTTGTTTGACCATTTTGTGTATTTGTTTTGGTGACAACTTAAATTGACTTTGGCACATCCATACTTTGAGTTCTTTAAGAGTAAAGTTAAATTTAAAATGTCCCCTGTTATGTAGTACTCCTTCCGTCCCAATTTATAATTCGTTTAACTTTTTTGTATCAAGTTTGACCGGCTCGAATTATTCATTTTTTTTTACGAAAAAATGAAAAAAAATCAAAGCCACACTTAAATTATATTATATGCTAAACGATATCCCAACAAAGTCTTTTATCCCAAACAAGTTGGTCAAACTTAGGATAAAAAAGTTAAACGGGTTATAAATTGGAACGGAGGGAGTAACAATTATTTTCTGTAGTGAGTCTGAGTGTCATTAATATAGCTTGTACTTCAGTCTTGAGACTCAACCACCACCACCACCACCACTATAACAACAAAGTCTTTTATCCCAAGCAAGTTGGAGTATGCTAGAGTTAAAAACGTAATAGAACCCACAATCAAAGTTCAGGCACATGGATAGATGTTTTCAATGCACTTCTATTCTAGGTTAAATCTTTGAGTGTATCCCACTCTTTCTAGTCTCCTACTGCTTCTTCCCATGTCAACTTCAGTCTTGAGACTCAACCACGCAAGGCCATGTTTACTACATGATGGAACTATCACCAAAGTGCATCGGTCTAAACCGAGACTTGTGTTTCATTTAGTTTCAAGGAAATCTTTTACTGGTAGGTTTTACTTGTACAATTTTGTTTAAAGCGTGGTAAAAGCGTATGACAGAGGTGCAATGGCAATGTGAGATTCTTTTGCAGTATTTTATCCACTTAAACTCGCTTTCTATGTATTTGATTGTATCATCCAAACCCAAGTTTTTTTGTGAAATCATTTTCCTTTGTTATCTATCAACTTCACTATTTTTTTAGTTACAGTATGCCGTTTCTGTGTGGAATAATAAAATTTTCATTTAGTGAAGGCATGATGCTTTTCCTAATCTTATTGATTGAAAACCCTTTTTTCCTCACGCATATCTTATTAGACTATCAGTTATCCCCTTGATTGATATGAAATATGTTTTGGCTTGCATGGAACTGCAGGATCCGCATCCAGTATATAATCTTTTTGGTTGTATCGTCCACTCAGGGCTCTCCTCAGAGTCTGGTCACTACTATGCATATGTTAAGGTAATTCAATCAGTATGTGAATTCGTTCAATCCTGTTCTTGTACTATATGTGAACTTAACTTGGAACATGCATTATATGCAGGATGATGCTATTGATCAATGGTTTTGTTGTAACGATTCTCATGTCTCCCTGTCAAGCTCTCAGAATGTTTTGTCTGAGAAGGTCTATATCCTATTTTATATACTGAATTCGAAAACTCAAAAGCCTAGTAGAAATGGTTACTCTTCTACTGCAGCTAAACCTTTCAGCACCAATGGAATTGGCGTATCAAGCACCTCATCTAGTGAGACCTCGAAGATACCTTTGGTAAAACAGGATGGTCTATGTTCTACCAAAGGTAATGTACTGATGCCCTTGAAGAATGGCAAGACTGCATCAGGTCCACTTATAAAGCCGATTCACTTTAAGAACAGTGCAGCAGAAAAGGTTATGTCAAATGGCAAAGTAAACCTCACTTCAAAAAACAATCCAGAGGTTAATGAAACTGCTAAATCATCAGAATCAAACAGATGCAAGACTGGACAATTTGTGGGACCCAGTAAAAATAATGCTGATAATACTATTTCTTGTGGAGAGAGAGGCCAACAGTCAGAAAGAATACAGGATGCAAATGGAAATGGCCAGTCAATTCATCATTCACAGTATTTTGGTGAGATCAGTAACGGCAATGCTATGCCTACATCTGCTCAACAAGAGACCAGTCATGGCAATGCCACGCCCGCCCGACAGGAGACCAATAATAGCAATGGCACGCCCGCTCAACAGGAGACCAGTAATGGCAAGGTCTCACATGCTGAACATTATTCTGAGCGGTCATCTCACCAAGAAGAGCATGCAAACTTCTCAGGAAACAAACGCCAACTTGAAGAAGATAAGTTTCAGGAAATGTATGTTCCTAATTGATGTTCTGTTACTCTCTCTTTATTTAACATCTTTGTGCTACCGGCGGACACTGAGGCCCATATGAACAGCACCCGTGGGTACTGTAGGAACGGGTCCACCCTCCTAGACAGTCGTTACTGCCCATTATGTTTGATAGAGTTAGACTATGTACAGTCTGGAGTCATCCAATACTTAGGCTTTGTTTGGTTTTTTTTTTGGAATTGAAAGGGATTAAATACCCCCCCCCCCCCCCCCCCCCAATCCCCTTCGGCGCTGCCCACCAACACAATGCTGGCTCTGCTGCTGTCACACCCTTCACCATATTCTACGTGTAACACTTCCCATAAAATATGGGTCATCCATTCCTTTCGGTTGCTTTTTGCACATTAGCACCTTCGAAGTTTGGTCATTTATTCATTTTATGTGATCCAACTTGCCATGTAGCACAATGTAAACTAGAAATATGTTAACATGAGATAATCCATATAGATATTTCCAAGACTTTCGACTCGGTCTCTTGGGCGTTTCTGCTTGAAATATTATCGCATTTGAGCTTTGGACCTGTTTGGCGTAATCTGATCTCCAACTTGTTATTCACTTCCTCTACACAAGTGCTCTTGAATGGTTCGCCTGGAAACCATATTTCTCATCGGAGAGGTCTTCATCAAGGAGACAAGGAGATCCTCTTTCTCCCATGTTATTTGTGTTGGTTATGGATGTCCTTAGCAGCATGTTTAGTGCTGCTGAAAATAGAGGATTGTTACAAAGCCTGGGAGGAGCTGATGTCCGTAGTAGAGTTTCCATTTATGCAGATGATGTGGTCTTTTTCATCAAACCAATTGAAGAAGATCTAAATTGTGCTAAAGTGATACTAAATTGTTTTGGTTCAGCCTCTGGTCTGGTAAAAAATATGCACAAGAGCTGCGCCATTCCAATAAGGTGTGATGATCAAGTGGTGCAAGCTGGATGCCATGTGTTGTGATGCAGTCCTGCTTCTTTTCCTTGCAAGTATCTGGGGCTGCCCATCTCTGATAAGAAGTTGAGGAAGTGTGACCTTATTTTGTGGATTGAGAAGATTGTAGAAGGCTCAACCCCTCAATCTGGCTGGGCGGACAGTATTGGTGAAGTTTGTTCTTTCAGCCATTCCAACCTATCTCCTTATTGCTATAAATATTCCTCAGTGGGTAATTAAATCAATTGATAAAATTCGACTGGGGTTTCTTTGGAAAGGGAGAAAGGAGGTTAATGGTGGTAGCTGTCTTGTACCTTGGGAAATTGTCACGAGGCCTCTAAGCTATGGCGGACTTGGTGTCTCCAACTTGAAATTTAAAAGCTGGGCTTTGCAGGCGAAATGGTTATGGCTGGAAAAGACGGGCCCGAGCAGCCCTTGGCATGGGCTGTCCCTCCCAGTGTAGTGACAGGTTAGACAGTTCTTCGAATTGTCTGTGTTTATCGTATTAGGAATTTGGGCTACTACTCTCTTCTGGTCGGATAGATGGGTATATGGGAGTACTATCCAGGACATTGCCCTTGAGGTGGTACGAATGGTTGGCCGCAGGGCATTTTCTTCCAGAACTGTAGTGCGGGCTCTAGATAACTGGCAATGGGTCAACGACATTAATGACCCTCTTTCCTTGAGAGGGTTACAACAATACTTGTTGTTATGGGATACTTTGAGAGGGGTTCTGCTTTCTCAAGATACTGACAAGCATGTATGGATGCACACTTCTTCTGGGCAATTCTCCTGAAAGTCTTGCTATAAAGCATTTTTCATGGGGTCCATTTACTTTGAGCCATGGAAACGTTTGTGGAAGACTTGGGCTCTCCAAAATGCAAGTTTTTTCTCTGGTTGGCAATAAGAAATAAGTGTTGGACTGCTGATAGACTTAGAAGGAGAGGGTTGCATCACCCTCTTGTCTGTGTTTTATGTGACCAAGAACAAGAAACAGTTCAGCATCTTTTGTGCACTTGCAGTTTTGCAGTTTTGGCATGATATCCTATTGCCCTGGAGACAAGGGGATCTCACCCCTGCTGCTGATGAAATATCTTTTGCTGAATGGTGGAAAAAGGTGCTTAAAAAGGTGCATAAGAGCAAGAGGAAAGGCTTCAATAGCCTCATAATTTTGGGGGCGTGGTGCTTGTGGCTTCTTCGAAACAAAGCTGTTTCTGATGGAGTAAACCTTCTTTTGAGCTCTGTTAAAACTTTGCTTCTGGATGAGCTGAGTTGCTAGGATAGGGCTGGGGCTAAACAAATAGTAAGTATTGGTGTACCTGCTGCTATTAGTAGGGTCTAGGCTGGGTTCCAATTTGGTCTAGTGGTTTGCTTGCCCTCTAGGCGTTGGACTTTGGTCCTCGTTGGACCTTTTTTCCTCTCTTAATATGACGTGCGCGTTCGAGAAAAAAAATCTAAGACTGATTTGGATATGCTGTTTGTCCTTGCAACTCTAATGCTGCTAATTTCACATACAGGCATGGGGCTTTCAACTATTTTACGTTCACATTTTAAAACCTCGTTCTTTTCTTCCATTTGATGTGTATGCATAATATGTCATTTCCTTGTTTCTGTGCTGATCATTTTCTCATTTGTAATTTATTTTGCCTGCTGCTATTAGTAGGGTCTAGGCTGGGTTCCAATTTGGTCTAGTTGGTTTGCTTGCCCTCTAGGCATTGGACTTTGGTCCTCTTTGGACCTTTTTTCCTCTCTTAATATAATGACGTGCAGTTCTCCTGCTCGTTCGAGAAAAAAAAAATCTAAGACTGATTTGGATATGCTGTTTGTCCTTGCAACTCTAATGCTGCTAATTTCACATACATGCATGGGGCTTTCACCTATTTTACGTTCACATTTTAAAACCTCGTTCTTTTCTTCCATTTGATGTGTATGCATAATATGTCATTTCCTTGTTTCTGTGCTGATCATTTTCTCACTTGTAATTTATTTTGTAATACTAATGTCATGTTTTTTGTTGCCCCCTTGGGAAAAAAAACAGGCTTGGAAAGTTTGCTAATTCTGAGCTTCGGCTGTCTGTATGGATGGATGATGTCTACAGCTTTATGCGCTCGCAAAAGAGGCGTCGAATTCAAAGTTCTGACATTTCTCAAGATTTTGATGCAATGAGGTGATGTGCTTTGCTGTAGTCAGTGCAAATTATCTACCTTTGGTTACAGGAAATCTGTTGATTAAGATCCTGTACTTTTTTATATTACCAAAGCTCTGTTGGGTTAAATATTCTCAAGATGTTTATGGTTCCTGTTCTGACACCTTGTGCTTTTCTCATGTAATGCAGAAAGCAGCTAGTATCAGATGCTGCAAGAGTATGTAGGTCAAAAGTTCCGGAGTCGCTGATGGAAAATCTTATTAAACGCCTGAGATCATACTTTGAGGACAAATATCCACCAAAAGCTAGTTTTTCATGCAGCAGTTCTTTAGAAGCTACTTAGGTACTACAGATCTATATACACGCTGTGTGGGATTCTCTAGTTTCATGTTGAAATACTTGATCGATTTCCTTATGCCTGATTGCCATTAATATATTTTTATTGCTAACTTATCCCTGACAATTTAGGTGTCAATTGGATCTTGGTGGTCAACTCCCTAACTCCTCGCGCGGCTTATTTTTGAGGACATTTTTGTATTCTTTGCTGAGACAGAGACGAGGAGTTCTAAATTGCATGTACAAATATACTTTTCGTTGTTATCCCTGATGTTATAGGTACCACACCACCATCCCCACCACTTTTCTGTAGAATGTAGATCCCTTTTTATCCTGGCAGATTAAAGCATGAGTTTATGGTGTTTTTGACACGTATTTTCGCCCCGACCAGACCCAGTTTTAGTCAATGTTTTTCTTCCCATTCTTTTTTGTCCTGATTTTGGTTTCTGTCTGGCCTTGCTCAGCATGACCTTCTTGTAAATATCTTTGCTTTCTTCCGCTTCAATATAATGATACGTAGTGCTTTTGCGGGATCGAAAAAAAATGTTTTGTTATGGGGGTCGATTCAATAACAACATTTTTAGTTTTTGGAGCGTAATCTCCGGAAGCAAATTGACTTGACAGTATATTTATTTTATCATTCTAATGGCAAATCAAGAAAGGACAGGCCTGCTGAGTGACGAGAAGCCTTACTATTGAGCCAAAGATCCTAGGTTGATGATCCATAGGGAGGAACCCACCTCATATATAAAATTCAATATGAAAGGATCATGATGCCCAAAAAGAGGTGAATTGGGCTTTTCTAAAAATCAACACTAATTAAAACCTAAGTAAGAGTCTAATTTCATCTCAACAACTAGCACTAAGAGAATAATACTAGAAATTTAATAATGCTAAGACAATACTTCAAATACTTGCTAAACAAATATACAATGTAAAATGCTTAAATTAAGTGTGGAGTATAAAGCAAGGTTTAGAAGACTTCCAATTTTTTTCGAGGTATCGAAGAGTCGATACTCTCCACTAGTCCTCGTTAGAATACCCGCGCAAGGGTATCGCTCTCCCTTGGTCCTTGCAAGAATCAAGTGCTCACTATGAGATGATCCTTTACCACTTCGGCGTGGTGGATACCTCACGATCGCTTACAAACTTGAGTCGGGTCACCAACAAGATCTCCACGGTGATCACCGAGCTTCCATCGCCACCAAGCCGTCTAGGTGATGCTGATCATCAAGAGTAACAAGCCATAGACTTTTGCTTGACCAAGAGAAGCCTAATGCAAGTGGTGTGTGCTCTAGGTGGCTCTCGCTAGCGCTAATAAGGTCCAAACGTGGGATTAAGATTCTCTAATCACCTCACTAGGCTTTTGGTGCTTGCAATGCTCTACCAATGTGCAGGAATAAATGTGAGCAGCAAGACATTGAATATGGTGGGTGGAGGGATATAAATACCCCTCACCCACCAACTAGTCGTTACCAGCAATCTTTTGCGCATGGACGCACCGGACGGTCCGGTGCGCCAACGGTCGATTCCAATGGCTAGTTATGACAGCTAGCCGTTGGACAGATGGCACACCGGACAGTGAACAGCCACTGTCCGGTGTAAACCGGACGGTCTGGTGCGTTGTCCGGTGCGCCACTATAATTCAACTCGTGAACCTTGCGCTCTCGAGTTTCTGCTCGGGGGAAACCCTTCCCCGGGCCATCCAGGCCCCACCTAGCAGAGGGCGCACCGGACAGTCCGGTGCACATCGGACAGTCCGGTGCCCCAAAGTTAGAAACCATAACTTCTATTTTCTACTGTTTTTCAAATCGGTTTTCGTTCTAACTTGTGAGTATGTTCTAGAGTGTCACCTAGCACTATATGTGAGTGTGAATATGCACCAACACTACACTAGAACTCTCTTGGTCAAACTACTCATCGACAACCCCTCTTTATAGTACGGCTAAAACAAAATAAAAGACATGTTGGGGGTATGCTTCGTAGCCGAAGATCTTAAAGAAAGAGAATACCTTCGGCAGATCCTCTCAGAAGCAGCACTGAAGCTATCACCTATAAAGCTTCGCCACAGTGACAGATTTCAAGACGAAGGGGTGAACCGACTTAAAGATAAAATTACCTAAAGACCCATGGTGTTTTGTGTCAGTATTGTAGTCGATTGTAAAGGGCATAGATGTAATTTTACACAGGCTGCGCCCTGTGCCTATAAATAGATGAACAGTACCCATGTACTGTTCACGCTGACTGGTTATCGTGCTTTTGCGTCATGCTTGTACTTTCACCTTCTTTTGAGCCGAAGGTACATTTTTAATTTGATATCATTTCTATTTTTCCATAATAATAAAATAGAAATGAACTGATAATAATACATTATTGTTTATGTTATCTTTTATATCTCATATGATTCCTTCTTCATCATCGTATGTTATGCTGATGAAGGTATGTCCTTCATAACCTTCGTCCGAAAATCATTATATCCCAAGGGAAATAATGCTTCGAAGGACGAAGGATTTTAACATTTAACATTTTCTGTGTTGCCTTGTTCTTAACTCATAGCATTTGAGAACAAGTCCCCAACATTGGCGCCCACCGTGGGTGAACTCACTTCCACTTTCGAGCTGATGGCTTCGTTCAACAATCAAGCTGAAGCTGCTTCGGCGACGAAGCTGGTACTCCCGATAACAGGCGGTTCATGCTCAGAGCCGGCCAATAAGAAGCAGAAGAAGGAGGCCCAGAGAAGGGTACAGCATGTCGGCGTGCAGGGACCCTTCATCAAGTCAAAATGGTCCCATATCCCAATTACTTTCTCCCGGGAGGACCTTCCGCTCAAAGATTATCCTCACAATGATGCTATGGTCATTTCTTGTGTCATCAAGGGGTTTCTGGTCCACAATGTTCTGGTTGATATAGACAGTGCATCGGACATTATATTTGCCAAGGCCTTCAGACAGATGCAAGAGCCAGAGGATAAGATTCATGATGCTACGCACCCACTTTGTGGCTTCGGAGGAAGGCAGTTTGTAGCACTTGGCAAAATCACAATGCCAGTGACCTTCGGATTTGTCCACAATACGAGGACTGAACAGATTGTGTTTGATATTGTTGACATGGAATACCCCTACAATGCAATCATTGGTCGTGGGACACTCAACGCTTTCGAAGCAATTCTTCACCCAGCATATCTATGCATGAAGATACCTTCGGAGCAAGGACCTATTGCTATTCATGGAAGTCAGGAAGCTGCTAGAAAGGCTGAAGGAAATTGGACAGATTCAAAAGCAATCCATAATATAGACGGAACCGAAGCTTGTGAGCAGTACAAGTACAGAAGGGAGAAAGCTGCTTCGGCCGATCAGCCGAAGCCCATGCTTTTATGTGAAGATATAGCAGAGCAGAAGGTGTTGCTAGGATCTCAATTGTCTGAGGAACAGAAAAAACTCTAGTAAGGTTTCTGTTCAACAATAAAGATGTCTTTGCATGGTCAGCCAACGATCTATGTGGTGTCAACAGGGACGTCATTGAACATTCTCTCAATGTCGATCCATCCTTCAGACCAAAAAAGCAGAGGCTTCGGAAAATGTCTGATGATAAAGCCGAAGGTGCTCGGAATGAAGTAAAAAGACTTCTCAGTGCTGTTGTCATCAGAGAAGTAAAATACCCAGAATGGCTAGCTAACACTGTTATGGTGAAGAAGGCCAATGGTAAATGGAGAATGTGCATCAATTTTACTGATCTTAATAAGGCATGTCCGAAGGATGAGTTTCCATTACCAAGGATAGATTCTCTAGTAGATGCAGCAGCTTCGTCAGAGCTCATGAGTCTACTAGATTGTTATTCAGGCTACCATCAAATCTGGATGAAGAAGGAAGATGAGCCAAAAACCAGCTTCATAACCCCCAGTGGTACATATTGTTATCTTCGGATGCCTGAGGGGCTCAAGAATGCTGGAGGAAGCTTCAGCAGAATGACAGCGAAAGTCTTTCATTCTCAGATAGGCAGAAATGTGCTAACATATGTTGATGATATCATAGTAAAAAGCACGAAGCAAGAAAATCACATTGCTGATCTGCAGGAAACATTTGCCAACTTTAGGCAAGCTGACCTGAAGTTGAATCCAGAAAAATGTGTCTTCGGAGTAAAGAAGGGAAAATTCCTTGGTTGTCTAGTTTCAACAAAATGAATCGAAGCTAATCCGAATAAGATCGAAGCTATTCTTCGGATGGAGCCGCCAAGCACAAAGAAGGGAGCTCAGCAACTGACAGGAAGACTGGCATCTTTGAACCGATTCATATCTAGATTAGCAGAGAGAAATTTACCATTCTTTGAAGTGCTGAAGTCAGCCGAAGTCTTTCAATGGGGATCAGCTCAGCAGAAAGCCTTCGAAGAGCTCAAGCAGTACCTGATAGATCTAACGACGCTAACTCCACCCACTCCAGGGGCTCCTTTGCTGTTATATGTGGCAGCTTCGCACTCTGCAGTGAGTGCAACACTTGTCTAGGAGAAGCTTGAAGGACAAACTAAAAAAGAAGCTCCAGTATACTTTGTCTCCGAAGTTCTCAGTTTATCAAAGAAAAATTATACAGAATTGGAGAAGGTGCTATATGCTGTCTTAATGGCCTCCAGGAAGCTTCAGCATTACATTCAAGCATTCCATATAATTGTTCCTTCATCACAACCTTTAAAGGATATTATGAGGAACAAAGAAGCTACTGGAAGGATTGGAAAGTGGGCTGCAGAACTCAACGAATTCACCATTGATTATGTGCACAGGTCCTCGATCCAATCCCAGGCGTTAGCAGACTTCATCGCTGACTGGACGCCAGGGGCTCAAGAAGAAGAAGCAAGTAAAGATGCCGAAGCTTGGACAGTGTTTTGCGATGGTTTCTGGGGAACCTTCGGGGCAGGTGCAGCTGCTGTTTTAGTTGCACCTTCCAAAGTCAGAACATGCTATGCAGTGAAACTTGATTTTAGCTGCACAAATAATATTGCTGAATACGAAGCTTTGCTTTTGGGGCTTCGGAAGTTAAAGACAATGAGGATAAGGAGGGCGATTCTTAAAACCGATTCCTAAGTTATTTCTGGGCATATTGACAAGAGTTGTAGAGCAAGAGACTTGAAGCTTGAGAAATACTTGGATACAGTTCGAAGGCTTGAAGCTTCTTTTGAAGGGTTTTCTGTCAAGAATATTCCACGAGGAGAAAATGAGCACGCTGATCTGTTAGCCAAATCAGCGGCACAGGGGCTGCCGTTACTTTCGGAAGTATTCTTTGAGACAATAAGAGCACCTTCGGTGGACCTTCTTGAAAGAGCAGTGCTCAATATATCTCCTGTTCATAGTGAAGATTGGAGAACTGAGATTATATCATTTCTCCAGGGCAATTGCCTTTCAGATGACGAAGCTTATAATAAGAGAATAGAGGCAAGAGCCCGACCATATGTAATAATAGAAGGGGAGTTATACAAACATGGAGTCTGCTCTCCATTGCTCAAATGTTTATCTAGAGTTGAAGGTATAGAATTGATGAAGGAAATACACACAGGTCTGTGTGGATCTCACATCAGATCTAGGCCCTTGCTGGGAGAAGTCTTTCGTCAAGGATTTTATTGGCCGAAGGCAGCTTCGGATGCAGCAGAATTAGTCCAAAAGTGTGAAGGTTGTCAAAAATGTGCAAGGGATCAAAAACAGCCTTCATCTCTGACTCAGCTAATACAGCCCACTTGGCCGTTGCAAAGGTGGGGCCTTGATTTGTTAGGCCCACTTCCACCAGCACAAGGAAATTTAAAATATGTTGTAGTGGCGGTAGAATATTTTTCCAAATGGATTGAGGCGAAGCCTTTAGCCACAATAACTTCGCTCACTGTTCAGAAATTTTTCTAGCAAAATATTGTTTGTCGTTTCGGAGTGCCGAAGGCTATTATTGTGGACAACAGAACACAGTTTGATGCCGAAGCTTTCAAAGAGTTATGTGAACAAATTGGCATGAAGATCCATTTTGCATCGGTTAGACATCCGGAGTCAAATGGACTTGTCGAAAGAGTTAATGGCATTATAATGACGGGAATAATGAAGTTAATCTTCAATCAGCCCAGGGGAAAGTGGCCAGATGAATTGATCAAAGTGGTGTGGAGCCACAACACAACAATGTCAAGGTCAACAGGCTTTACACCATTCAAATTATTGTTTGGTGATGAAGCAATAACCCCGGAAGAAGCTAAAGCAGGGTCAATAAGGACAATGGCTGCGGCAGAGGACGAAGCTGATTATTCTGTGGCAAAAGATGCTATAGAAGGGATCAGACTTCAGGCTGTGGAGAACATTAATAAATATCAAGCCGAAACAATAAAATGGCGTGACAGAAAAGTTCGGTTAAAAAATATCAGGCCAGGGCACTTGGTACTTTGGAGAGTTGCCAACCCAGATACAGTAGGCAAACTACAGTTGAAGTGGGAAGGACCTTTTCTGGTAGTATCTTCGTCAAGACCCGGTTCCTACAGATTGAAGGATATGGACGACAACGACATTCCTAGATCTTGGAATGCGGATGAGCTTCGGCGATATTATATGTAGCTTGATGTAATCTTTTTATTTTTTCCTATGGCACCCTTTTCCTTTCCAAAGGGGGAGAAAGGTTTATAACGGGGCCATAGCATGTAATTTCTCTTTTTCTTATTTCAGCTCTACAAGAGCAATATCCCTCAAAGATGTAAATGTAAAAGCTGAACATGCACCATCGAGCGCAAAGAGAAAAGAAAAAGCAGGGTGAAGCTCGAAAGACGTTCCTAAGGGGATGCAGAGCACGACGAAGCTACAAAAAGCCGTTCCTAAGGGAGCGCAGTGTAAGTTTTCTGCTCAAAAGTTGTTCCTAAGGGAATGCAGAGCTTACAACGAAAAGTCAACGCTGATTCCGCCGAAATATAAGGCGAAGCGCGAAAAGTTAACGCGATACCACCGAAATAGAAGGCGAAGAAGTTCAAAAGACGTTGCTAAGGGGATGCAGAACTTACAGCGAAAAGTCAGCGCTGATACACCGAAAAATAAGCGGTGAAGCCGAAAAATAAGCGGCAAAGAGACTTCGGTCATTTCCAAGGGGATGAAGGCTATGGTTGTGGCTTCGTATGTGTGTTTGACATTCATTTGCACGACACATTACATCATACATTTGCATTCATAAACATTCATTTAGACATACATAGGATCATCATCATCATAACATACAGACAAAGGCGGATGCTTCGGTTCAAAAAAAAAGAAGGGGGCTTCGGCAAAAAGAGAAAAAGAAGCAGTTTTATGCTTCGTTGTGTATGAAAAGAAGGGAAGGTGTTTTTCGCCTTCGGCTCAAAAAATGCTGGTTTCGTCCACAGCAAAGCAAATCAATGCAAGTACAAGTATTGTTCACATCAAAGCACTTCATACGTTGATGGAAAGGTAAAAATATATTACAAGGTATGGACAAAGTTTACAGAGCAAAATCTAATTCTCAAGTTACAATATTCTTTACAAAGGTTATTACAAGAATTCTTAGAGTCTTTTACACAGCTATCTATTCAAGCTTCATCATTATCTATTAAGCTTCGGCTTCGCGCTCTTAAGCTTCACCAACTGGTTCCTCAGCTTCATCATTATCTATTAAGCTTCGGCTTCGCGCTCTTCAGCTTCGCCAACTGGTTCCTCAGCTTCGTCATCCTATACATATTTAAGTATTGTAAGAATTATTCAAGTTTAAAGGGAAAGGTAAGCGCAAGGTATGATTTTGTTACCGGCTTAAGATGACTTCGAGCTTCGTCACCAGCTATGCTTCGTCCACCCTTTGTCCATACCAGTTTTATAAATCTATTTGCTATGCTTCGGGCAAGGTTGGGAATATTCTCTAGATCTGCTGATGATAAACTGAAATTGGGTCTATTGACAACCTTCCCATGTTCACAGCCAGATTTCAGGAAGGCGACAACTGTGCCTCGAGAAGCTACTAGGGCACAAAAGTCACCATGTCCAGCTATAACTTCATCAAGGTCATCAATTTCACCTTCGATATGTTCGAAGGCCCCTGGCAGGTTTTCAGTCGAAGGATTAAATTTCTCGCTGCTGGCCCCAACCGAATAAAAAACATGCTTCAGTCGTTGTATACATCGATTACTGAACTCCAGACATTTGTTTTGAAGCCCTGTCAATGATTTTTTGCAAATCTGAACTTTTCTGGACTGTATACATCGATTACTGAACTCCAGACATTTGTTTTGAAGCCCTGTCAATGATTTTTGCAAATCTGAACTTTTCTGGACCTCGGCTTCAAACTTTGCATTAAGCTCCTGCTTTTCTTGTTCGAAGCTTTCTGATTGAGAGAGAAGTTTCGTATTTAGTTCTGCTATTTTAGCTTCAGCTTCTGCCAATAAGCCTTCGGTTGTCTAAAGCTCAAAATCCTTCTTTTTAAGAGTAGCTGATTGGTCCTTTATTTTGCTTTCTAAACTCTCAATTATAACTTCGTGTTTTTTATCTTCCAAATCTTGCTGCATTTTCAAAGCTTTACTCAAAAGCATACTCTGCGCACAAACAACCTTTGTTAGAAAATATCTTCGTTGTTGAAACAATAAATTTAAAGAAAAGTTGTTTACCTTGAAATTGGAGTAGAATAAACTACCAACGATGTGCTGTCGTCGGTAACGGCTAATATCCGTTTCGAGCTTCGGGAAACCAATACTCTTTGATAGAGTACCAATAACCTTCGCTCCGGTATGATCCCGGACGCATCCCAACTTTTCGTCATCGACACCACCGAAGAGAAGTGCCCCCCGCCGATATCCGCAAGATATGACATACTCTTTTAGCTCTTATTTTTCAGCCTTTGTCAGCTCTTGTCCAATTAAGTTTTGAAAGCTAAAAAATTCATCTTCCGAAGTGTCTTCGCCTATTTCTTTCTTCTTCTCGGGCTCTGGGGCCGTAGTCTCTTCGGTGGCCCCAGCAGCTTCTTCTGCAACCATGTCTAGCAGTATCTTATCAATATTTGCAATTGTGCTTTCTAAGTGAATATGTTTGGCTGTGGCAGTTTCGGCAGCTGTAGCCTCCAAAGGTGCAGCTTCGGTACCTGTTATGCTCTCAACATCTAGTGCCTTCGGAGCTGAAGCTTGTGGTGGTGTCCCTTCAATAACTTCCGTCATTGTAATGATTCTTTGTTTCTTCGGCCTAGCTGCCTTCGTTTTTGCGGGCTCCTTTTCCTTCTGAAAAAGCTTCGTCAGATGTGGCCCCAGTGGACTCAGCTTGATAGGCAAAGATTCAGTCATTACCTTTAAAATTTCCTCCACGTCGGTGGTAGAGGGTGTTGCAGCAGTTTCTTCTTCTTCGTCAATTGCCTTCTGCTTCGGAGCTGTAGCTTTTCTCTTCTTCGAAGCATCTGTTTTCGACTAAGGCTTCAGCTTTTTCTTTTTCAATTGTTCTTCATCGTCTTTATTCAGAACGCCAGCTACTCTCTTTCTTTTTTGCCCTTCGGCATCCTTGTCTAGCCGCTCGTAGTCAGGATACTCAAAGTCCAGAGCATCCATTACTCGGTTCAACCTTCGCTTCGGACGGGTGCCGAAGGCTGCAGTCATTAGTTGATCTTCTTTTTTGGAGTAATTGCCAAGAATTTCATTGCACATCACTTCAATCGTGTCTAGCCACTCTTGGCAAGGCACTTTGAAATATTTCTTGAATTTATAATGATAAGGTAATCGAATAAGTTTCCCTTTTTTTTTCTTCTTTAAGGTTCGGCATGTCCCACTCTTTCACAGTTGGGAACACTTTGAAGGCCAAAAATTCTTGCACTAAGTCCCTAGTGCCAATATGATCTGCAATAACTCGAAATTCAGCCAGAGCAATTTGGCTTGGACTCCCTAGTGTCATGTTGCACTGCGGTCTGGTCTCTCCGAAGATCAATTCTAGCGGACTCTGGACCAGCTCCTCCTTGTCTTCGTCAACTTTGACGTAAAACCATTCAGACTTCCAGCCAGCTGGCCACTTGCTTCGGTAACTAATCACTGGAAATTTTGTGTTCTTGCGATAGGCAAAATTGTAGCAGCCAAAATTTTCATGTAGCCCATCTCTTCTAGCTTTCGTTTGATAATGAAGCTCGTGCACTCGGCAGAAGCCTTCACCAAATGGCTCCACCCCTTGGCTTCGGAGAGCCCAAATATAAACGCTAAGCCTAATGATAGCGTTAGGAGTTAGCTGATGAAGGTAGATCCCAAACTTCTTCAATACAACAACAATCATCTTATTCGAAGGAAATCTTAAACCAACTTTAAAGAAACTTTTGAAGACTACTACTTCATCCTTTTTTGGCTTCGGAGTAGTCTCTTCCCCACCAAAACGAACCAGCTCTTTCTTCGCTTCACTAAAATAGCCCAAATTCAACAGCTTAGGCAAATCACCTTCGGAGATGGTGGATTTCCCGAAATCCAGGTGGCTGGGTTTACTTGGCACTGAGCTGTAATCATCTTCAGACTCAGTCTCCTCAACATCAGCCTGCTCTGCTTCAGCGGCAGGTGCATCCTCCGATGCTACCAGCCCTGAGCGCTTCATCACTTCGGAGATTGGGGCAGTTTCAGCACCTTCGGCTTCCTCTCCGTCGTGCGCAACCTTAGCTGTGGAACGTACTCTGACCATTTGATAATTGAATTTCTTGATTTTTGAATGAAGTTGAAAATTTTTCTTTATTCTACCGAAGCTCTTCCTTGTTACGAAGCTTGAGCAAAATAAATAGCTTCGGTTGCGGAAGCAGTGAGCAAGCTTCGGCTTTGGTCAATATTTTGGCAGCAAAACAGTGCAATAGCAATGAATGCTGTGGTAACTTCACACCTACACGTCTATTTATATAGTGCCGCTGGTGGGAAGGTGAATCGTCAAGGTCTTCTGCACCGGACAAATAGCCACCTGCACTCACTGAACGGTGGGTCATAGGGTCCGAGAAGGTGAATCGCCAGAGCGCGCGTAACTGCTGCAAGATGTGGCCACCTCGCGCGCGGATTATTTTAATCGTTTCTCGCCAACGAGCTCAGGAAATGTGTTTTTTGATCTTCGGCATCCTGAAGTCTAGAAGACTTTTTCACGGATCAAGCTCGTTACGAAAAACGATCTAGCACTGCGAAGGGGCTACTGTTGGGGGTATGCTTCATAGCCGAAGATCCTAAAGAAAGAGAACACCTTCGGCAGATCCTCTCAGAAGCAGCACTGAAGCTATCACCTATAAAGCTTCGGCATAGTGACAGATTTCAAGACGAAGGGGTGAACTGACTTAAAGATGAAATTACCTAAAGACCCATGGTGTTTTGTGTCAGTATTGTAGTCGATTGTAAAGGGCATAGATGTAATTTTACACAGGTTGCGCCCTGTGCCTATAAATAGATGAACAGTACCCCTGTACTGTTCACGCTTACTGGTTATCCTGCTTTTGCGTCACGCTTGTACTTTCACCTTCTTTTGAGCCAAGGTACATTTTTAATTTGATATCAATTCTATTTTTCCATAATAATAAAATAGAAATGAACTTATAATAATACATTATTGTTTATGTTATCTTTTATATCTCATATGATTCCTTCTTCATCATTGTATGTTATGCTGATGAAGGTATGTCCTTCATAACCTTCGTCCGAAAATCATTATATCCCAAGGGAAATAATGCTTCGAAGGACGAAGGATTTTAACATTTAACATTTTCTGTGTTGCCTTGTTCTTAACTCATAGCATTTGAGAACAAGTCCCCAACAAGACCTAACTATATCACGAGTGTCCACAACTCCTTGACACTCGGAGTACGAAGATCTTCACTTTGCGTTTCGTTGCTTTAGCCGTCGCTTCGAGTTCTTATCTCCGAGATTGTTTTCACCGTTGTATTATATCTACCTGTAATGCGACCTAACTTACCATTTGTCTCTGCAAAACACACGTTAGTCACATATAACATTACGATGTCATTAATCACTAAAACCAACCAGGGCCTAGATGCTTTCAATCTGCCCCTTTTTGGTGATTGATGACAACCCTATAAGATTTGTGAGAGTAGTTTGTTTTGAAACTTCTGTCAATAAAGAAGATGGTTAGTTGTACTCAATAATTTTTGACAGAAAGAGTGTGTAACATAATAGTAAGAATGAGCGCATATACATTGTAAGTTTCTTGTTCATATAAAAGTGAAATCAAATCAATGAACAAGAACTAGAAGACTGGTGATAACATATAAGGTGAAAACACAATACACACAGTCAATATAAGCATCGAGAGTATATAATAGAGTTTGTGAACCAAAATCATCATACAAAAGTGGAGCTAGTACAGAGAGTAACAAGCACATATATTACATCAAAAAGACTCTCTACTAACTCTCTAACTCCCCCTAGCTCTCACAACTCTCATATCTCTCCCCCTTTGGCGTCAAACACCAAAAGGGAACCCGAACTTACTGTAACACCCTGAATTTGGGGGTATAAAATTTCTTTGCTCATATTCACAAATTCAGGTGTTACTTCCCTTTTCTCACCCTTCCCCAATCTTCTCTTTCTCATTTTCTATAGGAGAAAAGTGGTTATTTTATTTGTAACTATAGTCTATTAGCTCAAACTCCAAGGGAGTATGAATTGTTGCATCATGTTGAACCCTAGATTTCACTTTTGTTTGGTGCATAATTCTTAGAAAGTCTAATTTGAATTTGTGGCTTATTTGAATTTGAATCAAATAGAGAAAATAAAAAGAAAAGGGAAAACAATTCCAGATTAAAAAGAAAAGGGAAAGAAGCCCACTCCCCCGCCCCCCTCAGCCTTTCGGCCCAGCTAGGCCCATCCCGCGCGCGCGCCTCTTCCCCCCCGCTCTCTCTGCCCTGGCGGGCCCGCCCGTCAGCGCGGCCGCCTTCCGCGCGCCCGCCCCCGCTTTCCCCTCTCTCTCTGCTCGCGGGCCCGGGCTGTCAGCCCCGTCGTCCCCGCGTAACCGCCGCCCGAGCTGCGCGCTGCCGCGGACTCCGCGCCCACGTCGCGCGTGGAGCTCGCAACCGCCCCGCTCCCAGCCACTTGAGCCCAGAATCCCACTCGCCCTCTCCCCCTCCCTCATTTGCGCACCTGCAGGCCCCTCTCTCACCTCCCCCTCGCTGCGCGCACGCCAGAGCACCGCCGCCATAAACCCCCGCCGTTCCGAGCTCGTCTCCCCGTCGCCGTTGGAGCTCCGCCGTGCCCTTTGCCACGGTAAGCTTCGCCCCGACGTCCGCAACCCGGGACGCGCTCCAATTTCCCCTTCCCCTCCTTATTTCCCTCTGCCCGCGCTCACCCGCAGTCCTCCGTGTAGCCGCGGAGGTCCGCCACCGCCGACCCGGGCCGCCGTCGCGCCATCGCCGCCACCGAGGAGTCCCCGGAGGCCGCCTTGAGGTAAGGAACCTCTCCCGCCCCCTCCAAACCCGTGTAATGCCCTCTGTCATGTTTGATTCCTCGCCGGAGTTGTTCAACGCCGCCGCCGAGCCGCTTTGCCGTAGACCGCCCCCCTCCGGTGCCCCTGCCCCGACCTAGCCCCCACCGGACTATTCCCCGCGCCCTCCCCAACCTCCCAGGCCACTCCGGTCGCCCTAAGGACCCGCAGAGCGCCCGCGCCCCTCGTCTCCGGCGAGTCCTCCGCCGCGGGGACGAGCGCCGCCGCCCCAGCTAGCCGTAGGAGAAGCCAAGGTCGGCCACCCGATCCCCGCCGTCCGTCCTAGATCGGGCGGCCCCGTTTTAATTAGGCCAAGCCTAATCCTGGCCGTCCGCCGGAGATCCAACGGCCCAGGCCCGCTTCCCCCACACCCCGCGCTACCCGCTGGCCCCGCCTGTCAGCCGCCGCGCTCGCGCTGCCCGCTGGCCCCGCCTGTCAGCCTGCCCGCGTTCGCGCTGCCCGCTGGCCCCGCCTGTCAGCCGCCCAGGCCGCCGCGCGCTCGCGCGCCCGCCCACGGATCTAATCCTAGCCGTCCGTCTGAGATCCGACGGCCGTAGGAGTCCGATACCCCTTCGCCCGCGCGTTTTCTTAAAGAGCCCCCCGGTTTTCTGGAATTTGAACCCGCCGTCCCTGGTTTCTTACAGTTAGGTGCTCGGACCTTTTATTTAATTCAAAATAGGTACTTAGGGTATATTTTTAACCCCTAAACTTGTAAAATTCATAACTTTGCCATATGAACTCCAAATTAGGTGCTTCAAATTGCAAAATGTTCATAATATTATTATCTATCTGTTTAAGCAATGTTTCCCTGCTGCTTCTATGTCCCAATTAATAGTTGATCATTAGGGTAAAATTAATGTAATGGGAACCCTATTTGAGATAAATAAAAGATAGTAGACTTTAATAAAAGTTGGAGCACTTAAGTTTATGGACTTAACACTATGTAATGATTTAACCCCCACCACTGACTTAAACCTGAGTAGTGGATAATGAATCCTTTTGTATAGTCCTCTACCCTAGACCTAGAGAATACCAGAGTGCCTATCCCTTTTCTATTATGAACTTGTGATCTCTCTGCTGCATATGTTTGGTATATTGTTTTTGTTTGTTATTTCCCAAGTGCATAGTGTGAATGATTACTTTACGTAGACAACGAGCAGTTTGTGTTTCCTGAGAAAGTTGCAGAGGAAGTCCCTGATCAGCAGTTTGGTGAAGGCAAGTGTCCTCTGACCCATTATGTCCTATTCATTTATAACTTACTACCCCGCATTACTTACTTGAAACCTAAGGTTTGACTAGCTTTACACTTTACTTTATCCTTGATGACCTTATGGGCTATTATGGTTAGCATTCTGCTATTGCCTTAACTTAATCAATGAACATGATGTGAATATTTATGATACTGTTATCCTGATGATGTTGATGATCTTGTGATACTCTAGGGGGCTCAGGCTGTTTCCTGAGTACCTCTCCGTAAGGACCTGTTCGTTGAGAGACCACCCGGGATAACAGTGCAGCCATGAGGGTGAAATGGGGTGCCCTTAGCTAATTAATTAGAGGAACTAGAGGTGTAGTTGCTTAGCCGTCGTGCCGTCAATGGGGTCCAGGCACAGTGCTTGCTCTGCCGAGGCTGAGTGCCGAGGTTCTTTCGTTTTGCTTTTTGTTAGTCACTCTCCTGCGGGGAGGGGTACTGTGTTTATCAAACTGGAGAAACCTAACGGGCAGCTATGATCTCTAGGGAATCTTTGTAAAAGCTACGTAGTGATACCCTGCCGGACCACCTAGGTAGTGGTCAATGGGGATTAGCTCTCCCCGGGCAGAAAGGGAATCATGACTCATGGGTAAAGTGTGCGACCTCTGCAGAGGGTAGTGAAACTGATATATCAGCCGTGCTCACGGTTAAGAGCAGCCTTGGGATCCTCTTTGATTAGAGATACAGATGGTTCGAGATACAAGGATTATGTTATGGTTTTGGTTCGAATATGATGATGTTGTTCCTCGATGAGGAAATGGTTCATGGGTTGGTTAATGCTAAAATCTGGCTTCTACTAATGATAAATACCTGACCAACTAAAAGCAACTGCTTGAGCCTAACCCCACATAAAGCTAGTCCACTTCAGCCAAACGGGACATTTGCTGAGTACGTTGATGTGTACTCATCCTTGCTTTACTACAAAACACCAGGTTGTCCGCATTGTAACCACTGCTCCGGAGAAGGCGAAGTCGTGGAAGGAGACTTTCAGGAGTTCCAAGACTACGACGAATTCTAGGTGTGGGTTGGCGGCAACCCCCAGTCAGCTGCCTGTGAAGGCCCTATCTTTACTGCGTTTCGCTAGCACTTTGATTCACCTGTTAAGACGATGACTATGTGGATGTCTATGACTCTGTGATGTAATTAAGTTAATACTTTCTTAAGTTATTATTCGAGCAATGTGCATTGATGTTCATTTATGTAATCGCTGTGTACGTGAGTTCTGATCCTGGCACGTACATAGTTCGCACTTGGTTTGCCTTCCAAAACTGGGTGTGACATAAGTGGTATCAAAGCCGTGCTGACTGTAGGACCGCTGACCTAGAGTAGCACTGGTCGTACTAAGGACTATTGACCTTCCCTCTCACCTTGACCTCTGATGTTACTTCAAAAGTCGGTCACCTCGACCAACCCTATGTTTTACTATATATATATACTATATTATACCTTGTTAAAATTTTTATCTTATTCTGTCTATGGTTTATTCACTTGTCATATTAGTTCTGCTCTTACTCTTATGCTTACGGTGTCTTTTGTAGATGGCTCGTCTTAGACACACTGCACGTAAGTCGGTGATTCCTTTCCTGCCGTCCCGACTTGCGGAGCGTCCTCTGCACCGCACCTTGTCCGGTCAGTCGAGTCACCTGGAGAGACTACACCACCGCCTGCGTGAGGAGCAGGAACACCGGCGGCAGCACAGAGAGCAGCAGGGCTCTTCCTCCCCACCCCAGCAAGAGGTGGAGTCCGTGAGGCCCCGTTCCTCTGTTGCCCAGCTGGAGGCGCCCCCTGCACCACCGCGGGACGCCCCGACTGTTGGAGGAGCTGCTGGAGGAGGTCTTGGAGGAGACCCCGACGACTCAGACCACAGCACGGAGTCTTCTGAGCCACAGGAGGCGGAAGGATGGGTCGCCCGACCCATCACCCGTGACGCCGCCCGCGGTTGTCACTTCCACGACGCACTCGACACCTTGCTGCGCCAGGCTTTCGACCGGCACACCTGGTCGATCGAGTATCGTTGTGTAGTCTACCAGCACAGTCGCGGGAGGTACCCGGACCGCTGGGAGGCTACCTGCCTAGTTCGCCGTCCGGAGGATGACCTCCGGGGTGCGGAGGCCGTTTCGGAGCACTATTCCATCTCCGAGAGGGACACTGCAGAGGCGGCTATGCAGGATGCAGCACGACGTGCACTCTCCCAGTACTGTTCTTTGTTCGGTGGCGTGGCCGACGGTCTTAACCTTCGGTACTACCCCCGCCGCCCTACTGGCAGCACAGAGAGTGTGGTTGTCTCCCCTGTTGGTGAGGCTAACCCTAGGTTGAGCAGCACAGTCAACCTAGTCGCAGTGCTTAACACTGAGCTGGATCACTCTCTGGACGAGCTGAGCAGGGCTCGAACGGAGATTGCGGAGTTGCGTGCTGAGCTGGCAGAGCGCCATCACCAGGAGGGTGGTTCTCCCGCTCCTGTTGGGACTCAGCACCCATACCGCTCGCCGCCACGTGGTCACCACACTTATGGTTCCCCTGCCTGTAAGACCAGGATAGATCTGGATCCTTAGATCGTTAGCGTCGAAGTTTGTAATAATTCTTAAGTCAGATGTCTCAGTCTTAAATAGTTAGTTTAGTTTGCTTATCAGTTGCTTCCAATTAGCTTAGTTTGCTTATTAGTTGCTTCCAATTAGCTTAGTTTGCTTATCAGTTGCTTGCATGCTTGTTATGATGAACTTGTGCTGGATTTGAATCTTTGTAATGACTGTTGCCAACCTGTGGGTTTCCCCTGCAGTTTGGCCTAGCTATAATGTTAGTAAAGTCAGTTATTTAGTTGGGAGGCCATTTACTTCTACTTTCCTTTCTATCTGAGAAGCTGTGTTGAATCATAATGAGGATCAGTGAAGCTCTTTGTTCACTCAGTGTCATGAAGAATTCTGTATTTCCTTTTCTTATGCTGGAGGGTTGTAAGATCAACGCTGATGTATGAATGTCTTCCACAGATGTCTGACAACAGGCGCCGATGCAACAGGCGTGCTCAGCAAGAGCAGCATGACCAGCAGGAGGAACAACAGAGGCAGCCTCCCCCACCACCCCCGATGACAGTGGAGCAGATGTTCTTGATGCAGACTCAGGCAGTGCAGGCCATTGGGCAGACTCTGGCAGCCATGCAGCAGGCTCAACAGCAACCCCAACCCCAGTTGCAAGTGCAGATGCCCCAGATGCCACGGGATAAGCGTGGTGAGTTCATGAGAGGGCACCCTCCTACCTTCGCCCATTCTGCTGACCCCATGGATGCAGAAGACTGGCTGCGCACAGTGGAAAGGGAACTGCGCACCGCCCAATGCGACGACAGGGAGAAGGTTCTGTATGGTCCCCATCAGCTAAGGGGAGCAGCCCAGTCCTGGTGGGAGTCCTACCTCGCCACACATGCTGACCCCGAAGCCATCACCTGGGAAGAATTCAGCGAGAGTTTCCGCAGGTACCATGTGCCGGAGGGACTGATGATCGTGAAGAAGGAGGAGTTTCTGGCTCTGAAGCAGGGACCCCTGTCTGTCAGTGAATACAGAGACAAGTTTCTGCAGCTATCTCGTTATGCACCTGAGGATGTCAACACTGATGCTAAAAGGCAGTACAGGTTCATGAGGGGTTTGGTGGATCCCCTGCATTACCAACTGATGAATCACACCTTCCCCACCTTCCAGCACCTGATCGATAGGGCAGTTATGACTGAGAAGAAGCGTAAGGATATGGAAGATCGGAAGCGCAAGATGAGTGGACCCCAGACCGGAGGCATCAGCCGTCCACGTTTCTCAGGCAGTTCATCTCAGCAAGGCAGGCCTGGTCACCCACAGGGATATCAGAATCAGAACCAGCATCCGCATCAGCAGCAGTTTCAGAGGCAGTATCAGCAGCAGCAGCAGTATCGTCAACACAGCCAGCAAGGAGGTAATCAGTATCAGAAGCAGAACAACCAGGCACCTCGCCTTCCTGCCCCAGCAGCAAACCAGAGCAACCAAGCAGCCCCAGCACAAGGAGGAGGCAGAGGATGTTTCCACTGTGGAGAACAAGGCCACTGGGCGATGCAGTGCCCAAAGAAGGCGGCGCAGCAGCAGACCAACCCCAATGCTCCAACAAGGCAAGGTGTACTGCAGCCGACAGCAGGCAATCGTAACCAAGCGTACAACCGTGGAAAGGTGAACCACTTGGAGGCCGAAGCGATCCAGGATGCACCAGATGTGGCAGTAGGTATGTTCTCAGTCGAATCTCATCCCACGAAAGTGCTATTTGATACTGGTGCAACTCATTCATTTGTCACTGCAACCTGGGTAGAATTGCATAACATCTCAGTAGAGGCAATGATGCCGCCCATGAGGATTAATTCGGTTGGTGGCAAGGTGCAAACAGATAAAATATGCTCAAATATAAGGGTGGAAATAAGGGGGATAGGGTTCCCCAGTGACTTAATAGTAATAGACACCCCTAGGATAGATGTCATTCTAGGGATGAATTGGTTAATGAAGTATGAGGCGAGTGTTAGCTGTGACAAGAGGACCGTAACATTGAAGTCCCCGTCAGGAGAAGAGGTAGTGGCCGAGCTAAGGATGCCTAAATCAGCTGAGGGTGTCTGTCACCAGATTTTAGTTGATAGTAAGGAGCCCAACACGCTCGAGGCTATCAAGGTTGTGTCGGACTTTCCGGACGTATTTCCCGAGGAGCTAACGGGCATGCCACCCAAGAGAAAAGTCGAATTTGCCATAGAGCTTATCCCTGGTACCGCCCCCATTTCCAAAAGAGCCTACCGAGTGTCTGGACCAGAATTGGTGGAACTCAAGAAGCAGATAGATGAGATGTTAGAGAAGGGTTACATCAGACCAAGTACCTCGCCTTGGGCCGCTCCGGTGTTGTTTGTAGAGAAGAAAGATGGTACCAAAAGGATGTGCATAGACTACAGAGCCTTGAATGAAGTCACCGTCAAGAACAAGTACCCCCTGCCAAGGATAGAAGATTTGTTCGACCAGCTCAGAGGTGCTAGCGTATTCTCGAAGATAGATCTGAGGTCAGGCTACCATCAACTCAGAATCCGACCCTCGGACATACCGAAGACGGCATTCATCACCAAGTACGGGTTATATGAATTCACAGTTATGTCCTTTGGTTTGACAAATGCGCCAGCCTTCTTTATGTACCTGATGAACAGTGTGTTCATGGATTATCTGGACAAGTTTGTGGTAGTGTTTATCGATGATATTCTCATATACTCTCAAAGTGAGGAAGATCATGTAGAGCATTTGAAGATGGTATTGCAAAGACTTCGAGAGCATCAGTTGTATGCCAAGCTGGGCAAATGCGAGTTCTGGATTCATGAAGTCCTGTTTCTGGGTCACATCATAAATCAAGACGGGCTGGCAGTGGATCCAAAGAAAGTAGCAGATATCCTAAACTGGAAAGCACCAAAGGATGTTCGTGGGATCAAGAGCTTCATTGGAATGGCTGGGTATTACAGGCGTTTCATCGAAGGCTTCTCAAAGATTGCTAGACCAATGACAGCGTTACTAGCGAAGAAAGTTGAGTTTAAGTGGACCCAAAAGTGTCAGGAAGCATTTGAAGAACTGAAAAATAGACTGACTACAGCTCCGGTGTTAGTCCTGCCTGATGTTCACAAGCCATTCTCAGTGTATTGCGATGCTTCTTACACCGGATTGGGATGTGTGCTAATGCAAGAAGGAAGAGTTGTAGCATACTCATCTCGACAGCTGAAGATCCATGAGAAAAATTATCCCACACATGACCTAGAGTTGGCAGCAGTAGTTCATGCTTTGAAGACCTGGAGACATTACCTGTATGGGCAGAAGTGCGACATCTACACAGATCATAAAAGTCTGAAGTACATATTCACCCAGTCAGAGTTAAACATGAGACAGCGAAGATGGTTGGAATTGATCAAAGACTACGAGTTGGAGATACATTACCATCCAGGCAAAACCAATGTGGTTGCAGATGCTCTGAGCAGGAAGAGTCAAGTCAATATGATGGCCACGTACCCAATGCCATATGAGTTAGCCAAGGAGTTCGACAGACTGAGTCTCGGTTTCCTGAACAGTACGCAAGGAGTAACAGTGGAATTAGAGCCCACCCTAGAGCGGGAGATCAAAGAAGGGCAGAAGGATGATGAAAGCATCAACAAGATCCGGCAGCTAATCTTAGAAGGAAGAGGCAAAGACTTTCGAGAGGATGAAGAGGGGGTAATATGGTTCAAGGACCGATTGTGTGTCCCCGACCTCAAACCTATTCGGGAGCTGATCCTAAAGGAAGCTCATGAGACAGCCTACTCCATACACCCGGGAAGTGAAAAGATGTACCAGGATTTAAAGAGGAGGTTTTGGTGGTATGGCATGAAAAGAGAAATCGCAGAATATGTCGCCATCTGTGATAGCTGTCAAAGAACCAAAGCAGAGCATCAAAGGCCCGCCGGATTGTTGCAGCCATTGCGGATTCCTCAGTGGAAGTGGGATGAGATCGGGATGGATTTTATAGTTGGCCTACCTCGTACCCGGGCCGGTTATGATTCCATCTGGGTGGTTGTGGACCGCTTAACAAAGGTGGCCCATTTCATACCTGTGAAGACCACATACACCGGAGCAGCGTTAGCTGAGTTATACATGTCACGGATAGTTTGCCTTCATGGTGTGCCGAAGAAGATAGTGTCAGATCGAGGAACGCAGTTCACCTCTCATTTTTGGCAGCAGCTACAAGAAGCTTTGGGCACCTATTTGAACTTCAGCTCGGCTTATCATCCGCAGACAGACGGTCAAACTGAAAGAACTAACCAGATCCTAGAAGATATGCTGAGAGCCTGTGCATTGCAAGACAAGTCAGGATGGGACAAAAGGTTACCTTATGCAGAATTCTCCTACAACAATAGCTATCAGGCAAGCTTGAAGATGTCACCGTTTCAGGCACTCTATGGACGGAGTTGTAGGACTCCGCTGCATTGGGACCAGCCTGGAGAGAGACAGGTGTTTGGCCCCGACATTTTGCTTGAAGCCGAAGAGAATATCAAAATGGTTCGGGAGAATCTAAAGATAGCACAATCAAGGCAACGAAGCTATGCGGACCGAAGGAGAAGAGAACTGAGTTTCGAAATGGGGGATTTCGTCTATCTGAAGGTGTCACCTATCAGGGGAGTTAGAAGGTTCGGAGTTAAAGGCAAGTTAGCACCTCGATACGTTGGACCATATCAGATTCAAGCAAAGCGTGGAGAAGTGGCCTACCAACTCAACCTACCAGAGAGCTTGTCAGCAGTGCACAATGTGTTCCACGTGTCGCAATTGAAGAAGTGTCTGCGAGTACCAGAAGAACAGTTGCCAGTGGAGGGTTTGGAGGTCCAGGAGGATCTGACATACATAGAGAAGCCAACGCAGATTCTAGAGTTCGCAGACAGAGTCACCCGGAGGAATACCATCAGAATGTGCAAAGTCAGATGGGGTCACCACTCGGAGGAGGAAGCAACCTGGGAACGAGAAGATGATCTGAAAGCCAAATACCCTGAACTCTTTGCTGACCAACCCTGAATCTCGGGGCGAGATTCTTTTAAGGGGGATAGGTTTGTAACACCCTGAATTTGGGGGTATAAAATTTCTTTGCTCATATTCACAAATTCAGGTGTTACTTCCCTTTTCTCACCCTTCCCCAATCTTCTCTTTCTCATTTTCTATAGGAGAAAAGTGGTTATTTTATTTGTAACTATAGTCTATTAGCTCAAACTCCAAGGGAGTATGAATTGTTGCATCATGTTGAACCCTAGATTTCACTTTTGTTTGGTACATAATTCTTAGAAAGTCTAATTTGAATTTGTGTCTTATTTGAATTTGAATCAAATAGAGAAAATAAAAAGAAAAGGGAAAACAATTCCAGATTAAAAAGAAAAGGGAAAGAAGCCCACTCCCCCGCCCCCCTCAGCCTTTCGGCCCAGCTAGGCCCATCCCCCGCGCGCGCGCCTCTTCCCCCCGCTCTCTCTGCCCTGGCGGGCCCGCCCGTCAGCGCGGCCGCCTTCCGCGCGCCCGCCCCCGCTTTCCCCTCTCTCTCTGCTCGCGGGCCCGGGCTGTCAGCCCCGTCGTCCCCGCGTAACCGCCGCCCGAGCTGCGCGCTGCCGCGGACTCCGCGCCCACGTCGCGCGTGGAGCTCGCAACTGCCCCGCTCCCGGCCACTTGAGCCCAGAACCCCACTCGCCCTCTCCCCCTCCCTCATTTGCGCACCTGCAGGCCCCTCTCTCACCTCCCCCTCGCTGCGCGCACGCCAGAGCACCGCCGCCATAAACCCCCGCCGTTCCGAGCTCGTCTCCCCGTCGCCGTTGGAGCTCCGCCGTGCCCTTTGCCACGGTAAGCTTCGCCCCGACGTCCGCAACCCGGGACGCGCTCCAATTTCCCCTTCCCCTCCTTATTTCCCTCTGCCCGCGCTCACCCGCAGTCCTCCGTGTAGCCGCGGAGGTCCGCCACCGCCGACCCGGGCTGCCGTCGCGCCATCGCCGCCACCGAGGAGTCCCCGGAGGCCGCCTTGAGGTAAGGAACCTCTCCCGCCCCCTCCAAACCCGTGTAATGCCCTCTGTCACGTTTGATTCCTCGCCGGAGTTGTTCAACACCGCCGCCGAGCCGCTTTGCCGTAGACCGCCCCCCTCCGGTGCCCCTGCCCCGACCTAGCCCCCACCAGACTATTCCCCGCGCCCTCCCCAACCTCCCAGGCCACTCCGGTCGCCCTAAGGACCCGCAGAGCGCCCGCGCCCCTCGTCTCCAGCGAGTCCTCCGCCGCGGGGACGAGCGCCGCCGCCCCAGCTAGCCGTAGGAGAAGCCAAGGTCGGCCACCCGATCCCCGCCGTCCGTCCCAGATCGGGCGACCCCGTTTTAATTAGGCCAAGCCTAATCCTGGCCGTCCGCCGGAGATCCAACGGCCCAGGCCCGCTTCCCCCACACCCCGCGCTACCCGCTGGCCCCACCTGTCAGCCGTCGCGCTTGCGCTGCCCGCTGGCCCCGCCTGTCAGCCTGCCCGCTGGCCCCGCCTGTCAGCCGCCCAGGCCGCCGCGCGCTCGCGCGCCCGCCCGCGGATCTAATCCTAGCCGTCCGTCTGAGATCCGACGGCCGTAGGAGTCCGATACCCCTTCGCCCGCGCGTTTTCTTAAAGAGCCCCCCGGTTTTCTGGAATTTGAACCCGCCGTCCCTGGTTTCTTACAGTTAGGTCCTCGGACCTTTTATTTAATTCAAAATAGGTACTTAGGGTATATTTTTAACCCCTAAACTTGTAAAATTCATAACTTTGCCATATGAACTCCAAATTAGGTGCTTCAAATTGCAAAATGTTCATAATATTATTATCTATCTGTTTAAGCAATGTTTCCCTGCTGCTTCTATGTCCCAATTAATAGTTGATCATTAGGGTAAAATTAATGTAATGGGAACCCTATTTGAGATAAATAAAAGATAGTAGACTTTAATAAAAGTTGGAGCACTTAAGTTTATGGACTTAACACTATGTAATGATTTAACCCCCACCACTGACTTAAACCTGAGTAGTGGATAATGAATCCTTTTGTATAGTCCTCTACCCTAGACCTAGAGAATACCAGAGTGCCTATCCCTTTTCTATTATGAACTTGTGATCTCTCTGCTGCATATGTTTGGTATATTGTTTTTGTTTGTTATTTCCCAAGTGCATAGTGTGAATGATTACTTTACGTAGACAACGAGCAGTTTGTGTTTCCTGAGAAAGTTGCAGAGGAAGTCCCTGATCAGCAGTTTGGTGAAGGCAAGTGTCCTCTGACCCATTATGTCCTATTCATTTATAACTTACTACCCCGCATTACTTACTTGAAACCTAAGGATTGACTAGCTTTACACTTTACTTTATCCTTGATGACCTTATGGGCTATTATGGTTAGCATTCTGCTATTGCCTTAACTTAATCAATGAACATGATGTGAATATTTATGATACTGTTATCCTGATGATGTTGATGATCTTGTGATACTCTAGGGGGCTCAGGCTGTTTCCTGAGTACCTCTCCGTAAGGACCTGTTCGTTGAGAGACCACCCGGGATAACAGTGCAGCCATGAGGGTGAAATGGGGTGCCCTTAGCTAATTAATTAGAGGAACTAGAGGTGTAGTTGCTTAGCCGTCGTGCCGTCAATGGGGTCCAGGCACAGTGCTTGCTCTGCCGAGGCTGAGTGCCGAGGTTCTTTCGTTTTGCTTTTTGTTAGTCACTCTCCTGCGGGGAGGGGTACTGTGTTTATCAAAGCTGGAGAAACCTAACGGGCAGCTATGATCTCTAGGGAATCTTTGTAAAAGCTACGTAGTGATACCCTGCCGGACCACCTAGGTAGTGGTCAATGGGGATTAGCTCTCCCCGGGCAGAAAGGGAATCATGACTCATGGGTAAAGTGTGCGACCTCTGCAGAGGGTAGTGAAACTGATATATCAGCCGTGCTCACGGTTAAGAGCAGCCTTGGGATCCTCTTTGATTAGAGATACAGATGGTTCGAGATACAAGGATTATGTTATGGTTTTGGTTCGAATATGATGATGTTGTTCCTCGATGAGGAAATGGTTCATGGGTTGGTTAATGCTAAAATCTGGCTTCTACTAATGATAAATACCCGACCAACTAAAAGCAACTGCTTGAGCCTAACCCCACATAAAGCTAGTCCACTTCAGCCAAACGGGACATTTGCTGAGTACGTTGATGTGTACTCATCCTTGCTTTACTACAAAACACCAGGTTGTCCGCATTGTAACCACTGCTCCGGAGAAGGCGAAGTCGTGGAAGGAGACTTCCAGGAGTTCCAAGACTACGACGAATTCTAGGTGTGGGTTGGCGGCAACCCCCAGTCAGCTGCCTGTGAAGGCCCTATCTTTACTGCGTTTCGCTAGCATTTTGATTCACCTGTTAAGACGATGACTATGTGGATGTCTATGACTCTGTGATGTAATTAAGTTAATACTTTCTTAAGTTATTATTCGAGCAATGTGCATTGATGTTCATTTATGTAATCGCTGTGTACGTGAGTTCTGATCCTGGCACGTACATAGTTCGCACTTGGTTTGCCTTCCAAAACCGGGTGTGACACTTACACATCAGAAGAGGAAGGAGGTGGAGGGGGCGCATCCGGTCGCGGTCGTGGCAGAAGAGCGAACGTCGGCTGAGGGTCAGAGTCAGTCTCGGATCCAGGATCTGGCATAGAAGCTGGAGCTGGTGCTGACTCAGACTGAGGCTGCGCTGCAGGAGCTGCCAGAGCTGAGGAGGTCACAGACACCGCCACAGCAGCAGTGGCGGGAGTGGAAGGTACGGAGGAGCGAGGCCAAGAGGCGTGACGACGAACTTGGTAAGCAATCTGATCTGAAGAAATCCGCAGCTAATCACCTCTCTCAGCCTGCTCAGCGGCGGCTGCTGCTGCTAGAGCTGCTCGGGCTGCTCTATCCAAACACTGCTTCTTGCGGCCTTCCTGCTGCTCCAAGTAAACAGTCTTCCCCTTGACCTGCCTGAAGGGGGCGAGGAGGGTCCTTGTCATCTCCTCCCTGTAACACCCCAGGTGTTACTTAGGGTTTTCACTCAAGCCTACACTATTGAACCCATCATCACATGTGGTTTAGTTTGAGCAAAAGACACCAAACTTGAGGGTCAAGATCCTAAGTAGGTGTAACCCATCTTATAAGTCATGCTTTGGCCTTATCATGCACCTAAAGAGGAGAGAATGACTCAAACCCTGATTCAACTCCCTTAGGCAAATGGAGCCCTAGAGGGGATTATGGCAAAAGGGCTATATAAACCACATTATCATGGCTTGGGCTAATTATAAAAGTTGTAGTACACTTAATACCCTACAAAATTTAGTAAGAAAGTGAACCCAAAAAGAATTCAGAAAAACCCCAAAAAGGGTCACCAAAGAAATGAGCATAAAAGAAAAATCAGATTTTTCTCAAGTTCAAAACCGACCCTCTTTCAAAGATCAAACATGTTCACCTTTTTCCAAAACTCAAAACCAAAGGGCCCAATTAACAAAATGGCGCCTAAAGACCCCTAGAACACCCTGGAAAAATTTGAACCCAACCCTAAGTCGTTTGACACGACTTGACATAGTTTTTGTCGCGGTATGGGCAGCTCGGACAGAGCCAACTTCCCAACCCCATATCTCTCAACCCCGACCATATCTTTGCTTGGAACTCACATGTTAAAGATAAGATTTGGTGCAGAGAAGAGACCGTACACGGGATTTTTGCTGAGATCTGCACGCTCAGGCGACCAAACAGGCCATTGAACACTGGCAGAAGTAAACCACCACGTGTTCGACGTGGGCAGACACTCGGGAGCGCGCCCAGAGCACGCCCGCACGCGCACCCCTGCACGCCCTCGGCCACCCCTGTGCCAACGCCCATGCCGTGCTCATGCGTGGCTATAAAGCCCGCCCTTGTGCTCGGCCACCTTCCCAGTCACCCCCTCTGCACCCCGCCTAACTTTCCCGAGCTCGCCCGTAGCTCCGGTGACCTCCCCGTGACCCGCCAGAGCCGCCTGTCGTGGCCCAACCTATTCCCACCCACCTCCGCTCGACCCGAGCCCTCGGATAGCTTCCTCGTGATGCCGTGAAGCTTGCCCGAGCTTGAGCCGAGGACTAGCCCCACCTGAATAGTGCAATCGCGCTCACCAGAGTCCGTGAACCCGCCGGAACACGTGGACCGGGTAATCCACTGAACCATTTCTCAATTCCTTGCGCACGTGGCCTCTACATCACCCAGTCGAGCTTCTCGTGCACTTTGATTGAACCCTACCGCCGTGGTTTGGCCAGAGCAGGAGCCACCGACGACCTCCGCCGCCTGCGCTCGTGGCCGGAGCAGCTCCAGCCACCACCGACGCCGACCCATACACCGACGTGACCGCCGTGACCTCCCCGTCGTCACCGACCACCCCACCGGACCTCTACTGCCGCCGGTAAGCCGCGCCGCCGTGATCCTTGCCCAGGTTACTGTTCCAACCAGCCAGGGAGCGCGGGTTAGGTTTAGGTTAAGTCCAGGGGGTTTTGTGTAAGGTCAGTGACTCATGCAAATAGTAGACAGAGGGCTGATTTGTGAGAGAAAAGGGGGGAGAAAACCCAGGGACTTCAGCGCAAATCTGTATTTCTTTTCCATTTCGAATTTACTTTTCTTTTAAATATTGCAGAGAACTTAATAAATGCATAACTCGAAGAATAATCATCCAAATTTGGTCAAACCAATTTTGCTAGACTTTGTGAAATATAAACTATCAAGCAAAAATGGTAAACCCCATGGTTCCTGTAATGTTTTCTAGAGTTTTGATTTAAATAAGAAAAGTGCCCAAAACTTAATAATAAAAGGAAAAACAGAAATATTGTTAGACCAGGGTTGAGAAAAATAGTAGAGACACTAACCTAGTAGTTACACTGTTTAAAATTAATAAACACCCCAGTATACAAGGTTAAGGAAGATTTATTCACTAAACCTAGTTTATGCTCAAACTTAAGAAAATGAAGAAAAGAGGTTGAAAATGGGTACCAGAGGGGCAACCATATTTTTCCTAGCATGCCTAAGTGATGTAGTTCACAAGAAAAATTTGTTGAACCATAGTCTAGTGAAAAGAAATTGCACTCACATTTATTCATAGAAAATAGGGAAAACTTTGAAAAATCATCAGCAAATAATCCTAAGGAGAAAACACCCCTACCTTAGGAATGACTGCTCTTGTGCTAAGAAGAACCTAGGAAAAATACAAGTTCTATTGTTTGATATTTTTCAAATAACAAGTTAGTTATAAGTGCCTTTTTGGCTTTAAACTTTAGAAAATCATAACTAAATAACCACTAAGTAACCCTCTATGATTTTTGGCACAGAAGCATGTTATTACCCATAGATACCAGCAAAAATAACTCTTGGTACAGAACCCACACCTAGGTAAGAGTTGTAGTGCAAAGTAACCCCTCTGCCCTAACTTTTGTTATTTTTGTCCAGGGCATAATCTATTTATTTTTGACCTCAAATTTATAGGGCAAACTACAGTGACCAATATTAACCCACTGTAGTTTTTACAGAATTTTTTTGGAAATTTTGAAATCACTATTGTAGTTCAAACCCACCTTAAAAGCATAAAAAGCAAATAAAAAGAGGAATTAGTAGTGGAGATTAATGTTACCTTGACCAAATCAGCAAAACCCTTGAGTACCTAATAGAATCTTTAAAGGGCAATCCAAGTCTTAATCCACTATGTTTGCCTCTAAGCAAAACCTCAAACCTAAATGACTAAGCATAACCCACTGAGAGCTTTTTTTTTAACGAGGAAACCTTAAGTTATCAACTAACTTAGCTTTTTCTTCACTATGCATAATAGTTACTAAACTCTGCATATCATAGCATACATATATCTTATTCATTGCATTCGATAGATTGCAACCTCGCTGACGGAGAGTACATCCTCGTGCCGGAGCAAGGAGTTGCTCAGGAGGTAGCCAGGATCCAGCACCAGAGCCTGCCATCGAGGATCTGCCTGCCCCAGCTTTGGAAGGCAAGCCCCGGTTTTATGCATAACCGTTTATATATGCTATTTTACTACACTTAATGTTTGTAGGCTTGTATTTAGCACTTAAGTGTAGGAGTTGACTGAAACCCTAGTTGCATGAACTCAGGATTCCTTTTGAGATGGATACTAGTATGCTAGGTCGAGTAGCTGCTTGCTATTTAGGGACCTCGGTAGAAGTTGAGTGATTTTTCTAGAACTCGTGCGAGGTCAGGAATTTCTTGTATCCATTTTTATATCAGAATGATGATGGTCTGTGGACACAGATTCATGGGGATGCGTGGTCTACGAGATGAAATTGGAATAAGGATTAACGTGCGGATACCTGTGTCAAGCGTTTGAACGTACTAAGCACATGCCAAGAAATATAGTAAATCGGTAAGCCTAGTACCTGAGTGAACCTGGCAGCAGATTGCCCTCCTCACGCGACTTGAGACGTGGTCTCCCATTCCAGTTATGGTGGGTACAAGTGCGGTCACTGCACGACGACAGTCGGGGTCAGTGGGGCATTGTACGCCAAGGCGGTGAGCCTCTCTCTACTGACGAGGAATCGATGGGGACGATTGATGTGTGTGGGGACGGAGTGCCTCGCCACGTCGTGTGTTTAGGTTTACCTTGCAAGGCTAAAAATTCGATTCGAATCGTCTGCTTCTCACAGCTAATGAGACTGCTTGATCCATTGTACTGCATTGAGTAATAAGTGGAAATGAGTTGATTTGGCAAAAGATGTTGATTGCTAAATGCTTGATACCATGTATGATTAGATAGATACACATTTAGTCTTAAGAGAGTCACAATAAAACTTGAAAAGCTAAACTTGATTTTAGACTCAGCTAGTGCTTTTTGGCAAACCAAACCCCTCAGCCAAACAACTGCATGTCTAGAGGTAGAGGAGTAGACTCCTCACACCGAATAAGTCTAGCTGAGTATTAGTATACTCAGCCTTGCTTGTGGCATAATTTTTATAGGTTCCCTGGAGGACATGGTTGCTAGAGTGACTTGGCCGTCCACCTTGCCACCGGGTTGGACAGTCGAGTGGGACCCTACCTCGGCCGAGGAGGAGCATGATGAGTGATGAGACAGGCTTCCCCATCCCTCCATTTATTTATCGTTAGTTTTATTCCGCTGCATCCCGAACAATGACCACTACTTTTGCTAAAACTTCGATGATATTGTAATAAATCTAATACTCCTTAATGTATGGTTTTATGCTTTATTGTATTTGCTCTGTGCCTCACCTCGAGTGAGTACGTGGTACTTGATCCTGTTAGTGGCCTCGTCGGACTAGATCCGAGGAATTGACATTTTATTCCTATTTAAGTGTGGTCTAGCCTTTAAGGTGGGACTTAGGTACTTAAGTTGGAATAATTCGGGCGGTTCCGCCACAGCTGGTATCGGAGCTTGTACCACCATATAGGAATCAATAAACTGTAAATACCATCCTTTTCAAAAGTAGAACTTGTTAGAAACCAATGTTGGATAGATTGTTAGGATGACAAGGATAGGCATAGGACGAGAAGCCTTAGGATATTGGAGGGGTAGCTAGGTGGTAATTTGAGTAAGCCCTACAGGCTACTATAGGGGATGGGAGTTTTTCCTATCCCCTCTGAGTTGAAATAAAGTCGCTTAGGACGAGCATGCATGCATCATTTAATCAAATTTGTTGATAATTAGCTAAGAGCTTTAAAAAATGCTATGGGAAATGACAACAAAAGATTAAGTACGCTCCATGACCTCAACACAACCTTAGAAAAGCCGGACATTGATTCCCTTTTATTTTTATAATTCTTTTTCTTTTTTTTCTCGCTTACGCTTAATCGTACACAAATGACTTCTCACGGATCCTCGGATGGAGGGAACACACATTCCCACACGGACGGGCTTGCACGAGAGGGTTTTCCCCGTATCTTGTGGGAGGTACTTCAGGGAGCAGGTTACGCGACGCCTCCCCAGTACACGGTGCAGCTGTTCGAGAAGCACCGGGTGCCCCACTGTAGGGTAAGGATGACCCTAGAGGCTCATCCCTTACAGCCAGGCTGGCGTTCGTTGGACTTCGAGTCTTTCGGATACTAGGCTGAGGATACTATCGAGGCGATTGCTCTCCACGGGCTAACGACCTTCTGTGGTTTTCACCCCTTGGAGCTGTCTACCCACCCCATTGGCTTGTTCCCCGCGGACAATGAGGACGACCCAATGTGGAAAGATCGAGTGGAGCATGCCAAGGACATATGGGCTCTTTACCCAGGGCAGACCGCTCACTTGACAGTGTGATGCATGAATGCTTTGTATCGTCTGCAGGTGATGCGAGGAGAGGCAATGTCTCAGCTAATGGCATTGTTGGAGGCTACTAAGATCACCTTGGATAACAGAGAGGAACTTGTGGTAGACCTGTCCACGGAGTTGGTGGAGAAGGACCTGCAGGTGGAATAGATGTCCAACGAGATCTAGGAGCTTGAGGAGCTAGTGGGAACCAGGGAGAACACCATTGAGGTTCTCGAGGATCAGCTCATCAACACTCAGCAGCAACTTGCGAAGGCTAACCAACATTTGGATATGCACCACCAGGAGATCCAGGACATGGAGTCCAACGAGGATGTCGACATCGAGGGAGGAGAGGAGCCGGAGCCTGCCTCCAACTTGGACACTGCTGGCTCAGGGAGACCACCTTCCCCCGAGTCGAGCGTTGCCTCGTTTGCTCACTAGGTCACAAGGATATAGTTAGAAGAGTGTGGCGGTAGAACTCCTTGGAGCTAGCTTAGCTTTTGCACCCTTGGGGTACTAGGCTAGACAGAGTTGAGTCTTTTTGAGTCACTGATGTAATCGTAACAAACTCTTTTGAAAGTATGGATGATGAATGATGTCAGCTTTAATTTATGAAGAAAAGATTTATGCCACGTAGTATCTTTTATGAATTATGCAAGAAAATATTGGTTTTACCCTTTCAAATCTTTCACCACGTATGAACCCTGACATCAGAAGTATAATGTTGAGAGCATCCTTAAATTTTTCAGATGACAGGAAGAGCGCGTCGTGGACAGAATGAGCGCATTCCTCCACCACCACCACCGCCTCCTACCATGCAAGAACTGATGGCTCAGCAGAATGAGATTCTGCGACAGCTGGCTCAGCGTCAGCCACCACCTCAGCACTATGGTGGTGGCGATCACCATCAGCGTCCCCCAGCAGCGGCCACTTATCAGGAGTTCCTCAGTACTCAGCCGCCGTTGTTCACTCGGGCAGAGGATCCACTTGATGCTGATGTTTGGATCAGTGTAGTGGAATCCAAATTCCCATTACTTACTGGCAATTGTTCAGATGCGGCCAATGTTTGTTTTGCCACTCAGCAGCACCGTGGACCCGCGCGAACATGGTGGGACCACTTTCTCGCTATGCAGCCAGATGGCCACGTGGTGGAATGGAGAGAATTCAAGGCAGCTTTCAGAGGGCATCATATACCAGCAGGCATTATAGATCGCAAGCTTAATGAGTTTCTGGCACTCACTCAAGGAAATCGGACAGTGTTGCAGCACGCTCAGGCCTTCAATGACCTGTGCCAGTATGCCGGATATCACACAGAAACTGATGAGAAGAAGAGGGGCAGGTTCAGGAGGGGCCTTAGCACTAAGCTCCGCGACCGTCTCAACACCGTCAGGGCCAACAGTTACAATGAGCTAGTCAACTTGGCCATTTCTCAGGAGGACTGCATCACCGCCTGCCAGGCAGAAAAGAAGAGGAAGACCCCTGTAGCAGGACCTTCAGCTCAGCCTCAGCTCTTCAGGATTGTATCTGACACTTAGAACAGGGGACCTCAGCAGCAGCAAGGACGTTGGGTAATCCGACCATAGCAGCAGCAGCATGCACCCAACCGCTCTCGGCCCCCCAGTTCAGAGGAACAATCAGCCACAACAGTAGTAGTACCGTCAGGCCAATGACAACAGGTGTTTCACTTGTGGTAACACTGGACACTATGCCAAGAATTGCCCCAAGAGCCAGCAGAGGCAGGGGCAGAGTTCCAATCAGAATCAAGGCAAGAGGCAGAAGGTGCAAGTACTTCACCACCATGGCTGACATTCTAGAGGGAGCACCCATCATGACTGGTATCTTTTCCGTTTTGAATAATCTTGCAATCATTCTTTTTGATTCTGGTGCATCACACAGTTTTATCAGTACAAAATTTAGTGCCAAATGCTAGTTACCCTTCCATCACACCAATGGGGGTATCACAATCTCAACACCAGGAGGCAGGGTTGCCACCTATCAAATCAACAGGCAGGTGCCTATAAAATTTGGTAGTCTTGTGATTAGAACCACCCTCCTCATCTTGGGTTTGGATAGTGTGGACATCATATTGGGAACTGACTGGTTATCCAGGCATCAGGCAGTACTTGATATTGCAACCAGGGCCATCGAGATTCACTCCCCTACTTATGGCGAGACTACATTATATTTGCCAAACCAGGGTTGTACCCGTTCCTGTGCCTTCGCTATGTTAGAGTCACCTGTTGAGAGAATCCCCGTAGTCTGTGACTACCCAGATGTTTTTCTGGATGAATTACCAGGGATGCCACCCAACAGAGACATAGAGTTCGTGATTGAACTGCAACCCGGAACTGCCCCTATATCTAAGAGACCCTATAGGATGCCTCCAGCAGAGTTGGCGGAATTGAAAAAGCAGTTGCAATAATTGTTGGACAAGGGATTCATTCGCCTAAGTACTTCACCATGGGGATGTCCCGCCTTATTTGAAGAAGAAGGATGAGAGTATGGGATTGTGTGTCGATTACCGCCCTCTCAGTGCGGTGACCATCAAGAATAAGTATCCATTGCCCCGCATTGATGTATTGTTTGATCAGTTGGTGGGAGCCAAAGTATTCTCCAAGATAGACCTTCGCTCTGGCTATCATCAGATAAAAATCAGGGCCAGTGATATTCCCAAGACGGCTTTCTCTGCCAGATATGGGCTTTACGAGTACTTGGTGATGTCTTTCGTGCTAACCAATGCCCCGACTTATTTCATGTATTTGATGAACTCGGTATTCATGCCAGAGCTGGACAAATTTGTGGTGGTCTTCATTGATGACATTCTGGTTTATTCCAAAAATGAAGATGAGCATACTGAGCATCTACACATCGTACTTCAGCGACTGCGCGATCATTTGCTATATGCTAAGCTGTCCAAATGTGAGTTCTGGCCGAAGGAGATAAAATTTCTGGGTCATACCATTTCTCAGGATGGGGTGTTAGTTGATCCTGAGAAAGTACAAGAAATGATGAATTGGAAACCTCCTACCACTGTACCGCAGATTCGGAGTTTTCTGGGATTAGCAGGGTATTATTGGCGATTTATTCTAGATTTCTCCAGGATTGCCAAGCCAATGACGGAGTTGTTGAAGAAAGGAGTAAAATATGAATGGAGTCAGAAGTGTGAGGATGCCTTTCATGCACTAAGGCAACATTTGACAACAGCACTCGTGCTAGCTCAGCCTGACAACACCAAACCATTTGAGGTTTATTGCGATGCTTTCAGTACTGGATTGGGATGTGTCTTGATGCAAGACAACAGAGTCATTGCTTATGCCTCCAGAACACTCAGATCCCATGAGCAGAACTACCCCACACATGATCTGGAATTAGCAGCCGTAATTCATGCTCTTAAGATTTGGAGACATTACTTAATGGGAGCTCATTGTAATATCTATACTGATCATAAGAGTCTCAAATATATCTTCATTCAGGCTGATCTTAATATGAGGCAGAGAAGATGATTGGAATTAATCAAGGACTATGATCTGGAAGTGCATTACCATCCCGACAAGACCAATGTTGTGGCAGATGCCTTAAGTCGGAAGGCCCAGTGTAACTGTGTGAATATGGATGCAAAAATCACCACCCTGTGTGATGAGCTGTGCAAGCTGAATATAGAAGTTGATTCCTCTGGTGTTTTAAGTTATTTTTCTGTGGAGCCCACTTTGCATGAGCAAATAGTCATGGCACAGATTGGTGACAAGGGTGTTCAAGTCATTAAGGAAATGATCAAACAAAAAGTGGACAAATACAAATGCTTCCGTCAGGACAGCAAAGGGATCCTATGGTTTGGAGACTGATTGGTTGTTCCTAAGAACCCCGAGCTCAGAAAGAAAATATTGGATGAAGCTCATCTCTCAAAATTTTCCATGCACCCCGGCAGTAACAAGATGTATTATGATCTCAGATCCTTGTACTGGTGGACTAGAATGAAAAGGGAAATTGCTAAGTATATATCTGAATGCGACACTTGCCAGAGAGTCAAGGCCAGTCATTTGAAGGTAGCAGGCACCTTACAGCCCCTTCCCGTACCAACTTGGAAATGGGAGGATATTTGCATGGATTTCATTGTGGGATTGCCCAGTACCTCCCGGCATCACGATTCTATTTGGGTCATCGTGGATAGATTGACCAAGACAGCTCATTTCTTGCTAGTGCATACCACCTACAAGACAGAGAAATATGCAGAAATCTATGTTGATCAAATAGTGCGTTTACATAGAATTCCGAAGACCATTGTGTCCGACAGAGGCGCACTGTTTGTGGCATGCTTTTGGGAGCAGCTCCAAAGGTCAATTGGGACCTTGTAATAAGAAGCTCAGCATACCATCCGCAGACAGATGGTCAGACAGAAAGTGTGAATCAAATTCTCGAAGACATGTTGCGAGCCTGTGTGCTACACTATGGTAAAAATTGGGACAAGTGCCTTCCCTTGGCGGAGTTTTCATATAACAACAACTACCAGTCCAGTCTCAAGATGGCACCTTTCGAGGCCTTGTATAGGAGAAGGTGTAGGACACCGCTAAATTGGTCTCAAGCTGGAGAAAGGGAAATATTTGGACCTGACTTGGTACTTGAAGCAGAGGAGAAGGTCAGAGTCATTAGAAAGAACCTAGAAGCTGCTCAGGCCAGGCAAAAGAGCTATCATGACAAGAGGAAGAAACCTCTGCAGTTTGAAGTGGGAGATCATGTTTATCTTAAAGTGTCACCCACTAAAGGTGTTCAGAGATTTGGAATCAAGGGCAAGTTGACTCCTCGCTACATTGGGCCCTATGAGATCAAAGAAACTTGTGGGCCTGTGGCATATCAATTGAAGTTGCCACCCCATATGTCAGCAGTTCATGATGTGTTCCACGTATCTCAACTATGAAAGTGTGTCCGCTTACCCACAGAAGTGCTACCCGAACCAGAATTGGAAATAGAACCAGACTTGTCTATTCAAGAGCACCCTGTCAAGGTATTGGATCAAAAAGAGAGGTCAACGCGGGCAAGAACAGTCAGGATGTATAAAGTTCAGTGGAGCCACCACACAGAAGAAGAGGCTACGTGGGAGACCGAGGATTTTCTACGTTCTCGCTTCCCCGACTTTCTGCCCAAAGGAGTCGGCACGTAATCCAAAACCCCCACCCCACCTACCCTTTGAATATAAAAATAAGAAAAACTTAGTTGTTAAGGGTATAGTAAGCTTTGAAATTAACTTTAAAAAGGACTTCCTTCTGAAGTTGCAAAGAGGATGACATTCGAAGAGCAGATAACTAGAGAAATTTGGATAAAGGAAAATGCAACGCCTCAGCACACCTTCTTGGTACCCCCTCTAAAGGATCCCCACCCGCAATCTCGGGGCGAGATTCCTTTAAGGGGGGAGGGCTGTAACACCCCAGGTGTTACTTAGGGTTTTCACTCAAGCCTACACTATTGAACCCATCATCACATGTGGTTTAGTTTGAGCAAAAGACACCAAACTTGGGGGTCAAGATCCTAAGTAGGTGTAACCCATCTTAGAAGTCATGCTTTGGCCTTATCATGCACCTAAAGAGGAGAGAATGACTCAAACCCTAATTCAACTCCCTTAGGCAAATGGAGCCCTAGAGGGGATTATGGCAAAAGGGCTATATAAACCACATTATCATGGCTTGGGCTAATTATAAAAGTTGTAGTACACTTAATACCCTACACAATTTAGTAAGAAAGTGAACCCAAAAAGAATTCAGAAAACCCCAAAAAGGGTCACCAAAGAAATGAGCATAAAAGAAAAATCAGATTTTTCTCAAGTTCAAAACCGACCCTCTTTCAAAGATCAAACATGTTCACCTTTTTCCAAACCTCAAAACCAAAGGGCTCAATTAACAAAATGGCGCCTAAAGACCCCTATAACACCCTGGAAAAATTTGAACCCAACCCTAAGTCGTTTGACATGACTTGACACGGTTTTTGTCGTGGTATGGACAGCTCGGACAGAGCCAACTTCCCACCCCCATATCTCTCAACCCGACCATATCTTTGCTTAGAACTCACATGGAAAAGATAGGATTTGGTGCAGAGAAGTGACCGTACACAGGATTTTTGCTGAGATCTGCACGCTAAGGCGACCAAACAGGCCGTTGAAAACTGGCAGAAGTAAACCACCACGTGTTCGATGTGGGCAGACACTCGGGAGCGCGCCCAGAGCACGCCCGCATGCGCACCCCCGCACGCCCTCGGCCGCCCATGTGCCAACGCCCGTGGCGTGCCCGCGCGTGGCTATAAAGCCCACCCTCGTGCTCGGCCACCTTCCCAGTCACCCCCTCTGCACCCCGCCTAACTTTCCTGAGCTCGCCCGCAGCTCCGGCGACCTCCCCGCGACCCGCCAGAGCCACCCGAGGGCGCCCACCGTGGCCCAACCTATTCTCACCCACCACCGCTCGATCCGTGCCCTCGGATAGCTTCCTCGTGATGCCGTGAAGCTTGCCCGAGCTTGTGCCGAGGACTAGCCCCACCGGAATAGTGCAATCGCGCTCACCGGAGTTCGTGAACCCGCCGGAGCACATGGACCGGGTAATCCACTGAATCATTTCTCAATTACTTGCGCATGTGGCCTCTACATCACCGAGTCGAGCTTCTCATGCACTTCGATTGAACCCTACCGCCATGGTTTGGCTGGAGCAAGAACCGCCGACGACCTCCGCCGCCTGCGCTCGTGGCCGGAGCAGCTCCAGCCACCACCGACGCCGACCCGTACACCGATGTGACCTCCCCGACGTCACCGACCACCCCACCAGACCTCTACTGCCGCCGGTAAGCCGCGCCGCCGTGATCCTTGCCCCGGTTACTGTTCCAGCCAGCCAGGGAGCGCGTGTTAGGTTTAGGTTATGTCCAGGGGGTTTTGTGTAAGGTCAGCGACTCATGCAATTAGTAGACCGAGGGCTGATTTGTGAGAGAAAAGGAGGGAGAAAACCTAGGGACTTCAGCGCAAATCTGTATTTCTTTTCCATTTCGAATTTACTTTTCTTTTAAATATTGCAGAGAACTTAATAAATGCATAACTCGAAGAATAATCATCCAAATTTGGTCAAACCAATTTTGCTAGACTTTGTGAAATATAAACTATCAAGCAAAAATGGTAAACCCCATGGTTCCTGTAATGTTTTCTAGAGTTTTGATTTAAATAAGAAAAGTGCCCAAAACTTAATAATAAAAGGAAAAACAGAAATATTGTTAGACCAGGGTTGAGAAAAATAGTAGAGACACTAACCTAGTAGTTACACTGTTTAAAATTAATAAACACCCTAGTATACAAGGTTAAGGAAGATTTATTCACTAAACCTTGTTTATGCTCAAACTTAAGAAAATGAAGAAAAGAGGTTGAAAATGGGCACCAGGGGGCAACCATATTTTTCCTAGCATGCCTAAGTGATGTAGTTCACAAGAAAAATTTGTTGAACCATAGTCCAGTGAAAAGAAATTGCACTCACATTTATTCATGGAAAACAGGGAAAACTTTGAAAAATCATCAGAAAATAATCCTAAGGAGAAAACACCCCTACCTTAGGAATGACTGCTCTTGTGCTAAGAAGAACCTAGGAAAAATACAAGTTCTGTTGTTTGATATTTTCAAATAACAAGTTAATTATAAGTGTCTTTTTGGCTTTAAACTTTAGAAAATCATAACTAAATAACCACTAAGTAACCCTCTGTGATTTTTGGCACAGAAGCATGTTATTAATAGATACCAGCAAAAATAACTCTTGGTACAGAACTCACACCTAGGTAAGAGTTGTAGTGCAAAGTAACCCATCTGCCCCAACTTTTGTTATTTTTGTCCAGGGCATAATCTATTTATTTTTGACCTCAAATTTATAGGGAAAACTACAGTGACCAATATTAACCCACTATAGTTTTTACAGAATTTTTTGGAAATTTTGAAATCACTGCTGTAGTTCAAACCCACCTTAAAAGCATAAAAAGCAAATAAAAAGAGGAATTAGTAGTGGAGATTAATGTTACCTTGACCAAATTAGCAAAACCCTTGAGTACCTAATAGAACCTTTAAAGGGCAATCCAAGTCTTAATCCACTATATTTGCCTCTAAGCAAAACCTCAAACCTAAATTACTAAGCATGAACCACTGAGAGCTTTTTTTAACGAGGAAACCCTAAGTTATCAACTAACTTAGCTTTTTCTTCACTATGCACAATAGTTACTAAACTCTGCATATCATAGCATACATATATCTTATTCATTGCATTCGATAGATTGCAACCTCACTGACGGAGAGTACATCCTCGTGTCGGAGCAAGGAGTTGCTCAGGAGGTAGCCCAGGATCCAGCACCAGAGCCTGCCATCGAGGATCTGCCTGCCCCAGCTTTGGAAGGCAAGCCCGGTTTTATCCATAACCGTTTATATATGCTATTTTACTACACTTAATATTTGTAGGCTTGTATTGTGCACTTAAGTGTAGGAGTTGCCTGAAACCCTAGTTGCATGAACTCAGGATTCCTTTTGAGATGGATACTAGTATGCTAGGTCAAGTAGCTGCTTGCTATTTAGGGATCTCGGTAGAAGTCGAGTGATTTTTCTAGCACTCGCACGAGGTCAGGAATTGCTTGTATCCATTTTTATATCAGAATGATGATGGTCTGTGGACACGGATCCATGGGGATGCGTGATCTATGAGATGAAATTGGAATAAGGATTAACGTGCGGATACCTGTGTCAAGCGTTTGAACGTACTAAGCACATGCCGAGAAATATGGTAAATAGGTAAGCCTAGTACCTGAGTGAACCTGGCAGCAGATTGCCCTTCTCACGCGACCTGAGACGTGGTCTCCCATTCTGATTATGGTGGGTACAAGTGCGATCACTGCACGATGGCAGTCGGGGTCAGTGGGGCATTGTACGCCAAGGTGGTGAGCCCCTCTCTACTGACGGGGAATCGATGGGGACGGTTGATGTGTGTGGGGACGGAGTGCCTCGCCACGTCGTGTGTTTAGGTTTACCTTGCAATGCTAAAAATTCGATTCGAATCGTCTGCTTCTCGCAGCTAATGAGATTGCTTGATCCATTGTACTGCATTGAGTAATAAGTGGAAATGAGTTGATTTGGCAAAAGATGTTGATTGCTAAATGCTTGATACCACGTATGATTAGATAGATACACATTTAGTCTTAAGAGAGTCACAATAAAACTTGAAAAGCTAAACTCACTACCGGAATCAATCGCTTTGCCGAGTGCCTGAAGCACTCGGCGAAGCCTTAAAAACACTCGGCAAATGCTTTGCCGAGTGTTACACTCGGCAAAGAACCTAAGCTGGTGCCCAGGTCTGTGCTCTTTGCCGAGTGTCATAGTCATAACACTCGGCAAAGTGACCAGTATATACCTTTTTAGTTTGTTTTTTGTATTCCATCCACACAAACAAAAGATATCACATATATATCACATATATACATCACAGATATCATCACAGACATAAATAGCCAACACAAACATAAAATTGTCACCACAAACATAAATATCCATCACAAACATAAGTGTTCAACACAAGTATTAAACACGAACATAAGTAGTCTCAAACGTCGCAAGCTCTCACATAAGTATCAAACACAGACATAAGTATTATACATAAGTTCTGAAGTCTAAAACAATGAAAACACAACATTCATGGAGGTGGGCGGTTTGACTGGGGCTGCGTTGGGCTGAACCCTTCCGGAGGGTTGTTGGATGCCGCCCCAGAATGGCCCTACACAGAGAAGAGATTGCATGTGTTATACCAGATGCATTACAAACATCTAACTACAATTTTGATACTCACAGGAGTGTGGAAGAGAGTAGGGTCAACTGGAGGGAACAATGGAGGTGGCGGAGGGATGCCCTGTGCGGCGCCAAGGCTCTGCATGTACTGGAACATCTCCGCCATCCTCTGATCAGCCGCCGCCCGCTCCGCCATTATCCTCGCCTCCATCTCTTGACGTTCCCTCCTCTCTTCTTCTAGTTGGGTCTGTAATATTACAAGCCAACGTTATAGTAACTCAAAGAGAAGGTATATAACTCAAGAAAGGACGAGTTACAGAAGCACTAACCTCGAGTTGCTATATGCGATGCTGTGAGCTGTCGTGCCGAGGTCGTATGGCTGGACTCGAGCCCGTGCTCCTTGCTCTCACCTGAGACAGAGTGGGAGTGGAGGACGAGTCGATTGCCCCGCCGGCAATCCAGTACCGCCCATGTCTCTTGCCTCCTCCGACCCTCATGAGCACATCGGTGTCGATCGGCTCGGTGCTCGGATCATAGTCTGGGCCATGGACCTCCTGGCCATGGCGGTGTAGTCATGGAGGCGGCTGTAGACGGCGGGGTTGGTGTAGGCCTCGGGCCCGTCATCCAGGTTGTAGGTGACGTCGGACGTCGCCTTACCCTTATGGGCCATAGCATAGGCCGAGAAGGTGGAGCAAGGCCTGCCACCATGTGACGCCGACTGCAACGAAAACCAACGAGATAGTTAGAAATAATATCTAACTTAGTGCTATATATCTAAATAAAAAAGGTGGCGTACCCATGCTTCGGCATATTGGCCCAGGCTCCGGCTGCCTTGGTGGTGGGAGGGGCCTTGCATCATCAAACGCCGTTCCCGGCTAGCTGTGTGCGCCTCGTCCCACTCAGCCGAACACCACCTATCCACCATCTGCTCCCAGCACAGAGGATGTGCGGCGCACCAATGTGGAATCATCTGCAAAGTAAACACGTAAAGTGCATATCAGAAGATAAAATAAAATTCATGCATGGAGTACTGGTACCAAACATGCATGACTTTACCTGCAGGTACTACTCCCTGGTCAACGACATGGTTCGGGCTTGAGTTTTGGTCACCTTCTCCCTAAGGACGGAGCCGTGGTAGGTGATGATGGCCTGGATGCGGACCTCATAGTGTATGTCCACGACGAGCTTCTTACAGCTCGTGGTGGCCACCACATCCGCCCTAGCCTCGTATCCAGCATCGCATCTGAAGAAATCCTGCATACAAAAACGATGTTTCCATACATTATTTCAAGAATTTGCAACGAATGCGACATATTTTACATTATACTAAGACTTACCCACAACTCTTGCTTCACCCGCTCCGCCTTGTTATTGAATTCCCTGCCGTCCCGGTCTACTGCATCGGGGGCGACGGTGTAGTGGTCGAAGGTGAAGGCTGGGCCCGTCACTCCGGCGTACTCCACAAGTCCAGGGAAGTATTCCCTGCACAGCAGGCCGAGGATGTTATTGGGGGGGCGACGATGACCCCCAGCATAATCCAAAACCGTCCAAGACCTGTCCAAGTGATAAATAAAAAGTATTAGTTTATATTATGATTTTGAACACATAATATGAACAAGAATGAAGAACATAAAGTTACATACCTCTCCCCTTCCGACCGAATCAGCGTTGACGAGCCCACAAAACCACCTTCTGTATTGGCCACGAGCCCATCTATCTGTTGACGAATTTCGGCACCAGTCATCGTTGCAGGTGGGCGGTCTGTCACTACGACACCTTTCGTAAAGTTCTTGATGTCTAGGCGGAATGGATGGTCAGTAGGAAGAAATTGTCGATGTTTATCGAAGGACGAATATTTGCCACCCTTTTTCAACCAAATGAACCTGAGAGCTTCCTTGCAAACTGGGCATGGGAACTTACCGTGAACACAACAGGCACAGAATAGCCCATACGCCGGTAAGTCATGCATGGAGTACTGGTACCAAACATGCATTCTGAAGTTTGTCTTCGTAGCTCGGTCATATGTCCATACCCCTTCCTCCCAGGCACGTACCAATTCATCGATCAAAGGCTCCATGTACACGCCCATTTTGTTCCCCGGGTGTCCGGGAATTATCAACGACACGAATATATTCTGTCTTTGAAAGCACACACCAGGGGGGAGATTGATTGGGATAACAAACACGGGCCAACATGTGTACGGGGTAGCGCTCATTCCATAGGGATTGAACCCATCTGTGGCCAACGCAACACGTACATTACGAGCCTCTTCGGCTTTCTCACGGTGAATGTCATCAAATTGTTTCCATGCTTCACCATCTGATGCGTGCACCATCTTGTCAGGATTGTATCGTTTTCCATTTTTGTGCCATGTCATCTGTTTCACGGATTCCTCTGTCATGTAAAGACGCTGGATCCTCGGTATGAACGGAAGGTGTCGTAGGATTGTCAAGGGGATGTCGAGCTACCTCTTCTGTCCATCACCAGAGTCTACCTTTATAAACCTAGACGAATTACACTTGGGACAGTACTTTGCCTCCGCGTATTCTTTCCTAAATAGCACGCAGTCCTTCGGACAAGCATGAATCTGCTCATACGTCATCTTGAGTGCACGAAGTAGTTTCTGTGCCTCGTACATGCTCTTTGGCAGAACGTGATCATCTGGAAGCAGACTCCCAATAACCGTCAACAAGCCATCGAATGCATCTCTACTCATGCTGTACTGCGACTTGAACGCCATTACACGCCCAATGGCATCCAGTTGAGAAACCTTTGTCTGGCCGTGAAGGGGCTTCTGTGCCACGTCGAACATGTCGTAGAACGCCTTTGCAGTCGGCTCTAGCTCGTCATCCATACATTCTCCTGTGTACTGTGCCTCCTGATAGTCGTTCAACATATCCGCTACCCCCGCATCCGCATCATAATCCTCGACACGTTGTCTCAGCACCTCCTCTCTCGTACGATGCGCTTCACCATGAAATATCCACCGAGTATAGCCCGGCGTAAATCCATTCTTCCAAATATGTTCTACCATGGTCTTCTTTGGTTTTCTTTTCCGGTTGTCACATTTGCTGCACGGGCATGGGACTAGACTCACTCCTTTAGCAGCTTCGCCATATGCCCGTTCCACGAAATCATCGGTCTTTGTAATCCATTCAGTGGTGACATCGTTCCTTCCTCTACGGCCCGTGTACATCCACTCACGGTCCTCCATCCTCTAACATATATAACCGAGTATAGTTTAATATAGACATGTAATGCATGTACACTACGTTCCTACCTTCTAATAGGTGAGGTAGGTCCTAATCCCACCCGCGGTTGCGTAGATGGAGTTAGTTTCCATGCTCTACTCCGATGCGAGATAGAATTTCGGCAGCACCTCCCCGCTGTTCTCCAGATACACGTCCTGGCAGGGAGAGTGTACTGTCCGGAGAACAACAGGGAGGTGACGCCGAAACTCTATCTCGGACCGGAGTAGAGCATGAAACTAACACCATCTACGCAACCGCGGGCTGTCCAAAAAACGTGGACAATTCGAAACTGATACATTTGTAGATATGCAAAGATCTGCATATCTACACCGTATCTCTTTCGAACGGGAGATGCCTAACTGGGTTACGTGATCTACGACCATGATGCGGAAATTGAGGTTATACCTAGGGTGGCGATGGAGTCAGGCTAGCGGTGCTGTGGTGGGTCGGTGCAGTGGCGACTCGACGCGGTGCAGGCAGACCCGCAACGGCTAGGAAGACCTCTACAAAAAAATAAACAAGCCTGTCAATAAAAAATTTCGGCAACACCTCCCCTGCACGGGGAGGTTTCCAAAACCTGCAAATAAAAATGACAACACAATGGCTGACATCCACACATATATCAACGGCACGATGGCCGACAATATATCCACACATATATCCACACATATATCCACACGTTTATGAAATACATAATATAACACATTAATATAAACATGTGTTTATGAAATACATAATATATAAAACATCAATACATTAATCTATAAAATATAAATACATTAATATAAAAATTAATACATAATTTAATAAAATTATACCTTAAGACGACGGTGACGGGCGGGGGAGACGGTGGCGTACGGCAGGACGGCGGTGGGGCGGCGCGGCGAGCGGCGCTCGCGGTGGCACGACGAGTCGGCGGCGCGCGGCGGGCGCGGGCGGCCTCGGCGGGCGCGAGCGGGCGCGACTTGCGCGGGCGGGCGCGGGCGAGCTGCGCACGTCGGCGGCGGTGCAGGGCGCAGCGGGGCAGCGGCGGCGCAGGGCGCGGCGGGCGCGGGCGGCCTCGGCTTGCGCGGGCGAGCTGCGCACGTCAGGTGGCGGCGCAGGGCGCGGCGGCGGTGCACAGCGGTTAAGAGAGAGTGAGAGGAGAGAAAGAAGAAGAAAGAAGCGGGCGCGAAGTATATTTTACTTCTTTGTCGAGTGCCCGCGATCTGGCACTCGGCAAAGATTTTTTTTATTTTTTAAATAAGCTTTGTCGAGTGTCAGATCGGCGACACTCGGCAAAGACTCCTTTGCCGAGTGTCTACTTGGGCGGCACTCAGCAAAGCATACTTTGCCGAGTGTCACCATCTGACACTCGGCAAAGTACATTTGTATTTTTTTGGTTTTTGCCACCAAACTTTTTATGGTTTGTTCCTACACTATGTAGACCTACATATACCATTTGGGGACAATTATAACTGTGTTTGCAGTATCTACTAGATTTAGTTCGTTTATTTGAATTTCTTCGGAAAATTCAGATTTGAACTGTAGGTCACTCGAAACTTGGAAAACCGTGCATGCAAAAATGATATTCATGTTACTTACCATAAGTTACGACCGATTCCAGGAGCGTACCGGAAACGTCGAGCAACATGTTCACTAAACATGGCCGTGAACTTGCCATCCACATGTTTAAAAATTGTATAAAACACAAACAAAGTCAGAAAATCATGAAACTTGTCCACGTGTCATGATATCATATGTACAGGTTGTGATAAAAATTGAGAATGTTTGGACAAAGTTGTGAGACACTATGTGTAGAAACCTAAGAGAACTACACATGAAATCATAGAGTTTCAATGTGGATCTCTTAGGTTTGTACACATAGCGCGTCATAGTTTTCTCGAAATTTTTTCAATTTTTTATCGCAGCCTGTACATATGATATCATGACACGTGGACAAGTTTCAGGATTTTCTGACTTTGTTTATGTTTTATACAATTTTTAAACATGTGGATGGCAAGTTCACGACCATGTTTAGTGAGCATGTTGCTCGAAGTTTTCGGTCCGCTCCTGGAATCGGTCGTAACTTATGCTAAGTAACATGAATATCATTTTTTCATGCACGATTTTCCAAGTTTCGAGTGACCTGCAGTTCAAATCTAAATTTTCCGAAGAAATTCAAATAAACGAACTAAATCTACTAACGATTGAAAACTCTGTTAAAATTGTCCACAAATGATACATGTAGGTCTACATAGTGTAGGAACATACCACAAAAAGTTTGGAAGACAAAATAAAAAAAATATACTTTGCCGAGTGTCTAGAGATGACACTCGGCAAAGCTTCCTTTGCCGAGTGCCAGCCATTGGCTCTCGGCAAAGACTGACGACCGTCAGCTTTGGGACGGCCGCTGACGGCCCTTTGCCGAGAGCCCCCTTTGCCGACTGTCTAACACTCGGCAAACTTGTCTTTGCCGAGTGTTCAACACTCGGTAAAGGGGTTCTTTGCCGAGATCCTAACTTTACCGAGTGCGGCACTCGGCAAAGCCTTCTTTGCCGAGTGCCCGACAAAAGGCACTCGGCAAAGAATACAACACTCAGCAAAGCCTAGGATTCCGGTAGTGACTTGATTTTAGACTCAGCTAGTGCTTTTTGGCAAACCAAACCCCTCAGCCAAACAGCTGCATGTCTAGAGGTAGAGGAGTAGACTCCTCACATCGGGTAAGTCTAGCTGAGTATTAGTATACTCAGCCTTGCTTGTGGCATAATTTTTACAGGTTCCCTGGAGGACATGGTTGCTGGAGTGACTTGGCCGTCCACCTTGCCACCGGGTTGGACAGTCGAGTGGGACCCTACCTCGGCTGAGGAGGAGCATGAGGAGTTGTAGGAAACGGGTGACGCCTAAGAGGGGGGGGGGTGAATTAGGACTTCTAAAACTTTTACTAAACTAGGCCACAAATAAATCCCTAGAGCAAAACCTATGCAAATAATCAAAACTAGAATGTGCAAACTAGGTTTTGTCTAAGTGTTGCTATCTCTACCGCAAAAGGCTAAGTTTCAATCTATACTAAATAAGTATGACTACAAGATTGAAACTTAAATGCTTAATATAAATGCGGAATGTAAAGAGCTAAGTAGAGAAGCAAACTCTCGTGGATGACGCCGGTATTTTTACCGAGGTATCCGGAACCACGCAAGGTCCCGACTAATCCTCGTTGGTGCCCCTACGCAAAGGGAAGCCCACGCGAGGGCCAAGCACCACGGTCGAGTAACTCCGTACAGAGCCGCGGGCCTTCTCCACGCGCAAGTGGTGCTCCGCTTCCGGCTCCTCTCGGACGCTCCCCGCCGTCTCCACTATCGAGCTTCCGGCCGAAACGCCGCGGGCCTCGTTCCCTCCGGTACACGGTGGCGGCCGTGACACAAACGCGGTTGTCACGGTCTCGCAAGACTCTCGCCCCACTCGGTACAATTACAACGACTCACGCAAGAGCCGAGGGGTTGTGTGGTTTTACAAAACTCACTCAACTAACTAGGATTCACCTAGAGCAAGCGCTAAAGCGGTCTAACTAACCTAAGCACTTCGCAAAGCACCTACGCTAATCACCGAGTGATTCTATTAAGCACTTGGGTGTTTGAGCTCTTGGAAATATGCACTATGTGTATTGGTATGTTGCTTGGGCTCTCACACTTGAGAATGGCCGGTTGGGGTGGTATTTATAGCCTCCACACCCCCAACTAGCCGTTGGACAGAAAGCAGCAGCTTTCTGTCGTCGGGTGCACCGGACAGTCCGGTGCACACCAGACACTGAACAGTAGATGTCCGGTGCACGCTACGTCAGCCGACCGTTGGCGCCTGTAGCAGTCGACCGTTGGATCCGACCGTTGGATTCGACCGTTGCCGTCTGCCCGTTGGCACACCGGACAGTCCGGTGCACACCGGACAGACCGGTGCTACAGCCAGAGAGCGCCTGTCTGCGGCCTCTCTGCGCAGACTGTCCGGTACCTCACCGGACAGTCCGGTGCACACCGGACACCGATGTCCGGTGCGCCACCAGGCGCTGGCTGACAGCCCTTATCTTTGGATTTCTTCGCTGATTTCTTCGGGCTTCTTTGTTCTTGAGTATTGGACTCCTATGCATCTTTTATGTCTTCTTTTGAGGTGTTGCATCCTCATTGCCTTGGTCCAATTCTCTTCGCATCCTGTGAACTACAAACACAAACACTAGAAAACTTATTAGTTCACGGATTGTGTTGTTCATCAAACACCAAAACTCAATTAGCCAAAAGGCCCGGGGTCCATTTTCCTTACAATCTCCCCCTTTTTGGTGATTGATGACAACACAACCAAAGCAAACAAATAATACAAGTATTTGAGTGAAAATATGCAATCTACTTGCTAAGATGCATGATTGTCCCCACAATGTGATATTATGGACTTAAGCCTCCCCCTAACTCCATAATTCACTTACTTCCTATTTTTGGACCAAATAACCAAAACCACTTGAAAAGCCATTTGTAGATATAAAATTTTAAATTGGTGGTGTTTGGTGTTTGATATAGTTTTCATTGCTTTGGTCCCTAAACTTCTCCCCCTTTGGCATCAACCACCGAAAAGGAAGACATTAAAAGCATGTAGGAAGTAAATAAAAGCTTGCCCTCATCAAGAATTGTATCAAATGATATCACTAGAAGGATATTAAGTTAAGCCATGAATGATACCATATGAAGGAATCCTCAAAAGATTACTCCCCCTAAATGAGTATTCTCCTTTAGAAAGAGTTTTTCTCCCCCTTTAGAGATGAAGAAATACTCCCCCTGACAGAGATCCTCTACTTAGGAAAAAGCATGTGAAAATTAGAGGTGCAAGACATGATTTGAAAAGACTAACTTCCCTTATGCATAGGTAACAGAATATGAGTTAACTACTTATGCATTTTTGGCAACACGGAAGCATATGATATGAAATATAGTCTAATCAAATATTGGAGAAGACATGTAAATGATACTGAATGTAGTCTCAAAAGATACCAATTGAAAGTCAATGGTGAGCTTGAGAGACATAAGAGTTCTTGGAGATTTTGCAGTGGAAGATTGTTGTCTTTCTCCGGGGACTTTATTTTCCTTACAATGAGACTATCACATGAAATAGACTTGAAAAGGTGTTAGTCTCAAAGTGTTAGATTATAGAGTAATCTCCCCCTAAAGGTGTGCATACAAGTTTTGAATACTTGTAGGAGACATGCACTTTGATTTGATATCAAGAGGGGCAAATTATCTATAATCCTAACTTTGGCACATATAAGTTAAATGATACACTCTGTAGAAATCAAAATTTTCAATTGATGCATCATTTACTATGGAGTGATATAGAAGCTATGTGCCGTGCTTAAATAAACATTTTAAACCATGTAGGTTTGCTTAAGCATATGAATTAAAAGCAAGCAATCCTACCATTTGATTTACCTAGTATGCATGATTTTAAACAAAGGTACATAACAATTGTAATACTAGGCAAGAAAGGTAAACTAGATAGAAGGTAAATAGATACGCATATCTAAAACTGAGAAATACAATAAAACTAGTTACCTTAGTCATGGGTGGGAAATTTGGGTCCAAAATTTTCACTAACCCACTTGGCAATAAACTTGATCCAATATGATGTATCCCATGATATACATCCCAATTTAGCCAAGTCTCCAAATTTCCCGAAGACCTTCGGTCCACTCACTTCCCTTTCGGGATCCAAACCTTCTTGGTGCTTTTCATGGTTGAGATTATCTCTTTTGGCACCCAGATGCGTTTGGCCCCTTTTCCTTTGTTGGCTTGCTTGTTGGCCTTGATTGCTATCACCTTTCCGTTCCTTTTCTTCTTGATCAAATATGGTGTAGCATCCTTTTTGTTCACCTTTTTTATGTAGGTGTTGGAGATTTTGCTTGATGGCTTTTGCTTGAGCTTTTGCCTTTGTTTATCCCCGGTCATCGCCTTGCATTGGAAAGACTTGTGGCCTTCCTTGTGGCATAGCCTACAAATCACAGTTTCTCCCTCTACAGGCTTGTTCACTCCCGCAGTGGTGTTATCCTGTGGAGGTCGGATTTGTTTGGCTTTGCCTTTCTTGTCATACAAAGTCTTGCCAAGGCGAGCCACTTCTTGCTTTAATTGTTCATTTTCCTTTGCAACCTCATCCGTACATGTCTCTACAATAATATTCTCAACAACGACTTGGTTGCAGGGGTTAGAATCATCAATTAAATCAAAGCAGGAAGTAGAAGCATCTTTCTTAATTATTTCAGGTATTTCAACTAAAGATGCTGCTGGGGTGCTACCAATGTTTTCTAGCTTAGTAGTTAGCTCATTATTGTGTATGCTAAGTGTCGGGGACCATAATCAGGGGTACCCTCAAGACGCCTAATTCTCAGCTGGTAACCCCCATCAGCATAAAGCTGCAAAGGCCTGATGGGTTTGATTAAGTCAGGGATCAGTCCATACGAGTGACTTGACCACGCCACGCCCGAGCCTAGCCTCGGGCGAGGGCAGCCGACCCTAGGATGACTCCGTCTCGCCTGAGGCCTCCTCTTTCACGGCAGACGCATCTCCGGCTCGCCCTAGGCCCCGCCTTCGATAAGAAGAAACCCTGACTAAATCACCGCGCCAACTGACCGCGTCACCGGGGCGTTTAACGCAAAAGGTAAGACCAACGGGCGACCAGACTTCGCCAGAGGTGCCATAGGAGACTCCGCCCGACCCAGGGCTCGGACTCGGGCTAAGGCCCCGGAAGACGGCGAACTCCGCTCCGCCCGACCCAGGGCTCGGACTCGGGCTAAGGCCCCGGAAGACGGCGAACTCCGCTCCGCCCGACCCCAGGGCTCGGACTCGGGCTAAGGCCCCGGAAGACGGCGAACTCCGCTCCACCCGACCCAGGGCTCGGACTCGGGCTAAGGCCCCGGAAGACGGCGAACTCCGCTCTGCCCGACCCAGGGCTCGGACTCGGGCTAAGGCCCCGGAAGACGGCGAACTCCGCTCCGCCCGACCCAGGGCTCGGACTCCGCCTCGGCCTCTGCCGAGTGATCTCCGCCTCGCCCGACCCAGGGCTCGGACTCTGTCTCTGTCTTGCAGGACGGACTCGACCTCGGCTTTGGAGGAGCCTCCACGACGCCCGACCTAGGACACGAGACCGCCACGTCAATAGGAAGCGTCATCATCACCCTGCCCTGAGCCGACTTGGGTCACAGAGAACAAGACCGGCGTCCCATCTGGCCAGCTATGCCAGATAGGCAATGATGGCGCCCCGCTAGATCATGACGACGGCGGCTCCTAGCTCCCTTACGAAAGCAGGAGAACGTCAGCAAGGACCCAGCCACCTCGACAGCTGTCCCCCCGTCCGGCTCCGTTACTCCTCCAACAGCCACGACGCCACACCAACAGGGTGCCAAGATCTCTCCGGCTGCCACCTGGGCATGTACATAGGGCGCTAGCTCTCCCTCGCTAGACACGTAGCACCTTGCTACACCCCCATCTTGTACACCTGGACCCTCTCCTTACGACTATAAAAGGAAGGGCCAGGGCCTTCTTAGAGAAGGTTGGCCTCACGGGGACGAAGGGCAGGGGCAGGCGCTCTCTCTCTCGGGGCCGCTCTCTCCCCTCACCTCGTGCGGACGCTTGTAACCCCCTACTGCAAGCGCACCCGACCTGGGCGCGGGACGAACACGAAGGCCGTGGGAATTTCTCCGACTCCCTCACGACCCGGCTCCGGCCACCGACCTATCTCTCTGTTCCCCCCTTCGCGCTCGCTCCACGCGCTCGACCCATCTGGGCTGGGGCACGCGGCACTCTCACTCGTCGGCTCGAGGACCCCCCGGTCTCGGAACGCCGACAGTTGGCGCGCCAGGTAGGGGCCTGCTGCGTGTTAACATTCGATTTCCCGTCAAGCTCCAGATGGGCAGTCTCCAACGACCTCTTCAACCCGGAACGGTGCTCCGTTTCGGGAACCTCGAGTTCATGTCTCTCGATGGCGACTACGACATGGTACTCCTTCCACCGCCGCGCGACAGCGACATTGGTGGCGGACGGCCCGCCCGCCGGCGGCGGAATCGACGACGTCTTTCCCGCGTGGGGGAAGGACAACTTTCGAGCTCGCCCCATCCTCTCCCTCGCCATCGGAGGAGGAGGAGGCGGGGCAACCGGGGCCGAGCGGGAGATCGCGCTCCGACGGCTGTCGAGCAAATCGACATCCCCGGCGCCTCGACGGAGGACACGCCAAGCGTCGCCCTCGCGCTCGAGGCAAACGCGAGCGCCATCCCCCCGCAACACGTCGACTCCGAGCAAGTGGACGACGCCAGCACGCTCACGGAAGGCCTGCAGGACGTCGCCCTCGTACCCAAGACGACGGCGCGGTCAGCCCCCGACGTGACTTCATCGCCCCTTGTCGACAAAAAGGTACCGACTGCTACCCATCTTTCGTTATTTCGACTCGGCCTCAGCCCGCCTGGCGACCTCGCTTTGGCGGACGCTCACATTGAGGCGAGTGCAACCTCTCTGGGGTTTCGTGTGCGGTCGCCTTGGGACCGATTGACGGGTGTCTCGACCTACGGACCCTCTGGGTCCGAGGAAGACGACGACCCCAGCATCTGCTGGGATTTCTCCGGATCTGGCAACCCTAGTGCCATGCGGGATTTCATGACCGCATGTGACTACTGCCTCTCCGACTGTTCCGGCGGCAGCCGCAGCCTTGGCGACAAGGACTGCGGTCCGAGTCGCGAATGTTTCCACATCGAGCTAGGGGATCCCTCCGGAGGCGGCTGTCTCGGCATGCCGGAGGATGGTGATCCCCCTAGGCCAGCGCCTCGCGCCGACATCCCGCGGGAGCTAGCTGTGGTCCCCGTTCCGGCGGGGGGTCACGACCCACAGCTCGAGCAAGTCCGCGGGGCGCAGGCCGGGTTCGATGAAGGAGCAGGAGCGCTCGAGGCAATCCGCCAGAACATCGGGCAGGTATGGGCGAGCCAACCCCCGGTCGGAGGAATACGTCACCTGCCCCAAGGTCTCCAGCACCGCATCGCCAACGATGCCAGGGACAAACCGCCACCCGCATCCGGCGGGACTGGTCAGGACCTGGCCGCTGCAGCGATGCTCCTCCGCGCGATGCCGGAGTCATCAACCACCGAGGGTCGGCGAATCCAGGGAGAACTCAAGCATCTCCTGGAAGGCGCTGCGGCCCGGCGGGCCGAGAGCTCTGCCTCCCGCAGGCAGGGATACCCCTCGGAACCTCGTGCCGCGACTTCCCGACTCAAGCGGGAAGCCTCGGTCTTCACCGGGCGCACGCGCAACACCGCGCCTGCGGCCCCGGGCCACCTCGGCGACGAGCACCCTCATCGTGACCGTCGGGCACGCCTCGACGAAAGAGTGCGCCGAGGCTACCACCCCAGGCGTGGGGGACGTTACGACAGCGGGGAGGATCGGAGTCCCTCGCCCGAACCACCCGGTCCACAGGTCTTTAGCCGAGCCATTCGGCGGGCGCCGTTTCCGCCCCGATTCCGACCCCCGACTACTATCACGAAGTACTCGGGGGAGACGAGACCGGAATTGTGGCTTGCGGACTACCGCCTGGCCTGTCAACTGGGTGGGACGGACGATGACAACCTCATCATCCGAAACCTCCCCCTGTTTCTCTCCGACACCGCTCGTGCCTGGTTGGAGCACCTGCCTCCGGGGCAGATTTCCAACTGGGAAGATTTGGTCCAGGCTTTCGCCGGGAACTTCCAGGGCACGTACGTGCGCCCCGGGAATTCCTGGGACCTCCGAAGCTGTCGGCAACTGCCGGGAGAGTCTCTCCGAGACTACATCCGGCGGTTCTCGAAGCAGCGCACCGAGCTGCCTAACATCACCGACTCCGATGTCATCGGCGCGTTCCTCGCCGGCACCACCTGCCGCGACCTGGTGAGCAAGCTGGGCCGCAAGACCCCCACCAGGGCGAGCGAGCTGATGGACATCGCCACCAAGTTCGCCTCCGGCCAGGAGGCGGTAGAGGCCATCTTCCGAAAGGACAAGCAGCCCCAGGGCCGCCCGTCGGAAGATGCTCCCGAGGCGTCAACTCCGCGCGGCGCCAAGAAGAAAGGCAGGAGGAAGTCGCAAGCGAAACGCGACGTTCCCGATGCAGACCTTGTCGCCGCTGCCGAGCGCAAGAACCCTCGGAAGCCCCCCGGAGGTGCAAACCTCTTTGACAAGGCACTCAAGGAGACGTGCCCCTACCATCAGGGGCCCGTCAAGCACACCCTCGAAGAGTGCGTCATGCTTCGGCGTCATTTCCATCGGGCCGGGCCACCCGCGGAGGGTGGCAGGGCTCACGACGACGACAAAAGGGAGGATCGCCAAGCAGGAGAGTTCCCAGAGGTCCGCGATTGCTTCATGATCTACGGAGGGCATACGGCAGACGCCTCGGCTCGGCATCGTAAGCAAGAGCGTCGGGAGGTCTGCTCGGTGAAGGTGGCGGCGCCGGTCTACCTAGACTGGTCCGACAAGCCCATCACCTTCGACCGGGACGACCACCCCGACCACGTGCCGAGCCCGGGGAAGTACCCGCTCGTCGTCGATCCCGTCATCGGCGACGTCAGGCTCACCAAGGTCCTGATGGATGGAGGCAGCTGCCTCAACATCATCTACGCCGAGACCCACAGGCTCCTGCGCGTCGACCTGTCATCCGTCCGAGCAGGCGCTGCGCCCTGCCACGGGATCATTCCCGGGAAGCGCGTCCAGCCCCTCGGACAGCTCGACCTCCCTGTCTGCTTCGGAACGCCCTCCAACTTCCGAAGAGAGACTTTGACGTTCGAGGTGGTCGGGTTCTGAGGAACCTACCACGCAGTGTTGGGGAGGCCATGCTACGCGAAGTTCATGGCCATCCCCAACTACACCTACCTGAAGCTCAAGATGCCGGGCCCCAACGGGGTCATCACCGTCGGCCCCACGTACAAACACGCATTCGAATGCGATATGGAGTGCGTGGAGTACGCCGAGGCCCTCGCCGAGTCCGAGGCCCTCATTGCCGACCTGGAAAGCCTCTCCCGAGAGGTGCCGGACGTGAAGCGGCATGCCGGCAACTTCGAGCCAGCGGAGACGGTTAAGGCCGCCCCTCTCGACCCCAGTGGCGACGCCTCTAGGCATGTCCGGATCAGTTCTGGGCTCGGCCCCAAATAGGAAGCAGTGCTCGTTGACTTTCCTCGCGCAAACGTCGACATTTTTGCGTGGGGTCCCTCGGGCATGCCCGCCATGCCGAGGGATGTCACCGAGCACTCGCCGCATATTTGGGCAGGAGCCTGACTCGCCAAACAGCCTCTGCGCGAACGACGCCTGGGGGCTGCGCCCTCTCCCCACTCACACATGAGAATCAATTATCAAGGAAGGGTCGGCCTCGCCCCGGCAGAGCCCGACCCTCCCTCGGGGGCTAAAAAGGGGGAACCCCTCTCGTCGAGTTTGGACGTATCGTTCCGCGTCGGAAAAACTCTTTTTTTTCGGTCAAGAGGGGTTTTTTGCGTTCTCCCGGATGCGTCAGAAGCAGGGTCCTGAGGAGCGAACTTGGATGCGAGTAAATGGCGAGACCGACTGAGCTGGGGAACACCTATGCTTCCGGGCTAGGGACACCTCACTCGTCGCCTGCCACGAAAAAGGACTCGGCTCGGGAAATCACCCTGTTGTTGACACTACGGGCCAGGCGCGAAAATCGAAACAAAAAGAAGCATGACTTCACGGAAGAAGAAGTAAAAATGTTCAGGCCTCAGTGGCCGCGGCAAATCACACATCCATCAGAAATTGTCCCAACTAAAATCAGGCGTCGCCTCGGGCAGGAGCCGCGCCCTCAACTCCGCCCCCGCCGTCGGTAAAGTCCACCTCCGCTTCCGGCGGCGGCGCAGGAGGAAGAATCTCCGCTTCGAAGACGGTCGCCAGCGCCGCGCTCGGACCCGCAGCGACCGCGTCGAGCCGCTGAACCTCCGCCAGGGCCGCCTCGTCTTCGTCAGGCAGGCAGTACCCCTCGCTGACCCGCTCCAAGTCCACGACGTAGTGGGAAGCGAGCACGGCGAAGGCCCGCCTGACGCCGTGGTGCAGCGCCCCGCGGACTTTACCGCGCGCGTAATCACCAAGGGCTTGAAGACGGCTTTGGGGAGAGCTCCCTGAAGGGATGTCGCCGGGACCGAGTTTCCGATAGACCTCCGAGACGGCCTCGGACATAGCCGCGAGATCGGCCTCCCTTTGCTCAGCAGCCCCGTCGAGCGCCTCGGCAAGCGCCTTGGCAGACTCGTCGAGGGCAGACTCGAGCTCTGCGAACAACCAGAAGAAAGATCTCAAACCCAAGCGGAAGAAACGGACAAGATTGAGAACCGAGGACGGTCGAGCCATACCTCTGGCTCGGACGTGCTGCTCCGAGGCTGCGACTTGGGCTGCGGCCAGATCGGCCGCAAGGATCTTGGCCCGGCTCTCGGCCTCGGCAGCCTGGCCCCGAGTTTGGTCCCGCTCCTCGGCAACCTGGGCGAGCTCCGACCGCCGTTGTAGCGCCTCCGTGCACGCTGCCGCCGCCTCGGCCTTCAGGTCAGCACAGAGCAACTGGAGGTCCGCTATCTTAGCGTCTTGCTGAGAAAGGCGCGCGGTAGCCCCGGCAAGCGAAGTCCTCAGGGACCACAGCGAGCCCCAGACGACGGCCTCGCGGCGAATGAACGACGACTTGGCAGCGCTCCGGTCCGTCAGGTCCTGGAAAGGAAAACGAGATATCACGACGAACGCCTCGCTCGCAGAAGCAAGAAGGTATGCCTGAAACCATTACCTGAAGGATTCTGGGGACGTCCCCGCAGAGAACCTCCAGCGACGATCGGAGCAACCCCACTGTCGCCTCCGCACGCTTGCGGAGCTCGTCCCAGGACTGGTCCTCCTCTTCGTCGTCAAGAACGAAGATAGGGCCCGAAGCCTCACTGTAACACCCAGGTGTTACCCTGGCTAGAGCCACTTGGTACTAGAAGCTGTGATCACAAAGGATAAAGGCTTAGGGCAGCACCTAAGAACCTTGGGGCTCATGTGCTATTTAAGTTGCCCATGACATAAGAAACATTACCCTAAGACCTTGCACACTTACTATCTTGGACAATAGGGGGGAGAAGAACCCTAGCTCTCTCCAAAGCCCTACCTTCCTAAACCCTAAGTAAGGGGGGGGGGAGAGAATGATCAAGTAGGTAAAGCATGTGTAACTTTTACCCAAACCTTAAGCAACATTATAACCATCATTTTGGAGAGGGAAATTTTGCAAAAAGGCCCCTGGAGAAACCCCATTTCAAATCTCCAAGTAGAGAGAGAGCTAGAGCTCTCTATTTTTCTCTAAGTCACATTTTAGCCCTAATTCAAAGACCAGCCGTGTTCACTTTGAAAATGGCGCCAAAACCACTTGGGTTCTATACCAAAAATGTGCTATACCACTTAAGGCACCCCCTGGAAAAATTTGAAACCGAGACTTGGACATTTGACAAGCTTTGACATCGGTTTTGTCGCGGAGTGTGCAGTGAGACAAACCAAACTTGGCGCCGGTCTATCTCCTAACCTAGGGCGTATCCTCCCTTGGAACTCACATGAAATAGGTAGCTCTAGATGCAGGGAAGAGATCTTTCACAGTCGACATGGCGAGATTCGTACGCTTGGCCGCTCAGCAGAGCGAAGAACACGGGCAGAAGCAAAGCGCCACGTGTTCGACGCGCTCTGAGCACGCCAGAGCACGCCCGCGCGCGCCCCTCGCGCCCGCGTCGTGCCAAACGGGCAAGCCAACGCCCTGGTGCGCGCCCGCGCCTATAAAACCCTCCCGAGCGTCGACCATACCCGTCCGCACCCACCCGACCCTCGCCGGAGCTTGGTTCGCCGTCGTTGGCCCGTGCGCAGCCGTCCGCGGCCGCCCAGTCCCCCTGCCACCGTCGACCGGCCCGCCCAGCCATCTCCAGCCCCGTCCAGCCCTCGGAGAAGCTTGTGCACCCCTCTGCGAGACTCCCCGAACGAGGAATTGGAGTTTCCTTCGCCGGAGAAGCCAGTCCACCCACGCCGGAGCACTTAACCTCGCCGGAGTTCGTGGACCGGGTAATCCACTCAGCCATTCTTCGATTCCTTGCGCACACAGTCGCTACGCGACCCCGTGAAGCTCACCGTGCCGTCGGATTGAACTAGCTCGCCGTGATTTGGCCGGTATACTCGCCGCCGACGAGGACACCCGCCTGCGCTCGTGGACCAGGCGATTCCGGCCACCTCCGGCGACGACCCGCACCTCGACGTGACCGCCAGAGCCTCCCTGAGCCGACCCCACCCTTCGCCGGACCTCCCTCGCCGCCGGTAAGCCGCGCCGTCCTTTCCTTCCTACGGCTACTGTTCGGTTTAGAAGAAGGACCGCGGGTGTGAGGAAGAAAACCCTGGGGGGTTAAGTGTAAAGCCCAAGACTCATATGAATAGTGACCTGGGGGTAGATCTGCGAGAGTTGAATCAGTTTAACCCTAGGGGTCTCGGCGCAAACTGGTTTTTCCAGAAAACCTTAATTAAATCTGTTTTTAATTGGACAGCAACTTTAAAAATGCATAACTTTTGTTTAAATCATCCAAATTTGGTCAAACCAATTTTGCCAAACTCTAAATACTGTAACCTGTCTAAGAAAAATATAAAACCACATATGAACTAGAGAAAAATATAAGGTTCTGATTTATTTTCAGTTTTGGCCAAAAGCTTAATAATAGCAAGAAAAATAGTTGCACTATTTAACTAGGGTTAGAAAAATTTGGAGAAGTCTATATTCACTCACTAACTTAGTTAAAAATGTTAAACCTCTCTGTCTATTACATTAAGATAATTTTAACCCCTTATTCTATAATATGCTTAAGTTTAAGGAAAATAGAAAAGGTGATATAAATGATGAACCAGAGGGCACACCTATTTCTGTTGAGATACTTAGTCAATGTAGTTCACTGGAAAAATATGTCATACCCTGTTGTAGTGTAAAATAAACAAGATACCTTTTTAATGAAGAAAATAGGGATAACTTAGAAAAACCCTACAAAAATACCCCTAAGGTGAAACCTCCCCAAACCTTAGGATGACTACTGTGTTGATAATAAGAACTTAAGAAAAATCTGAAATCTGTTGTTTGATATTTTTCAAATGACAAGTTAGTTCTAATCACTCTTGTGCACCAAAGTTTAGGAAATTCACCATTAATTAACCACCATGTTGCTCTCTGTCCTTTTTGGTACAAGAGCTTTTTATCACTACTAGAGGCCAGCAAAAATAACCATTAGATCAGAAACCACTTAAATAAAGGACTTGTAGTGTAAAGTGGCCCATTTTGTATAACTATTGTTATTTTTGTTTAAAACCTAGCTTTTGTGCCTTAAGCCTCAAATTATTAAAACAAGCTAGTATAGCCAGTGACAACCCACTGTAATTTTTACAAAATTTTTGGAAATTTTTAAACTACTGTTATAGTTCAAACCCATACTAGAAACCCTAGATGGAAAATTAAGAAAGGAAAATGGATGATGGAATTTAATGTCCTCTTAAGACCTTTATAATTGACCACTGAAATTTATAGAGGCAATACAAATCCAATATGTTATTTTAGAAAGAAAACCTAAACCAAAAAGGTGATAAGTCTATGTATACCACTAGAAGGCCCTCGTAGCCAAGAGACCCTAAGTTAATTCTTGACTTAAATTCTGTAGCTTAAGGTTCTTAAATTTTGCATAATCATGACATACATGTTCATTGCATTTCGATAGACTGTAATCTTGCTGACGGAGAGTACGTCCTCGTGCCGGAGCAAGGAGCTGCCCAGGAGGTTGCCCCCGACCCAGCACCAGAGCCTGCACCAGAGGACCTGCCTGCCACTGCTTTGGAAGGCAAGCCCCGGTTTTATGCATAACCTGTTATTTACGCTATTTTACTTCACTTAATGATTGTAGGATTGATTGTGCACTTAGGTGTAGGAATTGTTTGGAACCCTAGTTGCATGATCTCAGGAATCCTAATGAGATGAATACTAGTATGCTAAGTCGAGTAGCTGCTTTACTAATTAGGATCTCGGTAGAAGTCGAGTGAATTTTCTAGCACTCGCGCGAGGTCAGGAATTGGTTGTATCCACTTTCCTATCATATTGATGTGGTTTGTGGGCAACAATCCATGGGGATTGGTTGTTCACGGGATTAAAAGTTGATTAAGGATTAAGGTGTGGTACCGTGAGTCAAGCGTTTGAACGTACTAAACACATACCGAGAAATATGGTAAATCGGTAAGCCTAGTACCTGAGTGAACCTGCCCACAGACATACCCCCTCACGCGACCTGAGACGTAGTCTCCCATTCTGGTTATGGTGGGTACAAGTGCGGCCACTGCACGACGGCCAGTCGGGGTCAGTGGGGCATTGTACGCCAAGGCGGTGAGACCTGATCTGTTGCCAGGGAATCGATGGGGACGGTTGATGTGTGTGGGGACGGAGTGCCCCTACATGTCGTGTGTTTAGGTTTACCTTGCAAGGATAAAACTCGATTCGAATCGTCTGCTTCTCGCAGCCAATGAGACTGCTTGATCCATGCTGCTACATTGAGTAACAAGTGGAACTGGCTGAGATGATACAAACTGTTGATTGCTAATAATGCTTGCTACTATGTATGAATAGATAGTACACTTTTAGCCTTAAGAGAGTCACACTTAACTTTGATTAAGTTAAAATCTTGATTTAGAAACTCAGCTAGTGCTTTTGGCAACCAAACCCCACAGCCAAACAGCTACATGTCTAGAGGTAGAGGAGTATAGACTCCTCACACCGGGTAAGTCTAGCTGAGTATTAGTATACTCAGCCTTGCTTGTGGCATAATTTTTACAGGTTCTCTGGAGGACATGGTTGCTGGAGTGACTTGGCCATCCACCCTGCCACCGGGTTGGACTGTCGAGTGGGACCCCGCCTCGGCTGAGGAGGAGCATGAGGAGTGATGGGACAGGCTTCCCCATCTCTCCATTTATTTATCGTTAGTTTTATTCCGCTGCATTTCGAACAATGATGGCTACTTTTGCAAAAAAAACTCCGATGGTGACAATGGTGATGTAATAATTTAATACTCTTCCATGCATGGTTTTATGCTTTATTGTATTTGCTCTGTGACTCACCATCGAGTGAGACTGTGGTACTTGATCCTGTCAGTGGCCGTGTCGGACTAGATCCGAGGGATTGACGGGTTATTCCCATTTAAGTGTGGTCTAGCCTCTAAGGTCGGACTTGGGCACTCAAGTTGGAATAATTCGGGCAGTTCCGCCACAGCTGGTATCGGAGCTTGTACCACCACAGAGGAATCAATAAATCCTAAATACCATCCCTTTTCTAAAAGTAAAACTGGATAGAAACAATGTTGGATAGATAGTAGGGCGAGCAGGATAGACCTAGGACGTGAAGCCTTAGGATAATAGAAGGGTAGCTAGGTGGCTAAGTGACTAGGCCCTACAGGCCACTTTTACAGGATGGGACTTCTTCCCTATTCCTTTTATTTTCTTGTGAGGTCGTTCAGGACGTGCATGCATGCATTCTTAATTAAGTAAATAATTGACTAAATAAAAAGACTTAAAGGTGAAATAGCAGCCAACTAGGTCCTCACTACCTTTTTCTTTTAACCAGAGGCAGGTTGAGTTTTGTTTTCCCTGTTCTTTTTTTTACTTCTTTTTCTTTACTTACGCTTAAACCGTGCACAGATGACTTCCCACGGATCCTCCGAGGATGGAGATGCACTGACCCACACTGACGGACTTGCGCGAGAGGGTTTTCCCCGCATCTTGTGGGAGGTGCTTCAGGGGGCAGGATATTCGACACCCCCTCAGTACGCGGTGCAGCTATTTGAGAAGCACCGGGTACCTCGCTGTAGGGTGAGGATGACCTTGGAGCCTCATCCCTTGCAGCCAGGCTGGCGTTCACTGGACTCTGAGTCCTATGGATACCGGGCTGAGGACACTGTTGAGGCTATCGCTCTGCATGGACTGACCACCTTCTGTGGATTTCACCCCTTGGAGTTGGCTACTCACCCCATTGGGTTGTTCCCTGCGGAGAAGGAGGACGACCCGATGTGGAAGGACCGGGTGGAGCATGCCAAGGACATCTGGGCTCTCTACCCAGGCCACACGGCACACTTGTCGGTACGGTGCATGAACGCTCTGTATCGTCTGCAAGTGATGCGTGGGGAGGCCATGTCCCACCTGATGGCATTGCTGGAGGACACCAAGATCACCCTGGATAACAGGGAGGAGCTCGTGGTGGACTTATCCCAGGAGCTGGTGGAGAAGGATTTACAGGTGGAGCAGCTGACTGACGAGGCTCATGAGTTGGAAGAACTGGTGGGTACCAGGGAGAATACCATAAGAGGTCCTCGAGGATCAGCTCCTCAACACTCAGCAGCAGTTAGCAGAGGCTAATGCGCATCTGGACATGCATCACCAAGAGATTCATGATGCGGAGGCTGACGAGGACGTTGACATCGAGGGAGGAGACGAGTCTGCCTCCAGTGTAGACACCGCTGGCTCAGGGAGACCACCTTCCCCCGAGTCTAGCGTCGCCTCGTTCGCTCAGTAGAGGCCAGACTAATGCTAGAAATTGGTGATAGTTGGACTCCTCGCCGCTAGCTTAGCTTTTGCACCCTTAGGGTACTAGGCTAGGTAGAGTTGAGTCTTTTGATCCTTGATGTAACCAGTAGTAAAAACTCTTTTGGATGTTTAGGGATGACTGATGGTAATTTAAATTCGGATGGAAGGATCATGTTTTCATTTGTTTTATTTGGAATCTATCAATTACTTTGACTCCCCTACCATGTTCGAACCTTAAGCTTGGAGATGTGTTATTAAGCAACCATGTGGCTTTTTCAGATGGCTGGGAGAGCGCGCCGTGGACAGAATGAGCACGTTCCTCCACCGCCACCGCCTCCCACTCTGCAGGAGCTCATGGCCCAGCAGAATGAGATTCTGAGGCAGCTAGCTCAGCGGCAGCCACCACCTCAGCAGTATGGTGGAGACCATCAGCGTCACCCCGTCGCTGCTACTTACCAGGAGTTTCTCAGCACCCAGCCGCCATTGTTTACCAGGTCGGAGGACCCATTGGATGCAGATGTGTGGTTGAGGGTGGTAGAATCCAAGTTCCCATTGCTCCATGGGGCTTGCTCGGAGGTCACCAAGGTTAGGTTCGCCACCCAGCAGCTTCGCGGACCCGCAAGAACTTGGTGGGACCATTTTCTGGCTATGCAGCCGGATGGTAGAGAGGTGGAGTGGAGGGAGTTCAAGGCCGCTTTCAGAGGGCATCATATTCCCGCTGGCATCATGGACCGGAAGCTCAATGAGTTTCTGGCACTCACTCAGGGTAGCAGGACCGTGTTACAATATGCCCAGGCCTTCAACGATCTGTGTCAGTATGCCGGATACCATGCAGATACGGATGAGAAGAAGCGAGACAGGTTCAGGAGAGGGCTCAGCACCAAGCTCCGTGACCGTCTCAACATCGTCCGGGCCCATAGTTACAATGAGTTGGTCAACATGGCCATCTCCCAGGAAGACTGCATCTTGGCTCGGCAGGCGGAGAAGAAGAGGAAGACCCCTGTGGCCGGACCCTCGTCTCAGCCACAGCGCTTCAGGATTGTGTCTGACTCACAGAGCAGGGGACCCCAGCAGCAGCAAGGAAGGTGGGTGATCAGGCCACCTCAGCAGCAGCAGCAGCAAGCACCCAACCGTGTCCAATTCCCAGCTCAGAGGAACAACCAGCAGCAGCAGTACCGCCAGGCTAATGATAACCGGTGTTTCACTTGTGGCAGTACTGGACACTATGCCAAGAATTGCCCCAAGAACCAGCAGAGGCAGGGGCAGAATGTCAACCAGAACCAGGGAAAGAGGCAGAAAGTGCAAGTGAGGCAGGGCAAGCTGAACTTCACTACAATGGCTGACATTCCAGAGGGAGCACCCGTCATGACTGGTATCTTTACAGTTTTAAATTTTCCTGCTACTGTTCTTTTTGATTCTGGTGCATCGCATAGTTTTGTCAGTGCCAAATTTAGTGTCAAGTGCCAGTTGCCTTTTTGCCACACCCACAGGGCTATTACCATTTCCACCCCAGGAGGCAGGATTGCCACTAACCAAATCAGCATGAAGGTACCTCTAAAGTTTGGTAGTTTGATAATTAAAACTGACCTTCTTATTTTGGGGCTGGATAGTGTGGATATCATCTTGGGAACCGATTGGTTGGCCAAACATCAGGCAATATTGGATATTGCAGCCAGAGCCATTGAAATTCATTCCCCTGTTTATGGCGAGACTGTTTTGTATTTACCCAACCAGGGTGGTACCCAGTCTTGTGCCTTTGTTTTGGCAGAGTCTCCAGTAAGGCAGATCCCAGTAGTCTGCGACTACCCCGATGTCTTTCCGGAGGAATTGCCAGGAATGCCACCTGACAGAGATATTGAGTTCGCCATTGAATTGCAACCCGGGACTGCTCCTATCTCCAAGAGACCTTATAGGATGCCTCCCGCAGAGTTAGCGGAATTGAAGAAGCAACTGCAAGAATTGTTGGACAAGGGATTTATTCGACCAAGCACTTCACCATGGGGATGTCCCGCCTTGTTCGTGAAGAAGAAGGATGAGAGTTTGAGGATGTGTGTTGATTACCGCCCTCTCAATGCGGTGACTATCAAGAACAAGTACCCGTTACCCCGCATTGATGTTCTATTTGATCAGTTGGTAGGAGCCAAGGTATTCTCCAAGATAGACCTTCGCTCGGGCTACCATCAGATCAAGATTCGAACCAGTGATATTCCCAAGACGGCTTTCTCTACCAGATATGGGCTCTATGAGTTTTTGGTGATGTCCTTTGGGCTAACCAATGCCCCGGCTTATTTCATGTACCTAATGAACTCAGTGTTCATGCCAGAGCTGGACAAGTTTGTGGTTGTTTTCATTGATGACATTCTGGTTTATTCCAAGAATGAGGCTGAGCACACTAAACATTTGCATATCGTGCTTCAGAGACTTCGCGACCATCAGTTGTATGCTAAGCTGTCCAAGTGTGAGTTCTGGCTGAAAGAAATAAAATTCTTGGGTCACACAATTTCTCAGGATGGGATATCAGTTGATCCTGAGAAGGTGCAAGAAGTGATGGACTGGAAACCCCCGACTACAGTGAAGCAGATTAGGAGTTTTCTGGGATTGGCAGGGTATTACCGACGATTCATTCCGGATTTCTCTAGAATTGCCAAGCCAATGACTGAACTGTTGAAGAAGGGAGCCAAATTTGAGTGGAGCCAAAAGTGTGAGGATGCTTTTCATACCCTGAGGCAACATTTGACAACAGCTCCAGTGCTAGCTCAACCCGACAACACCAAGCCATTTGAGGTTTATTGTGATGCTTCTGGTACGGGATTGGGTTGTGTGTTGATGCAAGAGAACAGAGTGATTGCTTATGCTTCCCGAGCCCTCAGACCTCATGAGCAAAATTACCCGACACATGACTTGGAGTTGGCAGCAGTAGTTCATGCTCTCAAGATATGGAGACACTACTTGATGGGAGCCCACTGTAACATTTACACTGATCACAAGAGCCTCAAGTACATTTTCACTCAGGCAGATCTGAATATGAGGCAGAGGAGATGGCTGGAATTAATCAAGGACTATGATTTGGAGGTGCATTACCATCCTGGCAAGGCAAATGTTGTGGCAGATGCTTTGAGCCGAAAGGCCCAATGTAATTGCATGAACATGGATGCAAGAATCACCACCTTGTGTGATGAGTTGTGCAAACTGAACCTGGAAGTTGTTCCTTCCGGTGAATTGGGATATATAGCAGTGGAACCCACACTGCAAGAACAAATAGCTCAGGCACAGTTTGGGGATAAGGGTGTTCAGATCATCAAGGATATGATCAAGCAAAAGGCCGAGAAATACAAGTGTTTCCGTCAGGACAGCAAGGGAATTTTATGGTTTGAAGATCGATTGGTTGTTCCCAAGAATCCAGAGCTCAGAAGGAAGATATTAGATGAAGCTCACCTTTCTAAGTTCTCCATGCACCCTGGTAGCAACAAGATGTATCATGATCTCAGACCTCTTTATTGGTGGACCAGGATGAAGAGGGAAATTGCCAAATACGTTTCAGAATGTGACACTTGTCAGAGGGTAAAAGCTAGTCATCTGAAAGCAGCAGGCCCTTTGCAACCCCTTCCCATACCATCTTGGAAATGGGAGGACATTTGCATGGATTTCATAGTGGGATTACCCAATACCTCCCGACACCATGATTCCATATGGGTTATTGTGGACAGATTGACCAAGACGGCTCATTTCTTGCCAGTGCACACTACCCACCGGACGGAGAAGTATGCGGAAATTTACATCGACCAGATAGTTCGTCTGCATGGGATACCAAGGACCATAGTCTCTGACCGAGGAGCACCTTTTGTGGCACGATTTTGGGAGCAATTACAGGAATCACTTGGGACCCATGTAATCCGAAGCTCAGCATATCACCCTCAAACAGATGGTCAGACAGAAAGGGTAAATCAGGTTTTGGAAGACATGTTGAGAGCATGTGCACTACGTTATGGAAAGGACTGGGACAAGTGTCTGTCCTTGGCAGAATTTTCTTACAATAACAGCTATCAGTCTAGTCTGAAAATGGCACCTTTCGAGGCTTTGTATGGAAGAAGATGCAGAACCCCGCTAAATTGGTCTCAAGCAGGAGAAAGGGAAATATTTGGGCCAGATTTGGTAATTGAAGCAGAGGAAAAGGTTAGAGTTATCAGGAAGAACTTGGAAGCTGCTCAGGCCAGGCAAAGGAGTTATCATGACCAGAGACGGAAGCCACTGCAGTTTGAGGTGGGAGATCATGTCTATCTTAAGGTATCACCAACCAAGGGTGTCCAGAGATTTGGGATCAAGGGCAAGTTGGCCCCTCGCTACATTGGACCTTATAAGATCAAGGAAAGTTGTGGACCCGTAGCCTACCAATTGGAACTACCACCCCATATGTCAGCAATTCACAATGTGTTCCATGTATCTCAACTGCGAAAATGTGTTCGTCTACCCACTGAAGTGCTACCAGAACCAGACATTGAGATAGAACCAGACTTGTCCTACCAAGAGTACCCCGTCAAGGTATTGGATCAGAAGGAAAGATCAACTCGAGCAAGGTCAATCAAAATGTATAAGGTTCAGTGGAGTCATCACTCAGCAGAAGAAGCTACATGGGAGACGGAGGATTTTCTACGCTCTCGCTTCCCCGACTTTCTACCCAAAGAAGCCGGTACGTAACCCCGAAACCCCACCCCCACCTGCCCTTTGAATACAATTATAAGAAAAACTTAGATAACAAGGATAGTCTAAGTTATGGATACAACTTAAGAAGGGCTTCCTTCTGAAGTTGCAAAGAGGATGACATTCGAAGAGCAGTTAACAAGAGAAACTTGTGTAAAGAAGAAACACCACCATCACCCCCTCAAGCACCCCTCCAAGGAACTCTACCTAAATCTCGGGACGAGATTCCTTTAAGGGGGGAGGGTTGTAACACCCAGGTGTTACCCTGGCTAGAGCCACTTGGTACTAGAAGCTGTGATCACAAAGGATAAAGGCTTAGGGCAGCACCTAAGAACCTTGGGGCTCATGTGCTATTTAAGTTGCCCATGACATAAGAAACATTACCCTAAGACCTTGCACACTTACTATCTTGGACAATAGGGGGGAGAAGAACCCTAGCTCTCTCCAAAGCCCTACCTTCCTAAACCCTAAGTAAGGGGGGGGGAGAGAATGATCAAGTAGGTAAAGCATGTGTAACTTTTACCCAAACCTTAAGCAACATTATAACCATCATTTTGGAGAGGGAAATTTTGCAAAAAGGCCCCTGGAGAAACCCCATTTCAAATCTCCAAGTAGAGAGAGAGCTAGAGCTCTCTATTTTTCTCTAAGTCACATTTTAGCCCTAATTCAAAGACCAGCCGTGTTCACTTTGAAAATGGCGCCAAAACCACTTGGGTTCTATACCAAAAATGTGCTATACCACTTAAGGCACCCCCTGGAAAAATTTGAAACCGAGACTTGGACATTTGACAAGCTTTGACATCGGTTTTGTCGCGGAGTGTGCAGTGAGACAAACCAAACTTGGCGCCGGTCTATCTCCTAACCTAGGGCGTATCCTCCCTTGGAACTCACATGAAATAGGTAGCTCTAGATGCAGGGAAGAGATCTTTCACAGTCGACATGGCGAGATTCGTACGCTTGGCCGCTCAGCAGAGCGAAGAACACGGGCAGAAGCAAAGCGCCACGTGTTCGACGCGCTCTGAGCACGCCAGAGCACGCCCGCGCGCGCCCCTCGCGCCCGCGTCGTGCCAAACGGGCAAGCCAACGCCCTGGTGCGCGCCCGCGCCTATAAAACCCTCCCGAGCGTCGACCATACCCGTCCGCACCCACCCGACCCTCGCCGGAGCTTGGTTCGCCGTCGTTGGCCCGTGCGCAGCCGTCCGCGGCCGCCCAGTCCCCCTGCCACCGTCGACCGGCCCGCCCAGCCATCTCCAGCCCCGTCCAGCCCTCGGAGAAGCTTGTGCACCCCTCTGCGAGACTCCCCGAACGAGGAATTGGAGTTTCCTTCGCCGGAGAAGCCAGTCCACCCACGCCGGAGCACTTAACCTCGCCGGAGTTCGTGGACCGGGTAATCCACTCAGCCATTCTTCGATTCCTTGCGCACACAGTCGCTACGCGACCCCGTGAAGCTCACCGTGCCGTCGGATTGAACCAGCTCGCCGTGATTTGGCCGGTATACTCGCCGCCGACGAGGACACCCGCCTGCGCTCGTGGACCAGGCGATTCCGGCCACCTCCGGCGACGACCCGCACCTCGACGTGACCGCCAGAGCCTCCCTGAGCCGACCCCACCCTTCGCCGGACCTCCCTCGCCGCCGGTAAGCCGCGCCGTCCTTTCCTTCCTACGGCTACTGTTCGGTTTAGAAGAAGGACCGCGGGTGTGAGGAAGAAAACCCTGGGGGGTTAAGTGTAAAGCCCAAGACTCATATGAATAGTGACCTGGGGGTAGATCTGCGAGAGTTGAATCAGTTTAACCCTAGGGGTCTCGGCGCAAACTGGTTTTTCCAGAAAACCTTAATTAAATCTGTTTTTAATTGGACAGCAACTTTAAAAATGCATAACTTTTGTTTAAATCATCCAAATTTGGTCAAACCAATTTTGCCAAACTCTAAATACTGTAACCTGTCTAAGAAAAATATAAAACCACATATGAACTAGAGAAAAATATAAGGTTCTGATTTATTTTCAGTTTTGGCCAAAAGCTTAATAATAGCAAGAAAAATAGTTGCACTATTTAACTAGGGTTAGAAAAATTTGGAGAAGTTTATATTCACTCACTAACTTAGTTAAAAATGTTAAACCTCTCTGTCTATTACATTAAGATAATTTTAACCCCTTATTCTATAATATGCTTAAGTTTAAGGAAAATAGAAAAGGTGATATAAATGATGAACCAGAGGGCACACCTATTTCTGTTGAGATACTTAGTCAATGTAGTTCACTGGAAAAATATGTCATACCCTGTTGTAGTGTAAAATAAACAAGATACCTTTTTAATGAAGAAAATAGGGATAACTTAGAAAAACCCTACAAAAATACCCCTAAGGTGAAACCTCCCCAAACCTTAGGATGACTACTGTGTTGATAATAAGAACTTAAGAAAAATCTGAAATCTGTTGTTTGATATTTTTCAAATGACAAGTTAGTTCTAATCACTCTTGTGCACCAAAGTTTAGGAAATTCACCATTAATTAACCACCATGTTGCTCTCTGTCCTTTTTGGTACAAGAGCTTTTTATCACTACTAGAGGCCAGCAAAAATAACCATTAGATCAGAAACCACTTAAATAAAGGACTTGTAGTGTAAAGTGGCCCATTTTGTATAACTATTGTTATTTTTGTTTAAAACCTAGCTTTTGTGCCTTAAGCCTCAAATTATTAAAACAAGCTAGTATAGCCAGTGACAACCCACTGTAATTTTTACAAAATTTTTGGAAATTTTTAAACTACTGTTATAGTTCAAACCCATACTAGAAACCCTAGATGGAAAATTAAGAAAGGAAAATGGATGATGGAATTTAATGTCCTCTTAAGACCTTTATAATTGACCACTGAAATTTATAGAGGCAATACAAATCCAATATGTTATTTTAGAAAGAAAACCTAAACCAAAAAGGTGATAAGTCTATGTATACCACTAGAAGGCCCTCGTAGCCAAGAGACCCTAAGTTAATTCTTGACTTAAATTCTGTAGCTTAAGGTTCTTAAATTTTGCATAATCATGACATACATGTTCATTGCATTTCGATAGACTGTAATCTTGCTGACGGAGAGTACGTCCTCGTGCCGGAGCAAGGAGCTGCCCAGGAGGTTGCCCCCGACCCAGCACCAGAGCCTGCACCAGAGGACCTGCCTGCCACTGCTTTGGAAGGCAAGCCCCGGTTTTATGCATAACCTGTTATTTACGCTATTTTACTTCACTTAATGATTGTAGGATTGATTGTGCACTTAGGTGTAGGAATTGTTTGGAACCCTAGTTGCATGATCTCAGGAATCCTAATGAGATGAATACTAGTATGCTAAGTCGAGTAGCTGCTTTACTAATTAGGATCTCGGTAGAAGTCGAGTGAATTTTCTAGCACTCGCGCGAGGTCAGGAATTGGTTGTATCCACTTTCCTATCATATTGATGTGGTTTGTGGGCAACAATCCATGGGGATTGGTTGTTCACGGGATTAAAAGTTGATTAAGGATTAAGGTGTGGTACCGTGAGTCAAGCGTTTGAACGTACTAAACACATACCGAGAAATATGGTAAATCGGTAAGCCTAGTACCTGAGTGAACCTGCCCGCAGACATACCCCCTCACGCGACCTGAGACGTAGTCTCCCATTCCGGTTATGGTGGGTACAAGTGCGGCCACTGCACGACGGCCAGTCGGGGTCAGTGGGGCATTGTACGCCAAGGCGGTGAGACCTGATCTGTTGCCAGGGAATCGATGGGGACGGTTGATGTGTGTGGGGACGGAGTGCCCCTACATGTCGTGTGTTTAGGTTTACCTTGCAATGATAAAACTCGATTCGAATCGTCTGCTTCTCGCAGCCAATGAGACTGCTTGATCCATGCTGCTACATTGAGTAACAAGTGGAACTGGCTGAGATGATACAAACTGTTGATTGCTAATAATGCTTGCTACTATGTATGAATAGATAGTACACTTTTAGCCTTAAGAGAGTCACACTTAACTTTGATTAAGTTAAAATCTTGATTTAGAAACTCAGCTAGTGCTTTTGGCAACCAAACCCCACAGCCAAACAGCTGCATGTCTAGAGGTAGAGGAGTATAGACTCCTCACACCGGGTAAGTCTAGCTGAGTATTAGTATACTCAGCCTTGCTTGTGGCATAATTTTTACAGGTTCTCTGGAGGACATGGTTGCTGGAGTGACTTGGCCATCCACCCTGCCACCGGGTTGGACTGTCGAGTGGGACCCCGCCTCGGCTGAGGAGGAGCATGAGGAGTGATGGGACAGGCTTCCCCATCTCTCCATTTATTTATCGTTAGTTTTATTCCGCTGCATTTCGAACAATGATGGCTACTTTTGCAAAAAAACTCCGATGGTGACAATGGTGATGTAATAATTTAATACTCTTCCATGCATGGTTTTATGCTTTATTGTATTTGCTCTGTGACTCACCATCGAGTGAGACTGTGGTACTTGATCCTGTCAGTGGCCGTGTCGGACTAGATCCGAGGGATTGACGGGTTATTCCCATTTAAGTGTGGTCTAGCCTCTAAGGTCGGACTTGGGCACTCAAGTTGGAATAATTCGGGCAGTTCCGCCACACTCACGGGTCCAGAATCGGAGCAACTGGCCCCGGGCCTCGGGGCTCCGCCCCACAGCGACAAGGCTGCCGCCCGCCTGGGAGCGCTGCGCGTCCGCGCCCACCTCTTCCGAGGCTCCGGGCGCCGACGCCGCGGCCGTCCCGACGTCGGCGGCGACCGTGCGCTCTCCGACCGGGACGGTGCCAGCTGCGGTAGCGGCAGACGCCGGCATGGCCAACATGGTTGGCGAGCTCGGGACCGCATCGGCGCTGGCCGCCTCCCCGATCACGTTGGCCACCTCGGCAGAGGAGCCCACCTCGGGGACCTGCTCCCCCGGAACATGCGACGCCTGAGCCCCGTGCGGCGGAGCACCCTGCGAAAGGGCCGGCTGAGCGGCAGGGCCCGAGGTGGCGCCAGCTGCCTGGACAAACGCCGTCTTGAGGGCCTTCCGAGGCGCCAGGTCGGTAGGGCCATGGCTCCGTTTGCTGAAGAAAACAAGAAAGGGAAAATCACGGCCCAGACATATGAATGAAGCGCCGGGACGGAAAGATTCCAAGGTACCTACCCGCTCCGGATCATGATCCACGGTGTCTGGGGGGAGGTCTCTTGGCTCCCGCTTCCTGGAACCACCGCCGAGGTCCGCTTCACCAACAGCCCCGGCGGCGCCCTCGCCTCGGACGCCCCTGAGGCCCAGGAGGCGGACTGCCCAGGCGCCGCCATGGCAACCTGAGGACCGCTCCCCCATGCTGCCGGCGCGGGCGACGGTTCCCGAGGAACGGACCCCTCGGCCTGGCTCCCTGGAGTGGCGTCAGCTCCCCCAGCCGGGGAGTCAAGAACCCTCTCGAGTTGCCCCTGCTCCTCAGGTCGGGGATCCGGCACCTCGGCTCCAGGGACCGACGATGTAAGCCCGCTCGGGGGCTGGCTCGACGACCCCCGGCCACATCCCAAGCCGGGGCTGAGGCCGAGACGTGCGGCCATGTCGTCCTCCTCCTCTTCATCGTCGACGTCGTCGTCATCATCGGACGTCTCCGGCGACAGCTCCCTGGGAAGCCCTTCCCTCTCCTGCTGACGACGGCGTTTCTCCAGGGCGTCACGAGCCCGCCTCCGCCTGCGGGCCCGAGCCTTCTCCGCGTCCTTCTTCTTCTTCTCCTCCTCCGCGGCGACCCGCCTCGCCGCCCGACCCACCGCGTCCTCCGGGACCGGCGGCAGGGAGGGTTTGTGCCGCCCCACCTCCTAAAAAGGGGGGAGAAAGAAAATCGATAGTGAGAATCGGGAGCAACCCGGTATGTGAAGAAGGGAAGGACGAACACTCACCAGAGCGACGCACCCCTGGTCGGGGCGCATTCGAGGCTGGGAAAGGGCGTGGGGGTCCGGCTTCCCCATCGCGACCGACACCCGCCGGTAGAGGGCGTCGTGGGGAAGAGGATCAGGGGACATCCATGACCCCTCCCAGTCGGCCTCCTGGGTCATCTCCCAAAGCGACAACCGCCGCTCCGCCAGGGGGAGCACCCTCCGGCGGTGGATGGCGGCAACCACTCCCGCGACGGTGAGACCTTCCTCCCGCAATACCTTCAGAGCCTGGAGAAGAGGTTCGAGTTTCTTCTGCCTCTCGTGTGGAGTCCCGTGACGCCAGGCGTCGGGGGCGGCGGTGACAACCCGCTGAGAGAACGGTGGGAGCGACTCTCCGTCATTCCGGAGGTAGAACCACCGGCGCTGCCAACCCTTGTTTGAGGATGAAAGGACGGCAGGGATATACTGCAACGCCCGTGACTGCCTCAGCAAGAGGGTACAGCCGCCGGCCCGCACCGCCGCACGGACCTTCCTCTCCCTCGTCGACGAAGCAAAAAGCTCGGCAAAGAAGAGGTGAGTCCACAAATCCCAATGGGGGGCGATCCCCAGATACCCCTCGCACACCGCTACAAAGATAGCGGCTTGTGCGATGGAGTTGGGGGTAAGGTTGTGTAGTTCCACCCCGTAATGGAACAGGATGGCCCGCATGAAGCGGCTCGCCGGCATTCCAAATCCCCGCTCATGGAAGGAGATAAAGCTCACGACATACCCCGGCGGAGGGGATGGAGCAACTCCGCCCGCTGGAGGAATCCATTCCGGCCGCTCCTTATCGGTGAGAGGGCGGAGCAAACCCTCGCCGACGAGGTCCTCCAGGTCACCCGCCGTCACCGTGGAGAAGGGCCATGGGTCGCGCGGCGAGAGGATGGTCACCCGGTCAGCCATCGCCAAGGCAGAAGGGGTGGCGGCGTGAAGAACAGGGGAGGGCGGTTTCCTTTTCCTGGCTAGATCTCTCAGGTTGCAAAAAACCTGGGAAGGAGGCGAGAAGTGGAGTCGAGAACCGTCACTGGACCCTCTCCGGGGTACATAAAGGACCAAGGACGAGACGGTTCCAACGCACCGCCCGAACCGGACGCGGGGTTCAAAAAACGCGAAGCGAAACAGCCGTTCCTCGAACGGCTCGCGCACGCAACGGCAGCCTCGCCGACCGCTTACCCCGGCGCATTAACTCCGCGGCGAAACAGGTAACGTTTCTGGCAGGGGCAGCTGGCGACGCTTCGCCTCCGCCAAAACGACCACGCCGAAAAAGGTACGCCACGACGTTCAATTTCGAATCCTTTTTCCCTTTTCCTTCTTTCTCTATCTCTTGCAACAGGGAACGAGAAGGGGGATAACCCCAAAGGGATCCTTCCCCGTGAAGGGACTAGGCCCCGAGCCTCCCTACTGATCAGGGGTTCGAAGGCTGGCCCCCCGAGGGGTTCAACAGCCGCCTCAGATCACGTGGGCCCGACACCCACTACTGGTCAGGGGTTTGAAGGTCGGCCCCCGAAAGGTTCCATGACCGCCTCAGGCTACTAGGGCTCCGTGCCCCCTACTGATCAGGGGTTCGAAGGCTGGCCTGTCGAAGGGTTCACAGTCGCCTCAGACGCCGAGCGAGGGATGACCAGGGGTACGTTCGATACATAACCAAGGCTCGGGCTGCGCTCCCGAGGTACCCTAGGACATTTCCGAGACCAGCGGGAACGACTCTGTAACGGAATCCCATCGGAGGGAGGCAACGAGCCCTCGGACCCCGTCGCTAGGGGACCGGGTCCGGCAGATCACCCGCAGGTACTTTTGGGCGTGCCTCCGGGCCCCTAGCCGACCCCCAACGAACGGGGCACGGACGTCCACTCGGATTACCCGATTGCAGCTCACCGGAGACACCATGTTCGGTGCCCACCGAGGGTAACATGGCGCACTCCCCCCCTCCTCCTTGCGGAAAGGCGACGTAGGGGCGTATATAAAAAGTCGAGTCTGTCCCTGATCGTCCTCCCGCTCCGTGCGAAGGCTCGGGGGCTGCTCTCGCAAACCTGGCTCCGGCCGAACCGTTGACAGCGTCAACATACCAGCCCGAGAACTTGGGCCCCGACAGTGCACCTGGGTTATGCCCTGCTCGCATGAGGGAACCGCCAGACCAGCCGAAGCATTACGCAAGGCATTAAGACCTCGAAGGAGTGAAACCACTCCTCCGAGGCCTCGGGGGCTACACCCGGCGGGTGCGCTCGCGCGCACCCACCGGAACAAAGTACCTCCGAGAAAGGCTGGTCCCCTTGCAAAAAAGTGCGATGCAAGCCTCCAAGCGAGTGTTAACACTCTCTTCGAGGCTCGGGGGCTACTGTCGGGGACCATAATTAGGGGTACCCTCAAGACGCCTAATTCTCAGCTGGTAACCCCCATCAGCATAAAGCTGCAAAGGCCTGATGGGTTTGATTAAGTCAGGGATCAGTCCATACGAGTGACTTGACCACGCCATGCCCGAGCCTAGCCTCGGGCGAGGGCAGCCGACCCTAGGATGACTCCGTCTCGCCTGAGGCCTCCTCTTTCACGGCAGACGCATCTCCGGCTCGCCCTAGGCCCCGCCTTCGATAAGAAGAAACCCTGACTAAATCACCGCGCCAACCGACCGCGTCACCGGGGCGTTTAACGCAAAAGGTAAGACCAACGGGCGACCAGACTTCGCCAGAGGTGCCATAGGAGACTCCGCCCGACCCAGGGCTCGGACTCGGGCTAAGGCCCCGGAAGACGGCGAACTCCGCTCCGCCCGACCCAGGGCTCGGACTCGGGCTAAGGCCCCGGAAGACGGCGAACTCCGCTCCGCCCGACCCCAGGGCTCGGACTCGGGCTAAGGCCCTGGAAGACGGCGAACTCCGCTCCACCCGACCCAGGGCTCGGACTCGGGCTAAGGCCCCGGAAGACGGCGAACTCCGCTCTGCCCGACCCAGGGCTCGGACTCGGGCTAAGGCCCTGGAAGACGGCGAACTCCGCTCCGCCCGACCCAGGGCTCGGACTCCGCCTCGGCCTCTGCCGAGTGATCTCCGCCTCGCCCGACCCAGGGCTCGGACTCTGTCTCTGTCTTGCAGGACGGACTCGACCTCGGCTTCGGAGGAGCCTCCACGACGCCCGACCTAGGACACGAGACCTGCCACGTCAACAGGAAGCGTCATCATCACCCTGCCCTGAGCCGACTTGGGTCGCAGAGAACAAGACCGGCGTCCCATCTGGCCAGCTATGCCAGATAGGCAATGATGGCGCCCCGCTAGATCATGACGACGGCGGCTCCCAGCTCCCTTACGAAAGCAGGAGAACGTCAGCAAGGACCCAGCCACCTCGACAGCTGTCCCCCCGTCCGGCTCCGTTACTCCTCCAACAGCCACGACGCCACACCAACAGGGTGCCAAGATCTCTCCGGCTGCCACCTGGGCATGTACATAGGGCGCTAGCTCTCCCTCGCTAGACACGTAGCACCTTGCTACACCCCCATCTTGTACACCTGGACCCTCTCCTTACGACTATAAAAGGAAGGGCCAGGGCCTTCTTAGAGAAGGTTGGCCTCACGGGGACGAAGGGCAGGGGCAGGCGCTCTCTCTCTCGGGGCCGCTCTCTCCCCTCACCTCGTGCGGACGCTTGTAACCCCCTACTGCAAGCGCACCCGACCTGGGCGCGGGACGAACACGAAGGCCGTGGGAATTTCTCCGACTCCCTCACGACCCGACTCCGGCCACCGACCTATCTCTCTGTTCCCCCCTTCGCGCTCGCTCCACGCGCTCGACCCATCTGGGCTAGGGCACGCGGCACTCTCACTCGTCGGCTCGAGGACCCCCCGGTCTCGGAACGCCGACACTAAGAATTTCCATTTTCTCTAGCAAATTTTCAATAGCTTCTTGGGAGCTAGCTAACTTAGCCTTAAGTTTTTCATTCTTTTTAATAAGGCTATCATCGGTAGCAGTGGATGGAGCACTAGATTCTAATAGCTCAATTTTAGTTGATAGCTCACTATTTAAGTTTGCAAAAGTTTCAAATTTTTCTAGCAAACCTTTGTAATCATTTTGAGAGCTAACCAACTTATTTTTCAAAGTTTTAAGTTGAGCCTTTTGCTTAGTGCAAACATCCTGGAAAAAATTAACGGCTTCCGCAAGTTCTTCTAGAGAGGCCTTTCCCTCACCTTCATCATCACTACTACTTTCATCACTAGAGGATGGAATGCTTTTGTTACCTCTTGCCATAAGGCATTTGTGTGATGACCGTGATGAGCGTGATGAGGACCGGTGGCTGCGCGTCCTTGGAGGTTCATCTTCACTTGAAGAATCATCCCAAGTTCTAACACTTGTGAGCGCCTTGCCTTTGCTCCTCTCCTTTTTGGGTTTGGCCATATTTGGACAGTTGTCCCTGAAGTGGCCCTTCTCCCCACATGCGAAGCATCCTCTCTTCCTTTGCTTTTTCCTGTCAATGTTAAAGAGAAGATCCTCGACCTGCAGGGGCACACCCATTAGATTAATCTTGTGGATCATCCTCATTACCTTTCCGACGCGTCGGATTGTTTCTTCGTCCTCGGAGGATGATGTGCATGGTTGATTATCTTCATCATCATCACTTTCTTCTTCTTCTTCCTCTTCTTCACTTGAGGAACTTGGAGTGGGAGCCTTCTTTTTGCCCTTCCTTTCATCACATGCAAAAGCATATGGCCTTGAGGAAGTTGGCTCCTTTCCCCGACTCATTTTTCGCGACATCTCAAAGGCCGCGATTTTCCCAATTACAATGGTCGGGGTCATGTTGCTCAAATCCTCCATGTTGTGAAGGATGGTGATGATGCTCCCATATCTTTGTTGTGGTAGCAGGGAGATAATCTTCCTCACAATGTCCGCATCACCTAGCTTATTAATGCCAATAGAATTGAGCTCATTGATAATTAGATTCAAACGAGAATACATGTCTCTAACAAGCTCATCATCTTTCATGGCAAAAGAATTATACTCATTTAAGACTAGGCAATGTTTTTGCTCACAGACATTGGATGTGCCGTCATGGAGCTCATGCAATTTTAGCCAAATCTCATTAGCAGTTTTTAAGGTAAATACTTGATTAAAAATATCCATGCTAAGAGATTCATACAAGCAATTTTTGGCTCTAGCATTTAAATGAATTTCTTTTTCCTCACTCGTGGTGGGTTTCTCGGGATTCTTGAGGGGTTTCATCCCGTCACGAGTGACTCTCCAAACACCTAGATCAACGGCCTCTAGGTAACAAGCCATTCTAGCACTATAATATGGGAAGTTAGTGCCGTCGAAGTGTGGTGGCCTATGGGTATCCATCCCTTCCTCTAAAAAGCGTTGGCTCTTTTAGCGGTGAAGCTAAAGCGTTTCAAATGAGCCAGACCGGGCTCTGATACCACTTGTAGGAAACGGGTGACGCCTAAGAGGGGGGGGGGTGAATTAGGACTTCTAAAACTTTTACTAAACTAGGCCACAAATAAATCCCTAGAGCAAAACCTATGCAAATAATCAAAACTTGAATGTGCAAACTAGGTTTTGTCTAAGTGTTGCTATCTCTACCGCAAAAGGCTAAGTTTCAATCTATACTAAATAAGTATGACTACAAGATTGAAACTTAAATGCTTAATATAAATGCGGAATGTAAAGAGCTAAGTAGAGAAGCAAACTCTCGTGGATGACGCCGGTATTTTTACCGAGGTATCCGGAACCACGCAAGGTCCCGACTAATCCTCGTTGGTGCCCCTACGCAAAGGGAAGCCCACGCGAGGGCCAAGCACCACGGTCGAGTAACTCCGTAGAGAGCCGCGGGCCTTCTCCACGCGCAAGTGGTGCTCCGCTTCCGGCTCCTCTCGGACGCTCCCCGCTGTCTCCACTATCGAGCTTCCGGCCGAAACGCCGCGGGCCTCGTTCCCTCCGGTACACGGTGGCGGCCGTGACACAAACGCGGTTGTCACGGTCTCGCAAGACTCTCGCCCCACTCGGTACAATTACAACGACTCACGCAAGAGCCGAGGGGTTGTGTGGTTTTACAAAACTCACTCAACTAACTAGGATTCACCTAGAGCAAGCGCTAAAGCGGTCTAACTAACCTAAGCACCTCGCAAAGCACCTACGCTAATCACCGAGTGATTCTATTAAGCACTTGGGTGTTTGAGCTCTTGGAAATATGCACTATGTGTATTGGTATGTTGCTTGGGCTCTCACACTTGAGAATGGCCGGTTGGGGTGGTATTTATAGCCTCCACACCCCCAACTAGCCGTTGGACAGAAAGCAGCAGCTTTCTGTCGTCGGGTGCACCGGACAGTCCGGTGCACACCGGACAGTCCGGTGCACACCGGACACTGAACAGTAGATGTCCGGTGCACGCTACGTTAGCCGACCGTTGGCGCCTGTAGCAGTCGACCGTTGGATCCGACCGTTGGATTCGACCGTTGCCGTCTGCCCGTTGGCACACCGGACAGTCCGGTGCACACCGGACAGACCGGTGCTACAGCCAGAGAGCGCCTGTCTGCGGCCTCTCTGCGCAGACTATCCGGTACCTCACCGGACAGTCCGGTGCACACCGGACACCGATGTCCGGTGCGCCACCAGGCGCTGGCTGACAGCCCTTATCTTTGGATTTCTTCGCTGATTTCTTCGGGCTTCTTTGTTCTTGAGTATTGGACTCCTATGCATCTTTTTATGTCTTCTTTTGAGGTGTTGCATCCTCATTGCCTTGGTCCAATTTTCTTCGCATCCTGTGAACTACAAACACAAACACTAGAAAACTTATTAGTTCACGGATTGTGTTGTTCATCAAACACCAAAACTCAATTAGCCAAAAGGCCCAGGGTCCATTTTCCTTACAGGAGTGATGGGACAGGCTTCCCCATCCCTCCATTTATTTATCGTTAGTTTTATTCCGCTGCATCCCGAACAATGACCACTACTTTTGCTAAAACTCCGATGATGTTGTAATAAATCTAATACTCCTTAATGTATGGTTTTATGCTTTATTGTATTTGCTCTATGCCTCACCTTCGAGTGAGTACGTGGTACTTGACTATCACACCCGGTTTTAGAAGGCAAACCGAATGCGAACCATGTACGTGCCAGGATCAGCAATTCACGTACACAGCAGTTACATAACATGGACATCATCACACAATGCTCAAATAGTATTAAAAAAGGGAAATAGTAGTCGATTACATCATATATCTGAGACATCCACATAGTCTTTACAATAAATCAAAGTGCGGAAAAGAAACGTAGATAAACGCGGCCTTCACAGGCAGCCGACTGGGGGTTTGCCACTAACCCACACCTAGAACTCGTCGTAATCTTGGAACTCCTGGAAGTCTCCTTCCACGGCTTCGTCTTCTCCTGAGCAGTGGTTGCAATGCGGACAACCTGGGGAAGAGGGGGGTTGGTGTGTAGAGCAAGGGTGAGTACACATCAACATACTCAGCAAGCGTCCTGTTTGGCTGTAGTGGACTAGCTTTATGTGGGGGATAAGTCAAGCGGTTGCTTTTAGTTGGTCAGATTATTATTCACTAGTAGAAAGCTAGGTTTTTAGCATTAACCCAAGTTATTAGCCCGATGTACCCTTTCCAAACGGAAAGAATACCACTTACCAGCACCATAGTCATAACCAGAACCATCAATCTCATTGCCACCTGTAAACCAAAATGTCTCCGATCAAGTACCACTAATCACTGGAGCTCCCTTGGCCGCTCATAACCGCGAGCACGGCTGATATATCAGTTTCAAACACTCTGCAGAGGTTGTGCACTTTACCCACAAGCCGTGATTCCCTTTCTGCCCGAAGATCATGACTCTCCATTGATCACTACCAAGGTGACCCAGCAGGGTTTCACTATGTAGCCTTTACAAAGATTCCCCGGGGCTGTAGCCGTCCGTTAGGTTTCCTAAATGTACCGCACTCCTCCCCAAGGGACAACTCAACTTTGGCAGAGCGAGCCGCATACACCGAGCCCCATTGACGGCACAACGGCTAAGCGAACTACACCCCGGTTCCTCTAATTATTCAGCTAAGGGCACCCCATTCCACCCTCATGGTTGCACTGTTTTTCCGGGTGATCATCCAAAGAACAGGTCCTTACGGAGAGGCACTCGAGAAACCGCTCGAGCCCCCTTAAAGGCCACAAGTATAGCATCATAATAAAAGAAGGGAAAACAACATATCATTGATAATTCTCATCATGTTCCTTGATTAGAGTTGAGCAATAGCATAAAGCTAAACAATAATAATCCAACCCAAAGAGGTAAACAAGGACATGGATAACAAAAGCTAGTCAATCCTTAGGTATAAATGTGTAATGCGGGAGGTGAATTAAAGAATGTATAGGACAAAGATAGGTCAAGGGACACTTGCCTCCACCAACCGACTGCTGCTCAGGGGCTTCTTCTGCGAGTTCTTCGGGCTCTTCAACCGGATCGTTCTCTATTGCGAGTGCAAACATACATACATCCATCCATTCAAATTAGGAAACAAACAATACATCATACAAGAGAACAAATAGATTAAACATGCATAAAATATGACATACGATATTGCATTTACCATGGTTAGAAAGAGACGGGGAAAGATCTCGCAGGGGTCAAAGCTTATGCTCGAGACGCATACGGGTAGAAGAATAAATAGGCGTTACGTGCTCTAGTTCTATTTAGCTCCAATAATAAGGACTAGCTACATGCACTAATGGAAACGTGGCCACTTTCAGTCGATCAACCTTAAATGCGCTAGATGATTAACTACATGAATTAACCAACGTAACCAATTTCCAAAATGAGTTTCCTATTTTATTAACATGAACAACGTGATTAGCGCACATAAAATATGGGGGGGGGGTAGACGGGCACGTCTAGGGGTAGACGAGGGCGCGACGAGCTGTGCCAAGGCACCGCGCACTACGCGAGTAGCGCACGCAAGGCCGCACACACGCGCCGCGAACTAGTCGTGCACACGTCGGGACTGCGCGCTGGCCGAGCTCAAGGCCGCGCGCCATAGGCACGCTGGGCCGAACTCGAGGCCGCGCCGGGGCCATCACGACGCGAGTAGGACACACCGGGGCGGGAGGGCGAACACGAGCGGGCGAGCACGGGCGGGACGGGCGACGCCACGGGCAGGGGAGCGCGCGCGGGCGGGGCGGGGCACGCCGTGCGGGCGCCACGGCCGGGGCGGACGCGGCCGGGGGCGGCGCGGTCGGGGCCGGGGGTGGCGCGGCCGGGGACGGCGCTGCCGCGGGCGGGCGGGGCCGCGCAGGGGCCGGGGCCGAGCGCCGCGGGCAGGGGAGGCCGGGCCTCGCCGGAGCCGAGCGCCGCCGGGGCGCGGGGAGGGGAGCGCGCCGGGCGGGGACGAGGCCGGGCCGCGCCGGGACGCCGCCATGGCCGGGGCTGAGCGCCGTCGGGGCGCGCGAGAGGGGGCGGTCGTCGGGCAGGGCGGGGGTCGCACCGGGACGCCGCGCCATGGCCGGGGACGCCATGGCCGCGAGCTCCGAGGGCGGGGCCGCGCCGGGGACGGGCGGGCGGGACCACGCCGGGGAGAGGGAGGGAGGGGGAGAGGAGAGGGAGGAGGGGGAGGGGCTTACTGCACGGGGGAGGGAGGCCGGCGGCGAGCGGCGCGGCGGCGAGCCGAGCGAGGGCGCTGGCGGATCGGGCAGGGGAGCGGGGGCGAGCAGGGGAGGAGAGAGGGAGGGGGTTTGGGGAGGGGGAGCTGACGGGTGGGGCCCGCGCGGGGGAGGCGGCGGCGGTTTTCCCAACCGCGCGCGCGGCGTGGGGAGCGGGGGAGCCGGCGGGGGCGGCTGGGTCGCAAGCCGGCTGGGCCGGCTGGCCAGCGCGGGGCCCATGGCGGGAAGGGAGAGGGGGGAGAGAGAAGAAAAAGGTTTTTTTCCCTTCTTTTTAATACCTATTTCCTAGATGAATGCCTTCACACTTTCAAACAATCAAAAAGAATGCATGGTTCGGCATGGTGCCGTAATCCAAAGAAAATAACTTTTGGGGTTTACTATTATTACATAACTTAAAGTTTTGAAGACGGGTGAGGTTTTAGCGGAAAGAAATGGGAAAGAGGGGTAACGCCCGAATTTAGCGAGCGATAGAGAAAGAAAAAATTCAACTCGAAATTCGGGGCGTTACATTGATCCTGTTAGTGGCCTCGTCGGACTAGATCAGAGGAACTGACGTTTTATTCCTATTTAAGTGTGGTCTAGCCTTTAAGGTGGGACTTAGGCACTTAAGTTGGAATAATTCGGGCGGTTCCGCCACACTCCTCCTGGCGCCAACACATTCTTCGTGCACGACATCCTGACCTGACGACTGCAAATGAGAGAGAGAAGCTAAGCATAAGTCGATAATAGCCGATAGGATATCAAAAGAAAGGATGTCTACCTGGAAATCTCACACGAGAGGTGAAAATCCAGGCTGGACAGGAGACGGCTCACGGGCAGGCAAGGTCACTGAAATGACAGAAGAGGTGAGCACGTATTAGTCACATAGTCATAAGTATATAAAATGCTAATAAATACATACACAGAGTGTTATGGCACAAAAATCGAGAGATATGGCGATCGAGAGGTCAAACGACGCGAAAACGACATTTGAACGTGAAATAGTGCCATAGGAGGTTTGAAATTGAAAATGAGGCATGAAATGATTTGGAATGGAACCGATACTTCACGAATATGTTTATATGGGTAAATGTGAGTGAAGTGTGTGCTTGGTTTGATTTTAGCGAAGAAAATGGAATTAGGGCACTCGGCTCGGAATTGATCGCTCGAAACAGGGAATTGAGTAAAATTGAAGCCTGGGATATCAGATTGGCGTGAAATTTGGCGAATATGTTACTGGAGGTATTGTGAAGGTGCCTAAAAAGTTTGGGTTCAATCGGAGCAATTTTGGCTGGTTTAGGCATTTCGCCGAGCACGTGGCGTGCGGTGTTTTAGGGTTTTAGAGATATGGCCATTTTGAGTGGTGAAACCCTCCCAAGTGGAGCTAGAAACCTGCAGGGGAACTCAAAGGGCACTAGGGCACACAGACACAAGCTTGGATTCACAGAATTTCATAAGAATTGGAATTTCACACAAAAGGAGGGAGGTGAGAGCTTCACTGGTGAAAACAGAGGGAGAGAGAGGGAAGCAGGGGAGGCTCACCAGAGGAAGAGAGAGGGAAGCAGGGGAAGCTCTTGGTCACCGGAGGATCGCCGCCGGCGAGAGGAGGAATCGCCAGAGGAGCAGAGAGACTGCCAGAGCAGAGGAGAAAGGAAGCCTGGCCTCGGGCTCGGGCAGGAGAAGTTTTTTTTAAAAACCGTTTATGGGTGCACCGAACAGTCTACAGTGCCTATCCGGTGCACACCGGACAGCGCACAGGAAAGAGGAGTTTAGCGTGTGCGCGGCCGGTGCACCGGATAGTGCACAGAGCAGTGTTCGGTGCACACCAGACTGTTCGGTGAGCCCAAACAGAGGGAATTTTGAATTTTTTCAAATTTTCTATCTAGTTTTCAACCAAACCAAATCCCAACTTATAATCACACAAAAGAACATCTGTTGGGACAGGTATTGACACCCTCATATATTTTGTCATAATTTTCAAAATATTTTGCCATAGGCTAGATAATTTTTAGAGAAAGTAGGCAAATGGTGAGAATTGCATTTTGGCCTTGCACTAGGAGTTTTCATGAATGATTTGAGTTCTGAATACTCCCCCTAAGTGCAGTACCTCATGCATATCTTAAGAACCAACAATTGCATAGTAAGTAGGAATTTAAGTACTAAAAGCTTAAAGACTAAGACTTGTCACATTTGAGCTCGAGTTAAGCTTTTTCACTCGCTTTGTTGGCGGTTATCTTAACTAGGTTAGACAAGCCCTAGATGCAATACAAGAAATTTAAATATGCAATGCAAGCTTGACAACACCATTTGAGATCTTAAATAAAATTTCTGAGATCAAGTATATTTAATTCATTCCTCAACATGTAAAAGCAGGTTTTATCAAGTGGCTTAGTGAAAATATCCGCTAATTGATCTTCCGACCTCACTCCTTCTAAAATGATTTCTCCTTTCGCAACATGATCTCTAAGGAAGTGATGACGGATATCAATGTGCCTGGTGCAAGAGTGTTGTACCGGGTTATTAGCAATTTTAACAGCACTCTCATTGTCACACAACAAAGGTACCCTTTCTAGAACTACGCCATAGTCTAGAAGAGTTCATTTCATATATAAAATTTGTGTGCAACAAGCACCCGCGGCAATGTATTCCGCTTCGACGGTTGACAAGGCAACACTATTTTGCTTTTTGGATGTCCATGATACTAGTGATCTCCCAAGCAAATGGCATCCCCCAGAAGTACTTTTTCTATCAATTTTGCAACCGGCATAGTTCGAATCGGAATAGCCAATTAAGTCAAAAGTAGCTCCTTTGGGATACCAAAGGCCAATGCTTGGGGTGTGTCTGAGATACCTAAGAATTCTTTTGACAGCGCGAAGATGAGCTTTCTTAGGATTTGATTGAAATCTAGCACACATGCAGACACTAAACATGATATCGAGCCTAGATGTGGTAAGATACAATAAACTACCAATCATAGAACGGTAGAGAGTTTGATTAACCGGGTTACCTTCCTCATCTAGGTCGAGATGTCCATTTGTTGGCATAGGTGTCTTGATTGGTTTACACTTCTCCATGTTGAACCTTTTCAATAAGTCTTTGCTATACTTCTCTTGTGAGAGAAAGTTACCATCTTTCATTTGCTTGACTTGAAAGCCGAGGAAGTACGTCAATTCACCAATCATTGACATCTCGAACTCATTCGACATCAACCCACCAAATTCCTTGCAATGATAGTCATTTGTCGAGCCAAAGATTATGTCATCAACATATACTTGACAAATGAAAATACCACCGTTATGTTTTTTTGTGAATAGAGTTGTGTCGACGGTCCCGATCTTGAAGCCCTTTTCGATGAGGAAGTCGCGAAGACGCTCATACCAAGCCCTTGGAGCTTGCTTTAACCCATATAGCGCCTTGGACAACCTGTAAGCACGGTTATGATATCTAGGGTCTTCAAATCCAGGTGGTTGCTCAACATATACAAGTTCATTTATGAAGCCATTTAAAAATGCACTTTTTACATCCATTTGATAAAGCTTTATATCATAGCATGATGCATATGCGAGTAGGATACGGATGGCTTCTAGTCGAGCAACCGGTGCAAAGGTCTTTCCAAAATCTAAGCCTTCGACTTGAGAGAATCCCTTTCCCACAAGTCTTGCCTTGTTCCTAACAATCACGCCTTGATCATCTTGTTTATTTCTAAACATTCACTTTGTTCCAATGATCCTTGCATCTTGTGGGGGCTTCTCCAGGGTCCAAACTTGGTTACGGGTGAAGTTGTTTAGTTCTTCATGCATGGCATTCACCCAGTCCAGATCCTGTAGCGTCTCATCTATACATGTAGGCTCAACACAAGAAACAAAGGAGTGATGTTCAATAAAATAAGCATGTTTATGTGATCGAGTAATAACCCCTTGTGAAGGACTCCCAATGATTTGGTCTTGTGGGTGTGCTTGAAGTAGTGATGAGTTTCTCCTATTAACCACTTGGGAAGAAGATCCTGGAGCATCAACATCTTCGGCTTGTACCCTTGCTTGTTCATGAGAGACAAATGTATCTTCATTTGCATGCCTCTCATCTTTTTCATCATCTTGTGGTACACTTGATGAAGAAGGCCTATCAATGTTTTGCACCTCTTTTTCATCTTCTTTTGGTTTGATAGCTCCAATTGGCATGTTCTTCATGGCTTCCCTAAGTGGCTCATCACCTACATCATCAAGATTTTCAAGTGCTCCTTGGGAGCCATTAGTCTCATCAAATTCCACATCATATGTTTCTTCTACCACGCCAGTGGCATGATTGAATACTCGATATGCTTTGGATTTTGATGAATAACCCAATAGAAAACCAATATCACAACGTCTTTGAAACTTCCCTAGGTGATGACATTTCTTATAAATGTAGCATTTGCATCCAAACACCCGGAAGAAGGAGACGTCTGGCTTTTTTCCCATTTAGCAGTTCATAGGGAGTCTTCGCAAGTAGCCGGTGAGGAAATAGCTTGTTTGATGCATAACATGCAGTGTTGATAGCTTTGGCCCAAAACCTATTCGGTATGTTATACTCATCAATCATTGTTCTTGCAAGTGTGATCAAGGTCCTATTTATCCTTTCAACAACTCCATTTTGTTGAGGTGTATATGTTGCAGATACTTCATGCTTGATCCCAATCTCATCACAGTATTCATGAATGTTGGTGTTGTCAAATTCTTTACCATTATCACTTCTAATCTTCTTGATCTTGCAATCAAATTCATTTTGAGCTTTCTTGGCAAACTTCTTAAATATAGATGCAACTTCAGATTTATCATGGAGAAAGAACACCCAAGTGTATCTTGAGAAATTATCAACTATCACCAGACAGTAGAGGTTGCCACCAGCAGTTACATAATTTGTTGGTCCAAATAAATCCATATGAAGTAGTTCTAGTGGCCTTGATGTTGACATGAAAGCTTTTGTAGGATGTGTGTTAGCAACTTGTTTCCCATCTTGACATGCACTACAAGGCTTGTCCTTTTCAAATACAACATCCTTTAATCCTCTAACCATGTCCTTCTTTAATACTTTCTTGAGTGTGCTCATTCCAACATGTGCAAGCCTCCTATGCCATAGCCATCCAAGTGATTCTTTGGTAAAGAGGCAAGTTGAGAGAACCTAGAGGGGGGGGGGGGGTGAATAGGTGATCCTGTAAAAATCAAATACTGTAGCCACAAAACTTGGTTAAGTGTTAGCTTAATAGAATCAAGTGGCTAAGGACCAAGCTCTTGTGAAGCACAATGGTCACGAAGAAAACAAGCATAAGAGACACGGTGAGTTATCCCGTGGTTCGGCCAAGTATAACACTTGCCTACTCGACGTTGTGGCGTCGCACTGGACGAGAGTCGCACTCAACCCCTTTCAAGTGATCCAATGATCAACTTGAATACCACGGTGTTTTCCTTTCTTTTACTATCTCCCGTTCGCGAGGAATCTCCACAACTTGGAGCCTCTCGCCCTTACAAATGATGATCACAAAGAAGCATGGAAGTAAGGGAGGGGAGAGCAACACACACAAGACTCAAAGCACGAGCACAAACACGCACACAAGCCACAACTTGAGCTCACAACACAATGCGAGGAGTTCTCTACTCAAATAGTGCTCAAGTAACTATCACAAAGAATCAAATGCGCGAGAATGGAGTCTTGGTGCTTAGAGATGATCAAAGAATGCTTGGGTTACTCCTCCACGCGCCTAGGGGTCCCTTTTATAGCCCTAAGGCAGCTAGGAGCCTTTGGAGGCAATCTGGGAAGGCAATTCTTGCCTTCTATCGGGTGGCGCACCGGACAGTCTGGTGCACCAACAGACATGCACTGTTCATTGTCCGGTGCAGATCGCCTTCCTAAAATGGCACAACCGACCGTTGCAGAATTGTAGCCGTTGGCGCACCGGACAGTCCGGTGCCTCCTGCCGACCGTTGGAGTGGGCCACTGAAAGTTCCCTTTGCCCGGGAATAGGATCTGGATGTCGCCTAGAGGGGGGTGGTGAATAGGCGAATAAAAATTATCACTTTATAACTGGAAATTCTTACTCTACTTGAAGGCTGGATCGCAGTGGAATGAAGGACCCTTCGAGTAGGTTGCAGCGGAATTGAAGTTCCTGTCTTAAAATACCCTGCACTTCGAAGACAGCTTATAGCACATATAAATATTGAAGTGCAAGTATAAACAACAAATAAGACAGAGAAACAGCACACAGCACAGAGCAGAGCACACAGACACAAGGATTTATCCCGAGGTTCGATCAAGCCTGAAATGCTTGCCTAGTCCTCGTTGGAGTTAGCCACACCTTGGCTTGGAGTCTATTTCAACTCCTTCCTCCGTTTGCTCAGATCTGTCGGGCGACAGATAGAGCCTTCCACTATGTTGATATCAGTTACAACGATGTCGTGGCTGCTTACAATCTTCTCAACAGCACTCTGACAGAGTAACAATGCGCTCAAGATTTTGCTCTAGCTCTCAGCAGCACTTCCCCTCTCTCTAAAGGCTTATAACTTCGCCTCTACACAAACTAGAGAGATACACAAGAGAGGGATAGAAAGAATTGATCCAAATGGTGTATGGACTTGTTGGCTGCACTTGTGTTCTTGTTTGAGGCGCCTAGGGGTCCCTTTTATAGCCCCAAATGGCCTAGGAGCCGTTGGAGCTTCATTTGGAAGCTCCCAGCCTTCCCTGGTTGCGGGTGCACCGGACTGTCCGGTGGCGCACCGGACAGTGAACAGTAACGGATCTGATTGGCAGTTTCCTTCTCTGGAACAGCTAGCCGTTGGTGCACCGGACAGGTTACTATTCACTGTCCTGTGCACCGGACACAGCTGCTATTCACTGTCCTGTGCACCGGACGCAGCGACTATTCACTGTCCTGTGCACCGAACAGGGACTATTCACTGTCCTGTGCACCGGACAGGTTACTATTCACTGTCCTGTGCACCGGACAGAGTTACTATTCACTATCCTGTGCACCATACAGCTACTATTCACTGTCCTGTGCACCAGCCAACAGCACACTAAGTGATTTTTCCTCCGTTCTTTCTCCGTTTGACTTCAACTTTTGAGAGGATTTTCCTGATACTTAAACAAACACATTTAGAGTATAATCCAATTGATTTAGTCCTAGAAACTTACATCTTTCTTGTTCTTCTCCTAGCTTTTCTATTTCTCCTCCAACAGAGCTCAGAATGGTACTTTCTCTACAGAAAGAGTTAGAGAGCAAACCAAAGCACCAAATTTGTAGTAAGAGGTGTATGCAACATGGTTGAACACTCAAACCTTATATACTTAACCTTTTTCACCATTTTACCCAATTTGGCATGTTTGAGGTCGATGTTGGACTCTAAACCATTAAGTCAACTTGACTTGATCTAGATTGACATATCTGAGCTCCAACTCCCTTGTTCATTTCTCGAGCTTGATCTTGAGCCTTATAACTTACACCACATAACTATAGATGTTACATCATTGGTTGTAAGTCATGTCCTTATGTAGTGATCCTTGATGCATCATAACTCTTAACTCGATCAACCTTGACTTTGCAAGTTTTCTTCTTCACCCCTGGCTTTGGGTTCCTGGTCTCCTTGACCTTCTCCCGTGCACTCGGTACCTCGAAGCTCTTCTTGCCTCCATCCTTGGCTTGATCGGTTGTCTCTGAGTTACGCACACCGAGTCTCACTTAAGCAGTGTTCATTATCTATAGATAAATCAGTCTTTGGACCATCACACTTATTCACTTGCGTTGAACCCTGTTAGCTTTGCATTAAGCACCTGTTCAACACTTAGCACACTTGTTAGTCCTTTAATTGGGTTGTCATCCAAACACCAAAACCCACAAGAGAGCTTTCAGCCACGCGTCGCCCGCGGATTTGGCGGCCGACCGTTGCACTGGCGGCCATTGGCTCACCGGACAGTCCGGTGCACCACCGGACAGTCCGATGAAATATAGTCGTACGCCGCCGACGAATTCACGAGAGTGGCCAGTTCGCCTGAAGCCAGCCTGGCGCACCAGACACTGTCCGGTGCACCACCGGACAGTCCAGTGTGCTAGACTGCGCTGAGTCTTGGCTGCACCAGCCAAGTCTTTTCATTTTTCTCTTTTCTCTAATTCTAGCACTTAGACAAATATATTAGTACACAAAAACCAATGTACTAAGTTTAGAATCATACCTTCTTGTTGATTTGCACTTCATCCATCATTTGGCACATAATTACTCACTCAATATGTGTTGGGCACTTAATCACCAAAACTATACTAGAAATGGCCCAAGGGCACATTTCCCTTTCAATCTCCCCCCTTTTTGGTGATTTATGCCAACACATCAAAAAGCAACAAATAGAAGTGCAACATCAATGCATTTGAGAACAAAAATTGTCTTTTACAAGATTTGACATATTTGGATCGTTCTTTGCCACCACTTGGTTTGTTTTTGCAAATCAAATTCATTTTCCTATCTCTAAGTCAAACTCACTTGTTTGGGCATAAAGAGAGATAATCCAAGAGAGAAAATGATAAAGATTCAAAAACTCCCCCTTTTCCCATAATCATAAATTCTCCCCATAAGAGACCAAATTTTGACAAATCAAAAGTTCTAACTCTACTATTTTCAAAGTTCTCAAGTGGTAGCTGATCCATTTGCTTTGGCCTTAATTTCTCCCCCTTTGGCATTAAGCACCAAAACAGGATCATTATTGACCCTTAAACCCCATTGCCTCACCAAAATCGACAATTAAGAGTAAAAAGGCAATAAGAGCATGGAGATGAACTTGGAGTAAATTACCCTCTCATCGGAGTGCAGTGGAAGTCTTGCATGGTCCAAGTTCACATATCCCTTTCAATCCACCTTTGAGACTAAATTAAGTAAACTCAAGCACACGATTAGTCTCAAAGGGTCAAGTTGTAGCATTTCTCCCCCTAAATATGTGCATCATTCACACATGGACTTGTGAGGTCCGGGGATCCCTTGCACAACTTGAGCACCATAGATAAGCAATAAAATGCATAAAGGAACATGATCAAAGACATAAAACACATGTATGCTATAGATCAATCCAAGTTACGTGAATCTAAGACATTTAGCTCATTACGCAGCCTGCAAAAGGTCTTCTCATCTAAAGGCTTGTTAAAGATATCGGCTAGCTGGTTCTCGGTGCTAACATAAAACACTTCGATATCTCCCTTTTGCTGGTGGTCTCTCAAAAAGTGATGCTGGATGTCTTTGTGCTTTGTGCGGCTGTGTTCAACAGGATTATCCGTCATGCGGATTGCACTCTCATTATCACATAGGAGTGGGACTTTGCTCAGATTGTAGCCAAAGTCCCGGAGGGTTTGCCTCATCTAAAGTAGTTGCGTGCAAGACTGTCCTGCGGCAACATACTTGGCCTCAGCGGTGGATAGGGCAACAGAAGTTTGTTTCTTAGAACTCCAAGACACCAGGGACCTTCCTAGGAATTGGCATGTCCCTGATGTACTCTTCCCATCAACCTTACATCCAGCATAGTCAGAGTCTGAGTATCCAATCAAGTCAAAGATAGACCCCTTTGGATACCAGATCCCGAAGCAAGGCGTAGCAACTAAATTTTTAAGAATTCGCTTAACGACCACATGGTGACACTCCCTTGGGTCGGATTGAAATCTAGCACACATGCATACGCTTAGAATAATATTCGGTCTACTAGCACGTAAATAAAGTAAAGACCCTATCATAGACCGGTATGCTTTTCGATCAACGGACTTACCTCCTTTGTTGAGGTCGACATGTCCGTCGGTTCCCATTGGAGTCTTTGCGGGCTTGGCGTCCTTCATCCCGAACCGCTTGAGCAAGTCTTGTATGTACTTCGTTTCAGAGATGAAGGTGCCGTCCTTGAGTTGCTTCACTTGGAACCCAAGGAAGTAGTTCAACTCGCCCATCATCGATATCTCAAATTTCTGAGTTATCACCCTGCTAAACTCCTCACAAGACTTTTGGTTAGTAGAACCAAATATTATGTCATCGATATAAATTTGGCACACAAATAAGTCACCATCACAAGTCTTAGTGAAAAGAGTTGGATCGGCTTTCTCAACCTTGAAAGCATTAGCAATTAGAAAATCTCTAAGGCATTCATACCATGCTCTTGGGGCTTGCTTAAGTCCATAGAGTGTCTTAGAGAGCTTACACACGTGGTCGGGGTACCGTTCATCCTCAAAGCCAGGGGGTTGCTCCACGTACACATCCTCCTTGATTGGCCCGTTGAGGAAAGCGCTCTTCACATCCATTTGGAACTACCTGAAAGAATGGTGAGCGGCATAGGCTAACAAAATGCGAATAGACTCTAGCCTAGCCACAGGAGCAAAGGTCTCCTCAAAATCTAAACCTGCGACTTGGGCATAACCTTTCGCCACAAGTCGAGCCTTGTTCCTTGTCACCACCCCGTGCTCGTCCTGCTTGTTGCGGAACACCCACTTGGTTTCCACAACGTTTTGCTTGGGACGTGGCACCAGGGTCCAAACTTCATTTCGCTTGAAGTTGTTGAGCTCTTCCTGCATGGCCAACACCCAGTCCGGATCTAACAAGGCCTCTTCTACCCTGAAAGGCTCAATAGAAGAGACAGACGAGTAATGCTCACAAAAAATTAGCTAGACGTGAGCGAGTAGTTACTCCCTTGCTTATATCACCCAAAATCTGGTCGATGGGATGATTCCTTTGAATCGTCGCTCGAACTTGAGTTGGAGGGGCCCGTGGTGCTTCTTCCTCCACAACTTGTTCTTCTTGTGCTCCCCCTTGATCACACGCATCCTCTTGAGGAACCTGTTCTTCATCTTGAGTCAGGGGATGCACCATCGTTGAGGAAGAAGGTTGATCTTGCACTTGGTGTTCCTGTGGTCGCACATCTCCAATCGCCAAGGTGCGAATTGTGTCCGTTGGAACATCATCTTCATCTATATCATCAAGATGAACTTGCTCTCTTGGAGAGCCATTAGTTTCATCAAATACAACGTCGCTAGAGACTTCAACCAAACCCGATGATTTGTTGAAGACTCTATACGCCTTTGTATTTGAGTCATAACCTAGCAAAAACCCTTCTACAGCTTTGGGAGCAAATTTGGAATTCCTACCTTTCTTCACTAGAATGTAACATTTACTCCCAAATACACGAAAATAAGATATGTTGGGTTTGTTACCGGTTAGATGTTCATACGACGTCTTCTTGAGGAGGCGATGAAGGTAGACCCGGTTTATGGTGTGGCAAGCTGTGTTCACAGCTTCCGACCAAAACCACTCGGGCGTCTTAAATTCTCCAAGCATCATCCTCGCCATGTCTATGAGCGTCCTGTTCTTCCTCTCTACCACACCGTTTTGCTGTGGTGTGTAGGGAGCAGAGAACTCGTGCTTGATTTCTTCCTCCTCAAGATACTCCTCCACTTGAAGGTTCTTGAACTCGGACCCGTTGTCGCTTTTAATCTTTTTCACCTTGAGCTCAAATTCATTTTGAGCTCGCCTTAGAAAGCGCTTGAGGGTCCCTTAGGTTTCTGATTTATCCTGCAAAAAGAATACCCAAGTGAAGCGGGAAAAATCATCAACAACAACAAGACCATACTTACTTCCCCCGATGCTGAGGTAGGCGACGGGTCCGAAGAGGTCCATATGAAGTAGCTCCAGAGGTCTTGATGTGGTCATCACATTCTTGTTGTGATAAGTGCTTCCCACCTGTTTACCTGCTTAACAAGCTGCACAAGGTCTATCTTTTTCGAAAACCACATTTGTCAGTCCTAACACATGTTCTCCCTTTAGAAGTTTATGGAGGTTCTTCATCCCAACATGTGCTAGACGGCGATGCCACAGCCAGCCCATGCTAGTCTTAGCTATTAAGCATGTATCTAGATCGGCCTCCTCTTTCGAAAAATCAACTAAGTAGAGTTTGCCATCTAGTACACCCTTAAATGCTAATGAACCATCATTCCTTCTAAAGACAAACACATCAATATTTGTAAATAAACAATTGTAGCCCATGTGGCACAATTGACTAACAGACAGCAAATTATAGCCTAGCGACTCTACTATAAATACATTAGAGATAGAGTGCTCATTTGTGATGGCTATCTTGCCTAAGCCTTTGACCTTGCCTTGATTCCCATCTCCAAATATGATTGTATCTTGGGAATCCTTGTTCTTGACATAGGAGGTGAACATCTTCTTCTCCCCCGTCATGTGGTTTGTGCATCCGCTGTCGATAATCCAGCATGAGGCCCCTGGATGCATAAACTTACAAGGCAAGTTAGGCTTGGGTTTTAGGTACCCAACTCTTGTTGGGTCCTACAAGGTTAGTTATAATGGTCTTTGGGACCCAAATGCAAGTTTTGTCTCCCTTGCACTTGGCCCCCAACTTCCTAGCAATCACTTTCATATTCTTACAACAAATTGCAAAAGAAGTATTGCAAGTATGGTAAATTGTAGAAAGTTCATTACATACTTTCCTAGGCACATGAACAACATTTTTCCTAGGCATATTTCTACCATGCACAAAAGAAGAACTTGAAGCAATCATAGCATGTGAATTATAAGCATAACTTCTATGAGCATTTCTAGAAAATTTTCTATCACTATAGATGAAAGCATGATTCCGTTGAGCACTATTAGCCATAGGGGCCTTCCCTTTCTCCTTGGCAGAAATGGGAGCCCTTTGACTTGTTATGTTCTTGGCTTCCTTTCGATAGCCAAGCCCATCCTTAATAGAGGGGTGTCTACCAACAGTGTAGGCATCCCATGCAAATTTTAGTTTATCAAAATCCACCTTGCAAGTCTTAAGTTGAGCATTAAGACTTGCAACTTCATCATTTAATTTAGTAATGGATGCCAGATGTTTATCACAAGCATTGACATCAAAATCCTTGCACCTATTACAAATTACGACATGTTCCACACATGAACTAGACTTATTTGCTACTTCTAACTTAGCATTTAACTCATCATTAACACTCTTCAAACTAGAAATAGACTCATAGCAAGCAGAAATTTCACAAGATAAAATCTCATTCCTTTTAGTTTCTAAAGCAAGAGTTTTTTGTACACTAATAAACTTATCATGTTCTTCATACAATATATCCTCTTGCTTATCTAAGAGTCTATTCTTTTCATTTAAAGCATCAATCAATTCATTGATTTTTTCTACCTTGGCTCTATCTAAACCTTTAAATAAGCTAGAATAGTCTACTTCATCATCACTAGAATCTTCATCGCTAGAAGTAGTATATTTAGGAGTTTCTCGAACGCTTACCTTTTTCTCCTTTGCCATTAGGCAAGTATGGCGCTCGTTGGGGGAAGAGAGACGACTTGTTGAAGGCCGAGTCGGCGAGTCCTTCGTCGTTGGAGTCGGACGAAGAGCAATCCGAATCCCACTCTTTGCCATGGTGAGCCTCACCCTTCGCCTTCTTGTAAGACTTCTTTTTCTCCCTCTTGCCGCTCTTTTCTTGTCCCTGGTCACTATCATTATAGGGACAGTTAGCAATAAAGTGACCAGTCTTACCACACTTGAAGCAGGAGCGCTTTCCCTTTGTCTTGCTCTTGTTGGGATGCTCCTTGCATCGTTTCAGCGCCGTCTTGAAGCGCTTGATAATGAGGGCCATTTCATCCTCATTTAGCCTGGCCGCCTCAACTTGCGCCACTTTGCTAGGTAGCGCCTCCCTGCTCGTTGTTGCTTTGAGAGCAACGGTTTGAGGCTCGTAGATGGGCATTGGGCCATTCAATGCCTCATCAACGTATCTTGCTTCCTTGATCATCATACGCCCGCTTACAAACTTTCCGAGTATTTCCTCGGGCGTCATCTTTGTGTACCTAGGATTCTCATGAATTGAGTTCACAAGATGAGGATCAAGAACAGTGAAGGACCTGAGCATAAGTCGGACGACATCGTGGTCCGTCCATCTCGTGCTTCCATAGCTCCTGATCTTGTTGACCAGGGTCTTGAGCCTGTTGTACGTTTGCGTTGGCTCCTCTCCCTTGATCATTGCGAACCTTCCCAGTTCGCCTTCCACCAACTCCATCTTGGTGATCATGGTGGCGCCGTTCCCCTCATGAGAAATCTTGAGGGTGTCCCAAATTTGCTTGGCATTATCCAAGCCACTCACCTTGTTGTACTCGTCCCTGCATAAGGATGCTAGCAAAACAATGGTAGCTTCTGCATTTTTATGGATTTGCTCATTAATGAAAACGGGGTTGTCAGTACTATCAAAAAGCATTCCGTTTTCAACAATCTCCCAAATACTTGGATGGAGAGAGAATAGGTGACTACGCATTTTGTGACTCCAAAATGGGTAGTCTTCTCCATCAAAGTGCGGAGGTTTCCCTAGTGGAATTGAAAGTAAATGAGCATTAGAATTAAACGGAATACGAGAATAATCAAAAGAAAAATTCGAATTAACCGGTTTCTTTTTCTCGTCATATTCGTCGTCTCTTGGGGAAGAAGAAAACTCGTCGCTGTCGTAGTAGACAATCTTCTTAATGCGCCTCTTCTTCTTCCCGTCTCTTTCCTTATGACTCGAGCCAGAGTCCGAGGGCTTATCATCTCTTGGCTCGTTGACGATGGACTCCTTTGTCTTGTCGTTGACCACCATCCCCTTTCCCTTAGGATCCATCTCTTTGGGCGATTAGTCCCTTGCGTGAAGAGAACGGCTCCGATACCAATTGAGAGCACCTAGAGGGGGGGTGAATAGGTGATCCTGTAAAAATCAAATACTTGTAGCCATAAAACTTGGTTAAGTGTTAGCTTAATAGAATCAAGTGGCTAAGGACCAAGCTCTTGTGAAGCACAATGGTCACGAAGAAAACAAGCACAAGAGACACGGTGAGTTATCCCGTGGTTCGGCCAAGTATAACACTTGCCTACTCCACGTTGTGGCGTCCCACTGGACGAGGGTCGCACTCAACCCCTTTCAAGTGATCCAATGATCAACTTTAATACCATGGTGTTTTCCTTTCTTTTACTATCTCTCGTTCGCGAGGAATCTCCACAACTTGGAGCCTCTCGCCCTTACAAATGATGATCACAAAGAAGCACGGAAGTAAGGGAGGGGAGAGCAACACACACAAGACTCAAAGCACGAGCACAAACACGCACACAAGCCACAACTTGAGCTCACAACACAATGCGAGGAGTTCTCTACTCAAATAGAGCTCAAGTCACTATCACAAAGAATCAAATGCGCGAGAATGGAGTCTTGTTGCTTAGAGATGATCAAAGAATGCTTGGGTTACTCCTCCATGCGCCTAGGGGTCCCAGGCAGCTAGGAGCCGTTGGAGGCAATCTAGGAAGGCAATTCTTGCCTTCTGTCAGGTGGCGCACCGGACAGTCTGGTGCAGCACCAGACATGCACTGTTCAATGTTCGGTGCAGATCACCTTCCTAAAATAGCACAACCGACCATTGCAGAATTGTAGCCGTTGGCGCATCGGACACTGTCCGGTGTACACCGGACAGTCCGGTGCCTCCTGCCGACTGTTGGAGCGGGCCACGCGTCTACCGCGGATTTGGCGGCCGACCGTTGCACTGGCGGCCGTTGGCTCACCGGACAGTCCGGTGAATTATAGCCGTACGCCGCCGATGAATTCCCGAGAGTGGCCAGTTCGCCTGAAGCCAGCCTGGCGCACCGGACACTGTCCGGTGCACCACCGGACAGTCCGGTGTGTCAGACTGCGCTGAGTCTTGGCTGCACCAGCCAAGTCTTTTCTTTTTTCTCTTTTCTCTGATTCTAGCACTTAGACAAATATATTAGTACACAAAAACCAATGTACTAAGTTTAGAATCATACCTTCTTATTGATTTGCACTTCATCCATCATTTGGCACATAATTACTCACTCAATATGTGTTGGGCACTTAATCACCAAAACTATACTAGAAATGGACCAAGGGCACATTTCCCTTTCACAAGTTCTTAAGTCTACATCTTCAGAGGTAAAATCCACTAAGTAGAGATTGTTGTATCTAAATCTTTTAAACGCCATTGATTCATCATCCATTTTTGATACAATAACCTCTGTTGGAGTGAATAAGCATTAAAGTCCAAGATCACAGAGTTGACCCACTGATAATAAGTTGAAGCTCAAAGGTGCAACCAAGAGAACATTTGAAATCGATAGATCATTTGAAATTGCCACCTTGCCAAGTCCTTGAACTTTCCCTTTTGAATTATCCCCAAATGTGATTTTGTCCTGTCCATCAACATTCTCATCAAGTGAGGTGAACATCCGTGGGTTGCCTGTCATATGTTGTGTGCATCAACTGTCAATAACCCAATGGCACCCACCGGTCTTGTAGTTCACCTACATCGACAGACAAATCAAGCTTGAGTTTTGAGGGCCTTATATTGCATAGGACCAGTAACTTTCTCAATCAAGGACTTTGCAACCCAAATTTGTCTAGGTCTACTCTTGCTTGGTGGACCTAAGAATGTAACTTTGACTTTTCCATTTGCTACTTTCCTTAGAACATAATGAGCATTGAAAGCAAATGGTCTTGAGTGCTTAGACAAGGAGTTGGTGGTTTGGCTTTGTAGTTGTGGGCAAAGTGACCTTCTTTTCCACACTCAAAGCATTTGATAGGCTTATGAGTCTGCTTTGGCTTGTATTGAGTAGTAGCTTTCTTTTGCACAAAAGCATTATATCCAATACCACTCTTGTTGTTTTTCATGATAGTGTTCATGAGCAATTCATTTTGGAGGTATTGGACCTTGTTGAACTTTTGCACACTTGTTGCAAGATGTTCATTTTCACTCTTAAGTTTCTTGGCCTCATTTTAAGCCTTTCATTATCCACTGCCAACTCATTGTTGAAATCATTGTTCTCAATGGCAACCTTTCCTCTAGTAGTTGCATCAGTCGAGTATCTCTTCAATTTTTGGTTGTCTAAAGTCAAGACTTCAACTTTTTCAGTCAATTCATCATGTAGACTAGTTTGATCTCCTTGATCAGATCATCACATGAGGTTGCTACATCAATCTTAACAACAGGGTTAATAGCCTCATGTGTATTGCAAGATAAAAGTTCATTTTCAACAAGAAGATTATCATGATCAAATTTAATCTTAGTATAGTCTTCCTTGATTTTCACTAGTCTATCTTTCAACTCCCTATTAGCTTCATTTAACTTTTCACATTTATCCTTAGCATCTTTTAGGGAGGATGTAAGCTCATTTACAGTGGTTGACATAGTTTTGTTTTCTTATTTTATTTCATCACTAGCTTTCATAACTATGTCATATTTGGCATTCAAAGATTGATTTTCATTTTTCAACTTATCACATTTAGCTTTTGACTTCCTAATGATTTGAGTATATTCTTTAAGCAAGTCAGCTAGTTCATCATAGGAAGGTGAAGCAAATTCATCATCACTATCACTATCACTATCACTATCATCAGTAATATCAATATCATTTTGTACCTTTCGTTGACCTCTAGCCATGAGGCATAGGTGAGAAGTCGATGATGGTGATGGTGGTGGTGAAGAGAAGTCCCCAGCGATGGCAGCAACTTTTTCATCATTTTCTTCTTCACTTGAAGAAGATCCACTTGATGACTCAATGTCAGTGAGCCAGTCACCAACAATATATGCCTTTCCATTTTTCTTTTTGTGGAACCTCTTGTGCTTTCCATCCTTCCTCTTGAAGAATCTCTTTTCCTTTTTCTCATCATCGCTGTCATCTTCTTTCTTGCCCTTGAACTTGTTCTTCTTGGGCTTGTTACATTGATGAGCAAGATGACCAAGCTCTCCACAGTGTAGCAATCCATTTCAGAAATGGGCTTTCTTTTGCTGGAAAAGATTTTCTTCTTTCTTGAATCAAATTTGATGCCTTTTATGTTGAGCTTCTTTAACATCTTGGTGGTCTTCCTCACCATCAAGGCAATGTTAGCATCAAGGTCATCATCACTTGAGGATTCTTCCTCAATTTGTACTTTAGCTTTTACTTTTCTTTCTTGATTTGCTTTGAGAGCCAAATCCTTTCTCTTGGAAGATGACTCATCCTTGTCATTGATGTGCATGTACATCTCATGAGCATTGATCTTTCCCAATATCTGTGTAGGTGTGGTAACTGAAAGATCCATCTGATGCAGCACAGTGACAATGTGTCCATATTTGTTAATTGGGAGGACACTGAGAATCTTCCTCACAACATCCGGTTGTGAAATTTGTGTAAGCCCCAAGCCATTTATTTCCTCTACAAGAATATTGAGACGTGAGTACATAGCATTGGCATTTTCATTAGCAAGCATTTCAAAAGAATTTAACTTTCTCATAGCAATGTGATATCTCTCCTCACGCTCACTTCTAGTTCCTTCATGTAGAGCGCATATGTCCATCCACAAATCATGAGCATTTTTATGATTTCTAACTCTATTAAACACATCTTTGCAAAGGCCTCTAAAAAGGGTGTTTTTGGCCTTAGCATTCCATTTCTCATAATTAAACTCTTCACCTACAAGATTTGTGAGATCTCTAGGTTGGGGGAATCCTAGAGTGGCGGCTTTATAGACACCAATGTCTATAGCCTCTAAATATGCTTCCATACGAATTTTTCAATATAGAAAATCGTCACCATCAAAAACGGGAGGAGGTCCATCCCCACCGGACATCGTTACTCTAGCGGTTAAGCTAATCTAAGAGCAACAAGGCTCTGATACCAATTGAAAGGATCACGATGCCCAAGAGGGGGGATGAATTGGGCTTTTCTAAAAATCAACACTAATTAAAACCTAAGCAAGAGCCCAACTTCACCCCAACAACTAGCACTAAGAGAATAATACTAGAAATACAATAATGCTAAGACAATACTTCAAATACTTGCTAAACAAATACACAATGTAAAATGCTTAAATTGAGTGTGGAATATAAAGCAAGGTTTAGAAGACTCCTCTAATTTTTCCTGAGGTATTGAAGAGTCGGCACTCTCCACTAGTCCTCGTTGGAGCACCCGCGCAAGGGTATCGCTCCCCCTTTGTCCTCGCAAGAACCAAGTGCTCACTACGAGATGATCCTTTGCCACTCCGGTGCGGTGGATCCCTCACGACCGCTTACAAACTTGATTCGGGTCACCAACAAGATCTCCACGGTGATCACCGAGCTTCCATCGCCACTAAGCCATATAGATGATGCCGATCACCAAGAGTAACAAGCCATAGACTTTCGCTTGACCAATAGAAGCTTAATGCAAGTGGTGTGTGCTCTAGGTGGCTCTCGCTAGCGCTAATGAGGTCCAAACGTGGGATTAAGATTCTCTAATCACCTCACTAGGCTTTTGGTGCTTGCAATGCTCTACCAATGTGCAGGAATAAATGTGGGCAGCAAGACATTGAATATGGTGGGTGGAGGGGTATAAATACCCCTCACCCACCAACTAGCCGTTACCAGCAATCTTCTGCGCATGGGCGCACCAGACAGTCCGGTGCGCCACTGGTGCGCCAACGGTCGATTCCAACGGCTAGTTCTGACAGCTAGCCGTTGGGCAGTTGGCACACCGGACAGTGAACAACCACTGTCCGGTGCACACCGGACGGTCGGGTGCGCTGTCCGGTGCGCCACTATGATTCAACTCGTGAACCTTGCGCTCTCGGGTTTTTGCTCAGGGGAAACCCTTCCCCGGGCCATCCTGGCCCCACCTGGCAGAGGGCACACCGGACAGTCCGGTGCACACCGGACAGTCCGGTGCCCCAAAGTCAGAAACCCTAACTTCTATTTTCTGCTGTTTTTCAAATCGGTTTTCGTTCTAACTCGTGAGTATGTTCTAGTGTGTCACCTAGCACTATATGTGAGTGTGAATATGCACCAACACTACACTAGAACTCTATTGGTCAAACTACTCATCGACAACCCCTCTTTATAGTACGGCTAAAACAAAATAAAAGACCTAACTATATCACGAGTGTACGCAACTCCTTGACACTCGGAGTATGAAGATCTTCACTTTGCGTTTCGTTGCTTTAGTCGTCGCTTCGAGTTCTTATCTCCGGGATTGTTTTCACCGTTGTAGTATATCTACCTGTAATGCGACCTAACTTACCATTTGTCTCTGCAAAACACACATTAGTCACATATAACATTACGTTGTCATTAATCACTAAAACCAACCAGGGGCCTAGATGCTTTCACAATAGAAAGGGATTTTCTCCCGTGGATCCCCTCCAAATCATGGTTTGTTCGGTTATTTCAATTGCATATGGATTGGATTGGAGGAGATTAGTATGGATAACAGAGATTTTGACTTAGTGCTTGTTCGGTTCGCTTGTAATCCATGTGGATTGAATGAGATTGAGTGGGTTTAAATCCCAAGTAAGTCAAATTTCTTAATTTTTTTCTAATTACATCCAATCCATATGTAATGAGAATAACCGAACAAAGCCTTACTAGGCACTTAATCCCCTTCAATCAATATGGATTAAAATGAACATGCCCTCACTAGTCATCAAACCAACACTAAAAGAAAATGCAGGGGTAAGGTTGTTTCAGTTATTCTTTCCTCATATCTCATTTATGTAGGAACCATTATTACTGGATCTGTCTTTTTTTTTCTTTTCCTGATGACAAATTGATGTTTGATCGTGAGAAAAAAACCTGACTAGTAGCGTTCTTTTGATACGTCATGTGTACCTGTTCTTGTACCCCTACGGCATAGAAATTCAATTGGCATGTTGATCTGGTGAATCTAATAAGTCTAACAGCGAAACAGCCTGTCGTCACCCCTTCCTTTCCGCTGTCGATGGATTTGCTTTGATGCTGCCTGCTTGCCTTACCCTGCACTGGAACAAAGCATAACTATCAGGCATTTGTTATTGCATGATAAGACAGGACAGCGAATGATTCGAGAGAAAACAACAGAGCAGATGTGAAAAAGAACAGTTTGGAATTATTGCTGCATTGTTTTCGAATCAAACTGAGCCTTCGCGTCGCTTCTGTATCTGCCACTTTGGTTATCGGTACATGTACGGACTTGAGACTAATAAACTGTTACAGCAAGCTGGTACCGACGGCTGTCATTACCGACCATTGGCGTGGTGCTCTAGCAAATCGGTACCAACTCGGACGGGCATAGCGCGCGTTGGCTGATTGGCCCGATTGGTAGGCCGGGCGGGTAACACGGGCCGCATTCGAGCAAGTTTTCAACCGATGGCTGCAAGTATATTTATAACCTACCATTTAGCTCATCACTATAGTGGTTAGATATTCAGTATTAGCGCGCGAAAGAGCCTCTAGCCGAGTTAGTTAGGTGGTCTGATTAACACTGCTCAGATCTAGGTTCAATTCACCGTGGGAGTGAATTTTCAGGTTGTGGTTAAAAAAATCTCCTCATCTGTCCACGCCAAAGCACATGTCTAAGGCGGTCTGGTCCCGGTCCGATCTTTCCTCTTCTCACATAGGCTAGAGGACGACTGTAAATTTATAGGCCACTCACTCTTTTCACTTCTCTCCGCACTTTAGCATTTAGTGAGCTTATAACCTTTTATTATATTTGCTCTTAGTTTGGGTGCTGCTGGTATCAGCTGGCCGGTACCGGCCAATCGCGTGTTGATGCCACACTCGTTACCGATTGGGCTGGATGGTAACAATGGTCAATATATGATGTGACTATCTTTGATTAGTCCAAATTGTTTCATTCATTTGAATTTTAAAAAATTCTAAAAAATGCAGAAATATTGAATCACCCTATAAATAGAGAGGCTACTTGGATTTATTCGCACACTTTCAACTCCAATTATCAAGTTCTCTCTTTTATTCACACACTTTTAATCTCGTTTTAATGCATTAGCTTTTGAACTTTTGTTTCGATATGGATTTGAGGTGGAGCCCCAACATGAAATATTCACGGACTTGCTCAATGAGCAATCCCCGTGACATCCTGAGATCCTGTCGGTACGAGGTAAATCTTTTTCGATAGTTTTTCTTTAGTCCACCGTTGGCAATAGAAAGATCTTGCTCATCCCCGTGGTCTAACTCAACAAACTCTCTTTCCATACCCGTATGCTTCTTCATATCCATGCGACCATGTGCCGATGCTCCTCTTATTGAGCCTCCAACAATCGACGCTCCTCCTAGCACTAATGAAGCCCTTTCCATCGATACTCGTCCTTTATAACCTTTCACTTATTCGTATCCTAATCCTTCTCTATATGGCTCGTATGGTCCTCTTCCATATACTCATCCTTATGGTGCTCCTCTCACTTTCCCTCCCATGTATGGTGCTCTTGCTCCTTGTGCGCCCTATAGTGACACCAAGTAGCAACAACAATGTGGCCTCTAAGCATCTATATACTCTGGTGCATCGTAGTTCCAATAGCGACTACATTGGACTAAGACCGATGATGAAAGACTTGTAAGCATATGTATGTATACCTATATCTTTATGAATTCCACACTTTTTTGTAATTTGAGAATATTTTGTGAGTTTATATATTTTATAGGTACACGCATGGTTAATGCATTCCATTGACGGCATCATTTTTTTTGACTCTATTGATAATAAAAACTGTGCAATGAAGCGGTACGGAAACGTTTCCTGATAAATCTATAAATATAGAGCCGAAACCAGCCTTAGACTACGTCGGGCTCGGACCGTACCAACCAGGTAGGTAACCCCCGATAGACCGAGACGGCGAGGCCACCTGCTTGCCGCTCGGTGCCGACGACGACGACGCATGGCCAGATCAGACCAAGCACGCCGATGGGTGATGGAGCGCGCGGTGCTTATCACTCGACGCATGGTACGCGTGAGCTGTCAGGCTAGAGCTCGGACGACGATGCGGACGCAGCGACCTGTACGCTCGGCACACTGCCAGGACGCGTCCCACCGGACGGCCGGTGCAGCCACCGTTTGGCTCCTCGTCGCGTCCACCGGTCCACGCGATCACCACGACGACTAGTGAGCTGTACGAGTAAGATGCGCTCGTCCTCGCCAGTGCCACGGCGCACGTCCGCGGCAACGGCCGGAGCACGTGCACCACCGAAGCCTGCTTCGAATCCTGTGCGGCTAGCTGTTTTTTAGGCAGCTGCATGCATATATGAAGACACCAATTAGCAACAGACCATACAAACAGAACTAAATATTAGAACGATTACAATTACATAGTCAGTTAAATACCTAATACTATAGTCGATTTTAATGGCACATGCAATGCCACAGGGTTACATAGCCACGATGATGACGTTGTGTCAGCCTATTTCGAGCATCCGAACGAGGTTGCCCACAATGTCATAGTGTGACTGCAGTCATCAAAACAGAGATCCCTATAGGCTTGTTCGGTTTGAAATGGATTGAAGATGATAGGAGATTGTATTTAATCCCCTCCAATCTCACACTGTCCATCTATAATTATAACAACGAGTCTAATTATGCAGTTCTAGAGAACATTCCGACAATGCTTAAACATTAGGATCCCATCTAGCAGTATTGTATTTCAAGTTTTAAACTAGTAGACGAAAATATCAAATGAGTGCAATCCACGTCAAACTATATGCGCTTGTGGCAAGCCGGCAGCTGACGGCCGGCGAGTGTACGTCTGTCTTAATTAACAGAAACATCCGTTATATATATATATATATATATATATATATATATATATATATATATATATATATATATATAGGGTAGAGGTAATGGAAGCCCTGGGCTTCCGTTAGTGGGCGAAGCCCCAGCCAGGGAGACCGAACGGGTCGCGTTAGGTCCACTGGACGCCAGCCTGCGCCATTTATGCAAAGGATAACCACGTATCCCGCCTTACACGCGACATGCAATTACGCAAGCATAAATTTGTGTACAAATGTGCATAACTCATGCATAAATGGAATCTTTGCATGCCAGGAATCGCGCGCACGAATATCTGCATGTGCTAGACGTTTACGACTGCATAACGTTGTGATACATGATGGCGTAAACCATGCAAACGTTCATAAATCATGCATACAAGGAATCTTTTGGACCATGAATCACGGGAACGAATATTTACCATGTGTACACCGTTTACGATTGCATAACGCTGTGTAACATAATAGCGTAAACCATGCAACATTTAAATATCCACCGGTTTGAGATAAGGAAAGACGTGCTCCACGTTCGCGTAAATAAAGGCACAGTTACGGGAGGAAACAAATTCTCATTTACAGCCGCTCGTCCATGTTCGTATCTGTGATATTGGCGGCGGTTAACGACTGCATAACGATGCATAAATAAACCGTTTACGACTGCATAACGATGTGTAACATGATAGCATAAACCATGCATTATATAAATCTTGACCGGTTTGATATAAGGAAAGACGTGATGCATAATCGCGTAAATAAAGGGACAGTTACGGTTTGAGGAGCATTAGTAGAAGGAAATAGATTTTAATTTATAGCCGCAGTTCGCGGGTTCTGCTCGGGCGGATTCCAGCGTAAAACGTGAGCTAAAACAGCGTAAATGAGTACGAATTTTAGCGTAAATCATACAACATTTAAATAATGCCCTCCTGATGATTACAGTAATTCCGAACAATGCTCCTGAACACCACCTCGCTGCCGCTCTCGCACTCGTCGATGCATCGCTCAAGCTCCTCGTGCTTCTCCTGCGCGACATCGGCCGTCGTCGGCGTTTCCGGCTTCTTGGCGAAGGCAGCAGCCACGAAGGCCGTCGGGGCCTTCTTGTTCGAGCACGACGACGCGGCGGCAGACACGGACGCGACGGCCGAGAACACGGCGGCGGAGGCGGCGGCGCTGGCGGGCGCGACGTCCATGAGCGCGGCGGCCATCTCGGCCTCCTCGGCGGTTCCGCTCCCGTCGAGCCCAGCCCCAGCAGGCAGGCGCGCGACGGACCTGGCGGCGAGGCGGGCGAGCTCCCTGTGGAGCGCCACCGTCGCTCGATCATGGTGGAGCGCCACCGTCGGTCGCCTGCCTCGAGGCGACACCGCTGCTGGCCCCCAGGATCACCGCCGCTCGCACACCCGAGGGAACCGCCACCACCGCTAAAACCTAATCCCTGGCGGCGTGGGGTATTTTTATAGTGTCAGCGTGGGACTGAATAAATGAACGCGTGGGCCGGATCGTGGGCCTGATGCACGTAATATGCGCAGACTATATTTGCATAAACCGATACACACATCAGCATAACTCGTATTATAATTTAGCGTAAGCACAGTTAGGTACAATAAGCCAAAAAGGGTCTGGTGCGGTCTGCGCACCTGGTCAGGGCTTCCTGTAGTTAAATAGAGCCCAGGGCTCTAAATACTATATCTATATATATATATATATATATATATATATATATATATATATATATATATATATATATATATATATATATATATATAGAGAGAGAGAGAGAGAGAGAGAGAGAAGAGGTAATGGAAGCCCTGGGCTTCCCCTACTAATGGAAGCCCCAGCCAGGACGCGGTCGACCCAGCACCCACGTGCTTACGTCAGCCATGCAGTCAACAGCAAGAATCCAGGACGATAAGCGTAAGACAATATACGAATGCATATATATATGGATAAAGATGCGTAAACCATGCATAAAGGAATCTTTTGTCGCCTGAATCACGTGGAACGAATATGACACTGTGGACAGCGTTTACGACTGTATAATGACATGTACTTTACAGCATAAATCATGCAGTATGTGGTTCTGGTTCTGGCTCGGGCGGGTTCCAGCGTAAACCGTGAGCTAAAACAACGTAAATGAGTACGAAATTTAGCGTAAATCCTATATCTGTTTTGTAACAGCAAACAGGGCCTAAAATTACGGCGTGAAAATCGCGTGCAGCCGATCGTGCGCGGGTCCTGGCTCGGGCCGATTCCAGCGTAAACCGTGAGCTAAAACAGCGTAAATGAGTACGAAATTTAGTGTAAATCCTATATCTGTTTTGTAACAGCAAACGGAGCCCAAAATTACGGCGTGAAAAATCGCGTGCAGCCGACCGTGCGCGAGTTCTAGCTCGGGCCGATTCCAGCGTTAAACGTGAGCTAAAACAGTGTAAATGAATACGAAATTTAGCGTAAATCCTATATCTGTTTTGTAACAGCAAACGAGGCCCAAAATTACGGCGTGAAAAATCGCGTGCAGCCAATCGTGCTTGGGTTCTGGCTCGGGTGGATTTAATCATAAAACGTGAACCGAAATAGCGTAAATGAATACGAAATTTACGTAAATTATAGACCTGTTTCGTAACAGCGAATGGGGCCCGAAAATTACGGCGTGAAAATTGCACACGTTCGATCGTGCACGGATTCTGGCTCGGTTAAATTTCAGCGTAAAACGTGAACCAAAACTGCGAAAATGGGTACAAATTTTAGCGTACATCATCAATTTATTTCGTAACGACGAATAGGGCCTAAATTATGGCGAGGCGCGGGTCGAACTCCTCTAGGCAGCGGGATGATGCGGGTGGGCACGTTCTCCGACGACATGATGACGACAAGGATGTCCCTGAGCGCCGCCGACTCCTTGATGCGCTTGAGCAGTTCGTACCCAGTCATCCCAGGCACCACCGCCTTCCTGCTGTTGTTGGCCTTTGGCGCAGGGGACGACGCCATAGACACTGGAGCGGCAGTGGCGGTGGCCATCATAGAGACGGATGGGACAAACGCCGTTGCCATTGGGCCTAGGGTGCGCCGCCGCCGTCCGTCCGCTTCGAGAACACCGTCGCCGCTTGCGCGCCCGCCTCGGGAGCGTCGCTGTTGCTCGTTCCTGGTGGAGCGCCGCCGTCGGTCGCCTGCCTCGGGGCGACACCGCTGCTGGCCCCCAGGATCACCGGCGCTCGCACACCCGAGGGAACCGCCGCCGCTAAAACCTAATCCCTGGCGGCGTGGGGGGTGTTTTTATAGTGACAGCGTGGGACTGGATAACTGCGAGCGCGTGGGTGGGATCGTGGGCCCTATGCACGTAATATGCGGGACGAAATCTACGCGATGTCCCATGGATTTGCATAAATTGTTACACACATCAGCATAACTCGTATTATAATTTGTCGTAAGCAGTTGGGTATAATAAGCCAAAAGGGTCTAGTGTGGTCTGTGCACGTGGTCGGTGGGTGGTCGGGGCTTCCAATAGTTATACAGAGCACAGGGCTCTAAATACTATAACTATATATATATATATATATATTGTATATTAGGAGCACTGGGCTTCCAAAAAGCCCAGGCCAGATAGAGCAATCCGGTTGAGCCGGACCAGGTCGAGACGTCTATAAAAGAAAATCCGTAGTGCTAGGGATCAGTTTTTCACGACCCATCTCGATTCATTAGCGACGGCGGTTGCCCGATAGCGCGTGCGGTGGTGGACCCCCGGCCAGTGGCTGCGGTGGTCATGGCTCCCCGACCTCGACATGCAGTGGCGGCGGTTCCTCGATCTGAAGTAGAGGCGGCGGTTCCCAGGCCGGCGGCGGCGGCCCCCGATCCAGAGGGCGAGCGACGGCAGTGCCCTTGCGCGATGACGGCGGTTCCCAGGCCAGTGGCCGCAACTACATTACCTCGACGCGCGGTGGCGGAGGTTCCTCGATCTGGAGTAGTGGCGGTGGTTCCCCGATCCAGAGGGCGAGCGACAGCGGGGCCCTTGTGCGGGCAAGCGGCGGCGTCCCCGAAGCCCCGAGGAGGCGGCACTTCCAAGGCTGGCGAGCAAGCGACGCCCGTCGACATGCGAGTAGCGACGGTGACGCATGAGGCGCGATGTTCGAGCGAGCGGCGTCACGGAAGGCGCGAGATGCGCGCAACAATGATCGCGCGTGACATCCTCCGATCCGACACAGTTTTCTTTTTCGATTATTGTGTTTTATGCCTACCACATGTATTATTTACGCTAAAAACTGCACGATTTTATGCTTAAACACGGAGTTTATATATCAGTTTACTGCATGCACATTGGAAAGACAATTCCTTGATTTATGCTGTTCGTAATTTCGCGCATGCAATGGAAACTCTCACAATTTTGCCATAATTTTTGGATCTGTATAAAAATAGAAACCGCATGCATGCGACTGCCATGTTTTTCGGATCTGTCATAAAAATAGGATCGTAATAACAACCTACTAGAGCTATCAACCTCTCATTGACTCGGTATTTACGCTTATAATTGAGGGATTTTATGCTCAAAACTTAAGGTTTTTACGCTCCACCCAGAGATGCGTCCACCAGTGAACAACATGCCAGTTTTTTATGCAGTGTAAGGAATTGCATAAATACCTAAACCGTGTAGTATAATTTGTTTCAGTATACATCATAAACTGGTTCTAATGCGTTTAGCTGCATGACTGTTGGAGGGATCCTATATTTATGAAGGAAATAAAACATTAAATGCGATTTTTTGTTTCTATGCATGCAATTCATTTCCTTTCATTGCATATTCTTTCCATCATAAATTCGTGTGCATGCAGCTGGTAACAGATTTTTACGCAGTATACCGAATTGCTTAATTATCTACATAGTGTAGCATATTTAGTATCAGTATATATCATAAAATGGTCATTACGAGTCCAACTGCATGTCTGTTGCAATGATCCTTAAATTATGGAGGAAATAAAGCATTTAAAATTAAAACTATCACGCATATCTGTCGGCGTTTCGACCCCGGGGGGTCCCTAGACCGACGAGTAAATTGTCGCTGCGTGTCCCAGTCCAAATGGGTCGGCGCGAGACGGGACACAAAGGGGGGAGAACAGTAAGGGGAAACCGTGGCCTTCATGTTGTCCTGCGCCCAGGGCGAATGGATGCGCTTGTAGTAGGGGGGTTACAAGCGCGTGGGAGAGAGAGAGAGAGAGCGAGAGCCTTATGCGTCGGCCCGTTCTCCCGCGCGGCCAACCTTTTCGTACGAGAGCCCTGGACCTTCCTTTTATAGGCGTAAGGATCCAGGTGTACAATGGGGGGTGTAGCAGTGTGCTAACGTGTCTAGCAGAGAGGAGCTAGAGCCCTAAGTACATGTCGTCGTGGCAGTCGGAGAGGTTTTGGCACCCTGTTCATGTGATGTCGTGGCCGTCGGAGGAGCGCTGGAGCCCTGCGGAAGTACAGCTGTCGGGGCTGTCGGATCCTTGCTGATGTCTCCTTGCTGACGTAAGGGGCTGGGAGCTGCCATCGTCATGAGCGTGCGGGGTGTCATCATTACTTGTTTACTGGGGCGAGCCAGATGGGACGCCAATCTTGTTCCCCGTAGCCTGAGCTAGCTAGGGGCAGGGTAATGATGGCCCCCTGGCGACGTGGCCGGTCCGGACCCGAGTTTGGGCGAGGTGGCGATTCCTCCGAGGTCGAGGTTGAGTCCGAGCCCTGGGGTCGGGCGAGGCGGAGTCCATCGTCTTTCGGAGCCGAGGCTGAGTCTGAGCCCTAGGGTCGGGCGAGGCGGAGTTCGTCGTCTTCCGGAGCCGAGGCTGAGTCCGAGCCCTGGGGTCGGGCGAGGCGGAGTTCGTCGTCTTCTAAGTCGTGGTTGAGTCCGAGCCCTAGGGTCGGGCGAGGCGGAGTCCATCGTCTTTCGGAGCCGAGGCTGAGTCCGAGCCCTGGGGTCGGGCGAGGCGGAGTTCGTCGTCTTCCGGAGCCGAGGCTGAGTCCGAGCCCTAGGGTCGGGCGAGGCAGAGTTCGTCGTCTTCTAAGTCGTGGTTGAGTCCGAGCCCTGGGGTCGGGCGAGGCGGAGTCCATCTTCCGAGGCCGAGACGGGGGCCGAACCCTGGGGTCGGGCGAGGCGGAGCTTCCTATGTCACCCGAGGCTGGACTTAACCGCTGTCGACTTCACTCTGGCGAGTGGCACGGCAGTCGGAGCGGGGCAGGCGGCGCTGTTTTCTTGTCAGGTCGGTCAGTGGAGCGGCGAAGTGACTGCGGTTACTTCGGCTCTGTCGACTGAAGAGCGCGCGTTAGGATAAGGTGTCAGGCGATCCTTGCATTAAATGCTCCTGCGATACGGTCGGTTGGCGTGGCGATCTGGCCAAGGTTGCTTCTCTGCGAAGACTGGGCCTCGGGCGAGCCAAAGGTGTGTTCGTTGCTTGAGGGGGCCCTCGGGCGAGACGTGAATCCTCCGGGGTTGGCTGCCTTTGCCCGAGGCTGGGCTCGGGCGAGGCGAGATCGTGTCCCTTGAGTGGACTGAGCCTTGAGCTTAATCACGCCCATCAGGCCTTTGCAGCTTTGTGCTGATGGGGGTTACCAGCTGAGATTAGGAGTCTTGGGGGTACCCCTAATTATGGTCCCCGACAGTAGCCCCCGAGCCTCGAAGGGAGTGTTGGTACTCGCTTGGAGGCTTTTGTCGCACTTTTTTGCAAGGGGACCGGCCTTTCTCGGTTGCGTTTCGTTCCGGTGGGTGCGCGCGAGCGCACCCGCCGGGTGTAGCCCCCGAGGCCTCGGAGGAGTGGTTTGACTCCTTCGAGGTCTTAGCGCGTTTCGTGATGCTTCGGCCGGTCTGGTTGTTCGCTCATGCGAACTGGCCGTAGCCCGGGTGCATAGTCGAGTCCCAAGTTCTCGGGCTGGTATGTTGACGCTGTCAACGGTTTGGCCGGAGTCGGGTTTGCGAGAGCAGCCCCCGAGCCTCCGCACAGTGCGAGAGGACGGTCAAGGACAGACTCGGCTTTTTTATACGCCCCTACGTCGCCTTTCCGCAAGGAGGAGGGGGAAAGCGCCATGTTGCCCTCGGAGGGCGCCGAACATGGTGTCTCCAGTGAGTTGCTAATGGGTAATCCGAGTGGACGCCCGTGCCCCATTCGTTAGGGGTCGGCTAGTGGCCCCGAGGCGCGCTCCAAAAGTACCTACGGGTGATTCGCCGGACCCGGTCCCCTTTTGACGGGGTCCGAGGGCTCGATGCCTCCCTCTGGTGGGATTCCGTTACGAAATCGCTCCCGCTGGTCTCGGAAATGTCCTAGGGTACCTCGGGAGCATAGCCCGAGCCTTGGTTGTGTATCGAACGTACCCAGAGTCATCCCTCGCTCTGCATGCTCTGAGGCGGCTGTCGAACCCTTCGGGGGCCAGCCTACGAACCCCTGATCAGTAGTGGGCACGGAGCCCGAGTGGCCTGAGGCGGTCGTTGAACCCTTCCGAGGGGCCAGCCTTTGAACCTCTGACCAGTAGTGGGCGCGGAGCCCGACTGCTCTGAGGCGGCTGTTGAACCCTTCCGAGGGGCCAGCCTTCGAACCTCTGATCAGTAGGGGGGCTCGGGGCCCGCTTCCTTCGCGGAGAAGGGTCCCTTTCGGAGTATCCCCTTTCCCAGTCCCTGTGGCAAGAGAGAGAAAGAGGAAGTGGAAAAGGATACGAAATCAAATGACATGGCACACCTTTTTTGATGCGGTCATTATGGCGGAGGTGAAGCGTCGCCCGCTTCGCCTGCCAAAGGTGCCGCCTGCCCTGCCGCAGAGTTAATGCGATGGGACGAGTGGTTCGCGGGGCAGCTGTTGTGCGTGCGCGAGCCGTTCGAGGAACGGAACACGGGCGTGTCGTCTTCACGCCGTGGGAGAGGGCTCTCTCGCTGTCCCAGGAGGGGACGTGAGCCTGCAGGCAATTTGACTGCTGCTTCTGCCCGCCTGCTGCCACCATTACTGCCGGCCCACTTTTGACCATATCGATCATCGCGCCTTCTCCCGCGGCTGACTAACCCGTGACCGATGTGCTCGGTTGGCACTGTTGGGCCATGCGCAGGGTCGCCTCGAGTCGCGACGCCGGTTCCACAGTCGAGAAGGCGCGGTACTGGCGCGAGTGGCGGTGCAGTTTCTCGCACGTAGTAACCGGCGCGCCGGTTACATGACGTGTGGGCCTGGGCCTCCATGCCGGACACGTCGAAGTCGAAAGGGTGCGCCCCCTTGGTGCAGTTGCATGCCGCCTGCATGGCGGTCCGTCCTTTCACCCGCTGGTCTGGGCGAAAGTGGAGGAGCGCTTGTAACCGCTGGGCAGTTACGCGTACCGCGCGCGGCGGTTTGGCCTCTTCCGTCCTGGGCCAGCTTGCACGACGCGTGGGACCCAGCCCCTGTGTCGTGGGGGAGGACTTTGGAGCATGTTGGTGAAGACTCAGCCCGCGACGACTGAGGACGCAAGTGGGCAGAGTTGCCTTTAAAAGGAAGGCGACCCCCTTGGACGACAACCATGTCTTCACACTCTCCTCATGCATCACGCCCTTCCACCTTCCGAGCCCCCGGATGGGGAGCGCTCGCGTTGCTTTCGTATTGCTGTCGTTGGAGGAACGCAACTTCGCGGAAGTTGGTACCTTTCAGCCATCGTTCGGCTTCAAGGATTTTCATTAGGCAGCCCGGCCGCCTTCCCCCACCAATGGGCAATTTGGTGGAGAGAAGCGAGCCGGGCTGCGGCCTCCGCCCCGCCCTCAGCTTCAAGGATTTTCGTCATCCGGGTTGAGGCGGAGGAGCGCACCGAGTGGGGGGTTGCCTCCGCGTGGGTCGGTAACCCTTTTCTTCCCCCGGCGTTTGAGGGAGAAAGGCATCCTCCAGCCCCGCGGAGGCTTCCTTCAGCCATGCCGGGGAAGACGAACTGCTGCTGCCCAGCCAGGGTGCAGCATTCCGTCCTCTATCTGGGCGATGGTCACGCCGCTACGGGCCGGCCACGTCCAAGTCTTCCTCGCGCCGACAGCCGTGCCAGAGGGTTGCCTAGCACGTCGTGTGCCGCGAGGGCGGTGCTCATGTTCTGGGGTGGCCTCGGCGAGGGCGGGAGCGAGGACCAGCCGGTGCGCTTTGGGGCGGCCGGCGCCTGCTGGTGCGGTGTTGAGGTGGCAGCAGCCGGAGAAGGTTTCTCTGCCGACGAGATCGCCAACTCCGCCTGCACCCCTGGACCTCCGTCCCCCTGGCTTGAATGGCTGGTTCTCGTCCTTCGTGGGCGAAAGCCTTTCCGCCGCAGCGTCTGCCCGGAAGCCGTTGCTACAACTGTCTTGCCGCCTAGGACGGAGGTCGTTGCCGCTGCTGTCAGAGCGGGCGGCGGTGAGTCGCTTGGAGTTCGTCGCCCCACGGGCCTCCTGGTATGGAGTTTGTTCGCACCCGTGGGAACGGAACCGGAGTTCCGTTTGTAATGGCACCTTGAGTGCTGGCGTATGTTCATTGTGGCTGTCGGGGCCTGAACATCTAGGTATTTTTGGTGTAATACCATATTTTTTCCTCATTTTGAGCACTAGGACTCGCCTGTCGACTAACTGAACCGCTTAACCAAGTGTGAGTTGCCTCGTGCGGTAGGTGACGAGTGAGGTATCCATATCCCGGAGGCGTAGGAGTCCCTCGGCTCAGTCGACCTTGCCGCCCGAGGCTTCTCTTGCTTAGTTAAAGGAACCCTTGGCCGCTCTGCGATGAGCCGGAGCCCGAGGCAGCGGTGCCAGCACGGACAGAGGTAGAGTTGGCTCGAAAAAGGGAGTTTCGTCGGCCGGGGCTTGGCCGGGTCATCCACTGGCGGGACCAACGCCGGAGTCGAGTTGTCGAGGCCACGAGCCAGGCTGGTGTCCTCGGGGGACAGCTGGCTGAGGCTTCGGGGCGGCCGGCCGAGCCGTCTGCTCGAGCTAGGTTCCTGGAGGAGACCCTGGCGGCAATGGCCCGGGCGTGGTGCTGACATCGTCCTTCGGAGCGGAGATCCTTCGCCCGTGTTGCCGTCCGAGGCTCGGTCGGACTTCGCCGATGGTGGAGTTGACGTCGAGGGTGCTGCTGCTCCCCCTCCATCAATGTCTGAGCCTGCAGGATCGGTTCGCCTATAGTATGCATTTGTTCTTTGCGGCCGCCGAGGCCCAAACATACTGTCGTCGCGTTGTAAAGCTGCGTTTCTTTTCCCCTTGTTTCGAGTATCAGGACTTATTTGTCGGTAACAGAATTGTTTGTCCGAGCGAGAGTTACTTTTCATGGAAGGTGATGAGTGAGGTATCCGTATCCCGGGGGCGTAGGAGTCCCTCGGCTCGGTCGTCCTTGCCGCTTACGTGTACTCTTACTCGTCCGTAGGATTCTGCTATCGATATAGTCGAGAAGGCACGAAAAATCGTTTCGGCAGAAAAGTTTTCGAGCATTAAGACTTGTTCGGTCAGCGGAATCGCTTATACCGAACGCGAGTCACTTCTCGCAGAAGGTGATGAGTGAGGTATCCGTATCCCGGAGGCGTAGGAGTCCCTCGGCTCAGTCGGCCTTGCCTACTTACGTGTACTCCATCGTTTTCATGATCCCACTACCGAGGTAGTCAAAAAGCACGAAAGATATTCTGACAGAAAGACTTTTTCCGAGGAAAATTTTGACGCGGAGGGGGTTCCCCCCTTCTAGCCCTCGAGGGAGGGTCGAGCTTTGCCAAGGCAAGGCTGACCCTTCCTTGAAAGTTAGACTTCATTGGCGTATGTAAACGAGGTGTATGAACGACTTGAAAACATCTTAAGGGTAGAAGCGACGTAGCTATCGGATGTTCCAAGCGTTGCTGTAGACCTCGCCTTGACTGTTGGCCAGCTTGTATGTTCCGGGCTTCAAAATCTTGGTGATGATGAATGGCCCTTCCTAGGGAGGCGTGAGCTTGTGGCGCCCTCGGGCGTCTTGTTGCAGCCGAAGCACCAAGTCGCCCACCTGGAGGTCTCGGGACCGAACCCCTCGGGCGTGGTAGCGTCGCAGGGACTGCTGATACCGCGCCGAGTGTATTAAGGCCATGTTCCGAGCCTCTTCCAGTTGGTCCAGTGAGTCTTCTCGGTTGGTCTGGTTCCATCGGTCGTCGTAGGCCCTCGTCCTTGGGGAACCGTATTCTAAGTCTGTGGGCAAGATGGCCTCGGCCCCATAGACTAGAAAGAACGGTGTGAAGCCCGTGGCTCGGCTCGACGTTGTCCTCAGGCTCCAGACCACCAAGGGGAGTTCCTTCATCCATCGCCTGCCGAACTTGTGGAGGTCGTTGTAGATCCTCGGCTTGAGTCCTTGCAGAATCATGCCGTTGGCACGTTCTACCTGCCCATTCGTCATGGGGTGTGCCACGGCGGCCCAGTCCACCCGGATGTGGTGGTCTTCGCAGAAGTCCAGGAACTTTCTGCCAGTGAACTGGGTGCCGTTGTCGGTGATGATGGAGTTCGGGACCCCGAAGCGATGGATGATGTTGGTGAAGAATGCCACCGCCTGTTCGGACCTGATGCTGTTTAGGGGTCGGACCTCGATCCACTTGGAGAATTTGTCGATGGCAACCAGTAGGTGCGTGTAGCCCCCGGGTGCCTTCTGCAAGGGACCGACAAGGTCTAGACCCCACACAGCAAACAGCCAGGTGATGGGTATTGTTTGCAGAGCCTGAGCGGGTAGGTGCGTCTGCCTTGCGTAGAATTGACACCCTTGGCAGGTGCGGACAATTCTACTGGCGTCGACCACCGTGGTCGGCCAGTAGAAACCTTGTCGGAAAGCGTTTCCAACAAGGGCTCGAGGCGATGCGTGATGACCGCAAGCCCCCGAGTGTATTTCTTGTAAGAGCTCCTGGCCTTCGGCGATGGATATGCATCGCTGGAGGATGCCGGAGGGGCTGTGGTGGTAGAGCTCCTTCCCGTCACCCAGCAAGACGAATGACTTGGCGCGCCGCGCTAGTCGCCAAGCTTCGGCTCGGCCGAGGGGCAGCTCTCCTCGGTGGAGATATTGCAGGTACGAGGTCTGCCAGTCTCGATCAGGCGGGACCCCATTCCGCTCTCCCTCGACGCGCAGTGCCTCATCCTCGGGGGCCGAGGGTGCCTCGGGCTGAGCCGAGGGCGCCTCGGGCAGGGCTGAGACCTTCTCGGGCTCGGGCGTGTCGTTGGTCTTGACTGAGGGTTGATGTAGGTCCCGGGAGAAGACGTTCGGGGGAACTGTTGTTCGCGCTGAAGCTATCTTTGCCAGCTCGTCCGCAGTCTCGTTGTACCGCCGGGCGACGTGGTTGACCTCGAGCCCGTAGAACTTGTCCTCTAGGCACCGGACCTCGTCGCAGTAGGCTTCCATCTTCGGGTCACGACAATGGGAGTTCTTCATGACTTGGTCGATGACAAGCTGTGAGTCGCCGCGAGCGTCGAGGCGTCGGACCCCTAGCTCGATGGCGATGCGCAACCCGTTAACCAGAGCCTCATACTCGGCCACATTGTTGGACGCCGGGAAATGGAGGCGCAGCACGTAGCGGAGGTGCTTCCCGAGGGGTGAGATGAAGAGCAGGCCCGCGCCTGCCCCTGTTTTCATCAGCGACCCGTCGAAAAACATGGTCCAGAGTTCCGGTTGGATCGGAGCTGCCGGGAGCTGGGTGTCGACCCATTCAGCCACAAAGTCCGCCAAGACTTGGGACTTGATGGCCTTCCGAGGGGCGAACGAGATTGTCTCGCCCATGATTTCCACCGCCCATGATTTCCGAGGAGCCGATCCGTATTTGCTTGGAGGCGTCGTTGCTGGGGTCAAGAGGGACGGACTTAACCGTCTCTGCTGGCTCGAAGTTGTCGGCGTGGCGCTTCGCATCTGGCGCCTCCTTGGAGAGGCTCTCCAGGTCGGCGATGAGGGCCTCAGATTCGGCGAGGGCCTCGGCGTACTCCATGCACTCCACGTCGCATTCATACGCGTGTCGGTACGTGGGGCCGACGGTGATGACCCCGTTGGGGCCCGACATTTTGAGCTTGAGGTAGGTGTAGTTGGGGACGGCCATGAACTTGGCGTAGCATGGCCTCCCCAGTACTGCGTGGTAGGTTCCTCGGAACTCGACCACCTCGAACGTGAGGGTTTCCCTTCGGAAGTTGGAGGGAGTCCCGAAGCAGACGGGTAGATCGAGTTGTCCGAGGGGTTGGACGCGTTTCCCGGGGATGATCCCGTGAAAAGGCGCCGCGCCTGTCCGGATCGAGGACAGATCGATCTGCAGGAGCCTGAGGGTCTCGGCGTAGATGATGTTGAGGCTGCTGCCTCCGTCCATGAGGACCTTGGTGAGCCTGACGTTGCCGATGACGGGGTCGACAACGAGCAGATATTTCCCTGGGCTCAGCACGCGGTCGGGGTGGTCGCCCTGGTCGAAGGTGATGGGCTTGTCGGACCAGTCTAGGTAGACTGGCGCCGCCACCTTTACCGAGCAGACCTCCCGACGCTCTTGCTTGTGGTGCCGAGCCGAGGCGTTCGCCACTTGCCCACCGTAGATCATGAAACAGTCGTGGACCTCGGGAAACTCCTCTGCCTTGTGATCCTCCTTCTTGTCGTTGTTGTGGGCCCTGCCACCTTCCGCAGGTGGCCCGGCCTTGTGAAAGTGGCGCTGAAGCATGACGCACTCCTCAAGGGTGTGCTTGACGGGCCCCTGATGATAGGGGCACGGCTCCTTGAGCATCTTATCGAAGAGATTGGCACCTCCAGGAGGTTTCCGAGGGTTCTTGTACTCAGCGGCGGCGACAAGGTCCACGTCGGTGGCGTCACGTTTCGCTTGCGACTTCTTCTTGTTCTTCTTCTTGGTGTCGCGCTGAGCGGACGCCTCGGGGACGTCTTCTGGCTGGCGGCCCTGGGGCTGCTTGTCCTTTCGGAAGATGGCCTCAACCGCCTCCTGGCCAGAGGCGAACTTGGTGGCGATGTCCATCAGCTCGCTCGCCCTGGTGAGGGTCTTGCGACCCAGCTTGCTCACCAGGTCGCGGCAGGTGGTGCCGGCGAGGAACGCGCCGATGACGTCCGAGTCGGTGACGTTGGGCAGCTCGGTGCGCTGCTTCGAGAATCACCGGATGTAGTCCAAGAGAGACTCTCCCCGCTGCTGGCGGCAGCTTCGGAGATCCTAGGAGTTCCCAGGGCGCACGTACGTGCCCTGGAAGTTGCCGGCGAAGGCTTGGACCAGGTCGTCGTAGTTGGAGATCTGCCCCGGAGGCAGATGCTCCAGCCAGGCTCGAGCGGTGTTGGAGAGGAACAGAGGGAGGTTGCGGATGATGAGGTTGTCATCGTCCGTTCCACCCAGCTGGCAGGCCAGTCGGTAGTCCGTGAGCCACAGTTCCGGCCTCGTCTCCCCCGAGTACTTTGTGATGGTAGTCGGGGTTCGGAACCGGGTCGGGAACGACGCTCGTCGTATGGCCCGGCTGAAAGCCTGCGGACCGGGTGGTTCGGGCGAGGGGCTCCGATCCTCCCCGCTGTCGTAGCGTCCCCCATGCCTGGGGTGGTAGCCTCGGCGCACCCTCTCGTCGAGGTGGGCTCGACGGTTGCGGTGGTGGTGCTCGTTGCCGAGGTGACCCGGGGCCACAGGCGCCGTGTTGCGCGTGCGCCCGGTGTGGACCGAGGCTTCCCGCACGAATCGGGAAGTCGCGGCGCGATGCTCCGAGGGGTACCCCTGCCTTCGGGAGGCAGAGCTTTCGGCCCGTCGGACCGCGGCATCCTCCAGGAGATTCTTGAGCTCTCCCTGGATACGCCGCCCTTCGGTGGTCGATGGTTCCGGCATCGCGAGGAGTAGTATTGCTGCTGCAGCCAGGTTCTAGCCGACCCCACTAGAAGCTGGTGGCGGCCTTGCCCTGACGTCGTCGGCAATGCGGTGCTGGATGCCCTGGGGTAGATGACGCGCTTCTCCTGCCGGAACTTGGTCTGCCCATTCCTGCCCGATGTTCCGCCGGAACTGCTCAAGTGTTCCTGCTCCCTCGTCGAGCCTGGCCTGCATCTCGCGGATTTGCTCGAGCTGTGCGTCCTGACCCCCCGCAGGGACTGGGACCACAGCTAGCTCCCGAAGGATGTCAACGCGAGGCGCAGGCCTAGGGGGATCGCCGCTCTCCGGCATACCAAGATGGTTGCCTTCGCCGGGACCCCCTAGATCGATGTGGAAACATTCACGACTCGGACCGCAGTCCTCGTCACCGAAGCTGCGGCTACCATCGGAACAATCGGAGAGGCAGTAGTCGCATGCGGACATGAAGTCCCGCATGGCACTGGGGTTACCGAGCCCGGAGAAATCCCAACAAAAGTCGGGCTCGTCATCTTCCTCGGAACCCGAGGGTCCGTAGGTCGAGACGGCCGTCAGTCTGTCCCAGGGCGACCGCATATGGTACCCCGGAGGGTTGGTACATGCCTCTATGAAGGCTTCCACCGAAGCGAGGTCGCTTGGTGGGTCGAAGCTGAATCCAAAAGGCACGAGATGGGAATCGGTCGGTACCTCTTGGTCGACGGGCGGTGACGAAGTCGCGTCAGGGGCGGACTGCACCGTCGTCTCAGGTGCGAGGGCGACGCCCAGCAAGTCCTTCGCGAGCGTGCTGGCATCGTTCGTTTGCTTTGGGTTGGCGTGTTGCGGGGAAATGACGCTCGTCTTCGTCTCAGACGCAAGGTCGAAGCCCGACGTGTCCCCCGCTGGGGCGCCGGCGTCGTCGACTTGCTCGACAGCCGACGAGGTGCCGCCTCCTGCTTGGCCATGGTTGCCCCGCCTCCTCCTCCGTCGGTGGGGGAGGTGACGGGACAAACCCGGATGTTGTTCTTCCGCCATGTGGGGAAGACGTTGTTGATTCCACCGCCGGCGGGCGGGCTGACGGCCGCCATTGTCGCTGTCGCGCAGCGGAGGAAGGAGTATCATGTCGTAGCTGCCGTCGAGGGACATGAACTCAAGACTCCCGAAACGGAGCATCGTCCCGGGTTGGAAAGGTTGTTGGAGACTACCCATCTGGAGCTTGACGGGAAGCTGTTCGTCAACACGCAGCAGGCCCCTACCTGGCGCGCCAACTGTTGGCGTTTCGACCCTGGGGGGTCCCTGGACCGACGAGTAAATTGTCGCTGCGTGTCCCAGCCCAGATGGGTCGGCGCGAGACGGGACACAAAGGGGGGAGAACAGTAAGGGGAAACTGTGGCCTTCGTGTTGTCCTGCGCCCAGGGCGGATGGATGCGCTTGCAGTAGGGGGTTACAAGCGTTTGCGTGGGAGAGAGAGAGCGAGAGCCTTATGCGTCGGCCTGTTCTCCCGCGTGGCCAACCTTTTCGTACGAGAGCCCTGGACCTTCCTTTTATAGGCGTAAGGAGAGGGTCCAGGTGTACAATGGGGGTGTAGCAGTGTGCTAACGTGTCTAGCAGAGAGGAGCTAGAGCCCTAAGTACATGCCGTCGTGGCAGTCGGAGAGGTTTTGGCACCCTGTTCATGTGATGTCGTGGCCGTCGGAGGAGCGCTGGAGCCCTGCGGAAGTACAGCTGTCGAGGCTGTCGGATCCTTGCTGACGTCTCCTTGCTGACGTAAGGGGCTGGGAGCTGCCGTCGTCATGGAGCGTGCGGGGTGTCATCATTACTTGTTTACTGGGGCGAGCCAGATGGGACGCCGGTCTTGTTCCCCGTAGCCTGAGCTAGCTAGGGGCAGGGTAATGATGGCCCCCCTGGCGACGTGGCCAGTCCGGACCCGAGTTTGGGCGAGGTGGCGATTCCTCCGAGGTCGAGGTTGAGTCCGAGCCCTAGGGTCGGGCGAGGCGGAGTCCATCGTCTTTCGGAGCCGAGGCTGAGTCCGAGCCCTGGGGTCGGGCGAGGCGGAGTTCGTCGTCTTCCGGAGCCGAGACTGAGTCCGAGCCCTAGGGTTGGGCGAGGCGGAGTTCGTCGTCTTCTAAGTCGTGGTTGAGTCCGAGCCCTGGGGTCAGGCGAGGCGGAGTCCATCTTCCGAGGCCGAGACGGGGGCCGAACCCTGGGTCGGGCGAGGCGGAGCGTCCTATGTCGCCCGAGGCTGGACTTAGCCGCTGTCGACCTCACTCTGGCGAGTGGCACGATAGTCGGAGCGGGGCAGGCGACGCTGTTTTCTTGTCAGGTCGGTCAGTGGAGCGGCGAAGTGACTGCGGTCACTTCGGCTCTGTCGACTGAAGAGCGCGCGTCAGGATAAGGTGTCAGGCGATCCTTGCATTAAATGCTCCTGCGATACGGTCGGTTGGCGTGGCGATCTGGCCAAGGTTGCTTCTCTGCGAAGACTGGGCCTCGGGCGAGCCAAAGGTGTGTCCGTTGCTTTAGGGGGCCCTCGGGCGAGACGTGAATCCTCCGGGGTCAGCTGCCTTTGCCCGAGGCTGGGCTTGGGCGAGGCGAGATCGTGTCCCTTGAGTGGACTGAGCCTTGACCTTAATCGCGCCCATCAGGCCTTTGCAGCTTTGTGCTGATGGGGGTTACCAGCCGAGATTAGGAGTCTTGGGGGTACCCCTAATTATGGTCCCCGACAATATCTTTCCTAAATTTACGCGCATGCAAGAAAACTTGTTTGACTTATGCATGCATTTTGCCATAATTTTTGGATCTGTATAACCGCATGCATGCGACTGCCATGTTTTTCGGATCTGCCATAAAAATAGGATCGTAATAACAACCTACTAGAGCTATCAACCTCTCACATTGGCTCGTTATATACGCTTATAATTGAGGGATTTCATGCTCAAAACTTAAGGTTATTACGCTTCAACCCGGAGATGCGTCCACCAGTGAACAACATGCCAGATTTTTTACGCAGTGTAACGAATTGCATAAATACCTACACCATCTAGTATAATTTGTATCAGTATATATCATAAACTAGATCTAATGTGTTTAGCTACATGGCTGTTGGAGGGATCTTATATTTATGAAGGAAATAAAACATTAAATACGATTTTTTGTTTCTATGCCTGTAATTCATTTCCTTTCATTGCACATTATTTTCATCATAAATTCGTGTGCATGCAGCTGGTAATAGATTTTTATGCAGTATACCAAATTGCATAATTATCTACACAGGGTAGCATATTTAGTAGCAGTATATATATCATAAAATGGTCCTTACGAGTCTAGCTGCTTGGCTGTTGCAGCGATCCTAAATTTATGGAGAAAATAAAACATTTAAAAATAGAAACCGCCACACATATCTTTCCTAAATTTACGCGCATGCAAGGGAACACGTTTGACTCATGCATGCATTTCCTTTTTGTGCGCGCACAGACGTGGGCGTGGGTGGTGCAACCGACAGACTGGTCCAGTCGGTGCGCTGGGTTGAACCAGGTTGCAGGGATGATTCCTAAACTTAAGTTTAGCAAGTCGCTAAATAACTATTGGAAAAATAGCTTAGTCTTCAATAGTTCATAATATCTAAAGAGTAATTAAATTTTCAATCTAGATTTGGTAGACCTGCTTTTATCGGACCTACTGGCGACGAGGTCGAGAGTAGAGGATGTCGAGGACGGAGGACAATACCGGTTGGTGCGACCTGCGGGAGAGCGGTGCGGCATATGGGGTGGCGGTGGTCTAATGGCGGAAAAAAGCTTATGTCATGTGCGTCAAATGTGGTTGCCTTGTTGCGTGGGAAAGGGGAAATAAAAGAGCGTGTCGGTCCTGGTTACCTCGCTGTGCGAAAAAAGAGAAAAAATGAGTGCATGGGTGTGAAGAAATTGGTACCAACTATGTTTAGTCAATTCGTATCCCATTGCCAAACTTGGAGGATAAATAAAGTTGGATAGCAATTAACTAAATTTAGTAAGTTTTTTAAGAGAACTATTGGTGAAGCATTTTTTCGTTCACTTTTTAAATTTAAGTTTTAAAAAGTTGTTTAGAGAACTATTGTAGTTGCTCTAAAGAAAACTGATCTACTACGGATTTGCACATTAAAAGGTTTAATTAATCATCTACGAGGGAGATAAAAACACAAAGTAATAATAATAGCGTATGCAATAATAAGATGCAAGGATCAGTCCTTGCGTAGGCTCTCGTAGATGGGACGAAGCCTAGACCATCTTTCACAAAAGCCACTGTACATTATTTTTGGCGGCCAGGATAATTTTAGTTGGTTGAATCTTGGCCGCGAAAATAGTACATTACTTTCGGCGACTTTGAGTGGCCACCGAAAATAAAGTTATTTTCGGCGGCATTGCGTTCTGGCCGCCAATAATTAATGGATTTAACCTGCAACCGAGATCTTTCTTCTCTCTTTCCTTCTCCCTCCCTCCTCTCTTTCGACGCCGCGCCTGCTGCTCCTGCAGGCACGCCCACACGCTACCGGCTCGTGGTGCCGCCTCCCGATCCCGACTCACCGTGCCGCCGCTCGCTCCGGCTTACCGTGTCGTCAACCCCACACAAGGTTATTTTTTGCATATTTTATTGTTTTATTTTCGGTGACCGTTTTTTGTTAGCCGTCGAAAATAGCGATCAACAGTTTATTTAATGGTTGATAGTGATTAGCAGTTTACTTAATGTTTGATTGTACCATTTTTATTACTTATGATTAGCTATTTGTTTATGCATTTTAAAAACACAATTAATTACACATTTAGCTAACAATGCGTTCGATTATTGTTTGATTCCATTAACTAATATAAAGTTGATATGCATTATTACTTAGTTTGATTTGATTAATAGCATATGATTTTCTATTTAGTGGTTTAAGATATTTTATTTGACTTTTATGTTAAGATGCATTATTGTTATAAAGTACGTTATAATATTTCTCTGTACTTTACTTTTTTAGGTGGGTTTATGACCTATCCTTGTCTATAGATGTAGGATCGATACACTTGAGAAAGCTGAATGATGTTTTTATGATATGGTCCGTTTCAACAGTCTCAGGCATAGCTAAAGATCGTGCATGTAGTACAAGGGTTCGAGTATGAATAGCTGAAAGTTCCCTATGCCCGGGAACATGATCTGGATATCGCCTAGAGGGGGGTGAATAGGCGAATAATAATTATCACTTTATAACTGGAAATTCTTACTCTATTTGAAGGCTGAATCGTAGTGGAATGAAAAACCCTTCGAGTATGTTGCAGCGGAATTGAAGTTCTTGTCTTAAAATACCCTGCACTTCGAAGATATCTTGTACCACATATGAATATTGAAGTGCAAGTATAAACAACAAATAAGACAGAGAAACAACACACAACACAGAGCAGAGCACACAGACACAGGGATTTATCTCGAGGTTCGGCCAAGCCTGAAATGCTTGCCTAGTCCTCGTTGGAGTTAGCCACACCTTGGCTTGGAGTCTATTTCAACTCCTTCTCCCGTTTGCTCAGATATGTCAGTGCGACAGATAGAGCCTTCCACTATGTTGATATCAGTTACAACGATGTCGCGACTGCTTACAATCTTTTCGACAGCACTCCGGCAGAGTAACAATACGCGCAAGATTTTACTCTAGCTCTCAGCAACACTTCTCTCTCTAAAGGCTTATAACTTCGCCTCTACAAAAACTAGAGAGATACACAAGAGAGGTAGAGAAAGAATTGATCCAAATGATGTATGCACTTGTTGGCTGCTCTTGTGTTCTTGTTGGAGGCGCCTAGGGGTCTCTTTTATAGCCCTAAGGCAGCTAGGAGCCGTTGGAACTCTATTTGGTAGGCAATTCTTGCCTTCTGTCGGGTGGCGCACCGGATAGTTCGGTGCACCACTGGACATGAACAGTCCTTGTCCGGTGCCCGATCTCTTTCCTTTTCTGGCGAAGCCAACCATTGAGCCCTCAGTCCCCTTGGCGCACCGGACACTGTCCGGTGCACACTGGACAGTCCAGTGCGACCAAGTGACCGTTGGCTCGGGCCACGTGTCGCCCGCTGATCGCGCTGTCGACCGTTGGTCGCGTGTGCCGTTGGCTCACCAGACAGTCCGGTGCATACCGGACAGTTGAAAGGGAAATTAGGTTAACCATTTCCTATAATTAATTTTGGTGGTTGATGATTAACACAAACACATGGACAAACTAGTTTGTCTAGAATTCATGTATTACAGGTGCATAAGGTTCAACACAAATGAAGAAAAATATCAAGTTAAGGTCATAATTTTATTGGAGCAAAAGGACTTGAGTGTGCTGAAGAATGGCGCACTGGACTATCCGGTGTGCCACCGGACAGTGTCTGGTGCACCAGGCCGTACAGTTCCAAACCAGCCACTCTCGGGAATTCCAGGGCGCGCTTCGCTATAATTCACCGGACTGTCCGGTGTGCCACCAGACTGTCCGGTGAGCCACGGGCAACGGCTAGCTCGCGCCAACGATCGACTGCAAAAGCGCCTTTTGCCATGGTGAACAGTGTGCGGCAGAGTCAGAGCCACAAAGTCAGAGGGCACCGGACTGTCCGGTGTGGCATCGGACTGTCCGGTGCCGCAAGAAGACAAAGTCTCCAACGGTCGACCAGCTCCGAACCCTAATGGTTGGCTGACGTGGCGGCGCATCGGACAGCGCACAGTACCTGTCTGGTAGCGCATCGAACTGTCTGGTGCGCCCATCGCCAGCAGCCTTGGCCAACGGCTACAAGTGGTTGGGGCTATAAATACCCCCAACCACCACATCCTTTGGTATCCAAGTTTTTTGAAGATCACATTCAATACAAGAGCTCTAGCATTCACTCCAAGACACAATTCAAAAGATCAAATCCTCTCCAAGTCCCAAATTCATCTCAAACATTTAGTGACTTGTGAGAGAGAGATTTTGTGTTCATTTGCGCTCTTGTTGCTTGAATTGCCTTCTTCCTTTCTCATTTCTTTTCTCAAGTGATTTGTAATCGAAGCAAGAGACACCTAAGTGTGTGGTGGTCCTTGCGGGGTCTAAGTGATCCAAGAGATTAAGGAAGAGGCTCACTCGGTCTAAGTGACCATTTGAGAGAGGGAAAGGGTTGAAATAGACCCGGTCATTGTGACCTCCTCAACGAGGACTAGGTTCTTTGGAACCGAACCTCGGTAAAACAAATCATTGTGTTCACTCGCCTTGATTCTTGTTTGATTTGTTTTTTCCCTCTCTTCATACTTGAATTTAATTCTAACGCTAACCCCCGATCTTAGTGTGTGTTTAAGTTTATAAATTTCAGGTTTCGCCTATTCACACCCCTCTAGGCAACTTTCAACAGTCCGGTGAATTTTAGCCGTGGCGCCCTCGGTGAATTCCCGAGAGCGACGAGTTCGTCGCCGAGCCAGCCTGCGCACCGGACACTATCGGGTGCACACCGGACAGTCTGGTGCACCGCAAGCTGGTGCATATCTGGCTGCTTTCAGCCAAACTCCTCCAATCCAATCTCAGTTGAATTAACAAGGTTCCTAGCACTTAGAGAAATATGTTAGCTCCAAAAACAATTCACTAAGGCCAGAGACATACCTTGATTCTTTGATTTGCATCTCTTAACCACTTAGCACATATTAATTACAATGACATGTGTTGGACATCTAAACTATAAAGTCAACTTGACTTGATCTAGATTGACATATTTGAGCTCCAACACCCTGCAAAAGGTCATATAGAATATATCCAAACATAGTAACAACCCAAACTAAAGATCAAGGTGAACTTAGCTCTTTTGGGCTGCTTCCAGTTCTGGTTTTGTCACTGCTCCTCCTTCTAGTGACCTTGTTCACTTCTTAAGCTTGATCTTGAGCCTTATGACTTAAACCACATAACTATACATGTTACCTCACTGGTTGTAAGTCATGTCCTTATGTAGTGATTCTTGATGCGCCATAACTCTTCTTAACTCGATCAACCTTGACTTTGCAAGTCTTCTTCTTCACCTCTGGCTTTGGGTTCCTCGGCCTCTTTGACCTTCTCCCGTGCACTCGGTACCTCGAAGCTCTTCTTGCCTCCATTCTTGACTTGATCAGTTGTCTTCGAGCTACGCACACCGAGTCTTACTTATGCAATGTCCATCTTACTTGTGATGTCCATTATTTATAGATATTCTAGTCTTTGGACCATCACACTTGTTCACTTGTGTTGAACCTTGTAAGCTTTGCATTAAACACCTATTCAACACTTAGCACACATGTTAGTCTTTTAATTAGGTTGTCATCTAAACCACCAAAACCCACAAGAGAGCTTTCAATCTCCCCCTTTTTGGTGATTGATGGCAACACAATTAAAGTTTACACAAGAATAAGATTTAAAGCACAACTTTTTGAAATCTAAGTTATAGAATGCTCCCCCTAAATATGTGCTTACATTAAAATCTTAACTTTGGCCTTATATGCCAAACTGCACATACTTATGCTAATTTTGAAACATTACTACACCTTAGTACTCGTGGAATGCATTGTGTCAATAATTAAATCGTGATGCGTATAATGCACAAATGCACAGAATCAGAGTTAACACCAATTAAATGGATATACCACAGGAATATCAACCTACCACTATTCACCAATAAGATACCAATTTTACGCACCAGAACCACATGAATATCTATTATAGGACAAACATATAGATACCAATTGATCATATCATCGGAAGCACTAATTATGTATTGTCACCCTATAATACAACAAGAAGCAAGAAGCATTGAAAGGGAAATGTGCCCTTGGGCCATTTCTATAAGATTTTGGTGATTAAGTGCTCAACACAAAAGCCTTGAGTGATATTTGTGCCAAAGACTCAAGAAGTGCAAATCAAGATTAAAGGTATGTTTCTAAGACTTAGTACATTGTTTTGAAGACTAATGTATTGTGTCTAAGTGCTAGAAACAGGAGAAATCGCCTTGAAGATAAGTTGGCTATGTTCAACCAAAAAGGCTGCTCGGTCTGGGTGCACCGGACAGTGTCCGGTGCGCTAGGACCAGTCCCGGTGAACAGCCTGCTCTCGGGTCTCGACGGTGGCGTACGACTATAAATCACCGGACTGTCTAGTGATGCACCGGACTGTCCGGTGAGTCGTCTGCGGCGAAGTCGCTGCTCTCGGGAACCAAGTCAACAGCATATGGCTATAATTCACCGGAATGTCCGATGAGGCACCGGACTGTCCGGTGAGCCAACGGTCGGGCACGCCAACGGCCGGCCGCGCAATTCGCGCGTGACGCGTGGCCAAGCCAATGGTCGGATGGGGGCACCGGACTGTCCGGTATGCACCGGACAGTGTCCGGTACGCCAACGGCTCCAAATCTTCAACGGTCGGCTGCGCCAGATTAGGAAAGCAATCTGCACCGGACTGTGTATAGTGCCCGTCTGATGGTGCACCGGACTATCCGGTGCGCCACCCGACAGAAGGCAAGATTTGTCTTCCTGGATTGCTTCCAACGGCTCCTAGCTGCCTTGGGGCTATAAAAGGGACCCCTAGGCGCATGGAGGAACACACCAAGCATTCTTTGATCAACTCTAAGCACCAAGACACCATTTCCGCGCATTTGATTCTTTGTGATAGCAACTAGAGCTCCATTTGAGTAGAGAACTCTTCGAGTTGTGTTGCGAGCTCAAGTTGTGACTTGTGTGCGTGTTTTTGCTTTGATTTTGTGTCTTGTGTGTGTTGCTCATCCCATCCTTACTTCCGTGCTTATTTGTGATCATCAAATTGTAAGGGCAAGATGCTCCAAGTTGTGGAGATTCCTCGCAAACGGGATATAATAAAACAAAGAGAACCACCGTGGTATTCAAGTGGGTCTTTGGACCGCTTGAAAGGGGTTGAGTGCAACCCTCGTCCGTTGGGACGCCACAACGTGGAGTAGGCAAGTGTTGGACTTGGCCGAACCACGGGATAAACCACTGTGCCTCTTTGTGTTGATTTCTTTGTGGTTATTGTGTTTAGCAAGAACTCCTCTCTAGACACTTGGCTTTATTGTTCTAACACTTAATCAAAGTTTGTGGCCTTGAGTTTTAAGTTTTTACAGGATCACTTATTCACCCCCTCTCTAGGTGCTCTCAATTGGTATCGGAGCCGTTCTCTTCTCGCAAGGGACTAATCGCTCGAAGAGATGGATCCTAAGGGAAAAGGGTTGGTGGTCAATGGTAAGGAGAAGGAGTCCACCTTCAACGAGCCAAGAGATGATAAGCCCACCTACTCTGGCTCGAGTCACAAAAAAAAGACGGGAAGAAGAAGAGGCGCATCAAGAAGATAGTCTACTACGACAGCGACGAGTCTTCTTCTTCCCAAAAGGACGACGACGACGATGAGAAAAAGAAAACGGTCAACTCAAACTTTTCTTTTGATTACTCTCGTATTCCACATAATTCAAATGCACATTTGCTTTCCATTCCTCTTGGTAAACCTCCACACTTTGATGGAGAGGACTATGGATTTTGGAGTCACAAAATGCGTAGTCACTTGTTCTCTCTTCATCCAAGTATATGGGAGATAGTAGAGAATGGAATGCATTTTGATAGTTCTAATAATCCCATGTTTATTAATGAACAAATTCACAAAAATGCCCAAGCTACCACTGTTCTTTTAGCATCCTTGTGCAGGGAAGAGTACCATAAGGTGAGCGGCTTGGATAACGCCAAGCAGATTTGGGACACCCTCAGGATCTCGCATGAGGGAAATGATGTCACCATGCTCACCAAGATGGAGTTGGTGAAGGGTGAACTAGGGAGGTTCGCAATGATCAGGGGGAGGAGCCAACCCAAACATACAACAGGCTCAAGACCCTGGTCAACAAAATAAGGAGCTATGGAAGCACGAGATGGACGGACCATGACGTCGTCCGCCTAATGCTAAGGTCTTTCACTGTCCTTGATCCACATCTTGTAAACTCTATTTGTGAAAATCCTAGGTACACCAAGATGTCGCCCGAGGAAATACTTGGAAAGTTCGTAAGCGGGCGAATGATGATCAAGGAGGCAAGATACGTTGATGAGGCGTTGAATGGCCCAATCCACGAGCCTCAAACCGTTGCTCTTAAAGCAACAAGTAGCAGGGAGGCGCTACCTAGCAAGGTGGTGCAAGCTGAGGCGGCCAGGCTTAACGAGGAAGAAATGGCCCTCATCATCAAGCGCTTCAAGACGGCGCTAAAGGGTCGCAAGGAGCATCCCAAAAAAAACAAGACGAAGGGAAAGCGCTCCTGCTTCAAGTGTGGTAAGATTGGTCACTTTATTGCTAACTGTCCCGATAATGATAGTGACCAGGGATAAGAGAAAAGCGGGAAGAAGGAAAAGAAGAAGGCATACAAGAAGGCTAAGGGCGAGGCACACCTTGGCAAAGAGTGGGACTCAAATTGTTCTTCATCCGACTCCGACAACGAGGGACTCGCCGCCATCGCCTTCAACAAATCGTTGCTCTTCCCCAACGAGCGCCACACTTGCCTAATGGCAAAGGAAAAGAAGGTAATCACTAGAGAAACTCCTAAGTACTCTACTTCTAGTGATGAGGAATCTAGTGATGATGATGAAATTGATTACACTAGTTTATTCAAAGGTTTAGAAAGAACTAAAATTGATAAGATCAATGAATTAATCGATGCTTTGAATGAGAAGAATAGATTGCTAGAAAAGCAAGAGGATCTTTTATATGAAGAGCATGATAAATTTGTAAGTGTGCAAAAGTCTCTTGCTTTAGAAATTAAAAGAAATGAAATGCTTTCATGTGAAATTTCTGCTTGTCATGAGACCATTTCTAGTTTAAAGAGCATTAATGATGATTTACATGCTAAATTATTAGAAGCAAATAAGACTAGTTCTCATGTGGAACATGTAGTAATTTGCAATAGGTGTAAGGACTTTAATGTTGATGCTTGCAATGAACATTTGATTTCCATTTCTAAATTAAATGATGAGGTAGCTAGTCTTAATGCCCAACTTAAGACTAGCAAAAAATGATTTTGATAAACTAAAATTTGCAAGGGACACTAGTGGTAGACACCCCTCTATTAAGGATGGGCTTGGCTTTCGAAGGGAAGCTAAGAACTTAACAAGTCATAAGGCTCCCATCTCCGCCAAGGAGAAAGGGAAGGCCCCTATGGCTAATAGTGTTCATAAAAATCATGCTTTCTTGTATCATGATAGGAAATATTCTAGAAATGTTCATTATGATAGGAGTTATAATGCCTTTGACTCTCATGCCATGATTGCTTCAAGTTCAAACTTTAATGGTAGATCTAGGAGGAATTTTGTGTCTCATGCTCCTAGGAAAGTGTTTAATGGATCTACCACTGTCTTTCATGCTTGCAATGCTAAATTTATTCTTTCATGTAAAAATAAAAAGGTGATTGCTAAAAAGGTGGGAGCCAAATGCAAGGGAGACAAGACTTGCATTTGGGTCCCTAAGGCTATTGTTACTAACCTTGTAGGACCCAACAAGAGTTGGGTACCTAAAACCCAAGCCTAATTTGCCTTGCAGGTTTATGCATCTGGGGGCTCAAGCTGGATTATCGACAGCGGATGCACAAACCACATGACGGGGGAGAAGAAGATGCTCACCTCCTACGTCAAGAACAAAGATTCCCAAGACTCAATCATATTCGGTGACGGGAATCAAGGCAAGGTTAAAGGACTAGGAAAAATAGCTATTTCTTCCGAGCATTCCATTTCTAATGTGTTTTTAGTACAATCGCTCAGATATAACTTGTTGTCCGTTAGTCAATTATGTAATATGGGTTACAACTGCTTATTTACAAACGTAGATGTGTCTGTCTTTAGAAGGAGTGATGGTTCATTAGCTTTTAAGGGTGTACTAGACAACAAACTCTATTTAGTTGATTTTTCTAAGGAGGAGGCCGATCTAGATGCATGCTTAATCGCTAAGACTAGCATGGGCTGGCTGTGGCATCGCCGTCTAGCACATGTGGGGATGAAGAACCTTCACAAGCTTCTAAAGGGAGAACATGTGTTAGGTCTAACAAATGTAACTTTCGAAAAAGATAGACCTTGTGCAGCTTGTCAAGCAGGTAAACAAGTGGGAAGTGCTCATCACATCAAAAATGTTGACTACATCAAGACCTCTGGAGCTATTGCATATGGACCTCTTCGGACCCGTCGCCTACCTTAGCATCGGGGGAAGTAAGTATGGTCTTGTTATTGTTGATGATTTTTCCCGCTTCACTTGGGTATTCTTTTTGCAGGATAAATCTGAAACCCAAGGGACCCTCAAGCGCTTCCTAAGGAGAGCTCAAAATGAATTTGAGCTCAAGGTGAAGAAGATAAGGAGCGACAACGGGTCCGAGTTCAAGAACCTGCAAGTGGAGGAGTTTCTTGAGGAGGAAGGAATCAAGCACGAGTTCTCCGCTCTCTACACACCACAGCAAAATGGTGTGGTAGAGAGGAAGAACAGGACGCTTATAGACATGGCGAGGACGATGCTTGGAGAATTCAAGACGCCCGAGCGGTTTTGGTCGGAAGCTATGAACACGGCTTGCCACGCCATAAACCGGGTCTACCTTCATCGTCTCCTCAAGAAGACGTCATACGAACTTCTAACAGATAACAAACCCAACGTTTCGTATTTTCGAGTTTTTGGGAGTAAATGCTACATTCTAGTGAAGAAAGGTAGAAATTCAAAATTTGCTCCCAAAGTTGTAGAAGGGTTTTTGTTAGGTTATAACTCAAATACAAAGGCGTATAGAGTCTTCAACAAATCATCGGGTTTGGTTGAAGTCTCTAGCGACGTTGTATTTGATGAGACTAATGGCTCTCCAAGAGATCAAGTTGATCTTGATGATGTAGATGAGGATGATGTTCCAACAGACGCAATTCGTACCATGGCAATTGGAGACATGCGACCACAGGAACACAAGGAGCAAGATCAACCTTCTTCCTCAACGATGGTGCACCCCCCAACTCAAGATGACGAACAGGTCTCTCAAGATGAGGCGTGTGATCAAGGGGGAGCACAAGATGTCCAAGTTGAAGAGGAAGAAGCACCACAAGCCCCTCCAACTCAAGTTCGAGCAACGATTCAAAGGAATCATCCCGTCGACCAGATTTTGGGTGACATTAGCAAGGGAGTAACCACTCGCTCTAGATTAGCTAATTTTTGTGAGCATTACTCTTTTGTCTCTTCTATTAGCCTTTCAGGGTAGAAGAGGCCTTGCTAGATCCGGACTGGGTGTTGGCCATACAGGAAGAGCTCAACAACTTCAAACGAAATGAAGTTTGGACACTGGTGCCACGTCCCAAGCAAAATGTTGTGGGAACCAAGTGGGTGTTCCGCAACAAACAGGACGAGCACGGGGTGGTGACAAGGAACAAGGCTCGACTTGTGGCAAAAGGTTATGCCCAAGTCGCAGGTTTGGACTTTGAGGAGACTTTTGCTCCTGTGGCTAGGCTAGAGTCGATTCGTATTTTGTTAGCCTATGCCGCTCACCATTCTTTCAGGTTGTTCCAAATGGACGTGAAGAGCGCTTTCCTCAATAGGCCAATCAAGGAGGAGGTGTACGTGGAGCAACCCCCTGGCTTTGAGGATGAACGGTACCCCGACCACGTGTGTAAGCTCTCTAAGGCGCTCTATGGACTTAAGCAAGCCCCAAGAGCATGGTATGAATGCCTTAGAGACTTTTTAATTGCTAATGCTTTCAAGGTTGGGAAAGCCGATCCAACTCTTTTCACTTAGACTTGTGACGGTGATCTATTTATGTGCCAAATTTATGTCGATGACATAATATTTGGTTCTACTAACCAAAAGTCTTGTGAAGAGTTTAGCAGGGTGATGACTCAGAAATTCAAGAAGTCGATGATGGGTGAGTTGAACTACTTCCTTGGGTTCCAAGTGAAGCAACTCAAGGACGGCACCTTCATCTCTCAAACGAAGTATACGCAAGACTTGCTCAAGCGGTTTGGGATGAAGGATGCCAAGCCCGCAAAGACTCCAATGGGAACCGACGGACATGTCGACCTCAACAAAGGAGGTAAGTCCGTCGATCAAAAGGCATACCAGTCTATGATAGGGTCTTTACTTTATTTATGTGCTAGTAGACCGGATATTATGCTTAGTGTATGCATGTGTGCTAGATTTCAATCCGACCCAAGGGAGTGTCACCTTGTGGCCGTTAAGCAAATTCTTAGATATTTAGTTGCTACGCCTTGCTTCGGGATCTGGTATCCAAAGGGGTCTACCTTTGACTTAATTGGATATTCAGACTCCGATTATGCTAGATGTAAGGTTGATAGGAAGAGTACATCAGGGACGTGTCAATTCCTAGGAAGGTCCCTGGTGTCGTGGAGTTCTAAGAAACAAACTTCCGTTGCCCTATCCACCGCTGAGGCCGAGTACTTTGCCGCAGGATAGTGTTGCGCACAACTACTTTGGATGAGGCAAACCCTCAGGGACTTTGGCTACAATCTGAGCAAAGTCCCACTCCTATGTGACAATGAGAGTGCAATCCACATGGCGGACAATCCTGTTGAACACATCCGCACAAAGCACATAGACATCCAGCATCACTTTTTGAGAGACCACCAGCAAAAGGGAGATATTGAAGTGTTTTATGTTAGCACCGAGAACCAGCTAGCCGATATCTTTACTAAGCCTTTAGATGAGAAGACCTTTTGCAGGCTGCGTAGTGAGCTAAATGTCTTAGATTCGCGTAACCTGGATTGATATAGAGCATACATGTGTTATATGCCTTTGATCATGTTCCATTATGCACTTTATTGCTTATTTATGGTGCTCAAGTTGTGCAAGGGATCCCCGAACCTCACAAGTCCATATGTGAATGATGCACATATTTAGGGGGAGAAATGCTACAACTTGACCCTTTAAGACAAATCATGTGCTTGAGTTTGCTTGATTTAGTCTCAAAGGTAGATTGAAAGGGAAAGATGGACTTGGACCATGAAAGACTTCCACTGCACTCCGATGAGAGGGTAACTAATTCCAAGTTCATCTCCATGTTCTTATTGCCTTTTTACTCTTAATTGAAGATTTTGGTGAGGCAATGGGGTTTAAGGGCCAATAATGATCCCGTTTTGGTGCTTAATGCCAAAGGGGGAGAAATTAAGGCCAAAGCAAGAAATGGATCAACTACCACTTGAGAATTTTGAAAATAGTAGAGTTAGAGCTTTTGTTTTGTCAAAATACTCTTATTGTCTCTTATTGTCAAAAGTTGGTCTCTTGTGGGGAGAATGTTTGATTATGGGAAAAGGGGGAGTTTTTGAATCTTTGATCAATTTCTCTTCGAATACCTCTCTCTATGCCTCAACAAGTGACTTTGACTAAGAGATAGGAAATTGAGTTTGATTTGCAAAAACAAACCAAGTGGTGGCAAAGAATGATCCAAATATGTCAAATTTGAATCAAATACAAATTTTTGTTCTCATTTGCATTGATGTTGCACTTCTTTAGTTGCTTTTTGTTGTGTTGGCATAAATCACCAAAAAGGGGGGGATTGAAAGGGAAATGTGCCCTTGGGCCATTTCTATAAGATTTTGGTGATTAAGTGCTCAACACAAAAGCCTTGAGTGATATTTGTGCCAAAGACTCAAGAAGTGCAAATCAAGATTAAAGGTATGTTTCTAAGACTTAGTACATTGTTTTGAAGACTAATGTATTGTGTCTAAGTGCTAGAAACAGGAGAAATCGCCTTGAAGATAAGTTGGCTATATTCAACCAAAAAGGCTGCTCGGTCTGGGTGCACCGGACTATCCGGTGGTGCACCAGACAGTGTCCGGTGCGCCAGGACCAGTCCCGGTGAACAGCCTGCTCTCGGGTCTCAACGGCGGCGTACGGCTATAAATCACCGGACTGTCCGGTGATGCACCGGACTGTCCGGTGAGTCGTCTGCGGCGAAGTTGCTGCTCTCGGGAACCAAGTCAACAACGTACGACTATAATTCACCGGACTGTCCGGTGAGCCAACGGTCGGGCGCGCCAACGGTCGGCCGCGCAATCTGCGCGTGACACGTGGCCAAGCCAACGGTCGGATGGGGGCACCGGACTGTCCGGTGTGCACCGGACAGTGTCCGGTGCGCCAACGTCTCCAAATCTTCAACGGTCGGCTGCACCAGATTAGGAAAGCAATCTGCACCGGACTATGTACAGTGCATGTCCGGTGGTGCACCGGACTGTCCGGTGCGCCACCCGACAGAAGGCAAGATTTGCCTTCCTGGATTGCTTCCAACGGCTCCTAGCTGCCTTGGGGCTATAAAAGGGACCCCTAGGCGCATGGAGGAACACACCAAGCATTCTTTGATCAACTCTAAGCACCAAGACACCATTTCCGCGCATTTGATTCTTTGTGATAGCAACTAGAGCTCCATTTGAGTAGAGAACTCTTCGAGTTGTGTTGCGAGCTCAAGTTGTGACTTGTGTGCGTGTTTTTGCTCTGATTTTGTGTCTTGTGTGTGTTGCTCATCCCATCCTTACTTCCGTGCTTATTTGTGATCATCAAATTGTAAGGGCGAGAGGCTCCAAGTTGTGGAGATTCCTCGCAAACGGAATATAGTAAAACAAAGAGAACCACCGTGGTATTCAAGTGGGTCTTTGGACCGCTTGAAAGGGGTTGACTGCAACACTCGTCCGTTGGGACGCCACAACGTGGAGTAGGCAAGTGTTGGACTTGGCCGAACCACGAGATAAACCATTGTGCCTCTCTGTGTTGATTTCTTTGTGGTTATCGTGTTTAGCAAGAACTCCTCTCTAGCCACTTGGCTTTATTGTTCTAACACTTAATCAAAGTTTGTGGCCTTGAGTTTTAAGTTTTTACAGGATCACCTATTCACCCCCTCTAGGTGCTCTCAAGCATATAATAAGTATTAACAAAACTAACACATTCTTCCTTAATATCAAAGGAACTCAAGGAAACCCCTTTGAGTCCTTTAGCACACAAATAATTAATCTTCACCCTGAGGATAGACTTTCCTCTCAGGTTGAGGTAAGCTTTAATGCACAAATTCTCCCCCTTTGACATCAAACACCAAAACCATATTCAAGCAAGATCATAGGATGATGTCAAGGGACAACAGGGTATTAAGCAGGGAAATGTAACACACTAACATTACTCCCCCTTACACATTAAACATATGCAACACAAGCATTGGAGGAAAATTAAGGTACAAATACGCAAAAAGGTCAATACCTCCTTTTGTACTTTTACCATGTTATGGTGTACTATCCATCTTGAGAGTTTTATCTCTAGGGAGCTCCTTCACACTTGTATCTGATCCTTTATCCTGACCTTTTCTTGTTGCTAAGACACCAAACTTAGAACAAGTTATAGTATTGTGGCACAAGATGAAGCTTCTATTCTAGTGATTACCAAAAGATACCGATTGAAGCACACTACCAAGGCTACCAATTGAAAGATCATCAATGTCATAGTTCCATGATATTTAAAGACAAGCATCTCGGGTCACCAACTATTATAGAGCACGAGCAATCTTTAAATACGCAATTTCTCACAACTTTAGATACCAATTACTCGACTTGTGGAGGTACCCAAGTCCTGATTGCTCCATTTCTTGCTCATCTTCCCTTTTGTACCTTGAGACTATATAGGATCACTCAAGAAACAGTTAGTCTCAAAATACACAAGTTATGTGTGCTCCCCCTAAAGTTGTGCATCAAGTATTTGAATGACTTGCACCTTGCACATTCTAGTGTCCTCATAACTAGAGGGGATCACAACATACCTTGGTCTAGGCATAATATATCAATTGCATCACAAAAAGATACCAATTGAATAGATGACATAATACAACTTATGACTAGTGAAAACAATGCATGCCTCAAGATATATAACATTTTAAAACAACCTAGGCACGCTTCACACATGATGATCATTGCAACACATATACCAATTGAAAAACGACAAGATCATGCATATAAAGCACAATGTCTAAGCACACCATGATTAAGAAGTATTTTCTTAGGTACACCATAGGAAACAACATTTTAAGGCATAAAGCACCTAAGCCAAGATACTACCAATTGAAAAGCAAGAACATAGCTATCATCATAATCAACTGAACTTCAAGATATTCAATTGCATAGTTCCATTCTCCATACCTTTGCGTTTTACCTGAATGCCATGAGATTCATTCTTTTAGGTAGTGTGGAGTGAGAGCACCTGTTGTCACCAATTGAGGGCTCCTTTTGCTCAGGTATCTCATAGCTCGAGAGGGTGTATTAGAGACACAACATGGATTTATTGTTTTGGTATACACAGAGTACCAAGACAAAGTAATCAAGTGAACATGGACTAAACAAACTATCATGCTTGCACATAGGTTAATCATCACAACATGATTTACAATAGATACAGGTTTAGCCATATACACCAAGAGAGTTAATCATGGTAGATATATCAAATGAAAAGCTACCCATTGAATGATTCAAGAGATTTAACTTATAAAGCACATAGTCACGATTGAGCAAGCATGATTATGATCTTGGAAATCATGGATCATTAGTTGAGAGATATTCAACACAAGAAATATCAAAAGCATAACTACTCCAATGGTAGGTATAGCACGACGATTCAACTTAAGAGCAATACTGATTGGAAATAATACACTTAAGATACACGGGTATCATCCTTTGGAGAGCAAGTTGCAAATTCTCATCAAAGTCCTTTGCTTGATTCATCAATAATGATTAATGACCTCTACAACTTATTTAACTCGAGATGAACATGGGATTAGTATTGCACAATAATTCAACCTTGGGTCAATAAATAGAAAATAAAATTAACATCTTAAGTAAGAGTTTGAATCAACCATCTTAAGCTCTCCCAAGGTCTCTAGTCCATCTCGAGGCACTTGCATGGTCTAGTTGTCACAGTTTGGTACCCATCTCGGGATGGGTCCATAATGTTCATCTAAAAAAGCCTTTGGTACCCAAATAGCATTTGTGCTAGTTCTAGTTGATCTCATTATGATCTAGCACAAGTGTATGATTTGGGTCTCCTAAGCGAATAACATTGAGATAAATTTACTTGCTTAGGAACCTTACCCTTCTTACATACCTTAGGTAGATGACCATGCTCACCACACATGTAGCAGAAGCGTCGCTCAACCTGACATGACGCTTGTTGTTTGTCTTTTTTCTTAGTGAGGGTCATCTTAGAGGGTGCACGTCTGAAAGGATCACGATGCCTAAGAGGGGGGTGAATTGGGCTTTTCTAAAAATCAACAATAATTAAACCCTAAGCAAGAGCCCAACTTCACCCCAACAACTAGAAATACGAGAATAATACTAGAAATTCAACAATCCTAAGACAATACTTCAACTACTTGCTAAACAAATGCATAAGATAAAGTACTTGAATTAAGTGCGGAATGTAAAGCAAAGTTTAGAAGACTCCTCCAATTTTTCCCGAGGTATCGAAGAGTCGGCACTCTCCCCTAGTCCTCGTTGGAGCACCCGTGCAAGGGTATCGCTCTCCCTTGGTCCTCGTAAGAAACAAGTGCTCACTATGAGATGATCCTTTGCCACTCCAGCGCGGTGGATCCCTCACGACCGCTTACAATCACGAGCCAGGTCACCAACAAGATCTCTAAGGTGATTACCGAATTCCCAACGCCACCAAGCCGTCTAGGTGATGCCGATCACCAAGAGTAATAAGATGTAGACTTTCACTTGACCAAGAGAAGCCTAATGCATGCGGTGTGTGCTCTAGGTGGCTCTCGCTAGCTCTAATGAGGTCCAAATGCGGGATTTAGATTTTCTAATCACCTCACTAAGCTTTTTGGTGCTTGCAATGCTCTAGCAATGTGTAGGAGTAAATGTGGGCAGCAAGACCATCAATATGGTGGGTGGGGGGGGTATAAATAGCCCTCACCCACCAACTAGCCATTACCAAAACCTGGCTGCACATAGGTGCACCGGACAGTCTGGTGCGCCAACGGTAACCTCCAACGACTAGTTATGACAGCTAGCCGTTGGGCAGATGGCACACTAGACAGTCTGGTGTGCCGGCTATAATTTAATTTTCCAACACTGTGCTCTTGGGTTTCTGAGGAGGGAATAGGTCTTCCCCAGGCCAGGCTGGCCCCACTGGCAGAGGGCGCACCGGACAATCCGGTGCACACCGGACAGTCCGGAGCACCTAGGCCAGAAACCCTAAGTTCTGTCTTCTTCTGAATTTCAAATCAGTTTCATTCTAACTCATGAGAATGTTCTAGAGTGACACCTAGCACTATATGTGAGTGTGAATATGCACCAACACTACACTAGAACTCTCTTGGTCAAACTACTCATCGGCAACCCTTCTTTATAGTACGGTTAAAACAAAATAAAAGACCTAACTATATAACGAGTGTCCACAACTCCTTGACACTCGGAATATGAAGACCTTCATCTTTTGTTTCGTCATTTCAGCCGTTGCTTCAAGTTCTTTATCTTAGGGATTGTTTTCACCATTGTAGTACATCTTCCTGTAATGCGACCTAACCTACCATTTGTCTTTGCAAAACACATGTTGGTCACATATAATATTACATTGTCATTAATCACTAAAACCAACCAGGGGCCTAGATGCTTTCAACGTCTTTGATCCTTCATGAGCGGACATGAAGTGATCATATGGTCCTTATCGTTGCATCCAAAACATCTCCTCATCCCTTCATTCTTGTCTTTGTGTGGACAAGACACAATGAAGTGGCCTAATTCCTTGCACTTGAAGCACCTCCTTTTTCCTCTTCCCTTTTTGTTCTTGGATGACATAGAGAGATGATCAGTGCAAACAACATGACTAATTGAATCTTTACCTTTTTCTTTGTTCATGTTGATTGCTTCACTTATTGCCTTAGGAACTTCTTTCTCATGGAGTTTGACCCTTGCTGCGGTTTCTCCTTGAAAGGGAAATAGGGTCAAACCTTTTCCTATAAATAATTTTGGTGGTTGAATTCCCAACACAAATATTGGACTAACTAGTTTTCTCTAGATTATGTATTCTACAGGTGCATAAAGGTTCAACACAAACCAATAAAAAGAAACCGAAGAGAACCCTGGTCTGGCGCACCGGACTGTCCGGTGTGCCACCGGACAGTGTCCGGTGCGCCAGGGGCCGTACAGATGTGAACTCGCCACCTTCGGGTTTCAGAAGCTCCGCTCCGCTATAATTCACCGGACTGTCCGGTGTGCCACCGGACTGTCCGGTGCACCAAGCGGAACAACGGCTAATAGCGCAACGGTCGACTGCAACAGACACCTGCGAACACGACAGTGCGCGTAGAAGTCAGAGCAGCCATCAGAGGCGCACCGGACAGTGCACAGTACCTGTCCGGTGCGGCACCGGACTGTCCGGTGTGGCACCGGACTGTCCGATGCCACATGAAGACAAAGCTCCAACGATCGAAACTGGCAGAACCCTAACAGTTGGGTGACGTGGATGGTGCATCGGACAGCGTCCGGTGGCACACCGGACAGTGTCCGGTGGCGCACCGGACTGTCCGGTGCACCCATCGACAGCAGCCTTCCCCAACGGTTGAATTGGTGGTTGAGGGCTATAAATACCCCCAACCACCTCCACTCCAACCATCCAAGCTTTCACAACAGTGCATTCAATACAAGAGCAAAGTGAAACACTCAAAGACACAAATCAAAGCCTCCGATCCAATCAAAGTCCCCAAATTCAATTCTAGTGCTCTCGACTTGTGAGAGGATCACTTGTATTTCTTTGTTGCTCTTGTTGCTTGGCTGGCTTTCTTCTTCCTCACTCTTGTTCCCTAAGTGACTTGTAATCAAGGCAAGAGACACTAAGTTTATAGTGGTCCTTGCGGGGTCTAAGTGACCCGTTTGATTAAGGAGAAAGCTCACTCGGTCTAGGTGACCGTTTGAGAGAGGGAAAGGGTTGAAAGAGACTCGGTCTTTGTGACCACCTCAACGGGGACTAGGTTCTCAAGAACCAAACCTCGGTAAAACAAATCATCGTGTCATCCGCTTCATTCGCTTTTGATTTATTTTTCCCCTCTCTCTCGGACTCGGATTTAATTCTAACGCTAATCCTGGCTTGTAGTTTGTGCTTAAGTTTATAATTTTTAGATTCCACCTATTCACCCCCCCTCTAGGCGACTTTCAATTGGTATCAGAGCCCGATACTTCATTAGAGTCTAACCACTCGAACTGATGTCAGGAGATCACACCAAGAGGGATATCATGACCGGCGAGAAGTCCACAAGCCACGAGAAGGCTCCATCGAGGGAGTCCAGCAACAAGCTCAAGGAGGGATCACCTCCTCACAAGTCGCATCGGAGTGGCAACAAGAAAAAGAAGATGAAGGTGGTCTACTATGAGACCGACTCTTCGTCGCCATCTACATCCGGCTCCGACGCGCCGTCCGTCACTTATAAGCGCCATGAGCGCAACAAGTATAGTAAGATGCCCCTTCGATATCCTCGTATCTCTAAGCGCGCTCCTCTACTTTCCGTTCCATTAGGCAAACCACCGGTTTTTTATGGTGAAGACTATTGTATGTGGAGTGATAAAATGAGGCATCACCTAACCTCACTCCACGCAAGCATATGGGACATTGTTGAATTTGGAGCGCAGGTACCATCGCGGGGGGACGAGGGCTATGACTCAGATGAGGTCGCCCAAATCCGTCACTTCAACTCCCAAGCGACTACTATACTCCTCGCCTCTCTATGTCGAGAGGAGTATAACAAAGTGCAAGGGTTGAAGAGCGCTAAGGAGATTTGGGATGTGCTCAAGACCGCGCACGAGGGAGATGAGGTGACCAAGATCACCAAACGGAAGACGATCGAGGGGGAGCTCAGTCGTTTCATCCTCAACCAAGGAGAGGAGCCACAAGCTATGTACAACCGGCTCAAGACCTTGGTAAATCAAGTGCGCAACCTTGGGAGCACCAAATGGATGACCATGAAATGGTCAAGGTTATTCTAAGATCACTCGTTTTTTGTAATCCTACGCAAGTTCAATTAATACGTGGTGATCCTAGATATAAGCTAATGTCTCCCGAGGAGGTTATAGGGAAGTTTGTGAGCTTTAAATTGATGATCAAAGGCTCCAAACAAATCATCAACTTAGAGCAAGGTGGCACCTCCACACCCGAGGTGCAACCCGTCGCATTCAAAGCGACGGAGGAGAAGAAAGAAGAGTCTACACCAAGTAGGCTCCCCATCGACGCCTCCAAGCTTGACAACGAGGAAATGGCGCTCATCATCAAGAGCTTTCGCCAAATCCTCAAGCAAAGGAAGGGGAAAGATTACAAGCCCCGTTCCAAAAGGGTGTGCTACAAGTGTGGTAAGCCCGCTCATTTTATCGCTAAATGTCCCATGTCTAGTGATAGTGACAGGGGCAACGATAAGAAGGGGAGGAAAAAGGAGAAGAAGAGGTACTATAAGAAGAACAGCGGCGATGCCCACGTATGTCGGGAATGGGACTCCGATGAGAGCTCCACCGACTCCTCCTCCGACGAGGATGTCGCGAACATCGCCGTCAACAAGGGCCTCCTCTTCCTCAACGTCGGCCACAAGTGCTTCATGGCAAAGACAACAAAAAGAAGAAGGTAAAATCTAGAGCCTCCACCAAATATACAACATCTAGTGATGAAGGTAGCCCTAGTGAAGATGAGGATAATTTGCTTACCCTTTTTGCCAACCTTAACATGCAACAGAAAGAAAAATTGAATGAATTGATAGGTGCTATTCATGAGAAGGATGAACTCTTGAATAGCCAAGAGGAATTCCTTATTAAGGAAAACAAAAGCATGTTAAAGTAAAAAATGCTTATGCTCAGGAAGTAGAGAAAAATGAAAATTTGACTAAGGAGCTTAGCATTTTCCATGACACTATTTCCAACCTTAGAACTTAAATTCTTGCAATGATTCAATTGTCAGTCTTAGAAATGAAAATGATAGTTTAATTGCTAAGATTGATAAATTGAATGAATCAATCTCTAGCCTTAAAGTTGAGAATGATAAATTAATTTCTAAGGCTAAAGATTTAAATGTTTTCAATGATTCTATTTCTAATCTTAGAAATGAGAATGCTATATTACATGCTAATATTGATGATTTAAATGCTTGCAAACCATCTACATCTACTGTTGACAATGTTTCTATTTGCACTAGATGTAAAGATATTGATGTTGATGCTATCCATGATCACCTTGCTTTAATTAAACAAAAAAATGATCACATAACTCAACTAACTGCTAAAATCAATGAGCATGAACTAGAGAATGAAAATTTTAAATTTGCTTGTAGCATGCTTTATAATGGGAGACGCCCTGGGATTAAGGATGGCATTGGTTTCCAACAGGGAACCAATGTCAAGCTTCATGCCCCTAAGAGATTGTCTAATTTTGTTAAGGGCAAGGCTCCCATGGCTCAGGATAATGAGGGTTACATTTTATATCCTGCTGGTTATCCTGAGCACAAGATTAGGAGAATTCATGCTAGGAAATCTCATTCTGTTTTTCACCATGCTTTTATGTACAAGAATGAGGCATCTAGTTCTAGGCAATCAACCCATGTTAAATTGCCTAAAATGAAATCTCCTACTGCATCAAATGAGCCTATTATTTCATTTAAGACTTTTGATGCATCATATGTTTTAACTAACAAATCAGGCAAATTAGTTGTCAAATATGTTGGGGCCAAACACAAGGGCTCAAAGACGTGTTTGGGTGCCCAAGGTGCTTGTTTCTAACGTCAAAGGACCCAAGACTGTTTGGGTACCTAAGAACAAGACCTAAATTGTTTTGCAGGTTTATACATCCGGGGGCTCAAGTTGGATCATTGATAGCGGATGCACAAACCACATGACAGGGGAGAAAAGGATGTTCTCCTCCTATGAGAAAAACCAAGATCCCCAAAGAACTATCACATTCGAGGATGGAAATCAAGGTTTGGTCAAAGGACTTGGTAAAATTGCTATATCACCTGACATTCTATTTCCAATGTTTTTCTTGTAGATTCTTTAGATTACAATTTGCTTTCTGTATCTCAATTATGCAAAATGGGTTACAACTATCTTTTTAGTGATGTAGGTGTTACTATCTTTAGAAGAAGTGATGATTCGGTAGCATTTAAGGGAGTGTTGGAGGGTCAGCTATACTTAGTTGATTTTAATAGAGCTGAACTCGACACTTGCTTAATTGCTAAGACTAATATGGGTTGGCTCTGGCATCGCCGACTAGCCCATGTTGGGATGAAGAATCTTCACAAGCTTCTAAAGGGAGAACACATTTTGGGACTAACAAATGTTTATTTTGAGAAAGACAGGGTTTGTAGCGCATGTCAAGCAGGAAAGCAAGTTGGCGCCCACCATCCACACAAGAACATAATGACAATAGACAGGCCGCTCGAGCTACTCCACATGGATTTTGTCGGTACCCTAAAATAGGGGTACCCCTTACTACAACATGAATACGCGGTGCCCACGTGACTATCTCTAGTCACGTGGTGAACAGCACCCGACTCCACCACGTGGGTGGCCCCGGGGTCACCTTGTGGCCAGAGAAAACGATACACTCCAAGATGCCAACAGTGGGTTTGGACCCCCATGGGAAAGTGCCGGACCCCTGTACATGTAGACCGAACCTCCGGAGCAAGGTCCAGGACCCCCGTGAGTGCAACCCGGACCTCAGGGTCGGGTCCCGGACCCCTCTGCATGGGGCCTGGACTACCCATAGCCGGGTCCCGGGACTCCGAGGCAGAGAATACCCAGGTCTTGCTCAGGCAGGGGTCCGATGCCAACATGTGTCCAGGCCCAGCCTGGTGCGGACCTGCTCGCATAACGCTACAGCTCCGCCCAGGTGGAGACCTAACGCTGCCACGTGGCCTACCGCGCGTGACGTAAGCCAGCGGGCGGAGCCTGACTTAAGGCCTCTGGGTCGTGCTGTCTCTGCATTTATTGCGAAGAAGACGCGCCGCCTGACTATCCCGCTGACAGGCGATGTGCCCCTTCAGCATTTAATGTGTCCTATCCACTCATCTGGCAGGCGGCGTCTAGGCCATCCTGCAGGCGGCGTGCCTGTCCATCCCATTGCCAAATAGTACGCCCGTGCTGCGAAGTGCACTGTGACCATCCATCATCACTCGTATGTTGCCAGGGAAGCTTCCCCTGCATACCAATACTACACAGATCGCGGATATCAGGGCGCAAGGAGATTGCTCCAACGAGGAGCATTAGTTGCTCCAAGTATTACATCCGTTATGTTCCTGGGCCCACATGTCGGGGCTCAGCACCCTTGTACGTGCCCCTTTGAGCTATAAAAGGGGAGGCACGCAACGACACACGGCAGGGATCCAGACACACTTAGACCCAGCTCAGGCTCACAAGTTCATACAAGCTCTCAAGCTCAATACATCACACAGTGGAGTAGGGTATTACGCTCCAGCGGCTCGAACCACTCTAAATCCTTATGTGTTCTTGTGTTCGTTCATCGTTTAGCAAACAGGCAAAACGCTTAGGCCCCTCCTCATCTTAGGACTTAGGGCGGGTGCATTCCGCGACCCAGCCGGAGATTTCCTCTCTGACATTTGGCGCGCCAGGTAGGGGCCTGGCATTAAGTTTTTTGCTTGTTTTCCCGCTCGACATCATGGTCCACATCGTCGAGCACCAAGATTTCGTGCCCGAGGACTTCATGCTGGAGGAGGAGGCTATCTCTTCCACTCCACGGGCCACCAACCTCCCTGCGCCTAGTGTAGCGGCTGGTGTGCACTCTGCACGGCTGCACACTCCCACACAAACATCCAGGGCGTCTAGGGCTGTGCCTGGGGCGCTGTTAGCAGCCAGGGAATTGCTGCACCACCCTCCTAGCTCCACGGCCTCTCCAGAAGCCATGAAGCAGTGGCGGGACGACGTCGACCGTCTACTCGGCAAGGCGCACTCTGGCTCAACCAGGCCTAGGCCTCGGTCATCCCGGCGTCAACATGAGGCGTCGGCATCTATGCGCTCACCCTCGGTGAGGGCAGCATCGACTGAGGACCTGTGGGTGGAGCTCAACCGCCGGCGTGTGGCGGAGGATGCTCCAGTCTCTCTGGAGAGGTCTGATGACCTACGGGCAGAACTCAACCGTAGGTGTGCGAGCGAGGATGCCCGCGTCTCTATGGAGAGGGCGCGAGAGCGCCGACAAAACGTCGAGGGTCGCAACCTCGACTACGACTTCGCTGCGATTGCACCGTAGACTCCAACGGGCGCCCGGATCCGGGCGGGTGTCCCGTTGGCCGGCGTGGGCTGCATCGCACTCACGGACCATCTCCACGTGGCGACCTGGCCATCCAAGTTCTGGCCGCACCTGCCGGAGAAGTACGACGGTACGTCTAATCCATTGGAATTTTTGCAGGTTTACGTCACCGCCATCACGGCAGCAGGTGGAGACACCACCGTGATGGCAACATACTTCCATGTTGCCTTGTCTGGGTCGGCCCGGACTTGGCTCATGAACCTTGCCCTAGGATCGATCTACTCCTGGGAAGAGCTCTGCGCATGGTTCACAGCGAACTTCGCCAGCGTTTACCAACAGCATGGCGTGGAGGCCCACCTCCACGCAGTGAGGCAGGAGCCCGGGGAAACTCTCTGGACGTTTATCTCCCGCTTCACCAAGGTACGAGGTACCATACCTCGTATTTCCGATGCTTCTATCATCACTGCTTTCCGCCAGGGAGTACGTGACGAAAAGATGTTGGAGAAGTTAGCCACGCACGACGTGGAGACTGTCACCACACTCCTCCTTCTGGCCGACAAGTGCACCAGAGCCACCGAGGGTCGTGCATGGCACTCGGCGCCACAGACCGGAGTCACCCAGACAAGAGGCTCCGATGCCGTTGCCCAGGACGACAAAAAGAAGAAGAAGAAAAACCGCGGCCACGAGAAGCCTCATTCTGCCGCTCTGGTCGTTGCAGCTGCGACTGGGGGCCGGAACGAGCACAACAAGCGTCCATGGCCGCAGAGGGGTAACAGTAGCTCATGCCCTGTACACCCCAACAGTCACCACAATGCTGCAGAATGTCGCGAGATCATCGAGCTCGCGAAGCGCGTCAGCGAGCGGCGCGAGCAGTCTTCGAGGGATGGCTCCCCACCTCGTCGCTGACCTGGCAAGGAAAGGGTCGACAATGACGAGGTGGCCGCGGCAGAACAGGACCTCGAGTATCAGTCACCTGAGAGGGGTCCTGAAGGATGTCTTCACCGGAGACTCCTACTCCGGTGGCGATAACTAGACGGGCCACCACGGGGACCCCGTATTCCCTGGTCTACGGGGCCGAAGCCTGCCTTCCCCCGGAAACCGTTCTGGACTCCCCATGGGTCCAGTCTTTTGATAAGTCTGTGCAGGAGCGGCCACGGCACGAGGATGTGGACTCCATCAACGAACGCAGATGGCAAGCAGCAATCCGAAATGCACACGCTCAAGCGCTGCCGCTAGCGGTTAGTGCATAGTAGGGAACTCAGGGTCAGGGACCTAGTCCTACGGCAAGTACCGAACCGAGAAGGGCTCCACAAACTCTCCCCTAGTTGGGAAGGACCCTTCAAGGTGACAGAAATACGCCGACTCGGGTGTGTCCACCTTGCTACAACTAAAGGAGTACCTCTTCCTAACCCTGGAGCATCTCTGTAAGTTCTATCCAGGAGCAAGTCTGAGGGATCGAGTTTTTATCCCTTTTGTAACTAGGTATTGCATACGTGTATGCCAGCCCGGTGAGGTCCGCCCTCATAAGCTCGGCCTGTTGGTCTACACCCATGCATGTCAGGTTATAAAGAGGAGATCTACCCCCTCAGATGCGCTTCTATGATAATTTTATCCTCCTGCTCCGCGGTCTTACCCTGCAGTTTCTAGATTTTAATTTTTATCTAACCCACTCATACAGTTCCCATCCCGTCTGACATGATGACATCCGAATTGAATAGTCAGGCTTGTAGTTTAGGACCCCTCTACGAAAGCAGGAGGGTCCGACAGCCTGGGGGCCGATTTTAAAGAACGGGAGCCCGTTCCATGGGGTGGTCCGGAGCTGTGTGGTCGCTTAGCCTGGTTCCGTACCCAAAGCCTGCACACTCCACCACTCTGTGACGGGTACCCTAGTATTTGGAGCTATAGTCCTGTGGGTCCGACAACCTAGGGTCTGACTCTAGAGAATGGACACTTGTCTCTTGGGGTGGTTCGGAGCCGTGTAGCCGCTTAGCCTGGTCCCGTACCGTGAGCCTGCACGCTCCACCACTCTGCGACGGGTGTCCTAGTATTTAGAACCATGGTCCAAGGGGGTCCAGACGCACAACTTGGCTTCCCAGGCTAGATCCTGCAGGTCCCATGCATGTGTCAAAGGATGGCTAATGCCAGACGATGGGTCCTATGGGTGTGCTACTAACGCTCCCTAGCCGAAGCTGTGTACAGGTCTAGGTCCCAGTCGAGGCTACCTCCTGGGGGCCATTGCCAACTCTTTCTTAGGTATGCTGGTATACAGCCTCGACACGTCGAGCCTACATCCCAAGGGGGCCAGGTACTAGGGAGGAGTCGGTAACACCACACACAACAGGGAAAAGTGGTGCACAGATAAGTGCTAATACTGCTTGAAAAATAGTACTCAAAAGTACCTCACAAAAACATATGTTATTACATTCGCTTTCAAGCGGAGCCCTAGCTCTATATCTACAGGTGTGAACTACTTGGCACTCCGAGGCTCACGCCAAAAGCAGCGGTCCAGCCCCTGACACGGGGGCCAGGCCCACGAGTCATTCTCCTTGGGCGTCGGTCTCCGTGTACGAAGAAGGCGAACCGCCGCGCGAGGAGCGAACCGCCGCGCCTCTTCGTTCCCGCCGAAAGCAGCGGTCCAGCCCCTAACACGGGGGCTTGGGCCCACGATTCATTTTCCTTGGGCGTCGATCTCTGTGTACGAAGAAGGCGAACCGCCGCGCGAGGAGCGAACCGCTGTGCCTCTTCGTCCCCGCCGAAACCAACAGCCTAGTCTCTAACACGGGGGCCTGGGCCCACGAGTCATCCTCCTTAGGCGCCGACCCCTAGGTGCAGAGAAGTCGAACCGCCGCTCGCGCCAGTACTGCGCCCCCTCAAAGCCGCCGCAAAAAAGGAGAGGGGTGAATTTTTAAACCAACGCAGCGGTATCGAGGCGCCTCGCGCGTGGGCCGGCGAAACCATCAAGTATGGGGGCCACGGGTCAAGTTGGCAACAACGACAGAAACAACAGTTGATGTGACCGATGATAGACTGACAGCGCGAGCGCGCCGAGTTAATGCGACGCGCGCAGAGGTGGCGCCCCAGTCACCGGTCATGCCAAGCCGACGCAAGGTACATGTTTTGGCCCCACCTGCAGGCTCGCATCCTCCCCCAAGGTAGGCCCAGGGGCCACTGTCGGTACCCTAAAACAGGGGTACCCCTTACTACAGCATGAAGACGCGGTGCCCACGTGACTATCTCTAGTCACGTGGTGAACAGCACCCGACTCCACTACGTGGGTGGCCCCAGGGTCGCCATGTGGCCAGAGAAACCGATACACTCCAAGATACCAACAATGGGTCTGGACCCCCATGGGAAAGTGCCGGACCCCTGTACATATAGACCGAACCTCCGGAGCAAGGTCCAGGACCCCCGCGAGTGCAACCCGGACCTCCGGTTGGGTCCCGGACCCCTCTGCGTGGGGTCCGGACTACCCACAGCCGGGTCCCGGGACTCCGGGGCAGAGAATACCTAGGCCTTGCTCGGGCAGGGGTCCAGTGCCAACATGTGTCCAGGCCCAGCCTAGTGTGGACCTGTCCGCATAAAGCTACTGCTCCTCGCCTAGGCGGAGACCTGATGCTGCCACGTGGCCTACCGCACGTGACGTAAGCCAGCGGGCGGAGCCTGACGTAAGGCCTTTGGGCCACGCTGTCTCTGCATTTATTGCAGAGAAGACGCGTCGCCTGACTATCCTGCTGACAGACGATATGCTCCTTCAACATTTAATGTGTCTTATCCACTCAGCTGGCAGGTGGCATCTAGGCCATCCTGCAGGCAGAGTGCCTGTCCATCCCATTGCCAAACAGTACGCCCGTGCTGCGAAGTGCACTGTGACCATCCATCATCACTCCTACGTTGCCAGGGAAGCTTCCCCTGCACGCCAATACTACGTAGATCACGGATATCAGGGCGCAAGGAGATTGCTCCAACGAGGAGCATTAGTTGCTCCAAGTATTACATCCGTTATGTTCCTGGGCCCACATGTCGGGGCTCAGCACCCTTGTACGTGCCCCCCTTGAGCTATAAAAGGGGAGGCACGCAACGACACGCGGTAGGGATCCAGACACACTTAGACCCAGCTTAGGCTCACAAGTTCATACAAGCTCTCAAGCTCAATACATCACACAGTGGAGTAGGGTATTACGCTCCGGTGACTCGAACCACTCTAAATCCTTGTGTGTTCTTGTGTTCGTTCATCGTTTAGTAGACAGGCAAAACGCTTAGGCCCCTCCTCATCTTAGGACTTAGGGCGGGTGCATTCCGCCACCCGGCCAGAGATTTCCTCTCCGACAGATTTATTTGGCCCGATCGCTTACATAAGCATTAGCGGGAGTAAGTACTATTTAGTAATTATGGATAATTATTCTCGCTTCACTTGGGTGTTCTTTTTACAGGAAAAATCTCAAACTCAAGAGACCTTAAAGGGATTCTTGAGATGAGCTCAAAATGAGTTCGGATTGAGGATCAAGAAAATACGAAGCGATAACAGGATAGAGTTCAAGAATTCTCAAATAGAAGGCTTTCTTGAGGAGGAGGGTATCAAGCATGAGTTCTCCTCTCCCTACACACCTCAACAAAATGGTGTAGTGGAGAGGAAGAATAGAACTCTACTCGATATGGCAAGGACCATGCTTGATGAGTACAAGATTCCAGACCGGTATTGGGCTGAGGCGATTAACACCGCCTGCTACTCCATCAACCGGCTCTACCTTCACCGAATCCTCAAGAAGACATCATATGAACTCCTTACAGGTAAAAAGCCTAATGTTTCATATTTTAGAGTCTTTGGTAGCAAATGTTTTATACTTGTTAAAAGAGGTAGAAAATCTAAATTTGCTCCTAAGGCTGTAGAAGGCTTTTTACTAGGATATGATTCAAACACAAGGGCATATAGAGTCTTTAACAAGTCCACTGGACTAGTTGAAGTTTCTTGTGACATTGTGTTTGATGAGACTAACGGCTCCCAAGTGGAGCAAGTTGATCTTGATGAGCTAGATGATGAAGAGGCTCCATGCGTCGCGCTAAGGAACATGTCCATTGGGGATGTGTGTCCTAAGGAATCTGAAGAGCCAAATCAAGCACATGATCAACCGTCATCTTCAAATCAAGCATCTCCACCAACTCAAGATGAGGAACAGGCTCAAGATGATGAAGAAGAAGATCAAGAAGATGAACCACCTCAAGACGAGGTCAATGATCAAGGGGGAGATGATGAAGATAATGACAAGGAAGATGATCAATAAATTCAGAGTCAAAGACCGCCACACCCAAGAGTCCACCAAGCAATCCAACGAGATCACCCCGCGAACTCCATCCTCGGTGACATTCATAAGGGGGTAACCACTAGATCTCGTGTTGCACATTTCTGTGAGCATTACTCTTTTGTTTCCTCTATTGAGCCTTATAGGATTGAGGATGCATTAAAGATTCGGATTGGGTGATGGCAATGCAAGAGGAGCTCAACAACTTCACAAGGAATGAGGTATGGCATTTGGTTCCACGTCCTAATCAAAATGTTGTAGGTACCAAGTGGGTATTCCGCAACAAGCAAGATGAGCATGGTGTGGTGATAAGGAACAAAACCCGACTTGTGGCCAAAGGGTATTCATAGTCAAAGGTTTGGATTTCGATGAAACTTATGCACCTATAGCTAGGCTTGAGTCAATTCGCATATTACTTGCCTATGCTACTTACCATGGCTTCAAGCTCTATCAAATGGATGTAAAGAGTGCCTTCCTCAATAGACCAATCAAGGAAGAGGTCTATGTTGAGCAACCTCCCGGCTTTGAAGATAGTGAGTACCCTAACCATGTTTATAAACTCTCAAAGGCGCTTTATGGGCTCAAGCAAGCCCCAAGAGCATGGTATGAATGCCTACGAGACTTCCTTATCATTAATGGCTTCAAAGTCGGAAAAGCCGATCCTACACTCTTTACTAAAACTATTGCAAATGATTTGTTTGTATGCCAATGTTATGTTGATGATATTATATTTGTGCCTACTAACAAATCTACTTGTGAAGAGTTTAGTAGGATCATGGTACAAAAATTCAAGATGTCAATGATGGGGTGTTGAGATATTTCTTAGGATTCCAAATCAAGCAACTCCAAGAGGGCACCTTCATCAGCCAAACGAAGTATATTCAAGGCATTCTTAAGAAATTTGGAATGAAGGATGCCAAGCCCATCAAGACACCCATGTGAACCAATGGGCATCTCGACCTCGACACGGGAGGTAAATCCATAGATCAAAAGGTATACCGGTTGATGATAGGATCTTTACTCTATTTATGTGCATCACGACTGGATATTATGATTTCCGTATGCATGTGTGCAAGGTTCCAAGACGATCCTAAGGAAGTTCACCTTAGGGCCGTGAAGAGAATCATGAGATACTTAGTTTACACTCCTAAGTTTGGGCTTTGGTACCCTAGGAGATCAACCTTTGATTTGATAGGATATTCCAATGCCGATTGGGTAGGGTGTAAAATTGATAGGAAGAGCACATCAGGGACTTGTCAGTTTCTAGGGAGATCCCTGGTGTCTTGGGCTTCAAAAAAACAAAATTCCGTAGCCCTATCAACTGCCGAAGCTGAGTATATTGCCGCAGGCCATTGTAGTGCACAATTGCTTTGGATGAGGCAAAACCTTAGGGACTATGGCTACAAATTGAGCAAAGTCCCTCTCCTATGTGACAATGAGAGTGCTATCCGCATGGCGGAGAATCCCGTTGAACACAGCCGCACTAAGCACATAGACATTCGGTATCACTTTTTGAGGGATCACCAACAAAGGGGGGATATCAAGATAGCCTATATTAACACAAAAGACCAATTAGCCAACATCTTTACTAAGCCTTTAGCAAACTTAGGAATGAGCTAAATATTCTTGATTCTCGGAATTTTGATTGAAACATTGCACACTTTGCTCATGTATATACCTTTGATCTTATCTCTTTCATTTGCTACGACTAATGTGTTTCCAAGTGTGTTTATATGCTAAGTCGTAGCTTAAAAGGGAAATGGAGTACTCGACGAAGACAAGGCTTCCACTCCACTCTACCGGTATCATTTACACTTCGTCATTACTTCACATCACTCTCACATTGGTATAATCTTTTCACTCATATTCACTTGTACCAATGGGAGAATGTTAGAGGGCTCTCAAAGTCTCCGTTTTTGGCGATTAATGCCAAAGAGGGAGAAAGTATTAGCCCAAAGCAAAAGGACCGCACCACCACCAAATTTTAAAGAAATTTTTAAATTAGTATCTTAATGTGTTTTCAAAAGGGGGCGAAAGTTATTAATGTTTTCAAAAATTGGAAAAACCCTCTTGAACACTAAGAGGAGAATTTCATTCAGGGGGAGTTTTGTAGTAGTCAAAGGAAAAGCATTTGAAACAAGGGGAGAAATTTCATAATCTTGAAAATGTTTCTTTCGATCTTACTCATATGCCTTTAACTATTTGCAAATGATTTGAAAAGAATTTCCAAAAGAATTTGCAAAAACAAAACAAGTGGTGCAAAAGTGGTCCAAAATGTTAAATAAAAGAAAGCAACCATGCATATCTAGTAAAACTACAAATTGGTTTAATTCCAAAGTAACCTATGCACTTACCTTATGCAAACTAGCTCAATTCTGCAATTATATATTTGCTTTGGTTTGTGTTGGCATCAATCACCAAAAAGGGGGAGATTGAAAGGGAAATAGGGTCAAACTTTTTCCTATAAATAATTTTGGTGGTTGAATGCCCAACACAAAATATTGGACTAACTAGTTTGCTCTAGATTATGTATTCTACAGGTGCATAAAGGTTCAACACAAACCAATAAAAAGATCAAGTTAGGGTTCAAAATAAAGGAGCAAAAGAAACCGAAAAGAACCCTGGTCTGGCGCACCGGACTGTCCGGTGTGCCACCGGACAGTGTCCGGTGCGCCAGGGGCCGTACAGATGCGAACTCGCCACCTTCGGGTTTTAGAAGCGCCGCTCCGCTATAATTCACCGGACTGTCCGGTGTGCCACCGGCCTGTCCGGTGCACCAAGGGGAACAATAGATAACAGCCAACGGTCGATTGCAATGGACACCTGCGAACGCTACAGTGCACGCACAGTACGCGCAGAAGTCAGAGCAGCCGTCAGAGGCGCACCGGACAGTGCACAGTACCTGTCCAGTGTGACACCGGACTGTCCGGTGCCACATGAAGACAAAGCTCCAACGATCGAAACCGGTAGAACCCTAACGGTTGGGTGACGTGGCTGGCGCACCGGACAGTGTTCGGTGGCGCACCGGACTGTCCGGTGCGCCCATCGACAACAGCCCTCCCCAATTGTTGAATTGGTTGTTGAGGGCTATAAATACCCCCAACCACCTCCACTCCAACCATCCAAGCTTTCACAACAGTGCATTCAATACAAGAGCAAAGTGCAACACTCTAAGTCACAAATCAAAGCCTCCGATCCAATCAAAGTCCCCAAATTCAATTCTAGTGCTCTAGGACTTGTGAGAGGATCGCTTGTGTTTCTTTGTTGCTTGGTTGACTTTCTTCTTCCTCACTCTTGTTCCCTAAGTGACTTGTAATCAAGGCAAGAGACACTAAGTTTGTAGTGGTCCTTGCGGGGTCTAAGTGACCCGTTTGATTAATGAGAAAGCTCACTCGGTCTAGGTGACCGTTTGAGAGAGGGAAAGGGTTGAAAGAGACCCGGTCTTTGTGACCACCTCAACGGGGACTAGGTTCTCAAGAACCGAACCTCGGTAAAACAAATCATCGTGTCATCCACTTCATTCGCTTTTGATTTGTTTTCCCCCTCTCTCTCTCGGACTCGGATTTAATTCTAACGCTAACCTCGGCTTGTAGTTTGTGCTTAAGTTTATAATTTTCAGATTATGCCTATTCACCCCCTCTAGGCGACTTTCACTCCTTCCTCAAGCTTCTTCACCACGTGTTCGTAGATATCTTGAGGAAGTCGAGCATGACATCTTATCCTCAATTGTCTTTGTTTCTTGTTCCCAAGCAATTTTCTTTTTCACCCTACACCTTGTTGCTCAATCAAAGATTGGCCTTTCTTGGGGCAGTAGAGGTCAGCACATGATAATATTTTAACTAATTGATCACTTGTGCAAGAGTGTGGTTCACATGAGTTTAAACTAGTAATTACTACCTCATGAGCAATATCGAGCATGATATGGTCATCAACTAATTCATTATGAGAATAAGACAACATATCATACTTTTCACTTAGAGCAAGTTTTTCTAAATTTATCATTTCTACTTGACTCTTAAGCACATAATTCTCAGTTTTAAGTTGAGCAACATCAGATAATACATCATAATTATTTCTTTGCTCAAATAAAATAGATTCATACCGTTGGACCAAATCATCATGAGAGCACCTTAGCTCCTCATGTTCGTTGGTCATCTTCTCTAGGCTGTCGTTGGTTTTGATGAGAGTCTCCTCCAACCTGAGAAGCATCTCGCCTTGTTCCTTGTTCCTCCTCAATAGCTTAACCAAGAGCTCTTTGTCTTCTTTGTTGAGATGGGTGTAGAACCGGCGAATCTCCTCTTCTTCCACATCATCGGTCTCATTTTCCCTATCATTATTATTAGTGGAAGCAATACAGGAAAATGTACCTTGTGGTGATGAAGACTCATCCTCGCTATCATCCTCATATTCTTCTTCATCGTCACTTTCGTCTCTATTATCATTGTTAGCAATAAGACATTTATAACTAGTGGAAGACAAACCTGTCGGTGAGGTGGATTCATCGTTTGGTTGCCATCATTTTTCTTCTCCCTTCGAAAGATTAGTACCACAAGCAACATAGGGAGTAGAAGTAGTACATTTGGACTCAGAATATTTTATTTTAATTCTAGTCCATAGATCATGAGCATCGACAAGAACGTCACTATTACTACCTATGACAGCAAAATAAACATCTTTGCTAAGGATTGATTTGGTGACAAGTGGATGACGGAGGGATTGGAGGGGATTGGGGGGGGGGGAATGAACTAATTTCCCCCTCGATCCCCTCCAATCCCCCTGTGATCCCTGGTCACCAAATTAGCCCTAAGGGAATTGACTAGGATGTCATAGGCTTGATAATTTTGACGCAAACATCTTAGATCATGCTCAAATGGATTTTTATATCAATATTAATGGGCAAAACTCTAGCATCAAATATTTTCTCTACTTCAGGACCTAAACTCCTAAAAGTATTATATAAATGAAAAGACTAGGATGCATAGTTAGAGCCATCAAAATTAAGAAGTTTTACAGTTACCTCTTGTAACGACATCGTCATCTCTGGACGGCTAAGCCCACACTAGAGAGGCATAGCTCTGATACCAATTGAAAGTTCCCTATGCCCGGGAACAGGATCTGGATGCCGCCTAGAGGGGGTGAATAGGCGAATAATATTTATCAATTTATAACTAGAAATTCTTACTCTACTCGAAGGCTGGATCGCAGTGGAATGAAAACGCTTCGAGTAGGTTGCAGCGGAATTGAAGTTCTTGTCTTAAAATACCCTGCACTTCGAAGATAGCTTGTACTACATATGAATATTGAAGTGCAAGTATAAACAGCAAATAAGACAGAGAAACATCACACAGAGCAAAGCAGAGCACACAGACACATGGATTTATCTCGAGGTTCGGCCAAGCCTGAAATGCTTGCCTAGTCCTCGTTGGAGTTAGCCACACCTTGGCTTGGAGTCTATTTCAACTCCTTCCTCCATTTGCTCAGATCTGTCAGTGCAACAGATAGAGCCTTCCACTATGTTGATATCAGTTACAACGATGTCGTGACTGCTTACAATCTTCTCAACAGCACTCCGGCAGAGTAACAATGCCCTCAAGATTTTGCTCTAGCTCTTAGCAGCACTTCTCCTATCTCTAAAGGCTTACAACTTTGCCTCTACACAAACTAGAGAGATACATAAGAGAGGGAGAAAAAGAATTGATCCAAATGATGTATGCACTTGTTGGCTGCTCTTGTGTTCTTGTTGGAGGCACCTAGGGGTCCCTTTTATAACCCCAAGGCAGCTAGGAACTGTTGGAACTCCATTTGGTAGGCATTTCTTGCCTTCTATCGGGTGGCGCACTAGACTGTCTGGTGCACCATCGGACAAGAATAGTCCTTGTCCGGTGCCCGATCTCTTTCCTTTTCTGGTGAAGCCGACCATTGAGCCCTTGGTCCCCTTGGCGCACTGGACACTATCCGGTGCACACCGGACAGTCCGGTGCGACCAAGTGACTGTTGGCTTGGGCCATGTGTCGCCCACTGATTGTGCTGCCGACCGTTGGTCGCGGGCGCCGTTGGCTCACCGGACAGTCCGGTGAATTTTAGCCGCGGCGCCCTCGGTGAATTCCCGAGAGCGACGAGTTCGTCGCCGAGCCAGCCTGCGCACCGGACACTATCCGGTGCACACCGAACAGTCTGGTGCTGAAAGGGAAATAGGGTTTAACCTTTTCCTAAATATAATTTTGGTGGTTGAATGCCCAACACAAATATTTGAACTAACTAGTTTGCCCTAGATTATGTGTTCTACAGGTGCTAAAGGTTCAACACAAACCAATAAAAAAGTTCAAGTTAGGGTTCAAAAGAAAGGAGCAAAAAGAAACCGAAGAGCTCCCTGGTCTGATGCACCGGACTGTCCGGTGTGACACCGGACAATGTCCGGTGCACCAGGGGCGAGCGACTCCAAACTCTTCACCTTCAGGTTTCTGAGGCCACGCTCCGCTATAATTCACCGGACTGTCTGGTGTGTCACCGGACTGTCCAGTGTGCCAGCGGAGCAACGACTAGGCAGCGCAACAGTCAGCTCCAACGGTCGACTGCAAACATGAACAGTGCGCGGACAGTTCGCATATAGTCAGAGTAGCGCCAGAAGGCGCACCGGACAGTGAATAGTGCCTGTCTGGTGCAGCACCGGACTGTCCAGTGCACCAAGAAGTCAGAGCTCCAACGGTCGAAACCGTTAGAACCCTAACGGTTGGGTGACGTGGCTGGTGCACCGGAAAGTGTCCGGTGGCGCACCGGACTGTCCGGTGCGCCCATTGAAAGCAGCCATCCCCAACAGTTGAATTGGTGGTTGGGGCTATAAATACCCCCCAACCACCTCCACTCCAACTATCCAAGCATTAACTCCTTCACATTCAATACAAGAGCAATAGACACCACTCCAAAGACACAATTCAAGAGATCGATCCGCTCAAAGTCTCAAAATCCACTCTAGCACATTTAGACTTATGAGAGGACCATTTGTGTTTCTTGTGCTCTTGTTTGCTTGGTTGGCTTTATTCTTCCTCATTCTTGTTCTCAAGCAACTTGTAATCAAAGTAAGAGACACCAATTATGTGGTGGTCCTTGTGGGGTCTAAGTGATCCGTTTGATTAAGGAGAAAGCTCACTCGGTCTAGGTGACCGTTTGAAAGAGGGAAAGGGTTGAAAGAGACCCAATCTTTGTGACCACCTCAACGGGGAGTAGGTTCTCAAGAACCGAACCTCGGTAAAACAAATCACTGTGTCATCCACTTCATTTCCTTATGATTTGTTTTCGCCCTCTCTTTCGGACTCGCATTTATTTCTAACGCTAACCCCGGCTTGTAGTTGTGTTTAAAGTTTTAAATTTTAGTTTCCACCTATTCACCCCCCTATATTCGACTTTCAATTGGTATCAGAGTCCGGTGCTTCATTAAGAGTTTAACAACTCGAAGTGATGTCGGGAGATCATGCCAAGAGGGAGATCGTGACCGATGAGAAATCCGCAAGCCATGGGAAGGCTCCATCAAGGGAGTCCAGCGCCAAAGGCAAGGAGGAATCCCCTCCCCGCATCAAGTCGCATAGGAGTAGCGACAAGAAGAAGAAAATGAAGAAAGTGGTCTACTACGAGACCGATTCTTCGTCGCCATCCACCTCCAGCTCGGATGCTCCGTCCGTCACTTTTAAGCGCCATGAGCGCAAGAAGTATAGTAAGATGCCACTTTGTTATCCCCGTATTTCTAGACGCACTCCTTTACTTTTCTTCCCACTAGGCAAACCACCAGTTTTTGATGGTGAAGATTATTGTATGTGGAGTGATAAAATGAGGCATCACCTAACCTCACTCCACGCAAGCATATGGGACATTGTTGAGTTTGGAGCGCAGGTACCATCACCGGGGGACGAAGGCTATGACTCAGACGAAGTTGCCCAAATCAAGCACTTTGATTCCCAAGCAACTACTATACTCCTCGCCTCTCTATGTCGAGAGGAGTATAATAAGGTGCAAGGGTTGAAAAGTGCCAAGGAGATTTGGGACGTACTCAAAACCATGCACGAAGGAGATGAAGTGACCAAGATCACCAAGCGAGAGACGATCGAGGGGGAGCTCAGTCGATTTGTCCTCAACCAAGGAGAGGAGCCACAAGCAATGTACAACCGGCTCAAGACCTTGGTGAACCAAGTGCGCAACCTCAGGAGCACCAAGTGGGATGACCATGAAATGGTCAAGGTTATTCTTGGATCACTTGTTTTTTGTAATCCCACTCAAGTTCAATTAATTCGTGGTGATCCTTGATATAAGTTAATGTCTTCTGAGGAAGTTATAGGAAAGTTTGTGAGCTTTGAATTGATGATCAAAGGCTCCAAACAAATCATCAACTTGGAGCAAGGCGGCACCTCCACACCTAAGGTGCAACCCGTCGCATTCAAGGCAACAGAAGAAGAGAAGAAGGATTCTACACCAAGTAGGATCCCCATCGACGCCTCCAAGCTTGACAATGAGGAGATGGCGCTCATAATCAAGAGCTTCTGCCAAATCCTCAAACAAAGGAAGGGGAAGGACTACAAGCCCCGTTCCAAAAGGGTGTGCTACAAGTGTGGTAAGCCCGATCATTTCATTGCAAAATGTCCTATGTCTAGTGACAGTGACAGGGGCGACGATAAGAGGGGAAAGAAGGAGAAGAAGAGATACTATAAGAAGAAGGGCAGCGATGCCCACGTGTGTCGGGAATGGGACTCCGATGAGAGCTCCACCGACTCCTACTCCGACGAGGACGCCGCCAACATCGCTGTCAACAAGGGTCTTCTCTTCCCCAACATCGGCCACAAGTGCTTCATGGCAAAGGACAACAAAAAGAAGAAGGTAAAATCTAGAGCCTCCACTAAATATACAACATCTAGTGATGAGGGTAGCTCTAGTGATGATGAAGATGATTTGCTTACACTTTTTGCCAACCTTAACATGCAACAAAAGGAAAAAATTGAATGAATTGATAGGAGCCATTCATGAGAAGGATGAACTTTTGGATAGCCAAGAGGAATTCCTTATTAAGGAAAATAAGAAGCATGTTAAAGTTAAAAATGCTTATGCTCAGGAAGTAGAGAAAAATGAAAACTTGACTAAGGAGCTTAGCATTTGCCATAACACTATTTCTAACCTTAGAACTGAGAGTGCTAGTTTAAATTCTAAGGTTGAAAAATTAAATGTTTGTGATGATTCAATTATCAATCTTAAGAATGAAATGCTAGATTAATTGCTAAGATTGATAAATTGAATGAAACAATTTCTAGCCTTAAAGTTGAGAATGATAAATTAATTTCTAAGGCTAAAGATTTAAATGTTTGCAATGATGCCATTTCCAATCTTAGAAATGAGAATGTTATTTTACATGCTAAGATCGATGAATTGAATGCTTGCAAACCCTCTACAACTACTATTGATCATGTCACTATTTGTACTAGATGTAGAGATGTTAATGTTGATGCTATTCATGATCACCTTGCTTTAATTAAACAACAAAATGATCACATAGCTCAACTAACTGCTAAAATTAATGAGCATGAAATAGAAAATGGAAAATTTAAATTTGCTAGGAGCATGCTCTATAGTGGGAGACGCCCTGGCATTAAGGATGGCATTGGTTTCCAACAGGGAAGCAATGTCAAAATTAATGCCCCTAAAAGATTGTCTAATTTTGTTAAGGGCAAGACTCCCATGGTTCAGGATAATGAGGGTTACATTTTATATCCTGCTGGTTATCCTAAGCATAAAATTAGGAGAATTCATGCTAGGAAGCCTCATTCTGTTTCTCATCATGCATTTATGTATAAGAATGAGGCATCTAGCTCTAGGCAATCAACACATGTTAAATTGCCTAAAAAGAAAAGTCCTACTGCATCAAATGAGCCTATATTATTTCATTTAAGACTTTTGATGCATCATATGTTTTAACTAACAAATCAGGCAAAGTAGTTGCCAAATATGTTGGGGCCAAACACAAGGGGTCAAAGACTTGTGTTTGGGTGCCCAAGGTGCTTGTTTCTAACGTCAAAGGACCCAAGACTGTTTGGGTACCTAAGAACAAGGCCTAAATTGTTTTGTAGGTTTATGCATCCGGGGGTCAAGCTGGATAATTGATAGCGGATGCACAAACCATATGACTGGGGAGAAAAGGATGTTCTCCTCCTATGAGAAAAACCAAGATTCCCAAAGAGTCATCACATTTGGAGATGGAAATCAAGGTTTGGTCAAAGGACTTGGTAAAATTGCTATATCACCTGACCATTCCATTTTCAATGTTTTTCTTGTAGACTCTTTAGATTACAATTTGCTTTCAGTTTCTCAATTATGCAATATGGGCTACAACTGTCTTTTTACGGATATAGGTGTTACTGTCTTTAGAAGAAGTGATGATTTAGTAGCATTTAAGGGAGTGTTAGAGGGTCAGCTATACTTCGTTGATTTCAAAAAGGCTGAACTCGACACTTGCTTAATTGCTAAGACTAATATGGGTTGGCTCTGGCATCGCCGACTAGCCCATGTTGGGATGAAGAATCTTCACAAGCTTCTAAAGGGAGAGCACATTTTAGGACTAACCAATGTTCATTTTGAGAAAGACAGGGTTTGTAACGCATGTCAAGCAGGAAAGCAACTTGGCGCCCACCATCCACACAAAAACATCATGACAATAGACAGGCCGCTCGAGCTACTCCACATGGATTTATTCGGCCCGATAGCTTACATAAGCATCGGCGGGAGTAAGTATTGTCTTATAATTGTGGATGACTATTCTCGCTTCACTTGGGTGTTCTTTTTGCATGATAAATCACAAACCCAAGAGATCTTAAAGGGATTCTTGAGACGGGCTCAAAATGAGTTTGGATTGAGGATCAAGAAAATAAGAAACGATAATGGGACGGAGTTCAAGAACTCTCAAATAGAAGGCTTCATTGAGGAGGAGGGCATCAAGCATGAGTTCTCTTCTCCCTACACACCACAACAAAATGGTGTAGTGGAGAGGAAGAATAGAACTCTACTTGAAATGGCAAGGACCATGCTTGATGAGTACAAGACATCGGACCGGTTTGGACTGAGGCAATTAACACCGCCTGCTACTCCATCAACCGGCTCTACCTTCACCGAATCCTCAAGAAGACATCTTATGAACTCCTCACCGGTAAAAAGCCTAATGTTTTATATTTTAGGGTCTTTGGTAGCAAATGTTTTATTCTTGTCAAAAGAGGTAGAAAATCTAAATTTGCTCCTAAGGCTGTAGAAGGCTTTGTACTTGGATATGACTCAAACACAAGGGCATATAGAGTCTTTAACAAGTCCACTAGACTAGTTGAAGTTTCTTGTGACATTGTGTTTGATGAAACTAATGGCTCCCAAGTGGAGCAAGTTGATCTTGATGAATTAGATGATGAAGAGGCTCCATGCATCGCGCTAAGGAACATGTCCATTGGGGATATGTGTGCTAAGGAATCCGAAGAGCCGACTCAAGCACAAGATCAATCGTCATCTTCCATTCAAGCATCTCCACCAACCAAAGATGAGGAATAGGCTCAAGGTGATGAAGAAGAAGATCAAGAAGATGAGCCACCTCAAGAAGAGGGCAATGATCAAGGGGGAGATGAAGAAAATCAAGACGAGGAAGTTGATCAAGAAATACAGGATCAAAGACCGCCACACCCAAGAGTCCACTAGGCAATTCAAAGAGATCACCCCGTGAACTCCATTCTCGGTGATATCCGTAAGGGGTAACTACTCGATCTCGAGTCGCTCATTTTTGTGAACATTACTCTTTTGTGTCCTCTATTGAGCCATACAAGGTGGAGGATACACTAAGAGATTCGGATTGGGTGCTGGCAATGCAATAGGAGCTCAACAACTTCACGAGGAATGAGGTATAGCATTTAGTTCCATGTCCTAATCAAAATGTTGTAGGTACCAAGTGGGTATTCCGCAACAAGCAAGATGAGCATGATATGGTGATAAGGAACAAAGCCCGACTTGTGGCCAAGGGTTATTCACAAGTCGAAGGTTTAGATTTCGATGAAACTTATGCACCAGTAGCTAGGCTTGAGTCAATTCGCATATTACTTGCCTATGCTACTTACCATGGCTTCAAGCTCTATCAAATGGACATGAAGAGTGCCTTCCTCAATGGACCAATCTAGGAAGAGGTCTATGTTGAGCAACCTCTCGGCTTTGAAGATAGTGAGTACCCTAACCATGTGTATAAACTCTCAAAGCCGCTTTATGGGCTCCTGTGAGATTTTCTAATCACTAATGGCTTCAAAGTCGGCAAAACCGATCCTACTCTCTTCACTAAAACTATTGCAAATGATTTGTTTGTATGCCAAATTTATGTCGATGATATCATATTTGGGTCTACTAACAAATCCACTTGTGAAGAGTTTAGTAGGATCATGGTTCAGAAATTCGAGATGTCAATGATGGGGGAGTTGAGATATTTCTTAGGATTCCGAATCAAGCAACTCCAAGAGGGCACCTTCATCAGCCAAATAAAGTATATTCAAGACATTCTTAAGAAGTTTGGAATGAAGGATGCCAAGCCCATCGAGACACCCATGGGAACTAATGGGCATCTCGACCTCAACACGGGAGGTAAATCTGTAGATCAAAAGGTATACTTGTCACACCCGGATTTAGGGACAAATCGGGGTGCATCTCATATATGCGCCAGAGAAGACAACACATATAATAACAGAGTGCATAGAGATAAATGTCATAAATAACATAAATGTACTTATTACATAGCGGAAGTCTTACAAAAATAAATGATAAAATAAAACGAAATAATTATTATTCCCTAGCGCTACAAAGCTGACTGGGAGACGCCACCTAGATCAAGTCGAATGCCTCATGTTAGGCGGCTCCTCTTCGACCACCTGTTCTTCTCCTGTGGGGGGTGTGAGACAGCAAGAGTGAGCTCACATACGTTCATAGCTCAACAAGTCGTGGGGAATAATGTGGCATGAACTCACCAAAGGTGGGAGTTCATGAAGTGTAAGGCTGATCAATGAAATAAAGGCTGAAGCTGAGCATTACTTTTATAAGTTGGTCAAAATTTTATTAGCAATTACTAAGTGTAAGTAAATACCAAACCTTAATGATAAAAAGTAATAATAAAATAATCCCAAATGCGATGCAAATGTCAAATTAAATTTAAGTTCTATAAATTAATCATGTGAGGGTCCGAGCCGCTCATGACCGTGAGCACGGCTAGTATACTAGTTTTACACTCTGCAGAGGCTGCGCATCTTTACCCACAAGTCATGTTACCCATCTGCCAAGAGACGGCCAATCCCATACACCTCTGCCGAGGAGGTGAGGCAGGGTAACACTACAAGGCCTTTACAAAGTTCCACTAGCTTCAGAAATCCCGCTACAGTTTATAGGAATCTCCAGTGCAGGAATCCCTCGCCTGACCGCCATCGTAGCAAAATCAACCCAAAGACCTTCCTACACTGACCACTCCCCTACTGCCCTTGCCCCTTCCGGGTAAGGAAGACCTCCACTAGCTTTCCTAGTTAATCGGCCAAGGGTGTCCCATTAAACCCTTGTGGTAGCACTGTTTTCCCCGGTGGTCGCTCCATGTTCCCATTAATTTAATGATCTTAACATGAACAATAGTAATAAAAGATAAAAAAGAGTAATCATGAATATTGTATCTCCATACCCAATCTACATAAAACAATAGCAGGTACTACCCAAAAACATTTCAGTGGTGAACAAGGTATAAAGATAACCAAAACTGGGGTAACCTAAAGGATCCCATCAAAATTAACCTATGCAGATCATTATAATTAATAAGAACATGGCTGGGAAAAAGTAAGTGATCAAGGGCACAACTTGCCTTCAATGAGCTCCTGCTCAGCTACTTCTACTTGCTGAACCTCAGAATCCACAGTGGCTTGCTCGTCTACTCGCATCAACACAATACATACATAGTATACCAAAAATTAACATTGCACCAAACATTTAAATAAAATACACAGTAATAATCTAGACATTAAAATAAGATCATAGGAACTGGAATCATTAAATTTGGAGTTATAGATTTCAAGTTATGAATTTCCTAAGGTTTAATGTGCTTGAAATAGGATTAAGTGAGAGATTAATTTTCTTACTGTTTTCATGTTAAAACAGAGACTCTAGGTGATAGACATTAATATTACAAAATGTTAGAAATTGGAATGGAGTAATTTAGAGTTCATATGAATTTTCTATGAATTAACTAAGTTCTAGGAATTATTTTTGTATTAAAAATACATTTACTAATTCATTTATACATTTTAAATGGGCTCTGGACTGGGCGTCAATTCCTGGAAAACTCAGGGGGCTCTGGCGTAAGATCTCCGAGACACAGAGAATAGTGTTCTCAGGATGGCGGGTTGATTAGTGATTTCCTCGGGGGCTCTTTAACAAAAAGTACCCGCGAAGGGGTACAGGGGTATTTTGGCCGTTGGATCTGAAACGAGGCGCCCAGATTAAATCGCCCAAGTGACGAAGCGGTACGCAAAACTGACCATTAGATCAAGATCCTAGGGTTCTGATTTTATGTTAGCCCGATCTGCCCTAAGCCATCGGATAGAAGATCAATGGTCACGATTTAATCGCGCGAATAGGTATGTTATCATCTAATCTCTGCCCTCCATCAATAGATCGACGGCGGAGCGGTTATCTTCTTCCCACCGGCGTAAGAGCGCATCTGCGCGAGTCAGCCGCAGAGGCGCCACACCGGCGACACGGTGACCTGGCGCCCCGGCCCTCCTGGACTCTCTCAAAGGCATGGAAATAATGAGGAGTGCAGCGTGAATTCATCAAGGGAGTTCTTACCGGCGACGGTGAAGCAGGGACACTCGGCGACGGTGCGAAGCGGTCCCGCGGTGGAGATCAAACTATGGCGAGCAATTCTAGTCGCCCCGAGGCCACGCAGTTCAAATTGAGGGCGCGGTCAGCTTCACGGGTCCCCGACGAACGCCCTCACCCGCACGCGTGGACCCGTGCGTGTGTACAGAGGAGAGTCACCGGTGGCGGGCTCCTTCCGTGCGGACGCGACAATTTGTGGCAGGGTTAGTGGCGGTCGCAAGGCAAGAAAAGAGGTGGAATCGATGGGTCTAGGGTCGTGGCACATATATGGACGCGTACGGGGTCAGTGCCACAACGGTCGGGCCAGATTTCTGCGAATTCGTCACGGCGGCGCTCCGCCATGCGCGCGAGGTGGGCGCGATGAGCGCGGCGTCTGGTGAGTGGGCCCCAAGCGTCATTGACTTGATCCCTAGCTGCTTCCCCCGCTTGCGGCTGACTAGGCGGCCCCATCGGCCAGTGGCACCAAGCGCGCGCGCGGAGGATCATCATCTGACGTGCGGGCCCGAATTATCAGTGCCCGCAGGGCGCGCGCGTGGGGATTTCGTGACTAGGCCGCGCGGAGTGGAAGTTGTAGTGGGCCGGATTGGTGTTCTGCGGTCCATGTTGCTCCCTTTCTTTTCTATTTTTCTTTTACCCTTTCTTTTCTTTCCTCTATTTCTAAGTTAAATTTGAACTTCAAATTTTGAATTCAGACTTGTACCCAAATCATTCTCTTATTACCTTTGTGAAGTTCAGAAATACCAATAAATATAATTATATTATTCATATTTTTATATCATTTCCCTTCTTCCATTTTCAAAACCCTATTTTCAAATTTAGGGTTTAATTCAAATTCTAGTAATTATTATCTTATTATCATTAACATTATTATTTTATTTAATGCACAAACATATGAACTCCAACATGATGCAATTTTTTATCATTTGTTTGAATTAATCTCTAAATTTTGTGTATGCTCTTTTTAAGATGCAAATGAGGCACATAAAATTGAGGATAACTCTCTATTATTCTTGGTATACAACTTGGAGTATTACAAATCCTACCCCCCTTAAAAATAATCTCGTCCTTGAGATTTAGGAAGATCTAGGGAAAAGGTGGGGAAAATCTATACGAAGCTCTTCTTCTCTTTCCCAAGTTGCTTCATCTTCACCGTGGTGGCTCCATTGCACTTTGCACATCTTTATAACCTTATTCCTCGTGACACGAGTCAGTGTATCAAGAATCTTGATGGGGTACTCAGCATAAGTCAGGTCATCTTGAACACTAAGGTCCTCCATTGGCAACTGCTCTTCAGGTACCCTGAGACATTTCTTCAGCTGAGATACATGAAAGACATCATGAACATCCGTGAGATGATCCGGTAACTCCAATTGATATGCAACCTCTCCCACTCGCTTTAAGATTAAGAAGGGTCCAATAAAGTGAGGGGACAACTTTCCTTTGACTTTGAATCTTCTCATACCCCGGAGTGGCGACACCTTCAAATAGACATAATCTCCCTCCTTAAACTCAAGCAGTCTTCTCCGGGTGTCAGCATAGCTTTTCTGCCTTGAATGTGCAGTTCTCAAATTTTCCCTTATTTGCTGGACTTGTTCTTCTACTTCTTGTATAATCTTAGGCCCAAACAACTGCCTTTCACCAGTTTGATCCCAATACAATAGAGTCCTGCACTTTTTGCCATACAAAGCTTCAAACAGTGACATCTTCAAACTGGCCTGATAGCTATTATTATATGAGAACTCCGCATACGGTAGACTCTTATCCCAACTACCACCATGCTTAAGAGCACAAGCTCTTAACATATCTTCCAGCACTTGGTTGGTCCTCTCAGTCTACCCATCAGTCTGTGGATGGTAAGCCAAACTAAAATTCAATCTTGTATCCAAGGATTCGTGCAACTTCTTCCAATACCAAGAAGTAAACTGTGATCCTCGGTCTGACATGATCTTCTTTGGCACACCATGTAAACAGACAATCCATGCCATGTACAACTCTGCCAACTTGGCTCCTGAATATGTGGTCTTCACTGGAATAAAGTGGGCTATAGTTAGCCTGTCCACAATCACCCATATAGAATCATACCCAGCAGAGGTGCGGGGTAACCCAACAATGAAGTCCATGCCAATCTCTTCCCATTTCCACTCAGGTATCTTCAGTGGATGCAGTAGTCCGGCTGGCCTCTGGTGTTCAGCCTTAACTCTTTGGCACACATCGCACATAGCCACATGTGCAGCCACATCTCTCTTCAATCCATACCACCAATACTTTTGCTTTAAATCCTGGTACATCTTAGTACTCCCAGGGTGGATAGAATAAACTGAGTCATGTGCCTCCTTCAATATGGTTTCCCAAAGACTATCAATATCGGGAACACAGATCCGATTCTTGAACCATACCGTGCCTTGCTCATCCTCTGTGAATTCCGGGCCTCTACCCTCTGTTATCAGATCCTTGATCTCCTGAATCTTAGCATCACCAACCTGACCTTTACGAATTTCTTGCTCCAAGGTAGGTTCCAATTCAATGGTAATTCCTTCCGTATGTGTAACAATTCCCAGGTTGAGCCTCTCAAAATCTTTTGCCAATTCATCAGGTAGCTGGACAACAATAGCGGAATGAACGTGCTCCTTCCGACTCAAGGCATCCGCAACCAAATTTGCCTTGCCTGGGTGGTAGTGAATCTCCAAATCATAATCTTTAATAAGCTCCAACCAACGGCGTTACCTAAGGTTGAGATCCTTCTGAGTGAATATGTACTTCAAACTCTTATGATCCATGTATACTTGGCACTTAGTTCCCATAATGTAGTGTCTCCAAATCTTAAGAGCATGCACAACTGCTGCCAGTTCCAAGTCATGAGTGGGGTAGTTCAATTCATGTTTCCGCAACTGATGAGACGCATAGGTGATCACATGTCCTTATTGCATAAGCACACATCCCAATCCTTGGCCACATGCATCACAATAAATGTCAAATCTGTAACACCCCAGGTGTTTATATTCTGCTCGACAACGAGTACGGATTTAAGCACGTGATATCAGTAAATACGACGGACACTAAGGTCTAATTATTTTCGCCTATCGCGATTTTAGGATCACATCTGTTCCGTCTGTCGCGAGTGCGACATCGTTTTTATTTTCACCTATTCGGGCTCGTCCTAAATTTTCGTGCTGTTCGGGACATATTTGTTCTGAAAATCGGTGCGTCCGATGATTAATTAAAATTCATCGCTGCGCGAATCCGAATTCGGAAGCTCGACCTCCTTTTACGCTTTTTATCCCGGACAGATTAATTTGAACTCGACGACTAAAATACTCGGTGCAAAATAATCCGAATCGTGCGTCGTCTGAGTGAAATCGTGTGCGAGGATATAATTCAATTTATTCTTCGGCACGCTGTTTTGGCGAAGAAATCGCGTATATACTGCGGATCTGGTTTCGGCTAATTTCGGTCGAATCACGCTGAATAAATTATCAGTGCCGAAATAAATTTATTTCGATCTGTTGTTCTCGCCCAAATCCAAATCTTCGGATGTAACCAATTATTAAATAATTCCGTTCCCACTCGTCCACCGTGAAATCGCGTACGAGGATCTGTAATTGAGCCTCGATTCACTGGTAAATCATCCGTGGCCGTGGAACTAGATGTTCAGACCCTCGAAATATCTACATTTCAATTTCATTAAAAAAAAAGAGAAAATATCTCACCGCTGTATCCCTAGAATATTCTGAACGCACTCATTTTCCTAAAATATCTTACCATTGCCCTTATTCGTTCTCATCTATTCACAGGCAACTCTCTCTTGCTTCTACACGTTGCTCAGATTTGTTTCCTCTGTGCTCGCGTGTTCACTCCATCCTACCGCGTCTTCTCCAGCCGATCCTATCCCATGCACGCCGTGGAGATATTTTTTATGTCTTTCATCGCTCACTGCCTCTTTTTTATTCCGTCGCTGGATAATCTCTCCAGCCTCATCTTCTTCTTTTACGAGCGCCCAGCCCCCAGCGCCGGCTCCGGCTCAGTCCCTCCCATGGCGCTCGGTGTCGCCTCCACCGGACCGCGCCCCGCTCCATCTCCTTTCCCCAGCTCTTGCGTCCGTCGCACCCTGCTTCAATTTTTTTCCAGCCATGGTGCTCGCGCCGGCGTCCTCGACTCCTCAGTCTGGCGCGCTATTTTTTTTCCATGTCCCTGTGCGCGAGCTGTTCCAGCTTGTCGGTCATCCACTGCTCCTCGGCGCTCCTTGCTCGGCCTCCGACGGCTGTCATCCTTCGCCACGCCCTGGCCGCATCGCTGGCTCCCTCAGTTCCAGCCATCGGTTGCCGCGGCATCCTCTCAGTTCTCGGTCAGGGAATTTGCGCGCCCTCAAGCGTCAGCCACGTCGACCTCCCTGCTCGCTGTTCTCCAGCTCGCTCTAGCCGCGGACACCGTCGAGTCGTCGAACCCCGTCCTCCTCTGCTCGACTCCCAAGTAGGCTCCCTGATCCACGTCTTTCTCGCCGTCGATTTCCCACGCCTGTGGCCGCGGCACTCGCTCCTCAGATCCTTGTCGTCGATCTTCAGTCCTCGTCAGTTGCTAACGTGCAGCACGCCTCGCTCTCGTGCTCGCCGTCGTTTGGTCATGAGATGTTCGTCCCTGCGCGCTCACTATGCCGTCGCACGCCAAGTCGATTCTGCCTCGTTGGTGCTCGCCAAATGTTCGATGGAACGTCTAATCTGATAATTGTTGCCGATTCTGGGGATTTTCGAGTTTATTTGATCGCGGTAAGCACTCGTCATTTATATTCTATTTGTTTTACCTCAAAATTAATTATGGTAAGTTAAAAATGTGTTAATGCTTGTTAGATTAATAAATAGCTTGGGCAAATATTTTTAGTCGTGATGAATCTTGTGTTTGGTCATGATGCTTTGTGTGGTATTTCGGCGGTGTGTAGGATAAATTTAGTGTTTAAGCAATTATCGATAAGTTAAGTGTGTATAAATTGGCTCGTCATTCGCGAAGAATGGTCAAGTTAATAATATGAGAAAAATAGATTTAGTATTTCATATGATCAATTAAATGCCCTAGATAAATATCTAGCACTACCGAAATGAGTGAAAGCGAATAATATCGATAAGTTTGTTTCTATTAGGATTCAATCCAGCTAAGTTAAAAATAATGTAGATGATGAGTCGTGTCTAGGCTAATTATGTTTAAAGTATATGATTTGTTTGCGATGTTTGTGTTAGGTTTGTTTAGTTTAGAGAAGCGTAATTATTGCGCTTAGTCGTATGTCAATAACTAATATTATCGTATAAAATTATACAACGCCTCGCCGCTAGGTGTTTAAATTCGCCATCGCGTAGCACTATTTAGGTGTGTGATATTCTTGTTGATATGCATTCATGTGCATAATGCATTTCATTTAGGTACGTTAATTAATCGCGCGATGCGGAAGACAAGCCAAGTCGACCCCAAGCGCGGACTACTTCACAGGATGAAGCTGATGGACGAACCGGAAGATGGATAATCTGAATGAGTGCCAAGCCAAAGGATACTCGCCAAATGGTCGCCTAACAAACACTAACCTAGTGTTACTCAGGCAAGCCCCGGTGCATTTGCCACCTCCTTGTGTTTTAAAAACCTTTTTCATTTGCTTGATGCATTAGGTGATAGGTGTTGATTGCTAAAACAATTCCTGCATTACCTTCCTTGAACTTGATTACCTTCCTTGATCACCTGTTTTACAAAAGGTTTTTGATGCTTAGCATTGCTTTAGAAAAACAAAATGTTTTGTTTTTACAAAAGTTGATGTGGCAAAAGTGGGTGGGATGTTTTTGAAAATAAAACTTGATGGTGGATCCATCATGGCCGTGATGGGTTCAACATCGGAAAAGATGTACCTCTGCCAGGTACCAAACTTTGGGTTTGAAATAATTAAGCTGAGACCGGGCGGGTGACTTGCACGAGAAAGGAGTCTCGGTGTAGTGTATCTGTCTGAGTCGATTAAGGACCGTCTCGATGTAGGCCTGCTGACCGAGGACCCTTTAACTGGTCACATGCCTCGTCATGGGTAAGCCTTGCCTCGGGCAGACTAAGGCCAGAATAAGATAACACGGAATGGGCGTGGAGCGGTGGCGAGAGTAGCGTGTACCCTCCGTGGCAAGAGGCTGGACGGTGGTGTATCTGTGCTCTCGGTTCGCGTGAACCTGATCTGGTCTTAAGAACCCCGGTGGCGGGTTGACATATGCAAGGGTTAAGTGCTACATATGTCGTGTGATTGGAGATCCTCAGCTGAGTATAATCGATTCGGATCGCCGTACCTTCGCGGTTATGAAGACTTGGTCACTGACTTACACGTAGCAATCCAGTGAAGATGAAGGATTGTTAAGAAATTTGCTAGTATAGGACAAGTGTTTGAACTAGGGTAGAAAGAACTCTAGATGCAGGTAACTTTACTTAACCTAACAATTAAAAATGGATTTTAAGGATCCACTCATAGTAAGCTTTTTTGCAAAACAGAGTCTTTGATTCTTGATAAGCCACTCCTTGACTCCCTCTAGCCAGCATACCCTTGAGAGTCTTTTCTTTAGTCGGGTAAGTCTTGCTGAGTATTTCCGTACTCAGGGTTTTATTCCCTATTTTTTTCAGGTTCTAACCTTGTGCTGCTGTGATGGTGTTAAGTGCCGGTGGGCTCGGCCTTCTTATAAATCTAAGTACTCCCTTATACTTCTTACTGAGGATGGTCGTTTGAGCTAGCATATATTTCAAACCTATACTTTTGTAATTACTCCGATAAAATAATGTAAAATTTTTGTAACCTGTAAAATTTGGTAATAAAATTTCCGCTGCAAAAATGTTGTGTGTGTGATTTGTGTTACTTAATCCTGCGGTTCTGGTTGAAAGTGGTTTATCCGATGTCCTTAGGGCAATCGGACAGATCCTGTTGAGTTATCTGGTGCACATGCATGGCCGTCTGAGGTCTTTGGGACAAGGACAGGTGCATGTGGGCCCAATAACTTGGAGGTTCTGCCACAGGCTGGTATCGGAGCTGGATTAAGTATATACGGTCACATACGTATTTTCAAAATAAAAGTTTTGGTTTTGAAAAACCTATTTTCAACTAAACATATTGTTTGGCTTTGAAAAACAGTTTTGAAAAACTATAATGCTAGCGACATCCTCTGTTAAGCCCTAAACTAAGGACTATCGGGTGGCTTAGTTCAAAACCATAACCCATAACCGGGTGGGTATTGCATACATGTGTATTGTTATTTTTAAGGCCATTCAGTTTTGAATGGATCGACGCTCAGGTAAGGTGAGATGTGAGAGCATGACCGAACAACCGTCGGTCTAGGGAAGTGCTTAACTGTGGCGCCCGATTATATACATGTTCTACATATGTATATATGAAGGCTGTGATGTGGAGTAATTACTTTTCTGGGAATTCAGTACCCCATGGATGTGTATGGGTATACAAACATGGGAATACTGAGAAGTGTATTGTACTTGTAACGACGCACCTACGCTCAGGTAAGAAGGTGAGTTACCATAATGAGTTGCCCTATGGTTAAAGTGTGGCAACGGCGCCTATGCGTGGCTCGGCGCTTAATGATGAGCTGGCCTCCATATAGCAATATATGGAGTATAAACTGTGATAAACTGTCATGTGTGAACTGCATCATTGGGAAATTGGGATATAATGAAATTTTCTGCAGGTACACTAACCTCGAAAACGTATGTGTAGCTGACGACTAGCAAAATACCGTGAGAGTCGAAAGTATGCCACCGAGATAGAACGCTGTTGCCATATTAAATTGGCAAAAATTTGTGAGGACGTATAAGACGAGCATGCATCCTGATTGTTGCATCATGTTTGTCACCTATACATCCAAAATGCTTCTCTCATCTTTATTCCCGTAACCAGTGATTGTAAATGATGTGGTGTCCTAGGATACAGGTTTAGATTGCTTTTAACTTTTCATAATTTGACCATTAGTGCAAATTATGTTTGCTATTGTGCTTGATGTGTCGATAGAAGGTTAGTGACTTGTTCGCCTGAACCCAAAATTAGGCCATGATCTATTTGGTCTCTACTTGTAACCATTTTACAGTGGAGTATTTCTTTGTATAGTGTCACCTTTGTTCAATCCATTGGTGTCACGCGAGATTTCTTATTGGTTACGTCTGGCAATGGTGTTATGACTAAAACCGATGGCACCGCGATGAAACCGAGGGCCTCCTGTGGATGCACACACATGGTTGCGCTACATGGCATCCGCTGGTATCACCGTTAGTAGTCATAATCCATTATTAGACTATATCGGTATGTTATCTTTGCGCAAATTATTCTTACTACGTGAGATTCATTATTGGTGCCAGTTCGATAATGGCGTCTCGATTAACGACTTATGGTACTACGGCGAAACTGAGAGCCTCCTGTGAATGTGCACACAGGATTCTGCTGCTTGGCGCATGCTGGTATCGAAGTCTCTAGTCATGATCCATTGTGGAACTACACCGATGTGTGATCTTCCGTGGACTCCTTCCTTGAAACAATTTCTATGTTGTTTGTGAAGTGATCAAGCAACATCTGTCATCTTCGTTGGATCAAAAGGGCATCCCACTCTCATGTGTGGTCTTATTTCTTTTAATCTTGGTAGTGACTACTCATACCCGTTCCCTTTACATCCTTTGTGTAAAGGTGAATCCTTGGAGCTTTTTAGTGTTGGAAAACAACTGATTAGCTCTCAAACTAGAGATTGGATTTCCCCTGCTGCTGAAATGCAGGAGTTTGTTCATTCGCTCTCCTATTTAATCCATGTATTTCCTAACCAAGTAGATAATTCATCTCGCATGAAGAAACAGATGAACAACATGACCAAATGGATTTCTACCCAAATGCATGACCTTTTGTTAGCAAATGTGAACTCTCAACCCTTGGCTTACCGATGGTACTGAGAGGACTTGCTTAATGTCAAAAGTAGTTCAACAAGTTGGTTTTACTAACTTGTAACTGCCCAATGAACAAAGGTGGAGTTTAGAGATCGATTTGTCGAGTTATCTAAACTCACTTTGGCACAAACCTTCCTGAGAAAGTACTTACAAAAACCAAGTTAATTCGACTAGTAACCACCTAGTCATCGCTCTAGTCATGCCTCGATCGCCTCACGTGTGCTTTTCCAGCATGTGTGACCATATCGAGCCATGATTAGTGCTGGATAAAATGGACTGGTCGTAAAGTCTGTATCTACATGCCCCTCCGCTAGTGCTTCTCTAGAATCTATACCATCTTTCGTGGACTTGAACTCTCGGGTTAGCCACATGTTAACCACGACAGTGTTCGACATCCACACTCGTCCCCTGTGCTATGGATTTTCTGTAACCACTTGTTGGTAAACCTCATTCTGTGTGTTTTACCCAAGATGGTGCGTCTGATTCTGTTTGGGAAGAACTGCGTATTTGCCGCTCGCTCAACAGACTCAGATAGTACAGTGTCATCAAAAAAAAGAGAAGAGAGCAAACTGCACACATGGAACCTTATGTGTTCTTCTGGCAGATAGCGTCTCTATTGGTGGACATCTCTAAGTTAGCCTAAGGCGATATATGTTATGTCCACTAGAGAAATCATATCCTAAGGCACTTGCCTTCGCTCTGGACTGTCTTAGGGTTATCGCTGATACGGACTGGGTTATATGCTTCTCTACCCTTAGAAGTCTTTCGCTCCGAATCTCGGGACGAGATTCTTTTAAGGGGGGAGGGCTGTAACACCCCAGGTGTTTATATTCTGCTCGACAACGAGTACGGATTTAAGCACGTGATATCAGTAAATACGACGGACACTAAGGTCTAATTATTTTCGCCTATCGCGATTTTAGGATCACATCTGTTCCGTCTGTCGCGAGTGCGACATCGTTTTTATTTTCACCTATTCGGGCTCGTCCTAAATTTTCGTGCTGTTCGGGACATATTTGTTCTGAAAATCGGTGCGTCCGATGATTAATTAAAATTCATCGCTGCGCGAATCCGAATTCGGAAGCTCGACCTCCTTTTACGCTTTTTATCCCGGACAGATTAATTTGAACTCGACGACTAAAATACTCGGTGCAAAATAATCCGAATCGTGCGTCGTCTGAGTGAAATCGTGTGCGAGGATATAATTGAGCCTCGATTCACTGGTAAATCATCCGTGGCCGTGGAACCAGATGTTCAGACTCTCGAAATATCTACATTTCAATTTCATTAAAAAAAAGAGAAAATATCTCACCGCTGTATCCCTAGAATATTCTGAACGCACTCATTTTCCTAAAATATCTTACCATTGCCCTTATTCGTTCTCATCTATTCACAGGCAACTCTCTCTTGCTTCTACACGTTGCTCAGATTTGTTTCCTCTGTGCTCGCGTGTTCACTCCATCCTACCGCGTCTTCTCCAGCCGATCCTATCCCATGCACGCCGTGGAGATATTTTTTATGTCTTTCATCGCTCACTGCCTCTTTTTTATTCCGTCGCTGGATAATCTCTCCAGCCTCATCTTCTTCTTTTACGAGCGCCCAGCCCCCAGCGCCGGCTCCGGCTCAGTCCCTCCCATGGCGCTCGGTGTCGCCTCCACCGGACCGCGCCCCGCTCCATCTCCTTTCCCCAGCTCTTGCGTCCGTCGCACCCTGCTTCAATTTTTTTCCAGCCATGGTGCTCGCGCCGGCGTCCTCGACTCCTCAGTCTGGCGCGCTATTTTTTTTCCATGTCCCTGTGCGCAAGCTGTTCCAGCTTGTCGGTCATCCACTGCTCCTCGGCGCTCCTTGCTCGGCCTCCGACGGCTGTCATCCTTCGCCACGCCCTGGCCGCATCGCTGGCTCCCTCAGTTCCAGCCATCGGTTGCCGCGGCATCCTCTCAGTTCTCGGTCAGGGAATTTGCGCGCCCTCAAGCGTCAGCCACGTCGACCTCCCTGCTCGCTGTTCTCCAGCTCGCTCTAGCCGCGGACACCGTCGAGTCGTCGAACCCCGTCCTCCTCTGCTCGACTCCCAAGTAGGCTCCCTGATCCACGTCTTTCTCGCCGTCGATTTCCCACGCCTGTGGCCGCGGCACTCGCTCCTCAGATCCTTGTCGTCGATCTTCAGTCCTCGTCAGTTGCTAACGTGCAGCACGCCTCGCTCTCGTGCTCGCCGTCGTTTGGTCATGAGATGTTCGTCCCTGCGCGCTCACTATGCCGTCGCACGCCAAGTCGATTCTGCCTCGTTGGTGCTCGCCAAATGTTCGATGGAACGTCTAATCTGATAATTGTTGCCGATTCTGGGGATTTTCGAGTTTATTTGATCGCGGTAAGCACTCGTCATTTATATTCTATTTGTTTTACCTCAAAATTAATTATGGTAAGTTAAAAATGTGTTAATGCTTGTTAGATTAATAAATAGCTTGGGCAAATATTTTTAGTCGTGATGAATCTTGTGTTTGGTCATGATGCTTTGTGTGGTATTTCGGCGGTGTGTAGGATAAATTTAGTGTTTAAGCAATTATCGATAAGTTAAGTGTGTATAAATTGGCTCGTCATTCGCGAAGAATGGTCAAGTTAATAATATGAGAAAAATAGATTTAGTATTTCATATGATCAATTAAATGCCCTAGATAAATATCTAGCACTACCGAAATGAGTGAAAGCGAATAATATCGATAAGTTTGTTTCTATTAGGATTCAATCCAGCTAAGTTAAAAATAATGTAGATGATGAGTCGTGTCTAGGCTAATTATGTTTAAAGTATATGATTTGTTTGCGATGTTTGTGTTAGGTTTGTTTAATTTAGAGAAGCGTAATTATTGCGCTTAGTCGTATGTCGATAACTAATATTATCGTATAAAATTATACAACGCCTCGCCGCTAGGTGTTTAAATTCGCCATCGCGTAGCACTATTTAGGTGTGTGATATTCTTGTCGATATGCATTCATGTGCATAATGCATTTCATTTAGGTACGTTAATTAATCGCGCGATGCGGAAGACAAGCCAAGTCGACCCCAAGCGCGGACTACTTCACAGGATGAAGCTGATGGACGAACCGGAAGATGGATAATCTGAATGAGTGCCAAGCCAAAGGATACTCGCCAAATGGTCGCCTAACAAACACTAACCTAGTGTTACTCAGGCAAGCCCCGGTGCATTTGCCACCTCCTTGTGTTTTAAAAACCTTTTTCATTTGCTTGATGCATTAGGTGATAGGTGTTGATTGCTAAAACAATTCCTGCATTACCTTCCTTGAACTTGATTACCTTCCTTGATCACCTGTTTTACAAAAGGTTTTTGATGCTTAGCATTGCTTTAGAAAAACAAAATGTTTTGTTTTTACAAAAGTTGATGTGGCAAAAGTGGGTGGGATGTTTTTGAAAATAAAACTTGATGGTGGATCCATCATGGCCGTGATGGGTTCAACATCGGAAAAGATGTACCTCTGCCAGGTACCAAACTTTGGGTTTGAAATAATTAAGCTGAGACCGGGCGGGTGACTTGCACGAGAAAGGAGTCTCGGTGTAGTGTATCTGTCTGAGTCGATTAAGGACCGTCTCGATGTAGGCCTGCTGACCGAGGACCCTTTAACTGGTCACATGCCTCGTCATGGGTAAGCCTTGCCTCGGGCAGACTAAGGCCAGAATAAGATAACACGGAATGGGCGTGGAGCGGTGGCGAGAGTAGCGTGTACCCTCCGTGGCAAGAGGCTGGACGGTGGTGTATCTGTGCTCTCGGTTCGCGTGAACCTGATCTGGTCTTAAGAACCCCGGTGGCGGGTTGACATATGCAAGGGTTAAGTGCTACATATGTCGTGTGATTGGAGATCCTCAGCTGAGTATAATCGATTCGGATCGCCGTACCTTCGCGGTTATGAAGACTTGGTCACTGACTTACACGTAGCAATCCAGTGAAGATGAAGGATTGTTAAGAAATTTGCTAGTATAGGACAAGTGTTTGAACTAGGGTAGAAAGAACTCTAGATGCAGGTAACTTTACTTAACCTAACAATTAAAAATGGATTTTAAGGATCCACTCATAGTAAGCTTTTTTGCAAAACAGAGTCTTTGATTCTTGATAAGCCACTCCTTGACTCCCTCTAGCCAGCATACCCTTGAGAGTCTTTTCTTTAGTCGGGTAAGTCTTGCTGAGTATTTCCGTACTCAGGGTTTTATTCCCTATTTTTTTTCAGGTTCTAACCTTGTGCTGCTGTGATGGTGTTAAGTGCCGGTGGGCTCGGCCTTCTTATAAATCTAAGTACTCCCTTATACTTCTTACTGAGGATGGTCGTTTGAGCTAGCATATATTTCAAACCTATACTTTTGTAATTACTCCGATAAAATAATGTAAAATTTTTGTAACCTGTAAAATTTGGTAATAAAATTTCCGCTGCAAAAATGTTGTGTGTGTGATTTGTGTTACTTAATCCTGCGGTTCTGGTTGAAAGTGGTTTATCCGATGTCCTTAGGGCAATCGGACAGATCCTGTTGAGTTATCTGGTGCACATGCATGGCCGTCTGAGGTCTTTGGGACAAGGACAGGTGCATGTGGGCCCAATAACTTGAAGGTTCTGCCACAAAATCCCTTCTATAGATCTAGCATAACCAACACTGGTGGTGACATCAATCTCTTCTTCAATTGATCAAAGCTTTCTTGGCATTTCTCATTCCACTTGAATTCTCTTCCTTTCTCCAAAAGCGAGGTCATAGACTTGGCAATCTTAGAGAACCCTTCGATAAATCTCCGATAATATCCTGCGAGCCCTAAGAAACTCTGAATCTCAGTAACTGTAGTGGGCACTCTCCACTCCATTATCTCCTTCACTTTAGCAGGATCCACTGCTATTCCTCCATTAGAAATAATATGACCAAGGAATGGCACCTTGTCAATCCAAAACTCGCACTTGCTAAACTTGGCATAGAGTTGATTATCTCGTAGCTTCTGTAGTACCAACCTTAGATGTTCTTCATGATCACTTTCACTCTTAGAATAGATGAGGATATCGTCGATGAACACCACAACGAATCTGTCCAAAAACTCCATAAACACCTTATTCATCAAATTCATAAAATAAGCTGGTGCATTGGTCAATCCAAACGACATAACAGTGAACTCATATAACCCATATCAGGTTGAGAAAGCCGTCTTAGGAATATCTGATGGTCTAATCTTCATTTGATGGTATCCCGATCGGAGATCAATCTTCGAGAATACCCTGGCTCCTCTCATCTGATCAAACAAATCCTCAATACAGGGTAATGGATACTTGTTCTTCACAGTAACATCATTAAGTGATCTATAGTCCACACACATCTGTTGCGATCCATCCTTCTTCTGTACAAATAACACCGGTGCTCCCCATGGTGAGGAACTCGGACGAATGTACCCAGCCTCTTGCAACTCTGTTAACTGCTTCTTAAGCTCCTTTAGTTCTTCTACAGCCATCCTGTATGGTCGTTTAGAAATAGGGGCAGTTCCAGGTAAAAGATCAATGACAAACTCAACTTCCCTATCTGGTGGCATCCCTGGTAACTCCTCTAGAAAGACATCCGGAAAATCTCTAACCACCCGGATGTTGTCACCAACAAACTCCTCCGCTATAAAGTATATTGCCCGTTTGGTAGCGGTGGTTACTGCAATTTGAACTTGAAATGTTTCTCCTTTAGGACTAGTGAGCTCTATAGTACCCCTACCACTTGCTATAATGGCATTTGCCTTCCTTAACCATGACATACCAAGGATCAGATATATACTGCTGGCCTCTAGTATTATAGCAGTAGCTCCAAATTCTCTTCCCATAGTTGTTAATGTCAATCTACGTGTCATTTGATTTGCCGCAATAGGCCCTTTAGGTGTGATTACTATAATTGGTTTTCTCATATTTAGCAGGGGTATCTCATTAGTGTTGGCATATCGGGCAGACATGAATGGATGTGTATCACCAGAATCAAATAGTATTGTTGCAGGAATTGCATTAATGTAAAACATACCGAGTACGATGTCAGCACCATCAGGAGTATCATCGACGTTGACTTGATTAACCCTAGCTATAGAATATCCCTTGCCAGGAGTCTATTGCTTGTTCTTAGCTGGTGTACCAGAATTCCCCATAGGACAAGCATTAGCATAGTGCCCAATCTGACTGCACTTGAAGCATGTAGGGCCGGTCTTCTGTCATGTAGGCTTCGTCGGGGTGCCAGTGGGAGTAGCCTGACGAGTAGGAGGTGTCCGTGGAGACCCCTGTGGAGCATACTGAGCTGGGTGTGGTCCTCCTGGTCGAGTCGGTGTACCCTGTGGCGAAACGTAGCGGGGACGAACACTGCTGCTACCATGTCCCTGTGTGATAGCCTTCCTCTTCAAATCACCCAGTTGAACACGCTTGTGTTCAATAGCAAGAGCCTTATCCAGTAGCCTCCGAAATGATGGAAATGTGTGTGCAACCAGTGCATACTATAGGGGTCCATTAAGTCCTTCAATAAAATGCTCCTGCTTTCTCTCATCCTCAGCAACTTCCTCCAGAGCATATCTCGACAGCTGAATAAATTTATCTCTGTACTCGCTGACCGACATGTTGCCCTGCTTCAATGACAGAAACTCCTTGTTCTTGATCTTCATCAATCCAGCTGGAATGTGGTAGTTTCTGAACTGTGTACTGAATTCCGCCCAAGTAATAGTATCAGCAGCATCATGGGCAGCTGTATAAGAATCCCACCAGTCAACAACAGGACCTGTCAGACGACCTGAGGCATAAAGAACTTTCTCCCGGTCTGAGCATTGGGCGATGTTGAGCATCTTCTCAATTGACTTCAACCAATCATCTGCATCAAGTGGATCTAGCGAACTGGCGAAGGTCGGTGGCTTGTGGCTCATAAACTCCCGGTGCTTATCACAAGGTGGAACTGGTGGTGGTGGTGGAGGCAATGGTACTTGTTGTTGTTGCTGTTGTTGTTGTTGTTGTTGAAATTGCTGCTGCAGCTGCTGTTGCGCCCTTCTCTCCTGACGTATCTCCTCTCGCTCCTGGCGCATCTCTTCTCTTTCCTGACGCGTCTCCTGGCGTTCCTGCTGCATCTGAGCCCGCATATCTGCCATAGTGTCCGCCATTTGTTGCATCATCCTCATCTGAGCTGCAATCAGTGGGTCAACTCTGGCTGGTGGAGGATTAGGAGGATTTATCTCTGCTGGCTGTGGCTAAGGTTGTCTATATATCCACCGAGTGTGTCGATTAGGAGGCAAATCAATTCCACCACCCCTCCTGGTATTGACCATCTGAGTTAGATACATATGGTAAGAGAGAGTAGTAGGCAAGACAGTAATTACGAATCATGTTATTTTGGGGGATTTATTAGCTAAGCAGATTAATGTTTTACCTACCATAGCTAATTTATTACCTTATGGTGGTACATGCTAAGATGTCCATATATAATACTTCAATCAATCAAAGAAGCAAATCAGACATTTATCATCAGAACAATCAAACAACATTTTTTAACTATAGAAAATAGTTTTGATTTTGCCTTAGGTTCCCTATCTCTTAAAAAGATCATAAGTGTAGGATTCCAAGGTGTGAAATCCATCTTGTCTCAGAGTAGAGAAGATAAGAATGATCAGAGTAGAACAGTAGAAGGTGAGACAGGATCAAGATAAGTATAGAAAGAATCAGAGTAAGGTAAGTATAGAATGAATCAGAATAAGATAAGTAGGTAAGGGTTTTGTCCATTTCTATCTAGGTTTTGTCCTACAGTCAACATTTCCTCTGATACCACTTCTGTCACACCCGGATTTAAGGGACAAATCCGGGTGCATCTCATATATGCGTCAGAGAAGACAACACATATAATAACAGAGTGCATAGAGATAAATGTCATAAATAACATAAATGTACTTATTACATAGCGGAAGTCTTACAAAAATAAATGATAAAATAAAACGAACTAATTATTATTCCCTGGTGCCACAAAGCTGACTGGGAGACGCCACCTAGATCAAGTCGAATGCCTCAGTGTTAGGCGGCTCCTCTTCGACCACCTGTTCTTCTCCTGTGGGGGGGTGTGAGACAGCAAGAGTCAGCTCACATACTGTCGGTGTTTCGAAACCCGGGGGGTCCCTGGACCGACGAGTGAAATGTCGCCGCGTGCCCCAGCCCAGATGGGTCGACGCAAGGCGGAACGCGAAGGGGGGAAAGGAAGCAGCCGGAGGGAGGCAGGCGTGAGAAAGTGGATCCCGCGGCCTTCGTGTTAGCCCCGCGCCTGAGTCGGGTGCGCTTGCAGTAGGGGGATACAAGCGTCCACGCGGGAGTGGGAGCGAGTGGCCTTACGCGAGCGCCGTCTCGTCCTTCTCCGCGCGGGCCAACCCTCCGTAAGAGGGCCCTGGTCCTTCCTTTTATAAGCGTAAGGAGAGGATCCAGGTGTACAATTGGGGGTCTAGCAGAGTGCTACGTGTCTAGCGGAGGAGAGCTAGTGCCCTAAGTACATGTCGTCGTGGCAGCCGGAGAGGTTTAAGCACCCGGTTCGTGTGGTGTCGTGGCCGTCGGAGGAGCGCTGGAGCCTGGCGGAAGGGCAGCTGTCGGGGCTGTCGAGTCCTTGCTGACGTCCTCTTGCTTCCGTAAGGGGGCTGAGAGCCACCGTCGTCACAGAGTATGCGGGGCGCCATCATTGCCTATATGGCGGAGCGAGCCAGATGGGACGCCGGTCTTGTTCCCCATAGCCTGAGTCAGCTCGAGGTTGGGTAATGATGGCGCCTCCTGTCGACGTGGTCGGTCAGCGCCCTAGGTTGGGCGATGTGGAGGCTCCTCCGAGGTCGAGTCCAAGCCCCTGGGTCGGGCGAGGCGGAGATCGTCGGCTGAGGCCAGGGCTGAGTCCGAGCCCTGGGGTCGGGCGAAGCGAAGTCCGTCGTCTCTTCGGGCTGAGCCCATGCCCGAGCCCTGGGTCGGGCGGAGCGGAGTTTGTCGTCTTCCGGGGCTGAGCCCGAGTCCGAGCCCTGGGTCGGGCGGAGCGGAGTTCGTCGTCTTCCGGAGCTGAGCCCATGTCCGAGCCCTGGGTCGGACAGAGCGGAGTTCGCCGTCTTCCGGGGCTGAGCCCATGTCCGAGCCCTGGGTCGGGCGGAGCAGAGTTCACCGTCTTCCGGGGCTGAGCCCATGTCCGAGCCCTGGGTCGGGCGGAGCGGAGTTCGCCGTCTTCCGGGGCTGAGCCCATGTCCGAGCCCTGGGTCGGGCGGAGCGGAGTTTGCTGTCTTCCACGCCATCTTCCGGGGCTGAGCCCGAGTCCGAGCCCTAGGTCGGGCGGAGCAGAGTTCGCCGTCTTCCGGGGCTGAGCCCGAGTCCGAGCCTTGGGGTCGGGCGAGGCGGAGTTTCCTATGACGCCCGAGGTCGGCCTTGGCTGCTGTCAGCCTCACTCTGTCGGGTGGCTCAGCAGTCGGAGCGGCGCAGGCGGCGCTGTACTCTTGTCAAACCGGTCAGTAGAGCGGCGAAGTGACTGCGGTCACTTCGGCTCTGTCGACTGGAGGGCGTGCGTCAGGATAAAGGTGTCAGGCCACCTTTGCATTGAATGCCCCTGCGATTTGGTCGGTCGGCGTGGTGACGTGGCCAAGGTTGCTTCTTGGTGAAGACTGGGCCTCGGGCGAGCCGATAGTGTGCCCCTTGCTGGAGGGGGGTCCTTGGGCGAGACGTAGGTTCTCCGGGGTCGGCTTCCCTTACCCGAGGCTAGGCTCGGGCGAGGCACGATCATGTCCCTTGAATGGACCGATCCTTGACTTAATCGCACCCATCAGGCCTTTGCAGCTTTGTGCTGATGGGGGTTACCAGCTGAGATTTAGGGATCTTGAGGGTACCCCTAATTATGGTCCCTGACAGTAGCCCCCGAGCCTCCAAGGGAGTACTAATACTCGCTTGGAGGCTTTTGCCGCACTTTTTTGCAAGGGGACCATCCTTTTTTGGTTGCATTCTGTTCCGGTGGGTGCGCGCGAGCGCACCCGCCGGGTGTAGCCCCCGAGGCCTCGGAGGAGTAGTTTTACTCCTTCGAGGTCTTAGTGCGCTTCGCAACACTTTGGCTGGTCTAGTTGTTCCCTCATGTGAGCTGGCCATAGCCCGAGTGCACGGTCGGGTCCCAAGTTCTCGGGCTGGTATGTTGACGCTGTCAACGGTTTGGCCGGAGCTGGGTTTGCGAGTGCAGCCCCCGAGCCTCTGCACAGGGCGAGAGGACGGTCAGGGACAGACTCGACTTTTTTACATACGCCCCTGCGTCGCCTTTCTGCAAGGCGGAGGGGGGAAAGCGCCATGTTGCCCTCAGGTGGCGCCGAACATGGTGTCTCCGGTTAGCTGCTGGCGGGTAATCCGAGCGGATGTCCGTGCCCCATTTGATAGGGGTTGGCTAGAGGCCCAGAGGCGCGCCCAAAAGTACCTATGGGTGATCTGCCGGACCCGGTCCCCTGTCGACGGGGTCCGAGGGCTCGATGCCTCCCTCTGATGGGATTCCGTTACAAGATCGTTCCCGCTGGTCTCGGAAATGTCCTAGGGTACCTCGGGAGCGTAGCCCGAGCCTTGGTTATGTATCGAACGTACCCATGGTCATCCCTCGCTCTGTGTCTGAGGCGACTGTGAACCCTTCGGGGGCCAGCCTACGAACCCCTGATCAGTAGTGGGCGTGGAGCCCGAGTGGCCTGAGGCGACCGTTGAACCCTTCGAGGGGCCGAGCATCGAACCTCTGACCAGTAGTGGGTGTGGAGCCCACGTGCTCTGAGGCGGCTGTTGAACCTCTCCGAGGGGCCAGCCTTCGAACCTCTGATCAGTAGGGAGGCTCGGAGCCTGTTTTCTTCACGGAGAAGGGTCCTTTTCGGGGTATCCCCCTTTCCCGGTCCCTGTTGTAAGAGAGAGAAAGAGGAAAAGGAAAAGGATGTGAAGTCGAAAGTCGTGGCGTACCTCTTTCGACGCGGTCACTTTGGCGAGGGCGAAGCGTCGCTTGCTTCTCCCGCCAGGGACGCCGCCTGTCCCGCCGTGGAGTTAATGCGACGGGGCGAGCGGTCCGCGGGGCGGCCGTTGCGCGCGCGCGAGCCGTTCGAGGAACGGATCACGGGCGCGTTGTCTTCACGCCGTGAGAGAGGGCTCCCCCGCTGCCCCTAGATGGGACGTGAGCTTGGCTGACGACGTGACTGCTGCTTCTGCCCGCCTGCCACCACCATTACTGCCGGCCCAATTTTGACCGCATTTGACCATCGCGCTTGGCTTGGCACTGCAGGGTTGCCTCGAGTCGCGGTATTGACTCCGCAGTTGAGGAGGCGCGGTAGTGGCGCGAGTGGCGATGCAGTTGTTCACACGTAGCAACCGGCGTGCCGGTTGCATGACGCGTGGGCCTGGACCTCCATGCTGGGCTTGTTGGAGTCGAAGGGGTGCGCCCACTTGGCGCGGTTGCATGCCGCCTGCATGGCTGCCCGCCCTTTCGCCCGCTGGTCTGGGCAAAAGTGGAGAACTGCTTGTAACCGCTGGGCGGTTGCATGTACCGCGCGCGGCGGTTTGGCTTCTTCTCTCTTGGACCGGCTTGCACGACGTGTGGGACCCAGCCCCGCGCCATGGGGGGTGAATCTTGGAGCGTGTTGGAGAAGACTTAACCCGCAACGGTTGAGGACGCAAGTGGGGAGAGTCGCCTTTAAAAGGGGGGCGACCCCCTTGGAGGGCAACCATGTCTTCGCGCTTCCCACATGCATCGTGTCTTCCCGCCTTCCGAGCCCCCGGGCGGGGGACGCCCGGAGCCCTTCCGTCTTGTCGCCGGAGGAACGCAACTTCGTGGAAGTTGGTACCTTTCAGACATCGTTTGGCTTCAAGGATTTTCATCATGCAGCCCGGCTGCACCCCTTCGTCGGCGGTCACCCAAGACGGTGACCTCCAGTTCGATGGAGGGGGAAAGCGAGCCGGGTTGCGGCCTCTGCCCCTCCCTTAGCCTCAAGGATTTTCATCACTAGTGCTGGGGAGGGGAGTGTGCCGAGTTGGGGTCGGCCCCTGCGTGGGCGGTGGTCTGCTCCTTCCCTCAGTGATCGGGGGGAAGGGCGTCCGCCGTTCACGGCATGGGCAGCTGCAGCGTGCCCGGCTCTCTGAGCCGAGCGGCTTCGGAGCCGCTCCCGGTGCCGCCTTCCGCCACGGCAGCTGGAAGAGGTTCCGCCGCCGACGAGCTTGCCGGCGCCACCCGCGGACCGACCTCCAACTCTACGGCCTTCTGTCCGTCCTTGCCTCTCGAGTTGAGGGCATGGGCGAGGGCCTCCTGGCAGCAGCATCCGCCCTGAGGTCATCGTTGCTGCTGTTCGGCCCCCCGGAGCAGAAGTCGTCGTCGTCGCCGCTGCTGGGGCGGGCGACGACGAGTCGTTCGTCGGTCTTCTGTTGCTCCGTAGGCCTCCCCAGTCGCGTGGGGTTGTTCGTACCTGCAGAGGTGGAACCGGAGTTCCATTTGTAATGGCACCTTGGATGCCAGTGTTTTTGTTCATTGCGGCTGTCGAGGCCTGAACATGTATGTATTTTCAGCACGGAGCCGTGTTTTTTCTTCATTTCGAGCACTAAGACTCGCCTTGTTGGTTATCTGAACCGCTTCACCGAGCGTGAGTTGCCTCGTGCAAAGGTGACGAGTGAGGTATCTGTATCCCGGAGGAGTAGGAGTCCCTCGGCTCGGTTGGCCTTGCTGTCCAAGGCCCCTCTTGCTTAGTTAAAGGAACCCCTCGGCCGCTCTTTGATGAGCCGAAGCCGGAGGTAGCGGTGTCAGCACGGACGGAGGCAGAGTTGGCTTCGAAAAGGAGGTGTGGTTGGCCAGAGCCTGGCCGGGTCGTCCACTGGCGGAGCCGACGCTGGAGTTGAGCTGCCGGGGCCACAAGCCGAGCTGATGTCTTTGGGGGTCAGCTGGCCGAGGCCTCGGGGTGGCCGGCCGAGCCGCCTGCTTGGGCCGGATTCTCGAAGAAGACCCTGGCGACGATGACCCGGGCGTGGTGCTGATGTCGTCCTTCAGAGTAGGGGCCCTCCGACCGCGTCGCCGTCCGAGGCTAGGTCAGACCCCGCCGAAGGTGTAGTTGATGCCGAGGGTGTTGCTGCTCCCTTCGGCTGTCGACGTCCGAGCCTGCAGGATCAGGTCGTCTTGTAGCGTGTGTGTATGTTCTCTGCGGCCACCGAGGCCTAAACACACTGTCGCCGTGTTGTAAAGCTGCGTCTCTTTTCCTCTTGTTTCGAGTGCCCGGACTCATTTGTCGGTAACAGAATTGTTTGTGCAGGCGAGAGTTGCTTTTCACGGAAGGTGATGAGTGAGGTATCCGTATCCCGGAGGCGTAGGAGTCCCTCGGCTCGGTCAGCCTTGCCGCTTACACGCGCTCTTACTCGTCCATAGGGTTCTGTTATCGACGCGGTTGAGAAGGCCCGAAAAATCATTTCGGCAAAGGAGCTTCTCGAGCATGAAGACTTGTTCGATCCGCGGAGTCACTTATCCGAGCGTGAGTTACTTATCGCAGAAGGTGATGAGTGAGGTATCCGTATCCCGGAGGCGTAGGAGTCCCTCGGCTCGGTCAGCCTTGGCTGCTTACGTGTACTCCATCGTTTTCAGGATCCACTTTTGAAATAGTCGAAGAGCACGAAAGGCATTCTGGCAGAAAAGATTTTTTTCTTTTTTCGAGGAAAATTTTGACGCAGAGGGGGTTGCCCCCTTCTAGCCCCCGAGAGAGGGTCGGGCTTTGCCGAGGCAAGGCTGACCCTTCCTTGACGACCAGACTTGGTGTGTGAACGAAGTATACGAGCAACTTGAAAACATCTTAAGGGTAGAAGCGACGTAGCTGTTGGATGTTCCAAGCGTTGCTGTAGACCTCGCCTTGGCTGTTGGCCAGCTTGTACGTTCCGGGCTTCAGGACCTTGGCGATGACGAACGGCCCTTCCCAGGGAGACGTGAGTTTGTGCCGCCCTCGGGCATCTTGTCGCAGCTGAAGCACCAGGTCGCCCACCTGGAGGTCTCGGGACCTAACCCCTCGGGCGTGGTAGCGTCGCAGGGACTGCTGGTACCGCGCCGAGTGTAGTAAGGCTATGTCCCGAGCCTCCTCCAGCTGGTCCAGTGAGTCTTCTCAGTTGGCTCGGTTGCTTTGGTCGGTGTAGGCCCTCGCCCTCGGGGAACCGTATTCCAAGTCTGTGGGCAAGATGGCCTCGGCCCCATAGACTAGAAAGAACGGTGTGAAGCCCGTGGCTCAACTCGGCGTTGTCCTCAGACTCCAGACCACCGAGGGGAGTTCCTTCGTCCACCGCTTGCCGAACTTGTTGAGGTCATTGTAGATTCGGGGCTTGAGTCCTTGCAGGATCATGCCGTCGGCCCGCTCCACTTGCCCATTCGTCATGGGGTGTGCCATGGCAGCCCAGTCCACTCGGATGTGGTGATCCTCGCAGAAGTCCAGGAACTTTCTGCTGGTGAACTGGGTGCCGTTGTCGGTGATGATGGAGTTCGGGACCCCAAAATGATGGATGATGTTGGTGAAGAACACCACCGCCTATTCGGACCTGATGCTGTTTAGGGGTCGGACCTCGATCCACTTGGAGAATTCGTCGATGGCGACCAACAGGTGCGTGTAGCCCCCGGGTGCCTTCTGTAAGGGGCCAACGAGGTCCAGACCCCACACAGCAAACGGCTAGGTGATGGGTATGGTCTGTAGAGTCTGAGCGGGCAGGTGGGTCTGCCTCGCGTAGAACTGACACCCTTCGCAGGTGCGGACAATTCTAGTAGCGTCGGCCACCACCGTCGGCCAGTAGAATCCTTGTCGGAAGGCGTTTCCAACGAGGGTTCGAGGTGCTGCGTGATGGCTGCAAGCCCCCGAGTGTATCTCTTGCAAGAGCTGCTGGCCTTCGGTGATGGAAATGCATCGCTGGAGGATGCCTGAGGGGCTGCAGTGGTAGAGCTCCTTCCTATCTCCCAGCAAGACGAAAGACTTGGCGCGCCGCGCCAACCACCGAGCCTCGGCTTGGTCGAGGGGCAGCTCTCCTCGGTGGAGATATTGCAGGTACGGGGTCTGCCAGTTTTGATTAGGCATGACCTCGCCCGGCTCCCCCTCGACACGCAGTGCCTCACCCTCGGGGCCGAGGGTACCTCGGGCTGAGCCAAGGGTACCTTGGACCGTGCCGAGGGTACCTCGGACTGGGCCGAGGGTGCCTCGGGTGGAGCCGAAGGTGCCTCGGGAGGAGCCGAAGGTGCCTCGGGCTCGGGCATGTCCTCGGTCTTGACGGAGGGTTGATGCAGGTCTCGGGAGAATACGTCCGGGGGAACTGTTGTTCGTCCCGAGGCTATTTTAGCCAGCTCGTCCGCAGTCTCGTTGTAGCGTCGGGCGATGTGGTTGAGCTCGAGCCCGTAGAACTTGTCTTCCAGGCGCCGAACCTCATCGCAGTAGGCTTCCATCTTCAGGTCGCGGCAGTGGGAGTTCTTCATGACTTGGTCGATGACGAGCTGCGAGTCACCGCGAGCGTCGAGGCGTCGGACCCCTAGCTCGATGGCGATTCGCAACCCGTTTACTAGAGCCTCGTACTCAGCCACGTTGTTGGACGCCGGGAAGTGGAGGCGTAGCACGTAGCGTAGGTGCTTTCCGAGGGGCGAGACGAAGAGGAGGCCTGCGCCGGCCCCCGTCTTCATCAGCGACCCATCGAAAAACATGGTCCAGAGCTCCGGTTGGATCGGAGCCGTCGGGAGCTAGGTGTCGGCCCATTCAGCCATGAAGTCCGCCAGGACCTGGGACTTGATGGCCTTCCGAGGGACGAAAGAGATCATCTCGCCCATGATCTCCACTGCCCACTTCGCAATCCTACCCGAGGCCTCACGGGACTGGATGATCTCTCCCAGGGGGAAGGATGACACCACAGTCACCGGATGAGACTCGAAGTAGTGTCGCAACTTCCGCCGTGTCAGGATCACCGCGTACAGCAGCTTCTGGATTTGTGGGTAGCGGATCTTGGTCTCAGACAGTACCTCACTGATGAAGTAGACTGGTCTCTGGACGGGCAATGCATGCCCTTCTTCTCGTCTCTCAACCACGATCGCGGCGCTAACCACCTGGGTGGTTGCGGCGACGTAGATCAAGAGGGCTTCTCCAGCAGCGGGGGGCACCAAGATGGGGCGCGTTCGTGAGGAGCGTCTTCAGGTTCCCGAGGGCTTTCTCGGCCTCGGGAGTCCAAGTGAAGCACTCAGCTTTCCTTAAGAGGCGGTACAGAGGCAGACCTCTTTTGCCGAGGCGGGAGATGAAGCGGCTTAGAGCCGCGAGACATCCCATGACCCTCTGTACGCCTTTCAAGTCCTTGATTGGCCCCATGCTGGTGATGGCTGCAATCTTCTCCGGGTTGGCTTCGATGCCCCGCTCGGAGACGATGAACCCCAAGAGCATGCCTCGGGGGACCCCGAAGACACACTTTTCGGGATTAAGCTTCACGCCTTTTGCCTTGAGACATCGGAATGTCGCTTCAAGGTCGGAAAGGAGGTCGGAGGCCTTCCTCGTCTTGACTACGATGTCATCGACGTAGGCCTCGACCGTTCGGCCGATGTGTTCGCCGAACACATGGTTCATGCATCGCTGGTACGTCGCCCCCGCATTCCTCAAACCAAACTGCATTGTAACATAGCAGTACATGCCGAAGGGTGTGATGAATGAAGTCGCAAGCTGGTCGGACTCTTTCATCTTGATCTGGTGATACCCGGAGTAGGCATCGAGGAAAGACAGGGTTTCGCACCCAGCAGTGGAATCCACGATCTGATCGATGCGAGGCAGAGGGTAGGGAACCTTCGGACATGCTTTGTTTAGACCAGTGTAGTCTACACACATCCGCCATTTCCCCCCTTTCTTTCTCACAAGCACAGGGTTGGCAAGCCATTCGGGATGGAATACCTCTTTGATGAACCCTGCCGCCAGTAGCTTGTGGATCTCCTCGCCTATGGCTCTGCGCTTTTCTTCGTCGAATCGGCGCAGAGGTTGCTTCACGGGTCGGGCCCCAGCTCGAATATCCAGAGAGTGCTCGGCAACTTCCCTCGGTATGCCGGGCATGTCTCGCGCGGAGAAAGTCGACGAGCACTGCTTCCTATTTGGAGTCGAGCTCAGAACCGATCCGGATCTGCTTGGAGGCGTCGTTGCTGGGGTCGAGAGGGACGGACTTGACCGTCTCCGCTGGTTCGAAGTTGCCGGCGTGGCGCTTCACGTCAGGCGCCTCCCTAGAGAGGCTCTCCAGGTCAGCGATGAGGGCCTCGGATTCGGCGAGGGCCTCGGCGTACTCCACGCACTCCACATCGCATTCGTATGCGTGTCGGTACGTGGGCCCGACGGTGATGACCCCGTTGGGGCCCGGCATCTTGAGCTTGAGGTAGGTGTAGTTGGGGACGGCCATGAACTTGGCGTAGCATGGCCTTCCCAGCACTGCGTGGTAGGTTCCTCGAAACCCGACCACTTCGAACGTGAGGGTCTCCTTTCGAAAGTTGGAGGGCGTCCCGAAGCAGACGGGTAGGTCGAGTTGTCCGAGGGGATGAACGCGCTTCCCGGGGACGATCCCGTGGAAAGGCGCAGCGCCTGCCCAGACCGAGGACAGATCAATCCGCAGGAGCCCGAGGGTCTCGGCATAAATGATGTTGAGGTTGCTGCCTCCGTCCATGAGGACCTTGGTGAGCCTGACGTTGCCGATGATGGGGTCGACGACGAGTGGGTATCTCCCCGGGCTCGGCACGTAGTCTGGATGGTCGACCCGATCAAAGGTGATGGGCTCGTCGGACCAGTCTAGGTAGACTGGCGCCGCCACCTTTACCGAGCAGACTTCCCGACGCTCTTGCTTGCGGTGCCGAGCCGAGGCGTTCGCCACTTGCCCGCCATAGATCATGAAGCAGTCGCGGATCTCGGGGAACCCTCCTGCCTTGTGATCTACCTCCTTCGCGTCGTCGAGGGCCTTGCCACCCTCCGCGGGTGGCCCGGCCTTGTGGAAGTGTCGTCGAAGCATGGCACACTCCTCAAGGGTGTGCTTGACGGGCCCCTGATGATAGGGGCACAGCTCCTTGAGCATCTTGTCGAAGAGGTTGGCACCTCCGGGGGGTTTCCGAGGGTTCTGGTGCTCGGTAGCGGCGACAAGGTCCGCGTCGGCTGCGTCGCGCTTCGCTTGCGACATCTTCTTGCCCTTCTTCTTGGCGCCGCGCTGAGTTGACGCCTCGGGAGCATCTTCCGGTGGGCGGCCCTGGGGCTGCTCGTCCTTCCGGAAAATGGCCTCAACCGTCTCCTGGCCAGAGGCGAACTTGGTGGCGATGTCCATCAGCTCGCTCGCCCTGGTGGGGGTCTTGCGACCCAGCTTGCTCACTAGGTCGCGGCAGGTGGTGCCGGCGAGGAACGCGCCGATGACATCTGAATCGGTGACGTTGGGCAGCTCCGTGCGCTGCTTCGAGAATCGCCGGATGTAGTCCCGGAGAGACTCTCCCGGCTGCTGGCGGCAGCTCCGAAGATCCCAGGAGTTCCCAGGGCGCACGTATGTGCCCTAGAAATTGCCGGCGAAAGCTTGGACCAGGTCGTCCCAGTTGGAGATCTGCCCCGGGGGCAGGTGCTCCAGCCAGGCTTGAGCGGTGTCGGAGAGGAACAGGGGGAGGTTGCGGATGATGAGGTTGTCATCGTCCGTTCCACCCAGTTGGCAAGCCAGCCGATAGTCCGTGAGCCACAGTTCCGGTCTCGTCTCCCCCGAGTACTTTGTGATAGTAGTCGGGGTTCGGAACTAGGTCGGGAACGGTGCCCGTCGTATGGCGCGGCTGAAAGCCTGCGGACCGGGTGGTTCGGGCGAAGGACTCCGATCCTCCCCGCTGTCGTAGCGTCCCCCATGCCTGGGGTGGTAGCCTCGGCGCGTCCTGTCATCGAGGTGGGCCTGACGGCCGTGATGATGGCGCTCGTTGCCGAGGCGATCCGGGGCCGCAGGCGCCGTGTTGCGCGTGCGCCCGGAGTGGACCGAGGCTTCCCGCATGAATCGGGAAGTCGCGGCGTGATGTTCTGGGTGGAACCCCTGCCTTCGAGAGGCAGAGCTTTCAGCCCGTCGGACCGCGGCGTCCTCCAGGAGTTTCTTGAGCTCTCCTTGGATACGCCGCCCTTCGGTGGTTGATGGCTCCGGCATCGCGCGGAGAAGCATTGCTACTGCAGCCAGGTTTTGGCCGACTCCGCTGGAATCTGGCGGCGGCCTCACCCTAACGTCGTCGGCGATGCGGTGCTGGATGTCCTGGGGGAGATGACGCGCTTCTCCGGCCGAGGGTTGGATCGCCCATTCCTGCCCGACGTCCCGGCGGATCAGCACAAGCGTTCCTGCTCCCTCGTCGAGCCTGGCCTGCCTCTCGCGGATTTGCTCGAGCTGTGGGTCAGGACCCCCCGCCGGGACGGGGACCACAGCTAGCTCCCGAAGGACGTCAACGCGAGGCACGGGCCTAGGGGGATCACCGTTTTTCGGCATACCAAGATGGTTGCCTTCGCCGGGACCCCCTAGATCGACGTGGAAACATTCACGACTTGGGCCGCGGTCCTTGTCGTCGAGGCCACGGCTGCCGTCGGAACAGTCGGAAAGGCAGTAGTCACATGCGGTCATGAAGTCCCGCACGGCACTAGGGTTACCAAGTCCGGAGAAATCCCAACAGATGTCAGGCTCGCCATCTTCCTCGGACCCCGAGGGCTCATAGGTCGAGTCAGCCGTCAGTCGGTCCCAAGGCGACCGCACACGATACCCCCGGGGGTTTTGACTCGCCTCTATGAAAGTGCTCACCGAAGCGGAGTCGCTTGGTGGGTCGAGGCCGAATCCAAAAGTCACGAGATGGGAATCGGTCGGTACCTTTCAGTTGACGGTCGGTGTCGAGGTCGTGTCAGGGACTGACTGCACCGTCGTCTCAGGTACGAGGGTGACGCCCAGCAAGTCCTTCGCGAGCGTGCTGGCGTCGTGCGTTTGCTTGAGATTGGCGCATTGCGGGGAGGCGGCGCTCGCCTTCGTCTCAGACGCGAGATCGATGCCTGACGCGCCCTCCGTTGGGGCGCCAGCGCCGTCGACTCGCTCAACAGCCAACGAGGTGCCGCTTCCTGCATGGCCTTGGTTGCCCCGCCTCCTCCTCCGTCGGCGGGGGAGGGGACGGGACAAGCCCGAATGTCGTCCTTCCACCACGTGGGGAAGGGGTCGTCGATTTCCCCGCCGGCGAGCGGGTTGTCGACCGCCATTGTCGCTGTCGCACGGTGGGGGAAGGAGTATCATGTCGTAGCTGCCGTCGAGGGACATGAACTCAAGATTCCCAAAACGGAGCACCGTCCCGGGCCGGAAAGGTTGCAGGAGACTGCCCATCTGGAGCTTGACGGGAAGCTGTTCGTCAACACGCAGCAGGCCCCTACCTGGCGCGCCAACTGTCGGTGTTTCGAAACCCGGGGGGTCCCTGGACCGACGAGTGAAATGTCGCCGCGTGCCCCAGCCCAGATGGGTCGACGCAAGGCGAAACGCGAAGGGGGGAAAGGAAGCAGCCGGAGGGAGGCAGGCGTGAGAGAGTGGATCCCGCGGCCTTCGTGTTAGCCCCGCGCCTGAGTCGGGTGCGCTTGCAGTAGGGGGATACAAGCGTCCACGCGGGAGTGGGAGCGAGTGGCCTTGCGCGAGTGCCGTCTCGTCCTTCTCCGCGTGGGCCAACCCTCCGTAAGAGGGCCATGGTCCTTCCTTTTATAAGCGTAAGGAGAGGATCCAGGTGTACAATGGGGGGTGTAGCAGAGTGCTACGTGTCTAGCGGAGGAGAGCTAGTGCCCTAAGTACATGCCGTCGTGGCAGCCGGAGAGGTTTAAGCACCCGGTTCGTGTGGTGTCGTGGCCGTCAGAGGAGCGCTGGAGCCTGGCGGAAGGGCAGCTGTCGGGGCTGTCGAGTCCTTGCTGACGTCCTCTTGCTTCCGTAAGGGGGCCGAGAGCCGCCGTCGTCACGGAGTGTGCGGGGCGCCATCATTGCCTATCTGGCGGAGCAAGCCAGATGGGACGCCGGTCTTGTTCCCCATAGCCTGAGTTAGCTCGGGGTTGGGTAATGATGGCGCCTCCTGTCGACGTGGTCGGTCCGCGCCCTAGGTTGGGCAATGTGGAGGCTCCTCTGAGGTCGAGATCGAGTCCGAGCCCCTGGGTCGGGCGAGGCGGAGATCGTCGGCTGAGGCCAGGGCTGAGTCCGAGCCCTGGGGTCAGGCGAAGCGGAGTCCGTCGTCTCTTCGGGCTGAGCCCATGCCCGAGCCCTGGATCGGGCGGAGCGGAGTTCGTCGTCTTCCGGGGCTGAGCCCGAGTCCGAGCCCTGGGTCGGGCGGAGCGGAGTTCGCCGTCTTTCGGAGCTGAGCCCATGTCCGAGCCCTGGGTCGGGCGGAGCGGAGTTCGTCATCTTCTGGGGCTGAGCCCATGTCCGAGCCCTGGGTCGGGCGTAGCGGAGTTCGCCGTCTTCTGGGGCTGAGCCCATGTCCGAGCCCTAGGTCGGGCGGAGCGGAGTTCGCCGTCTTCCGGGGCTGAGCCCATGTCCGAGCCCTGGGTCGGGCAGAGCAGAGTTCACCGTCTTCCACGCCGTCTTCCGGGGCTGAGCCCGAGTTTGAGCCCTGGGTCGGGCGGAGCGGAGTTCGCCGTCTTCCGGGGCTGAGCCCGAGTCCGAGCCCTAGAGTCGGGCGAGGCGGAGTTTCCTATGACGCCCGAGGTCGGCCTTGGCTGCTGTCAGCCTCACTCTATCGGGTGGCTCAGCAGTCGGAGCGGCGCAGGCGGCGCTGTACTCTTGTCAGACCGGTCAGTAGAGCGGCGAAGTGACTGCGATCACTTCGGCTTTGTCGACTGGAGGGCGTGTGTCAGGATAAAGGCGTCAGGCCACCTTTGCATTGAATGCCCCTGCGATTTGGTCGGTCGGCGTGGTGACGTGGCCAAGGTTGCTTCTTGGTGAAGACTGGGCCTCGGGCGAGCCGATAGTGTGCCCCTTGCTGGAGGGGTGTCCTTGGGCAAGACGTAGGTTCTCCGGGGTCGGCTTCCCTTGCCCGAGGCTAGGCTCGGGCGAGGCACGATCATGTCCCTTGAATGGACCGATCCTTGACTTAATCGCACCCATCAGGCCTTTGCAGCTTTGTGCTAATGGGGGTTACCAACTGAGATTTAGGGATCTTGAGGGTACCCCTAATTATGGTCCCCGACACATACGTTCATAGCTCAACAAGTCAGTGGGGAATAATATGGCATGAACTCACCAAAGGTGGGAGTTCATGAAGTGTAAGGCTGATCAATGAAATAAAGGCTGAAGCTGAGCATTGCTTTTATAAGTTGGTCAAAATTTTATTAGCAATTACTAAGTGTAAGTAAATACCAGTGTTTTAAATAGCGAGAAAATGAATTTATCCCCAAACTTCCAAAAAGTGCAAATATCGGGATATAGCTGGATATATCGGGATATATCGGGCTAAACAGCGTAACTTTTCGCTGCTAAAAAGGATATAACGGGATATATCGACCGCTATAGCCGGCTATTTAAAACCTTGGTAAATACCAAACCTTAATGATAAAAAGTAATAATAAAATAATCCCAAATGCGATGCAAATGTCAAATTAAATTTAAGTTCCATAAATTAATCATGTGAGGGTGAAAGTTCCCTTTGACCCGGGAACAGGATCTGGATGTCGCCTAGAGGGGGGTGAATAGGCGAATAAAACTTATTACTTTAAAACTTAAATTCTTACTCTACTCGAAGACTTAGTATGCAGTGGAATGAGAAGACTCTTCGAGTAGGTCGCAGCGGAATGGAAGATCCTGTCTCAAAATGTCCTGCACTTCAAATCAAGCTTATACCACAGATAAGTATTGAAGTGCAGATATAAAGGCGAGTAAGACAGAGAGTCAGGATACAATACAGAATAGAGCACACAGACGCAAGGATTTATCCCGAGGTTCGGCCAAGCCTGAAATGCTTGCCTAGTCCTCGTTGGAGTTAGCCACACCTGGGCTTGGAGTCTATTTCAACTCCTTCCTCCGTTTGCTCAGATCTGTCAGTATGACAGATAGAGCCTTTCACTATTGAGTGGGGTTACAACAGAACCGCGGTTGCTTACAAACTTCTTGGCAGCACCCTGGTAGAGTAATGATACGCTCAAGACCTTGCTCTAGCTCTTAGCAGCACTACTCCTCTCTCTAAAGGCTTATAGCTGTGCCTTCTACACAAACTATAGAGTTACACACAAGAGGGAGAGCGAGAATTGATTCCAATGAAGTCTACACTTGTTGGCTGCACTTCTCTATTGCTGGAGGCGCCTAGGGGTCCCTTTTATAGGCACAAGGGGCCTAGGAGCCGTTGGAAGCAATCCAGGAAGGCAAATCTTGCCTTCTGTCGGGTGGCGCACCGGACAGTCCGGTGCACACCGGACACTGTCCGGTGCCCGATTTCTTTCCTTCTACGTCGAAGCCGACCGTTGGCAGTCTTGGAGCCGTTGGCGCACCGGACATGTCCGGTGCACACCGGACAGTCCGGTGCCTCCATCTAGCCGTTGGCTCGGCCACGTGTCCCGCGCAGATCGCGCGGCCGACCGTTGGCCCGGCCGACCGTTGGCTCACCGGACAGTCCGGTGCACACCGGACAGTCCGGTGAATTATAGTCGTACGTCGCCGGTGAATTCCCGAGAGCGGACAGTTCGCCAGAGTTCAGCCTGGCGCACCGGACACTGTCCGGTGCGCCACCGGACAGTCCGGTGTGCCAGACTGAACTAAGTCTTGGCTGTACCTAGCCAAGCCTTTCGCACCTCTTTCCTTTTCTTCTTCTTTCTGTTTCTATCACTTAGACAAGTATATTAGTCCACAAAACCGATGTACTATGTCTAGAAACATACCTTCTCTTAATTATTACATCTATAGCATTTCACATGCTTGAGCTTTGATGTTGGACTCATCAAGTCGGCTTGACTTGATCTAGATTGACATTTCTTGGCTCCAACATCCTGCAAAAGTCACATAGAACATTTCCAAACATAGGAACAACCCAAACTAAAGATTAAGGTGAACTTAGCTCTTTTGGGCTGCTTCCAGTTCTAGTTTTGTCGGGGACCATAATTAGGGGTACCCTCAAGACGCCTAATTCTCAGCTGGTAACCCCCATCAGCATAAAGCTGCAGAGGCCTGATGGGTGCGATTAAGTGTCACACCCGGTTTCAGAAGGCAAACCGAATGCGAACTATGTACGTGCCAGGATCAGAATTCACGTACACAGCGATTACATAAATGAACATCATCGCACAGTGCTCGAATAATAACATAAAAGAGTATTAACTTATTACATCACAGAGTCATAGACATCCACATAGTCATCAACTTAACAGTTAAATCAAAGTGCTAGCTAAACGCAGTAAAGATAAGGCCTTCACAGGCAGCTGACTGGGGGTTGCCGCCAACCCACACTTAGAATTCGTCGTAGTCTTGAAATTCCTGGAAGTCTCCCTCCACGACTTCGCCTTCTCCTGAGCAATTGTAACACCCTAAAGTTCAATTTTGTGAAGACAAGGGAAAATTCTCAAAAATTTTGAATCAAAACACCTTTCTTTAAAGATAATCATAATTTAGAAGTTTCCACTCATGAATATGTTAAAAATACATAATTAAAGGTACTTAGATAATCTAAATTGCCTTTGGGTTAGGATATATAAAAGAATTAGGATTAAACTATTTCTTAATATATATAGTCTATAATATAAATTTGATTTCCCTAGAAGTAATAAGGTAGGGATTATTCTACTATATGACTAAAAGCTTGTCTAAAAAACCAAAATAAATAAAGAAATACATAAAATAGGTTTTTGCACATTATGCTGAAGTTCTATATGTGTATCCAAATTAAGTGTTTGAACTTTAAACTTGTGTTGATTTGAAATTCAAAGGGAAAGGAAAATGGAAAATAGAAAATAAAAGGAGTAGGGAAGAACTAAGAAAAATACTACATAAAATAAAATGAAATCAGAATAAAAATTCTTCACACTTATATTATTAAATTATACTATTCAAAATGAGGACAAGTTATTCACAAAAGTTTGAATTTAAACTTGAATTCAAATTGGATTTGGAAAATGGAGAAAAGAAAATAGAAAATAAAAAGAAAAGGAATTCTAACCTAACTGGGCCTGCTACCTGGTATTCGGCCCACCTAAACATTCCCTCACCCGCGCGGCCCACTCGCTCCCCCACGGCGCCGACAGGCGGGGCCACCCCGTCAGTCTCCCTGCTCACCCGCGCTCCCTCCCTTCACCGCCACGTTGGGCCCATGGGGCAGTCTCACGCGCACAGCCGCGATCACCTTCCCCCACTGCTCTGCGGGGTCCACGCGCCAGCAACCGTGGAGTTCGTCTCCTTCCCTGGCGAACAGCCTCGCCGTGAAACGCGCGCGCAGGAATCTCGGCAGCGGCTCAGCTGGCCGGTACAACAACTCCGATCCCTCCCAGGTATAAAGCATCACGCCACCTCCCTTCTTCCCCGGCTCCTTCTGTCTCCTCACGCAAGCTTCGCCCGCCATTGCCCTCTACCGCCGCCACCGTCGACTCCACCCCTCCGCCTGAGTTTTCGTCCCCGTTTGTGTACCGGAGCATCGCCTGTGGGCGGGGATTGGGGTGTGGTGCTCAATTTGAGTAGTGCTTCGCTGCATCGACGCCGATTCCTCGCCGTAGTTGGTGCTCCACCGCGGGTCCGCACCTCGCCGTGGCCGACGTCACCCGATCGACAATCCGCGGTAAGAACTACTCCAGTGTACTCGCCATTCCCTAAGCATAGTGTAGTAGCCTTTGATTGAACTCTAGGGCACCGGAGGGCCGGAATCGCTACGCTCCGGCGATGGCTCCGCCGCGAGCACGGGCGGCGCTGCCACATTTGGTAGGGGAGAGAAGAAGGGATCGGCCGCCGTCGATCTGTTGATGGACGGTGGAGATTAGTTTGGGGAGTATCGCTTCAGGCGATTGGATCCGTGCCGTCGGATCGGTATCCTGCGGTGGAGAACAGATCGTGTTTCATTAAGTTGTAGCCGTCGATCTCAGATCCTGCGGACATCGTCGCGTACCGGTTCGCTTAGGTCAGGATCTAATCTGGGCCGCTCGGTTCAGATCGTGCGGCCGAGATTCGACCATACCCTTTTCGCGCTGGCACTTTTATTAATGAGCCCCTGGACTTTTGAAAATAGAACCCGCCGTCCAGTAGCACTGTGCACTGTGTCTCGGGAATCTTACCCCGAGCCCCCTGGGTTTTCCAGGAATTGACGCCCAGTCCAGGATTTTCTAAAACCAGAGAAAAGGATTATTAAATATATTTTTAATAGGAAAATAATTGCTAGAACTTCAATAATTCATAGAAAATTCATTTTAGCTCCAAATTGAGTCATTCCAATTCCTAAAATTTTGTAATAATATTCTCTACCATTTAGAATCACTATTTTGACATGAACTCTGTCAGAAAATTTATTTATCAATTAATCATATTATAATCACCTTAAATCTTAGGAAATTCATAACTTGAATTCTACAACTCCAAAATTAATAATTCTTTTTCCTGTGATCTTATTTTAATATGTAGATTATTAATATATATTTTGCATATATGTTTGGTGTAATGTTAATTTTGCCTATACCATGTATGTTTGTATTGCTACGACTAGCAGTGAGGTCACGAGGATCTGAGGATCATCCTGGTACCTGGATTCTCAAGGCCCAGGCAAGTTGTGCCCTTGATCACTTCTTTTACCCAGCCATGTTCTAATTAATCATAATGATCTGCATAGGTTAATTTTGATGGGACCCAATAGGCTACCCCAGTTTGTCTATCTTTATACCTTGTTTACCACTGAACTTTCTGGGTAGTACTTGCTAGTGCTATATGTGGTCTTGGGTATGGAGATACACTATTCATGATTACACTTTTTGTTATCAGTTGTTATTTAATGTTCATGTTAAGATCATTATGTTAATTGGAACATGGAGAACCACCCGGGAAAACAGTGCTACCACAAGGGTGGAATGGGACGCCCTTGGCTGATTAATTAGGAAAGCTAGTGGAAGACTACCTTACCCGAAAGGGGCAAGGGCAGTAGGGGAGAGGTCAGTGTAGGGAGGCCCTCGGGAGGATTTTGCTGCGATGGCGGTCCTGCAAGGGATTCCTGCACTGGATCTTCCTATAAACTGTAGCGGGTTTTCGGAAGCTAGTGGAACTTTGTAAAGGCCTCGTAGTGTTACCCTGCCTCGCTTCCTTGGTAGAGGTGTATGGGATTCATGACCCCTTGGCAGATGGGTAACACGACTTGTGGGTAAAGATGCGCAACCTCTGCAGAGTGTAAAACTGGTATACTAGCCGTGCTCACGGTCATGAGCAGCTCGGACACTCACATGATTAATTTATGGAACTAAATTCAATTTGTCATATGCATTGCATTGCAGGTGATGTTGTTGTTACTTTTGTTCTACTATTTAACTGGGTTGGTATTTACTTATACTTAGTAATTGCTATAAAATTTTGATCAACTTTAAAAGCAATGCTCAGCTCTAACCATCTTCTTTGGTAAGCCTTACACTTCACGTGGACTCCCACCTTTGGCGGGTTCATGCACGTTATTCCCCACAACTTGTTGAGCGATGAACGTATGTGAGCTCACTCTTGCTGTCTCACATACACCACAGGTCAAGAGCAGGTACTGCAGGATGATGCTCATGGAGGATGCTGCGATGAGTTCGTGAGAGGTCTAGGTCGTCGTCTCCCAGTCAATTTTGGGTTGCTGGACCGTTGTCTCCTTATAATGTAATTAATTATTTTGTATAGAACTCCTGTTATATATAAAGATGTGACATTCGATCCTGTGCCACTTTACATCATATGTTTGAGACTTGGTCCCAGCATACCTGGTGTTTATGTTAACCCCGGGTTTTGGATCCCTAAAATCCGGGTGTTACAGAAGTGGTATCAGAGGAATGTTGACTGTAGGACGAAACCTAGATAGAACTGGATAACCATTATCTACTTACCTTTGCTACTCTGATTCTTTTCTAAGCTTATCTTAATCTTTTCTTATCTATTTCCGCTTTACTCTGATTATTCTTATCTCTTCATTTCTAAAGACAAATGTGGATTTCACACTTTGAAATCATGTGCCTAAAGTGACTTTAGAAATAGGAGACCCATTCTTAGGAACAAAAACAAAACTATTTTTATAGATATCTATGAACTTGAATGTTTGTTCTTATGATACTTGTTTGATTTGGATCTTTGATTGAGTGTGATGGGTTGTGGAATAATGTCCACAATTGCATCTGCATATACACATAGGTATAAAAATATATTTATAAAATAACTAGACAACCTAGATTGTCCCCATTGGAACATATCTAGCTTAAGAGATTTATCTTATCCTAAAAAGATCTCATTCTAACCAATCCATCTTATCTTAAAAAAAAAATTCTCCCTTATCTTAATAGATTCATCTCATCTCAAGAGATTCTATCCTACACTCATAGATCTATCTTATCTCAAAAAGGTCTTAACTTATCCATCTTATCTTAAAAGATACTCTATTACTATTAATAGATTCATCTTATCTTAAAAAGATCTTATCTCATCTTAATAAATCCAACTAATCTCAAAAGATTCTATTTCATCTTATCCTAATAAGCATACTTATCCACCCTAGATTAAACAACCATGATCTAATGCAACTTAATTAGATCTTATTTAGTCAAACTAGTCATACCAATCTAACCTAGATTCAATCTTGTGTAATAGATCCATCTTATCTTAAAGGATATACTAATGCCTTAATAAGATTCATCTTACCTTAAAAAGATTTTTATCTGGTCCTAATAAATCTAACTAACTTCTACAGATTCTAACATATCCTAATAATATTTATCCTACCCTGGTAGATCTATTTAACCTAAACTAGTCTAACCTAGTCATATCCAATTTAATCTAGATCTTATCTTACCTAATGTGACCTGATCCAGTGTGGTCTAATGTTATCTAACTTAATGTGGTTCACTTAAACAGATTGATGACACTAGTAGAAGAGATTAGACCCCACTAGCTATGTATTAACTTATCTTAGCACATTGGATCAATTCAACCCTGAGCTAACCCAACCCATAGTGCCATAATGAATAGTATGACCTTTCTATTCCCACCTAATAACAAACAAACTTTTAGCCTACATCTTGTAGTCTATCTCACCCATGTATATCTCTCATCTTGACAGATTCTATCTTACCCTTGGATATTCACCTTATATGACTGGTTACCCCAATCTGGACATAAATTAAGCCCTACCAAAGAATCTATAGATTATAACCAACTACTAGCTTATTCATTCCGCTTAGTGAATAAATTCCTTTGCAAAACTATTACCACATGCTTCTAACTTTCATGGTCAATACCAGGAAAAGAAAGATTATCACGTAACATCAAACAGAAATGAATCCTCCAAATCCCCCACCTGTTGAGATCGATCAAGTGGTTGCTACCCAAAGACTGGTAATACAACAGTTAACAGACATGGTGACCGAGATGCAGAATCAGATAAGACAACAACGCGAGGAAATACGTCAAGCCCGCCAAGAAATAAGACAAGCACGGTTGGAGAGACAACAACAACAACCTCCACCACCACCACCAGCTTCACCAAGCTACATAGATATAAATTATGATGATTTGTAAGATCTAGGTGTTACTTTAGTTAGTAGATGATATGATAATATTTTAGAAGAAATAATAAGGTCTATTGACCCTATGTTTTGTTGAAGAATTATACCTCATGCTGAGATTTCTTTGGTTGTGCATATGTTCCGAGAACAATATGAGTATACATCCCTTTTTCCTACAAATCTCGAGGGCGAGATTATTTTTAAGGGGGGTAGGATTTGTAACACCCTAAAGTTCAATTTTGTGAAGACAAGGGAAAATTCTCAAAAATTTTGAATCAAAACACCTTTCTTTAAAGATAATCATAATTTAGAAGTTTCCACTCATGAATATGTTAAAAATACATAATTAAAGGTACTTAGATAATCTAAATTGCCTTTGGGTTAGGATATATAAAAGAATTAGGATTAAACTATTTCTTAATATATATAGTCTATAATATAAATTTGATTTCCCTAGAAGTAATAAGGTAGGGATTATTCTACTATATGACTAAAAGCTTGTCTAAAAGAACCAAAATAAATAAAGAAATACATAAAATAGGTTTTTGCACATTATGCTGAAGTTCTATATGTGTATCCAAATTAAGTGTTTGAACTTTAAACTTGTGTTGATTTGAAATTCAAAGGGAAAGGAAAATGGAAAATAGAAAATAAAAGGAGTAGGGAAGAACTAAGAAAAATACTACATAAAATAAAATGAAATCAGAATAAAAATTCTTCACACTTATATTATTAAATTATACTATTCAAAATGAGGACAAGTTATTCACAAAAGTTTGAATTTAAACTTGAATTCAAATTGGATTTGGAAAATGGAGAAAAGAAAATAGAAAATAAAAAGAAAAGGAATTCTAACCTAACTGGGCCTGCTACCTGGTATTCGGCCCACCTAAACATTCCCTCACCCGCGCGGCCCACTCGCTCCCCCACGGCGCCGACAGGCGGGGCCACCCCGTCAGTCTCCCTGCTCACCCGCGCTCCCTCCCTTCACCGCCACGTTGGGCCCATGGGGCAGTCTCACGCGCACAGCCGCGATCACCTTCCCCCACTGCTCTGCGGGGTCCACGCGCCAGCAACCGTGGAGTTCGTCTCCTTCCCTGGCGAACAGCCTCGCCGTGAAACGCGCGCGCAGGAATCTCGGCAGCGGCTCAGCTGGCCGGTACAACAACTCCGATCCCTCCCAGGTATAAAGCATCACGCCACCTCCCTTCTTCCCCGGCTCCTTCTGTCTCCTCACGCAAGCTTCGCCCGCCATTGCCCTCTACCGCCGCCACCGTCGACTCCACCCCTCCGCCTGAGTTTTCGTCCCCGTTTGTGTACCGGAGCATCGCCTGTGGGCGGGGATTGGGGTGTGGTGCTCAATTTGAGTAGTGCTTCGCTGCATCGACGCCGATTCCTCGCCGTAGTTGGTGCTCCACCGCGGGTCCGCACCTCACCGTGGCCGACGTCACCCGATCGACAATCCGCGGTAAGAACTACTCCAGTGTACTCGCCATTCCCTAAGCATAGTGTAGTAGCCTTTGATTGAACTCTAGGGCACCGGAGGGCCGGAATCGCTACGCTCCGGCGATGGCTCCGCCGCGAGCACGGGCGGCGCTGCCACATTTGGTAGGGGAGAGAAGAAGGGATCGGCCGCCGTCGATCTGTTGATGGACGGTGGAGATTAGTTTGGGGAGTATCGCTTCAGGCGATTGGATCCGTGCCGTCGGATCGGTATCCTGCGGTGGAGAACAGATCGTGTTTCATTAAGTTGTAGCCGTCGATCTCAGATCCTGCGGACATCGTCGCGTACCGGTTCGCTTAGGTCAGGATCTAATCTGGGCCGCTCGGTTCAGATCGTGCGGCCGAGATTCGACCATACCCTTTTCGCGCTGGCACTTTTATTAATGAGCCCCTGGACTTTTGAAAATAGAACCCGCCGTCCAGTAGCACTGTGCACTGTGTCTCGGGAATCTTACCCCGAGCCCCCTGGGTTTTCCAGGAATTGACGCCCAGTCCAGGATTTTCTAAAACCAGAGAAAAGGATTATTAAATATATTTTTAATAGGAAAATAATTGCTAGAACTTCAATAATTCATAGAAAATTCATTTTAGCTCCAAATTGAGTCATTCCAATTCCTAAAATTTTGTAATAATATTCTCTACCATTTAGAATCACTATTTTGACATGAACTCTGTCAGAAAATTTATTTATCAATTAATCATATTATAATCACCTTAAATCTTAGGAAATTCATAACTTGAATTCTACAACTCCAAAATTAATAATTCTTTTTCCTGTGATCTTATTTTAATATGTAGATTATTAATATATATTTTGCATATATGTTTGGTGTAATGTTAATTTTGCCTATACCATGTATGTTTGTATTGCTACGACTAGCAGTGAGGTCACGAGGATCTGAGGATCATCCTGGTACCTGGATTCTCAAGGCCCAGGCAAGTTGTGCCCTTGATCACTTCTTTTACCCAGCCATGTTCTAATTAATCATAATGATCTGCATAGGTTAATTTTGATGGGACCCAATAGGCTACCCCAGTTTGTCTATCTTTATACCTTGTTTACCACTGAACTTTCTGGGTAGTACTTGCTAGTGCTATATGTGGTCTTGGGTATGGAGATACACTATTCATGATTACACTTTTTGTTATCAGTTGTTATTTAATGTTCATGTTAAGATCATTATGTTAATTGGAACATGGAGAACCACCCGGGAAAACAGTGCTACCACAAGGGTGGAATGGGACGCCCTTGGCTGATTAATTAGGAAAGCTAGTGGAAGACTACCTTACCCGAAAGGGGCAAGGGCAGTAGGGGAGAGGTCAGTGTAGGGAGGCCCTCGGGAGGATTTTGCTGCGATGGCGGTCCTGCAAGGGATTCCTGCACTGGATCTTCCTATAAACTGTAGCGGGTTTTCGGAAGCTAGTGGAACTTTGTAAAGGCCTCGTAGTGTTACCCTGCCTCGCTTCCTTGGTAGAGGTGTATGGGATTCATGACCCCTTGGCAGATGGGTAACACGACTTGTGGGTAAAGATGCGCAACCTCTGCAGAGTGTAAAACTGGTATACTAGCCGTGCTCACGGTCATGAGCAGCTCGGACACTCACATGATTAATTTATGGAACTAAATTCAATTTGTCATATGCATTGCATTGCAGGTGATGTTGTTGTTACTTTTGTTCTACTATTTAACTGGGTTGGTATTTACTTATACTTAGTAATTGCTAATAAAATTTTGATCAACTTTAAAAGCAATGCTCAGCTCTAACCATCTTCTTTGGTAAGCCTTACACTTCACGTGGACTCCCACCTTTGGCGGGTTCATGCACGTTATTCCCCACAACTTGTTGAGCGATGAACGTATGTGAGCTCACTCTTGCTGTCTCACATACACCACAGGTCAAGAGCAGGTACTGCAGGATGATGCTCATGGAGGATGCTGCGATGAGTTCGTGAGAGGTCTAGGTCGTCGTCTCCCAGTCAATTTTGGGTTGCTGGACCGTTGTCTCCTTATAATGTAATTAATTATTTTGTATAGAACTCCTGTTATATATAAAGATGTGACATTCGATCCTGTGCCACTTTACATCATATGTTTGAGACTTGGTCCCAGCATACCTGGTGTTTATGTTAACCCCGGGTTTTGGATCCCTAAAATCCGGGTGTTACAGCAATGGTTGCAATGTGGACAACCTGGTGTTTTGTGGTAAAGCAAGGATGAGTACACATCAACGTACTCAGCAAATGCCCCGTTTGGCTGAAGTGGACTAGCTTTATGTGGGGTTAGGCTCAAGCAGTTGCTTTTAGTTGGTCAGGTATTTATTATTAGTGAGGCCAGGTTTTAGCAATAACTACCCGTGAATCATTTCCTCATTGAGGAACATCACTATCATCATCGAACCAAAATCCTAAATAGAACCATTGTATCTCGAATCATTTGTGTCTCTAATCAAAGAGGATCCCAAGGCTGCTCTTAACCGTGAGCACGGCTGATATACCAGTTTCACTACCCTCTGCAGAGGTCGCACACTTTACCCATGAGCCGTGATTCCCTCTCTAGCCCGGGCTTGCAAGACCCTTATTCACTCCCGAGGTGAATGGCCAGGGATTCACTACGAAGCCTTTACAAAGGTTCCCTAGAGGTCATAGCTGCCCGTTAGGTTTCTCCAGTTTGATAAACACAGTACCTCTCCCCGCAGGAGGGCGACTAAAAAAACAAAACGAAAGAACCTCGGCACCCAGCCTCGGCAGAGCAAGCACTGTGCCTGGACCCCATTGACGGCACGACGGCGAAGCAACTACACTTCTAGTTCCCCTAATTAATTAGCTAAGGGCACCCCATTCCACCCTCATGGTTGCACTGTTATCCCGGGTGGTCTCTCAACGAACAGGTCCTTACGGAGAGGTACTCAGGAAACAGCCTGAGCCCCCTAGAGTATCACAAGATCATCAACATCAGCAGGATAACAGTATCATAAATAGTCTCATCATGTTCATTGATTAAGTTAAAGCAATAGCAGAATGCTAACCATGATAACCCAGAGGTAAACAAGGATAAGATAAATAGAAAGCTAATCAATCCTTAGGTTTCAGTTGAGTAATGCGGGACAATAAATTATAAGTGAATGGGACATAATAGGTCAGAGGACACTTGCCTTCACCAAGCTGCTGCTGCTCAGGGTCTTCTCCTGCAATTCCCTCAGACTCCACGAACGGCCCGATATCTACGCGAGTGCAAACATACATCCAACATTCTTGAAACGGTAGAAAACAGTACACCATACAACAGTATAGATCAAATAAATATGCACGCGACAAAGAATTCGCATCTACGACTACGCGAGAATGAAACCGAGACGACTGATACTACGGTCGAGAGATATCACATGTATACTAAGCGAATGTGAATTATAATATTTAATCTGGCTTAATCATATTAACAGACAATAATCACATGTCGAGTAAAATTACTACTTAGTCTCGATTAGTGTGTTGTTCGAATAACCGTTGCTTGAATATATATCTAATTAGCGCGAGCTATTCTAGTTGAGATGAGTCATTAGCGTGCGTAAAACGCACGACGACACGTGTGAACAGCACGCACGACGCGCGCGGACAGCACGCGACGATTTATTACGCGACGCGCGGGCGATGGCGAACGACACGAACGCGCACGGGGTTAGACGGGGGGGTAGACGGGGGTAGACGAAAGTCGTCTAGGGGTAGACGAAGGGTAGGCGAACGTAGACGGAGTCCCGTCGACGCACTGCGCGCAAGCAAACGCGAGCGCACGCACTAGTTGCGCGACGCACAACACATTAAATAATTAGCAAACCGCGGCTAATTAATGACGTGACGACGAACAACCTATATTACGTTTAAACGCGACAATTATATTTCTAGTTTCAATTTAGTTGACGCAACTACTTGTGTGGGATATTTTAGATAACAAAAGAATTATCAATTAATCAGTGACTAATACGGGAACTAATTGACTAACGCGTACGGACGATTATAACGAAGTAAATAATTATTGCGCGCAAACTGCGCGCGCGAAACAGCGCGAGGACTCTACAAACAACGACGACGGCACGCGAGATACCCGTGATCACGTGCGAAACTGCGCACGTGAGACTGACGAGTACGCGATGCGCTAGGTGATCGTAGCGAGGCACGGCGACGGTAGACGAACGGCCGGGGCGAGCTGGGCAGCGGTGAGCACACAGCAACGCAGCTGCGACGCGCAGGGGTGAGGTTCGACTGCAAACGGCTGTTACGGCGCTAAATGTAAACGCGGCTAGGCGTGCTGCGCGGCATGGGGACGGGCTGCACGTCGGGGAATCGGGCTTGCTGCGCACTGCAGACTGCGACAGCAAGGAGTTCAGTCGCGCACAAGGGAGCTGGGCTGCGCGCTGGCCGGAGGTGCCGTGATTGTCGCTGCGCTAGGCGCCGACGAGGGACTGCAGAGACACGACGAATTTACACGGCGGGGGAAGAGAGAGAGAATGGGGGCGAGCTCGCCTCGGCGGCGTACCGCGAGGCGCTGCGCGCGCGAAACCGACGACGGCACAGTGCAGGGGGAAAAGGGAGAGTGGAGGGGAGGACGAGCTCACCTCGGCGGCGTGTACGACGACGGCGCGGCGGGGCGAGGCGAGGCTCCGGCGGCGGATCGGCGAGGCGAAGCAGCAATGGCGAGAACCGCGCAGGGGGTCGTGGGCGTTTGTGGCGAGGAAACTGGACAACGGATGAAAAAATCGTGCGCAACTAGCGAAGAAACTGCGCGCGGGCGGTTTTCTTCCCTGGGAAATCGCACAGGCGTTCCGATTTGGAAGAAGCACAGTGCGCAGGCTTCTGACGTGCGGGCCCGGCTGGAGCGGCGGCGGCGCTGGGCGATCCTCGCGCTGGGCGCGTGCGCGCAGAGCGCGCTGGCCGCGCGGCGTTGGCTGGGCCGCCGAGGCGCGCGCAGGCCTGCAAAGAAGAAACGGCGCGGCTGGCTGCTGAGGCGCGCTGCTGGCTGGGCCGCGGCCGCTGGCGAGCGCAGGCGCAGCGAGCTGGGCCGCGCGGCCGCTGGCTGGCGCGCTGGCTGCGCGCGCGCGGGGTGGAGAGTTGGGGGTGGGCCGCGGCGCGCTGGCCCGCGAAAGAGGGTGGGCGCGATGGGCCGAGAGGGGGAAGAAAGAGAGGGGGAGGGGGCGCGGGTGGGCTGGCCGAAATGGGCCAGGGAGAGGGGCTGGGCCACTTTTCCTTTTCCTTTTTCCTTCTCTTTTCTTTCTGTTTTCTATTTATTTCAGTTTGACTTTATGTGCAAATAAATGATTAGATGAAAGATCAAGTAAACCATTCATCAAACAAAAAGAACAAATGTTTTCTAACCTAATGCAACAACCATTGTTCCCTTAGGGTTTAACCTACTAGATTATAACTGCATTTATAAATAAAATAACCATTCTACTTCAAGGGAAAAGAGAAAAACAGAGATTGGGTAAGATGAGATGAGAGGAATAACGCCTGAATTTGTGGATATGAGCAAAGAAATTTTTATACCCCAAATTCAGGGTGTTACAAACCTATCCCCCTTAAAAGAATCTCGCCCCGAGATTCAAGGTTGGTCAGCAAAGAGTTCGGGGTATTTGGCTTTTAGATCATCTTCTCGTTCCCAGGTTGCTTCTTCCTCCGAGTGGTGACCCCATCTGACTTTGCACATTCTGATGGTGTTCCTCCGGGTGACTCTGTCTGCAAACTCCAGAATCTGCGTTGGCTTCTCTATGTAGGTCAAATCCTCTTGGACTTCCAAGTCTTCCACTGGCAACTGCTCTTCTGGTACTCGCAGACACTTCTTCAATTGTGACACGTGAAACACATTGTGCACTGCCGACAAACTTTCTGGTAGGTTGAGTTGGTAGGCCACTTCTCCACGCTTGGCTTGGATCTGATATGGTCCAACGTACCGGGGTGCTAGCTTGCCTTTGACTCCGAACCTTCTGACTCCTCTGATAGGTGACACCTTCAGATAGACGTAATCTCCCACCTCAAAACTCAGTTCTCTTCTCCTTCTGTCAGCATAGCTTCGCTGCCTTGATTGTGCTATCTTCAGATTCTCCCGAACCATTTTGATATTCTCTTCGGCTTCAAGCAAAATGTCGGGGCCAAACACCTGTCTCTCTCCAGGCTGGTCCCAATGCAGCGGAGTCCTACAACTCCGTCCATAGAGCGCCTGAAACGGTGACATCTTCAAGCTGGCCTGGTAACTATTGTTGTAAGAAAATTCTGCGTAAGGTAACCTTTTGTCCCATCCCGACTTGTCTTGCAACGCACAGGCTCTCAACATATCTTCTAGGATCTGATTAGTTCTTTCAGTCTGACCGTCTGTCTGTGGGTGATAGGCCGAGCTGAAGTTCAAATGTGTGCCCAAAGCTTCTTGTAGCTGCTGCCAAAAATGAGAGGTAAACTGTGTTCCTCGATCTGACACTATCTTCTTTGGCACACCATGAAGGCAGACTATTCGGGACATGTATAACTCAGCTAACACTGCTCCGGTGTACGTTGTCTTCACAGGTATAAAATGGGCTACCTTTGTTAAGCGGTCCACAACCACCCAGATGGAATCATAGCCGGCCCGGGTACGAGGTAGGCCAACTATGAAATCCATCCCGATCTCATCCCACTTCCACTGAGGGATCTGCAATGGCTGCAACAGTCCGGCGGGTCTTTGATGCTCTGCTTTGGTTCTTTGACAGCTATCACAGATGGCGACATATTCTGCGATTTCTCTTTTCATGCCATACCACCAAAATCTCCTTTTCAAATCTTGATACATCTTTTCACTTCCAGGGTGTATGGAGTAGGCTGTCTCATGAGCTTCCTTTAGGATCAGCTCCCGAATAGGTTTGATGTCGGGAACACACAATCGGTCCTTGAACCATATTACTCCCTCTTCATCCTCTCGAAAGTCTTTGCCTCTTCCTTCTAAGATCAGCTGCCGGATATTGTTGATGTTTTCATCATCCTTCTGCCCTTCTTTGATCTCCCGCTCTAGGGTGGGCTCTAATTCCACTGTTACTCCTTTTGCACTGTTCAGGAAGCCGAGACTCAGTCTGTCGAACTCCTTGGCTAACTCATATGGCATTGGGTACGTAGCCATCATGTTGACTTGACTCTTCCTGCTCAGAGCATCTGCAACAACATTGGCTTTGCCTGGATGGTAATGTATCTCCAACTCGTAGTCTTTGATCAATTCCAACCATCATCGTTGCCTCATGTTTAACTCTGACTGGGTGAATATGTATTTCAGACTCTTGTGATCTGTGTAGATGTCGCACTTCTGTCCATACAGGTAATGTCTCCACGTTTTTAATGCATGAACCACTGCTGCCAACTCCAGGTCGTGTGTGGGGTAATTCTTCTCATGGATCTTCAGCTGTCGAGATGAGTATGCTACAACTCTTCCTTCTTGCATTAGCACACATCCCAATCCGGTGTAAGAAGCATCGCAGTACACCGAGAATGGCTTGTGAACATCAGGCAGAACTAACACCGGTGCTGTGGTCAATCTATTCTTTAGTTCTTCAAATGCTTCTTGACACTTTTGGGTCCACTTAAACTCAACTTTCTTCGCTAGCAACGCGGTCATTGGTCTAGCAATCTTTGAAAAGCCTTCAATGAAACGCCTATAGTATCCGGCCATTCCAATGAAGCTCTTGATCCCACGAACATCCTTCGGTGCCTTCCAATTCAGGATATCTGCTACTTTCTTTGGATCCACAGCTAACCCATCTTGGTTTATGATGTGACCCAGAAACAAGACTTCATGAATCCAGAACTCGCATTTACTCAGCTTGGCATACAACTGATGATCTCGTAGCCTTTGCAATATCATCTTCAAATGCTCTACATGGTCTTCCTCACTTTGAGAGTATATGAGAATATCATCGATAAACACTACCACAAACTTGTCCAGATAATCCATGAACACACTGTTCATCAGGTACATAAAGAAAGCCGGCGCATTTGTCAAACCGAAGGACATCACTGTGAATTCATATAACCCGTACTTGGTGATGAATGCTGTCTTCGGTATGTCCGAGGGTCGGATTCTGAGTTGATGGTAGCCTGACCTCAGATCTATCTTCGAGAATACGCTGGCACCTCTGAGCTGGTCGAACAAATCTTCTATTCTTGGCAGAGGGTACTTGTTCTTAATAGTGACTTCATTCAGGGCTCTGTAATCTATGCACATCCTTTTGGTACCATCTTTCTTCTCTACAAACAATACTGGAGCGGCCCAAGGCGAAGTGCTTGGTCTGATGTAACCCTTTTCTAATAGCTCATCAATCTGCTTCTTGAGTTCCACCAATTCTGGTCCAGACACTCGATAGGCTCTTTTGGAAATGGGGGCGGTACCAGGGATAAGTTCTATGGCAAATTCAACCTTTCTCTCGGGTGGCATGCCCGTTAGCTCCTCGGGAAACACATCCGGAAAGTCTGACACAACCTTGATAGCCTCAAGCGGTTTGGCCTCCTTACTATCAACTGAAATCTGGTGACAATCTCCCTCCGCTGATTTAGGCATCCTTAGCTCAGCCACTACCTCCTCTCCAGATGGGGACTTCAATGTTACGGTCCTCTTGTCACAGCTAACATTCGCTTCATATTTCATTAACCAATTCATCCCTAGGATGACATCTACCCCAAGGGTGTCTATTACTATTAGATCACTGGGGAACCCTATCCCCCTTATTTCCACCCTTATATTTGAGCATAATCTATCTGCTTGCACCTTACCACCAACCGAATTAATCCTCATGGGCGGCATCATTGCCTCTACTGAGATGTTATACATTTCTACCCATATTGCAGTGACAAATGAATGAGTTGCACCAGTATCAAATAACACTTTTGCGGGGTGAGATTCGACTGAAAACATACCTACTGCCACATCTGGTGCATCCTGGATCGCTTCGGCCTCCAAGTGGTTCACCTTCCCACGGTTGTACGCTTGGCCACGATTACCTGCTGCCTGTTGAGGTACACCTTGCCTTGCTGGAGCATTGGGGTTGGTCTGCTGCTGCGCCATCTTCTTTGGGCAATGCATCGCCCAGTGGCCATGTTCCCCACAGTGGAAACATCCTCTGCCTCCTCCTTGTGTTGGGGCTGCTTGGTTGCTCTGATTTGCTGCTGGGACAGGAAGGCGAGGTGCCTGGTTATTCTGCCTCTGATACTGGTTACCTCCATGCTGGCTGTTCTGACGATACTGCTACTGCTGTGGATACTGCCTCTGAAACTGCTGCTGATGCGGACGCTGATTCTGATTCTGATATCCCTGTGGGTGACCTGGCCTGCCTTGCTGAGATGAGCTGCCTGAGAAGCGGGGACGGCTGATGCTCCCGGACTGTGGTCCACTCATCTTGCGCTTCCGATCTTCCATATCCTTGCGCTTTCTTTCGGTCATGATCGCCCTATCGATCAGGTGCTGGAAGGTGGGGAAGGTGTGGTTCATCAGCTGGTAATGCAGGGGATCCACCAAACCCCTCATGAACCTGTACTGCCTTTTAGCATCAGTGTTGACGTCTTCAGGTGCATAACGGGATAGCTGCAGAAACTTGTCCCTATATTCACTAACAGATAGGGGTCCCTGCCTCAGAGCCAAGAACTCCTCCTTCTTCATGATCATCAATCCCTCTGGAACATGGTACCGACGGAAACTCTCGCAGAATTCCTCCCAAGTGATAGCTTCAGGGTCAGCATGGGTAGCAAGGTAGGACTCCCACCAGGACTGGGCTGCTCCCCTTAGCTGGCGGGGACCATACAGGACCTTCTCTCTGTCATCACATTGGGCGGTGTGCAGTTCCCTTTCCACTGCACGCAGCCAGTCTTCTGCATCCATGGGGTCAGCAGAATGGGCGAAGGTAGGAGGGTGTCCTCTCATGAACTCGCCACGCTTATCCCGTGGCATCTGGGGCATCTGCACTTGCAACTGGGGTTGGGGTTGCTGTTGAGCCTGCTGCATGGCTGCCAGAGTCTGCCCAATAGCCTGCACTGCCTGAGTCTGCATCAAGAACATCTGCTCCACTGTCATCGGGGGTGGCGGGGGAGGCTGCCTCTGATGTTCCTCCTGCTGAGCACGTCTGTTGCATCGGCGCCTGTTGTCAGACATCTGTGGAAGACATTCATACATCAGCATTGATCTTACAATCCTTCAACATAAGAAAAGGGAATACAGAATTCTTCATGACATTGAGTGAATAAAGAGCTTCACTGATCCTCATTATGATTCAACACAGCTTCTCAGATAAAAAGGAAAGTAGAAGTAAATGGTTTCCCAACTAAACAATTGACTTCATTAACATTACTAGCTAAGCCAAACTGCAGGGGAACCCCACAGATTGGCAACAGTCATTACAAAGATTCAAATCCAGCACAAGTTCATCATAACAAGCATGTAAGCAACTGATAAGCAAACTAAACTGAATGGAAACAACTGATAAGCAAACTAAACTGACTGCCTAAGACTGAGACATCTGACTTAAGGATTATTACAAACTTCGACGCTAACGATCTAAGGATCCAGATCTATCCTGGTCTTACAGGCGGGGGAACCATAAGTGTGGTGACCACGTGGTGGCGAGCGGTATGGGTGCTGAGTCCCAACAGGAGCGGGAGAACCACCCTCCTGGTGGCGGCGCTCTGCTAGCTCAGCACGCAACACAGCAATCTCCGTTCGAGCCCTGCTCAGCTCGTCCAGAGAGTGATCCAGCTCAGTGTTAAGCACCGCGACTAGGTTGACTGTGCTGCTCAACCTAGGGTTATCCTCACCAACAGGTGAGACAACCACACTCTCGGTGCTGCCAGTAGGACGGCGGGGGTAGTACCTAAGGTTAAGACCGTCGGCCACCCCACCGAACAAGGAACAGTACTGGGAGAGTGCTCGCCGTGCTGCATCCTGCATAGCCGCCTCTGCAGTGTCCCTCTCGGAGATGGAGTAGTGCTCCGAAACGGCCTCTGCACCCCGGAGGTCATCCTCCGGACGGCGAACTAGGCAGGTAGCCTCCCAGCGGTCCGGGTACCTCCCACGGCTGTGCTGGTAGACTACACAACGATACTCGATCGACCAGGTGTGCCGGTCGAAAGCCTGGCGCAGCAAGGTGTCGAGTGCGTCGTGGAAGTGACAACCGCGAGCGGCGTCACGGGTGATGGGTCGGGCGACCCATCCTTCCGCCTCCTGCGGCTCAGAGGACTCCGTGCTGTGGTCTGAGTCGTCGTCGTCGGGGTCTCCTCCAGGACCTCCTCCAGCAGCCGGGGCGTCCCGCGGTGGTGCGGGGGGCGCCTCCAGCTGGAGAACAGAGGAGCGGCGCCTCACGGACTCCACCTCCTGCTCAGGTGGGGAGGAAGAGCCCTGCTGCTCCCTGTGCTGACGCTGGCGCTCCTGCTCCTCACGCAGGCGGTGGTGCAGCCTCTCCAGGTGACTCGACTGACCGGACGCTCCGCAAGGCGAGACGGCAGGAAAGGAATCACCGACTTACGAGCAGTGTGTCTAAGTCGAGCCATCTACAAAAGACACCGTAAGCATAAGAGTAAGAACAGAACTAATATGACAAGTGAGTAAACCATAGACAGAACAAAATAAAATTTTAACGAGGTAAAATATAGTATATATATGTAGTAAAACATAGGGTTGGTCGAGATGACCGACTTTTGAAGTAACACCAGAGGTCAAGGTGAGAGGGAAGGTCAATAGTCCTTAGTACGACCAGTGCTACTCTAGGTCAGCGGTCCTACAGTCAGCACGGCTTTGATACCACTTATGTCACACCCGGTTTCAGAAGGCAAACCGAATGCGAACTATGTACGTGCCAGGATCAGAATTCACGTACACAGCGATTACATAAATGAACATCATCGCACAGTGCTCGAATAATAACATAAAAGAGTATTAACTTATTACATCACAGAGTCATAGACATCCACATAGTCATCAACTTAACAGTTAAATCAAAGTGCTAGCTAAATGCAGTAAAGATAAGGCCTTCACAGGCAGCTGACTGGGGGTTGCCGCCAACCCACACTTAGAATTCGTCGTAGTCTTGAAATTCCTGGAAGTCTCCCTCCACGACTTCGCCTTCTCCTGAGCAATGGTTGCAATGTGGACAACCTGGTGTTTTGTGGTAAAGCAAGGATGAGTACACATCAACGTACTCAGCAAATGCCCCGTTTGGCTGAAGTGGACTAGCTTTATGTGGGGTTAGGCTCAAGCAGTTGCTTTTAGTTGGTCAGGTATTTATTATTAGTGAGGCCAGGTTTTAGCAATAACTACCCGTGAATCATTTCCTCATTGAGGAACATCACTATCATCATCGAACCAAAATCCTAAATAGAACCATTGTATCTCGAATCATTTGTGTCTCTAATCAAAGAGGATCCCAAGGCTGCTCTTAACCGTGAGCACGGCTGATATACCAGTTTCACTACCCTCTGCAGAGGTCGCACACTTTACCCATGAGCCGTGATTCCCTCTCTAGCCCGGGCTTGCAAGACCCTTATTCACTCCCGAGGTGAATGGCCAGGGATTCACTACGAAGCCTTTACAAAGGTTCCCTAGAGGTCATAGTTGCCCGTTAGGTTTCTCCAGTTTGATAAACACAGTACCTCTCCCCGCAGGAGGGCGACTAAAAAAACAAAACGAAAGAACCTCGGCACCCAGCCTCGGCAGAGCAAGCACTGTGCCTGGACCCCATTGACGGCACGACGGCGAAGCAACTACACTTCTAGTTCCCCTAATTAATTAGCTAAGGGCACCCCATTCCACCCTCATGGTTGCACTGTTATCCCGGGTGGTCTCTCAACGAACAGGTCCTTACGGAGAGGTACTCAGGAAACAGCCTGAGCCCCCTAGAGTATCACAAGATCATCAACATCAGCAGGATAACAGTATCATAAATAGTCTCATCATGTTCATTGATTAAGTTAAAGCAATAGCAGAATGCTAACCATGATAACCCAGAGGTAAACAAGGATAAGATAAATAGAAAGCTAATCAATCCTTAGGTTTCAGTTGAGTAATGCGGGACAATAAATTATAAGTGAATGGGACATAATAGGTCAGAGGACACTTGCCTTCACCAAGCTGCTGCTGCTCAGGGTCTTCTCCTGCAATTCCCTCAGACTCCACGAACGGCCCGATATCTACGCGAGTGCAAACATACATCCAACATTCTTGAAACGGTAGAAAACAGTACACCATACAACAGTATAGATCAAATAAATATGCACGCGACAAAGAATTCGCATCTACGACTACGCGAGAACGAAACCGAGACGACTGATACTACGGTCGAGAGATATCACATGTATACTAAGCGAATGTGAATTATAATATTTAATCTGGCTTAATCATATTAACAGACAATAATCACATGTCGAGTAAAATTACTACTTAGTCTCGATTAGTGTGTTGTTCGAATAACCGTTGCTTGAATATATATCTAATTAGCGCGAGCTATTCTAGTTGAGATGAGTCATTAGCGTGCGTAAAACGCACGACGACACGTGTGAACAGCACGCACGACGCGCGCGGACAGCACGCGACGATTTATTACGCGACGCGCGGGCGATGGCGAACGACACGAACGCGCACGGGGTTAGACGGGGGGGTAGACGGGGGTAGACGAAAGTCGTCTAGGGGTAGACGAAGGGTAGGCGAACGTAGACGGAGTCCCGTCGATGCACTGCGCGCAAGCAAACGCGAGCGCACGCACTAGTTGCGCGATGCACAACACATTAAATAATTAGCAAACCGCGGCTAATTAATGACGTGACGACGAACAACCTATATTACGTTTAAACGCGACAATTATATTTCTAGTTTCAATTTAGTTGACGCAACTACTTGTGTGGGATATTTTAGATAACAAAAGAATTATCAATTAATCAGTGACTAATACGGGAACTAATTGACTAACGCGTACGGACGATTATAACGAAGTAAATAATTATTGCGCGCAAACTGCGCGCGCGCGACGCGCGCGAAACAGCGCGAGGACTCTACAAACAACGACGACGGCACGCGAGATACCCGTGATCACGTGCGAAACTGCGCACGTGAGACTGACGAGTACGCGATGCGCTAGGTGATCGTAGCGAGGCACGGCGACGGTAGACGAACGGCCGGGGCGAGCTGGGCAGCGGTGAGCACGCAGCAACACAGCTGCGACGCGCAGGGGTGAGGTTCGACTGCAAACGGCCGTTACGGCGCTAAATGTAAACGCGGCTAGGCGTGCTGCGCGGCATGGGGACGGGCTGCACGTCGGGGAATCGGGCTTGCTGCGCACTGCAGACTGCGACAACAAGGAGTTCAGTCGCGCACAAGGGAGCTGGGCTGCGCGCTGGCCGGAGGTGCCGCGATTGTCGCTGCGCTAGGCCCCGACGAGGGACTGCAGAGACACGACGAATTTACACGGCGGGGGAAGAGAGAGAGAATGGGGGCGAGCTCGCCTCGGCGGCGTACCGCGAGGCGCTGCGCGCGCGAAACCGACGACGGCACAGTGCAGGGGGAAAAGGGAGAGTGGAGGGGAGGACGAGCTCACCTCGGCGGCGTGTACGACGACGGCGCGGCGGGGCGACGCGAGGCTCCGGTGGCGGATCGGCGAGGCGAAGCAGCAATGGCGAGAACCGCGCAGGGGGTCGTGGGCGTTTGTGGCGAGGAAACTGGACAACGGATGAAAAAAATCGTGCGCAACTAGCGAAGAAACTGCGCGCGGGCGGTTTTCTTCCCTGGGAAATCGCACAGGCGTTCCGATTTGGAAGAAGCACAGTGCGCAGGCTTCTGACGTGCGGGCCCGGCTGGAGCGGCGGCGGCGCTGGGCGATCCTCGCGCTGGGCGCGTGCGCGCAGAGCGCGCTGGCCGCGCGGCGTTGGCTGGGCCGCCGAGGCGCGCGCAGGCCTGCAAAGAAGAAACGGCGCGGCTGGCTGCTGAGGCGCGCTGCTGGCTGGGCCGCGGCCGCTGGCGAGCGCAGGCGCAGCGAGCTGGGCCGCACGGCCGCTGGCTGGCGCGCTGGCTGCGCGCGCGCGGGGTGGAGAGTTGGGGGTGGGCCGCGGCGCGCTGGCCCACGAAAGAGGGTGGGCGCGATGGGCCGAGAGGGGGAAGAAAGAGAGGGGGAGGGGGCGCGGGTGGGCTGGCCGAAATGGGCCAGGGAGAGGGGCTGGGCCACTTTTCCTTTTCCTTTTTCCTTCTCTTTTCTTTCTGTTTTCTATTTATTTCAGTTTGACTTTATGTGCAAATAAATGATTAGATGAAAGATCAAGTAAACCATTCATCAAACAAAAAGAACAAATGTTTTCTAACCTAATGCAACAACCATTGTTCCCTTAGGGTTTAACCTACTAGATTATAACTGCATTTATAAATAAAATAACCATTCTACTTCAAGGGAAAAGAGAAAAACAGAGATTGGGTAAGATGAGATGAGAGGAATAACGCCTGAATTTGTGGATATGAGCAAAGAAATTTTTATACCCCAAATTCAGGGTGTTACATTAAGTCAGGGATCAGTCCATACGAGCGACTCGATCACGCCTCGCCCGAGCCTAGCCTCGGGCAAGGGCAGCCGACCCCGAGATGTTTCCGTCTCGCCCGAGGCCCCCTTTTAACGGCAGACGCATCTCCAGCTCGCCCGAGGCTTTGCCTTCGCTAAGAAGCAACCCTGACTAAATCGCCGCGCCGACCGACCGAGTCGCAGGGGCATTTAACGCAAAGGTAGCCTGACACCTTTATCCTGACACGCGCCCCCTGGCAGAGCCGAAGTGACCGCCGTCACTTCGCCGCTCCACTGACCGGTCTGACAGAAGGACAGCGCCGCCTGCGCCCTTTCGACTGCAGTGCCACTTAACAGAGTGAGACTGACAGGCAGTCAGGCCTTGCCAAAGGCGCCATAGGAAGCTCCGCCCGACCCAGGGCTCGGACTCGGGCTAAGGCCCTGGAAGACGGCGAACTCCGCTCCGCCCGACCCAGGGCTCGGACTCGGGCTAAGGCCCCGGAAGACGGCGAACTCTGCTCCGCCCGACCCAGGGCTCGGACTCGGGCTAAGGCCCCGGAAGACGGTGAACTCCGCTCCGCCCGACCCAGGGCTCGGACTCGGGCTAAGGCCCCGGAAGACGGCGAACTCCGCTCCGCCCGACCCAGGGCTCGGACTCGGGCTAAGGCCCCGGAAGACGGCGAACTCCGCTCCGCCCGACCCAGGGCTCGGACTCGGGCTAGGCCCCGGAAGACGACGAACTCCGCTTCGCCTGACCCCAGGGGTCGGACTCCGCCCTGGCCTCTGCCGAACGACCTCCGCCTCGCCCGACCCAGGAGCTCGGGCTCGGCCTCGGCCATGCAGGACAGACTCGACCTCGGCTTCGGAGGAGCCTCCACGTCGCCCGACCTAGGACACAAGTCCGCCACGTCAACAGGAAGCGCCATCATCACCCTACCCCGAGCCGACTCGGGCCGCAGGGAACAAGACCGGCGTCCCATCTGGCTAGCTCCGCCAGATAGGCAATGATGGCGCCCCACTAGACCCATGACGACGGCGGCTCTCAGCTCCCTTACGGAAGCAGGGGGACGTCAGCAAGGGCCCAACCGCTCCAACAGCTGTCCCTCCGCCAGGCTCCGTTTCTCCTCCGACAGCCACGACACCACACCAGCTGGGTGCCAAGATCTCTCCGGCTGCCACATGGGAATGTACCTAGGGCGCTAGCTCACCCCCGCTAGACACGTAGCACCTTGCTACACCCCCATTGTACACCTGGATCCTCTCCTTACGCCTATAAAAGGAAGGACCAGGGCCTTCTTAAAAAAGGTTGGCCGCGCGGGGACGAGGACGGGGCAGGCGCTCTCTTGGGGCCGCTCGCTTCCCTCACCCGCGTGGACGCTTGTAACCCCCTACTGCAAGCGCACCCGACCTGGGCGCGGGTCGAACACGAAGGCCGCGGGATTCCCACCTCTCTCACGACTCGTCTCCGGCCACCTCGCTTCTCCCCCCTTCGCGCTCGCCCACGCGCTCGACCCATCTGGGCTGGGGCACACGGCACACTCACTCGTCGGCTTAGGGACCCCCCGGTCTCGAAACGCCAACAGTTGGCACGCCAGGTAGGGGCCTGCTGCGTGTTGACGAGCAGCTTCCCGTCAAGCTCCAGATGGGCAGTCTCCAACGACCTCTCCAACCCGGGACGGTGCTCCGTTTCGGGAGTCTCGAGTTCATGTCTCTCGACGGCAGCTACGACATGATACTCCTTCCACCGCCGCGCGACGACGACAGTGGCGGCCGACAGCCCGCCCACCGGCGGCGGAATCGACGACGTCTTCCCCGCGTGGTGGAAGAACAACATTCGAGCTCGCCCCGTCCTCTCCCCCGCCATCGGAGGAGGAGGCGGGGCAACCAGGGCCGAGCGGGAGGCCGCGCTCCATCGGCTGTCGAGCGAACCGACGTCCCCAGCGCCCCAACGGAGGGCGCGTCGGGCGTCAACCTCGCGTTTAAGACGAAGGCGAGCGCCGTCCCCCCGCGACACGCCAATCCCGAGCAAGTGGACGACGCCAGCACGCTCGCGGAGGGCCTGCAGGACGTCGCCCTCGTACCCAAGACGACGGCGCAATCAGTCCCCGACGTGACTGTGTCGCTCCTCGTCGACCAAAAGGTACCGACTGATTCCCATCCTACGTCATTTCGACTCGGCCTCAACCCGCCTAGCGACCTCGCTTTGGCGGGCGCTCACGTTGAGGCGAGTGCAACCCCACTGGGGTTTCGTGTGCGGTCGCCTTGGGACCGGTTGACGGACGTCTCGACCTACGGGCCCTCTGGGTCCGAGGAAGATGACGATCCCAGCATCTGCTGGGATTTCTCTGGATTTGGCAACCCCAGTGCCATGCGGGACTTTATGACCGCATGCGACTACTGCCTCTCCGACTGTTCCGACGGCAGCCGCAGCCTTGACGACAAGGACTGTGGCCCCAGCTGCGAATGTTTCCACGTCGAGCTAGGGGATCCCTCCGAAGGCAACCATCTCGGCATGCCGGAGGACGGTGATCTCCCTAGGCCGGTGCCTCGCGTCGACATCCCGCGGGAGCTAGCTGTGGTCTCCGTTCCGGCGGGGGGTCACGACCCACAGCTCGAGCAAGTCCGCGGGACGCAGGCCGGGCTCGACGAGGGAGCAGGAGCGCTCGAGTCGATCCGCCGGGACGTCGGGCAGGTATGGGCGGGCCAAACCCCGGCCGGAGAAATACGTCATCTGCCCCAGGGTTTCCAGCACCGCGTCGCCAACGATGTCAGGGACAGGCCGCCACCCGCATCCAGCGGGGTCGGTCAGAACCTGGCAGCCGCAGCGATGCTCCTCCGCGCGATGCCGGAGCCATCAACCACCGAGGGTCGGCGAATCCAGGGGGAGCTCAAGAATCTCCTGGAGGGCGATGCGGCCCGGCGGGCCGAGAGCTCTGCCTCCCGAAGGCAGGGGTACCCCTCGGAACCTCATGCTGCGACTTCCCGATTCATGTGGGAGGCCTCGGTCTACACCGGGCGCACGCGCAACACCGCGCCTGCGGCCCCGGGCCACCTCGGCAACGAGCACCATCGTCGCGACCGTCGGGCCCGCCTCGACGAAAGGGTGCGCCGAGGCTACCACCCCAGGCGTGGGGGACGCTACGACAGTGGGGAGGATCGGAGTCCCTCGCCCGAACCACCCGGTCCGCAGGCCTTCAGCCGGGCCATCCGGCGGGCGCCGTTTCCGGCCCGTTTCCGACCCTCGACTACTATCACAAAGTACTCGGGGGAGACGAAACCGGAATTGTGGCTCGCGGACTACCGCCTGGCCTGCCAACTGGGTGGAACGGACGACGACAACCTCATCATCCGCAACCTCCCCCTGTTCCTCTCCGACACTGCTCGCGCCTAGTTGGAGCACCTGCCTCCGGGGCAGATCTCCAACTGGGAGGATTTGGTCCAAGCCTTCGCCGGCAACTTCCAGGGCACGTACGTGCGCCCCGGGAATTCCTGGGACCTCCGAAGCTGCCGGCAACAGCCGGGAGAGTCTCTTCGGGACTACATCCGGCGATTCTCGAAGCAGCGCACCGAGCTGCCCAACATCACCGACTCCGATGTCATCGGCGCGTTCCTTGCCGGCACCACCTGCCGTGACCTGGTGAGCAAGTTGGGTCGCAAGACCCCCACCAGGGCGAGCGAGCTGATGGACATCGCCACCAAGTTCGCCTCTGGCCAGGAGGCGGTCGAGGCCATCTTCCGAAAGGACAAGCAGCCCCAGGGCCGCCCGTCGGAAGATGCTCCTGAGGCGTCTACTCCGCGCGGCGCCAAGAAGAAAGGCAAGAAGAAGTCGCAAGCGAAACGCGACGCCGCCGACGCAGACCTTGTCGCCGCCGCCGAGTACAAGAACCCTCGGAAGCCCCCCGGAGGTGCTAACCTTTTCGACAAGATGCTCATGGAGACGTGCCCTTACCATCAGGGGCCCATCAAGCACACCCTCGAGGAGTGTGTCATGCTTCGGCGCCACTTCCACCGGGCCGGGCCACCCACAGAGGGTGGCAGGGCCCGCGACGACGACAAAAAGGAAGATCACCAAGCAGGAGAGTTCCCCGAGGTCCGCGACTGCTTCATGATCTACGGAGGGCATGCGGCGAATGCCTCGGCTCGGCATCGCAAGCGAGAGCGTCGGGAGGTCTGCTCGGTGAAGGTGGCGGCGCCAGTCTACCTAGACTGGTCCGACAAGCCCATCACCTTCGACCAAACTGACCACCCCGACCACGTGCCGAGCCCGGGGAAATACCCGCTCGTCGTCGATCCCATCATCGGCGACGTCAGGCTCACCAAGGTCCTAATGGATGGGGGCAGCTGCCTCAACATCATCTACGCCGAGACCCTCAGGCTCCTGCGCGTCGATCTGTCCTCCGTCCGAGCAGGCGCTGCGCCCTTCCACGGGATCATTCCTGGGAAGCGCGTCCAGCCCCTCGGACAGCTCGACCTTCCTGTCTGCTTCAGAACGCCCTCCAACTTCCGAAGGGAGATTCTGACGTTCGAGGTGGTCGGGTTCCGAGGGACCTACCACGCGGTATTGGGGAGGCCATGCTACGCGAAGTTCATGGCCGTCCCCAACTACACCTACCTGAAGCTCAAGATGCCAGGCCCCAACGGGGTCATCACCGTCGGCCCCACGTACAAACACGCGTTCGAATGCGACGTGGAGTGCGTGGAGTACGCTGAGGCCCTCGCCGAGTCCGAGGCCCTCATCGCCGACCTGGAGAACCTCTCCAGAGAGGTGCCAGACGTGAAGCGACACGCCGGCAATTTCGAGCCAGCGGAGACGGTTAAGGCCGTCCCTCTCGACCCCAGTGGCGACACCTCCAAGCAGGTCCGGATCGGTTCCGGGCTCGACCCCAAATAGGAAGCAGTGCTCGTCGACTTTCTCCGCGCAAACGCCGACATCTTTGCGTGGAGTCCCTCGGACATGCCCGGCATACCGAGGGATGTCGCCGAGCACTCGCTGGATATTCGGGCCGGAGCCCGACCGGTCAGGCAGCCTCTGCGCCGATTCGACGAGGAGAAGCGTAGAGTGATAGGCGAGGAGATCCACAAGCTAATGGCAGCAGGGTTCATCAAAGAGGTATTCCATCCCGAATGGCTTGCCAACCCTGTGCTTGTGAGAAAGAAAGGGGGGAAATGGCGGATGTGTGTAGACTACACTGGTCTCAACAAAGCATGTCCGAAGGTTCCCTACCCTCTACCTCGCATCGATCAAATCGTGGATTCCACTGCTGGGTGCGAAACCCTGTCTTTCCTCGATGCCTACTCAGGGTATCATCAAATCAAGATGAAAGAGTCCGACCAGCTCGCGACTTCTTTCATCACGCCCTTCGGCATGTACTGCTATGTCACCATGCCGTTCGGTTTGAGGAACGCGGGTGCGACGTACCAGCGGTGCATGAACCATGTGTTCGGCGAACACATCGAACGCACGGTCGAGGCCTACGTCGATGACATCGTAGTCAAGACAAGGAAAGCCTCCGACCTCCTCTCCGACCTTGAAGTGACATTCCGGTGTCTCAAGGCAAAGGACGTCAAGCTCAATCCCGAGAAGTGTGTCTTCGGGGTGCCCCGAGGCATGCTCCTGGGATTCATCGTCTCCGAGCGGGGCATCGAAGCCAACCCGGAGAAAATCGTAGCCATCACCAGCATGGGGCCCATCAAGGACTTAAAAGGCGTACAGAGGGTCATGGGATGTCTCGCGGCCTTGAGCCGTTTCATCTCACGCCTCGGCGAAAGAGGCCTGCCTCTGTACCGCCTCTTAAGGAAGGCCGAGTGCTTCACTTGGACCCCCGAGGCCGAGGAAGCTCTCGGGAACCTGAAGGCGCTCCTCACCCAGGCGCCTATCTTGGTACCCCCAGCTGATGGAGAAGCCCTCTTGGTCTACGTCGCCGCGACCACTCAGGTGGTTAGCGCCGCGATTGTGGTCGAAAGGCAAGAAGAGGGGCATGCATTGCCCGTTCAGAGGCCAGTTTACTTCATCAGCGAGGTGCTGTCCGAAACCAAGGTCCGCTACCCACAAGTTCAGAAGCTACTGTATGCAGTAATCCTAACGAGGCGAAAGTTGCGACATTACTTCGAGTCTCATCCGGTAACTGTGGTGTCATCCTTCCCCCTGGGGGAGATCATCCAGTGCCGAGAGGCCTCGGGCAGGATCGCAAAGTGGGCGGTGGAAATTATGGGCGAGACAATCTCGTTCGCCCCTCGGAAGGCCATCAGGTCCCAGGTACTGGCGGACTTCGTAGCCGAATGGGTCGACACCCAGCTGCCGACGGCTCCGATCCAACCAGAGCTCTGGACCATGTTTTTCGACGGGTCGCTGATGAAGACGGGAGCCGGCGCGGGCCTGCTCTTCGTCTCGCCCCTCGGGAAACACCTACGCTACGTGCTACGTCTCCATTTCCCGGTGTCCAACAATGTGGCTGAGTACGAAGCTCTGATCAACGGATTGCGAATCGCCATCGAGCTAGGGGTCCGACGCCTCGACGCTCGCGGCGACTCGCAGCTCGTCATCGACCAAGTCATGAAGAACTCCCACTGCCGCGACCCGAAGATGGAGGCCTACTGCGATGAGGTTCGGCGCCTGGAAGACAAGTTCTACGGGCTCGAGCTTAACCACATCGCCCGGCGCTATAACGAGACTGCGGACGAGTTGGCAAAGATAGCCTCGGGGCGAACCACGGTTCCCCCGGACGTCTTCTCCCGGGATCTGCACCAACCCTCCGTCAAGATCGACGACACGCCCGAGTCCGAGGTACCCTCGGCCCAGCCCGAGGCGTCCTCGGTTCAGTCCGAGGTGCCCTCGGCCCATCCCGAGGCGTCCTCGGTTCAGCCCGAGGTACCCTCGGCCCCCGAGGGCGAGGCGCTGCGCATCGAGGAGGAGCGGAGCGAGGTCATGCCTGATCGAGATTGGCAGACCCCGTACCTGCACTATCTCCGCCAAGGAGAGCTACCCCTCGACCAAGCCGAGGCTCGGCGGGTAGCGCGACGCGCCAAGTCGTTCGTCCTGCTGGGCGATGAGAAGGAGCTTTACCACCGCAGCCCCTCGGGCATCCTCCAGCGATGCATCTCCGTCGCCGAAGGTCAGGAACTCCTGCAAGAGATACACTCGGGGGCTTGCGGCCATCATGCAGCGCCCCGAGCCCTCGTCGGGAACGCTTTCCGGCAAGGCTTCTACTGGCCGACGGCGGTGGCTGACGCCACTAGAATCGTCCGCACCTACGAAGGGTGTCAATTCTATGCGAAGCAGACCCACCTGCCCGCTCAGGCTCTGCAGACGATACCCATCACCTGGCCCTTCGCTGTGTGGGGTCTGGACCTCGTCGGCCCTCTGCAGAAGGCGCCCGGGGGCTACACGCACCTGCTGGTCGCCGTCGACAAATTCTCCAAGTGGATCGAGGTCCGACCCCTGAACAGCATCAGGTCCGAGCCGGCGGTGGCGTTCTTCACCAACATCATCCATCGCTTCGGGGTCCCAAACTCCATCATCACCGACAACGGCACCCAGTTCACCGGCAGAAAATTCTTGGATTTTTGCGAGGATCACCACATCCGGGTGGACTGGGCTGCCGTAGCTCATCCCATGTCGAATGGGCAAGTAGAGCGTGCCAACGGCATGATTCTACAAGGGCTCAAGCCTCGGATTTACAACGACCTCAACAAGTTCGGCAAGCGATGGATGAAGGAACTCCCCTCGGTGGTCTGGAGCCTGAGGACAACGCCGAGCCGAGCCACGGGTTTCACGCCGTTCTTCCTGGTCTACGGGGCCGAGGCCGTCTTGCCCACTGATCTGGAATACGGCTCCCCAAGGACGAGGGCCTACGACGATCAAAACAACCAAGCTAGCCGAGAAGACTCCCTGGACCAGCTGGAAGAGGCTCGGGACAGGGCCTTACTACACTCGGCGCGGTATCAGCAGTCCCTGCGACGCTACCACGCCCGAGGGGTCCGACCCCGAGACCTCCAGGTGGACGACCTGGTGCTTCGACTGTGGCAAGACGCCCGAGGGAGGCACAAGCTCACGCCCCCCTGGGAGGGGCCATTCGTCATCGCCAAAGTTCTGAAGCCCGAAACGTACAAGCTGGCCAACAGTCAAGGCGAGGTCTACGGCAACGCTTGGAACATCCAACAGCTACGTCGTTTCTACCCTTAAGATGTTTCCAAGTTGTTCATATACCCTGCACCCACGCAAAGTTTAGTCAACAAGGAAGGGTCGGCCTCGCCTCGGCAAAGCCCGACCCTCCCTCGGGGGCTAAAAGGGGGGAAACCCCCTCTGCGTCAAAATTTTCCTAGAAAAAAAATCTCTTCTACCAGAATATCTTTCGTGCTTTTTGACTACTTCGAAAAGTGGGTCCTGGAAACGACGGAGTACACGTAAGCAGCCAAGGCTGACCGAGCCGAGGGACTCCTACGCCTCCGGGATACGGATACCTCACTCATCACCTTCTGCGATAAGTAACTCGCGTTCGGATAAAGTGATTCCGCGGATCGAACAAGTCTTTACGTTCGGAAGCCCTTCTGCCGAAGCGATCCTTCGAGCCTTCTCGACCAAGTCGGTGACAGGGCCTCATGGACGGGTGAAAGTACGCGTAAGCGGCAAGGCCGACCGAGCCGAGGGACTCCCACGCCTCCGGGATAAGGATACCTCACTCATCACCTTCCGCGAGAAGCAACTCTCGCTCGCACAAACATCCCTGTTACCGACAAAAAGTCCAGATACTCGATACAAGAGGAAAAGAGACGCAGCTTTACAACGCAGCGAGGGTGTGCGTTCTGGCCTCGACGGCCGCACGAGGCGCACGCTACAAGACAATCTGATCCTGCAGGCTCGAGTCTTGACGTTGGAAGAGGGCAGCAACACCCTCGGCATCGACGGCACCTTCGGCGAGGCCCGACCTAGCCTCGGACGACGACGTGGTCCGAGGTTCTCCACTCCGAAGGACGACGTCATCACCACGCCCGGGCAATCGCTGCCAGGGACTTCTTCGGGAATCCGGCCCGAGCAGGCGGCTCAGCCGGTCACCCCTGGGGCCTCGGCCAACCATCTTCCGAGGGCGCCAGCCCGGTCCGAAGCCTCGGCTGATCAACTCCGACGTCGATCCTGCCAACGGACAACCCGGCTAGGCTCCGGCCAACCAGGTTTCATTTTCGAGCCAACTCCGCCTCTGTTCATACTGATATCGCTACCCCTGGCCTCGGCTCATCGAAGAGCGGCCGAGGGGTCTCTTTAACTAAGCTAGAGGAGCCTCGGACAGCAGGGCCGACCGAGCCGAGGGACTCCTACGCCTCCGGGATACGGATACCTCACTCGTCACCTTGACACGGGGCGACTCATGCTTGGTGAAGCGGTTCAGATAGTCAACAGACGAGTCTTAGTGCTCAAGAATGAGGAAAAAAATACGGCTCTGTGCCGACGTTACATACATGTTCAGGCCCCGAAAGCCGAAATGAACAAAAAACCCTGGCATTCGAAGTGCCATTACAAACGGAACTCCGGTTCCGTCTCCACAGGTATGGACAACCTCCCCGCCAGGGAAGCCCGTGGAGCGACAAGCTCTGGGCGAATCACCAGCAAAACGCGGGACGCCCCCGAGCATCCCAGCAGATCCTCGCAGTCGTTCTCGCCGCGAATGCGAGGAAGAAGACGGAATGTTGCATCCTAGCTGGGCAGCAACAGTTCGCCTTCCCCGGCAGGGCTGGAGGATGTCTCCGCCGTAGGGCTAAAGGGCGATCTCCACCACCAGAAGCTGGAAGAAGAGGTGGTCCGCCTACCCGCGCAGGAGGTGGAGCCCCGGCTCGCCTCGCCCCCCGCCCCAGCGAGGATGACGAACACCCTCAACACTGAGGGCGGGACCGGGATCACAGCCCGGTTTGCCTCTCCCCATCCAGGAGTTGGAGGTCACCGTCTTGGGTGACCACCAGCGGAGGGGAGCAACCGGGCTATGTGATGAAAATCCTTGAAGCCGAACGATGGCTGAAAGGTACCAACTCCCACGGAGTTGCGTTCCTCCAACGATGAGGCGAAAAGACGACGGTTTCCCCCCATCCGGGGGCTTGGAAGGTGGAAAGACACGGTGCATAAGGGAGGAAGAAGACATGGTCGCCTTACGAAAGGGGTCGCCCTCCTTTTAAAAGCGACTCTCCCTGCTTGCGCCCCCAACCGTCACGGGCTGAGTCTTCTCCAACAACGCTCCAAAGCCCTCCCCTGTGGCGCGGGGGCTGGGTCCCGCATGTCATGCAGACCGGCTCCAAGCAGAAGAAGCCAAACTGCCGCGCGTGGTGCACGCAACCGCCCAGCGGTTACAAGTGACCCTCCACTTTTGCCCAGACCAACGGGCGAAAGGGGCGGGCAGCCATGCAGGCGGCATGCAATCGCGCCAAGTGGGCGCGCCTCTCCGACTCCCGACACGCCAGCACGGAGGCCCAGGCCCACGCGTCGCGCGACCGGCGCGCCGGATGCTGCATGCAAGCAACTGTACCGCCTGTGCCACCACCGCGCCTCCTCGATCGCGGAACCAATACCGCGACTCGAGGCAACCCAGCGCGCGACCCAGCAGCACCAGCCTGACGCGGCGGCCAACGCGGCCAAAGGAGGGCCGGCAGTAATGACGGTGGCAGGCGCGCGGGAGCAGCGGTCACGTCGTCAGCCAAGCTCACGTCCCATCCGGAGGCCGCGAGAGAACCCCCTCTCACGGCGTGAAGACAACGCGCCCGTGATCCGTTCCTCGAACGGCTCGCGCACGCGCAACGGCAGCCCCGCCAACTACTCGCCCCGTCGCATCAACTCCGCGGCTGGACAGGCGGCGCTTCTGGCAGGGGCAGTGAGCGACGCTTCGCCTTCGCCGAAACAACCGCGCCAAAAAAGGTACGCCGCGTCGTTCGGTTTCGTATCCTTTTTCCTTTTTTCCTCTTTCTCTATCTCTTGCGACAGGGACCGGGAAACGGGGATACCCCGAAAGGGATCCTTCCCCGTGAAGGAATTAGGCTCCGAGCCTCCTTACTGATCAGGGGTTCGAAGGCTGGCCCCCCGTGGGGTTCAACAGCCGCCTCAGATCGCGTGGGCCCTACACCCACTACTAGTCAGAGGTTCGAAGGCCAGCCCCCCGAAGGGTTTCACGGCCGCCTCAGGCTACTCGGGCTCCGCGCCCATTACTGATCAGGGGTTCGAAGGCTGGCCCCCGAAGGGTTCACAGTCGCCTCAGACACCGAGCGAGGGATGACCAGGGGTACGTTCAATACATAATCGAGGCTCGGGCTGCGCTCCCGAGGTACCCTAGGACATTTCCGAGACCAGCGGTAACAATTTTGTAACGGAATCCCATCGGAGGGAGGCATCGAGCCCTCGGACCCCGTCGCCAGGGGACCGGGTCCGGCAGATCACCCGCAGGTACTTTTGGGCGTGCCTCTGGGCCCCTAGCCGACCCCCAACGAATGGGGCACGGACGTCCACTCGGATTACCCGCTTGCAGCTCACCAGAGACACCATGTTCGGTGCCCATCGAGGGTAACATGGCGCTCTCCCCCCCCCTCCTCCTTGCGGAAAGGCGACGTAGGGGCGTATGTAAAAAAGCCGAGTCTGTCCCTGATAGCCCTCTCGCCCTGTGCGGAGGCTCGGGGGCTGCTCTCGCAAACCCGGCTCCGGCCAAACCGTTGACAGCGTCAACATACCAGCCCGAGAACTTGGGCCCCGACCGTGCACCCGGGCTACGGCCAGTTCGCATGAGGGAACCACCAGACCAGCCGAAGCATTACGCAAGGCATTAAGACCTCGAAGGAGTGAAACCACTCCTCCGAGGCCTCGGGGGCTACACCCGGCGGGTGCGCTCGCGCGCACCCACCGGAACGAAATGCAACCGAGAAAGGCTGGTCCCCTTGCAAAAAAGTGCGACGAAAGCCTCCAAGCGAGTGCTAACACTCCCTTCGAGGCTCGGGGGCTACTGTCAGGGACCATAATTAGGGGTACCCTCAAGACGCCTAATTCTCAGCTGGTAACCCCCATCAGCATAAAGCTGCAGAGGCCTGATGGGTGCGATTAAGTCAGGGATCAGTCCATACGAGCGACTCGATCACGCCTCGCCCGAGCCTAGCCTCGGGCAAGGGCAGCCGACCCCGAGATGTTTCCGTCTCGCCCGAGGCCCCCTTTTAACGGCAGACGCATCTCCGGCTCGCCCGAGGCCTTGCCTTCGCTAAGAAGCAACCCTGACTAAATCGCCGCGCCGACCGACCGAGTCGCAGGGGCATTTAACGCAAAGGTAGCCTGACACCTTTATCCTGACACGCGCCCCCCGGCAGAGCCGAAGTGACCGCCGTCACTTCGTCGCTCCACTGACCGGTCTGACAGAAGGACAGCGCCGCCTGCGCCCTTCCGACTGCAGTGCCACTTAACAGAGTGAGACTGACAGGCAGTCAGGCCTTGCCAAAGGCGCCATAGGAAGCTCCGCCCGACCCAGGGCTCGGACTCGGGCTAAGGCCCCGGAAGACGGCGAACTCCGCTCCGCCCGACCCAGGGCTCGGACTCGGGCTAAGGCCCCGGAAGACGGCGAACTCCGCTCCGCCCGACCCAGGGCTCGGACTCGGGCTAAGGCCCCGGAAGACGGCGAACTCCGCTCCGCCCGACCCAGGGCTCGGACTCGGGCTAGGCCCCGGAAGACGACGAACTCCGCTTCGCCCGACCCCAGGGGTCGGACTCCGCCCTGGCCTCTGCCGAACGACCTCCGCCTCGCCCGACCCAGGAGCTCGGGCTCGGCCTCGGCCATGCAGGACAGACTCGACCTCGGCTTCGGAGGAGCCTCCACGTCGCCCGACCTAGGACACAAGTCCGCCACGTCAACAGGAAGCGCCATCATCACCCTACCCCGAGCCGACTCGGGCCGCAGGGAACAAGACCGGCGTCCCATCTGGCTAGCTCCGCCAGATAGGCAATGATGGCGCCCCACTAGACCCAAGACGACGGCGGCTCTCAGCTCCCTTACGGAAGCAGGGGGACGTCAGCAAGGGCCCAACCGCTCCAACAGCTGTCCCTCCGCCAGGCTCCGTTTCTCCTCCGACAGCCACAACACCACACCAGCTGGGTGCCAAGATCTCTCCGGCTGCCACATGGGAATGTACCTAGGGCGCTAGCTCACCCCCGCTAGACACGTAGCACCTTGCTACACCCCCATTGTACACCTGGATCCTCTCCTTACGCCTATAAAAGGAAGGACCAGGGCCTTCTTAAAAAAGGTTGGCCGCGCGGGGACGAGGACGGGGCAGGCGCTCTCTTGGGGCCGCTCGCTTCCCTCACCCGCGTGGACACTTGTAACCCCCTACTGCAAGCGCACCTGACCTGGGCGCGGGTCGAACACGAAGGCCGCGGGATTCCCACCTCTCTCACGACTCGTCTCCGGCCACCTCGCTTCTCCCCCTTCGCGCTCGCCCACGCGCTCGACCCATCTGGGCTGGGGCACGCGGCACACTCACTCGTCGGCTTAGGGACCCCCCGGTCTCGAAACGCCGACAGGTTTTGACACTTGTTCTCCTTCTAGTGACCTTGATCTCCTTCTTAGAGCTTGATCTTGAGCCTTATGACTTACACCACATAACTATAGCTGTTACCTCATTGGCTGTAAGTCACGTTCTTATGTAGTGATCCTTGATGTGCCGTAGCTGTTCTCAACTCGATCACCCTTGACTTTGCAAGCCTTCTTCTTCACCCTTGGCTTTGGGTTCTTCAGCCTCCTTGACCTTCTCCCGTGCACTTGGTACCTCGAAGCTTTTCTTGCCTCCGTCCTTGGCTTGATCAGTTGTCTCCGAGCTACGCACCCGAGTCTCACTTATGCAATGTCCATCTTACTTGTGATGTCCATCATGTATCCATAATCCAATTCTTGGACCATCACATTTGTTCACTTGTGTTGAACCCTGTAGGCTTTACCTTAAGCACCTGTTCAACACTTAGTACACTTGTTAGTCCTTTAATTGAGTTGTCATCCAAACACCAAAACTCACAAGAGAGCTTTCAATCTCCCCCTTTTTGGTGATTGATGGCAACACAATTAAAGCTTACATAAGAATAAGATTTGAAGCACAAATTTTGAATTAGAATGCTCCCCCTAAATATGTGCTTACTTCAAGAACCTAATTTTGGCCTCAGACGCCAATTTGCACATACTTAGGCAATTCGAAACATTTCTCCACCTTAGCACTTTTTAGGATGCAATGTGTCAAGATTCAAACCATGATGCTATAACACACAAATGCGCATAATCAGAGTTAAACACCATTCAAATTAGCGGATATATCACAGGAATATCAACCTACCACTATTCATCATTAAGATACCAATTCAAACTAATACCAATTTAAACTAAGACACTAATTTAAGACAATCTTAAAGCACCATTAACCACATGACTATCTATTACACTATAGAAGCCAAATAATTCATCGCAGCGAAAACACTAGTCCATATGAGCAACACATATAATACTGCAAGAAACATATGATTATCACACTTGGCAAAGCTCAAACCAACACATCACCCATTAGGATAAGCTTTCCTCTCAGGTTGAGATAAGCTTTAATACACAAATTCTCCCCCTTTGACATCAAACACCAAAAACCATACTCAAGCAAGAACATAGGATGATGTCAAGGGACAGCAGGGTGTTAAGGAGGAAAAACGACTGTCAAAAACTCCCCCTTACTTATTGAACATATGCACTGTCAACATTTAGGTAAGATACATATATGCAAAAAAAATTAATACTCCCTTTGTACCTTTACCATGTTGTAGTGTACTTCCCATCTTGAAAGTATCTAATCTCTCAAGAGCTTCTCCACACTTGTGCCTGATTCTTTCTCCTAACTTTTTCTTGTTACTAAGACACCAAACTTAGAACAAGTTATAGTATTGGGCACAAGAAGAAACTTCTATTCTCATGATTATCAAAAGATGTCAATTGAAGCGAACTATTACGGCTACCAATTGAAAGATACCATTTGCAAAGTTCATTTATTATCATGACTCCATGATATTTAAGAATAAGCATCTATTATCACCAGATATTATAGAGCATGAACAATCTAAAAATATGCACTTACTCACAACTTGAGATACCAATTTCTTGACTTACAGAGGTACCCAAGTCCTGATTGCTCCATTTCTTGCTTATCTTCTCTTTTCCACCTAGAGACTATACAAGATTGCTCAAGAAACAGTTAGTCTCAAAAGACACAAGTTATGTGTGCTCCCCCTCAAGTTGTGCATCAAGTATTTGAATGACTTGCACTTTGCACATTCTAGCTTCCTTAGAACTAGAGGGGATCACAACATACCTTGGTCAAGGCATACTCTACCACTTTCATCACCCAAAGATGCCAATTTGAATATCAAATGAAACACCACTTAACACCAATTGAAGGCTAAATGAAAGGTTGACTAAATACAACAATGCACGCCTTAGTGGCACCTAAGCCAATTGAATACTCACAGGAAGTCTAACATTTACGCAACTTGTACATGCTTCATATTTAACTATCATTGCATATACCAATTGAAGATCAACACAATCATGTATATAAAACGAAATATCTAAGCATGTCATAATTAAGAAGGTTTCGTAGGTGCACAAAAGAAACAACATTTTAAAGGCATAAATTACCTAAGCCAAGATATTACCAATTGAAAGATAAGAACATAGCTATGATCACAATGAATGGAATTTCAAGAATATTTAATGAAATTGCATAGCTCCATTTTCCATACCTTTGCCTTTATGAGAGCCCTTGTTATCGCCATTTCAGGGCTCCTTTTGCTTACGCACCTCATAGCTCAAAAGGGCACGACATGGATTTGAAATTCACACAGTACCAAACTAGGGTAATCATGTGAACATGGACTAAACAAAATGTCATAATTGCACATAGCATGACTTACAAAAAGTTATAGGTTTATCCATATACACCAAGAGAGTTAATCATTGTGGATATAACAAATGAAATAGCTACCCATGAATGATTCAAAAGATATATCCTATATAGCATCAGTCATGATTAAGCAAACATCATTATGATACATTTAACACAGGCAATCATAAAGCATAACTACTCCAAAGACAGGAAGCACAACAAGCCAATTTAAGAGCAATACTAAATTGCAATTATGTACTTAAAATACACGGGGTACCGTCCTTTGGAGAGCTAGTTGTAGATTCTCATCAAAGTCCTTTTACTTGATTCACCAATAATGATTAAGGAACTATACACCTTATTTTACTTGAGATGAACATGGGATTAGTGTCTCACAATAATTCAACCTTGGGACAATAAACACCAAAACAATTAACAGCTTAAGCATAGAGTTTTAGATAACCGTCTTAAGCTCTCCCATGGTCTCCAGTCCATCTCAAGGCACCTGCATGGTCTAGTTAGCACAGTTTGGTACCCATCTCGGGATGGGTACATAATGATCATGTAAATGTGCCTTTGGTACCCAAATTGCCTTTGTGCTAGTTCTAGGTGATCTCGTTATAGATCTAGCACAAGTGTATGATTTGGGTCTCCTACGCGAATAAGATTGACACAAATTCACATGTTTAGGAATCTTACCTTTGTAACATACCTTGGATAGATGACCCTGCTCACCACACTTGTAGCAGAAACGTCGCTCAACTTGACGTGACGCTTGTTGTGTGTCATTTTCCTTGGTGAGGGTCACTTTGGAGGATGCACATCCTTGATTCTTCATGACCGGACATGAAGTGATCGTGTGGTCCTTATTGTTGCATCCAAAACAACTCCTTGTCCCTTCATTTTTGTCTTTGTACGGACAAGACGCGATGAGGTGGCCTAACTTCTTGCACTTGAAACACCTCCTTTTTCCTCTTCCCTTTTTGCTCTTGGATGACACAGAGAGATGATCAGTGCAAACAACATGACTAATTGAATTTTTACCTTTTTCCTTGTTCATGTTGATTTCTTCATTTATTGATTTAGGAACATCCTTCTTATGGAGTTTAACACTTGCTGCGGTTTCTCCCGTCTCAAGCTTCTTCACCACGCGTCCGTGGATATCTTGAGGAGGTTGAGCAATGCGTCTTCTCCTTAGTTGCTTTGCTTTCTTGTTCCTTTCTTTTGATCCTGTAGCTTGATGCTCATTCAAAAATTTGCTTTCTTTTGAGCAACAGGGGTTAGCACATGGTGATATATTATCTAAATGTGCACATGTGCAAGAATGAGGTTCACATGAATTTAAGTTTGAAATTACAACCTCATGAGCAACATTAAGCATGATATGGTCATCAACTAATTCATTATGAGAATAAGATAGCATATCATATTTTTCACTTAGAGCAAGTTTTTCTAAATTTATCATTTCTACTTGACTCTTAAGCATAGAATTCTCAGTTTTAAGTTGAGCAACATCAGATAATACATCATGATTATTTCTTTGCTCAAATAAAATAGATTCATACCGTTGGACCAAATTATCATGAGAGCACTTTAGCTCCTCATGTTCTTTGGTCATCTTCTCCAGGCTGTCGTTGGTTTTGATGAGAGTCTCCTCTAGCCTGAGAAGCGTCTCGCCTTGTTCCTTGTTCCTCCTCAACAACTTAACCAAGAGTGCCTTGTCCTCTTTGTTGAGATGGATGTAGAAACGGCGAATCTCCTCTTCTTCCACATCATCGGTATCATTTTCCCTGTCATTAATGTCAGTGGAAGCCAAACAGGAAAATGTACCTTGAGGTGATGAAGACTCATCCTCGCTATCATCCTCATATTCCTCATCATCATGGCTTTTGTCTCCACCGTCATTGTTAGCAACAAAACACTTATTATTAGTGGAGACCAAACCTGTCGACGAGGTGGATTCATCGTTGGGTGCCCATCGTTCTTGATCTTCTCCCTTTGAAAGGTTAGCATCACAAGCAATATAGGGAGTAGAAGCAGTACAATTTGCCACACAATATTTTACTTTAATTCTATTCCATAAATCATGAGCATCACCAAATAAATCATTATCACTACTCATGATGGCAAAATAAGCACCTCTAGAAAGAGATTCAACTAAGATGTTGCAAGCACGGTGATTGAGAGATAAACATCTTAGTTCATCATTAGAGGGATTTTTACTAATATCAGATGGAAAAATACTTCTACTAAAGATCTGTCTCAAATCAGGATCAACACTCATGAAAGCATTATAAATAGAGACAGACCAGGATTTGTAATTAGAGCCATCGCCTAAAAGAAGTTCTACAGTTACCTCTTGTGACGACATCGTTATCTCCGGACGGCTAAGCCCACACTGGAGAGGCCTAGCTCCGATACCAATTGAAAGTTCCCTTTGACCCGGGAACAGGATCTGGATGTCGCCTAGAGGGGGGGTGAATAGGCGAATAAAACTTATTACTTTAAAACTTAAATTCTTACTCTACTCGAAGACTTAGTATGCAGTGGAATGAGAAGACTCTTCGAGTAGGTCGCAGCGGAATGGAAGATCCTGTCTCAAAATGTCCTACACTTCAAATCAAGCTTATACCACAGATAAGTATTGAAGTGCAGATATAAAGGCGAGTAAGACAGAGAGTCAGGATACAATACAGAATAGAGCACACAGACGCAAGGATTTATCCCGAGGTTCGGCCAAGCCTGAAATGCTTGCCTAGTCCTCGTTGGAGTTAGCCACACCTGGGCTTGGAGTCTATTTCAACTCCTTCCTCCGTTTGCTCAGATCTGTCAGTATGACAGATAGAGCCTTTCACTATTGAGTGGGGTTACAACAGAACCGCGGCTGCTTACAAACTTCTTGGCAGCACCCCGGCAGAGTAACGATACGCTCAAGACCTTGCTCTAGCTCTTAGCAGCACTACTCCTCTCTCTAAAGGCTTATAGCTGTGCCTTCTACACAAACTATAGAGTTACACACAAGAGGGAGAGCGAGAATTGATTCCAATGAAATCTACACTTGTTGGCTGCACTTCTCTATTGCTGGAGGCGCCTAGGGGTCCCTTTTATAGGCACAAGGGGCCTAGGAGCCGTTGGAAGCAATCCAGGAAGGCAAATCTTGCCTTCTGTCGGGTGGCGCACCGGACAGTCCGGTGCACACCGGGCACTGTCCGGTGCCCGATTTCTTTCCTTCTACGTCAAAGCCGACCGTTGGCAGTCTTGGAGCCGTTGGCGCACCGGACATGTCCGGTGCACACCGGACAGTCCGGTGCCTCCATCTAGCCGTTGGCTCGGCCACGTGTCCCGCGTAGATCGCGCGGCCGACCGTTGGCCCGGCCGACCGTTGGCTCACCGGACAGTCCGGTGCACACCGGACAGTCCGGTGAATTATAGTCGTACGTCGCCGGTGAATTCCCGAGAGCGGACAGTTCGCCAGAGTTCAGCCTGGCGCACCGGACACTGTCCGGTGCGCCACCGGACAATCCGGTGTGCCAGACTGAACTAAGTCTTGGCTGTACCTAGCCAAGCCTTTCGCACCTCTTTCCTTTTCTTCTTCTTTCTGTTTCTATCACTTAGACAAGTATATTAGTCCACAAAACCGATGTACTAAGTCTAGAAACATACCTTCTCTTAATTATTACATCTATAGCATTTCACATGCTTGAGCTTTGATGTTGGACTCATCAAGTCGGCTTGACTTGATCTAGATTGACATTTCTTGGCTCCAACATCCTGCAAAGGTCACATAGAACATTTCCAAACATAGGAACAACCCAAACTAAAGATTAAGGTGAACTTAGCTCTTTTGGGCTGCTTCCAGTTCTGGTTTTGACACTTGTTCTCCTTCTAGTGACCTTGATCTCCTTCTTAGAGCTTGATCTTGAGCCTTATGACTTACACCACATAACTGTAGTTGTTACCTCATTAGCTGTAAGTCACGTTCTTATGTAGTGATCCTTGATGTGCCGTAGCTGTTCTCAACTCGATCACCCTAGACTTTGCAAGCCTTCTTCTTCACCCTTGGCTTTGGGTTCCTCAGCCTCCTTGACCTTCTCCCGTGCACTTGGTACCTCGAAGCTTTTCTTGCCTCCGTCCTTGGCTTGATCAGTTGTCTCCGAGCTACGAACCCGAGTCTCACTTATGCAATGTCCATCTTACTTGTGATGTCCATCATGTATCCATAATCCAATTCTTGGACCATCACATTTGTTCACTTGTGTTGAACCCTGTAGGCTTTACCTTAAGCACCTGTTCAACACTTAGTACACTTGTTAGTCCTTTAATTGAGTTGTCATCCAAACACCAAAACTCAAAAGAGAGCTTTCAGAGGGTCCGAGCCGCTCATGACCGTGAGCACGGCTAGTATACTAGTTTTACACTCTGCAGAGGATGCACATCTTTACCCACAAGTCATGTTACCCATCTGCCAAGAGACGGCCAATCCCATACACCTCTACCGAGGAGGCGAGGCAGGGTAACACTATGAGGCCTTTACAAAGTTCCACTAGCTTCAGAAATCCCGCTACAGTTTATAGGAAGCTCTAGTGCAGGAATCCCTCGCCTGACCGCCATCGCAGCAAAATCAATCCAAGGACCTCCTTACACTGACCACTCCCCTACTGCCCTTGCCCCTTTCGGGTAAGGAAGACCTCCACTAGCTTTCCTAGTTAATCAGCCAAGGGCGTCCCATTAAACCCTTGTAGCACTGTTTTCCCGAGTGGTCGCTCCATGTTCCCATTAATTTAATGATCTTAACATGAACAATAGTAATAAAAGATAATAAAAGAGTAATCATGAATATTGTATCTCCATACCCAATCTACATAAAGCAATAGCGGGTACTACCCAAAAACATTTCAGTGGTGAACAAGGTATAAAGATAACCAAAACTAGGGTAACCTAAAGGATCCCATCAAAATTAACCTATGCAGATCATTATAATTAATAAGAACATGGCTGGGAAAAAGTAAGTGATCAAGGGCACAACTTGCCTTCAATGAGCTCCTACTCAGCTACTTCTACTTGTTGAACCTCAGAATCCACAGTGGCTTGCTCGTCTACTCGCATCAACACAATACATACATAGTATAGAAAAAATTAACATTGCACTAAACATGAAAATAAAATACACAGTAATAATCTAGACATTAAAATAAGATCATAGGAACTGGAATCATTAAATTTGGAGTTATAGATTTCAAGTTATGAATTTCCTAAGGTTTAATGTGCTTGAAATAGGATTAAGTGAGAGATTAATTTTCTTACTGTTTTCATGTTAAAACAGAGACTCTAGGTGATAGACATTAATATTACAAAATTTTAGAAATTGGAATGGAGTAATTTGGAGTTCATATGAATTTTCTATGAATTAACTAAGTCCTATGAATTATTTTTGTATTAAAAATACATTTACTAATTCATTTATACATTTTAAACGGGCTCTGGACTGGGCGTCAATTCCTAGAAAACTCAGGGGGCTCTGGCGTAAGATCTTTGAGACACAGAGAATAGTGTTCTCAGGATGGTGGGTTGATTAGTGATTTCCTCGGGGGCTCTTTAACAAAAAGTACCCGCGAAGGGGTACGGGGGTATTCTGGCCGTTGGATCTGAAATGAGGCGCCAAGATTAAATCGCCCAAGTGACGAAGCGGTATGCAAAACTGACCATTAGATCAAGATCCTAGGGTTCTGATTTTATGTTAGCCCGATCTGCCCTAAGCCATCGAATAGAAGATCAATGGTCACGATTTAATCGCGTGAATAGGTATGCTATCATCTAATCTCCGCCCTCCATCAATAGATCGACAGCGGAGCGGTTATCTTCTTCCCACCGGCGTAAGAGCGCATCTGCGCGAGTCAGCCGCGGCGGTGCCACACCGACGACACGGTGACCTGGCGCCCCGGCCCTCTTAGACTCTCCCAAAGGCATGGAAATAATGAGGAGTGTAGCGCGAATTCGTCAAGGGAGTTCTTACCGGCGACGGTGAAGCAGGGACACCCGGCCACGGCGTGAAGCGGTCCCGCGGCGGAGATCGAACTACGGCGAGCAATTCCAGTCGCCCCGAGGCCACGCAGTTCAAATTGAGGGCGCGGTCAGCTTCACGGGTCCCCAGCGAACGCCCTCACCCGCACGCGTGGACCCGTGCGTGTGTACAGAGGAGAGTCACCGGCGGCGGGCACCTTCCGCGCGGACGCGGTGATTTGTGGCGGGGTTAGTGGCAGTCGCAAGACAAGAAAAGAGGTGGAATCGATGGGTCTGGGGTCGTGGCACATATATGGACGCGTACGGGGTCAGTGCCACAACGGTCGGGCCGGATTTCTGCGGATTCGTCGCGGCAGCGCTCCGCCATGCGCGCGAGGTGGGCACGATGAGCGCGGCGTCTGGTGAGTGGGCCCCGAGCGTCACTGACTTGATCCCAGCTGCTTCCCCCGCTTGCGGCTGACTAGGCGGCCCCATCGGCCAGTGGCACCAAGCGCGCGCGCGGAGGATCATCATCTGACGCGCGGGACCGAATTGTCAGTGCCCGCAGGGCACGCGCGTGGGGATTTCGTGACTGGGCCACGCGGAGTGGAAGTTGTAGTGGGCCGGATTGGTGTTCCGCGGCCCATGTTGCTCCCTTTCTTTTCTCTTTTTCTTTTACCCTTTCTTTTCTTTTCTCTATTTCTAAGTTAAATTTGAACTTCAAATTTTGAATTCAGACTTGTACCCAAATCATTCTCTTATTACCTTTGTGAAGTTCAGAAATACCAATAAATATAATTATATTATTCATATTTTTATATCATTTCCCTTCTTCCATTTTCAAAACCCTATTTTCAAATTTAGGTTTAATTCAAATTCTAGTAATTATTATCTTATTATCATTAACATTATTATTTTATTTAATGCACAAACATATAAACTCCAACATGATGCAATTTTTTTATCATTTGTTTGAATTAATCTCTAAATTTTGTGTATGCTCTTTTTAAGATGCAAATGAGGCACATAAAATTGAGGATAACTCTCTATTATTCTTGGTATACAACTTGGAGTATTACAATACCGGTCGATGATAGGATCTTTACTCTATTTATGTGCATCACGACCGGATATTATGATTTCCGTATGTATGTGTGCAAGGTTCCAAGCCGATCCTAAGGAAGTTCACTGTTGGGGGCCTTCGTCCTCCGAAGGTCCTCAAAAACAAGATTTGACAATGTTTTCCAAGTGAATTACATGAACAGGTAACTTCGGACTCAGATTATGAGCATGGAGTACGGTCAGGACGAAGCCTAAGCCAGACGAAGGATGATTGAGATGATGGACGGGCTGATTACCAAGCTGTACGAAGGATGGCGCACAGCTGAAGCTATGCGCAGGAAAGCTTCGTCGCGATAGCAGAAAGGGGAACCAACCTAAAGATGAAAAGACTACTTAGGCCTTAATGGATTCCCATAAGTCATTAGCAAGTGTAATGGGCATGGATGTAATTTTACATGGGCTGCGTCCCACGCCTATAAATAGATGAACAGTACTCCCGTACTGTTCACGCTGACTTGTACTCGCTCGTGCGTCACGCTTGTATTTTTGCCTTCTATCAAGCCGAAGGTACAAATGTAATTCAATATTGTTTTTATTCTTCCATGATTATATAATAAGGACATGTAATAATGTTATGTGATTATTCATGTTATTCTCTCATGTTTCATATACTTCTCCTTTTATCAATATAAACTGTAATGATGAAGGTATGTCCTTCATGACCTTCGTCTGAAGATCGTTATATCCTAAGGGAAAAACGCTCCGAAAGACGAATGGTATTTACCATTAACTTCTTTCTGTGTTGCCTTGTTCTTAATTCATAGCATTTGAGAACAAGTCGCCAACATTGGCGCCCACCTCCGGTGAACCCACTTCCACTCTTCGAGTTTCTGAACACCTTCGGCGACCATAAACCTTCGCTATGGCGCCGAAGAAAGCTTCGGCAACAGGGGCTGCACCTCTGCAACCACTGGACCCCAATCAGGAGACTCTCTCTCTTCGGGAGGCCCGAAACCAGAAGAGGAAGGCTGTCAGCCCGACATCACAAGAGGATGAGCTGGACCAGGAAATCAGAAACATGGAGATGCTTCATCAACAGGTGCAAAGGAAGAAGGAAAAGATGGCCAGGCTAGCTGAACTGCAAAGGCAGATAGACGAAGCCTCTGAGGAGGTTCGTCATCTTACTCAGGATGAGCAACACCGAAGGCCTCAGCACCAAGACCTTCATCAGGAGGGTTTCCTCAATGAAGATGACTGGTATGACAATTTCCATCATGGGAATTTTGTTTTTGATGATGCTTCTCCTCTGTCCGCTGAGCTGCAGGCTACACCTTGGCCTCCGTCCTACAAGCCACCTCAGCTTCCCATATTTGATGGCCATTCAGACCCGAAGCAGTTTTTGATGAGCTACGAAGCAACAGTATCTTCGTATGGTGGCAATGCTGCGGTCATGGCCAAATCTTTTGTTATGGCTGTCAGGAGTGTTGCTCAAACCTGGTACTCCTCCCTTCGACCAGGAACGATCACTTCGTGGCAAAAGCTGAAGGACTTGTTGTTAACCAGTTTTCAAGGGTTCCAGACGAAGCCGGTCACGGCTCAAGCTCTATTCCAGTGCACCCAGGATCACGAAGAGTACCTTCAGGCGTACGTCCGGAGGTTCTTGCGTTTGAGGGCACAGGCACCAACAGTGCCCAACGAAATTGTCATTGAGGCCATGATCAAGGGGCTTCGGCCAGGACCGTCAGCTCAGTACTTCGCTAGGAAGCCTCCTCAAACTTTGGAGAAGCTGCTCCAGAAGATGGACGAGTACATTCGGGCCGATAATGATTTTCGCCAAAGAAGGGAGGAGGCTTTCAGGTTTTCTGAAATGACCAGGGGCTTCGGAGGGAGGTTCTATCCGAGGCACGTTAGATCAATTCATAACTCTACCCAAAATAATGATACAGGGAGCCAACAGCAAAGGCCACAGTGTTCTTCACAGACTTCGGGGCAACAGCAAGCCTCCTTCCGACCACCAGCTCCGAGAGGCAGAGGTGCCAGGGGCTTCGGCGGAAGATTTGGCAATCAGCCAAGAAGAATTTTTTGCTTGTTCTGTGGTGAGAACAAAGGCCATACCACCAGGATGTGCCATGTTACCATCCAGAAGCAAAAGGAAATAGCCGAAGCTGTAGCACAACAGGCTCAGCCGAAGCAGGTCATGCACACTGCTTCGTATCATTCGCCTTACATCCCAGAGTATGTAGGCAATCACCCTGCAGTTTCTGTTGCTTCGGCGAGTCAACCTCAAGCTTCCTGGCAACAGCTTCCGCCTCCACCACCGCTGCAACAAGGCCAGCAGCCAGAAGCGAGTCAATATGCTCCACACCAAAGGGACTTCAGAGAACAGTCCGAAGCTCGCACAGTCAACAGCACTGTGCCAGAGTCAAAGCACATCTATTGACAAATATCCTATCTTAATAGCAATCTTTTTCATTCAGTTTTATTTTCCGTATAATAAAGGACATTGTTTAGGTTTCATGTAAATAATTTCGTTGATTCCCACAAGGAAAATATATTTTCTTCACAGGCTTAAGTTGTTGAAGTTTAAAGATTTGTGATAACAAAGAGGACCTTCAAATTATCGAAAATTTTTCGAAGCAACAAAAAGTCGTTCTAGGGAACGTAGAGTAAGTTTACCGAAGTCACCAAAAGTCGTTCCGAAGGGAGCGCAGTGTAAGTTTTCTGCTCCAAAGTCGTTCCTAAGGGAATGCAGAGCTTACAGCGAAAAGTCAACGCTGATTCCGCCGAAAGTAAAAGGCGAAGAAGCTCCAAAGTCGTTCCTAAGGGAATGCAGAGCTTACAGCGAAAAGTCAACGCTGATTCCGCTGAAGTAAAAGGCGAAGAAGCTCCTAAGGGAGGCTTACAGCGAAAAGTCAGCGCTGATACAGAAAGATTGTGTGTTTTACGAGGATGTGTGTGTATCTTCGGAACAAATGTCATCTACATAACATAACATCATCACATCATTTTGCATAGCATAAGCATCATACATCATGTTGCATATGGCAAAAGAGGGGGACACAGTATCGACCTTCGGAACAATGCTTTGAGAAAGTGAAAATCGTGCTAAGTCACAAGGGGATACAATATTGCTCTTCGGAATATAGCTTCGGAGAATGCTTTCACGAAGCTTGGATATTCTTCATCAGAGCACTATGGACATTGTTGTGATGCATAAAAGTTTTTCTATCTTCACGAAGCATGAAAAGAAGGGAAGGTGTTTTTTCGCCGAAGGCTCAAAAAACGGTACGTATGTAAAGTTTCATGCATCGTAAAGAATAAAATCATTAAAAGCAAATATATTACATTCAGGGTTACAAAATACCACACATATTATATTTCAAGTATTTTTACAATAACACCTAGTCTTCCCTAAGTACTACTTCAGCAGCTTCGTTCAAAAGTTGATGGACAACTTGATCCATGATAGCTTCAGCCATCTTTTTAATTTCGTCGTCATCTTTCGGGGGAGGACCCGGAGACGCTTTAGAAGGATCTGAGGGAGGACAGAATACAGCTACATTTCTATTACAATTTGCGAACGAAGTTTAAAATTAAAAATTACAACATAATAAAAACCACTAGTTAATACCTATTTGCCCTTCGGGCTCTGAGCTTTTGTCAGCGGCCTTAGCTACTTCTCTAGCGTCGTGAATGCCCTTCTCGCTTCTCTGAATAATCTCTCGGGCCATTTCTCGGCCACCATTATCCCAGACATCGGTGAAAAATTTTCCACCAACCATGCTAGCTTCGGCCGAAGGATCTCTTGCATCTTCGAAGGACAAAGCAGCCTCGGATTGCGCTAGAATCTTTACATGCTCACAGCCCTTCTTCTACAAAATGGTGGCAATTCTCCTGGCACCCGAAAAAGCACATATATCTCCACAGCTGTTTAAATTTCTTCGAAGGCCTCAGCTTCGTGGCTAATCCATTCAATGGGGCCTTCGGGGTTGCCTCTCGTAAAGTTTTCTTCACTCGAAAATGCGCCAACGCTGGCGAAGCTATTTCTCATTTTCTTAACACATTCTATAGATTTGTCATAGCATCTTTTCTTGGACGAACGAAGCTCTTCGACAGTTCCTTCTAAATGATTTGCCCATTGGTCGCTAAGTTCTCGCTTCGTTTCTTCAAGTATGCGTTCGTCTTTAGCTCGGGCCAATTGCTTCTGAAGATCGTCAATCTCGTGCTTTTGGGCTGCAACTTGTGCTTTAGACGCAGCTTCGTTCTCCTTTATTTTATCCACCAATGTAACTAGAATTTTGTCCTTTTCCAGGGCTTCGTTCCTTAGTTTGATAACCTCTGTTCGAAGGTTGTTGAAAGCAATTTCATAGCTCTCATCTTCGGCATTCTTTTGCGCTCTCAGCGCGTTGCTTAGTATTAAACCCTATATGTAAAAAGTTAGTATAAGAATAAAACAATAGATTTCAGATCATAAAGTTTCCAAATGCGCAGATCTCGTACCTTCAGGCTATTATATGCAAGGCTGTCCGCAAGATCGTCCTTTGTCATCGCGCAGAGGCCAGCCTCCAGCTTCGGAAACCCCATGCTTCGGGCCATTTCCCGGCAGACAAGTAGTTCTTTGTTATCCGGGAGGCAGTATAGGAAATCTTCTTCATTTGTACCATTGAACACTAGTGCCCCCTTCGGATATTTCAATTCTTTGGCATAATGATTAGCTTCAAAAATTTCTTCTTCTGATAACTTTTTCCCCGAAGCATGTCGAACAATATAATCAAGGGCTTTGGGGGATGCTTCGGGGGCAACAGCACTGATTTCTTCAAGAATTGGCTCTGTCATTTTTTCTTCTTCGGTTTCCAAGGATTTTACCTTCGTGGGCTCCGAAGGCCCAGCTTCAGCTTCAGTTTCTTGCTCTGGAGCTTTAGTATAAAAAATCCCAGTTTTTGCTTCGGAGGTTTCAACAGTCTTCCTCGGAGTTGTGCTTGAGGACTTAATTGTTTCCAGAACATCTAGCACATTAGCCATTCTCTTTCTTTTCGGAGTCACTGCTGACACCTTTTGATTTTTTACTGTCTCAATATTTGCTGCAGGACTCAAAACTTCTGACGTTTTTTCCTCAATTGGTTTTTTCGTTTCTTCCATTTTTTCTGTGGATGGCGCTTCGGCCATCTCTTTGGTTTCTGGTAACAAAATCTCCGGTTCTTCCAATTCCATCTTTTTTGGCGCTTCGGCCATTTCTGCGACTTCTGGCAGCAAGGTTGGCTTGGTTGGCTTTTCAGCTTCGGTGGCCGAAGAGGTTTCTCCGGTGAACTCAGGCACCGAAGCTGGTTCAATATAGCGTGGCCGATGTGTGAGGACCTTTATCCTCTTTCTTTTCGGTTCTGGTTTGCTAGGAGCAGTTGCAGCTTCTTCTTTCGCAGAGCTTGTGTTTTTTCTTTTCTGCCCTCGAAGGGGATAACGATAATCAGGGTAGACGAACCCGATTGCATCAAACACCCGGTTCAGCCTTTTCTTTTTTCGGCCTCCGAAGGCTGCTGACAGTGCAGTATCTTCGGCCTTCGAATAAGCCCCAAGCAGTTCATCACTTAAATTTTCAATACTCTTTAACCAGTCGTCATCTGGCTCAACGAATTTATCTCCGAACTTGAAAGTATACTTCAGCCTGATAAGTCCACCTTCGTCGGCCTCCTTTATGGTTTCTTGCGGCATTTCCCATTTCTCCGCGAGCGGCCATACTCTGAAGGCAATATGTTCTTGTACCAAATCTCTCGTTCCAATAAAAGAACAAATAACTCTGAAGGCTCTCTGGCATTCTTCGGCAGCTTCATTCATCTCAACCTTCGGCTTTCGCAGGCCGAAACTTTGCCAAATAGGGCGCATAATTATACCTTTAATATCTTCTCATGCTTTCAGGTCATTTTTCACATAGAACCATTCTGTCATCCAGTCGCCGGGCCATCTCTTCCGAAATGTTGGCACGGGACAGCTTGACCCAGACCGAGAAACAAAACTGTAGCAGCCAAAATTATTGTGATACTGTTCCTTACCCCAGGGTTTTGTCTCGTATGATAACTCGTGTATGTTGCAGAAGCTTTTCGCATCAGGTTCCAGACCTTGGCTTCTTACGGCCCACACGAAAATGTTCAGCCTTATAATTGCTTCGGGGGTAAGTTGATGAAGATAGATTTCAAACATTTTCAGCACTTCTACGACAAAGCTGCTCAGGGGAAATCGTAGTCCAGCTTTCAAAAAGCTTCGGAACACTACGACTTCATTTTCCTCAGGGGTCGGGCAAGTTTTCTCTCCTTCGTCGACCCTCACAATGGATAAATCCCGGAAGTATCTTCCCCTCATGTTGACAAGATGATTTTCTTTGATACCTGACTTGCCAAAAACTGAATGGCTTGGTCGCCAGGGGCGATCTTCGGAGTCTTCACCACCGCTGTCCACATCATAACTGTCGCTGTCACCAGTATCTTCAGACAAACCTTCCAGAATCTCCTTGGTGATTTTTTCCGTATTGGTCTTCGACATCGCTATAAGAAACCCCAAGTTCTTCTCTTCGTCGAGACTCAGCTTCATCTCAGCAGCAGCCTTCTTATCTTCAGACATCTTCGGAAACACTAAAAAACTGTTTTCAAGGCCGAAGCTTCAAAACTAAAAGCTCAGCAAATCTTAGTGCGCAAGAGCTAAAAATTGAGTGAGCGGGAGCAGATGGCAAGAGAGCGTACCAAATGAGTTTGCGGTATGATCTTATTTATACGCTCAGCGCGTTGAAAATTGAAAGACCCCGCTTGTCAGTGAATGTTGCTATTCTAGCAAAGGGAAGGTGTTTTTTCGGACCTTCGGCTTAAGGCCTTCGTCCATATCGCAATCTGAATTTATTACTAACAAATTAATATTGCGAGGGGCTACTGTTGGGGGCCTTCGTCCTCCGAAGGTCCTCAAAAACAAGATTTGATAATGTTTTCCAAGTGAATTACATGAGCAGGTATCTTCGGACTCAGATTATGAGCATGGAGTACGGTCAGGACGAAGCCTAAGCCAGACGAAGGATGATTGAGATGATGGACGGGTTGATTACCAAGCTGTACGAAGGATGGCGCACAGCTGAAGCTATGCGCAGGAAAGCTTCGTCGCGATAGCAGAAAGGGGAACCAACCTAAAGATGAAAAGACTACTTAGGCCTTAATGGATTCCCATAAGTCATTAGCAAGTGTAATGGGCATGGATGCAATTTTACATGGGCTGCGTCCCACGCCTATAAATAGATGAACAGTACTCCCGTACTGTTCACGCTGACTTGTACTCGCTCGTGCGTCACGCTTGTATTTTTGCCTTCTATCAAGCCGAAGGTACAAATGTAATTCAATATTGTTTTTATTCTTCCATGATTATATAATAAGGACATGTAATAATGTTATGTGATTATTCATGTTATTCTCTCATGTTTCATATACTTCTCCTTTTATCAATATAAACTGTAATGATGAAGGTATGTCCTTCATGACCTTCGTCTGAAGATCGTTATATCCTAAGGGAAAAAACGCTCCGAAAGACGAATGGTATTTACCATTAACTTCTTTCTGTGTTGCCTTGTTCTTAATTCATAGCATTTGAGAACAAGTCGCCAACATTCACCTTAGGGCCGTGAAAATAATCATGAGATACTTAGTTTATACTCCTAAGTTTAGACTTTGGTACCCCAGGGGATCAACCTTTCATTTGATAGGATATTCCGATGCCGATTGGGCAGGGTGTAAAATTGATAGAAAGAGCACATCAGGGACTTGTCAGTTTCTGGGGAGATCCCTGGTGTCTTGGGCTTCAAAGAAATAAAACTCAGTAGCTCTTTCTACCGTCGAAGCTGAGTATTTTGCCATAGGCCATTGTTGTGCGCAATTACTTTGGATGAGGCAAACCGTCAGGGACTATGGCTACAAATTGAGCAAAGTCCTTCTCCTATGTGACAATGAGAGTGTTATCCGCATGGCGGAGAATCCCGTTGAACACAACCGCACTAAGCACATAGATATTAGGTATCACTTTTTGAGGGATCACCAACAAAGGGGGGATATTGAGATAGCCTATATTAACACCAAAGATCAATTAGCCGATATCTTTACCAAGCCTTTAGATGAGAAAACCTTTAGCAAACATAGGAATGAGCTAAATATTCTTGATTCTCGGAATTTTGATTGACACATTGCACACATTGCTCATTTATGTACCTTTGATCATATCTCTTCCATTTGCTGCGACTAATGTGTTTCCAAGTATATTTTATGCTAAGTCATAGATTGAAAGGGAAATGGAGTACTCGACGAAGACAAGGCTTCCACTCCACTCTACCGTATTATTTACCCTTCGTCATTACTCCACCAAACTTCACATTGGTATAATCTTTTCACTCATATTCACTTGTACCAATGGGGGAGAAAGTAAAGGGCTCACAAAGTCTCTGTTTTTGGCAATTAATGCCAAAGGGGGAGAAATATTAAGCCCAAAGCAAAAGGACTGCACCACCACCTATTTTTTAAATTGTGTTTCAAAAATTTTTATTGGTATATTTCAAATTGGTATGTGTCATTTTCAAATGGTATCTATCAAAACCCTCTTTAAAACTAAGAGGAGAATTCCAATTAAGGGGGAGTTTTTGTTTAAAGTCAAAGGAAAAGCATTTAAAACAGGGGGAGAAATTTCAAATCTTTAAAATGCTTCTTGCAATCTTACTCATATGCCTTTGACTATTTGCAAAAAGACTTTCAAAAGAATTTCCAAAAGAATTTGCAAAAATAAAACCATGGTGCAAGCGTGGTCCAAAATGTTAAATAAAAGAAAGCAATTCATGCATATCTATTGAAATGATAAATTGGTTTAATTCCAAGTAACCTTTGCACTCACCTTATGCAAACTAGTTCAATTCTGCACTTATATATTTGCTTTGGTTTGTGTTGGCATCAATCAACAAAAAGGGGGAGATTGAAAGGGAAATAGGGTTTAACCTTTTCCTAAATATAATTTTGGTGGTTGAATGCCCAACACAAATATTTGAACTAGCTAGTTTGCCCTAGATTATGTTTTCTACAGGTGCTAAAGGTTCAACACAAACCAATAAAAAAGTTCAAGTTAGGGTTCAAAAGAAAGGAGCAAAAAGAAACCGAAGAGATCCTTGGTCTGGCGCACCGGACTGTCCGGTGTGACACCAAACAGTGTCCGGTGCACCAGGGGCGAGCGACATGGGTTTCTGAGGCCGCGCTTCGCTATAATTCACCGGACTGTCTGGTGTGTCACCGGACTGTCCGGTGTGCCAGTGGAGCAACGGCTAGGCAGCGCAACGGTCAGCTCCAACGGTCGACTGCAAACGTGAATAGTGTGTGGACAGTTCGCGCAGAGTCAGAGCAGCGCCAGAAGGCGCACCGGACAGTGAACATTGCCTGTCCGGTGCAGCACCAGACTGTCCGGTGTACCAAGAAGTCAGAGCTCCAACGGTCGAAACCGTCAGAACCCTAATGGTTGGGTGACGTGGTTGGTGCACCGGACAATGTCCGGTGGCGCACCGGATTGTCCGGTGCGCCCATCGACAGCAGCCATCCCCAACGGTTGAATTGGTGGTTGGGGCTATAAATACCCCCTAACCACCTCCACTACAACTATCCAAGCATTCACTCCTTCACATTAAATACAAGAGCAATAGACACCACTCCAAAGACACAATTCAAGAGATCCATCCGCTCAAAGTCTCAAAATCCACTCTAACGCATTTAGACTTGTGAGAGGACCATTTGTGTTTTCTTGTGCTCTTGTTTGCTTGGTTGGCTTTCTTCTTCCTCATTCTTGTTCTCAAGCAACTTGTAATCAAAGCAAGAGACACCAATTGTGTGGTGGTCCTTGTGGGGTCTAAGTGATCCATTTGATTAAGGAGAAAGCTCAGTCGGTCTAGGTGACCGTTTGAGAGAGGGAAAGGGTTGAAAGAGACCCAGTCTTTGTGACCACCTCAACGGGGAGTAGGTTCTCAAGAACCGAACCTCGGTAAAACAAATCACCGTGTCATCCGCTTCATTTCCTTGTGATTTGTTTTCGCCCTCTCTTTCAGACTCGCATTTATTTCTAACGCTAACCCCGGCTTGTAGTTGTGTTTAAAGTTGTAAATTTCAGTTTCCGCCTATTCGCCCCCCTCTAGGCGACTTTTAGGTGCACCACAGGCTGGCGCATATCTGGTTGCTTTTAGCCAAACTTCTCCAATCCAATCTCAGTTGAATTAACAAGGTTCCTAGCACTTAGAGAAATATGTTAGCTCTAAAAACAATTCACTAAGGCCAGAGACATATCTTGATTCTTTGATTTGCATCTCTTAACCACTTAGCACATATTAATTACAATGACATGTGTTGGACATCTAAACTATCAAGTCAACTTGACTTGATCTAGATTGACATATCTGAGCTCCAACACCCTGCAAAGGTCACATAGAATATATCCAAACATAATAACAACCCAAACTAAAGATCAAGGTGAACTTAGCTCTTTTGGGCTACTTCTAGTTCTGGTTTTGACACTGCTCCTCCTAGTGACCTTGTTCACTTCTTAAGCTTGATTTTGAGCCTTATGACTTACACCACATAACTGTACATGTTACCTCATTGGTTGTAAGTCATGTCCTTATGTAGTGATTTTTGATGCGCCATAACTCTTCTTAACTCGATCAACCTTGACTTTGTAAGTCTTCTTCTTCACCTCTGGCTTTGGGTTCCTCGGCCTCTTTGATCTTCTCCCGTGCACTCGGTACCTCGAAGCTCTTCTTGCCTCCATCCTTGGCTTGATCAGTTGTCTCCGAGCTACGCACACTGAGTCTTACTTATGCAATGTCCATCCTACTTGTGATGTCCATTATTTATAGATATTCTAGTCTTTGGACCATGGCACTTGTTCACTTGTGTTGAACCTTGTAAGCTTTGCATTAAGCACCTGTTCAGCACTTAGCACACATATTAGTCCTTTAATTGGGTTGTCATCTGTCGGGGACCATAATTAGGGGTACCCTCAAGGCTCCTAATTCTCAGCTGGTAACCCCCATCAGCACAAAGTTGCAAAGGCCTGATGGGTGCGATTAAGTAAGGGATCAGTCCATTCGAGGGACATGATCACGCCTCGCCCGAGCCTAGCCTCGGACAAGGGCAGCCGACCCCGGAGGATTTCCGTCTCGCCCGAGGCCCCCCTTCAGCGGCGAACATATTCCCAGCTCGCCCGAGGCCCTGCCTTCGCTAAGAAGCAACCCTGACCAAATCGCCGCACCGACCGACCAAGTCGCAGGAGCATTTAATGCAAAGGTGGCCTGACACCCTTATCCTGACGCGCGCCCCCCAGCCGGCAGAGCCGAAGTGACCGCCGTCACTTCGCCGCTCCACTGACTGGCCTGACAGAAGGACAGCGCCGCCTGCGCCATTCCGACTGCGGTGCCACTTGACAGAGTGAGACTGACAGGCAGTCAGGCCCGGCCGAAGGCTCCATAGGAATCTCCGCCTCGCCCGACCCCAGGGCTCGGACTCGGGCTAAGTCCCGGAAGACGACGAACTCCGCCCGACCCAGGGCTCGGACTCGGGCTAAGTCCCGGAAGACGGCGAAGTCCGCCCGACCCAGGGCTCGGACTCGGGCTAAGTCCCGGAAGACGGCGAACTCCGCCCCGCCCGACCTAGGGCTCGGACTCGGGCTAAGTCCCGGAAGACGACGAACTCCGCCCGACCTAGGGCTCGGACTCGGGCTAAGTCCCGGAAGACGGCGAACTCCGCCCGACCCAGGGCTCGGACTCGGGCTAAGTCCCAGAAGACGGCGAACTCCGCTCCGCCCGACCCAGGGCTCGGACTCGGGCTAAGTCCCAGAAGACAACGATCTCCGCCTCGCCCGACCCAGGGCTCGGACTTGGGCTCGGCCCCAGAAGACGACGATCTCCGCCTCGCCCGACCCAGGGCTCGGACTTGGGCTCGGCCCCAGAAGACGATGAACTCCGCTTCGCCCGACCCCGGGGCTCGGACTCCGCCCCGGCACCAGCCGGCAATCTCCGCCTCGCCCGACCCGAGGGGCTCGGACTCGACCTCGGCTTCGGAGGAGCTTCCACATCGCCCAACCTAGGGCGCAGACCAGCCACGTCAACAGGAGGCGCCATCATCACCCTACCCCGAGCTGACTCGGGCCGCAGGGAACAAGACCGGCGTCCCATCTGGCTCGCTCCGCCAGATAGGCAATGATGGCGCCCCGCATGCTCTGTGACGACGGCGGCTCTCAGCCCCCTTACGGAAGCAAGAGGACGTCAGCAAGGACTCAACCGCTCCGATAGCTGTCCCTCCGCCAAGCTCCATCGCTCCTCTGACGGCCACGACATCACACCAGCTGGGTGCCAAGATCTCTCCGGCTGCCACAACGACATGTACCTAGGGCGCTAGCTCTCCTCCGCTAGACACGTAGCACTCTGCTACACCCCCCATTGTACACCTGGATCCTCTCCTTGCGCCTATAAAAGGGAGGACCAGGGCCCTCTTAGAGAGGGTTGGCCGCGCGGGGACGAGGACGAGAACAGGCGCTCGCCGGAGGCCGCTCGCTCCCTCTCCCGCGTGGACGCTTGTAGCCCCCTACTGCAAGCGCACCCGACCTGGGCGCGGGACGAACACGAAGGCCGCGGGATTCCCACCTCTCTCACGCCGGTCTCCGGCCGCCTCGCTCTCCCCCCTTCGCGCTCGCCCTCGCGCTCGACCCATCTGGGCTGGGGCACGCGGCGACATTCACTCGTCGGCTCAGGGACCCCCCCGGTCTCGGAACGCCGACAGTTGGCGCGCCAGGTAGGGGCCTGCTGCGTGTTGACGAACAGCTTCCCGTCAAGCTCCAGATGGGCAGTCTCCAGCAACCTCTCCAACCCAGGATGGTGCTCCGTTTCGGGAGCCTTGAGTTCACGTCCCTCGACGGCAGCTACGACATGATACTCCTTCCACCGCCGCGCGACAACGACAGTGGTGGCCGATAGCCCGCCTGCCGGCGGCGGAATCGGCGACGTCTTCCCCGCATGGTGGAAGAACAACCTTCGAGCTCACCCCGTCCTCTCCCCCGCCGACGAAGGAGGAGGCGGGGCAACCAAGGCCAAGCAGGAGACAGCGCCTCGTCGGCTGTCGAGCGAGTCGATGGCCCCAGCGCCCCAACGGGGGCGCACCGGGCGTCGACCTCGCGTTTGAGACGAAGGCGAGCGCCGTCTCCCCGCGACACGCCAAACCCAAGCAAGCGAACGACGCCAGCACGCTCGCGAAAAGCTTGCTGGACGTCACCCTCGTACCTGAGACGACGGCGCAGTCAGTCCCCGACGTGACCTCATCGCCGCCCGTCGACCAAAAGGTACCGACCGATTCCCATCCCACGTCTTTCGGATCTAGCCTCAACCCGCCTAGCGACTTCGCTTTGGCGGGCGCTCTCGTAGAGGCAAGTCCAAACCCTCTGGGGTTTCGTATGCGGTCACCTTGGGACCGGCTGACGGACGTCTCGACCTACGGGCCCTCTGGGTCCGAGGAAGACGACGAGCCCAGCATCTGTTGGGATTTCTCTGGACTTGGCAACCCCAGTGCTATGCGGGACTTCATGACCGCATGCGACTACTGCCTTTCTGGCTGTTCCGACGGTAGCCGTAGCCTCGGCGACGAGGACTGCGGCCCAAGTCGCGAATGCTTCCACGTCGATCTAGGGGGTCCCCTCGAAGGCAACCATCTCGGCATGCCGGAGGACGGTGACCTCCCTAGGCCGGTGCCTCGCATTGACATCCCACGGGAGCTAGCTGTGGTCCCCGTTCAGGCGGGGGGACATGACCCACAGCTCGAGCAAATCCGCGGGGTGCAGGCCAGGCTCGACGAGGGAGCAAGAGCGCTTGAGCCGATCCGTCGGGATGTCGGGCAGGCATGGGCGGGCCAACCTCCGGCCGGAGAAATACGTCATCTACCCCAGGGCTTCCAGCACCGCATCACCGACAACGTCAGGGTCAGGCCACCACCCGCATCCAGTGGGGTCGGCCAGAACCTGGCGACAGCAGCAATGCTTCTTCGCGCGATGCCGGAGCCATCAACCACCGAGGGGCGGCGAATCCAGGGAGAGCTCAAGAATCTCCTGGAAGGCGCCGCGGTCCGACGGGCCGAGAGCTCTGCCTCCTGAAGGCAGGGGTACCCCTCGGAACCTCATGCCGCGACTTCCTGATTCATGCGGGAAGCCTCGGTCTACACCGGGCGCACGCGCAACACAGCGCCTGCGGCCCCAGGTCGCCTCGGCAACGAGCACCATCACCGCGACCGTCGGGCCCACCTCGATGAGAGGGTGTGCCGAGGCTACCACCCCAGGCGTGGGGGACGCTACGACAGCGGGGAGGATCGGAGTCCCTCGCCCGAACCACCCGGTCCGCAAGCCTTCAGTCGAGCCATCCGACGGGCGCCGTTCCCGACCCGGTTCCGACCCCCGACTACTATCACAAAGTACTCGGGGGAGACGAGACCGGAACTGTGGCTCGCGGACTACCGTCTGGCCTGCCAACTGGGTGGAACGGACGATGACAACCTCATTATCCGCAACCTCCCCCTGTTCCTCTCCGACACCGCTCGCGCCTGGTTGGAGCACCTACCTCCGGGGCAGATCTCCAACTGGGACGACCTAGTCCAAGCTTTCGCCGGCAATTTCCAGGGCACTTACGTGCGCCCCGGGAATTCCTGGGACCTCCGTAGCTGCCAACAGCAGCCGGGAGAGTCTCTCCGAGACTACATCCGGCAATTCTCGAAGCAGCGCACCGAGCTGCCCAACATCACCGACTCGGATGTCATCGGCACGTTCCTCGCTGGCACCACCTGCCGCGACCTGGTGCGCAAGCTGGGTCGCAAGACCCCCACTAGGGCGAGCGAGCTGATGGACATCGCCACCAAGTTCGCCTCCGGCCAGGAGGCGGTCGAGGCTATCTTCCGAAAGGACAAGCAGCCCCAAGGCCGCCCATCGGAAGATACTCCCGAGGCGTCAACTCAGCGCGGCGCCAAGAAGAAGGGCAAGAAGAAGTCGCAAGCGAAACGCGACGCCGCCGACGCGGACCTTGTCGCCGCCGCCGAGTACAAGAACCCTCGGAAGCCCCCCGGAGGTGCCAACCTCTTCGACAAGATGCTCAAGGAGCCGTGCCCCTATCACCAGGGACCCGTCAAGCACACCCTTGAGGAGTGCGTCATGCTTCGACGCCACTTCCACAGGGCCGAGCCACCCGCGGAGGGTGGCAAGGCCCGCGACGACGACAAGAAGGAAGATCACCAGGCAGGAGAGTTCCCCGAGGTCCGCGACTGCTTCATGATCTATGGTGGGCAAGCGGCGAATGCCTTGGCTCGGCACCGCAAGCAAGAGCGCCGAGAGGTCTGCTCGGTGAAGGTGGCGGCGCCAGTCTATCTAGACTGGTCCGACGAGCCTATCACCTTCGACCGAGACGATCACCCCGACCATGTGCCGAGCCCGGGGAGATACCCGCTCGTCGTCGACCCCGTCATCGGCGACGTCAGGCTCACCAAGGTCCTCATGGACAGGGGCAGCAGCCTCAACATCATCTACACCGAAACCCTCGGACTCCTGCGCATCGATCTGTCCTCCGTTCGAGCAGGCGCTGCGCCCTTCCATGGGATCATTCCCGGGAAGCGCGTCCAGCCCCTCGGACAACTCGACCTTCCCGTCTGCTTCGGAACACCCTCCAACTTCCGAAGGGAGACCCTGACGTTCGAGGTGGTCGGGTTCCGAGGAACCTACCATGCGGTGCTGGGGAGGCCATGCTACGCGAAATTCATGGCCGTCCCCAACTACACCTACCTGAAGCTCAAGATGTCGGGCCCCAACGGGGTCATCACTGTCGGCCCCACGTACAAACACGCGTTCGAATGTGACGTGGAGTGCGTGGAGTACGCCGAGGCCCTCGCCGAGTTCGAGGCCCTCATCGCCGACCTGGAGAGCCTCTCTAAGGAGGTGCCAGACGTGAAGCGTCATGCCGGCAACTTTGAGCCAGCGGAGACGGTTAAGTCCGTCCCCCTCAACCCCAGCGGCGACGCCTCCAAGCAGATCCGGATCGGCTCCGGGCTCGATCCCAAATAGGAAGCAGTGCTCGTCGACTTTCTCCGCGCGAACGCCGACGTCTTCGCGTGGAGTCCCTTGGACATGCCCGGCATACCGAGGGATGTCGTCGAGCACTCGCTGGACATCCGAGCCGGAGCCCGACCCGTCAAGCAGCCCCTGCGCCGATTCGACGAGGAGAAGCGCAGAGCCATAGGTGAGGAGATCCACAAGCTAATGGCGGCAGGGTTCATCAAAGAGGTATTCCATCCCGAATGGCTTGCCAACCCTGTGCTTGTGAGAAAGAAAGGGGGGAAATGGCGGATGTGTGTAGACTACACTGGTCTCAACAAAGCATGTCCGAAGGTTCCCTACCCTCTGCCTTGCATCGACCAAATCGTGGATTCCACTGCTGGGTGCGAAACCCTGTCTTTCCTCGATGCCTACTCAGGGTATCACCAAATCAGGATGAAAGAGTCCGACCAGCTCGCGACTTCTTTCATCACACCCTTCGGCATGTACTGCTATGTCACCATGCCGTTCGGCTTGAGGAATGCGGGCGCGACGTACCAGCGGTGCATGAACCATGTGTTCAGCGAACACATCGGCCGCACGGTCGAGGCCTACGTCGATGACATTGTAGTCAAGACGAGGAAAGCCTCCGACCTCCTTTCCGACCTTGGAGCGACATTCCGATGTCTCAAGGCGAAAGGCGTCAAGCTCAATCCCGAAAAGTGTGTTTTCGGAGTACCCCGAGGCATGCTCTTGGGGTTCATCGTCTCCGAGCGAGGCATCGAAGCCAACCCGGAGAAGATCGCAGCTATCACCAGCATGGGGCCCATCAAGGACTTGAAAGGCATACAAAGGGTCATGGGATGCCTCGCGGCTCTGAGCCGCTTCATCTCACGCCTCGGCGAAAGAGGTCTACCTCTGTACCGCCTCTTAAGGAAGGCCGAGTGCTTCACTTGAACCCCTAAGGCCGAGGAAGCCCTCGGGGACCTGAAGGCGCTCCTCACAAAGGCGCCTATCTTGGTGCCCCCAACTGCCGGAGAAGCCCTCCTGGTCTACGTCGCCGCGACCACTCAGGTGGTTAGCGCCGCGATTGTGGTTGAGAGGCAAGAAGAGGGGCACGCATTGCCCGTTCAGAGGCCAGTCTACTTCGTTAGCGAGGTACTGTCCGAAACCAAGATCCGCTACCCACAAGTTCAGAAGCTGCTGTACGCGGTGATCCTGACGCGACGGAAGCTGCGACACTACTTCGAGTCTCATCCGGTAACTGTGGTGTCATCCTTCCCCCTGGGAGAGATCATCCAGTGCCGAGAGGCCTTGGGTAGGATTGCAAAGTGGGCGGTGGAGATCATGGGCGAGACAATCTCGTTCGCTCCCCGGAAGGCCATTAAGTCCCAGGTCTTGGCGGACTTCGTGGCTGAATGGGTCGACACCCAGCTACCGACGGCTCCGATCCAACCGGAGCTCTGGACCATGTTCTTCGATGGGTCGCTGATGAAGACAGGAGCCGGTGCAGGCCTACTCTTCATCTCACCCCTCGGAAAGCATCTACGCTACGTGCTATGCCTCCACTTCTCGGCGTCCAACAATGTGGCCGAGTATGAGGCACTGGTCAACGGGTTGCTGATCGCCATCGAGCTAGGGGTCCGACGCCTCGACGCTCGCGGTGACTCGCAGCTCGTCATCGACCAAGTCATGAAGAACTCCCATTGCCGCGACCCAAAGATGGAGGCCTACTGCGATGAGGTTCGGCGCCTGGAAGACAAGTTCTACGGGCTCGAGCTCAACCACATCGCTCGGCGCTACAACGAGACTGCGGACGAGCTGGCTAAAATAGCCTCGGGGCGAACGACGGTTCCCCCGGACGTCTTCTCCCGAGACCTGCATCAACCCTCCGTCAAGATCGACGACACGTCCGAGCCCGAGGTACCCTCGGCTCAGTCCGAGGCACCCTTGGCTCAACCCGAGGCGCCCTCGGCTCAGTCCGAGGCACCCTCGGCTCATCGCGAGGCACCCTCAGCTCGGCCCGAGGCGCCCTCGGTTCAGTCCGAGGTACCCTCGGCCCCCGAGGGTGAGGCACTGCGCGTCGAGGAGGAGCGAAGCGGGGTCACGCCTAATCGAAACTGGCAGACCCCGTACCTGCAATATCTCCACCGAGGAGAGCTACCCCTCGACCGAGCCGAGGCTCGGCGGTTGGCGCGGCGCGCCAAGTCGTTCGCCTTGCTGGGAGATGAGAAGGAGCTCTACCACCGCAGCCCCTCAGGCATCCTCTAGCGATGCATCTCCATCGCCGAAGGTCAGGAACTCCTGCGAGAGATACACTCGGGGGCTTGCGGCCATCACGCAGCGCCATGAGCCCTTGTCGAGAATGCTTTCCGGCAAGGCTTCTACTGGCCGACGGCGGTGGCCGACGCCACTAGAATTGTCCGCACCTGCAAATGGTGTCAGTTCTACGCAAGGCAGACCCACCTGCCCGCTCAGGCTCTGCAGATGATACCCATCACCTGGCCTTTTGCTGTGTGGGGTCTGGATCTCGTCGGCCCCTTGCAGAAGGCACCCGGGGGCTACACGCACCTGCTGGTCGCCATCGACAAATTCTCCAAGTGGATCAAGGTCCGACCCCTGAATAGCATCAGGTCCGAGCAGGCGGTGGCGTTCTTCACCAACATCATCCATCGCTTCGGGGTCCCGAACTCCATCATCACCGACAACGGCACCTAGTTCACCGGTAGAAAGTTCCTGGACTTCTGTGAGGATCACCACATCCGGGTGGACTGGGCCGCCGTGGCTCATCCCATGACGAATGGGCAGGTGGAGCGTGCCAACGGCATGATTCTACAAAGGCTCAAGCCTCGGATCTACAACGACCTCAACAAGTTCGACAAGCGGTGGATGAAGGAACTCCCCTCGGTGGTCTGGAGTCTGAGGACAACGCCGAGCCGAGCCACGGGCTTCACGCCGTTCTTTCTAGTCTATGGGGTCGAAGCCATCTTGCCCACAGACTTAGAATACGGTTCCCCGAGGACGAGGGCATACACCGACCAAAGCAACCAAGTCAGCCGAGAAAACTCGCTGGACCAGCTGGAGGAGGCTCGGGACCAGGCCTTGCTACACTCGGCGCGGTACCAGCAGTCCCTGCGACGCTACCACGCCCGAGGGGTCCGGTCCCGAGACCTCCAGGTGGGCGACCTGGTGCTTCGGCTTCGACAAGACGCCCATGGGCGGCACAAGCTCACGCCTCCCTGGGAGGGGCCATTCGTCATCGCCAAGGTTCTGAAGCCCGGAACGTACAAGCTGGCCAACAGTCAAGGCGAGGTCTACGGGAACGCCTGGAACATCCAACAGCTACGTCGCTTCTACCCTTAAGATGTTTTCAAGTTGATCATATACCTCGCACCCACGCAAAGTTTAGTCATCAAGGAAGGGTCGGCCTCGCCTCGGCAAAGCCCGACCCTCCCTCGGGGGCTAAAAGGGGGGGAACCCCCTCTGTGTCGAAATTTTCCTCGAAAAAAGATCCCTTCTGCCAGAAGGTCTTTCGGGTTGTTTGACTACTTCGAAAGTGGATCCTGAAAACGACGGAGTACATGTAAGCAGCCAAGGCTGACCGAGCCGAGGGACTCCTACGCCTCCGGGATACGGATACCTCACTCATCACCTTCTGCGATAAGTAACTCACGTTCGGATAAGTGATTCTGCGGACCAACCAAGTCTTCACGTTCGAAAGCTCTTCTGCCGAAGCGATCCTTCGAGCCTTCTCGACTGCGTCGGTGACAGAGCCCCATGGACGGGTAAGAGTGCGCGTAAGCGGCAAGGCCGACCGAGCCGAGGGACTCCTACGCCTCCGGGATACGGATACCTCACTCATCACCTTCCGTGAGAAGCAACTCTCGCTCGCACAAACATTCCTGTTACCGACAAAAAAGTCGCAAATACTCGAAACAAGAGGAAGAGAGACGCAGCTTTACAACACGGCGAGGGTGTGTTTAGGCCTCGGCGGCCGTAGGAAACACACGCTACAAGACAATCCGATCCTGCAGGCTCGGATCTTGACGGCTGAAGGGAGCAGCAGCACCCTCGGCATCGACGACACCTTCGGCGAGGGCTGACCTAGCCTCGGACGGCGACACGGTCCGAGGATCTCCACTCTGGAGGACGACGTCATCGCCACGCCCGAGCTATCGCTACCAGGGTCTTCTCGGGAATCCGGCCCGAGCAGGCGGCTCGGCCGATCACCCCGGGGCCTCGGCCAGTTGCCCTCCAAGGACGGCAATCCGGCCCGAGCAGGTGGCTCGGCTGGTCAACTCCGGCGTCGGTCCCGCTAACGGACGACCCGGCCAGGCTCCGGCCAACCAGGTTTTCTTTTCGAGCCAACTCCGCCTCTGTTCATGTTGACGCCGCTACCCCTGGCCTCGGCTCATCGAAGAGCGGCCGAGGGGTTCCTTTAATTAAGCTAGAGAAGCCTCTGACAACAAGGCCGACCGAGCCGAGGGACTCCTACGCCTCCGGGATACGGATACCTCACTCATCACCTTTACACGGGGTGACTCACGCTTGGTGAAGCGGTTCAGACAAACAACAGGCGAGTCTTAGTGCTCGAAAATGAGGAAAAAACACGGCTCCGTGCCGAAATCACATACATGTTCAGGCCTCGGCAGCCACAATGAACAAAAACACTGGCATCCAAAGTGCCATTACGAACGGAACTCCGGTTCCACCTCCGCAGGTACGAACAACCCCACTCAATGGGGGGGCCTGCGGAGCAACAGAAGACCGACGAACGGCTCGCCGTCGCCCGCCCCACCAGCGGCGACGATGAAGGCTTTTGTCCCGGGGGGCCGAACAGCAGCAGCGATGACCTCAGGGCGGATGCTGCTGCCAGGAGGCCCCCGCCCGTGCCCAAACTTGTGAGGCAAGGACGGGCAGAAGGCCGTAGAGTTGGAGGTCGGTCCGCGGATGGCGTCGGCAGGCTCGTTGGCGGAAGAACCTCTTCCAGCTGCCGTGGCGGGAGGCCGCACCAGGAGCGGCTTCGAAGCCGCTCGGCTCAGAGAGCCGGGCACGGTGCAGCTCTCAGCGCCACGGACGACTCCCGCCCTTCCCCCCAATCACTGAGGGAAGGAGCGGGCCACCGCCCACGCAGGGGCCGACCCCAACTCGGCACACTCCCCTCCCCAGCACTAGTGATGAAAATCCTTGAGGCTGAGGGAGGGGCGGAGGCTGCAGCCCGGCTCGCTTTCCCCCACCATCAAGCTGGAGGTCACCGTCTTGGGTGACCGCCGGCGGAGGGGTGCAGCCGGGCTGCATGATGAAAATCCTTGAAGCCGAACGATGGCTGAAAGGTACCAACTCCCGCGGAGTTGCGTTCCTCCAACGACGAGGCGAAAAGACGGCGGATATCCCCCATCTGGGGGCTTGGAAGGCGGAAAGACGCGATGCATAAGGGAGCGCGAAGACATGGTCGCCTTCCAAGGGGGTCACCCTCCTTTTAAAGGCGGCTCTCTCTACTTGCGTCCCCAGCCGTCGCGGGCTAAGTCTTCTCCAACACGCTCCAAGGTCCTCCCCTACGGCGCGGGGGCTGGATCCCACACGTCATGCAAGCCAGCTCAGAGCAGGAGAAGCCAAACCGCCGCGCGCGGTGTGTACAACCGCCCAGCGGTTACAAGCGACCCTCCACTTTTGCCCAGACCAGCGGGCGAAAGGGTGGGCAGCCATGCAGGCGGCATGCAACCGCGCCAAGTGGGCGCGCTTCTCCGACTCCCAACACGCCCGGCATGGAGGCCCAGGCCCACGCGTCATGCAACCGGCGCGCCGAATGCTTCGTGCATGCAACTGCACTGCCACTTGCGCCACTACCGCGCCTCCTCGACTGCGGAACCAATACTGCGACTCGAGGCGACCCAGCGCACGACCCAGCAGCACCAGCCTGGCGCGACGGTCAATGCGGCCAAAAGCGGGCCGGCAATAATGGCGGTGGCAGGCGAGCAGGAGCAGCGGCCACGTCGTCAGCCAAGCTTACGTCCCGTCCGGGGGCAGCGAGAGAGCCCTCTCTCACGGCGTGAAGACAACACGCCCATGACCCGTTCCTCGAACGGCTCACGCACGCGCAACGGCTACCCTGCGAACCACTCGCCCCGTCGCATCAACTCCGCGGCGGGACAGGCGGCGCCTCTGGCAGGAGAAGCGGGCGACGCTTCGCCTTCACCACAATGACCGCGTCAAAAAAGGTACGCTGCATCGTTCGATTTCGTATCCTTTTCCGTTTTTCCTCTTTCTCTCTCTTGCAACAGGGATCGGGAAAGGGGGATACCCCGAAAAGGATCCTTCCCCGTGAAGGAACCAGGCTCCGAGCCTCCCTACTGATCAGAGGTTCGAAGGCTGGCCCCTCGGAAGGGTTCGACAGCCGCCTCAGATCACGTGGGCCCTACACCCACTACTGGTCAGAGGTTCGAAGGCCGGCCCCTCGGAAGGGTTCAACGACCGCCTCAGGCTACTCGGGCTCCACGCCCAATACTGATCAGGGGTTCGAAGGCTGGCCCCCGAAGGGTTCACAGCCGCCTCAGACGCCGAGTGAGGGATGACCATGGGTACGTTCGATACATAACCAAGGCTCGGGCTGCGCTCCCGAGGTACCCTAGGACATTTCCGAGACCAGCGGGAGCGATCTTGTAACGGAATCCCATCAGAGGGAGGCATCGAGCCCTCGGACCCCGTCGCCAGGGGACCGGGTCCGGCAGATCACCCGCAGGTACTTTTGGGCGTGCCTCTGGGCCCCTAGCCGACCCCTAACGAACGGGGCACGGACGTCCACTCGGATTACCCGCTTGCAGCTCATCGGAGACACCATGTTCGGCGCCCATCGAGGGCAACATGGCGCTTTCCCCCCCTCCTCCTTGCGGAAAGGCGACGCAGGGGCGTATGTAAAAAAGCCGAGTCTACCCCTGACCGCCCTCTCGCTCTGTGCAGAGGCTCGGGGGCTGCTCTCGCAAACCCGGCTCCGGCCGAACCGTTGACAGCGTCAACATACCAGCCCGAGAACTTGGGACCCGACCGTACACCTGGGCTACGGCCGGCTCGCATGAGGGAACGACCAGACCAGCCGAAGCATTACGCGAGGCATTAAGACCTCGAAGGAGTGAAACCACTCCTCCGAGGCCTCGGGGGCTACACCCGGCGGGTGCGCTCGCGCGCACCCACCGGAACAAAACGCAACCGAGAAAGGCTGGTCCCCTTGCAAAAAAGTGCGACGAAAGCCTCCAAGCGAGTGCAAACACTCCCTTCGAGGCTCGGGGGCTACTGTCGGGGACCATAATTAGGGGTACCCTCAAGGCTCCTAATTCTCAGCTGGTAACCCCCATCAGCACAAAGCTGCAAAGGCCTGATGGGTGCGATTAAGTCAGGGATCAGTCCATTCGAGGGACACGATCACGCCTCGCCCGAGCCTAGCCTCGGACAAGGGCAGCCGACCCCGGAGGATTTCCGTCTCGCCCGAGGCCCCCCTTCAGCGGCGAACATATTCCCGGCTCGCCCGAGGCCCTGCCTTCGCTAAGAAGCAACCCTGACCAAATCGCCGCACCGATCGACCAAGTCGCAGGAGCATTTAATGCAAAGGTGGCCTGACACCCTTATCCTGACGCGTGCCCCCCAGCCGGCAGAGCCGAAGTGACCGCCGTCACTTTGCCGCTCCACTGACCGGCCTGACAGAAGGACAGCGCCGCCTGCGCCACTCCGACTGCGGTGCCACTTGACAGAGTGAGACTGACAGGCAGTCAGGCCCGGCCGAAGGCTCCATAGGAAGCTCCGCCTCGCCCGACCCCAGGGCTCGGACTCGGGCTAAGTCCCGGAAGACGACGAACTCCGCCCGACCCAGGGCTCGGACTCGGGCTAAGTCCCGGAAGACGGCGAACTCCGCCCGACCCAGGGCTCGGACTCGGGCTAAGTCCCGGAAGACGGCGAACTCCGCCCCGCCCGACCCAGGGCTCGGACTCGGGCTAAGTCCCGGAAGACGACGAACTCCGCCCGACCTAGGGCTTGGACTCGGGCTAAGTCCCGGAAGACGGCGAACTCCGCCCGACCCAGGGCTCGGACTCGGGCTAAGTCCCAGAAGATGGCGAACTCTGCTCCGCCCGACCCAGGGCTCGGACTCGGGCTAAGTCCCAGAAGACAACGATCTCCACCTCGCCCGACCCAGGGCTCGGACTTGGGCTCGGCCCCAGAAGACGACGATCTCCGCCTCGCCCGACCCAGGGCTTGGACTTGGGCTCGGCCCCAGAAGACGACGAACTCCGCTTCGCCCGACCCCGGGGCTCGGACTCCGCCCCGGCACCAGCCGGCAATCTCCGCCTCGCCCGACCCGGGGGGCTCGGACTCGACCTCGGCTTCGGAGGAGCTTCCACATCGTCCAACCTAGGGCGCAGACCAGCCACGTCAACAGGAGGCGCCATCATCACCCTACCCCGAGCTGACTCGGGCCGCAGGGAACAAGACCGGCGTCCCATCTGGCTCGCTCCGCCAGATAGGCAATGATGGCGCCCCGCATGCTCTGTGACGGCGGCGGCTCTCAGCCCCCTTACGGAAGCAAGAGGACGTCAGCAAGGACTCAACCGCTCCGACAGCTGTCCCTCCGCCAAGCTCCATCGCTCCTCCGACGGCCACGACATCATACCAGCTGGGTGCCAAGATCTCTCCGGCTGCCACAACGGCATGTACCTAGGGCGCTAGCTCTCCTCCGCTAGACACGTAGCACTCTGCTACACCCCCCATTGTACACCTGGATCCTCTCCTTGCGCCTATAAAAGGGAGGACCAGGGCCCTCTTAGAGAGGGTTGGCCGCGCGGGGACGAGGACGAGAACAGGCGCTCGCCGGAGGCCGCTCGCTCCCTCTCCCGCGTGGACGCTTGTAGCCCCCTACTGCAAGCGCACCCGACCTGGGCGCGGGACGAACATGAAGGCCGCGGGATTCCCACCTCTCTCACGCCGGTCTCCGGCCGCCTCGCTCTCCCCCCTTCGCGCTCGCCCTCGCGCTCGACCCATCTGGGCTGGGGCACGCGGCGACATTCAGTCGTCGGCTCAGGGACCCCCCGGTCTCGGAACGCCGACATCATCCAAACCACCAAAACCCAAAAGAGAGCTTTCAATAGTCGTCATTCTCATGAGTGGGTAGCCAAGACTAAATATTTTGTGCATTCTATTGGAGGAAAGACCCATGTACTGTATGAACTTGTGAATTTTTTTAATAAGATTGAAACTATGACTGAATAGCTAATTTTTCTTGTTTTTCAAGGTATTCTATGTTTACTGGTGTGATCGATTCGACGAAGTTGTGGTCTCGTGGCGGCTCTTCGTCGTAGACGGGTTGTGGTAGCAGCCGTAGTCGGCACTCGAGCATGGAGGTAGCTCTTTTTTTATGGTCGCCGAGACAGCCGCAGAAAATAAGTTATTTTTGGCGGTCTACGACTGATCGCCTAAAATAATAGCTTATTTTCAATTTTTTGATGGACACAAACCACCGAAAATAGTTCTTACGCTGCAAAAGATAATTTATTTTCGACAGTATAAAGCTTATTTTTGATGATTCGTGACCACTGAAAATGTCTTTAGTTACTGTAGTGTTTGGTGACGACGTGGTCCATACCGAACCTTTAATCGGTCCAGTGATGTATATACGTTGCCGATCACGATGCCTCTGTGTGCACAAGAAACAAGATCCATATGGAAGAGGATCAACCTGTTATGCCTCCGTATGCACAAGTTTACAAGCTCAGCAGAAGATAATGAAAAGAAAAATAGAGACCTAATGCGTGCATTTTACTACCGTTAAATTTGATGTTCCAAACAAAGCTGGTTATTTCTTAGTAAGAAAATGTCGTATCGATTTTGTTATTCTTTAAACTGGATGACCACTTTCAAAGAGATAATAAGCTACTTCGTTTTTTCATTTAAATGAAAAGTCATGGTAGAAATTTGGTATTTTCAAACGGAGAAATTGCTGGGCCTTGGTTGGACGGTGGACGCTGTCCCTTTCCCAATCCCAAACGAGAAAAACAAGAGAGACGAGGCAGACCGCATCACTTCCTCGCTCTCCTCTCCTCTACGCTCCTCGTCGCGTGCGGCGTGCCCACGTCTCCCACGCCTCGCTGGCTCCCCCTCCCTCCGGACCTCCCCCTCCAGATCCAGTCTGGCCCGCCGCCGCCAATGTCCGAGGATCCCGCGTGCTCCCGCCGCTCGCGGTGCGACCTCGCCGGCGACGAGCGCTGGCTCTCGGGGCCCGCCGGCGACGACCACTTCGACCGCCTCCCGGACGCGCTCCTCCTCGTCATCTTCAACCGCATCGGCGACGTCAAGGCGCTCGGCCGCTGCTCCCTCGTCTCCCTCCGCTTCCACGAGCTCGTCCCCCTCGTCGACTCCGTCCTCGTCCGCGTCGACTGCGTCATCTCCGACGAGCCCCCCTCCTCCTCGTCCTCCCCGTCGACGCCGTTCTCTCCTACGGCGTCCGTGCGCGCCCGTGGGGTCTTCTCACAGATCGCGCGCATCGTGCTCGGCGGCATCGTGAAGCCCATACAGGCGCTCGGTCAGATCCTCTCCCCCGCCAACTCCGCCTCTGGCTTTCCGGCATCCTCCGATTCCTCGCCATCGTCGTCCTCCTCATCTTCGCCACTGCCTCCTGCGGATGTGTCGCACCACTCTCCCTCGGAGGTGCTCCGCTCCTTCAAAGAGCTCCGCCACCTTCGCATCGAGCTCCCGGCGGGCGAGCTCGACATGGACGACGGCGTGATGCTCAAGTGGAAGGCCGACTTTGGGTCCACACTGGGCAGCTGCGTCATCCTTGGAGCATCCTCGGCCTCGGCCTTGCCCTCCTCCGCTGGCTCAGATAGCACGAGCACCGCTCCCTCTGTTGACGGTGACCGCACTGAACCTGATGAATGTGTCGATTCAGGAAGCATCCCGGAGTCGTTCTACACAAACGGGGGGTTTAAGCTGCGGGTGGTTTGGACAATCAGCTCATTGATTGCGGCCGCCGCCAGGCATTACTTGCTGCAGCCGATCATTGCTGATCACAAGACGCTCGACAGGTTGGACCTGACAGATGCTGATGGCCAGGGAGTGCTCACCATGGACAAGTGCCAACTGCAGGAGCTGAGGGTGAGACCGGTATCAACATCTAGGGGCTCACACCGGACGCTCATGCCAGAGCTTAGCATGTGGCTGTGGTACGCACCATGCATTGAGCTGCCTGGGGGGCTGGTGCTAAATGGCGCAACGCTTGTGGCCATCAAGCCAAGTGAGGAAGGAACAGGGGACACAGTTTGGAATGGGGCTGCTGGTGCAGCCTGGGTGTTGGATGCATTCGAGGAGCCGTATAGTTCAGCGGTGAGGATGCTTCTCAAGCAGAGGACCTACAGTCTTGAGATGAATTCGTTCTAACTATGGGGAGATGATATTTTGAAAGCTTCAGATGTGAGAGGTAAACTTCACTTTAAACTGAATTCCAATAGATTGTCTGTTCGGTAGCTCAAGTTTTAGTATTCTTGCATAATTGTGAAATACTGAAAAGAATACAACCAGGTCAACTTTACACAATTTTTTTATTCCAATAGTTGTCTGTTCGGTAGCTCAAGTTTTAGTATTCTTGCATGATTGTGAAATACTGAAAAGAATACAACCAGGTCAACGTTACACAATTTTATTTTTTTTTGTAAATAGCACAAAGCAAAATGTCTTGGTCGAATTTATGTGTATGTAAATGTATGTTTTAGTTCATTCACGGGAACTAAGTTTTGTAAATATCATATTAGGGTGTCCTTTTTTTGTTGGGCTGCTCCCCTGCACCCGTGTTGATTCCATGTGCTATTTGGTGTGTCCTAAAAAAATTCCCACACAACAGCCACTGTATGGTGGGACTCACTGAAGCTTATTGTAAAGACCATATAACAAAACAAAAGCACAGAAGACAGAAAGACCTGGTGTGCAAAACTAAAAGACATGACTAGCTAGTTTGCACAAATCTCCAAAACACTGTCTCCTTATGACAGTCTCTATTGCTTCATTGATAACTTTGTGCAAATAACCTTTCTCATTAACCTTGCAATATTCGAACGCTGTGAATGTGCATATTTGTTGTGATCTCACTGCAAATCAACCTTGTTTAGCCAACAGGGGTCTTTGCCTTTCTTGGCGATTTGATTTTGTTCCATAGTTTGTAAGTTTTGCAGACTATAGATTACTACAAATTCATGTTGGTTATTCTGTTAGTAATTAGTATATTACTGGTACTGCCGCTTTTGAAAGCCTTCCAAGTTTCAAGCTTTGAGAATGCATCGTTATACCTCTCAGCCCAACAGAATGATAGCAAACTCTTGGGTGTTCTAGCCAGTAGTCCAGTAGTGACCAATGGATATGTCATCATACAGTTTCTTGGAGATGTACTCTATAATTGAAAATGTTTTTTTTTTGGTAAAAGAGTAACCGTCATTCATCAAGAAGCAAACAGGTGTAGTGGACTAAGTTTAATTACTTCTCCAAATCCATTGATAGTTGCTAGTTTGCTACAGAAGCATGTGGCTGTGTTGGATTATTCTGTTGGGTTGGACTGTCGCACTTGCTTCACGAATCTTTGGAATTGAACTGTGTTTACGCATACACGTAATTATAAACTGATAAGAGCTGTATAGCATGACCCTTCAAGGATTGCCATACCATTATCTATCTCAAATTTACCCAGTTAAGGAACATGGAAAATATTGAAGATACCTAAAGCTTGTGAAATTCAAATTTGTGTGTAAGGGTAAATAGATGGTGTCTTTCAGCTTTCGTAAGGATGTAGTGTTTTAATCTCTTTCCATCATGTGGATCTTCAGAATTGTTTGGTTGTCCCATTAGGCCACACAGTTTTGATGTGATTAAGTGATTAACTACTTTCTGGAGATTTTCCTGATCAATTTGAGACCTTCTGTTTTGTCACTTTGTGATAGGAAATTTTCTTTGCAATGGAAGATAAGGTTAGGAAGGGTCCACCTGAATATAGGGTTAATCAATTAGACAATTACTCCATGGGTCCTAGCAAGCTTTGGAGCCCTCCTGAGTATTGTTCCAAGTTGATCTTATAGTTTTTTATGTTTAAATTTCGTTAAGTTTACTTCTTTTATTATTCATTGCCACGTTAACTCCCAAACATGTGTATGACATAAGCCAATATAAAACAAGGATGGATGTATGCTATGCTTCTATTCTATTATGGCTATTGGATTTAGTGGGTCAACAATTGTTCCAACAACGTAAGTAGTCATTATGTTTGATGTGGAGTTTTTAGCAAACAGTATTGAAGAACACAAACACACACACACAGTGAAATTAAAACTACTTAAATCTTCTTATTTCTTTTGCCAGGATGCTATAACTACTGATGTTCTGGATGCCTTTTATGCACCAATCTGCACCTACTTCAGATGTGCCAAGTATGTGCTATTGTATGCTTCTTGTTGAGCATCTGTCAGCAGGAACATGGATGAAATCAAAGACACTGTGTTAATTTATGGAAATGCCAAAGGCATAGTTGAGTTGGTGGTGTTCTCTGAGATCAGATGTGGCACAGATAGTTTTTTTCTCTCTATATGTATCCACATCAACTCATCAATGTACTAGCCTTATGTAATTTCAACTGTTGGATTGTGGGATTGTGCTGTTTGTTTGCAGAACAGCATCCAGCGTGCTCTGTACCTCAATGTGTGTCAAGAGTGGGCTCGAAGATTTGGCGTCAGCGGAAGCTACAAAACTGTTATTCCAAACGAGTTCGGAAATGCTGTATCCTTGCACAGTTGCACCGTGAATCTGGAAACGTTGTAGCCCTATATGATGTGAATCTGTGCAAGTCCTTCAGTATTTTATGTGAAATTTCGTGTTGTTTCCAGTACGCGTCTGGGCATCTCCATGGATCGGGGAGGTCAGCTCAGCTCTGGCTTCACGATGAACAACGCGACACATTGACACCTTATTACTGCTGTCCTGTCGAAAGGCTGAAATGAACTACTCCTGAATGGACGGATCAACAGGAAATGAAAACCAGCAAGGGAGAACCGACAGATGGGTCCGCCTGTCATGAGCGCACACGTCATTCATCTCCGAGCTCCAGCACGAGGACAAGCCACGGAATGCCCGCTTGGAGACGCGGCTTCGAAGCTACTGATCAGTGTCTGAATACTCAATGCATCTTGGGCATGGAGACTGGAAGCGAAGGATGAGCGTGAGCGAGACGTGGTTTCGAGGCTACCTGATCGGTGTCTGAATCCTGAACACACCTTGGGGCCGGATGAAATGGAAGATGAACGTGTGTTGCGAAATACAGGCAGTGTTGGACGATGCGAAAGACGAACAATGTTGGGTGAAGTTAAAGATGAACAGTGTTAGGTGAAGTGAACGAAAGATGAACAGGTGTTGCGAAATACGACCATACGAGCACTGTTGTTTGGGTGTGTTGTGAAAGTATGGGCCCTATTGGAAGTACTCTCTCTTTCTATCTCTCTCTGTATATCCTGGTTGAGAAGAGGATCGACATGACAAATCTCGGGCGAAATGTTAAAAAACTCGACGGTATTATATTAAGAAGACTTGTGCTTTGCGAACTCGAACACAAGGAGCGCTACTCAGACTACTTAACCAACTCGGTTAGAGGCTCTTTCCCAGTCTGGGGTGATATGTTATAAGTTGATTGTTTGGTTACCTATGAACACGAGGAGCTACATCAGTTCGGAGCTGTGATTCTTGACGTACCTAGCAACCCACGTAACTTTGCTAGAAAGCTGAGGCAGCGCATAGAATGCCCTCGCAAGCGGAGGATTCTCGCACAGGTAAGCATAGTAGTGCTCAAGATGTGCCTCCTCGAACCCTGGGATGCTCTTCAGCTCTTCGTACAACCCCTTCGGAACAGGAAGGTCGGGTTGTTCGGAAAGCCTTTTTATAGCCGAAGCAAGCTCGCCGAGGCTCCGACTCATTATCACAACCAAGTCATCGTCAGTGTATACCCTCTGCTTCTTCGACGGCGGTGGCTGCTTAGTATCTGAAGACTCTTCTGCGCCATTGTTGCCTGATGAGTGCGTTCCGTCGTCACCACCGAATTGTTCACTTGGCACACTAGACGTGGGTCTTCCAGTCACAGTTGGTGCATTGCCTGTTTCAGTCACAGCTGGTGCACTATCTGTTTCAGTCACTTCAACACCAAGTGGCTCATTTGATCCTTTAACATATGCACCGGTTACAGCCGCGGTTGGTGCATTATCTGCTTCAGTCGCTTCAACGCCAAGTGGCTCATTTGATCCTTGAACATATGCAGCAGCCGTTGCCGAACTGTTGCCAGATATAATGGCCATCTCATGATAATGCTCGACCGGAATGTTCAAGTAGTTGGCATCCTCACGGTGGTCCTACAAGTGAAAACCCATATCATGGTAGGAATTAATAATATACGCCGCACCTAAAACCGCAGCGGTCAAACTGTAAGAAGATGCTGGTTACTTGCCTTAATATGGTTATTGTAATGCTCTGCGTCAAGGCTGATTACGCGATTATGTTCATCCCAGACAGCTCCATCCAGGTTCTTCAGCTTCTCGATCTTCGCATAAATCCTTTTCCACTTCCTGAGATGGTTGCCGACTTGTCCGCCGGTGCGCTGGACACCTAGCTTCTCATACAAAGCTCTAGCACAGCTGTTAAGATGAGCTTGCTTGAAGCCGCTCGTGGTTTTAGTTCCACTCGCAACTAGGTCGGCCAAATATTTGAGCACAAAACTAGACATTGCGTTGGACCAATAGACCTGTCCAGCTCCACCCTTGCCTGCCATGTTGTCCCCATGTTGCTCTAGGTCCATCTCCTGTGTAAGTTATAAAAAATGACAATGAGCACCAAGATAAATTTCCTTGTTTGGGGGAGCTGTAGCTTTTCCAAAAGCGCCTCCAAGAGAAGCTTTCTGGATAAAGCTCGGGAAGCTGCTTTGAGGGAGCTTCTCTGCTTTTACTACAAAGTGCAGCTTTTGTCAGCTTGGAGAAGCTATCCAGTTTGAGAGAGCTTCGAGCTTGCTGGAGAAGCAAAAGCTGCCAAAAGCTCCCCCAAACAGGGTCAATTACTTCAATGAGAATACTGAAGATTTGTCCACAACATCATTAATATATCACATAAAGAAAACAAGCAGGGCAAAGTCCATGCCATTGCTAGTTCACTATTACATAAAGCACTACATATTTTAGTTGTCGCGGTGGTTTTAACAATCTGCCCACATTCTCTCAGAAATCATTTCTCTTCTCTATCATTAGCGTATGGTTATTTGCTTGTTATCGTGCTGTCCTCCGTGGCTTTGGCCTTTGGTGTCCAATTGTCCTCTGGTAGAATGAAAATCAAAATCTGTAGCTGCCAACACATTTTGGGATGCAAATAACTTCCTACGACGAAAGGCAGTCTCCATAGATGCTCTTATATCTGCCCCATCAATTGCTCCAATACTACGATCCTATACGGTCAACATATTACAAAAAAAAAATCTCGAAATTTTGACCGCATATGTGTCAGGACAATTTGGAATGCCATATCTTAAAACATGGATCCCATCTTGAGTTCCCTGCAATTTTGGCCAGGGTATACAAAAACGCTGGTCGAATAAGCTAATTGCCTAGTTCCCCAATTGCATGTATTACGAGGTTAAAATATCTGCTAACTGTTTCACCTGACATACTGAAATTAGTCCCAGCTTAGCTTATTTCTTAGGTTGTGTCCGATTGCATTCAAGAACATAGCTACTTATTCCTCAGTATTACATGGATAGCGTCATGGAACAAGAAGCATTCATGTAAAACTTGACGCAACTGAAAGAAAGGACCCTCTCTTGAGCCTTATCATTTTAGCGCAGGTTGTATGTTGTATCATCCTTGTAAATTGTTGTGTTTAGATAGTCGATCCTATTCTTATCCCTTTCCTCCATTGAACCATTAAGCAATAGCCTGCCTTTGTCTTCTCAACCTAACCCAAAGAAACAAAACCACCATACAAGCAGCTAGATAAGTAGCAGCGGGTTATGAGTACATTTTTTTTCGTCTAAGCTGCATGTCCTCCAACTACAATCTCCAAGGGAATGCACACACCATACAAGTTTTGATTTTTTTTTTTTTTTGAGAGAGAGAGGTGAGCATAAATGTATAATCCTCTGTTAATAAGGACTAACTTGCATCTGCACTGATGCAAACACATGAGAAACCAGGGAGAAGAATCCGGGACCTTCAATCCAGCAAATCAACCTGTGTTAACTTCAGAACGAATCCCCCAGGTGAGCCCCTTGGGCATCGGATTCACCCAATTCCAATCGGGCAGCACACCACCACGTAACCCCTTAGCAGCTAGGGAGTGTGACGACGAGGAGGGGGCAATCACCTGCGAAGGCGTCTCCATTACCATGAGAGAACGGCCAGGCCCCAGCAGCGGCAGTCAGCTCCGGTGGCGTCCCGCGGGAGGGAGAACCGAGTCGCCGAGAGAGGAGGGGTGGGTTGCGAGCGAGGCGCTCCGTCCCGGACGGCGACGTTCGCGGACGGGATGATGCGGCATCTAGAGAGAATATTCGTTGCGTGGATGGTTCGGTCCCATTCCCAGCTCAGGGAACCAAACGGCAAACGCTGCCCCTGTCACTGTCAGCCTGTCCCCTGACATGGAAAAGCCTGTTGGGCCGATCCCGCCCCGCGGTCCTCCTGCAGTGCCGAAGCGGCTACGGGCTGCGGCCCGCATGCAGCTAGCGGCTCAGCCATCTCGCGCACTCAAATTTACTTGCGACGGAAAAGGGACCGACGCCACGCCAACAACAACAAGCAACACGGTCCGGCCCCCGCGGTTAGTTCACTTCCCACACTCCCCCACGCCACAGCCCTTTCCCATCGTCGAATCCTCGCCGGTCTCTGGTCGTCTCGTTCCTTCTGGAACCCTGCGCGACTCAGAGTGGGTCTCGAACTCCTAGAGCAATCCTAGGGTTTCGAGTGGGTCCAAACCATTCCCAATCAAAATCCATCCATTCCCCCGCATCTAATCCACATTGCGCCCCTTGCTGTCTTTCCCGTTCTTGTCTGCTTGCTCCTGTGTATCTGCCCTAGCAGGTGTGCAGTGACGTGCTGGTGGGAAGATTGGTGAGGTATGGAGCTTCGGGAAGAGAGGGAGGAGGAAGATCTGGGGCTCAAGCTGAGTGGTCTGCGCCTTTCAGAAGCAGAGCGGAGAGGAGTGAAGGGAGCCTGGCTGAATCTAGAAGGAGGAGGAGGGAAGGTGCAGGTGGTGGGCAAGCTGTTTGCTGAAAAGCCTGGCAGAGCAGACGGAATAGCTCAGACATTGGGAAAAATCTGGTGCCCAATAAAGGGAATAAAATGCAAGGAGCTCGGTAACAATTTCTTCCTCATTACTTTTTTGCAATCGGGCGGGAAAAGAAGAGCCCTGGAGGAGGGCCCTTGGGATTTTGGTGGCGATTTATTTCTGGTAAAGGAGTACGAGGGTAGCAGCAGCTTGGAAGATTTAGAGTTCCATACAACTCCTTGCTGGGTGAGAGTGATGAAACTCCCGTTAGGATTGATGAACAAAGCTACTGGACTTGCCATTGGGGAGAGTTTAGGAACCTTTCTGGAGGTGGAAACTGAGGAGGATGAGGTAGCCATCGGCCTTTTCCTGAGAGTGAAAGTTCTCCTAGATATCCATAAGCCACTTCAGAGAGGAGTGATAATGGAGTTGAACGAGAAGGGGGATAAAATTTGGTGTCCGGTGGTGTATGAATTTTTACCAAATTTCTGCTACATCTGTGGTCTCCTTGGGCATACAGATAAATCTTGTGACATTAAGAGCTCAAGAGAAAAGAGAAGACCGTATAGTGGTGATCTCAGAATAGTGTCGTCTCGGCGCCGGTTCCTGGAAGAAAACAGGGGGAGAGGGAGTGATGGGAGTGGTTCAGGTGGAGGCAAATGGGAGAAGAGCCAAGGTAGTGGGAGTAAACAAAGCTGGAAGATCGCAATCAGATCTGAATCTGGAAGTGCAAAGGCTTTCTCTGATTGTGAGAAGGGGGAGGAGTCAACTAGCCCTCTAAAGATTGCTAATACGAGCAGGAAAGGAGGAGTTCCACAAAAGCTCGATTTTGGTCCAGCAGAGAATATGGCGGGGAAGGACCATATAAATAAAGAGGGTTATCGAGGCAAGTCCAGTGAAAAGGCTGCTGCAAAAATTATGGGAAACCAAGAGGCCCAAGAAAGACAAACGGAAAAGACAGAGATGCGAAAGGAATCAGACTTAGTGAGCCAACCAGGTTTTCCCAAGTCAAGCATAATATCACAAGATACATCTCAACAGGACGGTGTAGAGGGGGAGATAGATGTTGATGGCCAGGAAGCTGAGGTGGGGGAAGAAATGAAAAAGAGCAGTGCACTTTTAATGGCCCCGAAGCCGAGCTTCCAGAAGAAGGGAACTTTCAAAAGAAGGAGAAACGAGAGGAAGGGTAATGGTGGAGAGGCTGCAGTACAAGGGGGGAGCATGGAAAGGAAGCGCCAAGCCCCAGAGGAGATAGACGTTGACTTTCTGGGCCCAAAAAAGTTGAAGTGGGCAGGGGATCTATCCGTGACGGAGGACAAGTCGAGGGGGAGTAAGGAGGAAATGGAGATGCTAATTGAAAGGGCGGGACTGCATGAGCAGTTCCCGCCTGGCAAAATGAGGATTATAGCTTGGAACTGCCGAGGGTTGGGGAATGCCTCGATAGTTCGAGGGCTTCTGGATGTCCAGAAGCTGGAATCCCCCGATGTTCTTTTCTTGTCTGAGACAAAAATGGACTTGAGAAGAATTGAGAAATTTAAGTGGATTTTGAATATGCCAAACCTGGTTGTGAAAAATTGTAAAGGCTTGAGCGGAGGATTGGCTCTTTTCTGGAGGAGCGAAGTTGATCTCTCAGTTAAAAGTCTTTCTAAATACCATATTGATGCTGTGATAAAGGAGGATGGAGGAGAATGGCGATTTATAGGAATATATGGTGAGCCAAAAGTGGAAGAGAGAGATAAAACTTGGAAGCTTCTTCGCATCCTGAAGAATAAATATAAGAAGCCATGGTTGTGCGCCGGTGACTTTAACGAAATTATGTTTGGGTATGAGAAGGAAGGCGGGCAGCCAAGAACGCAGGGTGCTATGGAAAAATTTAGGGAGGTTTTAGAGGAGTGCAACTTTCAAGACCTGGGGTTTATTGGAGATGTGTTTACATGGCGAAATAACCACCACATAGCTGCTGGCTATATAAAAGAGAGGCTGGATCGTGCTGTGGCTTGCGGAGATTGGAAGAGAGTCCATCCTCTATCTCAGGTAGTAAATGGAGATCCACGCCATTCTGACCACAGGCCTTTGATCATTGACACGGGAGGAAGGGGGAAGAGTCTGAATGGAAGATCATATGAATCATACCTTAAGTTTGAGGCGAAGTGGCTGGAGGAGGAAGACTGTTTGGAAAGGGTAAAGAAAGCATGGGCTGGTGCAATGGATTCAGGAGCTGATAGAGTTGTGGAGGCCCAAAAAATTCTGCTGAGGGAGCTCCATGACTGGGATAGGAATGTTTTGGGGATGCTGGAGAAGAGGATCTGTAAGGTAAAAAAGGAGCTAGAGAGGTGTAGGAGGCAGCAAATCTGTCAAGAGAGTGTATCCCGGGAACATCTTTTGAGGTATAAGATGGAGCGTTTACAGGATCAACTAAATATTTATTGGAAGCAGCGATCTCATACCGCGTGGCTCACAAAGGGGGACCGGAATACACAATATTTTCATGCTGCAGCCTCAGAAAGAAGGAGAAGAAATGCAAATAAGAAGTTGAGAAAGGATGATGGAGCAGAAGTAGAAGGGAGTAGGCTGAAGGAGTTCATTGCTAACCATTATCAAAATCTCTTTCTTTCTTCTGCAGGTCATACTACGGCTGAAGTGTTACGTTCTATCTCACCACGCATTACGAATGAGATGAACGAAGCACTTATTAAGCCTTTCTCTCAGGAGGAGATTTGGGAAGCTCTCCAATCTATAGGAGATCTCAAGGCGCCCGGACCGGACGGAATTCCTTCAATATTCTATAAAAGATTCTGGTCTATTGTGGGTGAGCAAGTCAAAAAAGAGGTGCTAGCAGTCCTCAATGGTGGCCAAATGCCCAGGGGGTGGAACGACACAATCATAGTCCTAATCCCAAAGGTCAAGAGCCCAGAAAAAGTCAAAGACCTTCGCCCAATAAGCCTCTGCAATGTGCTGTACAAGCTGATTGCCAAAGTTCTTGCCAACCGACTCAAGTCCATTCTACCAGAGATTATTGCTCCATCACAGAGCGCCTTTGTGCCAGGTCGCCTCATAACGGACAATGTTCTCCTTGCATATGAACTGACTCACCATCTGCGAAATAAAAGAGAAGGGAATTATGGTCTAGCTGCCTTTAAATTAGACATGAGTAAAGCATATGATAGGGTGGAATGGTCCTTTTTGGAAAGAATCATGAGGAGGATGGGTTTCTCGGAGAAGTGGATCAGCTTAATTATGCTCTGTGTTACTACTGTATCATATAAAATCAGAGTGAATGGGGAGTTTACAAGAACAATATGGCCACAAAGGGGGCTTCGGCAGGGTGATCCTCTATCGCCATATTTATTTATTATTTGTGTTGAAGCTTTCTCAGCATTAATGGAGAATGCGGGAATAAGAGGGCAGTTAGAAGGAGTAAGGATCTGTCCAGGTGCTCCTCGTGTCAGCCATCTATTTTTTGCTGATGACTCTCTGATTTTCATCAAAGCATCAGTTTCAGGGGCTGCACATCTGCAACAGATCCTATCTTTGTATGAAAATGCCTCAGGCCAGGTGATAAACAAGGATAAAACTACGGCCTTTTTCAGCAAGAATACACCTCCACCAATAAGGGCTCAAATGATGGCTGAACTAGGCATCACCCAGATTGCTAGTAATGACAAGTACCTTGGACTCCCGGTCCATATTGGGAAGTCTAGGAAATCGGCCTTTGAATATATAAAGCAAAGAGTGTGGGCAAAAATTCAAGGATGGCAACAGAAACTTCTATCCAAGGCTGGAAAAGAAATCCTTATTAAGGTTGTGGCACAAGCGATCCCAACTTATTGTAACACCCTAATTCGTCAATTGAAAATAACTTAGTTTATATTATTAATTTCTAGTAGAAAGGAAATTTTTTTTGTTTTCAAATAATGAAATGATGATCTCCTGATTAGATAAAATTTAGTCAAGTGTTTGATGCATTCATTTCTAAAGCATGATTTCTCTTGATTGATATTTTTTTACTAAAGATTTTGTTTTAAACTATAAGCCCAATTTAATTAAATAATAGAAGTATTGCCTAAAAAATTAGTTATGCTTTAAAAATTGGGTACTTTTTTTACAAATATTTTTATTGGATTTATTTTTTTGAATACATTTTTAAGTATATATATACTAGCTGGATGCCCGTGCGTTGCAACGGGAATATATAATACCAGTATACTACGATAACTTATATACAAAATCCGTGTTATATTGTTATGAGAAAATGTTTCATAATCAATTTGTGATCCTAGCCATACATAAATTTTGTTATTTTAATCTAGTTATTTCACCACTACATTGCAACCATCAGTATCATGCAGACTTCGATATATGTCACGATTTGTATGGTCTCATCATTGGAGAGCACGAGCACGTTCCACACATGCCGGAAAAATTCCCTCGTACATCGTTAGTCATCAGACATGCACCACCATATGCTCTTGCTTAAACAAAAAAGTAAGTGTGTATGTGTTTGCGAAGAGAATTAAAGGCAGGCCGGCACAAAAGCTACCCTGACGATGGCGAGGATGACGAACTAGTCACTGTTGTCGATCCTCCTCTGTGTCACCTCCGGCGCCAAGATAACGCCACAATCCTCGATATAGTAGTCGTCGAACGCACGCGACATGACGAGTATCGATGACTCTTGGTTGGGCTGCCAAACGAAGTGCACCCCGGGCTCATCAGCGAGGTAGTACCCCTGGCCGTTGCACCACCGAATGCGCTATTCCACTACATACATCATGTTCGATGACACTCACACAACGTCAGCAACGTCCATCGTCCCAGCGCACAAGAATTCATGTCCGGTCAGTAGCGACTTACGTGGCAGGTTGGGCTTCAGGTGGACGATGAGCTGGACGGCGTGATGGCGTTGTCGTCGGATGCGGTGTCCAGAACAACCTGAGAGTCGTCGACGTTGGCGACAACCATGAGGCCCCCCTGCTTAACGATGGACAGCGCGGTGCAGCTGCTCTGGACCGCGTCCAAGCGGCGGCTTCGCGGGAGCTTGTCGTACACAGCGGCGCATGCGACCACGTAAGACTGCTTTTAGAGGTCGAACTGACAATCGCCAAGCTTCTTCTCGTCATCGATGAGCGACGACAACGCAAATGCCTCCTGCTCATGGAGTTTGTTTGAGGTTTGAAGTAGGAAACATGGATTCATGCTTGGCGTTGGTTTATGAAAATGACTCACAAGTCTGATCCATGGAAAAAAATATTACGAAGAAAAAATTTCACACATGCAAAAAAGGGAATTTAAGTATAATGCATTATTCAAACAAAAGAAATAGCATGCAAAGCTCTTCTTTAAATAATATTACCTCCATCCAAAAATATAATTCAAGAATATTGGTTATCCTTATCTACTACTACGCATTGTGCAATGGTAGCAAGTGAGCTTGAAGAGAGATGTAGTAGATGTGTTTCCTGTCATAGATGTAGACATAAACACATATAGGTGGGTGCCCGTGCGTTGCAACGGAAACATTTAATATCATGATAACTTATGAACAAATGTGTGTTATACTGTTATGTGAAAATGTTTCGTAATTAATTTGTGATCCTAGCCATACATAAATTTTATTATTTCAATCTAACTATTTCATCACTACATTGCAACCAACAGTACCGTGCAGACTTCTATACATGATAGTTGAATGCCCGTGCGTTGCAACGGGAATATATAATACCAGTATACTATGATAACTTATATACAAAATATGTGTTATACCGTTATGAGAAAATGTTTCATAATCAATTTGTGATTCTGGCCATACATAAATTTTGTTATTTATAATCTATCTGTTTCACCACTACATTGCAACCATCAGTATCATGCAGACTTTGATATATATCACGATTTGTATGGTCTCATTATTGGAGAGCACGTTTCACACATACCGGAAGAAATTCTCTCGTACATCGTTAGTCATTGGACACGTACCTGAGAGCACCTAGAGGGGGGGGGGTGAATAGGTGATCCTGTAAAAACTTCAAACTTAAGCCACAAACTTGTTAAGTGTTAGCACGATTATTGCCAAGTGGCTAAGGTGAAGTCTCAACAAAACACAATACCACAAGAGATCAAGACAGAGGTGACACGGTGGTTTATCCCGTGGTTCGGCCAAGCCAATGCTTGCCTACTTCCACGTTGTGGCGTCCCAACGGACGAGGGTTGCAATCAACCCCTCTCAAGCGGTCCAAAGACCCACTTGAATACCACATTGTTTTGTTGTTCCTTTCACTATCCCGTTTGCAAGGAATCTCCACAAATTGGAGTCTCTTGCCCTTACAAGTGTATGATCACAAAGAAAGCACAGAGTAAGGGAGGGAAGCAACACACACAAATCCACAACAAAAGCGCACACACACGGCCAAGACTCGAGCTCGAATGACTATCTCAGAGTTCACTCTAGAACAGAGCTCGAATCACTTAGAATCACAAACGAATGCGCAAAGAACTTGTGTGGATGATCAAGAATGCTCAAGAGTTGCTTGTATGTCTCCTCCATGCGCCTAGGGGCTCCTTTTATAGCCCCAAGGCAGCTAGGAGCCGTTGAGAGCAATTCTGGAAGGCTATCCTGGCCTTCTGTCGTCGGGGGCACCGGACAGTCCGGTGCACACCGGACACTGTCCGGTGCCCGATTTGTTTCCTTTTCTGGCGCTTCCGACCGTTGGAAGACTGCCGTAGATCTGCGAGCCGTTGGCGCACCGGACAGTCCGGTGCACACCGGACAGTCCGGTGCCGTCTTCCGACCGTTGGCTCGGCCACGTGTCCCGCGCCGATTGCGCGGCCGACCGTTGGCCCTGGCCGACCGTTGGCTCACCGGACAGTCCGGTGCACACCGGACAGTCCGGTGAATTTTAGCCGTACGCCGTCGGCGAATTCCCGAGAGCGGCCAGTTCGAGGCGAGTCGATCTGGCGCACCGGACACTGTCCGGTGCACACCGGACAGTCCGGTGCTCCAGACCGAGCTGAGCCTTGGCTGCACACAGCCAAGTCTTTCTCTCCCCTTTTCTCTTTTTCTTCTTTCTGTTTCTAACACTTAGACAAATATGTTAGTCCATAAAACCAATGTACTAAGGCTTAGAAACATACCTTCATCTCATGATTTGCACCTTGTTCATCCATGTACATAAATTCACAATTAAGCACATGTGTTGGCACTCAATCACCAAAATACTTAGAAATGGCCCAAGGGCACATTTCCCTTTCAATCTCCCCCTTTTTGGTGATTTATGCCAACACAACATAAAGCCACTAGAACAAGTGCAAACTCAATTCAAATAACACTTAAATTTATTTTGAATCAATTTTGGCATATATGGATCATCCTTTGCCACCACTTGGTTTGTTTTTGCAAATCAAACACAAATCTCTATCTCTAAGTTAAACACACATGTTTAAGCATAAAGAGAGTCATTCAAAAAGAGATTGATCAAGGATTTCAAAAACTCCCCCTTTTTCCCATAATCAATACTTCTCCCCACAAGAAGCCAACTTTTGACAAGAGAGACAACTTAAGAATTTTGACAAATCAAAAACTCTATTCTACTATTTTCAAAATCTCTCAAGTGGTAGCTGATCCATTTATTGCTTTGGCCTTTATTTTCTCCCCCTTTGGCATCAAGCACCAAAACGGGATCAATTGTGGCCCTTTAACCCCATTGCCTCACCAAAATCTTCAATTAAGAGCAAATGGCAATAGGAGTTCAGAGATGGACTTGGAATAAGTTACCCTCTCATCGGAGTGCAGTGGAAGTCTTTCATGGTCCAAGTCCACCTTTTCCCTTTCAATTCTCACAAGCAAACTCAAACATATGGTTAGTCTCAAAGGGTCAAGTTGTAACACATCTCCCCCTAAACATGTGCATCACTTTGCAACGGACTTGTGAGGTCCAGGGAGTGTTTGTACAACTTGAGCACCATAATAAGCAACAAAATGCAGAAATGAACATGATCAAAGGCATAAATACATGTATGCTACAATTCAATCCAAGTTCCGCGAATCTAAGACATTTAGCTCACTACGCAGCCTGCAAAAGGTCTTCTCATCTAAAGGCTTGGTAAAGATATCGGCTAGCTGGTTCTCGGTGCTAACATAAAACACTTCGATATCTCCCTTTTGCTGGTGGTCTCTCAAAAAGTGATGCCGGATGTCAATGTGCTTTGTGCGGCTGTGCTCAACAGGATTTTCCGCTATTCGGATAGCACTCTCATTGTCACATAGGAGTGGGACTTTGCTCAGATTGTAGCCAAAGTCCCTGAGGGTTTGCCTCATCCAAAGTAGTTGCGCGCAACACTGACCTGCGGCAACGTACTCGGCCTCAGCGGTGGATAGAGCAACGGAGGTTTGTTTCTTAGAGTTCCATGACACCAGGGACCTTCCTAAGAATTGGCACGTCCCCGATGTACTCTTCCTATCGACCTTACATCCAGCATAGTCGGAATCTGAGTACCCAATCAAGTCAAAGTTAGACCCCTTTGGATACCAGATCCCGAAGCAAGGCGTAGCGACTAAATATCTAAGAATTCGCTTCACCGCCACCAAGTGACACTCCTTAGGATCGGATTGAAATCTAGCACACATGCATACGCTAAGCATAATATCCGGTCTACTAGCACATAAATAAAGTAGAGATCCTATCATTGACCGGTATGCTTTTTGATCAACGGACTTACCTCCTTTGTTGAGGTCGGTGTGTCCGTCGGTTCCCATCGGAGTCTTTGCGGGCTTAGCGTCCTTCATCCCAAACCGCTTCAGCAGATCTTGCGTGTACTTCGTTTGGGAGATGAAGGTGCCTTCCTTGAGTTGCTTCACTTGGAACCCAAGGAAGTAGTTCAACTCGCCCATCATCGACATCTCGAATTTCTGCGTCATCACCCTGCTAAACTCTTCACAAGACTTTTGATTAGTAGAACCAAATATTATGTCATCGACATAAATTTGGCATACAAACAAATCACCATCACATGTCTTTGTAAAAAGAGTTGGATCGGCTTTCCCAACCTTGAAAGCATTAGCAAGTAAGAAATCTCTAAGGCATTCATACCATGCTCTTGGGGCTTGTTTAAGTCCATAGAGCGCCTTAGAGAGCTTACACACGTGGTCGGGGTATCGCTCATCCTCGAAGCCAGGGGGTTGCTCTACGTACACCTCCTCCTTTATTGGCCCGTTAAGGAACGCGCTCTTCACATCCATTTGGTACAACCTGAAAGAATGGTGAGCGGCATATGCTAGCAAGATACGAATAGACTCTAGCCTAGCCACAGGAGCAAAAGTCTCCTTAAAGTCCAAACCTGCGACTTGGGCATAACCTTTTGCCACAAGTCGAGCCTTGTTCCTCGTCACCACCCCGTGCTCGTCCTGTTTGTTGCGGAACACCCACTTGGTTCCCACAACATTTTGCTTGGGACGAGGCACCAGCGTCCAAACTTCGTTGCGCTTGAAGTTATTGAGTTCCTCCTGCATGGCCAACACCCAATCCGGATCTAGCAAGGCCTCCTCTACCCTGAAAGGCTCAATAGAGGAGACAAAAGAGTAATGCTCACAAAAATTAACTAATCGAGATCGAGTAGTTACTCCCTTGCTAATGTCACCCAAAATTTGGTCGACGGGATGATCCCTTTGAATCATCGCTCGAACTTGGGTTGGAGGTGCCGGTTGCGCTTCTTCCTCCATCACTTGATCGCCTTGTGCTCCCCCTTGATCACACGCCTCCTTTTGATGAACCTGTTCATCGTCTTGAGTTGGGGGATGCACCGTCGATGAGGAAGAAGGTTGATCACGTTCATCCTGTTCCTGTGGCCGAACGTCTCCAATCGCCATGGTTCGTATCGCGGCCGTCGGAACATCTTCTTCATCTACATCATCACAATCAACAACTTGCTCTCTTGGAGAGCCATTAGTCTCATCAAATACAACGTCGCTAGAGACTTCAACCAAACCCGATGATTTGTTGAAGACTCTATACGCCTTTGTATTTGAATCATAACCTAATAAAAACCCTTCTACAGCTTTGGGAGCAAACTTAGAATTTCTACCCTTCTTCACTAGAATGTAGCACTTGCTCCCAAATACACGAAAGTACGATACATTGGGTTTGTTACCGGTTAGTAGCTCATACGAAGTCTTCTTGAGGAGTCGATGAAGGTAGACCCTGTTGATGGCGTGGCAAGCCGTGTTCACGGCTTCCGACCAAAAGCACTCGGGGGTCTTGAACTCTCCAAGCATCGTCCTCGCCATATCGATTAGCGTCCTGTTCTTCCTCTCTACCACACCATTTTGCTGTGGTGTGTAGGGAGCGGAGAACTCGTGCTTGATCCCTTCCTCCTCAAGAAACTCCTCCACTTGAAGGTTCTTGAACTCGGACCCGTTGTCGCTCCTTATCTTCTTCACCTTGAGCTCAAACTCATTTTGAGCTCTCCTGAGGAAGCGCTTGAGGGTCCCTTGGGTTTCAGACTTATCCTGCAAAAAGAACACCCAAGTGAAGCGGGAAAAGTCATCAACAATAACTAAACCATACTTACTTCCTCCTATGCTTAGATAGGCGACGGGTCCGAAGAGGTCCATATGTAGCAGCTCCAGAGGTCTTGACGTGGTCATCACATTCTTGCTGTGATGTGCTCCTCCCACTTGTTTTCCTGCCTGACAAGCTGCACAAGGTCTATCTTTTTCGAAATAAACATTTGTTAGACCTATCACGTGTTCTCCTTTTAGAAGCTTGTGGAGATTCTTCATCCCCACATGTGCTAAGCGGCGATGCCACAGCCAGCCCATGCAAGTCTTAGCCATTAAGCATGCATCTAGACCGGCCTCTTCTTTTGCAAAATCAACTAAATAAAGCTTGCCGTCTAGTACACCCTTAAAAGCTAGTGAACCATCACATCTTCTAAAGACAGACACATCTACATTTGTAAATAAACAATTATATCCCATTTGACATAATTGACTAACAGATAGCAAATTATATCCAAGACTCTCCACTAAGAATACATTTGAGATAGAATGCTCATTAGAAATTGCAATTTTACCTAACCCTTTTACCTTGCCTTGATTCCCATCACCGAATATAATTGAATCTTGGGAATCCTTATTCTTGACGTAGGAGGTGAACATCTTCTTCTCCCCCGTCATATGGTTTGTGCATCCGCTGTCGATAATCCAGCTTGAACCCCCGGATGCATAAACCTGCAAGGCAAATTTAGGCTTGGGTCTTAGGTACCCAACTCATGTTGGGTCCTGCAAGGTTAGCACAAATATCTTTAGGGACCCAAATGCAAGATTTATCTCCCTTGCATCTAGCCCCTAATTTCCTAGCAACAACCTTCTTTCCCTTTCTACAAATAGCAAAGGGAGCATTACAAGCATAATAAATGGTAGAAGGTTCATTCACTACTTTCCTAGGAGCATGAATAACATTCTTTCTAGGTACATGAGTAATATATCTCCTAGGCATATGTACAACATTTCTCCTACACATATCTCTACCATGATTATAAGAAGAACTAGAAGCAAACATTGCATGAGAATCATAAACATGTGAATCAAAATGATTATAAGCATTTCTAGCATGTCTCCTATCATAATACATAAAAGCATGGTTCTTTTTAGCACTATTAGCCATAGGGGCCTTCCCTTTCTCCTTGACGAAGACGGGAGCCTTATGGCTTGTTAAGTTCTTGGCTTCCCTCTTGAAGCCAAGCCCATCCTTAATTGAGGGGTGTCTACCAACCGTGTAGGCATCCCTTGCAAATTTTATTTTATCAACTTCATTCTTGCTAGTCTTAAGTTTGGCATTAAGACTAGCCACTTCATCATTTAATTTGGAAATTAGAACTAGGTGTTCACTACAAGCATTAACATCAAAATCCTTACACCTAGTACAAATTTCAACATGTTCAACACAAGAATTTGATTTACTAGCTACTTCTAATTTAGCACTTAAATCAATATTAACACTTCTTAAGGTAGAAATGGTTTCATGACAGGAAGAGATTTCACTAGAAAGCATTTCATTTCTTTTCACTTCTAAAGCATATGATTTTTGTGCCTCTACAAATTTATCATGTTCATCATACAATAAATCTTCTTGCTTTTCTAAAAGCCTATCCTTTTCATTTAATGCATCAATCAATTCATTGATTTTCTCTATCTTAGATCTATCTAAGCCCTTGAACAAGCAAGAATAATCTATGTCATCATCACTAGACTCACTATCACTAGAAGAAGCATAAGTGGAGTCTTGAATACTCACCTTCTTCTCCCTTGCCATAAGGCAAGTGAGACGCTCGTTGGGGAAGAGAGCCGATTTGTTGAAGGCAGTGGCGGCGAGTCCTTCGTTGTCGGAGTCGGAGGAGGAGCAATCCGAGTCCCACTCCTTTCCTAGATGCGCCTCGCCTTTTGCCTTCTTGTATTGCTTCTTCTTCTCTCTTTTGTTCCCCTTTTCCTGGTCACTTTCATTATCGGGACAGTTAGCAATGAAATGACCAAGCTTACCGCATTTGAAGCATGAGCGCTTCCCCTTGGCTTTGGTCTTGCTTGGTTGTCCCTTGTGACCTTTAAGCACCGTCTTGAATCTTTTAATGATGAGAGCCATCTCTTCATCATTAAGGCCAGCCGCCTCAACTTGCGCCACCTTGCTAGGTAGCGACTCCTTGCTCCTCGTTGCCTTTAGAGCAATGGGTTGAGGCTCGTGGAGTGGTCCGTTCAACGCGTCGTCGACGTATCTTGCCTCCTTAATCATCATCCGCCCGCTCACGAATTTTCCAAGTACTTCCTCGGGCGTCATCATCGTGTACCTGGGATTCTCACGAATATTGTTCACGAGATGAGGATCAAGTACGGTAAAGGACCTGAGCATTAGGCGGACGACGTCGTGGTCCGTCCATCGCGTGCTCCCGTAGCTTCTTATCTTGTTGATAAGGGTCTTGAGCCGGTTGTACGTTTGCGTTGGCTCCTCGCCCCTTATCATCGCGAACCGTCCAAGTTCGCCCTCCACCAACTCCATCTTGGTGAGTAAGGTGACGTCGTTCCCCTCATGAGAAATCTTGAGGGTGTCCCAGATTTGCTTGGCGTTGTCCAAGCCGCTCACCTTATGGTATTCATCCCTGCACAAGGAAGCTAGAAGAACAGTAGTAGCTTGTGCATTTTTATGAATTTGTTCATTAATGAACATGGGACTATCCGAACTATCAAAGTGCATTCCACTCTCTACAATCTCCCATATACTAGGATGGAGAGAGAATAAGTGACTACGCATTTTGTGACTCCAAAATCCGTAGTCCTCTCCATCAAAGTGTGGGGGCTTGCCAAGTGGAATGGAGAGCAAATGAGAATGTGAACTTTGCGGAATACGAGAGTAATCAAAGGAAAAGTTCGAATTAACCGGTTTTCTCCTCTCGTAGTCGTTGTGGTCCTCATCCTTTTGGGAAGAAGTAGACTCGTCGCTGTCGTAGTAGATGATCTCCTTGATGCGCCTGGTCTTCTTCTTCTTCCCTTCCTTCCGTCTTTGACCCGAGCCGGAGTCGGTAGGCTTGTCGTCCTTCGGCTCGTTGACGAAGGTCTCCTTCTCTTTGTCGTTGATCACTATACCCTTCCCCTTAGGATCCATCTATTCGGGCGGTTAGTCCCTTTGTGAATAGAACGGCTCCGATACCAATTGAGAGCACCTAGAGGGGGGGGGGTGAATAGGTGATCCTGTAAAAACTTCAAACTTAAGCCACAAACTTGTTAAGTGTTAGCACGATTATTGCCAAGTGGCTAAGGTGAAGTCTCAACAAAACACAATACCACAAGAGATCAAGACAGAGGTGACACGGTGGTTTATCCCGTGGTTCGGCCAAGCCAATGCTTGCCTACTTCCACGTTGTGGCGTCCCAACGGACGAGGGTTGCAATCAACCCCTCTCAAGCGGTCCAAAGACCCACTTGAATACCACGTTATTTTGTTGTTCCTTTCACTATCCCGTTTGCAAGGAATCTCCACAAATTGGAGTCTCTTGCCCTTACAAGTGTATGATCACAAAGAAAGCACAGAGTAAGGGAGGGAAGCAACACACACAAATCCACAACAAAAGCGCACACACACGGCCAAGACTCGAGCTCGAATGACTATCTCAGAGTTCACTCTAGAACAGAGCTCGAATCACTTAGAATCACAAACGAATGCGCAAAGAACTTGTGTGGATGATCAAGAATGCTCAAGAGTTGCTTGTATGTCTCCTCCATGCGCCTAGGGGCTCCTTTTATAGCCCCAAGGCAGCTAGGAGCCGTTGAGAGCAATTCTGGAAGGCTATCCTGGCCTTCTGTCGTCGGGGGCACCGGACAGTCCGGTGCACACCGGACACTGTCCGGTGCCCGATTTGTTTCCTTTTCTGGCGCTTCCGACCGTTGGAAGACTGCCGTAGATCTGCGAGCCGTTGGCGCACCGGACAGTCCGGTGCACACCGGACAGTCCGGTGCCGTCTTCCGACCGTTGGCTCGGCCACGTGTCCCGCGCCGATTGCGCGGCCGACCGTTGGCCCTGGCCGACCGTTGGCTCACCGGACAGTCCGGTGCACACCGGACAGTCCGGTGAATTTTAGCCGTACGCCGTCGGCGAATTCCCGAGAGCGGCCAGTTCGAGGCGAGTCGATCTGGCGCACCGGACACTGTCCGGTGCACACCGGACAGTCCGGTGCTCCAGACCGAGCTGAGCCTTGGCTGCACACAGCCAAGTCTTTCTCTCCCCTTTTCTCTTTTTCTTCTTTCTGTTTCTAACACTTAGACAAATATGTTAGTCCATAAAACCAATGTACTAAGGCTTAGAAACATACCTTCATCTCATGATTTGCACCTTGTTCATCCATGTACATAAATTCACAATTAAGCACATGTGTTGGCACTCAATCACCAAAATACTTAGAAATGGCCCAAGGGCACATTTCCCTTTCAGTACCACCATACGCTTTTGCTTAAACAAAAAAGGTAAGTGTGTGTTTGCAAGACTAATGGTCAAACATCGTATAACCACAAAGTTAGAATACTATATTAACATATTAAATAAATTAATCCAATAGACATAGATTAACCCAATTAACATAGGATAAATAAATATCTAATTATAAAAGTATGAAACATGGTATAATCAATGTTGTTACTGCGTAGTAAATATTCATACGAGACTAACACAACTGGAACGATTCAATTTGGAATTAAAATGGGGAAGTTACGAATTTCCAAAGTTTCTATGTATTTGATATAGGATTAATTAGGAAATCAATTTTATTGTTGTTTTCATGACAAAACAGAGGTATTATGTGATAAAAATAATATTATAGAATTATAGAAATTGGAATGAACTCATTTGGATTTAATATGAAATTTCCATGAATTAAATGGGTATCTGCAATTATTTTTAAACTAAAAATCAATTTCTAAACTCCTTTTCCCTACTTTCTTTATTTCCTGGACTGCGTCCCAAATTCCAGAAAGATCAGGGGCCAAGCTATAAATGTTTTTCTAGACTCAGTGAGCATACAGAGTGGACGGTGGGTTAAACACAAAAGAAGTTTTAGTTGAAGTTGTACACAATTTAACATGAGTCATGTTGGCTAGAGGGTGGAAGGCTAGGCATTCTGCTCAATAGATCCAAGGTTCGATCCCTAGGCAGCCATGGTTTGATTTTTTTTTCTGCGCGCGGAAAACTGGTGTGCGGGATTGGACGGCTGAGATTGTAGAACGATAGAATGGACGGCTGAGATCGCAGAATGGCAGAACACAAAAAGGCAGGCTACTATTGCTAACTTAATAAGTAGTAGAGATATAATAAATAATATACTAAAAAAATGAAAACGAACTCATGCTCGCTAGGCCGTTTGGCCAGAAGCCGCTTAGCCTAGCCCCTACGTGCCTTTCCTCCCTCTCACATTTTCTTGTGGGCCCTTCCCTCTCCTCTCTCTTGCCTCTATGACTAGTGGGCCCCGCAACTCTTTCTTTTCTCCATAGGCTCTCTCTCTCCCGTTCGTATCTCCTGCACACACAAACAAATGCCGCTGCCGTCATTTCGAGCAGCGACGCAGCCCACTGCCTCGCCCTTCGCCTTTCTAGATCAGGGGAGAGTTGCCGCCGCCTGCACTCCGCGCCCGAGCCAGCATCGACCGCCCCAGCCCCGCGCACTCAGGCTGCTGCCGCGCCCCGCACGTGCAGCGCGCCGCCCGAAGCCTGCGCGCACCTCCGACCCGGCCGCGCCCAGGAGCCAACTGCGTAGCGCTCAGCGCCCTGCCCTGCGGTCGAGCAGCCGAGCTCGACCCGCCGAGCGACTAGCGCCCAAGGCCACCCGCGCCCTGCATCCACGACGCGAGCCGCCGACCGATCCCGCCCCTGCACACCGAAGCCTGACCTCGTGACGTCCGTTTCTGCATCGCGTTAATGGAGATTTAACTCGTCCGTTCCTCTTTTTCCCCGTTCCTCTCCCCGTTAGTGGTGATAATGACGACGTTAATGCTTTGAAGACTGTCGTTTCTCTTCCCGTCTCTCCCTCTCCCCTCGCCTATAAAACGTGCTCGCCATCCCTGCTTTCACTGTCGCACACACTCCTCTGCTCTTCGCCTGCTCCTCACTTTCTCTCGTGTTCTCTTGCCGTGCGCCGCCCGTAGAGCCGGTCACCGTGTCCTTCATCGCCGGAGCAGCCGTGCTTGTCGCCGGACTGACCGCATCCGTACGCCGTTCGCCATCTGTGGAACCCCACCGGAGCTCCGCCCGCGCAGCACAAGGATCATGTCGTTCCCCTGCTCGCCGGAGACGTGCCCGAACCCGTCCAAACCTCGTCGTTTCCTGCCCGTTCGCCGCCGTTCGCCGTCGTCCGTTCAACCAAGGTTGAAGATAACCCCAACCTGTTAATGTATTTTCTAAATCGTGTTTGAATTACTTAATTGATGTTATGAATTATTGTTGTAATATTGATGCGATTTGGCGATTCACGCATATGATTTTTAGAGATGCGATGTATACGTGTAGCCAAATCGAACCCCACGACAACCCTTTAATAAGCGTATGATTTTATAATTCTAAAAATAAGCACGATCACTATTCAGTACTTCAGTGATTTTCATACTAGAAATGTTTATGGATTTGTTTTCGCTTTAGTGTATGGAGCGATAATCGGTTAGTATTGATATAAGTATAATTTTAGAAATTGAAATAGCAATTAAGCCACGTATTTTCGGTCGAATGAAAATATATAGATTTTACTATTCATAATAAATAAATTCATAAGTATGGCACTTAAGTACTTAGAATTAGTAAGACAATTATTTATGTCATAATAACCATGAATAGGTTATTAAAAGTCTCATTTAGTAATTTATAATTAAACCTAGTATATTAATGTTAGAAGAATTATAAATAAACAATTTTTTGTTATATGTATAAATTCTATTTAGAAAAGAAAGGAGAAAACTGAAATAGTAGAATTTTTAATAGTGTTAAGATGACTTAACTAGGCACTTATATTTTCTAATAAAGAAATTGATAGTATGTTGATAGGTTTCTTACTGATGAAGAAGATAATTTGTTCATAATATTAAAATGACATTTTTAATAGATATCATATTTAACAGGGTTCGTATAGATGTTTAAGTGTAGCCGTACTAAATAGTAATATGTCATATAACTTTTCTAATAATGATATAATTGCTTAATTTAGTGCTCACATTGTCATAACTAAAATGATAGTTAATAAATATAGTATTTATTTTAATTATCTGGATCATTTATCCCTACGATAGAATTAAAGGTAATTAATAGACTAATTATCCTTTATCATAATCAAACCGATAGTCAATTTGTTCTTAACTAGATTTATGACAGGATTAATGATTTCATAGAGTTTAATCCACATTATATACGAATCACTTAGTTTTTTCTTAAAGGATAAAATAAAGTAATAAGAGTTTAAGTTCTTTTATAACTTAAAAATTTTACTTTATATATATTGGCTTCAAATATAATATTATAGGCCATATGCTTTTTAATGACATTAAATGATGGTTATGCGTTCATTATCTTTTGCATGAAAATCCACTTAAGATCCATAACCTAACTCGTCTTAAATAAGTGATTAATAATATATGGTCTTTTCACATAAAACCTGTTTAGACTTATATTTTAATTTGTCATAAGTGAATGATTAATAATATGCTCCATAATGCTTCTACAATTAATAACGTGATTAGTAGCCCATTAACGTTAGATATAACATATATCTTTTTCTAAAATGTTAAAAAGGTTTAATATTGTTATAACGTGTTTTATCATCTTATAAACCCTTTATCTTAGATATATCGCGTATGTCGTTTTATAAAAGATTAATTTGGTGAACCTAATATTTGTATATTTTAATTAAGATATTTATAAGCTTATGTCTTGTTTTATAAAGTATAGATCACACATTTTTGAAAAGAATACCCGCTTATTATAACCATTACTTGCGACGTTTTTGAAAAGCGAACGCTCTTTTCGTTAGGCTTTCTTTTAGCTTTACGCATGGTGAATGTGGTATGTTATTGAGTGGTGTTTGTTCTTCTTGTTTGTTTGTGTGATATTCAGTGGTTGATCTAGTAGTTAAGAATCAAGACCTATTCCTATCCGTGGAAGGACCTCAAGTTTTCAATAAGCAAGGCAAGTGGACTTCTCCCTCTGCATACTCTGTTTGATCCCAAACAATACATTTAATAAAGTTTATTCTTTTGGATATATATGCATAATTTGACGGGTTACCTATTTAGATAACCTTTCCAACCTTACTCCTTGATCAAACCTGGGAATTATACTTTACCTTCATAGCTATGCTATTGCTACAACTTAACTTTATGCAGTCACTCCGGATTGTGATATTAATGTTCCAAATGGTAAGTTTACATTATTGTTGTTAACCCGATGGTTAAACAAGATTATTGCATATTAATTGGAACATGGAGTGACCACCTGGGAAAACAGTGCTACCATGAGAACTATCATGGCTCTGGTCTTGGTTAAATAACTAGGGAAGTCTTATGTTGGGTGCTGGTCGTGGTCGACCGGAACGGGGGCATCTGGCAAGCTCTTATAGTTCCGGCTCAGGCAAATTGGACACGGGCATAGTTCCCAAAGCTTTACCCTGTAGTCTGGACTATAAGTTGGTTACGGTAGGTGTGCCTTATGCAGTTTGACCATTTCCAGCATTTGCGTAATGAGGACTCTAGGGAGAAGCCTCGTAGTGAGACCCTGGCCATTCACCTCGGAAGTGAATACGGGTCTAGCTAACCCGGGCTAGAAGGGAATCGCGACTCATGGGTAAAGATGTGCCACCTCTGCAGAGTGTAAAACTGATATATCAGCCGTGCTCACGGTTATGAGCAGCCTGGACTCCTCACATGATAATTGAACTTGAAGATGAAAATAAATCGAGATCCGATGATCTGTCAATGGTTTGCTTAAGTGGTTTCACTTAAGTGTTTTTGAAATACTCTTGTATCTTTGCTTAATGGGAATACTTGGGATTCACACTTATTAGTAAGACAGGTGTTGTTAATAAAATGTTGACCAACTAAAATGCTTACTGCTCAACCTCAGCCTCACCTTGTTAGACTTGCATTAGTTTTTCCCCCACTTGCTGAGCCCCGACCATAAGTGAGCTCACCCTTGCTTAATTTTGATCAGAAGTTGCAGATGAAGTTATGATGCTGGACTCCATGGATGCTAGTCTAGTGATACCCCCGGTCATCTTCCTGTGGATGGATGTCCTTGTTTCGCTGTACTTTGATGAATAAAGGTTAAGACATTATGTCTGTTCAAAGTGTAATATGTTAATATAATCGTTATTTACGCTTTTATGCATTGTTCTTTTGATATATTACACTTGTGACGTCAACATATGTGAAAGGGAATTAGGCTTACACCTAGTCCCTAAATAATTTTGGTGGTTGAATTGCCCAACACAAATACTGGACTAACTAGTTTGCTCTAGTGTATAAGTTATACAGGTGCAAAAGGTTCACACTCAGCCAATAAAAAGATCAAGTTTTGGATTCAACAAAGGAGCAAAGAGGCAACCGGGGGCACCTCTGGCTGGAGGCACCAGACTGTCCGGTGTACACCGGACAGTGTCCGGTGCGGCCAGAGGACTCCAACTCAAACTCTTCGCCCTCGGGAATTCTCGGAAGCCGGCGCACTATAATTCACCGGACTGTCCGGTGTACACCGGACAGTGTCCGGTGCTCCAAGGAAGCGCTGCCTCCGGAACTCGCCAGCCTCGGGTTCGCGCGACAGCCGCTCCGCTAAAATTCACCGGACTGTCCGGTGTGCACCGGACTGTCCGGTGTACCAGCGGGGCAACGGCTATTTCGGCGCCAACGGCTACCTGCGGTGCATTTAATGCGCGCGCAGCGCGCGCAGACGTCAGGCGCGCCCATACCGGTGCACCGGACATCAAACAGTACATGTCCGGTGTGCACCGGACACCCAGGCGGGCCCAGAAGTTAGAAGCTCCAACGGTCAGAATCCAACGGAATTGATGACGTGGCAGGGGCACCGGACTGTCCGGTGTGCACCGGACTGTCCGGTGTGCACCGGACTGTCCGGTGTGCCATCGAACAGAAGCCTCCAGCCAACGGTCAAGTTTGGTGGTTGGGGCTATAAATACCCCAACCACCCCACCATTCATTGCATCCAAGTTTTCCAACTCTCAACCACTTACAAGAGCTAGACATTCAATTCTAGACACATACAAAGAGATCAAATCCTCTCCAATTCCACTCAAGCCTTTAGTGACTAGCGAGAGAGATTTGTCGTGTTCTTTTGAGCTCTTGCGCTTGGATCGCTTTCTTTCTTTCTCACTTGTTCTTGTGATCAAAACTCAGTTGTAACCAAGGCAAGAGGCAACAATTGTGTGGTGGCCCTTGCGGGGAAGTTTTGTTCCCGGTTGATTGAGAAGGAGAAAAGCTCACTCGGTCCGAGGGACCGTTTGAGAGAGGGAAGGGTTGAAAGAGACCCGGCCTTTGTGGCCTCCTCAACGGGGAGTAGGTTTGAGAGAACCGAACCTCGGTAAAACAAATCCGCGTGTCTCATCTTATTATTCGCTTGCGATTTGTTTTGCACCCTTTCGCGGACTCGTTTATATTTCTAACGCTAACCCGGCTTGTAGTCGTGTTTATTTTTGAGAATTTCAGTTTCGCCCTATTCACCCCCCCCCCCTCTAGGCGACTATCAATTGGTATCAAAGCCCGGTGCTTCATTAGAGCCTAACCGCTCGAAGTAATGTCGGGAGATCACACCAAGAGGGAGATGGAGACCGGCGATAACAAGCCCACTACAAGCCAAGGGAGCACTTCATCGGAAGAGTCCCGCACCAAGAGAAGGGAGAAGAAGAAGAACTCCTCCAAGCGGAAGGAGAAAAGATCTTCCTCTTCTCACCACAAGGAGAAGAAGGAAAAATCTTCTTCTCACAAGCCGCATCGGAGTGGGGACAAGCACAAGAGGATGAGGAAGGTGGTCTACTATGAGACCGACACTTCATCGACATCCACCTCCGGCTCCGACGCGGCATCCGTCACTTCTAAACGCCAAGAGCGTAAGAAGTATAGTAAGATTCCCCTACGCTACCCTCGCATTCCTAAACATACACCTTTACTTTTCGTCCCATTAGGCAAACCACCGACTTTTAATGGTGAAGATTATGCTATGTGGAGTAATTTAATGCGATTTCATCTAACCTCTCTCCACAAAAGTATATGGGATGTTGTTGAGTATGGTGTACAGGTACCATCTGTAGGGGATGAGGACTATGACACGGACGAAGTGGCCCAAATCGAGCACTTCAACTCCCAAGCCGCAACCATTCTCCTTGCCTCTCTAAGCAAGGAGGAATACAACAAAGTGCAAGGGTTAAAGAACGCAAAGGAGATTTGGGATCTACTCAAGACGGCGCACGAAGGTGATGAACTCACCAAGATCACCAAGCGGGAAACGATCGAGGGGGAGCTCGGTCGCTTCCGTCTTCGCCAAGGGGAGGAGCCACAAGACATGTACAACCGGCTCAAGACCTTGGTGAACCAAGTGCGCAACCTCGGGAGCAAAAAGTGGGATGACCACGAGGTGGTTAAGGTTATTCTAAGAGCTCTTATTTTCCTTAACCCCACACAAGTTCAATTAATTCGTGGTAATCCTAGATATCCACTAATGACCCCCGAGGAAGTTATCGGGAATTTTGTGAGCTTTGAATGCATGATTAAGGGCTCAAAGAAGATAAACGAGCTTGACGAACCTTCTACATCCGAGGCGCAACCGGTGGCCTTCAAGGCAACGGAGGAGAAGAAGGAGGAGTCTACACCAAGTAGACAACCAATTGACGCTTCCAAGCTCGACAATGAGGAGATGGCCTTAATCATCAAAAGCTTTCGGCAAATCCTCAAGCAACGGAGGGGGAAGGACTACAAACCCCGCTCCAAGAAGGTTTGCTACAAGTGTGGTAAGCCCGGTCACTTTATTGCGAAATGTCCTATGTCTAGTGACAGTGACAGGGGCGACGACAAAAAGGGAAGAAGAAAGGAGAAGAAGAAGTACTACAAGAAGAAGGGCGGCGATGCCCATGTTTGTCGGGAATGGGACTCCGACGAAAGCTCAAGCGACTCCTCCGACGACGAGGACGCCGCCAACATCGCCGTCACCAAAGGCCTTCTCTTCCCCAACGTCGGCCACAAGTGTCTCATGGCCAAGGACGGCAAAAAGAAGGTAAAACCAAGGTCCTCCACTAAATATGAAACATCTAGTGATGAGGATGATGATAAAAATGAGGAGGACAACTTGCGCATTCTTTTTGCTAACCTTAACATGGAACAAAAAGAAAAATTAAATGAGCTAATTATTGCCATCCATGAAAAGGATGATCTCTTGGACTCCCAAGAGGACTTCCTAATCAAGGAAAATAAGAAACATGTTAAGGTTAAAAATGCTTATGCTCTAACAGTAAAAAAATGTAACAAATTATCTAGTGAGCTAAGCACATGCCATGACACTATTGCCAACCTTAGAAATGAAAATGTTAAATTAATTGCTAAGGTTGATTCTCATGTTTGCATTGATCCTAGAAATGATAATGTTGATTTGCTTGCTAGGATTAATGAGTTGAATGTTTCTATTGCTAGCCTTAGAAATGAGAATGAGAAACTAATTGCTAAGGCTAAAGATTTTGATGTTTGCAATGCTACTATTTCCGACCTTAGGACTAAAAATGATTTGTTGCATGCTAAGGTCATTGAATTAAAATCTTGCAAACCTTCTACATCTACTGAGCATATTTCCATTTGTACTAGATGTAGAGATATTAATGTTGATGCTATCCATGATCACCTAGCCTTAATTAAAAAACAAAATGATCACATAGCACAACTTAATGCTAAAATCAGTGAGCATGACTTAGAAAATGAAAATTTTAAATTTGCTAGAAGCATGCTCTATAATGGGAGACGCCCTGGCATTAAGGACGGCATTGGCTTCCAAAAGGGAGACAATGTCAAAATTAATGCCCCTCCAAAGAACTTATCTAACTTTGTTAAGGGCAAGGCTCCCATGCCTCAGGATAACGAGGGTTACATTTTGTACCCTGCCGGCTATCCTGAGAGCAAGATTAGAAAAATTCATTCTAGGAAGTCTCACTCTGGCCCTAATCATGCTTTCATGTATAAGGGTGAGACATCTAGTTCTAGGCAACCAACCCGTGCCAAGTTGCCTAGAAAGAAAACTCCTAATGCATCAAATGATCATGTTATTTCATTTAAAACTTTTGATGCATCATATGTTTTAACTAACAAATCCGGCAAGGTAGTTGCCAAGATTATTGGGGGCAAACACAAGGGCTCCAAGACTTGTGTTTGGGTACCCAAAGTTCTTGTTTCTAATGCCAAAGGACCCAAAACCGTTTGGGTACCTAAAATCAAGAACTAAAATTGTTTTGTAGGTTTATGCATCCGGGGGCTCAAGTTGGATACTCGACAGCGGGTGCACAAACCACATGACAGGGGAGAAAAAGATGTTCTCCTCATATGAGAAAAACCAAGATCCCCAACGAGCTATCACATTCGGGGATGGAAATCAAGGTTTGGTCAAAGGTTTGGGTAAAATTGCTATATCTCCTGACCATACTATTTCCAATGTTTTTCTTGTAGATTCTTTAGATTACAATTTGCTTTCCGTATCCCAATTATGTCAAATGGGCTACAACTGTCTATTCACTGATATAGGTGTTACTGTCTTTAGAAGAAGTGATGATTCAATAGCATTTAAGGGTGTGTTAGAGGGTCAGCTATACTTGGTAGATTTTGAAAGAGCTGAACTCGACACATGCTTAATTGCTAAGACTAACTTGGGTTGGCTCTGGCACCGCCGACTTGCCCATGTTGGAATGAAGAATCTTCACAAGCTTCTAAAGGGAGAACACATTTTAGGACTAACCAATGTTCATTTTGAGAAAGACAGGATTTGTAGCGCATGCCAAGCCGGGAAGCAAGTTGGCATCCACCATCCACACAAAAACATCATGACTACCGACAGGCCACTGGAGCTCCTACACATGGATTTATTCGGCCCGATCGCTTACATAAGCATCGGCGGTAGTAAGTATTGTCTTGTAATTGTGGATGATTATTCTCGCTTCACTTGGGTGTTCTTTTTGCAGGACAAATCTTATACCCAAGAGACCTTAAAGGGATTCTTGATACGGGCTCAAAATGAGTTCGGCTTGAGGATCAAGAAAATTAGAAGCGATAATGGGACGGAGTTCAAGAACTCTCAAATTGAAGGCTTTCTTGAGGAGGAGGGCATCAAGCATGAGTTCTCCTCTCCCTACACTCCACAACAAAATGGTGTAGTGGAGAGGAAGAATCGAACTCTTTTGGACATGGCAAGAACCATGCTTGATGAGTACAAGACACCGGATCGGTTTTGGGCCGAGGCGGTCAACACCGCCTGCTACGCCATCAACCGGTTATATCTTCATCGAATCCTCAAGAAGACATCTTATGAACTCCTAACCGGTAAAAAGCCAAATATTTCATATTTTAGAGTTTTTGGTAGCAAATGCTTTATTCTTGTTAAGAGAGGTAGAAAATCTAAATTTGCTCCTAAAACTGTAGAAGGCTTTTTACTAGGATATGACTCAAACACAAAGGCATATAGAGTCTTTAACAAGTCCTCAGGACTTGTTGAAGTTTCTTGTGACGTTGTGTTTGATGAGACTAACGGCTCTCAAGTAGAGCAAGTTGATCTTGATGAGATAGGTGAAGAACAGGCTCCATGCATAGCGCTAAGGAACATGTCCATTGGGGATGTGTATCCTAAGGAATCCGAAGAGCCTCCACATGCACAAGATCAACCATCCTCCTCCATGCAAGCATCTCCACCAACACAAATTGAGGATGAGGCTCAAGAGGTTGAACAAGAAGATCAAAAAGATGAGCCACCTCAAAATGACGGCAACGATCAAGGGGGAGATGTAAATAATGAAGACAAGGAGGATGAACAACCAAGGCCGCCACACCCAAGAGTCCACCAAGCAATACAACGAGATCACCCCGTCGACACCATCCTCGGCGACATTCATAAGGGGGTAACTACTCGATCTCGTGTTGCACATTTTTGTGAACATTACTCTTTTGTTTCCTCTATTGAGCCACACAGGGTAGAGGAAGCACTTCAAGATTCGGATTGGGTGATGGCGATGCAAGAGGAGCTCAACAATTTCACAAGGAATAAGGTTTGGCACTTAGTTCCTCGTCCTAATCAAAATGTTGTAGGAACCAAGTGGGTCTTCCGCAACAAGCAAGACGAGCATGGTGTGGTGACAAGGAACAAAGCTCGACTCGTGGCCAAGGGGTATTCACAAGTCGAAGGTTTGGATTTTGGTGAAACCTATGCACCCGTAGCTAGGCTTGAGTCAATTTGTATATTATTGGCCTATGCTACTTACCATGGCTTCAAGCTTTATCAAATGGACGTGAAGAGTGCCTTCCTCAATGGACCAATCAAGGAGGAGGTCTATGTTGAGCAACCTCCCGGCTTTGAAGACAGTGAGTACCCTAACCATGTTTATAGGCTCTCTAAGGCGCTTTATGGGCTCAAGCAAGCCCCAAGAGCATGGTATGAATGCCTTAGAGATTTCCTTATTGCAAATGGCTTCAAAGTCGGCAAGGCCGATCCTACTTTATTCACTAAGACTCTTGACAATAATTTGTTTGTATGCCAAATTTATGTTGATGATATCATATTTGGGTCTACTAACAAATCTACATGTGAAGAATTTAGTAGGATCATGACACAAAAATTCGAGATGTCGATGATGGGGGAGTTGAAGTATTTTCTAGGATTCCAAGTCAAGCAACTCCAAGAGGGCACCTTCATTAGCCAAACGAAGTATACTCAAGACATTCTAAGCAAGTTTGGAATGAAGGATGCCAAGCCCATCAAGACACCCATGGGAACAAATGGGCATCTCGACCTCGACACGGGAGGTAAGTCCGTGGATCAAAAGGTATACCGGTCGATGATTGGTTCATTGCTTTATTTATGTGCATCTCGACCGGACATTATGCTTTCCGTATGCATGTGTGCAAGATTCCAAGCCGACCCTAAGGAATCACACCTTACGGCCGTAAAACGAATCTTGAGATATTTGGCTTATACTCCTAAGTTTGGGCTTTGGTACCCTCGGGGATCCACTTTTGATTTGATTGGTTATTTGGATGCCGATTGGGCGGGGTGTAAGATTAATAGAAAGAGCACATCGGGGACTTGCCAGTTCTTGGGAAGATCCTTGGTGTCATGGGCTTCAAAGAAGCAAAATTCGGTCGCTCTTTCTACTGCCGAAGCCGAGTATATTGCCGCAGGCCATTGTTGCGCGCAATTGCTTTGGATGAGGCAAACCCTGCGGGACTACGGTTACAAATTAACCAAAGTCCCCTTGCTATGTGACAATGAGAGTGCAATCAAAATGGCCGACAATCCCGTTGAGCATAGCCGCACTAAGCACATAGCCATTCGGTATCATTTTCTTCGGGATCACCAACAAAAGGGGGATATCGAGATTTCATACATTAACACTAAAGATCAATTAGCCGATATTTTTACCAAGCCACTTGATGAACAATCTTTTACCAGACTTAGGCATGAGCTTAATATTCTTGATTCTAGGAATTTCTTTTGCTAAACTTGCACACATAGCACATAAATATACCTTTGATCATGTCTCTTTTATATGCTATGACTAATGTGTTTTCAAGTGTATTCCAAACCAAGTCATAGGTATATTGAAAGGGAATTGGAGTCTTCGGCAAAGACAAGGCTTCCACTCCACTCTACTACTCATCCTTCGCCGTCGCTCCACATCACTCTCCAACGTTGGTATAATCTTCACTCATTTATTTTATGACCAAAGGAGGAGAAAGTACTTCTAGGGCCTATATTTCATTCTAAGTATCCGTTTTTGGCGGTTCATGCCAAAGGGGGAGAAAGTATTGGCCCAAAGCAAAAGGACCGCACCACCACCCAAATTTTTGAATTTGATGATTTTTCAATTGGTTTATTTCAAAATTGGCATCTCTTTGTGTTCCAAAGGGGGAGCAAGTAGTATTTTCAAATTTGATAACTTAAAACCCTCTTGAACCTAAAAGGAGACTTTATTTGAGGGGGAGTTTTGTTTAGTCAAAGGAAAAGCATTTGAACAAAGGGAGAAATTTTCAAAACTTGAAAATGCTTTGCAAATCTTATTCATTTACCTTTGACTATCTTGCAAAAGGACTTTGAAAAGGATTTACAAAAGAATTTGCAAAAACAAAACTTTTGGTGCAAATATGGTCCAATATGTTAAGAACAAAGAAACAATCCATGCGCATCATGTAAACATTTATTGGCTCAATTTCAAGCAACCTTTGCACCTACATTATGCAAACTAGTTCAATTATGCACTTCTATATTTGCTTTGGTTTGTGTTGGCATCAATCACCAAAAAGGGGGAGATTGAAAGGGAATTAGGCTTACACCTAGTCCCTAAATAATTTTGGTGGTTGAATTGCCCAACACAAATACTGGACTAACTAGTTTGCTCTAGTGTATAAGTTATACAGGTGCAAAAGGTTCACACTCAGCCAATAAAAAGATCAAGTTTTGGATTCAACAAAGGAGCAAAGAGGCAACCGGGGGCACCTCTGGCTGGAGGCACCGGACTGTCCGGTGTACACCGGACAGTGTCCGGTGCGGCCAGAGGACTCCAACTCAAACTCTTCGCCCTCGGGAATTCTCGGAAGCCGGCGCACTATAATTCACCGGACTGTCCGGTGTACACCGGACAGTGTCCGGTGCTCCAAGGAAGCGCTGCCTCCGGAACTCGCCAGCCTCGGGTTCACGCGACAGCCGCTCCGCTAAAATTCACCGGAGGCGCGCCCATACCGGTGCACCGGACATCAAACAGTACATATCCGGTGTGCACCGGACTACCCAGGCGGGCCCAGAAGTCAGAAGCTCCAACGGTCAGAATCCAACGGAATTGATGACGTGGCAGGGGCACCGGACTGTCCGGTGTGCACCGGACTGTCCGGTGTGCCATCGAACAGAAGCCTCCAGCCAACGGTCAAGTTTGGTGGTTGGGGCTATAAATACCCCAACCACCCCACCATTCATTGCATCCAAGTTTTCCAACTCTCAACCACTTACAAGAGCTAGACATTCAATTCTAGACACATACAAAGAGATCAAATCCTCTCCAATTCCACTCAAGCCTTTAGTGACTAGCGAGAGAGATTTGCCGTGTTCTTTTGAGCTCTTGCGCTTGGATCGCTTTCTTTCTTTCTCACTTGTTCTTGTGATCAAAACTCAGTTGTAACCAAGGCAAGAGGCACCAATTGTGTGGTGGCCCTTGCGGGGAAGTTTTGTTCCCGGTTGATTGAGAAGGAGAAAAGCTCACTCGGTCCGAGGGACCGTTTGAGAGAGGGAAGGGTTGAAAGAGACCCGGCCTTTGTGGCCTCCTCAACGGGGAGTAGGTTTGAGAGAACCGAACCTCGGTAAAACAAATCTGCGTGTCTCATCTTATTATTCGCTTGCGATTTGTTTTGCACCCTTTCGCGGACTCGTTTATATTTCTAACGCTAACCCGACTTGTAGTCGTGTTTATTTTTGAGAATTTCAGTTTCGCCCTATTCACCCCCCCTCTAGGCGACTATCAATATGTGTGGAAATAGATCCTGGCACACATATGCTATGCACCCGGCTCTGCCCCTTTGGAAACGGGTGTGACAGAAGTGGTATCAAAGCAATGTGACCGTAGGTCGCTAGATTAGTTAGAAATGGAAAGCCCAGTCAGTCTTTCAAGCTTGATATATTTTTCTCCATAAAAAATGTACTTTATACAAAAACTCGTCTCTTTTATCTTCAACCCTTCTTGTCTGATTTTTGGTCTATCATAAGGTTCTAATGAGAAGCATTGCAAGATGATCAAGCTAGGATTGCGGAACTTGAAGCGAAGTTTGCTAGAAGAAACCTTTTCGAAGCTATCAACGATGCCATATTCTCTGTCTTATCCCCACTCCGCAAGAAGTTTTGTTATGGATCCTCTGGGTCTATTATTTTACTTCTTGGCTAAGGTGATAGGATTGTTCTTTAGTATTAAGATTTTCGACTAGATCGGTAATGGCGATATTATATTATATTATATTATATTATAAGTGGTTTTCTAATCCCTAATATTGCTATATAACCCTTGACTTCTTATACTTTTGTTGTCTTGCCACTGTATTGCCACCCTTGCGCAATATCTACCTTGATATACTAAATTCTTTGTCTCCCTACTCCTACTTGATAATGCCTCTCTATTTTGTCTCCTTGATAATGCTTTCTCCCTAACTCACTTTATATCCTTGGTTGTATCATTCATCCTCACTTTAATAGTTCATGGTTATCTCATTTCACTCTTGGCCACCAACAAATATGTCATATCTAACTCCTTGATAATTCGTACCCAACTCCTTGATGTTATATTATCTTTCTTATTTCAAACCTTGTCTCACCATTGTTTTGGTTGAATGAGTAGAATTGGATTGTGTTGTGCTGGTATGTTTGAATTCATTGTCCTTTGTGTTCATGTTTAATTTGTTTTTTTGAAATGATTGTTGGTGTATTGTGTGACTTTTGTCCACAATGACATCAGTTAGCTAGGTAAAACCTTAGATAGATGGGTTTTCTCTGCTCTCTATAATCTGTCTTTGCTCAACCCTTTCATTCCTTCCATTCTTTCATACCCATACAGATGTCAGACCTTGGAATGTCAACTGCAAGTGATGTCACTAAGTGCAAAGAATGCGGTGTGTTGGCAAGTCAAAACAACACTATAAATAAAACAGCTGATGAACAGACAATCAAGACCCAAAATGATGCACAACCAAACCAACAGACAAGTAACCTTGGAACATGTTGTTGTTGTGAGTACTATGGAATTCCTTGTCGTCAGATCAGCACAAACGAAAGTGAAACTACAAAACAGAAGAACCGGATTTTGTTTTCTGGTATAAAAAGACAATGTTCCCCCAAGAACATCTAATAGCAGATTCTCTCGTACCTAATGTACTGTCAGATGATGAATTGCAAAGTATTCCAAAAAGGAAACATCACAAGGATGCCCAGCTCCAAAAAGAAACACATGAGTGTTACATTGATGGATGGACTATTACTTGTACACAGTTTCAGCCTCGTCGTCGCATCAGATCCAAGAAACAAAATGGGAAACATGGAAAAAGTCAAGAAATAACTTCAAGAAAAGCTTGCTATCAATGTGGACGTGAAGGTCATTACTTCTGTAACTGTCCTGAGAAGAGTTCGCTTCAGATCACCACCGAGATGAAGCTATCTCAGTCTTCAGACATGGAATATGAACAAAAATGCACAGAAACTTCTACCAATTCAGTAAAGACAACTCCACCATGTAACTTATCAAGTCGTGCTTGCTTTGGCTGTGGTGATACCGGCCATCTTGTTAATGGTTGTCCTAAGAAGGATGTGGAGATCAATAAGGTCCAAAAGAAAAGACAAACACCCTCAAACTCAAGCATCAACAAAGAATAAACAACGGAAAGAGACCACAAGAAAGATAAGTTATGCAGTGACAGGAACCATTCCATATGATGATGCAGTAATTTTTGGAACACTAGTCATTCACACAACCATCGCCACCGTGTTGTATGATCCTCGTACAACACATTCCCTTATCAGTGCCCAGTTTGCAACAAAGTATGGTATCTTCAAGTGTCCCTTGAGATCAAGGAAGACCATCAGTACACCTGAAGGAAAAATGTTAGTAAACTACATATGTCCGAAAGTAAGTGTTAAAATCAATGGGATAGATTTTCCAGCTGATCTCCTAGTGATAGAAATAATGGGAAAGGATGTGATTCTTGGAAAGAATTGGTTACAAAGAACTAAGGCAGTAATCCAACATACTGAGAGAACCATGTGTTTGGAAACTCCATCTGGAGAAAGAATAGTAGTTGAAGACGATCAACCTCTAGCACTGAAGATTGGTACATATGACAAGGAAGAATAATATATCAATTAGCTAGAAGAAGGAGAATGTCTCACGAAAAAAATATGTCAAAGTGTTGCCCCTTTCAAGATTTGTAACTGTGCTAAGTGATATATGAATAAATTTGGAGAATCTTTCGCGCCTATTGTGTTTTGCCTCTTTATAAAGAGAATAGAGTATAGTGTCATTTGCTATACGTAAATAATGTGATACTCTAGTTGCCCTAAAATCCTGCTCAAGTCTTTCTCTCAATTTGTGCTCAAGGAAATATTCTTGGATCAGAAAGATGAATTGGATATCATGCTCTGAAATCTATAAGGTTCAAAAGATCTTTGTTAAGGAATATAACACTTGTACGCTCTTGTAGTATGATGAAGCTAGAAGAATTATGAAACCACCCTTGTTCCTTGACTAATCTTGGAAATCAAAAAGTTGTGTTCGCCCTTTATCTTCATATCGTACAAGCCTCTTATGTAATCTTGTCTCACTATCTCTTTTACTCTCTAACCAGATGATGAACCCCAATGGAAATGAAGTAAATGATGCCAACGACAATATTCCTACCTTAACAACTATGAACGAGAAAAACGAGTCACAGAGATATTCGATGAATGGAATGAAGAACAACAAAAGGAATAGAAAAATGTTTGGATACATGATTAGTTCACCTCAACCACAAGCAAAAGCCACAAAACACATGGATACCCAAACAGAAGAATCAAGTCAGGCTCAGCTACATGAGATACAGACACCCAATCAACTCTCACCCCCTGTTAGTCAAGCAAAGTTAACTCGCAAAGAACTCAAAGCAAGAGGTGTTTGCTACTACTGCAAAAACGAAGGACATCTTATTCGTGAATGCCCCAAGAAGCGTCTAGACCGAATAAAGAAGAAAACTGCCAAGCATGACCTAAGCAATAATTCAGAAGACCCACCATTTTATAAGTACGATGATGAAGGTCGCGTGATTAGTATTCATTGTGGAGCGAAGAAACAATAAGTTCCTTAAGTTTGGAAGAGTCTGTTGTGAACCAAGAACCTACGAATAACCTTGAATCACCTTTGTTTTTCTTGCTAACCTTTCCTAATCTCGAGGACGAGATTCTTTTTAGGGGGGTAGATTTTGTAACACCCTAATTCGTCAATTGAAAATAACTTAGTTTATATTATTAATTTCTAGTAGAAAGGAAATTTTTTTTGTTTTCAAATAATGAAATGATGATCTCCTGATTAGATAAAATTTAGTCAAGTGTTTGATGCATTCATTTCTAAAGCATGATTTCTCTTGATTGATATTTTTTTACTAAAGATTTTGTTTTAAACTATAAGCCCAATTTAATTAAATAATAGAAGTATTGCCTAAAAAATTAGTTATGCTTTAAAAATTGGGTACTTTTTTTACAAATATTTTTATTGGATTTATTTTTTTAATACATTTTTAAATATATATATATATATATAATAAATAATATACTAAAAAAATGAAAACGAACGCATGGTCGCTAGGCCGTTTGGCCAGAAGCCGCTTAGCCTAGCCCCTACGTGCCTTTCCTCCCTCTCACATTTTCTTGTGGGCCCTTCCCTCTCCTCTCTCTTGCCTCTATGACTAGTGGGCCCCGCATCTCTTTCTTTTCTCCATAGGCTCTCTCTCCCGTTCGTATCTCCTGCACACACAAACAAATGCCGCTGCCGTCATTTCGAGCAGCGACGCAGCCCACTGCCTCGCCCTTCGCCTTTCTAGATCAGGGGAGAGTTGCCGCCGCCTGCACTCCGCGCCCGAGCCGGCATCGACCGCCCCAGCCCCGCGCACTCAGGCTGCTGCCGCGCCCCGCACGCGCAGCGCGCCGCCCGAAGCCTGCGCGCACCTCCGACCCGGCCGCGCCCAGGAGCCAACTGCGTAGCGCTCAGCGCCCTGCCCTGCGGTCGAGCAGCCGAGCTCGACCCGCCGAGCGACTAGCGCCCAAGGCCACCCGCGCCCTGCATCCACGACGCGAGCCGCCGACCGATCCCGCCCCTGCACACCGAAGCCTGACCTCGTGACGTCCGTTTCTGCATCGCGTTAATGGAGATTTAACTCGTCCGTTCCTCTTTTTCCCCATTCCTCTCCACGTTAGTGGTGATAATGACGACGTTAATGCTTTGAAGACTGTCGTTTCTCTTCCCGTCTCTCCCTCTCCCCTCGCCTATAAAACGTGCTCGCCATCCCTGCTTTCACTGTCGCACACACTCCTCTGCTCTTCGCCTGCTCCTCACTTTCTCTCGTGTTCTCTTGCCGTGCGCCGCCCGTAGAGCCGGTCACCGTGTCCTTCATCGCCGGAGCAGCCGTGCTTGTCGCCGGACTGACCGCATCCGTACGCCGTTCGCCATCTGTGGAACCCCACCGGAGCTCCGCCCGCGCAGCACAAGGATCATGTCGTTCCCCTGCTCGCCGGAGACGTGCCCGAACCCGTCCAAACCTCGTCGTTTCCTGCCCGTTCGCCGCCGTTCGCCGTCGTCCGTTCAACCAAGGTTGAAGATAACCCCAACCTGTTAATGTATTTTCTAAATCGTGTTTGAATTACTTAATTGATGTTATGAATTATTGTTGTAATATTGATGCGATTTGGCGATTCACGCATATGATTTTTAGAGATGCGATGTATACGTGTAGCCAAATCGAACCCCACGACAACCCTTTAATAAGCGTATGATTTTATAATTCTAAAAATAAGCACGATCACTATTCAGTACTTCAGTGATTTTCATACTAGAAATGTTTATGGATTTGTTTTCGCTTTAGTGTATGGAGCGATAATCGGTTAGTATTGATATAAGTATAATTTTAGAAATTGAAATAGCAATTAAGCCACGTATTTTCGGTCGAATGAAAATATATAGATTTTACTATTCATAATAAATAAATTCATAAGTATGGCACTTAAGTACTTAGAATTAGTAAGACATTTATTTATGTCATAATAACCATGAATAGGTTATTAAAAGTCTCATTTAGTAATTTATAATTAAACCTAGTATATTAATGTTAGAAGAATTATAAATAAACAATTTTTTGTTATATGTATAAATTCTATTTAGAAAAGAAAGGAGAAAACTGAAATAGTAGAATTTTTAATAGTGTTAAGATGACTTAACTAGGCACTTATATTTTCTAATAAAGAAATTGATAGTATGTTGATAGGTTTCTTACTGATGAAGAAGATAATTTGTTCATAATATTAAAATGACATTTTTAATAGATATCATATTTAACAGGGTTCGTATAGATGTTTAAGTGTAGCCGTACTAAATAGTAATATGTCATATAACTTTTCTAATAATGATATAATTGCTTAATTTAGTGCTCACATTGTCATAACTAAAATGATAGTTAATAAATATAGTATTTATTTTAATTATCTGGATCATTTATCCCTACGATAGAATTAAAGGTAATTAATAGACTAATTATCCTTTATCATAATCAAACCGATAGTCAATTTATTCTTAACTAGATTTATGACAGGATTAATGATTTCATAGAGTTTAATCCACATTATATACGAATCACTTAGTTTTTTCTTAAAGGATAAAATAAAGTAATAAGAGTTTAAGTTCTTTTATAACTTAAAAATTTTACTTTATATATATTGGCTTCAAATATAATATTATAGGCCATATGCTTTTTAATGACATTAAATGATGGTTATGCGTTCATTATCTTTTGCATGAAAATCCACTTAAGATCCATAACCTAACTCGTCTTAAATAAGTGATTAATAATATATGGTCTTTTCACATAAAACCTGTTTAGACTTATATTTTAATTTGTCATAAGTGAATGATTAATAATATGCTCCATAATGCTTCTACAATTAATAACGTGATTAGTAGCCCATTAACGTTAGATATAACATATATCTTTTCTAAAATGTTAAAAAGGTTTAATATTGTAGGTGTGCCTTATGCAGTTTGACCATTTCCAGCATTTGCGTAATGAGGACTCTAGGGAGAAGCCTCGTAGTGAGACCCTGGCCATTCACCTCGGAAGTGAATACGGGTCTAGCTAACCCGGGCTAGAAGGGAATCGCGACTCATGGGTAAAGATGTGCCACCTCTGCAGAGTGTAAAACTGATATATCAGCCGTGCTCACGGTTATGAGCAGCCTGGACTCCTCACATGATAATTGAACTTGAAGATGAAAATAAATCGAGATCCGATGATCTGTCAATGGTTTGCTTAAGTGGTTTCACTTAAGTGTTTTTGAAATACTCTTGTATCTTTGCTTAATGGGAATACTTGGGATTCACACTTATTAGTAAGACAGGTGTTGTTAATAAAATGTTGACCAACTAAAATGCTTACTGCTCAACCTCAGCCTCACCTTGTTAGACTTGCATTAGTTTTTCCCCCACTTGCTGAGCCCCGACCATAAGTGAGCTCACCCTTGCTTAATTTTGATCAGAAGTTGCAGATGAAGTTATGATGTTGGACTCCATGGATGCTATTCTAGTGATACCCCCGGTCATCTTCCTGTGGATGGATGTCCTTGTTTCGCTGTACTTTGATGAATAAAGGTTAAGACATTATGTCTGTTCAAAGTGTAATATGTTAATATAATCTTTATTTACGCTTTTATGCATTGTTCTTTTGATATATTACACTTGTGACGTCAACATATGTGTGGAAATAGATCCTGGCACACATATGCTATGCACCCGGCTCTACCCCTTTGGAAACGGGTGTGACACTTATGTAATGTCTTGTTTTGATCTTACGAAGGGCCTTTGTGATGAGCTGAGTTCTATGATAGGGAAATACTGGTGGAGCAATCAAGACAAAGTAAATAAGATTCATTGGATTGGTTGGCAGAAACTTACAAGATCAAAGTCTTTAGGGGGACTGGGGTTTAGAGATCTGTACGCTTTTAACATGGCTATGCTGGCTAGGCAAGGGTGGCGGCTCATAACTCAAAATAACTCTCTTTGTGCACGGGTCCTAAGAGCTAAATACTTCCCCTCATCAAATGTTCTTGAAGCAAGAGCAAAAAAAGGCATATCTTACACTTGGCGCAGTGTCCTGAAAGGACTACATTTATTAAAAGAAGGATTAATTTGGAGGATTGGAGATGGGAACCAGGTGAATATATGGGTTGACCCATGGATTCCTAGAGGGGAAACTAGAAGGGTCATTACTCCAAGAAATGGCTCACTCTTACATAAGGTGGCTGAGCTAATTGACCCCATCACAGGTAGCTGGGATTGCCGTCTTGTCCGTGATACTTTCCTACAAGAAGATGCAGATTGTATTCTAGCTATCCCAATCCAAGAAGGAATGGAGGATACACTTGCGTGACATGGAGATCCTAAAGGAAATTTCTCTGTTAAATCAGCATATGCCTTGGCAAGTAGGAGACGTGACCATCACAATAATGCAGATGCATCCTCCTCAATTAGCGGGCGGGGGGAGAACGTTTGGAAGTCAATATGGAATGTAAATGTGACTAACAAAATAAAAATTTTCTTATGGAGGTTAGCCCACAATAGCCACCCTGTCAGAGTAAACATAGCAAGAAGAGGTATAAAAATTGAAACTCTGTGCCCCATGTGTTTCCGTCTTGATGAAGATGGTGGCCATCTCTTTTTTAAATGCAAAAAAGTGAAGCAGGTCTGGAGGTGTTTATGTCTGGAGGACACAAGAATACTCCTGGCAAGCAAAGCGTCGGCTTTGGAGGTCATTGAATCCATCCTAACTCTCCGAGAAGAAACCAAGATTAAGGTCGTGCTGTTGTTATGGTGCTGGTGGTCAGCTCGCAATAAGGCAATCCAAGGGGAAAGGTGTGGATCTACTGAAGAGGTGTGCAATACTGTTGCCTACCATTTGATGAATATGGAGAAACTTCAGATAGGAAAATCTGCTAGAGCCCCACCTATGAACCTAAAATGGCAGCCTCCCCCAGCAGGCTTTTACAAAATAAATTGCGATGGCTCATATCTGGCGAAATCAGGTTTGAGCGGCTGGGGATGTATTATCAGGGGCCATGATGGCGGTTTCTTGGCTGCGCGGGCGGGCGCTTTGACTGGCATATCCTCTGCCCTTCATGCTGAGAGCGTCGCCTGTATGAAAGGTTTGGAGCTGACTGTTTTCCTTGGAATGCAAAATGTGATGATTGAAACCGATGCTGCGATCCTGAAGACGGCGTTGACCTCACAAGAATATGACCTCTCTGCTTTGGGCGTAGTATTCAAGGAAATAAGGAGTAGGATGTTTTCTGAGTTTGCTTGTTGTATTGTGTCTAAATGTCAAAGAACCTGTAATTTAGTTGCTGACTGTTTAGCTGCTCATGGAGCAAACTCAGGTGACGTTGACTCTAGTTTATGGCTAGATCATGCACAGGACTTCATTTGTAATCTTGTCTCCGGCGATGTGGCTGGAGCTGCTTAATAGCCATGGAATGCGTTTCCATTTCAAAAAAAAACACGGTCCGGCCCCGCATCGTACGGTCAGTCTAGCCTCTTAGACCTCTGGGGCCACCGGACAGACAGACCTAACCCTACCTGTCATTGACTACAAACTGCACAGCACCCCCTCGTTTTCCTTTCTGCTCTGCATACTCGAAGTCGAAGGCAGCGCGGCAGGTAGCAGCAGTACGCCACCAGCAGCAGTTGCCGGTTGGCCACCACCCGACGCCGGAGGCCTGGAGGAGGAGGAGGCGGCGATGGCGGGGAAGCACGGGCGCAACGGCTTCGACGACGACAACGTCAACCCCTTCGCGGTCAGTGCTCCTTTAGTCACCCGCACTACCCTGTCCCTTCGGCGGCGTTTCCACTCGCCTAGATCTCGGGGGGGGGGGGGGGGGGGGGGGGGGTTGGCGTGTTTCTCCGATCCGATCACCTCCCGGTCGCGCTCGCATTTGAGATCTGTGGCTTAGTTGCTGTTCATGTTCTGGTTCTGAGCGTCGTAAGGGTACGAGACGGCGAGATGCGGTCCTGCGGATATACGCGCTTAGTCTAGAGTCTGGTAATCATGTTTCATGTGTGCTGTGAAGGTTTTGTTAGAACACTCGTGGGAGGGGCTGCTTATCTCTAGATCTGTGCGTGCCCATGTCTGGAACTAGGTTGGATGTGAGATGTGCGGTTCTGCATTGAGCTGGCTTAGTTGTTGGGACTTGGATTCAGTGTCAATAGCTTGGTAATGCGACCCGGTGGCCTTTTGCTTGTGTTGCAGGGCTTCTCCCAACTTTCCTGATCCGGTGCCACCTTATATGGCTTGCCAGGTTTTGATCATGCATGTTTACTGGTAATTGGTTAACACAACACAAACTGTCAAACTTAAGTATTGCTGTGCAGCAAGTCTTCAACCCGCTTGAATTTAATCGGCTGGTGTCTTTGTTTAAGTTGGTTTATTTCACATGCTTTTCGTTTTATTATGATATTATGTGTTGATTGCTCTATTTTGTGCAGAATAACAATCCAGCTGAAGCTGGTAGAAAATATAAAATAGTATGATCACTGAGTTGAGTCTCCCAACTATTCCCTATCTTGCAGGGTGGAAGTGTTCCACCTGCCACCAATTCTCGTCTCTCACCTCTATCACATGAACCGGCTGATTTCTACAATGTGGACATTCCTCTCGAGTCGTCAAAGGTATAATCTCTTTCTACCTGGATCACTGCACAATTGAACCAAATTACAGTTCTGAGAACTCTTTTCCCATTGAGTAAAAAAGAAAGAGTTAACCCAGTTTCCTTTTCTAACTGAATACATGCACCCTTCATGATGTGTGAACTCATGTATGTCATTCGTTGTACTGTAGGTATGCCAACTTGCCAAGTTGGTTTTGATTATTTATCTGATTTGTCTACATGTGGATAGCTCCCTCTCTATATCTTACATCTGTTGATGTTGATATTTAGGATCTGAAGAAAAAGGAGAAAGAACTCCAGGCTATGGAGGCTGAGCTAAACAAAAGAGAACGGGTATGTTGCTTTATCATTGCAGAGCTTTCAGTCTGTCTGCTCCTTTTGCCTGTTATAGCAGTTCTGACAAATAAGATGCAAGTTTGTGTTTCACAAACTACTCTATGATGTGCAGTTTGTCTCTGGTACTTAATACATTGCCAAAGCTTTCCTAGTACTCAAATATTTCATCTGAGAGGTTATTGCTTTGCATATTAATTATATTGTTTAAAAAAATATTCCTGCTGCAATACAATTGTTTTGAGAGAGCCATGTTGCTTTATATGTATTGTCTGTTGATCTTTTTATTGGATATTTGTTGCTTTTTCTGAGATACTGGAAATTTTGATTCAGTGAAAGAAATGTTGTTTTTGTTGCTTCTCATGTGTATGAAACTTTGAGCCCATGCTTCATCTGTTTATTTACTTTGCGCGCAGTTCTTTATCTAAAATGCTTATATGATTCATTTTTATTTGTCTTTGTTGGCGCAGGAATTAAAAAGGAAGGAAGATGCGGCATCCCGAGGTACATTTCATCTTTGTTCATTCTTTTAATTAGCTTATTTCAGTTTTTTACATTAAATAAAAAATTGAACTGTCTCGCTGAGTCACCATATCTAATGTAGTGGTGACTGGTGAGAGTTGTCTCACCGAGTCACTATGTCATAGTTTCTTAGTAGCCTCTTCGTATTTGCAGAGGGCAGGCTTGGTGCAATGGTGAGAGCTGTCTCACCGAGTCACTATGTCATGGATTCAAAGTAGCTTTCTCGTATTTGCAGAGGGTAGGCCTGGTGCAATGGTGAGAGCTGTCTTACCGAGTCACCAGGTCATGGGATTGAAACAGTGTTTCCACATTTGCGGGAGGAAGGCTTGTTTCGGGTTATCCCTTCCACAAGCCTCACTCATGTGGGAGCCTCTGGCACTGGGTCTGCCCAATAAAAAATTGAACTCATAAGAAAGATATTGGTAAAGGCAATGGGTCTATTGAGGAAATGTACCGAGAAACCAATTCTGTTATGCAACATGGGTTACACATTCAGTTTTATTTCGATGCTCATTTATTGATGTTATTTGCTGAGAAGATTACTTCTACTAGATGATGTTTGCAGATATATGTCTTCCATTTTTAAAAATGAAATTTGTTATTTCTTTTCATAGAGAGTTGGGTACTTATTTTGTATTGTCTACTAGAATCAGTTGGACTGGTGGTGGTAAAACACCCTGAAGAAATCTGGGTTGCTATATATTTCGAGCTTGTGCACTAACCTTTATCATCTTCTATCTTTCAGCTGGCATTGTGATAGAAGAGAAAAATTGGCCTCCCTTTTTCCCCCTCATCCACCATGACATTTCTAATGAGATACCTATCCATCTACAAAGGATGCAATACCTTGCATTCTCGTCATTTTTGGGTAAGCTTTTAAGTGTCCAAAATGTGTTGGTTAGTACTACTGTACAGTGTCTTGTCACTCTCTCTGACTTAAGTATATTGTATTGATCTTTTTTTTATTATGCATTAATACTTTAATAGTGTTACTACTTCTCTATCTGTGTGCCCGAACATTGACTTGTGGTTTCTGTTGGGTTTCAGCTCTACCCCACCCCAACTTGCTTGGGACTAAAATGCATTGTTGTTGTTGTGTTACTACTATTAGGGAGTGACAATACACTTTCACTACTTGTTGCATAAATGATTTTTATGTTCATTTGATCCGTAGACTGAATTCTGATAGATAGTGTCTAGTACTTCCATTTGGCATCTGTGGTTTCCTTACCCGATGCTTGTTCCTCATGAAGGATTGATAGCGTGCCTCTTTTGGAATATCATAGCAACTACAACAGCATGGATTAAAGGGGAAGGTACAACTAATCGTGTCTTATTGTCACATCCTCCATCTTCTTCCATAGCACATGTTACCTTACTGACACTTCAATTTTAAACTAATATGACATATCTACTTCAAAAGGTGTTATGATCTGGCTGCTTGCCATTATCTACTTCATATCTGGTGTGCCCGGGGCTTATGTGTTATGGTATCGGCCTCTTTATAATGCAATGAGGTTGTTTATATGGATCCATCTCTTAATATATTACTTTTTCAATGTTTCAATGTTCCTTGTGATCATATATCTTGTTTTGTTTGAATGTCTGCTTTAGAACTGAGAGCGCTTTGAAGTTTGGGTGGTTTTTTTCTATTTTACATGGTAAGATGTCGAGTAAAATAAACTTAAGGTTTCACACATTATGCCATAAAGTTACTGCATGACTCACTGCCAATCTTTTCCTATTTTCAGATTCATATAATCTTCTGTGTATGGGCAGCTGTGGCTCCTCCATTTCCTTTCAAAGGAAAATCTTTGGCGTAAGTATCGTAGTTTACTGAATTTTACTGGAGAATTGACTTTGTAAATTCTCTTTGAAGGGTAGCTGTGAGGAGCTGTAGATGTCACTAGTCATAATTTATGTTTCTATACAATCTTGTTCCTTTTTTTTCTCGAACACGCAGGAGAGCTACGTATCATTATATTAAGAAGAAGAAAACAAAAGTTTAGGCCCAAAGATGGACCAAATACAACACCTCCTTCTGGAGGCCAGAAGCAGGCATACAGAAAAGGATCCATCAAGAAGAAGAAAAAACAGCTAGGCGACCTCTCTCCTAAACTCTGAACTATGGCCATAATATTCTAAGACCTGCAGCCCCAGCCAAGCCCCAAAGTCTAGCATCCTCTTTAATATCTTCAATAATTCTGGAGATGCCCCATCAAATACACAAGTGTTTCTATGCTTCCAAAGTTGCCAAGCCACCAGCAAAGCAATTGAATCGAAGCCTTTCCTTTGGAGTTTAGGGACGGCTAATTCAGAATTACTCCCTTAAAAGTAGTTGCTATTTCGCTTAAGAATCAGTTTATTTACTCACTTGATGCTTGTCCTGAATTTTGGCCAATAATAATCTCCACAAGGAATCATTGTAGATATACAATTTTGGCCAACTTTGTGATCCTGAAACTAGGAATAAAACTTTAAATTAGGTACTTTCTTGGTTCCAAATCTTAAGATATTTTGGCTTTTTTTAAATACATTGATTTTACTATGTACCTAGACATAGTATATATATTTAAGTGCATAGCAAAAACTATGTCGAGGGCAGTGGTGGTGGCCTTCTCATGTTCGAGAAGGATGGCTACCTGGACGCGAGTGCGTGCATTGGCATCCTTCTTGTTCGCATCCTGAGCCGCGGCAAGCATGTTGTCGATCTTTTAGTGGAATGTGGTGACCTCCTCCTTAGCATGGGCACACTCCTCGGCAGTCGATGAGGTCCCTACCAGGGGTGTAGGAGGAGGGAAATGTGTGTGCGTTGTTGCGGCGATGTGACACAAGAGCGATGGCGGCCAGGGGAGGGACGAAAGTGAGATTAGACTCGTGATGCCATTTTAGAAGAGGATTGCCACATAATTAGATTGTATTGCATTGAGCCCCATGCCCCCATGGACTGATTATATACCATGCATATGACTAACACCTTATGTTAGTAGGCAATGCGGTAGAATTCATATCTACGTATATGCAGCGCTATGCGCTAGGTGAGCCCAATTCAACTATAGTTATAAGGCCCAATAGGGTTGTACGACTAATTCTAACAGTAATTTTGATATAGTTATATTTTTTTTGCCAACCATGCATTTTTTGTTTCTACCTGTGTTATAAGAAGCCCAACACAATGTTGTTGTCTAAAGTCTAAACTTATTGTGACAAAACACTGGTTGTGATGGTTTTTGTAATAAAAATCATTTGGACGTTTTCAACCAAAGCATGCTCTTTGTTTTTTATGTGCATCCAAGTACTAACTATTTCTTTGCTGTTTTAACAGTGGGATTTTGCCAGCAATTGATGTCATAGGCAAGAATGCTATTGTGGGGGTAAGTCTATGTCAGTTTTGAGCTGTTATGTTTATTGTCATGGCTCACTTTACCTATATGGCTTTGTTTTACTCTGTTTCATGAATCATGGGCATGGGATTTACTTACAAGGTAATATCTGTTTTATGTAGTATTCACCATGGCAGAGAGTTAACTACTTTTTCATTGCACATGTCTTGTATCATGTCCTCAGACTCTTACAGCCACTCAATTGCCTTTCTGGCTTCTTTAATTCCTAAAAAACTGCACTCTTTACCAATTGTCGCTGCATCCAGTAGTCATATATTGGTTGGGATTGGGATAGCTTAGTTTAGGTTCTAAGTAATTGACCTTGTGTTTGACAGATATTTTACTTCGTTGGATTCGGCTTGTTCTGCCTTGAATCACTTATGAGTATCGGTGTCATTCAGGTTGGTTGAATCTGTTCTTTGTTCAATGAATCCTCCATCATACAGTTTGAGAAAAAAAGCAATCCGTCATCATACAACCCATCTCATTGTGCATTATTCTTTCATTTATTAAATTTTTTATGTTCTTCACACCTGACCATTAAGTTCTCTCAACTTGCAGCAAGTATACATGTATTTCCGTGGAAGTGGAAAAGCTGCAGAGATTAAACGTGAGGCAGCACGTAGTGCTCTAAGTTCAGCCTTCTGATGAACATCTTTTTGTAAGGTCTGGTTACAGCCAGTCGATGGATAGAAGGGAACGAGATGTGCCGATTGAGCCACGGGACGGTGTCTTGTACATCACTGCAATACGTGGATTTCGATCTCTGAAAGCGTACAGCTGATACCTGATAATCTTTTTGCTCTTCTGTAAAATATGAACTATCCTCATGGATGCGTCAGGATGCTGGTGCCATTTCTTGTCATGGTTTAGGTGTGGTTGATAGGGAAAACGGTGTTCTTTTTTTTGTAGTGGCGAATATAATGTGTCTTCATCACGTGAGTGTAATAGCCAGTTTATTTTTGTGGTATGAATGCAGTTCCCTGTGTTTTTTGGCCAAGACAATCCACATGTCAGGACACTTCTCTGCCCGCACCTGTACCTGCGGCATGCAGTCCTACAGTTCTAGCAAACGGTCGGGATGAGGTTATCTAGAGTAGACTTCGTATCCCTGTATCCCGCCTCTTATCTCACTCTATGAATCTATGTTTCAAACTCTATTCTGAATTTTACATGCCTGCATCCACGGTCTTCTGTAGATGGTCTGATATTTGCGGGTTAGTCGTGGATCAATAGAATAAATGGAATTCTTTATATAAGCCATATATTTTTACATTATCTACAATCTGATTATGTCTGTATCTAGAAACAAAAAAGGGAAGAAAAAGAATAGACAAGGTTAAAATGTCACTGCTATTTCACTTACCCAGGGCTCGAGCTGGACAAAATTCTCATGCTCTTTTGGCCTGCCAGCTTGCTGGGCCTTGACTCACGGTCTGGTCTGGTTTAGTTTGGTTCTGCTCGATTTATTTAAAATTTTCTTCGTGTTTAATTTTTAGGGACTAATGTTTAGAGCATCTTTAAGACCTCTCCAAAAATCTCCCCTAAATCAATTTTTTTTTAGGAAAAACATAAAAACGTGTCTCCATATTTTCCCTAAAGTGCTCTCAACTTTTCTATAGCACTTAAAACTCCCTCAGAAACAATCTGCCGCTTTAAGAGATTTATTGGAGAAAATATTAAAATCTACTTCCAATAATTTTTTAGATGTCCCTTAAAAATGATTTTCAGGAGTTATTTTCTATGGAGCTCTTAGAAATGCTCAATTTATTCTATTTTAGTATCTAAATTACTAAATGTATAGTTTCTGTATTTTGATAATTTAAAGATTAAAATAAAATAAAATAAAAAGACTAAAGATTAGTTCATAAAAATCAAACACCCTCTAAAATTCTTATTGTTTTAATGAGCCATATAAAAATATGGAGTTGGCAAGCTGCATTCCCGACTGTCCGTGCAGTAACTGGCGTATCTGAAACATTTACGTCGACTGCCGAAGTGCCGAGACTTCTCTTCCCGGTCCGGTTGCTTCCAGTTCCAGACTTCCAGCGTTCCAATTTCCAAGGCCATGTCTGCCGCTGCAAACCTCTGCTGCGTTTTTACCACAAAAAATGTCGAAACATCCAACCCAGTAGCAAAAAAGCACGAAAAAAAAATCGGTTTTACAAGACCATTTTGCGGGATATACTTCCTTCAAGAAATCTTCCCCACTTGTTCCCTCGCGTCCATGGCCTTGCTCCAGCCTACTCTTCTCACTCCTCCCCCGCTCTGCTGCTGCTCGCATGGCCTCCTCTACCCAGGGTTCCTGAAACTGCCTCCCAAATTCTCAAATGGGGCCTGCTGTTCCACGGCGAGGGCGTCGGACCGGAGCGAGCTGGCGGGTAAAAGCGGGGGCTTGGCTTGGAGAGCGGCGGGGAGAAAGCGGCGGCTGCTTGGCGTCACCGGAGCTGGGCGAGGCCCCTTCTTTGGCGGCGGCGGGAGGCGTATGGACAAGGGCACTAGCCGGGTCGTGGGGAACCTCGCCTTCGCCGCCGTCGTGACGTACCTCGCCGTGACCGGCCAGCTCCGGTGGGTTATTGACGCCATCGTCTCTCTCTGGGTACGAGAATTCTCGCTGCTAAAATGAATTGCTTATAAGTTGCTTCTTCTATGAGAACATTTGGGATTAGTGGCGCTAGGCTGTTTGATTTGTTTCTTCGATGAAAATATTTTGGATTGGCGCTAGCTTGTTTATTTTGCTTCTTCGGTGACTGACTATAGGAAATAAATGTTAGCTCGGCTGAAAAATGTCATCCCTTGTGTTGGACTAGGCAGCTTAGGTTGATACCTAGAACTGCTCAACCAAGAACGCCTTGCTTTTTAACAGCATCATTTTGCTGTTCATGTTATAGTAGCTTCTTAACTGATCTGAGATTTCCAGTCCATTTACAGTTTCACCAAGTAATGTTGTTTGGCGGAGTTGTACTACTATGGACTTGCTAGTATTCGATTGTGCACTGTGTCGTGGACTCATGGAAAAACTTGAGCATCTAGATTCCGTGGAATCTTGACACTGAAATTATGGAACCTTGGTCTAGCTAGCTTACTCTATGGCTCAACTAACATTTATAAGCTTGTCCATCTGATAATTGAGTTTGTGCATCCCACAAAATGCCATACAATCTTTGTGTTTATTCATTCAATACATGGTTTTAGTTGATTAAATTGTCATTAATTTGGATTTTACATCTCTTCTGAAAACAGCTCCTCACAATACTGCTGCCTGTACTGGCTCTGGGTGCATTTTTCTTCTTTGCAGGACAAGATATACTGCAGGGCGATGTAAGTCTCCCGATAAATTTGTCATTCAGCTATTGCTTCTTTTCTAATGATTTATGAAACGTTGCATTATCCTCCCCACTTATAAAACATTGCTTCTTAAAGTTACTTAGCTTATGCCTATCAGCAGTAGTATGATTATCTCATTGACACCCAAAACTGGAAGAAGAAACCTTGTTGTCTCCGTGGACGATTGTGTAAATGTTCTGATATTCATATGGTTTCCTTTCGTTGGCAGTGTCCGAACTGTGGAAAAAGCTTCCAGATACTGAAGTGAGCATAAACAGCACTATATAGAACTCCTCCTATCACAGACCTGTTCTTAATGAACTCTGATTAGCTTAAATGTCTTATAGGTCAGCTTTGAAGGATGGCCCACAACTCTGTCCCTATTGCACTCAACCTTTCTCTGGTAAGCAATTTTTTTTTTATCAGCAGCTTCCTCTCACCACCCTCTTTCTCTGTGTTTTGGTATATAACGTTCGTAATGCTGATTACAAAATTTCACTGAACCTATGGTTGTACATGCTGCAGTTGAAGGCAACAAATTTGTTAGAGAATCCGCTAGATTTTCATCTGGGAGGGCTGCTACTGCTACAAATGGTCCAGTGTTCAATGAGATCTTCAACCGCAACATGAGAGGTCCCAAATAATTCTGTTTATTCTCTGTTTTTCTTTGCTTGTATTTGAACCATCTAAAGTGACTAATTTCATTTGTTTAGTGAACATCGTGAATAAAAGAATTCAGTCCACTTTTAGCCTCGCCCTCACCCACCCACCCACCCACCTATCCTGCCCCAAACTCTTCTCATTCCGTCTGTTGAAAAATAAAATAATTGGAACGGCTTGACTTACCCTTTAAAGGTACTTGCTGCATTGATACATTAAATAAGGCATAAACCTACCCTTTATTGGTTTGGGACGGTTTCAGGAGTCGTAGGGACTATTTCCACTACATTTTTTTTTCCTCTCTCTCGAAAGATTGATTTGTCTGGCAATGAACTCTTCTAAAACATTGTGCTTCTGCGTGTAGGAACGGCGGCGCCTTCTGAGACGATCGTGGATGTGGAGGCTGAAGTCAAGGACGTGGAGTGATGTTTCCACGGGATCCTACACCACGCCAGTCCTCATCAGTACCAGCTCTCGTCTTCTCAGCAGAAGAAGAGCACGATTTTCTTCTGAATCTGTGAGACAATGGGGAGAAAACTGAAACTGTGAGAGACTATGCAAACGTGCATAAAGATAGATGCGTATCGGGGATGGGTAGTTGTGTAATGCCCGCGCGCATGAGAAACTGAACAAGAGCACCTACTAGCACAAGTTGTGGATGAACATCGCGTGCATTGCTTTGTGGCCTACGCTCCATTATCTAATTCTGGTTGATATATGCAAAATGCAGCCACAAAAGCTGAAGTAAAATGCCAGAGAAAGGAACCAAAAAAAATCGCCGTTGCCGGGGATCGAACCCGGGTCACCCGCGTGACAGGCGGGAATACTCACCACTATACTACAACGACTTGGTTGAACACATAGCTCCCACTGATTTATTTATCATAGTTTTCAAAAATAGAAATCAGCCGAAGAAGGAAACCCAGCCCTGAACGCCCACGGTGGGCTAATTTTTTTGTATTTTAGCCCTTTATCAGGTTTAAATTCACGTTTAGACTAAAAAAAATTTAAACTCAATTTTGGACCCTTAGCTCGGCGCCATAGCCTATGGCGCCGAGAGGTGACGTGGCCAGGGAGCCCGGCGCTGGCGTGGCGCCTAGCTCGGCGCCACAGATCTTGGCGCCGAGCTAGGACTTAACGTCGCGTTTTCTTCTCCGCGCGGCGCTGTTTCTTCTCTGTTTCTTCTCCCCAGCCGCAAACTCCGTTCCCGGGCGCCGCCGCCGCGCTCCTCGCCGTTCCCGGGCGCCGCCGCCGCGCTCGCCCTTCCCTCCAGCCGCCGAGTGCTCGCTGTTCCCGGCCGCCGCGCGCGCACGCTCAGGCGACCGCGCTCGCCGTTCCCGGCCGCCGCGCGCCCTCTCCGGCCACCACGCTCCGGCCACCGCGCACGCTCGCCCCGGCCACCGCGCACGCCCGCCCCGGCCGCCGCTCGCCCGCCAGAGCATCCTCCGCCCGCGAGGTAATTATTTTTATTGTTGTAAATTGTTAGCTATTCACTTAGTTAGTAAATTGTTAGCTATTGTTAGTAGTTATTAATTAGTTAGATATTCACTTGTTTAGCTATTTTCTTGTTTAACATATAGTTAATGTTTAGTAAATTGTTAGTGATTATATAGTTATCATTTTGTTTAGCACATTAATATTACATGTTCAACATATTGTTTGTTATGTAGATATCGTGCACTTTTGTGTGTTGGCAACCATCGTGTTGTCGTTTATTTGCAGGTTCTATAAACATCACTTTATAGGGGAGGTGCTGCCAAATTTTTTATTGACAATAGTTTTTTTTGTACGTAGGTGTTCTTTCGACTTGACATTCTCCACCGTTAGCTGGACTCGTACGCGATCTCAGGTATACATTGTTTTCGTACATTATTCATAGATTATGTAATTTCGTTTGATGTGGTCATTTAATATTTACTATATAGTTATTAGTTAGTATATATTTATTACTTAGTAAGTTTATAGGCTTAAGTATATAGCCATTATTGAGTTAGTAAAAGTCGCCTAGAGGGGGGTGAATAGGGCGAAACTGAAATTTACAAATATAAACACAACTACGAGACGGGTTAGCGTTAGAAATAAACACGAGTCCGAAAGAGAGGGTGCAAAACAAATCGTGAGCAAATACGGAGTGGGACACGATGATTTGTTTTACCGAGGTTCGGTTCTTGCAAACCTAATCCCCGTTGAGGAGGCCACAAAGGCCGTGTCTTTTTCAACCCTTTCCCTCTCTCAAATGGTCCCTCGGACCGAGTGAGCTTCTCTTCTCAAATCATAACCGGGAACAAAACTTCCCCGCAAGGACCACCACACAATTGGTGTCTCTTGCCTTGGTTACAACTGAGTTTTGATCACAAGAACAAGTGAGAAAGAAAAGAAGCAATCCAAGCACAAGAGCTCAAAAGAACACGGCAAATCTCTCTCGCTAATCACTAAAGCCTTATGTGGAGTTGGAGAGGATTTGATCACTTTGAGTGTGTCTAGAATTGAATGCCTAGCTCTTGTAAGTGGTTGAGAAGTGGAAAACTTGGATGCCATGAATGGTGGGTGATTGGGGGTATTTATAGCCCTGTAAGGAAAATGGACCCCGGGCCTTTTGGCTAATTAAGTTTTGGTGTTTGATGAACAACACAATCAGTGAACTAATAAGTTTTCTAGTGTTTGTGTTTATAGTTTACAGGATGCGTAGAGAATTGGACCAAGGCAATGAGGATGCAACACCTCAAAAGAAGACATAAAAAGATGCATAGGAGTCCAATACTCAAGAACAAAGAAGCCCGAAGAAATCAGCGAAGAAATCCAAGAAAAGGGCTGTCAGCCAGCGCCTGGTGGCGCACCGGACATTGGTGTCCGGTGTGCACCGGACTGTCCGGTGAGGAACCGGACAGTCTGCGCAGAGAGGCCGCAGGCAGGCGCTCTCTGGCTGTAGCACCGGACTGTCCGGTGTGCACCGGACTGTCCGGTGTGCCAACGGGCAGACGGCAACGGTCGAATCCAACGGTCGGATCCAACGGTCGACTGCTACAGGCGCCAACGGTCGGCTGATGAGGCAAGCACCGGACACTGAACAGTAGATGTCCGGTGTGCACCGGACTGTCCGGTGCACCCGACGACAGAAAGCTGCTGCTTTCTGTCCAACGGCTAGTTTGGGGTGTGGAGGCTATAAATACCACCCCAACCGGCCATTCTCAAGTGTGAGAGCCCAAGCAACATACCAAGGCACATAGTGCACATTTCCAAGAGCTCAAACACCCAAGTGCTTAATAGAATCACTCGGTGATTAGCGTAGGTGCTTTGCAAAGTGCTTAGGTTAGTTAGACCGCTTTAGCGCTTGCTCTAGGTGAATCCTAGTTAGTTGAGTGAGTTTTGTAAAACCACACAACCCCTCGGCTCTTGCGCGAGCCGTTGTATTTGTACCGAGTGGGGCGAGAGTCTTGCGAGACCGTGACAACCGCGTTTGTGTCACGGCCGCCACCGTGTACCGGAGGGAACGAGGCCCGCGGCGTTTCGGCCGGAAGCTCGATAGTGGAGACGGCGGGGAGCGTCCGAGAGGAGCCGGAAGCGGAGCACCACTTGCACGTGGAGAAGGCCCGCGGCTCTCTACGGAGTTACTCGACCATGGTGCTTGGCCCTCGCGTGGGCTTCCCTTTGCGTAGGGGCACCAACGAGGATTAGTCGGGACCTTGCGCGGTTCCGGATACCTCGGTAAAAATACCGGCGTCATCCACGAGAGTTTGCTTCTCTACTTAGCTCTTTACATTCCGCATTTATATTAAGCATTTAAGTTTCAATCTTGCTGTCATACTTATTTAGTGTAGATTGAAACTTAGCCTTTGCGGTAGAGATAGCAACACTTAGACAAAACCTAGTTTGCACATTCTAGTTTTGATTATTTGCATAGGTTTTGCTCTAGGAATTTATTTGTGGCCTAGTTTAGTAAAAGTTTTAGAAGTCCTAATTCACCCCCCCTCTTAGGCGTCACCCGTTTCCTACAATTGGTATCAGAGCCCGGTTTTGGCTCATTTGAAACGCTTTAGCTTCACCGCTAAAAGGAGCCGACGCTTTTTAGAGGAAGGGATGGATACCCATAGGCCACCACACTTCGACGACACTAACTTCCCATATTATAGTGCTAGAATGGCTTGTTACCTAGAGGCCGTTGATCTAGGTGTTTGGAGAGTCACTCGTGACGGGATGAAACCCCTCAAGAATCCCGAGAAACCCACCACGAGTGAGGAAAAAGAAATTCATTTAAATGCTAGAGCCAAAAATTGCTTGTATGAATCGCTTAGCATGGATATTTTTAATCAAGTATTTACCTTGAAAACTGCTAATGAGATTTGGCTAAAATTGCATGAGCTCCATGACGGCACATCCAATGTCCGTGAGCAAAAACATTGCCTAGTCTTAAATGAGTATAATTCTTTTGCCATGAAAGATGATGAGCTTGTTAGAGACATGTATTCTCGTTTGAATCTAATTATCAATGAGCTCAATTCTATTGGCATTAATAAGCTAGGTGATGCGGACATTGTGAGGAAGATTATCTCCCTGCTACCACAACAAAGATATGGGAGCATCATCACCATCCTTCACAACATGGAGGACTTGAGCAACATGACCCCGACCATTGTGATTGGGAAAATCGCGGCCTTTGAGATGTCGCGAAAAATGAGTCGGGGAGAGGAGCCAACTTCCTCAAGACCATATGCTTTTGCATGTGATGAAAGGAAGGGCAAAAAGAAGGCTCCCACTCCAAGTTCCTCAAGTGAAGAAGAGGAAGAAGAAGGAAGTGATGATGATGAAGATAATCAACCATGCACATCATCCTCCGAGGACGAAGAAACAATCCGACGCGTCGGAAAGGTAATGAGGATGATCCGCAAGATTAATCTAATGGGTGTGCCCCTGCAGGTCGAGGATCTTCTCTTTAACATTGACAGGAAAAAGCAAAGGAAGAGAGGATGCTTCGCATGTGGGGAGAAGGGCCACTTCAGGGACAACTGTCCAAATATGGCCAAGCCCAAAAAGGAGAGGAGCAAAGGCCAGGCGCTAACAAGTGTTAGAACTTGGGATGATTCTTCAAGTGAAGATGAACCTCCAAGGATGCGCAGCCACCGGTCCTCGTCACGATCATCACGGTCATCACACAAATGCCTTATGGCAAGAGGTAACAAAAGCATTCCATCCTCTAGTGATGAAAGTAGTAGTGATGATGAAGGTGAGGGAAAGGCCTCTCTAGAAGAATTTGCGGAAGCCGTTAATTTTTTCCAGGATGTTTGCACTAAGCAAAAAGCTCAACTTAAAACTTTGAAAAATAAGTTGGTTAGCTCTCAAAATGATTACAAAGGTTTGCTAGAAAAATTTGAAACTTTTGCAAACTTAAATAGTGAGCTATCAACTAAAATTGAGCTATTAGAATCTAGTGCTCCATCCACTGCTACCGATGATAGCCTTATTAAAAAGAATGAAAAACTTAAGGCTAAGTTAGCTAGCTCTCAAGAAGCTATTGAAAATTTGCTAGAGAAGATGGAAATTCTTAGCATACACAATAATGAGCTAACTACTAAGCTAGAAAACATTGGTAGCACCCCAGTAGCATCTTTAGTTGAAATAACTGAAATAATTAAGAAAGATGCTTCTACTTCCTGCTTTGATTTAATTGATGATTCTAACCCCTGCAACCAAGTCGTTGTTGAGAATATTGTTGTAGAGACATGTTCGGATGAGGTTGCAAAGGAAAATGAACAATTAAAGCAAGAAGTGGCTCGCCTTGGCAAGGCTTTGTATGACAAGAAAGGCAAAGCCAAACAAATCCAACCTCCACAGGATAACACCACTGCGGGAGTGAACAAGCCTGTAGAGGGAGAAACTGTGATTTGTAGGCTATGCCACAAGGAAGGTCACAAGTCTTTCCAATGCAAGGCGATGACCGGGGATAAACAAAGGCAAAAGCTCAAGCAAAAGCCATCAAGCAAAATCTCCAACACCTACATCAAAAAGGTGAACAAAAAGGATGCTACACCATATTTGATCAAGAAGAAAAAGAACGGAAAGGTGATAGCAATCAAGGCCAACAAGCAAGCCAACAAAGGAAAAGGGGCCAAACGCATCTGGGTGCCAAAGGAAATAATTTCAACCATGAAAAGCACCAAGAAGGTTTGGATCCCGAAAGGGAAGTGAGTGGACCAAAGGTCTTCGGGAAATTTGGAGACTTGGCAAAATCGGGATGTATATCATGGGGTACATCATATTGGATCAAGTTTATTGCCAAGTGGGTTAGTGAAAACTTTGGACCCAAATTTCCCACCCATGTCTAAGGTAACTAGTTTTATTGTATTCTTCATTTTTAGATATGCGTATCTATTTACCTTCTATCTAGTTTACCTTTCTTGCCTAGTATTACAATTGTTATGTACTTCTGTTTAAAATCATGCATACTAGGTAAATCACATGGTAGGATTGCTTGCTTTCAATTCATATGCTTAAGCAAACCTACATGGTTTGAAATGTTTTAAGCACGGCACATAGCTTTTATATCACTCCATAGTAAATGATGCATAAATTGAAAATTTTGATTTCTACAAAGTGTATCATTTAACTTATATGTGCCAAAGTTTGGATTATAGATAATTTTCCCCTCTTGATATCAAATCAAAGTGCATGTCTCCTACAAGTATTCAAAACTTGTATGCACACCTTTAGGGGGAGGTTACTCTATAATCTAACACTTTGAGACTAACACCTTTTCAAGTCTATTTCATGTGATAGTCTCATTGTAAGGAAAATGAAGTCCCCGGAGAAAGACAACAATCTTCCACTGCAAAATCTCCAAGAACTCTCATGTCTCTCAAGCTCACCATTGACTTTCAATTGGTATCTTTTGAGACTACATTCAGTATCATTTACATGTCTTCTCCAATATTTGATTAGACTATATTTCATATCATATGCTTCCATGTTGCAAAAATGCATAAGTAGTTTACTCATATTCTGTTACCTATGCATAAGGGAAGTTAGTCTTTTCAAACCATGTCTTGCACCTCTAATTTTTCACATGCTTTTTCCTAAGTAGAGGATCTCTGTCAGGGGGAGTATTTCTTCATCTCTAAAGGGGGAGAAAAACTCTTTCTAAAAGAGAATACTCATCTAGGGGGAGTAATCTTTTAAGGATTCCTTCATGTGGTATCATTCATGGTTTAATTTAATATCCTTCTAGTGATATCATTTGATGCAATTCTTGATGAGGGCAAGCTTTTATTTACTTCCTACATGCTTTTAATGTCTTCCTTTTCGGTGGTTGATGCCAAAGGGGGAGAAGTTCAGGGACCAAAGCAATGAAAACTATATCAAACACCAAACACCACAAATTTAAAATTTCATATCTTCAAATAAGTTCTACAAGTGGTTTTGGTTATTTGGTCCAAAAATAGGAAGTAAGTGAATTATGGAGTTAGGGGGAGGCTTAAATCCATAATATCACATTGTGGGGACAATCATGCATCTTAGCAAGTAGATTGCATATTTTCACTCAAATACTTGTATTATTTACTTGCTTTGGTTGTGTTGTCATCAATCACCAAAAAGGGGGAGATTGTAAGGAAAATGGACCCCGGGCCTTTTGGCTAATTAAGTTTTGGTGTTTGATGAACAACACAATCAGTGAACTAATAAGTTTTCTAGTGTTTGTGTTTATAGTTCACAGGATGCGTAGAGAATTGGACCAAGGCAATGAGGATGCAACACCTCAAAAGAAGACATAAAAAGATGCATAGGAGTCCAATACTCAAGAACAAAGAAGCCCGAAGAAATCAGCGAAGAAATCCAAGAAAAGGGCTGTCAGCCAGCGCCTGGTGGCGCACCGGACATTGGTGTCCGGTGTGCACCGGACTGTCCGGTGAGGAACCGGACAGTCTGCGCAGAGAGGCCACAGGCAGGCGCTCTCTGGCTGTAGCACCGGACTGTCCGGTGTGCACCGGACTGTCCGGTGTGCCAACGGGCAGACGGCAACGGTCGAATCCAACGGTCGGATCCAACGGTCGACTGCTACAGGCGCCAACGGTCGGCTGACGAGGCAAGCACCGGACACTGAACAGTAGATGTCCGGTGTGCACCGGACTGTCCGGTGCACCCGACGACAGAAAGCTGCTGCTTTCTGTCCAACGGCTAGTTTGGGGTGTGGAGGCTATAAATACCACCCCAACCGGCCATTCTCAAGTGTGAGAGCCCAAGCAACATACCAAGGCACATAGTGCACATTTCCAAGAGCTCAAACACCCAAGTGCTTAATAGAATCACTCGGTGATTAGCGTAGGTGCTTTGCAAAGTGCTTAGGTTAGTTAGACCGCTTTAGCGCTTGCTCTAGGTGAATCCTAGTTAGTTGAGTGAGTTTTGTAAAACCACACAACCCCTCGGCTCTTGCGCGAGCCGTTGTATTTGTACCGAGTGGGGCGAGAGTCTTGCGAGACCGTGACAACCGCGTTTGTGTCACGGCCGCCACCGTGTACCGGAGGGAACGAGGCCCGCGGCGTTTCGGCCGGAAGCTCGATAGTGGAGACGGCGGGGAGCGTCCGAGAGGAGCCGGAAGCGGAGCACCACTTGCACGTGGAGAAGGCCCGCGGCTCTCTACGGAGTTACTCGACCGTGGTGCTTGGCCCTCGCGTGGGCTTCCCTTTGCGTAGGGGCACCAACGAGGATTAGTCGGGACCTTGCGCGGTTCCGGATACCTCGGTAAAAATACCGGCGTCATCCACGAGAGTTTGCTTCTCTACTTAGCTCTTTACATTCCGCATTTATATTAAGCATTTAAGTTTCAATCTTGCTGTCATACTTATTTAGTGTAGATTGAAACTTAGCCTTTGCGGTAGAGATAGCAACACTTAGACAAAACCTAGTTTGCACATTCTAGTTTTGATTATTTGCATAGGTTTTGCTCTAGGAATTTATTTGTGGCCTAGTTTAGTAAAAGTTTTAGAAGTCCTAATTCACCCCCCCTCTTAGGCGTCACCCGTTTCCTACAAGCCCCAACCACCAAACTAGCCGTTTGGTGAGGCTGTCTGTTCGATGGCGCACCGGACAGTCCGGTGCACACCGGACATGTCCGGTGCGACAGCCACGTCACCAGAGCCGTTGGGTTCTGACCGTTGGAGCTCTGTCTTCTGGGCCCGCCTTGATGTCCGGTGGCGCACCGGACATGAACTGTAGAGTGTCCGGTGCGCCAGCAAGGGCGTGCCTGGCCTCTGCGCGCGCAGCGCGCGCATTTAATGCGTCACAGGTAGCCGTTGGCGCCAAAATAGCCGTTGCCCCGCTGTTACACCGGACAGTCCGGTGTACACCGGACAGTCCGGTGAATTTTAGAGGAGTGGCCGAAGTGAATTCCCGAGGCTGGCGAGTTCCGGAGGCCGCTCTTCCTTGGAGCACCGGACATGTCCGGTGTACACCGGACTGTCCGGTGAATTATAGCGGAGTCGCCTCTGGAATTTCCCGAAGGTGAGCAGTTCGGAGTTGGAGTCCTCTGGTGCACCGGACATGTCCGGTGGCACACCGGACAGTCCGGTGCGCCAGACCAGAGGTGCCTTCGGTTGACCCTTGCTCCTTTGTTTGAACCCAATACTTGGTATTTTTATTGGCTAAGTGTGAACCTTTGGCACCTGTATAACTTATACACTCGAGCAAACTAGTTAGTCCAATTAATTTGTGTTGGGCAATTCAACCACCAAAATTATTTAGGAACTAGGTGTAAGCCTAATTCCCTTTCAATCTCCCCCTTTTTGGTGATTGATGCCAACACAAACCAAAGCAAATATAAAAATGCATAATTGAACTAGTTTGCATAATGTAAGTGCAAAGGTTGCTTGGAATTGAGCCAATATGAATACTTACAAGATATGCATGGATTGTTTCTTCATAATTAACATTTTGGACCACGCTTGCACCACATGTTTTGTTTTGCAAATTCTTTTGTAAATTCTTTTCAAAGTCTTTTGAAAGATAGTCAAAGATAAATGAATAAGATTTTGCGAAACATTTTCAAGATTTGAAATTTTCTCCCTTTGTTTCAATTGCTTTTCCTTTGACTAAACAAAACTCCCCCTCAAATAAATTCTCCTCTTAGTGTTCAAGAGGGTTTTAAGATATCAAGTTTTGAAAATACTATTTGCTCCCCCTTTAGAACACAAAGAGATGCTAATTTGAAATTTACCAATTGAAAATCATTAATTTTAAAATTAGGGTGGTGGTGCGGTCCTTTTGCTTTGGGCCAATACTTTCTCCCCCTTTGGCATGAATCGCCAAAAACGGATACTTGGAATGAAATATAGGCCCTTTGAAGTACTTTCTCCCCCTTTGGTCATAAATAAATGAGTGAAGATTATACCAAAGACGGAGAGTGAAGCGGAGCGACGACGAAGAATGAGTAGTAGAGTGGAGTGGAAGCCTTTATCTTTGCCGAAGACTCCAATTCCCTTTCAATATACCTGAAAGGGAATTAGGCTTACACCTAGTCCCTAAATAATTTTGGTGGTTGAATTGCCCAACACAAATATTGGACTAACTAGTTTGCTCTAGTATATAAGTTATACAGGTGCAAAAGGTTCACACTCAGCCAATAAAAAGATCAAGTTTTGGATTCAACAAAGGAGCAAAGAGGCAACCGAAGGCACCTCTGGTCTGGAGGCACCGGACTGTCCGGTGTACACCGGACAGTGTCCGGTGCGCCACCGGACAGTGTCCGGTGCACCAGAGGACTCCAACTCGAACTCGCCACCTTCGGGAATTTCTCAGGCCGCTTCGCTATAATTCACCGGACTGTCCGGTGTACACCGGACAGTGTCCGGTGGTCCAAGGAAGCGCGGCCTACTCAACTCGCCAGCCTCGGGATCGGGCAGCAGCCGCTCCGCTATAATTCACCGGACATGTCCGGTGTGCACCGGACTGTCCGGTGTAACCCCGGAGCAACGGCTATTTCGGCGCCAACGGCTTCCTGCGGCGCATTCAATGCGCGCTCTGCGCACGCAGAAGTCAGGCGCGCCCATACTGGCGCACCGGACAATGAACAGGTGATGTCCGGTGTAGCGGGCCCAGAAGTCAGAAGCTCCAACGGTCAGAATCCAACGGCATTGATGACGTGGCAGGGGCACCGGACTGTCCGGTGCGCCATCGACAGACAGCCTCCACCAACGGTCAAGTTTGGTGGTTGGGGCTATAAATACCCCAACCACCCCACCATTCATGGCATCCAAGTTTTCCAACTTCCAACCACTATACAAGAGCTAGCATTCATTGCAAAGCACACCAAAAGAGATCAAATCCTCTCCCAACTCCACACAAAGCCCTAGTGACTAGAGAGAGTGATTTGTAGTGTTCATTTGAGCTCTTGCGCTTGGATCGCTTCTTTTTCTTTGGCATTCTTTCTTGTGATCAAACACTCACTTGTAATTGAGGCAAGAGACACCAATTGTGTGGTGGTCCTTGCGGGAAGCTTGATTCCCAAGTGATTTGAGAAAGAGAAGCTCACTCGGTCTGAGGGACCGTTTGAGAGAGGGAAGGGTTGAAAGAGACCCGGCCTTTGTGGCCTCCTCAACGGGGAGTAGGTTTGAGAGAACCGAACCTCGGTAAAACAAATCCGCGTGTCTCACTTCATTATTCGCTTGCGATTTGTTTTGCGCCCTCTCTTGCGGACTCTACTATATTTCTAACGCTAACCCGGCTTGTAGTTGTGATTATTTTTGTGATTTTCAGTTTCGCCCTATTCACCCCCCCTCTAGGCGACTTTCAATTGGTATCAGAGCAAGGTTCTTCATTAGAGCCTAACCGCTCGAAGTGATGTCGGGAGATCACACCAAGAGGGAGATGGAGACCGGCGACAAGCCCACTACAAGCCAAGGGAGCACTTCATCGGAAGAGTCCCGCACCAAGAGAAGGGAGAAGAAGAAGGACTCCTCCAAACGGAAGGAGAAAAGATCTTCCTCTTCTCACCACAAGGAGAAGAAGGAAAAATCTTCTTCTCACAAACCGCATCGGAGTGGTGACAAGAAGAAGAGGATGAGGAAGGTGGTCTACTACGAGACCGATTCTTCATCGACATCCACCTCCGGCTCCGACGCGGCGTCCGTAACTTCTAAGCGCCAAGAGCGCAAGAAGTTTAGTAAGATCCCCTTACACTATCCCCGTACATCTAGACATACTCCATTACTTTCCGTTCCATTAGGCAAACCGCCAACTTTTGATGGCGAAGATTATGCTAGGTGGAGTGATTTAATGAAATTTCATCTAACCTCACTCCACAAAAGTATATGGAATGTTGTTGAGTTTGGAGCACAGGTACCATTAATAGGGGATGAGGATTATGACACGGACGAAGTGGCCCAAATCGAGCACTTCAACTCCCAAGCCACAACTATTCTCCTCGCCTCTTTAAGCAAGGAGGAATACAATAAAGTACAAGGGTTAAAGAATGCAAAGGAGATTTGGGACCTACTCAAGACGGCGCACGAGGGTGATGAACTCACCAAGATCACCAAGCGGGAAACGATCGAGGGGGAGCTCGGTCGCTTTCGTCTTCGCCAAGGGGAGGAGCCACAAGATATGTACAACCGGCTCAAAACCTTGGTGAACCAAGTGCGCAACCTCGGGAGTAAAAAGTGGGACGACCACGAGGTGGTTAAGGTTATTTTAAGAGCTCTTATTTTCCTTAACCCCACTCAAGTTCAATTAATTCGTGGTAATCCTAGATATCCACTAATGACCCCCGAGGAAGTTATCGGGAATTTTGTGAGCTTTGAATGCATGATTAAGGGCTCAAAGAAGATCAACGAGCTTGACGAACCTTCCACATCCGAGGCGCAACCGGTGGCCTTCAAGGCAACGGAGGAGAAGAAGGAGGAGTCTACACCAAGTAGACAACCAATTAACGCCTCCAAGCTCGACAATGAGGAGATGGCCTTAATCATCAAAAGCTTTCGGCAAATCCTCAAGCAACGGGAGGGGAAGGACTACAAATCCCGTTCCAAGAAGGTTTGCTACAAGTGTGGTAAGCCCGGTCACTTTATTGCTAAATGTCCATTATCAAGTGACAGTGACAGGGACAACGACAAGAAGGGCAAGAGAAGAGAAAAGAAGAGGTATCACAAGAAGAAGGGCGGCGATGCCCACGTGTGCCGCGAGTGGAACTCCGACGAGAGCTCCACTGACTCCTCCTCCGACGACGAGGACGCCGCCAACATCGCCGTCACCAAGGGACTTCTCTTCCCCAACGTCGGCCACAAGTGCCTCATGGCAAAGGACGGCAAAAGGAAGAAGGTTAAATCTAAATCCTCCACTAAATATGAATCTTCTAGTGATGATAATGCTAGTGGTGAGGAAGACAATTTGCATAACCTTTTTGCCAACCTTAACATGGAACAAAAAGAAAAATTAAATGAGCTAATTAGTGCTATCCATGAAAAGGATGATCTCTTGGACTCCCAAGAGGATTTCCTAATCAAGGAAAACAAGAAACATGTTAAGGTTAAAAATGCCTATGCCCTAGAGATAGAAAAATGTAAAAAATTATCTAGTGAGCTAAGCACTTGCCATGACACTATTGCCAACCTTAGAAATGAAAATGCTAATTTAATTGCTAAGGTTGATTCTCATGTTTGTATTGATTCAATTCCCAATCTTAGAAATAATGATGATGATTTGCTTGTTAAGATTAAGGAATTGAATGAATCTCTTGCTAGCCTTAAGATTGAGAATGAAAAATTGCTTGCTAAGGCTAAGGATTTTGATGTTTGCAAAGCTACTATTTCCGACCTTAGAACTAAAAATGATTTGTTACATGCTAAGGTTATTGAATTAAAATCTTGCAAACCATCTACATCTAATGTTGAGCATGTTTCTATTTGTACTAGATGTAGAGATGTTGACATCAATGCTATTCATGATCACATGGCTTTAATTAAACAACAAAATGATCATATAGCCTTATTAGATGCCAAAATTGCCGAGCATAACTTGGAAAATGAAAAGTTTAAATTTGCTAGAAGTATGCTCTATAATGGGAGACGCCCTGGCATCAAGGATGGCATTGGCTTCCAAAGGGGAGACAATGTCAAACTTAATGCCCCTCCTAAGAACTTGTCTAACTTTGTTAAGGGCAAGGCTCCCATGCCTCAGGATAACGAGGGTTACATTTTGTACCCTACCGGTTATCCCGAGAACAAAATCAAGAAAATTCATTCTAGGAAGTCTCACTCTGGCCCTAACCATGCTTTTATGTATAAGGGTGAGACATCTAGTTCTAGGCAACCAACCCGTGCTAAGTTGCCTAGAAAGAAAATTCCTAATGCATCAAATGATCATGCTATTTCATTCAAAACTTTTGATGCATCATATGTTTTAACTAACAAATCCGGCAAGGTAGTTGCCAAGATTGTTGGGGGCAAACACAAGGGATCAAAGACTTGTGTTTGGGTACCCAAAGTTCTTGTTTCTAATGCTAAAGGACCCAAAACCGTTTGGGTACCTAAAGTCAAGAACTAAAATTGTTTTGCAGGTTTATGCATCCGGGGGCTCAAGTTGGATACTCGACAGCGGGTGCACAAATCACATGACAGGGGAGAAAAAGATGTTCTCCTCATATGAGAAAAACCAAGATCCCCAACGAGCTATCACATTCGGGGATGGAAATCAAGGTTTGGTCAAAGGATTGGGTAAAATTGCTACATCACCTGACCATACTATTTCCAATGTTTTTCTTGTAGATTCTCTAGATTACAATTTGCTTTCCGTATCCCAATTATGTCAAATGGGCTACAGCTGTCTATTTACTGATGTAGGTGTCACTGTCTTTAGAAGAAGTGATGATTCAATAGCATTTAAGGGAGTGTTAGAGGGTCAGCTATACTTGGTAGATTTTGATAGAGCTGAACTCGACACTTGCTTAATTGCTAAGACTAACTTGGGTTGGCTCTGGCACCGCCGACTAGCTCATGTTGGAATGAAGAATCTTCATAAGCTTCTAAAGGGAGAACACATTTTAGGACTAACCAATGTTCATTTTGAGAAAGACAGGATTTGTAGCGCATGCCAAGCCGGGAAGCAAGTTGGCACTCATCATCCACACAAGAACATCATGACTAGTGACAGGCCACTGGAGCTCCTACACATGGACCTATTCGGCCCGATCGCTTACATAAGCATCGGCGGGAGTAAGTACTGTCTAGTTATTGTGGATGATTATTCTCGCTTCACTTGGGTGTTCTTTTTGCAGGACAAATCTTATACCCAAGAGACTTTAAAGGGATCCTTGAGACGGGCTCAAAATGAGTTCGGCTTAAAGATCAAGAAAATTAGAAGCGACAATGGAACGGAGTTCAAGAACTCTCAAATTGAAGGCTTTCTTGAGGAGGAGGGCATCAAGCATGAGTTCTCTTCTCCCTACACTCCACAACAAAATGGTGTAGTGGAGAGGAAGAATCGAACTCTATTAGACATGGCAAGAACCATGCTTGATGAGTACAAGACACCGGATCGGTTTTGGGCCGAAGCAGTCAACACCGCTTGCTACGCCATCAACCGGTTATATCTTCACCGAATCCTCAAGAAGACATCCTATGAACTCCTAACCGGTAAAAAGCCAAATATTTCATATTTTAGAGTTTTTGGTAGCAAATGTTTTATTCTTGTCAAAAGAGGTAGAAAATCTAAATTTGCTCCTAAAACTGTAGAAGGCTTTTTACTAGGATATGACTCAAACACAAGGGCATATAGAGTCTTTAACAAGTCCTCAGGACTTGTTGAAGTTTCTTGTGACGTTGTGTTTGATGAGACTAACGGCTCTCAAGTAGAGCAAGTTGATCTTGATGAGATAGGTGAAGAACAGGCTCCATGCATAGCGCTAAGGAACATGTCCATTGGGGATGTGTGTCCTAAGGAATCCGAAGAGCCTCCACATACACAAGATCAACCATCCTCCTCCATGCAAGCATCTCCACCAACTCAAATTGAGGATGAGGCTCAAGATGTTGAACAAGAAGATCAAGAAGATGAGCCACCTCAAAATGACGGCAACGATCAAGGGGGAGATGCGAATGATGAAGACAAGGAGGATGAACAACCAAGGCCGCCACACCCAAGAGTCCACCAAGCAATACAACGAGATCACCCCGTCGACACCATCCTCGGCGACATTCATAAGGGGGTAACTACTCGATCTCGTATTGCACATTTTTGTGAACATTACTCTTTTGTTTCCTCTATTGAGCCACACAGGGTAGAGGAAGCTCTTCAAGATTCGGATTGGGTGATGGCGATGCAAGAGGAGCTCAACAATTTCACAAGGAATGAGGTATGGCATTTAGTTCCACGTCCAAATCAAAATGTTGTAGGAACCAAGTGGGTCTTCCGCAACAAGCAAGACGAGCATGGTGTGGTGACAAGGAACAAAGCTCGACTCGTGGCCAAGGGGTATTCACAAGTCGAAGGTTTGGATTTTGGTGAAACCTATGCACCCGTAGCTAGGCTTGAGTCAATTCGCATATTATTAGCCTATGCTACTTACCATGGCTTCAAGCTTTATCAAATGGACGTGAAGAGTGCCTTCCTCAATGGACCAATCAAGGAGGAGGTCTATGTTGAGCAACCTCCCGGCTTTGAAGACAGTGAGTACCCTAACCATGTTTATAGGCTCTCTAAGGCGCTTTATGGGCTTAAGCAAGCCCCAAGAGCATGGTATGAATGCCTTAGAGATTTCCTTATTGCTAATGGCTTCAAAGTCGGCAAGGCCGATCCTACTTTATTCACTAAAATTCTTGACAATGATTTGTTTGTATGCCAAATTTATGTTGATGATATCATATTTGGGTCTACTAACAAATCTACATGTGAAGAATTTAGTAGGATCATGACACAGAAATTCGAGATGTCAATGATGGGGGAGTTAAAGTATTTTCTAGGATTTCAAGTCAAACAACTCCAAGAGGGCACATTCATTTGCCAAACAAAGTATACTCAAGACATTCTAAGCAAGTTTGGAATGAAGGATGCAAAGCCCATCAAGACTCCCATGGGAACAAATGGGTATCTCGACCTCGACACGGGAGGTAAGTCCGTGGATCAAAAGGTATACCGGTCGATGATTGGTTCATTGCTTTATTTATGTGCATCTCGACCGGACATTATGCTTTCCGTATGCATGTGTGCAAGATTCCAAGCCGACCCTGAGGAATCACACCTTACGGCCGTAAAACGAATCTTGAGATATTTGGCTTATACTCCTAAGTTTGGGCTTTGGTACCCTCGGGGATCCACTTTTGATTTGATTGGTTATTCGGATGTCGATTGGGCGGGGTGTAAGATTAATAGAAAGAGCACATCGGGGACTTGCCAGTTCTTGGGAAGATCCTTGGTGTCTTGGGCTTCAAAGAAGCAAAATTCGGTCGCTCTTTCTACCGCCGAAGCCGAGTATATTGCCGCAGGCCACTGTTGCGCGCAATTGCTTTGGATGAGGCAAACCCTGCGGGACTACGGTTACAAATTAACCAAAGTTCCTCTTCTATGTGATAATGAGAGTGCAATCCGCATGGCGGATAATCCCGTTGAGCATAGCCGCACTAAACACATAGCCATTCGGTATCATTTTCTTCGGGATCACCAACAAAAGGGGGATATCGAGATTTCATACATTAACACTAAAGATCAATTAGCCGATATCTTTACCAAGCCACTTGATGAACAATCTTTTACCAGACTTAGGCATGAGCTTAATATTCTTGATTCTAGAAATTTCTTTTGCTAAACTTGCACACATAGCTCATAAGAATACCTTTGATCATGTCTCTTTTATATATGCTATGACTAATGTGTTTTCAAGTGTATTCCAAACCAAGTCATAGGTATATTGAAAGGGAATTGGAGTCTTCGGCGAAGACAAAGGCTTCCACTCCACTCTACTACTCATCCTTCGCCGTCGCTCCGCATCACTCTCCATCTTTGGTATAATCTTCACTCATTTATTTTATGACCAAAGGAGGAGAAAGTATTTCTATGGGCTCTAATATTTCCGTTTTTGGCGATTCATGCCAAAGGGGGAGAAAATATGAGCCCAAAGCAAAAGGACCGCACCCACCACCCTAATTTTAAAATTGATGATTTTTAATTGGTAAATTTCAAAATTGGTATCTCTTTGTGTTCTAAAGGGGGAGTAAGTAGTATTTTCAAATTTGATGTCTTAAAACCCTCTTGAACACTAAGAGGAGACTTTATTTGAGGGGGAGTTTTGTTTAGTCAAAGGGAAAGCATTTTGAACAAGGAAGAAAATTTCAAAACTTGAAAATGCCTTGCAAAATCTTATTCATTTACCTTTAACTATCTTGCAAAAGGACTTTGAAAAGAATTTACAAAAGAGTTTGCAAAAACAAAACTTTTGGTGCAAATAAGGTCCAATATGTCAAAAACAAAGAAAACAATCCATGCGCATCATGTAAGCATTTATATTGGCTCAATTCCAAGCAACCTTTGCACTTACATTATGCAAACTAGTTCAATTATACACTTCTATATTTGCTTTGGTTTGTGTTGGCATCAATCACCAAAAAGGGGGAGATTGAAAGGGAATTAGGCTTACACCTAGTCCCTAAATAATTTTGGTGGTTGAATTGCCCAACACAAATATTGGACTAACTAGTTTGCTCTAGTATATAAGTTATACAGGTGCAAAAGGTTCACACTCAGCCAATAAAAAGATCAAGTTTTGGATTCAATAAAGGAGCAAAGAGGCAACCGAAGGCACCTCTGGTCTGGAGGCACCGGACTGTCCGATGTACACCGGACAGTGTCCGGTGCGCCACCGGACAGTGTCCGGTGCACCAGAGGACTCCAACTCGAACTCACCACCTTCGGGAATTTCTCAGGCCGCTTCGCTATAATTCACCGGACTGTCCGGTGTACACCGGACAGTGTCCGGTGGTCCAAGGAAGCGCGGCCTCCTCAACTCGCCAGCCTCGGGATCGGGCAGCAGCCGCTCCGCTATAATTCACCGGACATGTCCGGTGTGCACCGGACTGTCCGGTGTAACCCCGGAGCAACGGCTATTTCGGCGCCAACGGCTTCCTGCGGCGCATTCAATGCGCGCTCTGCGCGCGCAGAAGTCAGGCGCGCCCATACTGGCGCACCGGACAATGAACAGGTGATGTCCGGTGTGCACCGGACATCCAGGCGGGCCCAGAAGTCAGAAGCTCCAACGGTCAGAATCCAACGGCATTGATGACGTGGCAGGGGCACCGGACATGTCCGGTGTGCACCGGACTGTCCGGTGCGCCATCGACAGACAGCCTCCACCAACGGTCAAGTTTGGTGGTTGGGGCTATAAATACCCCAACCACCCCACCATTCATGGCATCCAAGTTTTCCAACTTCCAACCACTATACAAGAGCTAGCATTCATTGCAAAGCACACCAAAAGAGATCAAATCCTCTCCCAACTCCACACAAAGCCCTAGTGACTAGAGAGAGTGATTTGTAGTGTTCATTTGAGCTCTTGCGCTTGGATCGCTTCTTTTTCTTTGGCATTCTTTCTTGTGATCAAACACTCACTTGTAATTGAGGCAAGAGACACCAATTGTGTGGTGGTCCTTGCGGGAAGCTTGATTCCCAAGTGATTTGAGAAAGAGAAGCTCACTCGGTCTGAGGGACCGTTTGAGAGAGGGAAGGGTTGAAAGAGACCCGGCCTTTGTGGCCTCCTCAACGGGGAGTAGGTTTGAGAGAACCGAACCTCGGTAAAACAAATCCGCGTGTCTCACTTCATTATTTGCTTGCGATTTGTTTTGCGCCCTCTCTTGCGGACTCTACTATATTTCTAACGCTAACCCGGCTTGTAGTTGTGATTATTTTTGTGATTTTCAGTTTCGCCCTATTCACCCCCCCTCTAGGCGACTTTCAATACCTATGACTTGGTTTGAAATATACTTGAAAAACACATTAGTCATAGCATATATAAAAGAGACTTGATCAAAGGTATACTTGTGTGCTATGTGTGCAAACTTAGCGAAAGAAATTCCTAGAATCAAGAATATTGAGCTCATGCCTAAGTTTGGTAAAAGTCTGTTCATCAAGTGGCTTGGTAAAGATATCGGCTAATTGATCTTTAGTGTTAATGTATGAAATCTCGATATCCCCCTTTCGTTGGTGATCCCTAAGAAAATGATACCGAATGGCTATGTGTTTAGTGCGGCTATGCTCAACGGGATTATCCGCCATGCGGATTGCACTCTCATTATCACATAGAAGGGGAACTTTGGTTAGTTTGTAACCGTAGTCCCGCAGGGTTTGCCTCATCCAAAGCAATTGCGCGCAACAGTGGCCTGCGGCAATATACTCGGCTTCGGCGGTAGAAAGAGCAACCGAATTTTGCTTCTTTGAAGCCCAAGACACCAAGGATCTTCCCAAGAACTGGCAAGTCCCTGATGTGCTCTTTCTATTAATCTTACACCCTGCCCAATCGGCATCCGAATAACCAATCAAATCAAATGTGGATCCCCGAGAGTACCAAAGCCCAAACTTATGAGTATAAGCCAAGTATCTCAAGATTCGTTTTACGGCCGTAAGGTGTGATTCCTTAGGGTCGGCTTGGAATCTTGCACACATGCAAACGGAAAGCATAATGTCTGGTCGAGATGCACATATATAGAGTAATGAACCAATCATCGACCGGTATACCTTTTGATCCACGGACTTACCTCCTCCTTGATTGGTCCGTTAAGGAAGGCACTTTTCACGTCCATTTGGTAAAGCTTGAAGCCATGGTAAGTAGCATAGGCTAATAATATGCGAATTGACTCAAGCCTAGCTACGGGTGCATAGGTTTCACCGAAATCCAAACCTTCGACTTGGGAGTATCCCTTGGCCACAAGTCGAGCTTTGTTCCTAGTCACCACACCATGCTCGTCTTGCTTGTTGCGGAAGACCCACTTGGTTCCTACAACATTTTGGTTAGGACGTGGAACTAAATGCCATACCTCGTTCCTAGTGAAGTTGTTGAGCTCCTCTTGCATCGCCATCACCCAATCTAAATCTTGAAGTGCTTCCTCTACCCTGTGTGGCTCAATAGAGGAAACAAAAGAGTAATGTTCACAAAAATGTGCAACACGAGATCGAATGGTTACCCCCTTATGAATGTCGCCGAGGATGGTGTCGACGGGGTGATCTCGTTGTATTGCTTGGTGGACTCTTGGGTGTGGCGGCCTTGGTTGTTCATCCTCCTTGTCTTGATCATTTTCATCTCCCCCTTGATCGTTGCCGTTATCTTGAGGAGGCTCATCTCTTTGGTCTTCTCCTTCATCAACTTGAGCCTCATCCTCACTTTGGGTTGGCGGAGATGCTTGCGTGGAGGAGGATGATTGATCTTGTGCATTTGGAGGCTCTTCGGATTCCTTAGGGCACACAACCCCAATGGACATGTTCCTTAGTGCGATGCACGGAGCCTGTTCTTCACCTAACTCATCAAGATCAACTTGCTCTACTTGAGAGCCATTAGTCTCATCAAACACAACGTCACAAGAAACTTCAACTAGTCCTGAGGACTTGTTAAAGACTCTATATGCCCTTGTGTTTGAGTCATATCCTAGTAAAAAGCCTTCTATAGTTTTAGGAGCAAATTTAGATTTTCTACCTCTCTTGACAAGAATAAAACATTTGCTACCAAAAACTCTAAAATATGAAATATTTGGCTTTTTACCGGTTAGGAGTTCATAGGATGTCTTCTTGAGGATTTGGTGTAGATATAACCGGTTGATGGCGTAGCAGGCGGTGTTGACCGCCTCGGCCCAAAACCGATCCGGTGTCTTGTACTCATCAAGCATGGTTCTTGCCATGTCCAATAGAGTTCGATTCTTCCTTTCCACTACACCATTTTGTTGTGGGGTGTAGGGAGAAGAGAACTCATGCTTGATGCCCTCCTCCTCAAGGAAGACTTCTATTTGTGAGTTCTTGAACTCCGTCCCATTGTCGCTTCTAATTTTCTTGATCCTTAAGCCGAACTCATTTTGAGCTCGTCTCAAGAATCCCTTTAAGGTCTCTTGGGTATGAGATTTTTCCTGCAAAAAGAATACCCAAGTGAAGCGAGAATAATCATCCACAATAACTAGACAGTACTTACTCCCGCCGATGCTTATGTAAGCGATCGGACCGAATAAATCCATGTGTAGGAGCTCCAGTGGTCTGTCACTTGTCATGATGGTCTTGTGTGGATGATGAGTGCCAACTTGCTTCCCGGCTTGGCATGCGCTACAGATCCTGTCTTTCTCAAAATGAACATTTGTTAGTCCTAAAATGTGCTCTCCCTTTAGAAGCTTATGAAGATTCTTCATTCCAACATGGGCTAGTCGGCGGTGCCAGAGCCAACCCAAGTTAGTCTTAGCAATTAAGCAAGTGTCGAGTTCAGCTCTATCAAAATCTACCAAGTATAGCTGACCCTCTAACACTCCCTTAAAAGCTATTGAATCATCACTTCTTCTAAAGACAGTGACACCTACATCAGTGAATAGACAGTTGTAGCCCATTTGACATAATTGAGATACGGAAAGCAAATTGTAATCTAAAGAATCTACAAGAAAAACATTGGAAATGGAATGGTCAGGAGATATAGCTATTTTACCCAAACCTTGGTTTCCATCCCCGAATGTGATAGCTCGTTGGGGATCTTGGTTTTTCTCGTAGGAGGAGAACATCTTCTTCTCCCCTGTCATGTGGTTTGTGCACCCGCTATCGAGTATCCAACTTGAGCCCCCGGATGCATAAACCTACAAAACAATTTTAGTTCTTGACTTTAGGTACCCAAACGGTTTTGGGTCCTTTGGTATTAGAAACAAGAACTTTGGGTACCCAAACACAAGTCTTAGAGCCCTTGTGTTTGCCCCCAACAAACTTGGTAACTACCTTGCCGGATTTGTTAGTAAGCACATATGATGCATCAAAAGTTTTAAATGAAATACTATGATCATTTGATGCAATAGGAGTTTTCTTCTTAGGCAACTTGGCACGGGTTGGTTGCCTAGAGCTAGATGTCTCACCATTATACATAAAAGCATGATTAGGGCCAGAGTGAGACTTCCTAGAATGAATTTTCCTAATTTTGCTCTCAGGATAACCGGCAGGGTACAAAATGTAACCCTCGTTATCCTGAGGCATGGGAGCCTTGCCCTTAACAAAGTTAGACAAGTTTTTAGGAGGGGCATTAAGTTTGACATTGTCTCCTCTTTGGAAGCCAATGCCATCCTTGATGCCAGGGCGTCTCCCATTATAGAGCATACTTCTAGCAAATTTAAACTTTTCATTTTCTAAGTTATGCTCGGCAATTTTAGCATCTAATAGTGCTATATGATCATTTTGTTGTTTAATTAAGGCCATGTGATCATGAATAGCATTGATATCAACATCTCTACATCTAGTACAAATAGAAATGTGCTCAACGGTAGATGTAGAGCGTTTGCAAGATTTTAATTCTACAACCTTAGCATGCAACATATCATTCTTAGTTCTAAGGTCGGAAATAGTAGTATTGCAAACATCAAAATCTTTAGTCTTAGCAATCAAATTTTCATTTTCTACTCTAAGGCTAGCAAGAGAATCATTCAATTCCTTAATCTTAGCAAGCAAATCATCATTATCATTTCTAAGATTGGGAATTGAAGCATCACAAACATGAGAATCAACCTTAGCAATTAATCTAGCATTTTCATTTCTAAGGTTGTCTATAGTCTCATGGCAAGTGCTTAGCTCACTAGACAATTTTTCACATTTTTCAACTTGTTGAGCATAAGCATTTTTAACTTTAACATGCTTTTTATTTTCCTTGATTAGGAAGTCCTCTTGGGAGTCCAAGAGATTATCCTTCTCATGGATGGCACTAATTAATTCATTTAATTTTTCTTTTTGTTGCATTTTTAAGTCGGCAAAAGGGTACGCAAATTATTTTCCTCATTACTATCATTATCATCACTAGAGGATTCATATTTAGTGGAGGATTTAGATTTAACCTTCTTCCTTTTGTCGTCCTTTGCCATGAGACACTTGTGGCCGACATTGGGGAAGAGGAGTCCCTTGGTGACGACGATGTTGGCGGCGTCCTCGTCGGAGGAGGACTCCGTGGAGCTCTCGTCGAAGTCCCACTCCCGGCAAACATGGGCATCGCCGCCCTTCTTCTTGTAGTACTTCTTCTTTTCTCTCCTCTTTCCCTTCTTGTCGTCGCCCCTGTCACTGTCACTAGACATAGGACATTTTGCAATAAAATGACCGGGCTTACCACATTTGTAGCACACCTTCTTGGAACGGGATTTGTAATCCTTCCCCTTCCGTTGCTTGAGGATTTGGCGAAAGCTTTTGATGATTAAAGCCATCTCCTCATTGTCGAGCTTGGAGGCGTCAATCGGTTGTCTACTTGGTGTAGACTCCTCCTTCTTCTCCTCCGTCGCCTTAAATGCCATCGGTTGTGCTTCGAACGTGGAGGGTTCATCAAGCTCGTTGATCTTCTTTGATCCTTTAATCATACATTCAAAGCTCACAAAATTCCCGATTACTTCCTCGGGAGTCATTAGTGTATATCTTGGATTACCATGAATTAATTGTACTTGAGTAGGGTTAAGGAAAATAAGAGATCTTAGAATAACCTTAACCACCTCGTGGTCATCCCATTTCTTGCTCCCGAGGTTGCGCACTTGGTTCACCAAGGTTTTGAGCCGGTTGTACATATCTTGTGGCTCCTCCCCTTGGCGAATACGGAAGCGACCGAGCTCCCCCTCGATCGTTTCCCGCTTGGTGATCTTGGTGAGTTCATCACCCTCGTGCGCGGTCTTGAGTAGGTCCCAAATCTCCTTTGCATTCTTCAACCCTTGTACCTTGTTGTATTCATCCTTGCTTAGAGAGGCGAGGAGTATGGTTGTAGCTTGGGAGTTGAAGTGCTCGATTTGGGCTACTTCGTCCGTATCATAGTCTTCATCCCCTACGGATGGTACCTGCGCTCCAAACTCAACAACATTCCATATACTTTTGTGGAGTGAGGTTAGATGAAATTTCATTAAATCACTCCACCTAGCATAATCTTCGCCATCAAAAGTTGGCGGTTTGCCTAATGGAACGGAAAGTAATGGAGTATGTCTAGATGTACGAGGATAGTGTAAGGGGATCTTACTAAACTTCTTGCGCTCTTGGCGCTTAGAAGTTACGGACGGTGCATCGGAGTCGGAGGTCGATGTTGATGAAGTGTCGGTCTCGTAGTAGACCACCTTCCTCATCCTCTTGTGCTTGTCGCCTTTCCGATGCGACTTGTGGGAGGAAGATTTTTCCTTCTTCTCTTTGTGGTGAGAAGAAGATCTTTTCTCCTTCCGTTTGGAGGAGTCCTTCTTCTTCTCCTTCCTCTTGGTGCGGGACTCTTTCGATGAAGTGCTCCCTTGGCTCGTAGTGGGCTTGTCGCCGATCTCCATCTCCCTCTTGGTGTGATCTCCCGACATCACTTCGAGCGGTTAGGCTCTAATGAAGCACCAGGCTCTGATACCAATTGAAAGTCGCCTAGAGGGGGGGGTGAATAGGGCGAAACTGAAATTTACAAATATAAACACAACTACGAGATGGGTTAGCGTTAGAAATAAACACGAGTCCGAAAGAGAGGGTGCAAAACAAATCGTGAGCAAATGCGGAGTGGGACACGATGATTTGTTTTACCGAGGTTCGGTTCTTGCAAACCTACTCCCCGTTGAGGAGGCCACAAAGGCCGTGTCTTTTTCAACCCTTTCCCTCTCTCAAACGGTCCCTCGGACCGAGTGAGCTTCTCTTCTCAAATCACAACCGGGAACAAAACTTCCCCGCAAGGACCACCACACAATTGGTGTCTCTTGCCTTGGTTACAACTGAGTTTTGATCACAAGAACAAGTGAGAAAGAAAAGAAGCAATCCAAGCACAAGAGCTCAAAAGAACACGGCAAATCTCTCTCGCTAATCACTAAAGCCTTATGTGGAGTTGGAGAGGATTTGATCACTTTGAGTGTGTCTAGAATTGAATGCCTAGCTCTTGTAAGTGGTTGAGAAGTGGAAAACTTGAATGCCATGAATGGTGGGTGATTGGGGGTATTTATAGCCCCAACCACCAAACTAGCCGTTTGGTGAGGCTGTCTGTTCGATGGCGCACCGGACAGTCCGGTGCACACCGGACATGTCCGGTGCGACAGCCACGTCACTAGAGCCGTTGGGTTCCGACCATTGGAGCTCTGTCTTCTGGGCCCGCCTTGATGTCCGGTGGCGCATCGGACTTGAACTGTAGAGTGTCCGGTGCACCAGCAAGGGCGTGCCTGACCTCTGCGCGCGCAACGCGCGCATTTAATGCGTCGCAGGTAGCCGTTGGCGCCGAAATAGCCGTTGCCCCGCTGTTACACCGGACAGTCCGGTGTACACCGGACAGTCCGGTGAATTTTAGCGGAGTGGCCGAAGTGAATTCCCGAGGCTGGCGAGTTCCGGAGGTCGCTCTTCCTTGGAGCACCGGACATGTCCGGTGTACACCGGACTGTCCGGTGAATTATAGCGGAGTCGCCTCTGGAATTTCCCGAAGGTGAGCAGTTCGAAGTTGGAGTCCTCTGGTGCACCGGACATGTCCGGTGGCACACCGGACAGTCCGGTGCGCCAGACCAGAGGTGCCTTCGGTTGACCCTTGCTCCTTTGTTTGAACCAAATACTTGGTATTTTTATTGGCTAAGTGTGAACCTTTGGCACCTGTATAACTTATACACTCGAGCAAACTAGTTAGTCCAATTAATTTGTGTTGGGCAATTCAACCACCAAAATTATTTAGGAACTAGGTGTAAGCCTAATTCCCTTTCAGTTAGTAATCCATTTTTGCAATAGATGGACAGCCTAGTAACACTATACCATGGAGGAAGGGTGGAGATAGATGCTTATGGGAATGTTACTTTTGATGGTATGAAGATTGTGACCATGTTGTTCGATGAAAGACCATCTTTTGACAAGCTTTTGGCTCGAGCTTGTGAGGAGATTAGTTGCGACATAAACGACCCTAGAATATCAATTCAGGGTTTGTTGTCCCATATTACATATGGAACAATTGTCCGACGGTTGATCTCCATTACCTCAGAAGATGATTGGGTGATATATTTAAGAATTGTGAAGACGATGGTTCCACCATGTTTGGATGTGGTTGTTCAAAAGTTACCTGTTAGTCATTGCGATGGTCTAGTCGGGTTGTCTCCACAAATTCCAAATGCATCTCGTATTGAAGCTCCTTTGGTAGAGCTTCATGAAGAAGTGGTTGTTGTGCCCGATGCTCAATCGGGTCCGCACGAGTATGGGATTTCTCGTCCTCTACCTGGCGTTTGTGGGGCTTCTAATCCGGTGGTACCCCCAAGAGATCCCATTGACCCAGGATCCAGTTCATGATCATCCTAGTAAGTGTCTTTGACACGTTGTTCGTATCCATCGTTATTTCGTTTGATTAGACTTTTTAATGTGGTTTTTCTTGCTTCGACCCGATGCAGGATCTCCACATATCGATAATGTTGCTTATCTTGATGTGTCTGTGTCATATAATATGGACAACATATGCAGGGCATCCAATAGTGTTGATGTTCAGATTGAGGATGAGGAGGAGCCATATGAGGCTGCACGGGCTTTAGATTCTGATGATGACCGTCCGGTTCAAGAAATGACCGAGCAAGAAATTGAACTCATAAGACGTTTGTGTCCGGAGCGTGACCCTGTAGTACATGAATTTAGCAGTTTAAGTCATTCCACACGTGCATATGCTGAAGGACGTGACGATGAACTGCTAGAGGCTCCGGATAACGCCGACAGCATTGAGATTAAGGTAGGCTTACTTTTCAAGGACCTGGAGCCCTCGTTTTGAGCCATTTCTTGATGAGTCACAATGGCCAACGTACACCGGTCCGGTATACGTTGCTGATCCAGCGCATCGATGGGACAAACATGGTAGTAGGAAAAGGAGCCGGTGCAACATGGTTATGGATCAGGTTTCCGGTCGCAGTAGGAGAGGTCGAGCGTCCCCCTTTCTCGTGGACCCAGAGCAGAATGAATGCGGAAAATGCGGTAGACTTGGCCACACCTCACGTACATGCATTTGGACACTTAGTCAGGTGTGATATATTTTATTGTACACAAATTTTATTCTAATATGTCGATGTTTTTGTTACACTTTGTATACAACTTATATTCTAATATGTTGATATCTTAATTTGCAGGATGGCGCAGTTCCACTTGCTGGACCCTCACTACGACGAGCACCACAGGGGCCGTCTCACAATGGCCACGTCACAGCTCGGCGCCATAGGCTGTGGCGCCGAGCTGTGTTAGCTCGGCGCCACAACCCATAGCGCCGAGCATAGGGTCCAAACGTGCAAATAAAATTTCTAGGGGTCCAAAAATAAATTTGTGTCACAAAAGGGGCTAAAAAACAAAAAATTCGGCCACGGTGGCCACCAACATCTCCCTTGGCTTGGCACCAGAAGAAGTAATATACAAAAAAAAAGCACCCAGGCAGGCAAGTACTAAATTCTCTGCTGGTCTCAGCTACAACGTACATGTTGGCATGTTGCATTGAAGGAAAGTGACAAATTCCACGTCATTTGCTTTGGAGGGGCAAAACCGCCGTTCCGTGCCAACTTTATGGCTTGTTCAGTTATTTTCAATGCATATGGATTGGAGGGGATTAATATGAATTGAGAAAAATTTTAACTTACTAGGATTGAAACACTCTCAATCCTCCTTAATTTATATGGATTGGGGTAGAACCAAACAAGCTCCAAAAAACTAAGACCTTATTTGCCTCCCGTCTCCTAAACTTTAGTGACTCATCAGTCACTTTTAGACGTGACAGAATGTTAAGGTAGCGTTTAGTTCCGGAGCTAGTTGAGATAGAGCGGCTCTATCCATGAGATTTTAAGGAGCCAAATGGTTCAACCTTTAAGCATATTTTTTTATTTTTAGAACCCCTCTGTTCTACATGGAATCAATCGAAATAACAATAAATTGGGAGCGAAGCGGCTCCATCCCACACTACTCTGGAACCAAACGCTACCTAAATAAACCAAGCAACGCTTAACAACACGCGGACAGAATTGGCAAATTAGGAATCGATTCTTTTCATCTGATCCAACAGGTTATCCATATAGTCGTAAAATATTATTTTCACTGTAAACTGTACTATTTGCAAAATACAATTTGAATATAGGAGTGGGGATGAGTAAACTGCATTCTCAATACCTCAGGATTTAGGATGGAGGACTAGATAGCCCTAGATTAGATTTATCGCATGACTCAACTAATCAGGTAAATAAAATTACTTAATTACACAAGTCTAAAATTTCTTCCAAATAGCACACAAGCTCTTGCAAACTTGTAAGAATACTAGACATATTTGGTTCGTTGTCTAACTTGCCACACTTTACTACCTAACTTTTGTACCTAAGGTTAGTTCTTCAATTCGGACGACTAATCTTATACAAAGTGTGGCACAGTTAGCCACGAACCAAACAGACCTAGTCATCTAAGGGCTTGTTCGGTTAGCTCTTAATCCATGTGGATTGAGTGAGATTGGATGAGTTTGAATCCCAAACAAATCAAACTTTTTCTTAATTTTTTTTCAATCCCATCCAATCCATATGTATTGGGAATAACCGAACAAGGCCTAACTAGGCTTGTGTCGCATTGAGCTAAATTTCATAGACCAAAGAAAATACTTCATTCTATCCTTCTGTCCTAGAAGAAAAAAAACAGTTTATCAGAATTTTCCAAGGGATAACGGTGAACAAACAAAACAGGACTAGTACTGTGGCACATTGTTGTTTCCACTATCCAATATGTTTAGGCGCGCGATTTTTTTTTTTTGGGAGCGGGGGATTGATGTTGGATTGTGGCGCACATCGGAGAGGGATGTGGCTGCGGGGCAGGAGACGGAGGCGCGAGGAGAGGAGGTGAATAGCTGAGGTGCGCGTCTCATTCGCTCGAATATCATGCAATTCTGGGGATGCGCAGGAGGTATCCCGATTCGCTCGAATATCAATGTCGTTTCGCAATTTCGCCTGCTTCTCATTGTGTAGATCGGTTGATGAGACGGGGAACTGAATCCAGGAGATAGCGGATTGTTGGTCTCTTGGCACCGCCTGCAATGCAATATGAGTTGAGGTTTCACTCTGACAACGCCTTCAGTTTTACTCTACAATCTCTATGTTCCTTTCAATATTAGCATTGATTGCACATTATATTCGTTATCAGAAGTAAACGATCACAACCCGCAAAACTTTAGTTTCCCTGATTTCTTCACTTTTCTCGAGGAAACATTTATACACTTGTCAAACAAGATAACAAAGGAAGAGATGCCACTCTACTACTCTACAGTATACATCTTCTGCTCTGATATAGCTTTCTACCGACCTTCGACCATTGTGATGGTCATGCTGTCCACGATGCTGCAGTCAGGCTTGCTCCACGACGTGTCTTCAGCGGCCGCAGCTCTTGCAGCGAAGCCTGGCTGTTTGGGAGTCGGCAACGAGGCAGTGTCAGTGCTGGCCAGCATCATCAGCACCTGAGACATCAGGGGACGGTCGTCTGGGTTCTCTTGCACGCAAAGAAGCCCCACTTTGAGGCATTTTAGCACTTCATCTGAGTTGAAGGGGCCATTCAGATTCTCGTCGACTAAATCTAAGCCATTCCCCTCATTCAATAAGCTCCAGGCCTGTTAAAGATTCATAAATAGTTACAAAATCGATGTCAAGTTAAATTTAACGGTCTTTTACATGCGAACGATTGCGGAGCTGGATGGATGCTCACATGTGCTAGAAGGTTGAGGTGGCCAGAGTATCTGTAGACACCTCGGTTCCTTTTACCAGCAATGATTTCCAGCACTATAACGCCGAAGCTAAATACATCTGATTTCACCGAGAACACCCCATCCATTGCGTACTCGGGAGCCATATAACCACTGTAAACCATGTAAATCCCACCATTCTTAGGACACTCAATTGCACAGACAATACTAGGTGATTGACATGTCTGTTCTAGTTACTTACTATGTGCCAACTACTCTGAGAGTATTGATCTCTGCGTCATCGCTGCCAAACATTCTAGCCATGCCGAAGTCTGAAATTTTGGGAGTCATATCCTTATCCAGAAGAATGTTGCTTGTCTTGAGATCTCTGTGTATGATCCTATATCGCGAGTCCTGGTGAAGATACAGTAAACCTCGGGCAATTCCCTCGATTATACGGTATCGTGTTTGCCAGTCAACTAGCTTGCTCCTGGTCGTGTCTGGTAACAAAGATATAGGTTGTTATTTGTTTGTTGATAGATATTGATTTTTTTTTTCACTCAGAAAGGTTGCGGGCATACCAAACATAAAGAAGTCCAAGCTCTTGTTTTCCATGTATTCATATATAAGTATCTTTTCTGGTCCAGAAATGCTGCATCCAATTAGTCGAACAAGATTCCGATGCTGGAGTTTAGCTATCAACAAAACCTCATTCTTGAATTCCTCAAGACCTTGTCTTGATGTTCTTGAAAGTGTTTTAACAGCTACTTCTTGTCCATCCTCAAGCTTACCCTGTAATTATGAATTTCCAATTAGGCACCAGGTTCAGAATAAAGAATAATGCCTTGGAAATGCCGGTGCTAAATTTAGTCAGCAGTTGAGCCATCCTGATGCCACTTCAAATCGCTTCTAAAATGTTTAAGATGTGAGTACATTACACTACCATTTAGGTTGAGACATATACCTTGTATACAGGCCCAAAGCCGCCTTCACCAAGCTTGTTCTCAGCTGAGAAACCCTCTGTGGCTGCTGCTATTGTCTCGAAATCATATACTGGCAGTTCCAGGTCGTCCCCATTATTCTTTCCTTCACTGCCATCCTTATTGTGTGAACCCGTTGCCCATATGGATGATCCTATGAAAATACCGAAGTTAGGATTGCGTCAACCAACAAATTTACATTGATACAATAAAATAGGTTTTGCCATCCCCTTTGGGAAGATCAACATTCTGTAGCGATAGTATGTCACCTGATTTTCTTGCTTTTGTTTTCTTTGCTCTCCAAATGTAAAACCCTGTGATTGCTAGAAGAACGGCCAGGGCAGCAGTTATGCTGACAGCAACTGCAACCACAATACTGACCTTCTTTGACTTGTCTTTTGAAGCTGCACACCAAATCATAAATAATAAGTTTAATGATAGACTTATCTTTTACACTTACCATTTTCTATCTGGCTTAGAAATTATGTTGAAGCTATTCATGGATTGTGAACATTACATTTTCTGATAAATATGTAATCATTTGTTATGAATGAATACGACACAAAGGGGATCAATCACAGAGAAGACACAGATTTAACGTGGAAAACCCCTCTAAAGCGAAGGGGAAAAAACCACGGGCGCCGGCCAGCAACTTCTCACTATTTTCGGGTGGTTACAGATCGCAGGAGATTTACAATTGAGATAATTATCTCCTGCGGCTTACAAAGATATTTATAGAGGTAAAACCCTAAAACCAAAGCCTCCCGGCGACGGGCCTCCGCTTCGCTCGCCAACTTGGCCGCCTTCTTCAGAATTTGGATCACAAACTCAACATCATTGACGGGGCTATAGTGAGAGTATTTGCCAAGAGAGTAGAATTGCATATTGCTTCGGCTAAGATTGAAGGCTTCATGATAAATTTGTTAGTTTAGAATATCAATCTACATTGAAAGTGAGGTGAGTGAATCTAGAAATATTATTTCAGGTCCATTGCCAGCAGATATTTGGTATTGCATGCTACAAAATTGATGGACCAGATCTAATATATGGTGTGTAGAAGGCAGGCTTGGCGCAGTGGTAAGAGTTGTTTCACTAAGTCACCAAAGAAGACTTCCCTTATCCCTTTTGTAGACCCCACTCATGTGGAAGCCTTCTGTACTAGGCCTGCCTTCTTTATCTAATATATAGTGCATAATGAAGGGCAGGTTTGGTTCAATGGTAAGAGTTGTCTCACCGAATCATACCCATTGGGTAGCCGGTTCGAAGCAACCTATTTATATTTGCTGGAGAAAGGATTACCTTGGTTTGTTCTTTCCCCAGACTCCACTTATGTGGAGCCTCCAGCACTGGGTCCGTCATTTCTTATCTAATATAAGGTGCATAATGAAGGACAAGCTTGGTTTAGTGGTGAGAGTTATCTCACTAAGTCAGTAGGTCTAGGTCGTGGGTTAAAAGTAGCCTCTTCCACATTTATGAGTGAAAGGCTTGTCTCGGATTATCTCTTCTTCAGACCTCAATTATGTGGGAGCCTCCAGTATTTGATTGCTGCATAATATTTGAGGTGCTCCCTTACTGATTGCTGAAGAGCATTCTTAACAAGGGATGGAATACTTTGTTGCATCAAGTAATCAATGCAGCCTTTGCTTGTTGATAACTGGATACAATGGGATCAACTACAGTTGGTGGTCGTGTCCTGCTCAATTATCAAAACCTTTAAATTTGTGGTCCAGGTACGTTGAAATCTGAACACAGCTTGCGACACAGAGGGCACACACACCTACCCTGGACCATGAACATGGGATGCCTCGCATATGATTCACAATCTATGTTCATATGGAAAAAGGGTTCTTCATGATATTGCGGTGGAAAGAGAAGGTGGATGCTACCACTGTTGGCACACTTGATTCTCATTCAAAGTATGTGCATGATGATGAGCTGGCCTGCTTATGGCCCTTATAGGACGGGTCCGGTTCCATGTGGTGCATACCAGTGAATTTTAGCATTTCAGAGATGGGCCGATCCACGAAAAATAATGGCACTGAAACAGTGCAGAAATTAGACATGGAAACGGACGCTGCTATGTTTAAGGATAATGCTTGGTTTCCATACGCAGTAGCCAGTACCAACAATTCAGCTGGAAGGAGGCAGGGAAATACCTGTACCTATTGCCTAGCCTTTAAATTGTTAGAAAACAAAGAGGACTGCACTGCCAGAAAGATGTGTTGATTCACATATAGCAGGACTTGTTCTACCAACGGGTCCCTGGAGTGCCCGTATAGTCAGAGGCGGGCCCAGAGGGTATTCATGGGTATTCATTGAATACCCAAATTTTTTGTGATCTATAGTAATTTACCAATAATGTATTACATAAAATAGCGTTAGAGCACTAATTTCTTTAATCTTTTGAATTTTTGAATACCCAATATTAAATGTCTGGGCCCGCTTCTGCGTATAGTCAAGATGAGCTTAAGTAGCAAACAAACAAAAAAGTCTTCTCCCTTTTCATTCTAGCAGTACATTTGCAGGAAGGACCATGATATTCAGTTTTCTTTCATTATTATATATGTAGCCCTTAGGCTTGTGATATAATAACGATATATTAGCCTGCGAATACAACATCTGTTCCTGGTATATGCCCGTGCATGCTCAGCTACTTTCATTTGATGATTTAGGATACGTATGGTGGGGCGAGTCAACTAGAATGGAGCGGCTCCATTCCAGTTTTTGAGAATAGAGCTGTTCTACTGTTTGTTCGGCTCCATTCTCCTCGACTTTTCAACCAAACACACCGTTGATTTCTTTTCTGTTGAAAACGGGGGCATACATGATGCTACCGCTACTCTTAATTGCAACAGCTTTCTTGTTTATTGCAGGCACCATGACGGCTTCAGTGTGATCTTCCTTGAAGCGATGCAATTTCTCAAGTTCTTAGCCGCATGCTTGCAGCAGACAGAGAGGCAAATATTTCAGGTTTTATCCTTTATACACCCAATATATCTTTCTTTCTTTCAGTCAGACAGCATGCATTGCAAAATTTAGCTCTTTTTTCCCCCCTAGCTGAATATCATTCACAATACAGAGCTTTAAAAAAAAAAAGCTGTAGTCTCTATCCCCCATGGCAGGAAGCCAGGAAGGGTATTTCCTTGTTTGATTTTGACTCGTAATGAGAAGAAAGAGACCCCGGCCGAAACTTGTCTACCGTTCCCCACGTTTGGTTGGTTGGTTGGTACTGATCCGTTGCATGTTTCAATTATTGTTGTGCGTCATGGCGGTCCCTTGGAAACCTGACCACCGTCGCTCTTCTCGCCATTGCCGGCTTCGTCCCCGTGAACCACGCGACATGGTTTCGCGTCACGCGGGTCACGGAAATGTCGTGCTGATATCCGCAGGGCCGAGGCCCCTGGGAGGTGCTGGAATAATCATGCAGTAGCTAGCAGCAGCTAGCACGCTATAGAGCTAAACCGACATCTGATGGGCATGGGCACACTATGAAAGCTACGTCGTTGAAATCAATTGTACTGTGCCGTCACGTGCAGCAGTGTGGATCACGAACTGTGTGGTGTGTCCGCGTGATGATTACGACAGGCACCAGAATTGAGTCTTCTCGAGAGAGCCAGAATTGGTTAGAATTTGGAAAATGGAATCTGTTTCGTTCGCTGGGTTGGAACATCAGGTGACGTTGGTCGGGGGATGGATCATGGGCGCACTCGCATCCGAAACTGAAAGGCGATACGGATGCATGACTGACTTGTAGACTCGGAGGACTGGCGTACACCATCAGTTGTCTGTTAGCTATACTAGACTCAGAAACTGAATTTAGGCTATGTGTATCAGAAAACTGAATTTAGGCTATAGACAGCAGATTATGTATATGGTCGTGTCAAACACTGTTTCATGCTATAGATTGAAATAGAAGACGAGTATGGTAGAGATAGATTTAGCTGGCTATTTGCCAAACGTATGGCTGTACGGCCTACCAAATGGCAAGTTACTATTGCCATCTGTGCTAGGTGTCGATGGCAGAGGATTGTGCTTCCAAATAATGACGATGACCGGAGCACGTACTGAAGGGGACGTGTGAACAGTATGTTGGTGTTCCTTCGTCACAGATTGATGGGGACAAACTACAGAATGGTCCGGATCAGACGGTACTAACGGGTCTCTCTATTTTTCTTCTTGGTAATGATACTAGCGAGTCTCTAATTGGCAATGGTATAGGCCTAGTGCCCTTGTGCATCATTGCACGACAGAACGAAAGAATGTACTCTCCGGTCCCCTAAAATACTAAGTGTCATTCTTCTATCCAGATGTTTTAACTTTGGTCAAATATATATAAGAAATTATTAATATGTACGATATATTATATTAGTTATTAAATATAATTTTATAATAATTATTAAAAATATAAAAATAGTATTAATATAATTTAGTCAAAAATGTGTAACGAATTTAAAACGATAATTAGGACTCGTTTAGTAGAGCTCTGTTCCATAATTTTCTAGCTTCGGGAGCTGATTCTTCGATTCAGCGATTTCGAATGATTATCTAGTTGAAGTGAATCTATTTAGCGAAAATTGTTTCGTAAATAATGTATGAAATGATTCCTAAGGGTTGGAGAGTGGGGAGAAGGTTTGGAGCGGCGGGAAGTAGGTTTTTTTCCTACTCTTCAATACAAAACAGAGACTAGATTCACTTTGCTTCTACCACGGAGCAATTCATTTCTTTTACTGTTTGCTGTGTGGAGTGATTGTCGCTGGGAGTGAATTCGTGGAGACTCCGCTAAACACCCCTTATTTTGTGAACGGACGGGGCAACGTGGAAGTTCTCACCAAGCGCGTGCAGATTTGTACAGTACGGCAGGACGGAATAAATTATTTGTTACTCCGACTGTGCAATGTGCATGTATCGACGTCTAGACGAGCAGTGTGTTGCCACGTACCGAGGTCTGCGGCGGCGAGTCGGAAGTAGAGTTCCTGGCCGAAGGAGGGGTACACGCGGAGGTCCTCGAGGCCGCCGGTCCACATCACGCAGCCGCGGCGCCCCGGCGCGGCGGTGAGGTTGGCGCTGGCGTACGCCGTGCAGGAGCAGTTCCTCAGGCACCGCTGCCGGCACTGATCCAGGCTGGAGTTGAAGTCCACCACCGCCCGCGTCGCGTCGGGCACCTTGGCGTGCGGCAGCACCAGGAAGCCGTCGGTGCGGTTGGCGCAGTCCAGCGGCGTGGCCCGGACGCAGCCGTCCCGCCCGTCCCGCATCGCCCACGACGCCGGGGACCGCGGCGTGAACCCGGGGAGGCAGGAGCAGGCCGGGACCTTGTTGGTGTCGCACACCCCGTTGGGCCCGCACGGGGACAAGGCGTCGCACTGGTCCTTGGGCGCGTACCAGTAGAGGGCCCACGCGCCGGCGACATCCAGCCACGTCCACCTCTGCATCAGCCCGCCGCCGACGCCCGTGCTGTTGAGCACCAGCCTCGAGACGATGCCCGCGTCCCGGACCTGGAAGCTGTAGGTGGCCTCGCGCCCGTCGTTGACGAAGCGGAAGCTGAAGCCCATGCCCTTGTAGGTGACGGTGTCCGGGACGCCCGTGAACTGCACGCCGTCCCAGGGCCCCGACCGCCACACCTTGGCCGGCCCGTTCCAGATGAACACCTCCGGGTCGCCCGACGTGTCCATGGCCGCCACCACGGGGCTCGGCGACGGGTCGGAGGGGCTCGCCCACGCCGTCAGCGTCATGTTCGCCCCCGCCGCGAAGTCCACCCCGAGCCGCATCCCCGGGAGCAGCGTGTCGGTGGGGTGGTCGAACCCCTGCCACACCACCCGGCCGCGCTGGTCCGACACCACCAGGTTGCCGTCGTCCTGGATCCGCGCCGCGCACGGCCGCGGGGAAGACGACGACGACGACGACCTCCACACCACCGTGGCGTTGGCGTCCGCCACGGCGAGCGCGCACTCGCTGGACACGGAGAGCGTGGCGCCGGCGCTCTCGCTCGCCGCGCCGCGCACGGGGGCGGCGCGGTTGGCCACCCAGACGACGGTGCGGACGGGCACCTTGGCGTACCAGATCCCGACGTAGGTGCTGTTGGAGCCCGGCGGGGAGAAGAAGCCGAGCACGAAGCTGCCGGCGCCGGACGATACGAGCGTGTCGTTTCCCCGCAGCGGCTGGCCCGGCGTGATGGTGTCCCTGGCGCGGGAAGCCGCGGGGAGAAGCAGAAGCAGCAGCAGAGTCAGAACCATCGCGTCCCGGAGAGTGAACTAGCGGAGCAACGAGCTCGCAGTCGCACGGGGTGGACAAGATGACAGCATCCGTATGCTTGGCTTGTGTCGTGGTCAGGCATCTGGTCAGTCCGTCATTGCCATTGGGACGGACACTGCAGTTTTAGTGGTAGATTTGGGCTTCGGATCAGGCCCATACGAACAAACCCGTCGGCTTAAGTGTAAGCCGGGCTGCGATGGGCTGGTCGAGTTTCGGTAGCATTATATCAGGCCTCTTTAGCTCAATGTCTGGGCCATACATTGATACAACTTTCTTTCCATGTCACGACGTCGGCTCTTCCCATAACTGGGCCATTCCCCTGGACGACCAAAAAAGAGAGAGAGAGAACAGGGCCCATTGCTTTTGAACTACGTAGTTTGAACTTTGAAGTATTAGGTGTGCTCTGTTGCGCTAGAATTCTCCTCAAACTGGGCAGTGTGTTAAAAAAAATGCTCGTAGGTTGGAAAAGACGGCGGTTGGAAAAGAATTCTCTAGCAGTACGTCTGCCATCTTGTATGATGCTATGTCTTTTTATGCGGAATTGGGACGTGCTGCTCAAATCAAAGGAGGGAAGACTCTGGAATCTATGAAGAGCTAAGCTACATAATTTGCAGTGGATCGTTAGAGATGGATCTGATACCGGAGTGATCCGAAATCAAAGGACCTTCGTGCTATGCTGAACTTCGCTGCTATTTGTTGTTCAGTTGGCCATTTTAGTGGATTCGTAGGTGTGAGTAGTGTGGAAACGTACTGTGGATATTGAGTATAATCTCGCTTTTTTTTTTTGAAAAAAAAATAAATGCGTGTCAATCTGAACCCAGCCAGATCGACCACATCATCATTTCCTCCCTCTCTCTGTCGGTGACCACGAGCTAGAAGAGATCCACCATCCATGCGTGCGCCCTTGCCCTCTAAGCAGAAGCAGACCACAATTGGGACTGGGAACCTCAAGGCCGGCGGCCGAAAGAGGAGCAGACAGAAATCCGTCGCGAATGATGGATGCAGAGACAGGCTTGAGGGCGAAGCCACACCCCACAGGCCGGGGAAGACGAAGGTCGTCACATCCATGATCCATGCACGCGTCAACTCGCCTTGCGTGCAGTGGCCCCCGGTCTTTTCGGGCGCCGAGGGACCGGGGCAACCGCCGGTCCAGCAGCAGCCAATCCGCCGGCGGCACGGGTTCTCCTTTGGCTGCGGCGGGCATCATTGATGGAGGGGAGGCTGCTGCTTTAGGGGGTGTTTGGTTTCTAGAGACTAATATTTAGTCCCTTCATTTTATTCCTTTTTAGTGTATAAATTGCTAAATATAGAAACTAAAATAAAAGTTTTAGTTTTTATATTTGGTAATTTTGGAACTAAAATAGAATAAAATCTAGGGACTAAACATTAGTCCCTAGAAACCAAATACCCCCTTACAACAAAGATACGTGAGAGGATGGCTGGAATGGTCATGGAATGAATGAAATGATCGCCCTCCTGCACGCCGGTCCGAGCCGACGCATCGAACAACTGCAACAAGGTGCCAAGGACGGACGGCCTCGATCGGTCCTCCTGGGGGAACAGCGAGAGCCTTAAAACCTCCTCCTGTCCTGCTGCTGTGTTACTACTACTGATCATCGAAAGGCAAAGATGTCCTTGGCTTGACAGCTACACGGTGTTGAATAATTAGACAAATTCCAGTTTAAATTCCGAATATAAATCATGACAAAATCACAAGCACTGAAATAACAAGCCAAATCAGATGATGCGAACTGATTAGACTTACTGATAGATGGCACGCGCCGGAATCAGCAGGGTCGACGATGTCGAAGTAGCGAAATCAGCAGAGGTCGACGAGGTCAATCAGATCACGAGCAGTCGCGTGAAGACGCTTCCCAAAAACCTTATTCGGCCTCTCCTGGTGCAGGATCTAGAAGGCGAAGGGTTCCGGAGACCTGCTCTCCTAATCGCAGATGCACCTCTACGATCGGGACGAAGAGAACTGGAAGGCGGCTCAGCTGTGAAGAGAGGCGAAAAGCGAATTGGGATGATCTGGAGGCTGGCTGCCGGGCTCCTTTTATAGGGCCGAGTCCGCGACCCCCGTGCTTATCCGCGCACGAAAATCTCGCAATCAGTTGAGATTTTATAGCGTTCGGTTAGGATAAGCGTAACAGCCAAGAAACCAAAAAATCAAACGGCAAAAGGTAGCCGCGCCCCCGCAAGGCGAGGGGCCGGATTTCGGCGGACCATTCACGCGCATGTCGTGCGCCCGCGCCCTTCGCCCCGCCCCGCCCCGCCCCGCCCCGCCCAGGCCAGGCCAGGCGAGGCGAGGCGAGGCGAGCGAGCGCGCGCGCGCGTGTGGCTCTCCACACTCTCTCCTCTCATCCATGACTTGGTGAATGAGTGTGACTTCCATATTTAAGCTAGCTCTACTCCACTAGAGCTAGCAATATGGTGCTAATGGTTCCACCTATCCTCTAGCCATTCTCTTGTATGGGCTTTTGAGATTTTCTAGGATTTATTTGAATTTCTTAGTTGGGCCAAGCCCATAAATCCTAACAATCCCCCACTAGATCTCAAATGCCCATCTACAGTTTTCGCCACTGTTCACTATTGTTTAATATACTAGTTTTTCAGCAGAGACTGTTAAGTTGAACTTCCGCCTAGAACTCCAAGCTACACCAACCCACAACTTGGACAATGGACTATGCCTTGAATTGCAAGTTTTGCGTGAATGAGTTTCACTTGAAGTCATGACCAGTACTTGGCTACCAGTAGTCCCCTTCTCGGGTGGAGCATATACGTCGTACTCCAAGGTCTCTTCATGAGTTTACTAGAGATCACCCAGATCTCATAGACTGCGACGTTAGACAGTCTAACTCATATAGGTGTGTTCTTTCAAAGAATGTTCTGCAGGACAACATCTTCGCTAATACAAGCCAACAGAACACATTAAGGCACAAAGCCAACCTGCCTTACAGCATTTGAGAGTATTGCATCTTTACTTAGAGAGGGTCAAAGGCTACTCTCCTCAGTTCACCAATGGCTTGTTCTTCCCAGGACCTAATTCACGGGATCTCCGATCACATAGACTGGGTTTCCACCATGGCAACTTTATTCGGGTCTCATACCCATCTCTCTCGATGCGATTTCTATCACATTACGTGGTAGTCCCTTGGTAAAAGGATCTGCCAGATTTTTATCTGTTGAAATATAAGTCACACTTATAACTCCGGAGTTTCTCAACTTTCTGACAGACTTCAATCGTCTTTTGACATGTCTTGATGACTTTCCATTATCCTTAGAACTCGTCACTTTAGCAATCACTGTCTGATTGTCACAGTTCATAAGGATAGCTGGTATTGGTTTCTCAACCACCGGCAAGTCCATCAAGAGTTCACGCAACCATTCTGCCTCAACGGTTGCTGTGTCAAGTGCAGCTAGCTCGGCTTCCATGGTTGACCTCGTCAAAATGGTCTGTTTGCATGACCTCCATGATACCGCACCTCCACCAATAGTAAAGACATAACCACTGGTGGCATAAAGCTCGTCTGCATCAGATATCCAGTTCGAATCACTATATCCTTCAAGTACTGCATGCTGACCAGAATAGTGAATTCCATAACTCATTGTACCTTGCAGGTAGCGCATAACCCGCTCAAGTGCATGCCAATGATCAGTCCCGGGGTTTGACATGAACCTGCTCAATTTGCTCACAGCAAACGAGATATCGGGCCTTGTTGCACCAGCAAGATACATGAGTGAACCGACAATCTGAGAGTATCTCAATTGGTCTAAACCAATTCTCTTGTTCTTTCGCAGTGTCACACTGGGATCATAAGGTGTTGGAGAAGGTTTGCACTCAGAGAAGCCAAATCGCTTCAAAACCTTTTCAACATAGTGAGATTGCGAGAGAGTAATCCCACCATCTGCCTTAATCAGCTTGATGTTTAGAATCACATCAGCTTCTCCCAGATCTTTCATATCAAAACTCTTTGATAGAAAAGACTTGACTTCATTGATCACATCAATGTTTGTGCCAAATATCAATATATCATCAACATATAAGCACAATATAACTCCTTCGCCCCCACCACAGCGATAATATACACACCTGTCTGCCTCATTAATGGCAAAGCCTGCAGACGTTAGAGTAGTGTCAAACTTCTCATGCCACTGCTTTGGTGCTTGCTTCAGACCATACAAAGATTTCAATAACTTGCACACCTTGCTTTCTTGACCCTTTACTACAAATCCATCAGGTTGTTCCATATAGATTTCCTCGTCCAGCTCTCCATTAAGAAAAGCTGTCTTTACATCCATCTGATGAACAAGGAGACCATACGAGGCAGCCAAAGAAAGTAGTACTCGAATAGTGGTCATTCTAGCAACAGGTGAGTAAGTATCAAAGAAGTCTTCTCCTTCTTTCTGAGTATAGCCTTTAGCCACAAGCCTAGCCTTGTACTTTTCAATTGTACCATCAGGCTTGAGCTTCTTTTTAAACACCCACTTACAACCCACAGGTTTGCATCCATAGGGTCGATCAGTGACTTCCCACGTACCATTTGAAAGAATAGAGTCCATCTCATTATGAACTGCTTCTTTCCAATCATCTGCATCTGGAGATGCAAATGCTTCTGCAATGGTAGTAGGGGTATCGTCCACAAGGTACACAATGAAATCATCACCAAAGGATTTTTCAACCCTTTGTCTCTTGCTCCTTTTAGGAGCATCATTGTCATCCTCCTCTAGGACAATTTCATGTGGCTGTTCAAAACTCTCAATAGGTGTACTATGTTGAGGAGTTATCTCAGAAGAGTATCTAGAGTTGCTATGAATGTCTTTCATTGGAAATATATGTTCAAAGAAAGTAGCATCACGTGATTCCATAATAGTATCAACATACACATCAGGAACTTCAGATTTAACTACTAAAAATCTATATGCTATGCTACACGAAGCATATCCAAGAAAGACACAATCCACTGTCCTTGGACCAAGCTTGCGCTTTTTATTAATTGGTACATTGACTTTCGCCATGCACCCCCAAGTGCGCAAGTATGAAAGTGATGGTTTTCTCCCAACCCACTTCTCATAAGGGGTTTTCTCTTCTTTGCCCATAGGAATTCTATTCAGAACATGACATGAAGTCAGGACTGCCTCCCCCCACCATGCCTTAGATAAACCACAAGTGTCTAACATGGCATTCACCAGGTCAGTCAACGTACGGTTTTTCCTTTCAGCAATCCCGTTTGACTCGGGTGAGTAGGGAGGAGTCCTCTCATGAATAATGCCATGTCCTGCACAGAAATCGTCAAAGACTTTGGGAAAGAACTCGCCACCACGATCTGATCTAAGACGTTTGATCTTTCTCTCTAGTTGGTTCTCAACTTCAGCCTTATAGATTTTAAAGTAGTCTAAAGCCTCATCTTTAGTTTTTAGCAAGTATACATAGCAAAATCTAGACGCATCATCAATCAATGTCATGAAGTATCTCTTACCACCCTTTGTCAACACACCATTCATCTCACAAAGATCAGAATGTATGAGTTCTAGAGGTGCCAGGTGTCTCTCCTCAGCAGCCTTGTGAGGCTTTCGAGGTTGCTTCGACTGCACACAACTATGGCACTTAGAACCTTTGACTATGGTGATATTCGGAATTAAACTCATGGTTGCAAGCCGAGACATAGAGCCAAAATTAATATGACACAAACGAGAATGCCAAATACTCGCAAGATCATCAACATTAGCACAAATATGGTTCACAGACTTATTATTGAAATCTAACAAAGAAAAGCGGAACAAGCCTCCGCAATCATAACCTTTACCAATAAATTGTCCAGACTTGGACACAACTAATTTATTGGACTCCAAAACTACCTTGAACCCATCTCTACATAGAAGGGTTCCGCTAACAAGATTCTTGTGTATAGAAGGGACATGATGCACGTTCTTCAGCTGCACGATCTTTCCCGAAGTAAACTTCAGATCCACCGTGCCAGTGCCATGAACAGAAGCATGTGACCCATTCCCCATTAGCACGGAAGAATCCCGGGTGCTCTGATAAGAAGAGAACAAGTTAATGTCAGAACACACATGAACATTAGCACCAGTATCAAGCCACCAGCTAGGTGATTGAAATACTGAGAAGATAAAAGGTAAATTACCATACCCTTTGTCTTCCTCATTGCTAGCGACCACTGTGTTGACATTGCCCTTTTTGCCACGGCGATCCGCTCGATCAGGACAATCCTTGGCAAAATGACCCGCCTCGCCACATGCGAAACATGTCAATTCAGCCTTGTTCTTCTTCTTCTTGAAGTTGGTAGTTTTGTTGGGCTTGTTAGATTTTGGCTTTCCTTTGCCCTTATTGTGGTTCCTCTGAACCATGTTGGCGCTGGAGTGGCCCTCGCCTCCTTTAGATCCCGTGTCCTTAGCCCGAGCTTTCTCCTCAACATCCAGAGACGCTATCAGATTTTCAACTGATATCTCCTGTCTCTTATGTTTCAGAGATGTGGCGAAGTTCCTCCATGTAGAAGGCAACTTTGCAATAATGCACCCAGCCACAAATCGGTCAGGAAGGACTATCTTAAGGTGGTCGAGCTCCTTGGCTATACACTGTATTTCATGAGCTTGCTCTACAATAGAGCGATTATCAACCATCTTATAATCATGAAAGCTCTCCATGATATACAGGTCACTGCCAGCATCTGATGCACCATACTTAGTAGTAAGTGCATCCCACAACTCTTTCCCGTCTGTGTACTGCATATTCGCATCAACTAGACGGTCAACAAGGGCGCTAAGAACGGCTCCCGTGAACATAGTATTGGCATGGTCGTACTCTTTCTCCTGTTCAGGAGTCAGTGGACCCTCAGGTCTGCCTTTACTAACATAGAAGACATTCATAGCAGTAAGCCAGAGCGTGGCCTTGACTTGCCATCTCTTAAAGTGCATACCATTGAACTTTTCTGGCTTGAGCGCATCGGCAAAAGCAGCCATAGAAAAACTAGGAAATTGTCTACAATAAGGTTTTTGGATTGTTGAATAATTAGACAAATTCCAGTTTAAATTCCGAATATAAATCATGACAAAATCACAAGCACTGAAATAACAAGCCAAATCAGATGATGCGAACTGATTAGACTTACTGATAGATGGCACGCGCCGGAATCAGCAGGGTCGACGATGTCGAAGTAGCGAAATCAGCAGAGGTCGACGAGGTCAATCAGATCACGAGCAGTCGCGTGAAGACGCTTCCCAAAAACCTTATTCGGCCTCTCCTGGTGCAGGATCTAGAAGGCGAAGGGTTCCGGAGACCTGCTCTCCTAATCGCAGATGCACCTCTACGATCGGGACGAAGAGAACTGGAAGGCGGCTCAGCTGTGAAGAGAGGCGAAAAGCGAATTGGGATGATCTGGAGGCTGGCTGCCGGGCTCCTTTTATAGGGCCGAGTCCGCGACCCCCGTGCTTATCCGCGCACGAAAATCTCGCAATCAGTTGAGATTTTATAGCGTTCGGTTAGGATAAGCGTAACAGCCAAGAAACCAAAAAATCAAACGGCAAAAGGTAGCCGCGCCCCCGCAAGGCGAGGGGCCGGATTTCGGCGGACCATTCACGCGCATGTCGTGCGCCCGCGCCCTTCGCCCCGCCCAGGCCAGGCGAGCGAGCGCGCGCGCGCGCGTGTGGCTCTCCACACTCTCTCCTCTCATCCATGACTTGGTGAGTGAGTGTGACTTCCATATTTAAGCTAGCTCTACTCCACTAGAGCTAGCAATATGGTGCTAATGGTTCCACCTATCCTCTAGCCATTCTCTTGTATGGGCTTTTGAGATTTTCTAGGATTTATTTGAATTTCTTAGTTGGGCCAAGCCCATAAATCCTAACACACGGGTGGCGATGAGGACGAGTTTGGCCTTCCTTCCAGTACGCTAAACTGATAGCTTCAGCTTTGTTTTGCGTGCGGTTGAAATGAAGCAGAGCAGTCCTTTGCATGGACTATTAATTAACCATGGTGAAGAAACTGAACTGATGTCCGGTCCCTGCATCCTTTATTACCTGCCACCTGCCATAACAGTCCTTGCCTGTCACCGCCATGGTTGTTGGTGGACACATCCTTTCATCTACTACAAAACACTGTAGGCCTTCGTCGTAGCTTAGGGATTTATTTTTACCACAAAGCTTGGAGACACAGGATACCGAGTTTGTTATGATGTAAAGGAAGCTATAGATTACCTTGTCTCACACACTCCTGCTTCCTCCATTTTATTATCTTGATTCTCGAGGTGAGTTTCTGGGTTCTGGTGATGCAACCGTGACGTGCTGCTGGGCTGTGTCGCCTACTCGCCCGCCACGCTTGCCACCAGTCCCAGTCCACCACCTCGCCTGCGGGTCAAACCGGACGCGAGCCCGGGCAGTGCAGTGGTCCTACAAATACATCCGCACCCTGCATCCCACGAAAACAAGGAGAGAGAGAGAGAGAGAGAGAGAGAACCCCAGCGGGCAAACGCCTCCCTCCCCCCCTGCCTCCAGGCCCCAGATCCGGCCATCCGGGTAGCTCCAGACCTTCTCCAATGGCGGTCAAGGTCTACGTCGTGTAAGTATGCGCCACCGCCCCGCCCCGCCCCATTTCCCTAGCTACTCGTGTTTTTTTAAAGTTTGAAATCGGAATACACAAAAACCGGGCCGGTTTTCATATCTCGGTCCGCGCCGAGGACGGTAAGTTTTACTGGGTTACCGACCGAGAAGCTAACAATTAGTTTATTACATGGCTAATAGTTTGTTAGCTGGCTAGGGGTTCTAAATATATGTCGTGGAAGCGCTAACGTCCTGATGATATTGGCGTTGTTGTCGCTCAGCCTAGCCTAATAGGCGGGGCTCTATGACGATGGATTAGGTTGCTGCTATCATTATTATCAAGGACGGCTGCTTTGAAAAACCATTTCATTTGGTCATGTATGACATCTTCACCAACTCCTTGCTCCCACCAGCTGCTGAGAGCATAAGGGCATTTGATTTAGCGATGCGATTTTTGTTTTTGTTTTTGTTTCCCTCCTGCTGCTAGTACGTAGTACAACGGAACATCCCCTTTTTTATTTATATACATATAAAAGAACCACTCAACATTTAAAATATGGAACCTACATGTGTATTAGGCAGAGTGAACCACATGTCCAAGTATTAATCTATCACTTATCAGGGATCTTTATCATATTTAGTTTCTATCGTTTGTTTGACATGGAAATCCAAGCATGAACGTGAAACCTACTCCTACTACAATGGAAAATGATACCGATTTCTCTTTTGCTCAAAAAGATTAAAAAATGCATCAGTTTCTCTTTTGTTCAAAAATATTAAAAAAATGCATCAGTCGTTATAATATACCCTTTCCTGTGTTTTTTTGTTTGTTTGTGTGTGACCGAGTCTCCGTCTGAACACGCAAACTTCTAGAATGCACCACCTCAACGACACATTACTTTTTCTCTTGTGGGCAATTATGCAATCCACAGATGCCCTTTTCTGTTGATAGGTATTTTCCACTACAACAGTGCAGTTCCACTCTGTCTGCTGATGGGCTTGCATGCTTGGTTTGCTACCTCTTGACTCTCGTTGCTTCCCACTTTCGCATCACCACTCATGGACCCCTTTACTTGACGGACAAGTTTTGCTTCTCTTGCGTATTTGTTTCGTAGAAAACTAGCATCCAAACAACATGGCATGCGGGTCCATTCGTCTTCTGAGTACGATTCACCATGGAACAGGCAGCATTTCAGTTTTGAGGAACACACACACACACACACACCTCACATGATGTCGCTTTTGAGCAGCAATAAATTAGCATCATATTGTTTTGTTATTGGTAACCCACGGTGTAGCTTTCAATCCACAACGCATCTCGATCTTTGGCTGTAGTCACATCTATATGACAGGTTAAAAGGATAGACAACCACTCTAATGCCGTTTGGTATAATAAGTAAATAGTATTACACCCATGCCTTGGTTTTGCTGCCTGCCTGAATGAGATTGTCCAACTACCCAAAAAGCTAGAGCATCTAGAAACCCTTGATTAGAAGATGTCGAACACCTGTTTCTTTCCAGTACATCTTTACGCCGAAATCTATTTGACACTTACTATTCATAATGTTCCTTGATTGATGAATGCGAATTGTGTATTTGCTGAAAGTGAGAAACTGGCCTGTGTACTGTACAACTAGATTGTTTTGGTTCTCTTCTCGTGCGGGCATCAGTAAAAGCGCTCCCATTTCCTCAACAGGTTTTACTCCACCTACGGGCACGTTGCCAAGCTTGCTGAGGAGATCAAGAAAGGCGCCGCTTCAGTTGAAGGCGTGGAGGTCAAAGTATGGCAGGTCAGTGTCTGTCAGCACTCAGCAACGGTGCAATCTTCGAGTTTGAACAATGCTTGGCAACAACTAGCTAGAACCAATGTGTTGTGTGAGTCTGGAATGGTCACCGCCAAATTCCATCGGTTTCGCTTTCACACGCGAAGGTCCCGGAGATTCTGTCCGAGGAGGTGCTCGGCAAGATGGGCGCGCCACCCAAGACCGACGCGCCGGTCATCACGCCGCAGGAGCTGGCGGAGGCCGACGGCGTCCTCTTCGGGTTCCCCACGCGGTTCGGCATGATGGCGGCGCAGATGAAGGCCTTCTTCGACGCGACCGGCGGGCTGTGGCGCGAGCAGAGCCTGGCCGGCAAGCCCGCCGGCCTCTTCTTCAGCACCGGCTCCCAGGGCGGCGGCCAGGAGACCACGCCGTGAGCAGCCGTCTCCGCTGACCTTACCTTAACCCCTCCTCTCCTTTTACAACATGTTTCCACCTTGGCGGCCAGGCTGACGGCGGTGACGCAGCTGACGCACCACGGGATGGTGTTCGTGCCCGTGGGGTACACGTTCGGCGCCAAGATATTCGACATGGAGAGCGTGCACGGCGGCAGCCCGTACGGCGCGGGCACGTTCGCCGGGGACGGGTCGCGGTGGCCGACGGAAGTGGAGCTGGAGCACGCCTTCCACCAGGGCAAGTACTTCGCCGGCATCGCCAAGAGGCTCAAGGGCGGCTCCGCCTGATATCGCACGCACCGCCATCCCGGACCATCGATCGACACGGCCTTGCCATGCTCGTATACGTATACCTACACATACATAATTACATGTACACGAGGTATGATAGTGCATTCCATGTTTTCGTGGTGGTTTCGATTGTATTGTCGTGTGAAATTTGGTAATCGGATTGTGCATTTACCCATATTAATTAATACTAGTTGGTTGCCCGTGCGTTGCGACGGTTCAAAATAATTCCCACGTAAACTATCTACCAAAAAGATCTTAATATTTTTTATTGATTGCCTCCAGTTTTTGCATAATATTTTTTTATTTGATTAACTGATGTTGTTGTTTACTCTATCTAATATGTCTTGGTATAACACGATCAATGAAGGAAGCGATTAAAAGATAGTTCACATCGACTGATTAAACGAACAAATATTATAGAATGACATAATTCTACCATACAGAGACCAAATAAGAGCAAGTTTGTGAGCTCCAATTTCTAAAATAAGTCACTTAAACTTATAAAAAAGACAGATCAAAATATGGAGTGGTTGATAAAGTCAATCATCAATAAAAACTGGATGCGTTTCATACAAATTATGGTACTTCTTAGCAATTACTAACGTTTGAAACCAATAAATAACCTTTCCTTTTTACTGTTAGCATGACAGATCATTGGTATTCTATTCAATTCAGCAACCTCAAATATTATGGAGTCCATAGCGCTAATGTGAGCCAAGAACATAAGGGACAAGCACCTTGTGGTAGTGCCCGCATGGATCTTTAAATCCTAACACATATTTTGCGGGATCCATGAGCCATCATCAGAAGAACATAAACCACATGCAAACAATAAATAAAGTATTAACACACCCAATTATGTTCAGTCCTTAGCACAACAAAAAACTAACACCCAAAACTACAGAGAAACGACACAATAATTTTTGCAATGACAGAAGGATGAGTGACAGGTACATAGAAGTGGTAGAAGTGTACCGAGTTGACACCGTGGTAAGGGAAAGGCCATGTAGACAAGTAATGTCGAGCCATCAAACGGGTACCATAGGCAGCAAATCAGGGACCACATCGCTCGCCTCCCCCACTTCCAAGGTTTTGTAGAGCAGGAAGGGAAGGGAAGGGAAGAGGTAGGCATACTTGTTCGTTGCCGGAGAAGGACACAATGAAGACCTGGGCTTATAGAGGCGACATAGGTAGTATACCGCTAGATACATATAGGGAGAGAGCACACAAGCGGAGAAATAAGTCCAGCTGGAGCAGCTCCAAACCGAGAGGCACCCGCACCAGATGTCAATCCGAGAAGGGTGAGAGAATGCGAGTGCCTTCTTAGCCCTAGACCCGCCACCACCAACTCCGTAGCATATGTCGACTGTTACCGCGCTATGGGCCTTGGTTGTCTAATATCTCAAACCTGGACTCCTCGTCGCCAAGATAAACTAAGCATGGCAGATGCCACCATATCCTCCTCGACGGCACGCACGAAGAAATGTCAGGAGCAAGACTGACTCACTCGTACCCATGTCGACGAGCGTCGGTCGGCTCGCAGCTACGATCGTGGGCAGTGGTCGCAAGTTGGGGAGAAAGAATATGGCGAAGACCGGGAAGACGAACAAGACGTCCGACGACGGCGAAAACGATGGTGCGTGCATACTGTGAAACATCCTAGTGAACGTGTAATAGCCACTGCGCGGGTCGGTGTCGAACGAATACGGGGAGGAGGTGCCTGCTCCCACGCCCTCTGTCGAGAATGGAGTGGCGTGGAGGTGGAGGCATGAGGGCAGAGAGAAAAAAAGCAGCATGATGTCTTCATATATTGGTTAGAAACAACTAAGCATGGTGTTCTATTGGTTAGACGGCTTCATCCTGTGTCTTCCGCCCTTCTTCCATCAGGGCGTGGGTTTGAACTCCACCTCCTGCTTTGCTTTTTTTAGCATTTTACGCTGATTTAACTAAATGACCCGATAGGCTAACGGGCCGGCATGGTCAGCAGGCCGACGTGACGTGACTAGGCTAGAGCTGTGGCCGTCAAGTCTAGCGGGCCCATGCTGGCTGCCCATTTGGCCATCTACATACGGATGTGTGGTTTGGGACGTGGATGTTGTCTGTGCGGAGGTGATGTAGCATGTGAGGGGTTATTTGTAAAAATATGACGCTTGTCTGCGTGGAGGGTATGCAGCGGGTTAATTTGAAATAGATGTGAGAGGTTATTTATAAAAATATGACGCGGGACGAACGTTGAAACTTCTTTAATATAGTAGACAATTATGGCGTCATGTGACCGGTGCTTCTGTGTTCCTCTTCCTTGGTATCTGAAAGTCGCCTAGAGGGGGGGTGAATAGGGCGAAACTGAAAATCTCAAGAATAATCACAACTACAAGCCGGGTTAGCGTTAGAAATAAAATAGAGTCCGCGAGAGAGGGCGCAAAACAAATCGCAAGCAAATAATGAAGTGAGACACGCGGATTTGTTTTACCGAGGTTCGGTTCTCTCAAACCTACTCCCCGTTGAGGAGGCCACAAAGGCCGGGTCTCTTTCAACCCTTCCCTCTCTCAAACGGTCCCTCGGACCGAGTGTGCTTTTCTTCTTCTCAATCAAACGGGAACAAAACTTCCCCGCAAGGGCCACCACACAATTGGTGCCTCTTGCCTTGGTTACAATTGAGTTTTGATCACAAGAACAAGTGAGAAAGAAAGAAAGCGATCCAAGCGCAAGAGCTCAAAAGAACACGGCAAATCTCTCTCGCTAGTCACTAAAGGCTTGAGTGGAATTGTGAGAGCACCTAGAGGGGGGGTGAATAGGTGATCCTGTGAAACTTAAACTTATAGCCACAAAAACTTGTTAAGTGTTAGCACAATAATTGCCAAGTGGCTAGAGAGGAGTCTCAACAACACACAATACCACAAGAGATCAAACACAGAGATGACACAGTGGTTTATCCCGTGGTTCGGCCAAGACCAACGCTTGCCTACTCCACGTTGTGGCGTCCCAACGGACGAGGGTTGCAATCAACCCCTCTCAAGCGGTCCAAAGACCAACTTGAATACCACGGTGTTTTGTTTTGCCTTTCAATATCCCGTTTGCAAGGAATCTCCACAAATTGGAGTCTCTTGCCCTTACAAGTATATGATCACAAAGAAGCACAGAGTAAGGGAGGGAAGCAACACACACAAATCCACAGTAAAATGCGCACACACACGGCCAAGAATCGAGCTCAAAAGACTATCTCAAAGTTCTCACTAGAACGGAACTCGAATCACTTAGAATGACAAACGAATGCGCAAAGACTGAGTGTGGATGATCAAGAATGCTCTTAGGTTGCTTGGATGTCTCCTCCATGCGCCTAGGGGCCCCTTTTATAGCCCCAAGGCAGCTAGGAGCCGTTGAGAGCAAATCTGGAAGGCCAATCTTGCCTTCTGTCGTCGGGGGCACCGGACAGTCCGGTGCACACCGGACACTGTCCGGTGCCCGATTTCCTTCCTTAAATAGCGAAGCCGACCGTTGCAGACCGTTGCAAATCTGGGAGCCGTTGGCGCACCGGACATGTCCGGTGCACACCGGACAGTCCGGTGCCGTCTTCTAGCCGTTGGCTCGGCCATGTGTCCCGCGCAGATTGCGCGGCCGACCGTTGGCGCGGCCGACCGTTGGCTCACCGGACAGTCCGGTGCACACCGGACAGTCCGGTGAATTTTAGCCGTACGCCGTCGACGAATTCCCGAGAGCGGCCTCTTCACGCCGAGTCAGCCTGGCGCACCGGACACTGTCCGGTGCACCACCGGACAGTCCGGTGTGCCAGACCGAGCTGAGTCTTGGCTGCACTCAGCCAAGTCTTTTTCTCCTCTTTTCTTTTCTTCTTCTTTCTGTTTCTAACACTTAGACAAGTATATTAGTACACAAAACCAATGTACTAAGGCTTAGAAACATACCTTTACTTCATGATTTGCACTTTGTTCATCCATGGACATAAATTCACATTTAAGCACTTGTGTTGGCACTCAATCACCAAAATACTTAGAAATGGCCCAAGGGCACATTTCCCTTTCAATCTCCCCCTTTTTGGTGATTTATGCCAACACAACATAAAGCAACTAGAACAAGTGCAAACTCACTTCAAATAAAACTCAAATTTATTTTGATTCAATTTTGGCATATATGGATCATCCTTTGCCACCACTTGGTTTGTTTTTGCAAATCAAACTCAAATCTCTATCTCTAAGTCAAACACACATGTTGAAACATAAAGAGAGTCATTCCAAACGAGATTGATCAAATATTTCAAAAACTCCCCCTTTTTCCCATAATCAATACTTCTCCCCACAAGAAGCCAACTTTTGATAAGAGAGACAACAAAAGAGTTTTGACAAACCAAAAGCTCTATTCTACTATTTTCAAAATCTCTCAAGTGGTAGCTGATCCATTTATCGCTTTGGCCTTTATTTTCTCCCGCTTTGGCATCAAGCACCAAAACGGGATCAATCTTGGCCCTATAACCCCATTGCCTCACCAAAATCTTCAATTAAGAGCAAATGGCAATAAGAGTTCATGAGATGAACTTGGAATAAGTTACCCTCTGCAGTGGAAGTCTTTCATGGTCCAAGTCCACCTTTTCCCTTTCAATTTTCCGTTGAGACTAAACAAGCAAACTCAAGCATATGGTTAGTCTCAAGGGGTCAAGTTGTAACACATCTTCCCCTAAACATGTGCATCACTTTGCAACGGACTTGTGAGGTCCAGGGAGTGTTTGTACAACTTGAGCACCATAATAAGCAACAAAATGCAGAATGGACATGATCAAAGGCATAAACACATGTATGCTACAATTCAATCCAAGTTCCGCGAATCTAAAACATTTAGCTCACTACGCAGCCTGCAAAAGGTCTTCTCATCTAGAGGCTTGGTAAAGATATCGGCTAGCTGGTTCTCAGTGCTAACATGAAACACTTCGATATCTCCCTTTTGCTGGTGGTCTCTCAGAAAGTGATGCCGGATGTCTATGTGCTTTGTGCGGCTGTGCTCAACAGGATTTTCCGCTATCCGGATAGCACTCTCATTGTCACATAGGAGTGGGACTTTGCTCAGATTGTAGCCAAAGTCCCTGAGGGTTTGCCTCATCCAAAGTAGTTGCGCACAACACTGTTGTTGGGGCCATGCTTCGTTGCGCCGAAGGTCTTACACGAAGAAGCAGCTTCGGCTGAAATTGTCCCCAGGAGATGGCCGAAGGTTCCTTTTTATGGAGCTTCGGCGTTACAAACCGACATAAAGATAGAATGACCTTTTTATCCATAGAGGTCTAAGTTAATGTTGTAAACTTTTGTAAGGGGCATAATTGTAATTCGTCACAGGCTGCGTCCTGTGTCTATAAATAGATGAACAGTACCCCTGTACTGTTCACGCGAACCTGTCATTTGCCTTCGCATCACACTTGTATTTTTGCCTTCTTCAGGACCGAAGGTACATTTATAATTTAAAGTCATTTACATTTGTTTATAATAATAAAAATGCAGATAATTCTATGATAACATTTAAGTGTTTACTTCATATCTCATGATTTATGTGAATACTTCGTCCCTCGTTGTTATGCTTACGAAGGTACGTCCTTCGTAACCTTCGTCCGAGATGCTTTATATCCCGAAGGGATATAATGTTGTGGAGGACGAAGGACTTTAACACTTAACATTTTTTGTGTTGCCTTGTTCTTAATTCTTAGCATTTGAGAACAAGTCCCCAACATTGGCGCCCACCTCCGGTGAACTCACTTCCACTTTTCTGAGCTGATGGCTTCGTTCAATAATCAAGCTGGAGCTGCTTCGGCTTCGAAGCTGGTGCTCCCGATAACAGGCGGTTCTTGCTCAGAGCCGGCTAACAAGAAGCAGAAGAAGGAGGCTCAGAGAAGGGTGCAGCATGTCGGAGTGCAGGGACCCTTCATCAAGTCCAAATGGTCCCACATTCCAATTACTTTCTCTCAGGAAGACCTTCAGCTTAAGGATTATCCTCACAATGATGCCATGGTTATCTCTTGCGTAATCAAAGGATTTCTGGTCCACAATGTCCTAGTTGACACAGGCAGTGCAGCTGACATTATATTTGCTAAAGCCTTCAGACAAATGCAAGAGCCCGAAGACAAGATTCATGATGCCACGCACCCTCTTTGTGGCTTCGGAGGGCGGCAGATCGTAGCACTTGGGAAGATTACCATGCCGGTAACCTTCGGATTTGTTAACAACACAAGGACTGAGCAAATTGTGTTTGATATTGTTGACATGGAGTATCCTTACAATGCTATCATTGGCCGTGGTACTCTTAATGCCTTCGAAGCAATTCTCCACCCAGCTTATCTCTGCATGAAGATACCTTCGGACCAAGGGCCTATTGCTATTCATGGAAGCCAGGAAGCTGCTAGAAAGGCCGAAGGAAGCTGGACCGACTCCAAGGCAATCCATAATATAGATGGAACTGAAGCTTGTGAACAGTACAAATTCAGAAGGGAGAAGGCAGCTTCAGCAGATCAGCCGAAGCCCATGCTATTGTGTGAGGACATAGCAGAGCAGAAGGTGCTGTTGGGCTCGCAATTATCTGAAGACCAGGAGAAAACCTTGATAAGGTTTTTATTCAACAACAAAGATGTTTTTGCATGGTCGGCTAATGATCTCTGTGGAGTAAATCGGGATGTTATCGAACATTCGCTCAATGTTGACCCATCGTTCAGACCCCGAAAGCAGAGGCTTCGGAAGATGTCGGATGACAAGGCCGAAGGGGCTCGCAATGAAGTAAAAAGACTCCTCAGTGCGGGAGTTATCAGAGAAGTAAAGTATCCAGAGTGGCTAGCTAACACTGTTATGGTGAAGAAGGCCAATGGCAAGTGGAGAATGTGTATCGATTTCACAGATCTCAACAAGGCTTGTCCGAAGGACGAATTCCCGCTGCCAAGGATAGACTCTCTAGTCGATGCAGCAGCTTCTTCAGAGCTCATGAGTCTCCTGGACTGCTACTCAGGATATCATCAAATCTGGATGAAAAAGGAAGATGAGCCGAAGACTAGCTTCATAACTCCAAGTGGTACATATTGCTATCTTCGGATGCCTGAGGGGCTCAAAAATGCTGGAGGAAGTTTCAGCAGAATGACTGCGAAGGTTCTCCAATCTCAAATAGGCAGAAATGTGTTGACCTATGTTGATGACATTATCGTAAAAAGCACGAAGCAGGAAAATCATATTGCTGATCTGCAGGAGACCTTCGCCAGCTTCAGACAAGCTGGTCTGAAGCTGAATCCAGAAAAATGTGTCTTCGGAGTAAAGAAGGGTAAATTTCTTGGATGTTTGGTTTCAACAAAGGGAATCGAAGCTAATCCAAATAAAATCGAAGCTATACTTCGAATGGAGCCACCAACTACAAGAAAGGGGGCCCAAAGATTGACAGGAAGGCTGGCATCTCTCAACAGATTTATATCCAGATCAGCAGAAAGAAACTTACCATTTTTTGAGGTGCTGAAGTCAGCCGAAGTCTTTCAATGGGGCCCAAGTCAACAAAAAGCCTTCGAAGAGCTGAAGCAATACTTGATAGATCTCACAACATTAACTCCACCAACGCCAGGGGCTCCTCTGTTGTTATATGTGGCAGATTCGCACTCAGCAGTAAGTGCGGCACTTGTCCAGGAGAAGCTTGATGGCCAACTCAAGAAGCAAGTTCCGGTGTATTTTGTATCTGAGGTCCTTAGTGTCTCAAAGAAAAATTATACAGAGCTGGAGAAGGTATTATATGCCATTTTAATGGCATCTAGGAAGCTTCGGCATTATTTCCAGGCATGCAATATTATTGTTCCTTCTTCGCAGCCGTTGAAGGATATAATGAGAAATAGAGAAGCTACTGGACGGATTGGGAAATGGGCTGCAGAGCTCAACGAATTTTACATTGATTATGTGCATAGATCCTCGATCCAGTCTCAAGCATTGGCAGATTTCATTGCCGACTGGACGCCAGGGGCTCAGGATGAAGAAGCAAATAAAGATGCCGAAGTGTGGACAGTGTTTTGTGATGGCTCTTGGGGAATCTTCGGAGCAGGTGCAGCTGCTGTGTTGGTTTCACCATCCAAGGTCAAAACTTGTTATGCAGCAAGACTTGATTTCAGCTGTACGAACAATATTGCTGAGTACGAAGCCCTGCTTCTGGGCCTTCGGAAATTAAAAGCAATGAGAATCAGAAGGGCAATTCTTAAAACTGATTCCCAGGTGGTTTCGGGTCATGTTGACAAAAGTTGCAAGGCTAAAGATCCGAAGCTTGAAAAATATCTAGATACGGTCCGAAGGATCGAAGCCTCCTTCGAAGGATTCTCTGTCAAGAATATCCCTCGAGGACAAAATGAGCATGCTGATTTGCTAGCCAAGTCTGCAGCACAGGGGCTGCCGTTACCTTCGGATGTGTTCTTCGAAACAATAAAGGCACCTTCAGTGGAGCTCCTTGAAAGAGCAGTCCTCAACATATCTCCTGTTTACAGCGAAGATTGGAGAACTGAAATAATCTCTTACCTTCAGGGTAAGTTCCTTTCAGATGACGAAGCTTACAATAAAAGAATAGAGGCAAGAGCTCGTCCGTATGTCATGATAGAAGGGGAATTATACAAACATGGAGTTTGCGCTCCGCTGCTCAAGTGCTTATCTAGAGCCGAAGGTATAGAGTTGATGAAAGAGATACATGCAGGCCTGTGTGGATCCCACATCGGATCCAGGCCGTTACTTGGAAAAGTGTTCCGCCAAGGATTTTATTGGCCGAAGGCAGCTTCGGATGCAGCGGAGTTAGTTCAAAAGTGCGAAGGTTGTCAAAAATGTGCAAGAGATCAAAAGCAACCTTCGTCTTTGACACAGCTGATACAACCCATCTGGCCATTGCAAAGGTGGGGCCTTGACTTGTTGGGTCCATTACCACCGGCCCAAGGGAATCTAAAATATGTTATAGTAGCTGTGGAGTATTTTTCCAAATGGATTGAGGCGAAGCCATTAGCCACAATAACTTCGGCCACTGTCCAAAAGTTTTTCTGGCAGAACATTGTCTGTCGTTTCGGAGTACCGAAGGCCATCACTGTAGATAATGGAACGCAGTTCGACTCCGAAGCTTTCAGAAATTTCTGTGATCAAATTGGAACGAAGATCCATTTTGCATCAGTCAGGCATCCGGAGTCGAATGGGCTTGTTGAAAGGGCCAACGACATTATAATGACAGGAATAATGAAGTTAATCTTCAATCAACCCAGGGGAAAGTGGCCAGACCAGTTAACCAAAGTGGTATGGGGCCACAATACAACAGCATCAAGGTCTACAGGCTTTACCCCATTCAAGTTATTATTCGGTGACGAAGCAATAACTCCGGAAGAAGCCAAGGCTGGATCAATAAGAGTAGTAGCTTCGGCAGAATCAGGTCCTGAAGATGCTTGCCTTGTGGAAAAAGATGCTTTAGAAGGGATCAGGCTTCAGGCCGTGGAGAATATCAATAAATACCAGGCTGAAACAGTTAAATGGCGAGATAGAAAGGTCCGGCTAAAAAATATTGAGCCGGGACACTTGGTGCTTCGGAGAGTGGCTAACCCAGATACAGTGGGCAAGCTACAGTTGAAATGGGAAGGACCATTCTTAGTAGTATCTTCGTCAAGGCCTGGATCGTACAGGTTGAAGGACATGGATGGCAACGAAATTCCAAGATCTTGGAATGCGGATGAGCTTCGGCGATACTATGTATAACTTGATTTAATTTTTATGATTTTTCTTTTCTTTTTTCATGGCACCCTTTTCCTTTCTAAAGGGGGAGAAAGGTTTTTAATGGGGCCATCATGTGTAATTTCCTTTTTAGTCTTATAAGAGCAAAATCCCCCAAAGAATGTAAATGTAAAAATTGAGAACGCACCATCGAGTGCCGACACTGAAAAGGTGAAGAAGCTCCAAAGACGTCCCTAAGGGGATGCAGAGCTCACAGCGAAAAGCCAACGCTGGTTCCGCCGAAAGTAAAAGGCGAAGAAGCTCCAAAGACGTTCCTAAGGGAATGCAGAGCTTATACCGCCTAAGTAAAAGGCGAAGAAACTCCAAAGACGTTCCTAAGGGAATGCAGAGTTTATACCGTCTAAGTAAAAGACGAAGAAGCTCCAAAGTCGTTCCTAAGGGAATGCAGAGCTGATGTGTGGTTGATTCTAAGGAAATAATGGCTGAGTGTGGCTTCGGTTATATGTTTTGGACATTCATTCTCACATCACATTACATCATAACATTTGCATTCATAAGCATTCATTCATAGCATCTGTGTTCCTAAGTGGTTGCTTCGGCAAAAAGAAGAAGTAGTCTTTTATGTTTTGTTATGTACAAAAAAGAAAAGCTTCGGCAAAAAGAAGAAGTAGTCTTTTATGTTTTGTTATGTACAAAAAAGTAAAGCTTCGGCAAAAAGAAGAAGTGGTCTCTTATGCTTCGTTGTGTACGAAAAGAAGGGAAGGTGTTTTTTCGCCTTCGGCTCAAAATACTGATTTCGTCCACATCAAAGCGTCTCAATAAAGGGGTAAGAATATATTACAAGGTATGTACAAAGTTCCTTGAGAACGGTTCAATTGTATTTACAAAAAGTTGTTACAAATTTTCCTGAGTTTTTCCTAGCCTACTCCTACTAATCTTCTTCAGGCTTCCGCTTCGGCGGCATATTCTTTAATCACCTTCAGCTTCGTCATCCTACATGAATCCAGGTATCCCGAGTAAAAATCAAGTGTGAAGGAGAAGGTAAGTACAAAGTATGATTTCTTACTGGTTCAAGATGACTTCGAGCTTCGTCTCCAGCCTTCTCCCGCCCGCCTTTTGTCCATATCATTTTTATAAATCTATTTGAGATGCTTCGGGCGAGGTCAGGTATATCGTCCAGGATTGATGGAGACAGGGTGAAGTTGGGCCTGTTGACGATCTTTCCATGCTCGCAGCCAGCCTTCAGGAATGCTGCAGCGGTACCCCGAGAAGCTACCCAGGCATAGAAGTCACCGTGCCCGGCTATAACTTCGTCAAGTTCTTCAATTTCAGCTTCGATATGATCGAAGGCTTTTGGTAAATTTTCATCCGAAGGGGTAAACTTCCCGCTGCTGGCTCCAACTGAGTAAAAGATCTTCCTTAATTGTTGGATGCAATTGTTGCTAAATTTCAAACATTTATCCTGAAGGCTTGTTAGTGATTTCTTCAAATCTGAGTTGGCTTGGACTTCGGCTTCAAGTTTAGAATTAAGCTCTAGCTTTTCTTGTTCAAACTGTTTTGATTGACCGATAAGCTTCGAATTCAATTCTGATACCTTAGCTTCGGTCTCTGCCAGCAAGCCTTCGGTTGATTGAAGCTCGAAGTCTTTCTTTTCAATGATAGCTGATTGTTCTTTTATCTTGCTCTCTAAATTTCTAATTATAGCTTCGTGTTTTTTGTCCTCCAAATCCTGCTGCATCTTCAGAGCTTTGCTCAGTAGCATGCTCTGCACAGAAACAACTTTCGTTAGTAACATTTTCATTATTGAAAGCAATAAGGACCAGAGAAAAGATTGTTTACCTTGAAATTGGAATAAAATAAGCTGCCGACGATATGTTGTCGTCGGTAGCGGCTGATATCTGTCTCTAGCTTCGGAAAACCGATACTCTTTGATAGAGTACCGATGACCTTAGCTCCGGTTTGGTCTCGAATGCAGCCTAATTTTTCATCGTCCACACCTCCGAATAGAAGAGCTCCTGGCCTGTATCCGCAAGATTTGGCATAGTCTTTAAGCTCTTCTATTTCGTCCTTCGAAAGTTTTTGCCCAACTAAATTTTGAAATGTGTAGGCTTCGTCGTCCGAAGCGTCTTCGGCTATTTCTTTCCCTTTCCCTGGCACTGTGGCCATGATTTCTTCAGCAGCGGTGGCAGCTTCTTCGGCAGCCATGTCTGTCAAAATTTTGTCAATATCTTCAATAGTAGTTTCTAAGTTCACATCTTCGGCTGTAGCGGCTTCGGTAGCCGCGACCTCCGAAGGTGCAACTTCGACATTTTCTGTGCCCTCAACAGCTGGCATTTTCTGAATTGATGCTCTCGGTGGCGTCTTGTCAATAACTTCTGTTACGGCAATAATTCTTTGCCTTTTTGCTTTGGTTATCTTCGTTTTTTCCGGCTCCGCCACCTTTTGAAAAAGCTTCGTCAGTCGAGGCCCTAATGGACTTAGCTTCGTGGGCATGGGTTCAGTCATTACCTTTAGAATTTCCTCCACGTCGCTGGTAGAAGGTGGTGTGGGGGTCCCTTCTTCATCGGATAGTTTTCGCTTTGGAGTTGATATTTTTCTCTTCAGAATTTTCTTCTCTTTTGGGGGTTTTTCTTCATCCTTTTTTAAAGCTTCGGCCGCTCTTTTTCTTTTCTGGCCCTCAGCACCCTTGTTCAGCCGTTCATAGTCAGGATACTCGAAGCCCAGGGCATCAAGCACTCGGTTCAGCCTTCGTTTCGGACGGGTGCCGAAGGCCGCTGTCATCAGTTGATCTTCTTTTTTCGAATAATTTCCAAGAATTTCATTACACATCACCTCAACTGTGTCCAGCCACTCTTGGCAGGGCTTCTTAAAGTATTTCTTGAATTTGAAGTGATAAGGAAGCCGGACAAGTTCCCCCTCCTTCTTCTCCCCCTTTAACTTTGGCATTTCCCATTCTTTCAGAGTAGGGAAGACTCTGAATGCCAAGAATTCTTGAACCAGATCCCTGGTACCAATATGCTCTGCAATAATTCTGAATTCATCCATTGCCTGTTGAGTTTGACCCTCTGGTGTCATGTTGCAGCGGGGTCGGGTTTCTCCGAAGATCAGCTCGAGTGGACTTTGCACAAGCTTCTCCTTGTCGTCATCAACCTTGACATAGAACCATTCTAATTTCCAGCCGGCCGGCCATTTGCTTCGGTAGCTGATTACAGGAAACTTTGCGGTTTTCCGGTAGGCAAAATTGTAGCAACCGAAGTTTTCATGAAGCCCATCTTTTCTGGCCTTTGATTGATAATGCAACTCATGAACTCGACAGAAACTGTCGGCAAAAGGCTCCACTGCTTGGCTTCGGAGGGCCCAAATATAAACGCTAAGCCTAACGATAGCGTTAGGAGTTAACTGGTGAAGGTAGATACCAAACCTCTTCAATATCTCCGCAACAATCTCGTGAACAGGGAATCTTAGCCCAGCCTTTAAAAAGCTCTTGAAGATGACAATCTCGTCCTTCTCTGGCTTCGGGGTGGTCTCTTCTCCCCCGAAGCGAAGTAGCTTCTTCTGATCTTCACTGAAAAAACCTGCTTTCACCATCTTGGCGAGGTCAACCTTTGAAACAGTCGACTTTCCGAAATCTAGGTGACTAGGCTTGCTGGGCATGGCAATACGGTAGTCATCTTCGGGATCGGTCCCTTCAATGTTTTCTTCTTCTACTTCGGCAGTTGTCGGGTTTGCTTCGGCAGCAGGCATTTCTTCCGCAGTCACCAGTCCGGAACGCTGCATCGCTTCGGAGATGGGCATAGTATTTGAACCTTCGGCTTCGTCTCCTTCGCGTTCAACTCTGGCAGTAGATCGCACCCTGGCCATTTGATTCTGAGTTTGGGGAAGTTATAACACTTTTTTCTTTTTCCTTTTTTCCGAAGCTTGGACCTTCGTTAGATTCTGAGGATCAAGCTTCGGCTATGGTTAAAAATTTTGGCAGCGAAACAGTGCAAATAGCAATGAATGCTGTGGTAACTTCACACCTACTCGTCAGTTTATATACTGCTGCAGGTAAGAAGGCGAAGCGGCAGGATTTTTACACCAGGCGGGCAGTAACTTGTACTCGCTGCGCAGTGGACCGCAAAGATCAAACAGTAACTCTGCAAGGTGGGACCGACACGAGCTCGGGAATTGAATCGTTTCTCGGCAACGAGCTCAGGGAAGGTGTTTTTTGGACCTTCGGCTTCCCGAAGCTTGAGAGGATTTTTTCACGGATCAAGCTCGTTACGAAAAACGATCTAGCGCCGCGAAAGGGGCTACTGTTGGGGCCATGCTTCGTTGCGCCGAAGGTCTTACACGAAGAAGCAGCTTCGGCTGAAATTGTCCCCAGGAGATGGCCGAAGGTTCCTTTTTATGGAGCTTCGGCGTTACAAACCGACATAAAGATAGAATGACCTTTTTATCCATAGAGGTCTAAGTTAATGTTGTAAACTTTTGTAAGGGGCATAATTGTAATTCGTCACAGGCTGCGTCCTGTGTCTATAAATAGATGAACAGTACCCCTGTACTGTTCACGCGAACCTGTCATTTGCCTTCGCATCACACTTGTATTTTTGCCTTCTTCAGGACCGAAGGTACATTTATAATTTAAAGTCATTTACATTTGTTTATAATAATAAAAATGCAGATAATTCTATGATAACATTTAAGTGTTTACTTCATATCTCATGATTTATGTGAATACTTCGTCCCTCGTTGTTATGCTTACGAAGGTACGTCCTTCGTAACCTTCGTCCGAGATGCTTTATATCCCGAAGGGATATAATGTTGTGGAGGACGAAGGACTTTAACACTTAACATTTTCTGTGTTGCCTTGTTCTTAATTCTTAGCATTTGAGAACAAGTCCCCAACAACTGTCCAGCGGCAACGTACTCGGCCTCAGCGGTGGATAGGGCAACGGAGGTTTGTTTCTTAGAGTTCCATGACACCAGGGACCTTCCTAAGAATTGGCACGTCCCTGATGTACTCTTCCTATCGACCTTACATCCAGCATAGTCGGAATCTGAGTACCCAATCAAGTCAAAGTTAGACCCCTTTGGATACCAGATCCCGAAGCAAGGCGTAGCGACTAAATATCGAAGAATTCGCTTCACAGCCACTAAGTGACACTCCTTTGGATCAGATTGAAATCTAGCACACATGCATACGCTAAGCATAATATCCGGTCTACTAGCACATAGATAAAGCAAGGAACCTATCATGGACCGGTATGCTTTTTGATCAACGGACTTACCTCCTTTGTTGAGGTCGGTGTGTCCGTCGGTTCCCATCGGCGTCTTTGCGGGCTTGGCGTCCTTCATCCCAAACCTCTTTAGCAAATCTTGTGTGTACTTCATTTGGGAGATGAAGGTGCCGTCCTTGAGTTGCTTCACTTGGAACCCAAGGAAGTAGTTCAACTCGCCCATCATCGACATCTCGAATTTCTGCATCATTACCCTGCTAAACTCTTCACAAGACTTTTGGTTAGTAGAACCAAATATTATGTCATCGACATAAATTTGGCATACAAACAAATCACCATCACATGTCTTTGTAAAAAGAGTTGGATCGGCTTTCCCAACCTTGAAAGCATTAGCAATTAAAAAGTCTCTAAGGCATTCATACCATGCTCTTGGGTCTTGCTTAAGTCCATAGGGCGCCTTAGAGAGCTTACACACGTGGTCGAGGTACCGTTCATCCTCGAAGCCAGGGGGCTGCTCCACATACACCTCCTCCTTTATTGGCCCGTTGAGGAAAGCGCTCTTCACATCCATTTGGTACAACCTGAAAGAATGGTGAGCGGCATACGCTAGCAAGATACGAATGGACTCTAGCCTAGCCACAGGAGCAAAAGTCTCCTCAAAGTCCAAACCTGCGACTTGGGCATAACCTTTTGCCACAAGTCGAGCCTTGTTCCTTGTCACCACTCCGTGCTCGTCTTGTTTGTTGCGGAACACCCACTTGGTTCCCACAACATTTTGCTTGGGACGAGGCACCAGCGTCCAAACTTCATTGCGCTTGAAGTTGTTAAGTTCCTCCTGCATGGCCAATACCCAATCCGGATCTAGCAAGGCCTCCTCTACCCTGAAAGGCTCAATAGAAGAGACAAAAGAGTAATGTTCACAAAAATTAACTAGTCGAGACCGAGTAGTTACTCCCTTGCTAATGTCACCCAGAATTTGGTCGACGGGATGATCCCTTTGAATCATCGCTCGAACTTGGGTTGGAGGTGCCGGTTGTGCTTCTTCCTCCATCACATGATCATCTTGTGCTCCCCCTTGATCACACGCCTCCTTTTGATGAACCTGTTCATCGTCTTGAGTTGGGGGATGCACCGTTGTTGAGGAAGAAGATTGATCTCGTTCATCTTGTTCCTGTGGCCGCACTTCTCCAATCGCCATGGTTCGTATGGCGGCTGTCGGAACATCTTCTTCATCTACATCATCACAATCAACAACTTGCTCTCTTGGAGAGCCATTAGTCTCATCAAATACAACGTCGCTAGAGACTTCAACCAAACCCGATGATTTGTTGAAGACCTTATACGCCTTTATATTTGAATCATAACCTAATAAAAACCTTTCTACAGCTTTGGGAGCAAACTTAAAATTTCTACCCTTCTTCACTAGAATGTAGCACTTGCTCCCAAAAACATGAAAGTAAGATACATTGGGTTTGTTACCGGTTAGAAGCTCATACGACGTCTTCTTGAGGAGGCGGTGAAGGTAGACCCTGTTGATGGCGTGGCAAGCTGTGTTCACAGCTTCCGACCAAAAGCACTCGGGGGTCTTGAATTCTCCAAGCATAGTCCTCGCCATATCTATGAGCGTCCTGTTCTTCCTCTCTACCACACCATTTTGCTGAGGTGTGTAGGGAGCGGAGAACTCGTGCTTGATCCCTTCCTCCTCAAGAAACTCCTCCACTTGAAGGTTCTTGAATTCGGACCCGTTGTCGCTCCTTATCTTTTTCACCTTGAGCTCAAACTCATTTTGAGCTCTCCTTAGGAAGCGCTTGAGGGTCCCTTAGGTTTCAGACTTATCCTGCAAAAAGAACACCCAAGTGAAGCGGGAAAAGTCATCAACAATAACTAGACCATACTTACTTCCTCCTATGCTTAGATAGGCGACGGGTCCGAAGAGGTCCATATGCAGCAGCTCCAGAGGTCTTGACGTGGTCATCACATTCTTGCTGTGATGTGCTCCTCCCACTTGTTTACCTGCTTGACAAGCTGCACAAGGTCTATCTTTTTCGAAATAAACATTGGTTAGACCTATCACGTGTTCTCCCTTTAGAAGCTTGTGGAGGTTCTTCATCCCCACATGTGCTAAGCGGCGATGCCACAGCCAGCCCATGCAAGTCTTAGCCATTAAGCATGCATCTAGACCGGCCTCTTCTTTTGCAAAATCAACTAAGTAAAGCTTGCCGTCTAGTACACCCTTAAAGGCTAGTGAACCATCACTTCTTCTAATGACAGACACATCTACATTTGTAAAAAGACAATTATATCCCATATTGCACAGTTGACTAACAGATAGCAAATTGTAACCAAGAGACTCAACTAAAAACACATTTGAGATTGAGTGCTCATTAGAAATTGCAATTTTACCTAACCCTTTTACCTTGCCTTGATTCCCATCACCGAATATAATTGAATCTTGGGAATCCTTATTTTTGACGTAGGAGGTGAACATCTTCTTCTCCCCCGTCATATGGTTTGTGCATCCGCTGTCGATAATCCAGCTTGAACCCCCGGATGCATAAACCTGCAAGGCAAATTTAGGCTTGGGTCTTAGGTACCCAACTCATGTTGGGTCCTACAAGGTTAGTGCAAATATCCTTAGGGACCCAAATGCAAGTTTTGTCTCCCTTGCATTTTGCCCCTAACTTTCTAGCAACTATTTTCCTATCCTTTCTACAAATAGCAAAGGAAGCATTTAAAGCACAATAAATTGTAGAAGGTTCATTCACTACTTTCCTAGGAGCATGAATAATATTCTTTCTAGGCACATGATGAATAGCATTTCTCCTAGACACATTTCTACCATGCATATAGGAAGAACTAGAAGCAAACATGGCATGAGAGTCAAAATCATCATAAGCCTTATAACTCCTATAAGCATTTCTAGTTTGTCTCCTATCATGGTACAAGAAGGCATGGTTCTTTTTAGCACTACTAGCCATAGGGGCCTTCCCTTTCTCCTTAACGAAGATGGGAGCCTTATGGCTTGTTAAGTTCTTGGCTTCTCTCTTGAAGCCAAGCCCATCCTTAATTGAGGGATGTCTTCCAATTGTGTAGGCATCCCTTGCAAATTTTAACTTATCAAATTCACTTTTGCTAGTCTTAAGTTGGGCATTAAGACTAGCCAATTCATCATTTAGTTTGGAAATTGAAACTAAGTGTTCACAACAAGCATTAATATCAACATCCTTACACCTAGTGCAAATTTCAACATGTTCAACACAAGAGTTAGATTTACTTGCTACTTCTAGTTTCGCATTTAAATCATTAATTTCACCTTTTAGAGAAGAAATGGTTTCATTACAAGTAGAAAGTTCACAAGAAAGCATTCCATTTCTTTTAACTTCTAGAGCAAGTGAATTTTGTGCACTAACAAATTTATCATGCTCTTCATATAAAAGATCTTCTTGTTTTTCTAAGATTCTATCCTTTTCATTCAAGGCATCAATCAATTCATTAATCTTAGCTATCTTAGTTCTATCCAATCCCTTGAATAAACTAGAATAATCTATTTCATCCTCACTAGACTCATCATCACTAGAAGAATCATAAGTATTAGCATTACTAGTGATTACCTTCTTCTCCCTTGCCATGAGGCAAGTGTGATGCTCATTTGGGAAGAGAGCCGATTTGTTGAAGGCAGTGGCGGCGAGTCCTTCGTCGTCGGAGTCGGACGAAGAGCAATCCGAATCCCACTCCTTTCCAAGGTGTGCTTCGCCTTTGGCCTTCTTGTAAATCTTCTTGTTCTCTCTCTTCCCATTTTTCCCTTGCTCCTGGTCACTATCATTTTCGGGACAGTTAGCAATAAAATGACCAACCTTACCACATTTGAAGCATGAGCGCTTCCCCTTTGTCTTGGTCTTCCTTGGTTGTCCCTTGCGACCATTTAGCGCCGTCTTGAATCTCTTGATGATGAGAGCCATCTCTTCATCATTGAGCCCGGCCGCCTCAACTTGCGCCACCTTGCTGGGTAGCGGCTCCTTGCTCCTTGTTGCCTTGAGAGCGATGGGTTGAGACTCGTGGATTGGACCGTTCAATGCTTCGTCGACGTATCTCGCCTCCTTGATCATCATTCGCCCGCTTACGAATTTTCCGAGTACCTCCTCGGGCGTCATCATCGTGTACCTGGGATTCTCACGAATATTGTTCACGAGATGAGGATCAAGAACGGTAAAGGACCTTAGCATTAGGCGGACGACGTCGTGGTCCGTCCATCGCGTGCTTCCGTAGCTCCTTATTTTGTTGATGAGGGTCTTGAGCCGGTTGTACGTTTGGGTTGGCTCCTCTCCCCTTATCATGGCGAATCGTCCAAGCTCGCCCTCCACCAACTCCATTTTGGTGAGCATGGTGATGTCATTCCCCTCGTGAGAGATCTTGAGGGTGTCCCATATTTGCTTGGCATTGTCCAAGCCGCTCACCTTGTTGTACACTTGTACTCTTCCCTGCACAAGGACGCTAAGAGAACAGTAGTAGCTTGTGCATTTCTATGGATTTGTTCATTTATGAGCATAGAGTTATCCGAGCTATCAAACTTCATTCCATTCTCTACAATCTCCCAAATGCTTGGATGGAGAGAGAATAAGTGACTACGCATTTTGTGACTCCAAAATCCGTAGTCCTCCCCATCGAAGTGTGGAGGTTTGCCAAGAGGAATAGAAAGCAAATGCGAATTCGAACTATGTTGAATACGAGAATAATCAAATGAAAATTTCGAATTGACCGTCTTTTTGTAGTAGTTGTGGTCATCGTCCTTTTGGGAAGAAGTAGATTCATCGCTGTCGTCGTAGTAGACGATCTCCTTGATGCGCCTTGTCTTCTTCTTCCCTTCCTTCCGTCTATGACCCGAGCCGGAGTCGGTAGGCTTGTCGTCCTTCGGCTCGTTGATGAAGGATTCCTTCTCTTTGTCGTTGATCACGATACCCTTCCCCTTAGGATCCATCTCTTCGGGCGATTAGTCCCTTTGTGAAGAGAACGGCTTTGATACCAATTGAGAGCACCTAGAGGGGGGGTGAATAGGTGATCCTGTGAAACTTAAACTTATAGCCACAAAAACTTGTTAAGTGTTAGCACAATAATTGCCAAGTGGCTAGAGAGGAGTCTCAACAACACACAATACCACAAGAGATCAAACACAGAGATGACACAGTGGTTTATCCCGTGGTTCGGCCAAGACCAACGCTTGCCTACTCCACGTTGTGGCGTCCCAACGGACGAGGGTTGCAATCAACCCCTCTCAAGCGGTCCAAAGACCAACTTGAATACCACGGTGTTTTGTTTTGCCTTTCAATATCCCGTTTGCAAGGAATCTCCACAAATTGGAGTCTCTTGCCCTTACAAGTATATGATCACAAAGAAGCACAGAGTAAGGGAGGGAAGCAACACACACAAATCCATAGTAAAATGCGCACACACACGGCCAAGAATCGAGCTCAAAAGACTATCTCAAAGTTCTCACTAGAACGGAGCTCGAATCACTTAGAATGACAAACGAATGCGCAAAGACTGAGTGTGGATGATCAAGAATGCTCTTAGGTTGCTTGGATGTCTCCTCCATGCGCCTAGGGGCCCCTTTTATAGCCCCAAGGCAGCTAGGAGCCGTTGAGAGCAAATCTGGAAGGCCAATCTTGCCTTCTGTCGTCGGGGGCACCGGACAGTCCGGTGCCCGATTTCCTTCCTTAAATAGCGAAGCCGACCGTTGCAGACCGTTGCAGATCTGGGAGCCGTTGGCGCACCGGACATGTCCGGTGCACACCGGACAGTCCGGTGCTGTCTTCTAGCCGTTGGCTCGGCCACGTGTCCCGCGCAGATTGCGCGGCCGACCGTTGGCCCGGCCGACCGTTGGCTCACCGGACAGTCCGGTGAATTTTAGCCGTACGCCGTCGGCGAATTCCCGAGAGCGGCCTCTTCACGCCGAGTCAGCCTGGCGCACCGGACACTGTCCGGTGCACCACCGGACAGTCCGGTGTGCCAGACCGAGCTGAGTCTTGGCTGCACTCAGCCAAGTCTTTTTCTCCTCTTTTCTTTTCTTCTTCTTTCTGTTTCTAACACTTAGACAAGTATATTAGTACACAAAACCAATGTACTAAGGCTTAGAAACATACCTTTACTTCATGATTTGCACTTTGTTCATCCATGGACATAAATTCACATTTAAGCACTTGTGTTGGCACTCAATCACCAAAATACTTAGAAATGGCCCAAGGGCACATTTCCCTTTCAAATTGGAGAGGATTTGATCTCTTTGGTGTGTCTAGAATTGAATGCCTAGCTCTTGTAAGTGGTTGGAAGTTGGAAAACTTGGATGCAATGAATGGTGGGGTGGTTGGGGTATTTATAGCCCCAACCACCAAACTTGACCGTTGGTGGAGGCTGTCTGTCGATGGTGCACCGGACAGTCCGGTGCCCCCGCCACGTCATCAATGCCGTTGGATTCTGACCGTTGGAGCTTCTGACTTCTGGGCCCGCCTGGGTGTCCGGTGCACACCGGAACCGGACAACCACTGTTCATTGTCCGGTGCGCCGGTATGGGCGCGCCTGACGACTGCATTAAATGCAGCGCAGGTAGCCGTTGGCGCCGAAATAGCCGTTGCTCCGCTGGTACACCGGACAGTCCGGTGCACACCGGACATGTCCGGTGAATTATAGCGGAGCGGCTGCTGCGCGAACCCGAGGCTGGCGAGTTGCGGAGGCCGCGCTTCCTTGGAGCACCGGACACTGTCCGGTGAACACCGGACAGTCCGGTGAATTATAGCGAAGCGGCTTGAGAAATTTCCGAAGGTGACGAGTTCAATTTGGAGTCCTCTGGGCGCACCGGACACTGTCCGGTGTACACCGGACAGTCCGGTGCCTTCAGACCAGAGGTGCCTTCGGTTGCCTCTTTGCTCCTTTGTTGAATCCAAAACTTGATCTTTTTATTGGCTGAGTGTGAACCTTTTGCACCTGTATAACTTATACACTAGAGCAAACTAGTTAGTCCAATATTTGTGTTGGACAATTCAACCACCAAAATTATTTAGGAACTAGGTGTAAGCCTAATTCCCTTTCAATCTCCCCCTTTTTGGTGATTGATGCCAACACAAACCAAAGCAAATATAGAAGTGCATAATTGAACTAGTTTGCATAATATAAGTGCAAAGGTTGCTTGGAATTAAGCCAATATAAATACTTACATGATGCGCATGAATTGTTTCTTTATTTTTAACATATTGGACCACATTTGCACCACATGTTTTGTTTTTGCAAATCCTTTTGTAAGTTCTTTTCAAAGTCCTTTTGCAAGATAGTCAAAGGTAAATGAATAAGATTTTGAGAAGCATTTTCAAGATTTGAAATTTTCTCCTATTGTTTGAAATGCTTTTCCTTTGACTAAACAAAACTCCCCCTCACATAAGGTCTCCTCTTAGTGTTCAAGAGGGTTTTAAGATATCAAGTTTTGAAAATACTATTTGCTCCCCCTTTAGAACACAAAGAGATGAAATTTTCCAATTGAAAACCATTAATTTTAAAATTAGGGTGGTGGTGCGGTCCTTTTGCTTTGGGCCAATACTTTCTCCCCCTTTGGCATGAATCGCCAAAAACGGATACTTTGAGTGAGATATAAGCCCTTAGAAATACTTTCTCCTCCTTTGGTCACAAAATAAATGAGTGAAGATTATACCAACGTTGGAGAGAGATGCGAAGCGACGGCGAAGGATGAGTAGTAGAGCGGAGTGGAAGCCTTTGTCTTCGCCGAAGACTTCAATTCCCTTTCAATATACCTATGACTTGGTTTGGAATACACTTGAAAACACATTAGTCATAGCATATAAAAGAGACATGATCAAAGGTATTCTTATGAGCTATGTGTGCAAGTTTAGCAAAAGAAATTCCTAGAATCAAGAATATTAAGCTCATGCCTAAGTCTGGTAAAAGATTGTTCATCAAGTGGCTTGGTAAAGATATCGGCTAATTGATCTTTAGTGTTGATGTATGAAATCTCGATATCCCCCTTTTGTTGGTGATCCCGAAGAAAATGATACCGAATGGCTATGTGTTTAGTGCGGCTATGCTCAACGGGATTATCCGCCATGCGGATTGCACTCTCATTATCACATAGAAGAGGAACTTTGGTTAATTTGTAACCGTAGTCCCGCAGGGTTTGCCTCATCCAAAGCAATTGCGCGCAACAATGGCCTGCAGCAATATACTCGGCTTCGGCGGTAGAAAGAGCGACCGAATTTTGCTTCTTTGAAGCCCAAGACACCAAGGATCTTCCCAAGAACTGGCAAGTCCCCGATGTGCTCTTCCTATTAATCTTACACCCCGCCCAATCGGCATCCGAATAACCAATCAAATCAAATGTGGATCCCCGAGGGTACCAAAGCCCAAACTTAGGAGTATAAGCCAAATATCTCAAGATTCGTTTTACGGTCGTAAGGTGTGATTCCTTAGGGTCGGCTTGGAATCTTGCACACATGCATACGGAAAGCATAATGTCCGGTCGAGATGCACATAAATAAAGCAATGAACCAATCATCGACCGATATACCTTTTGATCCACGGACTTACCTCCCGTGTCGAGGTCGAGATGCCCATTTGTTCCCATGGGTGTCTTGATGGGCTTGGCATCCTTCATTCCAAACTTGCTTAGAATGTCTTGAGTATACTTCGTTTGGCTAATGAAGGTGCCTTCTTGGAGTTGCTTGACTTGGAATCCTAGAAAATACTTCAACTCCCCCATCATTGACATCTCGAATTTCTGTGTCATGATCCTACTAAATTCTTCACAAGTAGATTTGTTAGTAGACCCAAATATAATATCATCAACATAAATTTGGCATACAAACAAATCATTATCAAGTGTTTTAGTGAATAAAGTAGGATCGGCTTTGCCGACTTTGAAGCCATTTGCAATAAGGAAATCTCTAAGGCATTCATACCATGCTCTTGGGGCTTGCTTGAGCCCATAAAGCGCCTTAGAGAGCCTATAAACATGGTTAGGGTACTCACTGTCTTCAAAGCCGGGAGGTTGCTCAACATAGACCTCCTCCTTGATTGGTCCATTGAGGAAGGCACTCTTCACGTCCATTTGATAAAGCTTGAAGCCATGGTAAGTAGCATAGGCCAATAATATACGAATTGACTCAAGCCTAGCTACGGGTGCATAGGTTTCACCAAAATCCAAACCTTCGACTTGTGAATACCCCTTGGCCACGAGTCGAGCTTTGTTCCTTGTCACCACACCATGCTCGTCTTGCTTGTTGCGGAAGACCCACTTGGTTCCTACAACATTTTGATTAGGACGTGGAACTAAGTGCCATACCTCATTCCTTGTGAAATTGTTGAGCTCCTCTTGCATCGCCATCACCCAATCCGAATCTTGAAGTGCTTCCTCTACCCTGTGTGGCTCAATAGAGGAAACAAAAGAGTAATGTTCACAAAAATGTGCAACACGAGATCGAGTAGTTACCCCCTTATGAATGTCGCCGAGGATGGTGTCGACGGGGTGATCTCGTTGTATTGCTTGGTGGACTCTTGGGTGTGGCGGCCTTGGTTGTTCATCCTCCTTGTCTTCATCATTTGCATCTCCCCCTTGATCGTTGCCGTCATTTTGAGGTGGCTCATCTTCTTGATCTTCTTGTTCAACATCTTGAGCCTCATCCTCAATTTGAGTTGGTGGAGATGCTTGCATGGAGGAGGATGGTTGATCTTGTGCATGTGGAGGCTCTTCGGATTCCTTAGGACACACATCCCCAATGGACATGTTCCTTAGCGCTATGCAAGGAGCCTGTTCTTCACCTATCTCATCAAGATCAACTTGCTCTACTTGAGAGCCGTTAGTCTCATCAAACACAACGTCACAAGAAACTTCAACAAGTCCTAAGGACTTGTTAAAGACTCTATATGCCCTTGTGTTTGAGTCATATCCTAGTAAAAAGCCTTCTACAGTTTTAGGAGCAAATTTAGATTTTCTACCTCTCTTAACAAGAATAAAGCATTTGCTACCAAAAACTCTAAAATATGAAATATTTGGCTTTTTACCGGTTAGGAGTTCATAAGATGTCTTCTTGAGGATTCGGTTAAGATATAACCGATTGATGGCGTAGCAGGCGGTGTTGACCGCCTCGGCCCAAAACCGATCCGGTGTCTTGTACTCATCAAGCATGGTTCTTGCCATGTCCAATAGAGTTCGATTCTTCCTCTCCACTACACCATTTTGTTGTGGAGTGTAGGGAGAAGAGAACTCATGCTTGATGCCCTCCTCCTCAAGAAAGCCTTCAATTTGAGAGTTCTTGAACTCCGTCCCATTGTCGCTTCTAATTTTCTTGATCCTTAAGCCGAACTCATTTTGAGCCCGTCTCAAGAATCCCTTTAAGGTCTCTTGGGTATGAGATTTGTCCTGCAAAAAGAACACCCAAGTGAAGCGAGAATAATCATCCACAATAACTAGACAGTACTTACTCCCGCCGATGCTTATGTAAGCGATCGGGCCGAATAGGTCCATGTGTAGGAGCTCCAGTGGCCTGTCACTAGTCATGATGTTCTTGTGTGGATGATGAGTGCCAACTTGCTTCCTGGCTTGGCATGCGCTACAAATCCTGTCTTTCTCAAAATGAACATTGGTTAGTCCTAAAATGTGTTCTCCCTTTAGAAGCTTGTGAAGATTCTTCATTCCAACATGGGCTAGTCGGCGGTGCCAGAGCCAACCCAAGTTAGTCTTAGCAACCAAGCAAGTATCGAGTTCAGCTCTATCAAAATCTACCAAGTATAGCTGACCCTCTAACACTCCATTAAATGCTATTGAATCATCACTTCTTCTAAAGACAGTAACACCTATATCAGTAAATAGACAGTTGTAGCCCATTTGACATAATTGGGATACGGAAAGCAAATTGTAATCTAAAGAATCTACAAGAAAAACATTGGAAATAGTATGGTCAGGTGATATAGCAATTTTACCCAATCCTTTGACCAAACCTTGATTTCCATCCCCGAATGTGATAGCTCGTTGGGGATCTTGGTTTTTCTCATATGAGGAGAACATCTTTTTCTCCCCTGTCATGTGGTTTGTGCACCCGCTATCGAGTATCCAACTTGAGCCCCCGGATGCATAAACCTGCAAAACAATTTTTGTTCTTGACTTTAGGTACCCAAACGGTTTTGGGTCCTTTGGCATTAGAAACAAGAACTTTGGGTACCCAAACACAAGTCTTAGAGCCCTTGTGTTCGCCCCCAACAATTTTGGCAACTACCTTGCTGGATTTGTTAGTTAAAACATATGATGCATCAAAAGTTTTGAATGAAATAGCATGATCATTTGATGCATTAGGAGTTTTCTTTCTAGGCAACTTGGCACGGGTTGGTTGCCTAGAGCTAGATGTCTCACCCTTATACATAAAAGCATGGTTAGGGCCAGAGTGAGACTTCCTAGAATGAATTTTCTTGATTTTGCTCTCGGAATAACTGGCAGGGTACAAAATGTAACCCTCGTTATCCTGAGGCATGGGAGCCTTGCCCTTAACAAAGTTAGACAAGTTCTTAGCAGGGGCATTAAGTTTGACATTGTCTCCCCTTTGGAAGCCAATGCCATCCTTGATGCCAGGGCGTCTCCCATTATAGAGCATACTTCTAGCAAATTTAAACTTTTCATTTTCTAAGTTATGCTCGGCAATTTTTGCATCTAATAATGCTATATGATCATTTTGTTTTTTAATTAAAGCCATGTGATCATGAATAGCATTGATATCAACATCTCTACATCTAGTACAAATAGAAACATGCTCAACATTAGATGTAGTGGGTTTGCAAGATTTTAGTTCTACAACCTTAGCATGTAACACATCATTCTTAGTTCTAAGGTCGGAAATAATAGTATTGCAAACATCAAGATTTTTAGCCTTAGCAATCAAATTTTCATTTTCTACTCTAAGGCTAGCAATAGAAACATTCAACTCATCAATCCTAGCAAGCAAATCAACATTATCATTTTTAGGATCGGAAGTTGAAACAATACAAACATGAGAATCAACCTTAGCAATTAATCTATCATTTTCATTTCTAAGGTTGGCAATAGTGTCATGGCAAGTGCTTAGCTCACTAGATAGTTTTTGACATTTTTCTACTTCTCGAGCATAAGCATTTTTAATCTTAACATGTTTCTTGTTTTCTTTAATTAGAAAATCCTCTTGGGAATCCAAAAGGTCATCCTTTTCATGAATAGCACTAATCAATTCATTTAATTTTTTCTTTTGTTCCATGTTAATATTGGCAAAAAGGATACGCAAATTATCTTCCTCACCACTAGCATTATCATCACTAGAAGATTCATATTTAGTGGAGGAGTTAGATTTAACCTTCTTCCTTTTGCCGTCCTTTGCCATGAGGCACTTGTGGCCGACGTTGGGGAAGAGAAGCCCCTTGGTGACGGCGATGTTGGCGGCATCCTCGTCGGAGGAGGACTCGGTGGAGCTCTCGTCGGAGTCCCACTCCCGGCAAACATGGGCATCGCCGCCCTTCTTCTTGTAGTATTTCTTCTTTTCTCTCCTCTTTCCCTTCTTGTCGTCGCCCCTGTCACTGTCACTAGACATAGGACATTTTGCAATAAAATGACCGGGCTTACCACACTTGTAGCAAACCTTCTTGGAACGGGATTTGTAATCCTTCCCCTTCCGTTGCTTGAGGATTTGCCGAAAGCTTTTGATGATTAAGGCCATCTCCTCATTGTCGAGCTTGGAGGCGTCAATTGGTTGTCTACTTGGTGTAGACTCCTCCTTCTTCTCCTCCGTTGCCTTGAAGGCTACCGGTTGCGCCTCGGATGTGGAAGGTTCGTCAAGCTCGTTGATCTTCTTTGAGCCCTTAATCATGCATTCAAAGCTCACAAAATTCCCGATAACTTCCTCGGGGGTCATTAGTGGATATCTAGGATTACCACGAATTAATTAAACTTGAGTAGGGTTAAGGAAAATAAGAGCTCTTAAAATAACCTTAACCACCTCGTGGTCATCCCACTTTTTGCTCCCGAGGTTGCGCACTTGGTTCACCAAGGTCTTGAGCCGATTGTACATATCTTGTGGCTCCTCCCCTTGGCGAAGACGGAAGCGACCGAGCTCCCCCTCGATTGTTTCCCGCTTGGTGATCTTGGTGAGTTCATCACCTTCGTGCGCCGTCTTGAGTAGGTCCCAAATCTCCTTTGCATTCTTCAACCCTTGTACTTTGTTGTATTCCTCCTTGCTTAGAGAGGCGAGGAGAATGGTTGCGGCTTGGGAGTTGAAGTGCTCGATTTGGGCCACTTCGTCCGTGTCATAATCCTCATCCCCTATTGATGGTACCTGTGCTCCAAACTCAACAACATTCCATATACTTTTGTGGAGTGAGGTTAGATGAAATTTCATTAAATCACTCCACCTAGCATAATCTTCGCCGTCAAAAGTTGGCGGTTTGCCTAATGGAACGGAAAGTAATGGAGTATGTCTAGATGTACGGGGATAGTTTAAGGGGATCTTACTAAACTTCTTGCGCTCTTGGCGCTTAGAAGTTACGGACGGTGCATCGGAGTCGGAGGTGGATGTTGATGAAGTGTCGGTCTCGTAGTAGACCACCTTCCTCATCCTCTTGTGCTTGTCGCCTTTCCGATGCGACTTGTGAGAAGAAGATTTTTCCTTCTTCTCATTGTGGTGAGAAGAGGAAGATCTTTTCTCCTTCCGTTTGGAGGAGCCCTTCTTCTTCTCCCTCTTCTTGGTGCGGGACTCTTCCGATGAAGTGCTCCCTTGGCTTGTAGTGGGCTTGTCGCCGGTCTCCATCTCCCTCTTGGTGTGATCTCCCGACATCACTTCGAGCGGTTAGGCTCTAATGAAGCACCGGGCTCTGATACCAATTGAAAGTCGCCTAGAGGGGGGGTGAATAGGGCGAAACTGAAAATCTCAAGAATAATCACAACTACAAGCCGGGTTAGCGTTAGAAATAAAATAGAGTCCGCGAGAGAGGGCGCAAAACAAATCGCAAGCAAATAATGAAGTGAGACACGCGGATTTGTTTTACCGAGGTTCGGTTCTCTCAAACCTACTCCCCGTTGAGGAGGCCACAAAGGCCGGGTCTCTTTCAACCCTTCCCTCTCTCAAACGGTCCCTCGGACCGAGTGTGCTTTTCTTCTTCTCAATCAAACGGGAACAAAACTTCCCCGCAAGGGCCACCACACAATTGGTGCCTCTTGCCTTGGTTACAATTGAGTTTTGATCACAAGAACAAGTGAGAAAGAAAGAAAGCGATCCAAGCGCAAGAGCTCAAAAGAACACGGCAAATCTCTCTCGCTAGTCACTAAAGGCTTGAGTGGAATTGGAGAGGATTTGATCTCTTTGGTGTGTCTAGAATTGAATGCCTAGCTCTTGTAAGTGGTTGGAAGTTGGAAAACTTGGATGCAATGAATGGTGGGGTGGTTGGGGTATTTATAGCCCCAACCACCAAACTTGACCGTTGGTGGAGGCTGTCTGTCGATGGTGCACCGGACAGTCCGGTGCACACCGGACATGTCCGGTGCCCCCGCCACGTCATCAATGCCGTTGGATTCTGACCGTTGGAGCTTCTGACTTCTGGGCCCGCCTGGGTGTCCGGTGCACACCGGACAACCACTGTTCATTGTCCGGTGCGCCGGTATGGGCGCGCCTGACGACTGCGCGCGCAGAGCGCGCATTAAATGCAGCGCAGGTAGCCGTTGGCGCCGAAATAGCCGTTGCTCCGCTGGTACACCGGACATGTCCGGTGAATTATAGCGGAGCGGCTGCTGCGCGAACCCGAGGCTGGCGAGTTGCGGAGGCCGCGCTTCCTTGGAGCACCGGACACTGTCCGGTGAACACCGGACAGTCCGGTGAATTATAGCGAAGCGGCTTGAGAAATTCCCGAAGGTGACGAGTTCAATTTGGAGTCCTCTGGGCGCACCGGACACTGTCCGGTGTACACCGGACAGTCCGGTGCCTTCAGACCAGAGGTGCCTTCGGTTGCCTCTTTGCTCCTTTGTTGAATCCAAAACTTGATATTTTTATTGGCTGAGTGTGAACCTTTTGCACCTGTATAACTTATACACTAGAGCAAACTAGTTAGTCCAATATTTGTGTTGGACAATTCAACCACCAAAATTATTTAGGAACTAGGTGTAAGCCTAATTCCCTTTCAATATCGAATGGAACAAGTTGTTGAGAACTGCGTTACCACGGATCACCAGATCCGCTCCCTTCCCTCCTGTCAGCAGTAGAGGCGCGAGAAGTCATAGGAGCCCGTTCCCTTTTCCATACAACACGACAGAGAGCACACGAGACACAGGATGTAGGGTTGGGCCTCTGGCCTCTTTTCTTCTCTATCTTATGAAGGGTGTACAAGTTCCTTATATAGAGATATGAGACCCCTCAGGGGCAAAGTCGGTATTTGCCCATATAACCCTAACCAGGGTTACTTAACACTCCCCCTTGGGCGAATACCGCGACCAACACATGCCTCGTTAAAACTCCAAAAAAAAACCAGCGGAAAAAATGTGGAGAAAGAGCGCATGGTGACGCATATTGCTTTTACACTTTGTTGCCTCGTTAAAAACCTTACGTGGGAAACTTCAGAAAAACTCACCAAGAGAAAAGAGTACAACAGCTGCCATCAGGACAAATTTCGATCTTCTGGATCTAGATTCTATCGAATATTCTACATGGGTTAAATTTAGAAATGTGCTCCCGTGATCCTTGCAAAACCGTATCAATAAGTCAAAACATCTTCTAAAAGTATATGCACATAAAGATTTAGCAAACAGATTGCATATCCTTGCAAAGACTATTTCAGGAACTTGACCTCTACTCACTTCTACGATATACGAGGTAAGTGCACGTATCAACATAAATAAGCCACTTTGATTGATGGTGTTCCATCGACTGGATCTATATATTTGATAGAAACTTCCATAAAGGTTCACATATTGATCATCAAGATGATGCCTTCAGGGCATAAAATATGACATTTATTGTCTCATGATTGTGATCAATATAAGCATTCGCTCCCCCCTGACAATGACATCTGTCAAAGTCGTTATCCCTCATAACTCAAGCATATTCTTCAAGATATATGTCTCCTTGTTCATCTGGAACAACGAGAATGGATGAGGTTGGGGTGTTATCATTTTCTATCTTACACCACAATTTATACATAGTTATGCAAAGCAAGTAACATGTCCTTCTCTAGGACTTAGGGGATAATATAGTTGCAATAGTACATATTCTAAATATGACACATCACTCCAGGCATTCATCCATTGCAACATCTATGATGGTGTAATGAAAGTCCATTAAAGATCATAATCCATTAGGGATTTTTCATCGATCAGATACATCATTATAGTTTGTCATTCTGGCACAACGGGGATATTTTGCCAGTAACACCTAAACTTTATAGGTTTCTGCCATCAAGGCTTTAGAGGATACCGTAATTCCACATCTAGTGGAAAATACCACGAGTAAAACTCGTGGAATGTACATGTGCTTATTCGGTGAACTTCAAGTCCTTTGGTACCTCATATTATTCCTTTTCGAGTCTATATGGGTCTTTATCCCTTTATATGGGTTATTGAAAGCTCTCTTGTGGGTTTTGGTGTTTGGATGACAACTCAATTAAAGGACTAACAAGTGTGCTAAGTGTTGAACATGTGCTTAATGTAAAGCTAACAGGGTTCAACACAAGTGAACAAGTGTGATGGTCCAAGGACTAAATGATGGATAGATAATGGGCATCACAAGTAAGATGGACATTGCAAAATGATACTCGAGTGCGTAGCTCGGAGACAACTGATCAAGCCAAGGACGGAGGCAAGAAGAGCTTCGAGGTACCAAGTGCACGGGAGAAGGTCAAGGAGGCTGAGGAACCCAAAGCCAAGGGTGAAGAAGAAGGCTTGCAAAGTCAAGGGTGATCGAGTTGAGAACAGCTACGACACATCAAGGATCACTACATAAGGACGTGACTTACAACCAATGAGGAAACATCTCTAGTTATGTGGTGTAAGTCATAAGGCTCAAGATCAAGCTCTAAGAAGAAGTGCACAAGGTCACTAGAAGAAGAAGCAGTGTCAAAACCAGAACTGGAGGCAGCCCAAAAGAGCTAAGTTCACCTTGATCTTTAGTTTGGGTTGTTCCTATGTTTGGAGATGTTCTATGTGACCTTTGCAGGATGTTGGAGCTAAGTAATGTCAATCTAGATCAAGTCAAGCTGACTTGATGATTTATGAGTCCAACATCAAAGCTCAAGCATGTCAAATGCTATAGATATAATAATTAAGAAAAGGTATGTTTCTAAACTTAGTACATTGGTTTTGTGTACTAATATACTTGTCTAAGTGTTAGAAATAGAAGGAAGAAGAAAAGGAAAGAGGTGCAAAAGGCTTGGCTGTGTACAGCCAAGACTCAGCTCAGTCTGGCACACCAGACTGTCCGGTGGTGCACCGAACAGTGTCCGGTGCGCCAGGCTGAACTCCGGTGAACAGGCCGCTCTCGGGAGGAGTCTGGCGAGGTACGACTATAATTCACCGGACTGTCCGGTGGTGCACCGGACTGTCCGGTGAGCCAACGGTCGGCTGGGGCAACGGTCGGCCCGCGCGATCCGCGCGTGACGCGTGGCCGAGCCAACGGTCAAATGGGGGCACCGGACTGTCCGGTGTGCACCGAACAGTGTCCGGTGCGCCAACGGCTCCAAGGCAGCAACGGTCGCCTGCGCCAATTTTGGAAGGAAATCAGGCACCGAACAGTGTCCGGTGGTGCACCGGACTGTCTGGTGCGCCACCCGACAGAAGGCAAGGATTGCTTTCCTGGATTGCTCCCAACGGCTCCTAGGCCCCTTGTGCCTATAAAAGGGACCCCTAGGCGCCTCAAGCAAAATAGAAGTGTAGCCAACAAGTGTAGACATCACTCGAATCAAGGATTGCCTTCCTGGATTGCTCCCAACGGCTCCCCTGGACGAAGCTTGTGTAGAAGGCACAACTATAAGCCTTTAGAGAGTGGAGAAGAGCTGCTAAGAGCTAGATCAAGGTCTTGAGCGTATCGTTACTCTACCGGGGTGCTGTCAAGAAGTTCGTAAGCAGCCGCGGTTTTGTTGTAACCCAACTCAATAGTGAAAGGCTCTATCTGTCATACTGATAGATCTGAGCAAACGGAGGAAGGAGTTGAAATAGACTCCAAGCCCAGGTGTGGCTAACTCCAACGAGGACTAGGCAAGCATTTCAGGCTTGGCCGAACCTCGGGATAAATCCTTGCGTCTGTGTGCTCTGTTCTGTATTGTATCCTGACTCTCTGTCTTACTCGCTTTCATATCTGCACTTCAACACTTATCCGTGGTATAAGCTTTATTTGAAGTGCAGGACATTTTGAGACAGGATCTCCGATTCCGCTACAACCTACTCGAAGGGTCTTCTCACTCCACTGCGTACTAAGTCTTCGAGTAGAGTAAGAATTTAAGTTTTAAAGTGATAAGTTTTATTCGCCTATTCACCCCCCCTCTAGGCGACATCCAGATCTTGTTCCTGGGTCAAAGGGAACTTTCAGTTATCAAATTTTTGTGTTCAACACAGACTTTGTTTTCTTCTGGAAAGGTTCCATTTAGGAACTATAATCTTAACTAGAAGATATTCTCTCTACATAGGAGAGTGATCATTCATCAGGAATGTATTATCCAGTACGAGATTTATATGTTGTATATTTATAATTCAAAGATATGAGTCCTCATAGGATCTCATGCGGATCTTCAGAATCCTATTAACTGCATATTTTAATTCATGCCATTTGCTAGATATATTACATAGCGGAACAATGTTTATTCAACACACATGTGGGATGGGTCTCTTACAAGACCAATTGAACCATCACATTCACCACACATTATTTCAATAGTGCCCATAAATGTCCGAACTTCAAGCTCGTGACTTTCATTTTGCGATTATTGGTTCAGCCTCGATTGCATTTATCAATGACCCGATAAGAGAGCTTCAAGCACTCATGCCTAGGACTTTGTTTTGGATACCTTTGCAATTTATAGAGGCAAGATAGGTGTTGACACATTTGTCTCTCACATTTAATAATGATCTTTGTCATTTCCCAAAAACAAAAGATTCATTTTTCCGTATTCCTAGCACAATGATATTGCGCGCATTGCTAGAAATTTCATCATCAAGGTGAACCTCTCAGTGAGGCAAATCACCATCAGGGTGAATTAATCGGAGGAGAGTTATCAGAGACCACGTGAGTCTACAATCAAAACATATGCTTTGGCTAAGGCTGATGGATCATATTCGCAGGCATCCCCGCGGAATAGATCAAATGCCAATAAGTCAAATGTGGATATGATATTAATCTCGGGTATATCCACATCTACATCAGGTAGAAGCATTCAAACCAATATGGTTAATCCTCAATGATTTCTGGCAAACTCCATATACACAGGAGTACACACTGAACGACAAGTTTAGTTTGGCTTTCATGCGTTTTATAGAATATTGAGGCATTACACTAAATGGGCATTCCTCCCCCTAATGCCGAGATGTTCTAAAAGCATACATATAAAATCCCCAACCACAATCATCTAGTTGTGGCCAATGTATGTTATTGTGGTGATTTATTTGAGAAATCCTACGCACATTACAGATAGGGGTTTTATGCAGTGAGCTGTGGACTTAGATTAATATAGTGGCATGAATACTACATATTTGTCCTTCAACATGAAGGGTTAGTCTCAATATCTAGTGAGACACGCAACAACAAGTTGCTTCATGGTTACAATTCTGCAAAATCATTGTTATTATTACCAAATGCACAGTCAATCATTAAGATTTAGACTAACATGCACAACACTATTTTATCCATAAGGGTCCTTCAGGGGCTCATGAATACCATTCGTCGTTTGGAGCCATTAGTTGACTTTAGATCAATAAGTAAAATGACCATCAGGGTCTAACGCTCACAAAGACATTCACTGGTTGCATTGTGCTTTTAAGCACATAGGAAAAATGTGTGTGTAGATAATGGTAGTAAAGTGCACGGCATCAGGCCAATGCTGCCAAACAAATATTTTTAAATACGAAGATATGTAGTCCAGCTCGTTTTTATCACTGCCCATGGTTTACCCAATTACTCATACTGGTCTGAAATTGGGTTTCAAGTTATGCAACATTTTTTAGGTATTATAATTTTGAGGGAGAACTTATAACTATAGTCAAAAATTTGTGATCTAAGCTACCAACTGGGCAAACTTTTCTCCTCGTATTATATACCAATTTGTTCTATAAAGCATCATTTCGATCTCTTCATTGTTCAGCAAAAAGAGAAGCTTTGGAATAGAACAGACAAGGCCAAGAATTCATTTTTATCTGGGAAAAATCACATGATTGCTAAGCTTTCGATTAAGCAAATGGTGATAACAACTTGGCAAGAGCGAAACAAGACCGATATCCGTCTAGGACCAAGCTTCAATAACATGTAGTACTACTCTCATACGAATGATTCATCAAGACTAGGGAGAATGCATCTGGTCTCCATAAGATCTTTATGTTTCTGTCACAAATTACCATCACCAACAGGTTAATGGTCAAGAATTATGGATCTTCCAGTGCCAAGGACCAATGACAGATTAATGCCCAATTTCGCTTCAAGCTCTGTGGTGATGTGGGATTTTATGGCTGTTTTTCTACTCTTATTACTTCTGGTAGATTAGAGATAGATTACGGTAAGCATGTCAAAGGGTGGAATCCAATGTAGTTCTACTACAAAACCCCAGTTATATGTCTATTTAGGACTGACCGTTACCATTTGACTTATAATGTATACCATACTCGTCAAGGGACTATCTCGAGTCAATTCGGTGACTATGAGTATTTACAATTCTGAGAGATATATGCAACACAAGCATAAAGGTCCTAGACAGGACGAGCAAAGTGGTTCGACGGAAACACACAATGGTTTTCACACCAACATAGTGAAAATTTTCTCAGAATAACCTCTCGTTATACTCGCAACTTCGTGTTGCTAGCATCTACACGTCCTTTTATCTCATAGTTTGCTTCATATCATTCAGCAACAAAGAGAGCAATGTGCTAACATCTGGTTGATCAATGTATGACTGAGATTTCTAGTCATAAATTGTTTGGTAAGGTCTTTTTGCTTACTAATAGAATCCTAATTTGTGATGTCTTCTATGCCAAAAAGGCTTTCATGCATTATATTATATATCTTCGGGTTACTTCGGGTAAAACTTTATGCATGAGGAAAGAGGAGAGAATTATCTTATCTGTGTTTCATTTATATTTCAATTTAATTTCCCAGATTTTCAAGCACTATACAACTTGATATAGTTGTTATGGCCACTTGGCGATATATAAATATATGATGCCACACAACACAATCAACTAAAATATATGGCCAAACAAAGTTGTTTACGGAGGTTGCGCATAATGTGACTTTAGGGCTTGAGTAACCCACCATAATCCACGCGAGTACAAGCTCTATCGTATCTAGCGTCAACACGTGTGTGGCCATCTGCGCTACGACAACACAAGCCTCCATAACAAGCGCAACAGGCGCAGTTGTGGCTCGGTAATCGGGGTACATGACAAGTCTACACAACGTGCGCAACAGACGTAATTATGGCTCGGTGATAACGACAGACGAACAGTGCCTACAGGGCATACAAAAAATACGTGACTCGATGATGGCGTCCGACTCAACAGAAGTGGTCCGATTAAGCAAGAGTGTGACATAGCAATCAAATGACGCAGCCAAGTTCATACGACACAAATACTGCGTCGTGTTGCCAGGACGCAGCCAATGCTTAGCCAATGTCTTAACTCAGTCGATTAATAATGTAACTTGATCGACACATCTGACTATACCATTTAATCGCTCGATGTGAGTCCGAAGGCTCAACACATAACAAATATTTAGAGCGATTTGAGTATGCACAGTATAGCCTTCACACATTTTAATAAATTTTGCCAATTACCTACTACGAGAAATAAAGCAGAAAAATAATAATAGAATTAATGCATGAACTTAAGAAGATCAGATGCATATAGGCATTTTCTCATATTCAAGCATGCATTTCTCTACTAATTATTCGTGCCAAAGAATAATTAATTGAGATAAAAAACATATTTAATTATTTTTTCTAGGCGCCACTTGATCCATTACATGCGAGCCTTCTAGTTGGAGCACAGGCATGGATGAGGCGGCCACAGGCATGGATGAGGCGGCCTTTGCGGAGTGTCGTTCGCCCACGTTTTTTTATTGACCATGCATGCATGCAGTGTGGGTGGTCACATGAGTGCTCCGGATGGACCATCTGGATCTTAACTGTCACCCGCTTTGACCGGATCAGCGCGTTGCATGCACACAAATACGCTAGCGAGCACTTCCCACCACCCCTGATGCGTCATACGCTTGCGGCTTGCCTACCGCGGTTAGCCGGCTATGGATAGAGAGAGATGGCGGCTAGGGCTTCAGACCTTCGGTGGTGCTCTCTGGGGTTGACGCAAGCCGCAACAAGGGAGGCTATGACACCATCGTTGTCCGCCAGCCAGACGGTTCACGCTGCAGCAAAGCTGCCGCTGATTTTCTTTACCGCAAATAGTAGATTAAATCTACTTAAAAAAGACATACCGTTCGGTAACGTAGAAGAGAAATCGAAGCCTGTCGCGTAGGACAGTTCGGCTAGGCCAGAAGACCTGCCGACTTGATGGTGGGTCGATGCAGATGTGATCCTACAACAACGTCGAGTTAGAGCGTGTTAATAACGTGTTGAGAACTACGTTACCACGGATCACCAGATCCGCTCCCTTTCCTCCCGTCAACAGTAGAGGCGCGAGAAGTCGTAGGAGCCCGTTCTCTTCCCATAAAATACGACAGAGAGCACATGAGACACAGTATGTAGGGTTGGGCCTCTGGCCTCTTTTCTTCTCTATCTTATGATGGAGTGTAGAAGTTCCTTATATAGAGATATGAATGGTCAAAGTCGGTATTTGTCCACATAATCCTAATCAAGGATACTTAACACAAATGTCTTCATTGTTTCGGCCCACATAGCAGGGCCTTCGGAAGTAACCTATAGTCCATCGCCGGCTCAGTCAAGTGTTCATGTGTGGCGTGTGTCGGCCTGCTTACTTGGGCCGTGCCACGTAGAAGACTGGAAGGTTGGAGGACTCACGTGCAAAGGGCATGCCATCGGTAACTTGTTTACAAGGTAAAAAAAGCATCGGTACGGATAGAGGATGTTTGGCACCTACTGTAGGATTTTTACATGGATCATGATAGGAATTACTGCAAAACACAACAACATGAGAACACATTCCCGTATTACAAATAGGGTCCTAGACCATCTCCAGAAATGTTGTAAAACAAGTCCCTATTTTGATTTTTTAGTAGAAATAAACAAAAAAAATCTCATCCAACAGATTGGTAAAATAGTTGTTTAAAAACAGATATCCTTTTCCAACTTGTAGGTTTTTCGCAATCATCAAGAGGAATCGTATATCCGCTGTCCGTTCAACTTTTGTTCTCTGGAGATCTATTGCACGTATAAATTAAGGAAATAAAGAGCTCTAAATGAAAAATAGTGCTCCCTATATGCCAAAATATAGTTCGTTTTAGGGTAAATATATAAAACTGTACTTTGGGATGGAAGGAGTAAGAGATAAGGGAGCTCGATCTCCATTGTGTCTGTGAGTGCCCAATCAAACAAAGCCCGGAGATCTACCCTATGTCATCTCCAAACCAAAATCTATTCGTGTGGGACTAGTAAATTATCTGCCTAATTGACCCCTCTCCAAAATCTTATCTTAGTAAACGATAGTGACCCTGGTCCCTGGTCGGCTCTCCTCTGTCATTGCTGGTCTCTCGTCTCTTCCTTCCACCGTGGAAAAAAAATGTTAGAAAGGACCTCTCTGTTCACCGCCGGAAAGGGGGCAGGCAGGATGATTGGCCTCATCCGAAATGATGAATGGGGGTGGTGAACGCAACAAACTACCGTCACCTCAGGTCAGTTCAGCCGGACTGTTCGGCATTGACGAACTGGGTCGAATGTTTTGGGCCCCCAACTTGACGCGCGACGTCTCGAGGCCCGGCCGACGGCTTCGGCCGCGGCCTACAGGCCGTAGCCCGACAAACTAGCCCGCTGTGCCTGTGCGTGCCTCCATCCGGACCGCACAGCACATGCACAGCACAGCTAGCACAGCGTCGCGCCCTGTCACACTGAAATTTATTACACGAGACGGAAACAACAGTAGCAGTAGCGCCTGTCTGCCGGCCTGAAGAAAACGCCAGTGCAGACGTGCAGTGCAGTCGCTGGGCTGCAGGCCGGCCATCCCCATCAGACCGCGCGCGTGCAAAACGGCGGCAGCCGCGTGCCGCCCGGGCTACTAGTAGAGGGCTCAGGGCTGTGGCGACCCTGCGACGGCCGGGAATCCCCAGGCGAGATCGGAATGTCCCCCGGCGCGTGCGCGTCGCCGTCGCCGTCGCACGGGGCGCGCTATAGCTCCCCTCTCGTTTCCTCGGGCTACGCGGCGACACCGCTTGCCGGCAAGCATCTATCCGTGCGTCGCGACTCGCGACAGCAAGTCCTACCACCTCTGCTCTGCTGTGTGCACTACAGCGACGCACCAAGCACATGCAGATGTAGGGCTGTGTAGGCGACCACTGCTGGTGCACGTACGTACGGGTACGGTGGAGCTAGCTAGCTAGCTACCAGCACGCGCCCGTGCACTGTCGTCGTTGGGTGCGGCGGAGGAACGTGTCGACTGAACTGAACTGTGCGTACGTATATGCACCTGTAGCGAGGGTGGTCCGATCGATGCACGGATCGGAGATTGGAACTTTGGAAAGGGTGAACCGCGGACATGCATGGGCAGGGCTTTGCTGGACGTGGTTCGCGACAAACGGGAACGACGACGACATGCGTGCGTGCATCACCTAACGACGACACTGCGCTCTTCTCCCTACCGCCCGTGCATGGTTGCTGGGATGATGAGGAGGCCTAGACCCACATGTCCCCCCTCCTGCACGTGCGTGCACGGCTACCTCTGCTGTGACCCACCACCATGCAGGCGTGCATGCATGATTAAAGAATATATATCTGCATGTATATATATCTGGAGTCAGAAATAAGGAGATCGTGACGTGTGCATATATATATATATATATATGCACGCATTGAAAAATTTCTCGAGTCAGAAATACCACTCAATCCCCTCTAAACGCATCCAACCCTCTCCAATCCATATATTAATTAAAACAAACAGGCCCTTCAAAAGGGGTAGGATCGTGCGTGACCTTATTGGAGTGTTTGGTTTGAGGAATGATGTAATCCATCATTTTCTTACTTCTCACTTTTTTGTTTGGTTTGTGGAATGGAGTGAGTTAATCCATCACCACCTCATTCCTCATAGTTAGTTGTTTAGTACTAATATGTGGAATGGAGTCATCCTACCAAATTTGAGGAATGAATCCATGATGCACCACTTCATTTTGGATAGAGTGATTCATCAAACCAAACACCTCATATATGTGTTGATATTGTCGGAGTTTGCGGTTTGCTATGGCTTTAGTCCAACTTCGGATGCGGCTTCTATAGTATTTTTGTCTATATGGATTACAGTTGCAGCAGTTGCGGCTGCAGAGCAGCCGAACAATATCTGACTTGTAACCTATACACACATGCTATCTATATAGGGCAACAACGACGACTGTGAGCTACAACGACGTCGCGATAAGGTAGGCACGAATGTAGCACGGGCGAGCGTGCAGTGACAAGTGGCGAGCCTGAGCCGATCCCCTTACGATATACGTGTACAAATGGGTCGTCCGGGCCGTTTTGGGCCCGGCCCGCCAGGCACGGTTGGAAAATTGGGTCAGGCCTTTCAAGCCTGTGAGAACATTTTCTTGCACGGGCCGGACTCGGTACGGGCCTAAACGAGTCGAGTCGATCTGATGACCACGGAAAAAGTGGGCTAAACGAGCCAAAAGCCAGGTTATGTGACCCTAGCATTAAACAGGCCGGGCCAGGCCAACTCGTCGGGCTCATTTTATGTCCGGGTCTAGTTCGTTTATTCGTAACGGACTGGCCCGAGCCCGTATAAAGCGGGCCTGGTCGAGCTCTTACTAGGCCACAAAAATGGGCTTCGAGTCGACCTTTCGGGCTTTGTGCTTCTTGTACATGTATACCCAACGATGGCAGGCGCAACCAGTCGCCCCAGGCAGCTCGACGAGGAGGTGGCGGGCCGATCCAGCGAGGGCGGCATCCCACGGTGACCAAATCCCCCGGCGGCTCGACGATGAGGTGGCTGATCGATCCTGACCGGATCCCCCAGCGGCTCGACGAGGTGGCGGCGGACTGATCCAGCAAGGAGGCGTCCCGCCGCGACCGGATCGGGCGACGTGGCTCAAGGATCGAGCGAGGAGGCAGCCGAGGCAGACGGTTCCGTGCGCGGAGACCCCGACGCGACATCGCGCTGGCTATTGTAACAACATTTACGCTATATCTTAACACTATTTACGCTTAAACCTAAAGTTTTTACGATCATGAATACCACGTCTCGCACGCGGACTAGGTGTTTATGGTAATCACATAAATTCACACACGTTTGTTACCGGCGGGGAGGGGAGGTGGGGTGGGGGGGTTCGAACCTTGAGTTAAAGGCCATCACGTTCCAATCCATCTAGCCACATATCGTGTTCGCTTTTACATTGGCTCCACGCATCTTTAACTCTGGAACATTAGTACGGAGTATGCATCTCTCTCTCTCTGGTGTTGGTGATGCTTCTGGTGGTCATTTAGGATCAGGGGCGACAACGTTGCATATATAAATGGATGGGATAGATACTGCAGCTGTTCTTTCACAGTGCATAAAAAAAAAGATATGGGAAGCAAACTACTGGTAGCCAGAAGACAGAGAGAGAGGCGATCGAGCAATAAGATAGATCGAGAGATAGTGCGCCTTTCCGCTAGGCGAAATCAAGAAAGATACTGTTGGCTAAAACGGCAGCAAAGGGAACAATCATGCATGTCCGAGCTAGCTAGGCAGCAGCTTATTAGCGCCCCTAGCTAGCCTCTATAGGCTAGGCCCCTTAGCTTGTTGTCACGACCAAAAGCTCGGCGCCTTTGTCCCCGATCGGTCGGTCCCTTCCCTAGTTCCCTTGATCCGGCATTCATCCATCTCTGATCAACTAAGGCCAGCCATGCGTCGTCAGGCCAGCCGTCAAGCCAGGCCAAACCATTGGTCATCAGTCGTTCAGGCAAGCAAGGGCCTGTCTTGGTCTATCCAAAGTTTACCAAAAAAAAAACGTTATTATATTGTTCGAAAAGTGAAATTTGAATATAAATATAGGGATAGATAAGTTGCTGAAGATAGATTGACCTGACCTAGCAGAAGCCTAGCCTAGGGCACTGCAGCCAGCAGCCGTAGCCGTGTGGGAAAACGCCACGGGCAATGCCAAGCTTTGCGTACGTACTACTGTCCTCCAGTGTGCGACGAATGCCATGCACGTACTCGAGCAGCCAGCAGCTTTTGCGCTACGTACATCTGCCATGAGCACGAAGAAATGGAAGTGGCGTGGACTGGCGATGAATTGAAAGCCATGCATGCACGCACTCGAGCAGCTATCTAGCGGAGCCCGAGCTCGGTCACCGTCAGCATCTACTTTGCTGAGACGACGCTGTGCCTGTCAGGAATCTGCTCCCCCTCCCCCCCTTTTAATTTCTAGCGGTGGCGGGGGGCGCTCGCCGAGTCGCCGTGCACGGGACGGGACACCGCGACGACATGGGCGTCGCTTCCGCTTTTCTAGCTAGCGTAGCGTCTACTAGCGTGTGCATGTTTATCTGCTGCTTCATATGCGTGCAATGCAACTGTCCGGGTCTGAGCATTACAGTCCTATATATTACAAACACATACACGTTTGGACACTACGTACGTCTCTATCTGCACTACAGTAAACAGTTCCGACGGCCAAAATCGTCGGACATAAGGATCCAACCGTCGGAAATAGGTTACTTCCGACGGTATTAACCTATTTCCGACGGTTTTAAGCCGTCGGAGGTAAAGCGTCGAAAATAGCCTTATGTCCGACGGCCGCCGTCAGACATAACCTATCTCCGACGGTCGCCTCCGCCCGTCGGAAGTAATAAAGGCCAACCGTTTTACCGGCCAGCCTGTGGGTCCCACAGAGTTATGTCCGACGGCTAAGGCTAGGCCGTCGGACATAATAAATTACAGAAATTACATAAAATTCTGTTTTTTAAAAATCTGACATTTACAAAAACAAAAACAGATTTCATGCACATATACACATTCACAATCACAAATATACACATTCACATAAGTATTCACATTCACAATCACAAATAAGTGTCTCACAAACAAGTGTCTCACAATCACATAAGTATACACATTCACACATTAACATCAACATATAGGTCCGGCGGTTGTTGCAAACTGACATTGTGTCTCACAAACAAGTGTTGTAATCACGGTTGCAAACAAGTGTTGCAAAGTGTTTCACAAATTAACATCACGACACATCAATCATATCCATCACCTGGATGGTTCGAGTAGCCACCTCCTCTTGCTGGACTATGCGTGTTGAAAAGGTTATTCACCCACGAATGTGATGCGTCGTCTTGACCAGACTCATCTCTTGGTGCTGCAACTGAAGCGGGGGGGGGGGGGGGTTTGAAATCCCTATAACACACGCACATGAAATTGTAACCACTCAGTTTTTTATTTAAACACATAAGACATCTATGAACATGTCACACACGCATATGTGTACATACCGTAGGGAATTGTGACCGCGCAAGCATTGGCATCGGAAGTGTAAAGTCCGGAGGCGGTATCCCATAGGTGGGCATCGGGACGCCCGCTTGTTGGGCTAGTTGCTACAAATTATATACAAGTCATTGTTGAGCAAATAAGATACACCTCATGTGTTTTACAAAATAAGCTACAAAATGTTACTTCAACTTACCGAGAGAAGAGCTTGATTTTGGGCCTGGAGGTTTGCATAATACTCGTCCCTCTTCTTCTGGTACTCGGCTTGTTGTCTCTGGTACTCAGATTGTTGCCTCTGGTACTCCAATTGTTCCCTCAAGACTGATTGATGGTACTCTGCCTATTGACGCAACATTGCAAGCTCTATCTCCTGGGCAGATGATCGTGAACGGGACGACTGTGAAGACGACGATGTGGACTGTCGTCCACGGCGTCTCAGCTCTCTGGAATCAATCGTAGAATCAAAAATACCCAACCTACAAGAGTGAACCATGCACTTAGTATAGTAACTCATGGCTCAGTTGAATCGCAAGCATATGATGACAATTTTGAAATCCAAATCAAATAATCTCACTGTCCATGGGCTTGTCCTCCTCCGCTAGCATATGCTGCCTGAGGGTCGATTGGCTGGCTCCTCCAATCGTACTCCTGCCCATGGCGTTGAACCATCTCCTGCCCATACGAAGCCTGGAGGCAAACAATATCAAATATAATTAAGTGCATAACCCCTATGCCCTTGCAAACAATATCAAACACATAATAGAGTACCAAAAACTCACTAGACGGTCGGTGGCCATCTGAGTGCATAACACATCAGGATTCTAAGGATCAGAACCCCTATGCCCTTGCATATACACCTCCACATCCGTGGGCATACGGCCGGATTTGACTTCCTGTACATAAAAGTTATAATGACACATTTCTATGTAATTCAAAAGTTACAACAAACTGTGACTTACCATTCGCTTAGCCAAGCGCACATGACCATCACCCCCGTAGTTGTGGAACGACTCAGTCCCATGGTTTCCCCTGTTCCTTTCGGAAATGGCACGAAACTCAGGGGAAGCCCACCATCTGCACAATGCCTGATAACCGTCTGATCGGGTGGCCATCCACGACACCGACACCTACATGAAATTTTTTAAATAAAGCAAGCAAATACATGGCTTCGTGCGATATGAGAGGCAACAACCTGTTTACCTCTAGGTATTGCTCCTCCGTCAAGTAAATTGATGACCACTCGGCCTTGGTATTTGGCATCGGTCGATCATCAGCATTTGCTCTGTACCATGCCTTTATAGCTTGAATTCGTGCATAGTACATTGCATCTGCAACGACATCGTTCGCGTTATACTCAAACACGTAACGAGCGTTCATATCATATGATCCATCGTCCGACAACTTGTACCGTTTCTGCAAAAAAATTAGTGTTATCATAAAAGCAAACATATATGGAATAACTAAAATAGTATAAACAATTTATACCCAGAATGCATCCCAAACTAGTGCCTGTTTGTTGCCAAACGTTCTACAGACACCATAGCGATAATGCTCCCAAGTGGTGGCGGGGACAGACTCGCCAGTAGGCAAAGTCACAACACCAGGCCAGTGCAGATGAACAAGATTACCAAGGACCATGTTCACTTGCCTGTCGTGTCCTGTGCCTGTGAACGAGTCGTCGATCCAAGTCCTGCAAACAGAAAACAATGTAGAAATTAAAACATAACTTTCAATAACATTTAAGCAAAGATATGTCACTCACTTTCCACTAGGCTTTATCAAAACCCGAGATTCAGGTGGAAGCTCTGGAGGTGGTCCAACAAAATGCAGCTTCCTCGTTCTCCTAACTCGAGAAGTTCCAGACCCAGCTGCGGAATCTCCACCAGCCCCAGAATCCCCACCAGCATCGTCTCCAGCATCCCACATTATCTCCACCATCATCTTCAACATCATCTCTTGCATGATCCTCTACCACTGATTCCTCAATTTCAGCATCCTATGAAACAAATAACTTACATCATACAATATTAAGTAACTCAAATAATATAATTTAACAACTAACTTACATCTTGTGGAGGCAAATGTTCTGCCAGCGCTCTCCGTCTGCTCATGGTAGAACCTGTGCCCTAAAAAACTGAATCCTCACCCCTCGAGCTGCTCCTCGAGCTACTCCTCGTCCCAAGCAAACTACGAGCAAAAGACTTCATTTTCTTTGACATCCTATTTTAACAACAACAAGTTAGTACATAAATCAACAATAAAATAATAAAATATGCAATAAAATCATGATCCATACTCGTCAATCATAATCGTAATCAAAATCAGGATCTAGTTGCTTTCGTCGATTTAATGGACGCCAAGTAGCTTTCTTCTTTCTCGTCACTCGTTTTCTTTTTGGAGGAACCTCTACATCATTTTGATCACCAAATAAAGATTCTTCCAACATTTCAGTTTGTACATTAAACGTGCTTGTAAGTTCTTCGTCTTGGAAAATCTCAGCAGCCCCCACTTCCTGCTCGATTTGACTTTCAACAGAACCAGCATCACCAGGAGCATATAGTCGTTCACGAGGATTAACTTTGTACACTACCCTCCAATCAACCAAACCCTTTTTCTTAGATGGATATGTCATATAATACACCTGCTCGCATTGGTGGGCAAGGATTATAGTGTCGTGGCCTTTTAATCTATCGTTGTGTTTGACTTCCACCATGCCATATTGATTTTCTCGCGTTGTATTTGGATAAAACCAATCACAATCGAAGAACACCACTTTGAGTTGTTTATCTCCAAAAAACTTGTACTCGATTATATCATTAATGACTCCATAATAATTAGTCACCTTCCCTTCATCATCGACAGCTCTAGTTACAACTCCGGAATTTGTCGTGGCTGCTAGAGGATGATCATCTTCGAACCTTGTGGAACGGAATCTAAAACCATTGACATCATACCGACCATAACGTCTGTCAGTTACTGCTCCTAGGGATAATTGTCGAAGGTCCGGGTGTATATTGTCATTTTTATCTACATAATCTCGAAACCAACACAAGAAATTAAGTCCCCCATCTTTTCCCTCTCGACGAATCTGGTCACGTTCACAGCCAGAGATGCAATTTTGAGAATCAAATTCCCTATTAGTACAAGGAAACAAACCTTTTAGTATCACAACAAAAATTCTAGCGGCAATGACTAAAATAAAGTTTACACTTATAGGAGAAACTGACTCATCTCTTCCATGTTGTTATACATGTAGAGTAAAGCAGTCTTCCATTCGTCGTTGGTGAAACAGTATGGTGTGCTGGGTCCTACAGTTTTGCCCCTCCATTGAAAAATTTCAATATCACTGATAGGGGGCTCGTCGACATGATACCGCAACGTAGGGGCATTGACATTGTGTTCCTCTGCAAAGTACAGGCCCGTGAACGATGCTATCTCTTTGTATTTGAATTCTTCAGCGATGCACCCTTCAACTCGTCTCTTATTACCAACAATTGCACGTAGCTTCTTTAGTGTCCTTTTGATGTGATACATCCATCTATATTGCACAGGACCTCCTACCTTAGCTTCGTATGGTAGGTGAACAAGTGGATGTTGCATCGGATTGCAGAAACCTGGTGGAAATATTTTTTCAAGTTTGCATACCAAAATCTGTATTTGTTGCTCAAGCTTCTCCATCATCTCTTTCTTTATTTCTTTAGCACAAAGATGTCTATAAAAGTAGCTTAGCTCCGCTAATGCTTTCCAGACATCATTTTTTACAAAACCACGAAACATAACAGGAAGGAGTCTTTCTATTATTATGTGGTAGTCATGACTCTTCAACCCAGAAAACTTGCCCGTCTTCAAATTCACCGACCTTCTAAAGCCCGCGGCATAACCATCTGGGAACTTTAAGTTTTTCAACCATTTCATCAATTGTTTCTTCCTTTTAGGTTTAATACTGAAAGGAGCACGTGGCTTCTTCTGATTCTGTCCTATCTCCATAGTTGGTCTTCTACAGATTAAGGCCAAGTCTTTCCTAGCCTTAGGGTTGTCTTTTGTTTTGTTAGTGATATTCATGCAAGTGTTGATAATGCTTTCACCCATATTTCGTTCCTGGTGCATGACATCAATGTTATGCATTAGAATCAAGGCTTTCATATAAGGGAGTTCCCATAGACTACATTTGTGAGTCTAATTATGCTCGGTTCCATAACCTTCAAAACAATTTTCATGTTCGTTTAGTTTCAAATCATTAAGTCTCGCGAGAATCTCTGGACCACTTAGACGCTTGGGTGGTCCCCTCGTCACAATCGTGTCCTTTTTAAAAGCGTTCCTATCAAACCTGAACGGGTGATCCTCTGGTAAAAAACATCTATGGCAATCGAAGTAACATATCTTTCCACCAAACTTTAGTCGAAAGCATAAAGTGTCTTCAACGCATATCGGACATGTCAAAATCCCATGACAACTCCATCCAGCAAAGATACCATAAGCCATAAAATCATGAATAGACCACAAAAACGCAGCTCTCAGGTTGAACTTCTGTTTCTTGTAACAATCGTACGCCTCAACTCCTTCCCACAAAATTTTCAATTCTTCAATCAGGGGTCTCATCATCACATTGATCTTTGTTCCAGGATGATCCGGACTAGGTATTACAAGACACAAGAAAATAAATTCATATTTCATGCAAAGAGCTGGTGGAAGGTTGTATGGAACAGCAAAGACAGGCCAACATGAGTAGGACGTTGCAGTTAGATTGAATGGCGAGAAACCATCTGTTGCCAAACCGAAGCGGACATTCCGCACTTCATCAGCAAAGCTGGAATCAAAAGCATCTAGTGCCTTCCATGCATCTGTATCAGCTGGGTGCACCATGACATTTGGATTCTCACGTACCCCTTCTTTGTGCCACCTCATGTGTCTGGTTGTATTCTTGGAGATGAACAAACGTTTCAACCGAGGTATAAGAGGCATGTAACGAAGCTGCTTACGTGCAATCTTCGTAGTCACGGTCAAACCATCGTCGTTTTCAACCTCAACGAATCTACGCTCACACATACAATACACTTCTTCTCACCCGTGGTCTCCTTCCAGAAAAGCATACAATTATTGTCACAGACATTGATTTTTTTCGTAGTCCATACCGAGCCCAGATAACAACTTTTTGGACTGATACATGTCCTTTGGCATCTTGTGATTCTCCGGAAGTACATCACTGATCAAGTTCAAAAGCTCGTTGTAACAATTGTTTGAGAATGTAAACTTAGACTTAATAGCCATAAGTCGAGTCACAAATACAAGGACGGTCACTTTTGTGTGCTCATGCAACGGCTCTTCGGCAGCTTTAAGGAGCTCGAAGAACTTCTGAACCTCAGGTGTAGCTGGATCCTCATACTCGGTGGGTTGACCGGGGTTCTCCAAATCGACGGTTAGAAGCTCATGGCGTACATCGTCAAGCATCTCTTCCATCCTATCGTAGTCCTCCTCTTTATGTGACTGAACTTCTGATACAATACAAGGAGGTGGGTCCTCACCGTGGTGCGCCCACACCTCATAGCCTGACATATAACCGTTCTTGCAAAGATCTATCAACATAGTCCTCCTGTCAAGGAAATAAATGTTCCGACACTTGGTACAAGGGCATCTAACATCGGTTCCAGACTCTGACCGAGCAAAAGCACGATCGAGAAACGCGTCAGTCTTGGCAACCCACTCACTTGATAAAGCACCTCTTTTCTTCCAACCTTCATACATCCATCGACGATCCTCCTCCATACTAGATACGAGATGTTAACTTAATTAGTTAAGTTAATCACGCCTCTAATATAATAAACCACACTAATACAAGGAAAATAATTTAACGGGACCCTAAATCATATAAAATAACCTTATTTCCGAGGGCATAATAATTACCCTCGGAAATTAATAATTTAAATTATATAGATACCACTACATAACATTATCACGTGTGACAAATCATATAAAATGACCTTATTTCCGAGGGTATAATAATTACCCTCGGAAATTAAAAATTTAAATTATCTAAGCACCACTAAGTAAACGAAAACAAACTAAATTAATTACATAATCAAATTTTGGTCATCGCACACAATAAATTAAACTAATACAAGTTTAAATTACTCACTTGAGAGTGCGGGACGGGGCGGGCGGGGCTCCAGCGTGGGCGGGGCTGCGGCCGGCGGCGACGGGGCAGCACGGCGGTGATGGGGATGACTGCGCGGGCGACCGGCGCAGGTGTGGCAGCACGACGGTGGCGGGGGCGGCGTGGCTGCACGACGGCGGGCAGCGCGGGCAGCGCGACGGCGGGTGTGGCGACGGCGGGCAGCACGGCGGCGGGCTGCACGGCGGGCGGGGCGGGCGTGGCGGCGACGGGCAGCACGGGGACGACGGTGGCGCGCGCGGTGAAGATGGAAAATGAAACGGTGTTCCCTGGGCGCGCGGTTAAATCGCTTTATCTCCGACGGCTGTAATACGGGCCGTCGGAGATAACCTTATGTCCGACGGCGCTCTGATAGCCATCGGAGATACGTCGTTATGTCCGACGGCCAGCACAGGCGCTCGGACATAACCCTATCTCCAACGGTCGCACAGGAGACCGTCGGACATTAGAAGACCGTCGGAGATGTATGTTTTTACTGTAGTGCTATAAGAGCATCTCCAACAATGCCTCAAATTAGTGCCTCAAATTGAAATATAGGGCTTTACACAGGAAAAACTACTCCAACAGTGCCCTATTTCAAAAAAAATTTCAAAAAATTATAGGGCACCCTCTCAAGTGACTCAAATATACTACACCGTAGTAGACTGCCCTATAATCTAGATTTGGGACTTTACTGTTGGAGCGGAGTGTTTTATTGGTGCCCTAAATTCTATAAAATATACTTATTTTCAAATTATAGGGTATTTTTATAGGTCACGCTGTTGGAGATGCTCTAAGCGCGGCACCTTCCTAAAAATTTGAGTGATCCGGTCCTAAAATTGACGAAATAGGCATAACAAAGTCTGATCAATTATTGGTTTAGTAACCCTTTAATTTGTAGTACTTCTAAAATCTATTGGACTGCAATACCCGTTGCAAATCTCTGTTAGGTTATTAGCACATTAGTTATGCCCATCAAACTCTGTGCTTGATATGTTATTTCAATTTGTTGCACGTGGTCGATGGCAACTCTAGGTGTTTGGTTTAAGGGTCAAAGTATAGGATGAGGCGGAGCGACACCGTCCTCTTGATTTTTAGGGATCAAAGTGCCACCAAAAATTACTTTGGTGTTTATCTCGTCCCCGCGTGATTCTCATTCAAACACTATAGAAAATGTGGTTGCCTCCCTTCCGTCCCTCCTTTATGTCTAACCAAACACACCGGAATAAGGCCAAAAACGGTTCCAAGTGATCAATTATTATACAAATTAGACAATCATTTCGGGTGAGAAAGGTTGAATCCGAACGAGCCAGTGCTGAATCTGATGATCAAAAAATATTGTTGGGTCTTTGAAATCAACTTTATTGTATGTTACAATATTTTTGGACTTGCGGTGTCTACTAAAGGACTCTGGTAAACCCCTATATCCGCCCTGGGGAACGAGCCCTAAGTCAACTAGGAATTGTTCTGGTTTCACAAACTCTATGCTAAAAGGGTTACCTATAAACATGATTAGCGTCATAATCCATATATATACAAACTAGTCAACTAGACAGCATATTGGCTTCACTTTAATCTATACTGGCTTCTACTATTTACTATATTACAGCTGCAGCAATCCGAATAGCTAGCTTTAATCCGAAGCAAACAGACCCAGGACATGTGGTTTCGGCGTTAAAACGAGACTCTCGTTGGGAAAGAAATACACTTTGATTATTTTTGCTTATGTAGTATGTCGCTTTAGAACTTTGAACTAGCAAAATGGAGAATCAAGGATCAAAAAAAAAAAATCCTCCCTAGTATAACAATTATAACGAGATGTGATGTAAGGGGAAACAAACAGGAAGCAGAACTTTGAGGGGATTCGAAATACGACGGCTGCATGCCTGCATATCAGTAATGACTCTGCAGCGGCACACCGTCAGTTCTTCATCCACACAAAGCCCTAGCTGTAGGTAGTATATTGGTGAAGGCAAGCATGGGAGTTATAAACAATATTTCATAGATTATATATATAGTATATATGTGTTGTGGTTTCGGAAACCGAATGACAATAGAATTTGTGTTTTGGTGGAGGATGCTAACGTAGACTCACTCCAAATAGTGAATCGCAGGGGTTCTAAGATGGGTATGAGACAGAGAATTACACTGGTTTAGGATGGCGTCCTAGTCCAGTGTAGTATTGATTGTAGTATTGCCTGAGGATTATGTTACAACTTGTGTGTGGGAAGGAGGGCGGGTCTGCTCTTTTATAGCTAAAGGGTAGGACTTTATAGAGGATACTTGTTTCCTACTGGTAATGGTGGTAAGGGTGTGATCTATTGCCCCTGGTTGACGTAGTGCATTTGACGTCATCTGTAAGATCGTGCGCAGTTGTAGTCCCGGCGTGACGTACCGCTCTATCCGTCCGTCATACGGGTCCCTGTAACGAGTTCCTTGCTGATGTCTTAGTAGTCTTATGGTGCAGTTGTGCGTTGCGCGGATTTGTCTGTCGTCATGAGCCCCACATCACCAACCTAGATGCGTAGGCATACATTCGGTATGGCGCATATTGTCTCGTCTTTCCCAGTATAAGAGTCACTGTGGAGACTTCGATGATGAGGTCCTCCTACAACTGAGGACCCCACAGGGCAGTCGGGATACGCTTGAGACCGTTCCGGGAAGGTCCAGTTGTGCTATAGGTGTACATTTGGACTGGGCTGATGGGCCGGCCCGAAGCACGGAAAAAAAAAGCACGACCCGATATATGGGGCCAGGTTTAGGTCGAGGTCGAGGCCCACGGTCGGACACGAGCACGGTCCGTTTAAGGTAGGCACGAAATAGGCCAAATAAAGGTATGAAAAGGCCCATATATTTATTAAAACCACACTGATAGTCGCCTAGAGGGGGGGTGAATAGGGCGAAACTGAAATTTACAAAAATAATCACAACTACAAGCCGGGTTAGCGTTAGAAATAAAAACGAGTCCGCAAGAGAGGGCGCAAAACAAATCGCAAGCGAATAAGAGTGTGACACGCGGATTTGTTTTACCGAGGTTCGGTTCTCGCAAACCTACTCCCCGTTGAGGAGGCCACAAAGGCCGGGTCTCTTTCAACCCTTCCCTCTCTCAAACGATCCCACGGATCGAGTGAGCTTTCTCTTCTTCTCAATCAACCGGGAACAAAGCTTCCCCGCAAGGGCTACCACACAATTGGTGCCTCTTGCCTTGGTTACAATTGAGTGATGATCTCAAGAACAAGTGAGAAAGAAAAGAATGCGATCCAAGCGCAAGAGCTCGAAAGAACACAAGCAAATCACTCTCTCTAGTCACTATGGAGTTGTGTGGAATTTGGAGAGGACTTGATCTATTTGGTGTGTCTAGAATTGAATGCTAGAGCTCTTGTAGTAGTTGAGAAGTGGAAAACTTGGATGGCAATGAATGTGGGGTGGTTGGGGTATTTATAGCCCCAACCACCAAAAGTGACCGTTGCTGGAAGCTGTCTGTTCGATGGCGCACCGGACAGTCCGGTGCACACCGGACAGTCCGGTGCCCCTGCCACGTCACCATTGCCGTTGGATTCTGACCGTTGGAGCTTCTGACTTCTGGGCCCTCCTGGGTGTCCGGTGCACACCGGACATGCACTGTTTGATGTCCGGTGCACCGGTATGGGCGATCCTGACGTCTGCGCGCGCTGCGCGCGCATTAAATGCACCGCAGGGAGCCGTTGGCGCCGCAGAGAGCCGTTGCTCCGCTGGCACACCGGACAGTCCGGTGTACACCGGACAGTCCGGTGAATTTTAGCGGAGCGGCTGCCGCGCGAACCCGAGGCTGGCGAGTTCCGGAGACCACGCTTCCTTGGAGCACCGGACATGTCCGGTGCACACCGGACAGTCCGGTGAATTATAGCGCGCCGGCTTCCAAGAATTCCCGAGGGCGAAGAGTTTGAGTCGGAGTTCTCTGGGCGCACCGGACACTGTCCGGTGCCTTCAGCCAGAGATGCCTTCGGTTGCCTCATTGCTCCTTTGTTGAATCCAACACTTGGTCTTTTTATTGACTGAATGTGAACCTTTTGCACCTGTATAACTTATGCACTAGAGCAAACTAGTTAGTCCAATATTTGTGTTGAGCAATTCAACCACCAAAATTATTTAGGAACTAGGTGTAAGCCTAATTCCCTTTCAATCTCCCCCTTTTTGGTGATTGATGCCAACACAAACCAAAGCAAATATAGAAGTGCATAATTGAACTAGTTTGCATAAGGTAAGTGCAAAGGTTGCTTGGAATTGAGCCAATAAATACTTATATGATGCGCATGGATTGTTTTCTTTGTTTTTGACATATTGGACCATATTTGCACCAAAAGTTTTGTTTTTGCAAACTCTTTTGTAAATTCTTTTCAAAGTTATTTTGCAAGATAGTCAAAGGTAAATGAATAAGATTTTGCAAAGCATTTTCAAGATTTGAAATTTTCTTCCTTTGTTCAAATGCTTTTTCTTTGACTAAACAAAACTCCCCCTCAAATAAGGTCTCCTCTTAGTGTTCAAGAGGGTTTTTCATCAATTTTGAAAATACTACTTGCTCCCCCTTTAGAACACAAAGAGATACCAATTTTGAAATTTACCAATTGAAAATCATCAAATTTAAAAAATAGGTGGTGCGGTCCTTTTGCTTTGGGCTCATATTTTCTCCCCCTTTGGCATGAATCGCCAAAAACGGAATCATTAGAGCCCAATGAAGTACTTTCTCCCCCTTTGGTCATGAAATGAATGAGTGAAGATTATACCAAAGTTGGAGAGATGATGTGGAGCGACGGTGAAGGATGAGTAGTGGAGTGGAGTGGAAGCCTTGTCTTCGCCGAAGACTCCAATTCCCTTTCAATATACCTATGACTTGGTTTGAAATACACTTGAAAACACATTAGTCATAGCATATATAAAAGAGACATGATCAAAGGTATATTTGTGAGCTATGTGTGCAAGTTTAGCAAAAGAAATTCCTAGAATCAAGAATATTGAGCTCATGCCTAAGTCGGGTAAAAGATTGTTCATCAAGAGGCTTGGTAAAGATATCGGCTAATTGATCTTTAGTATTAATGTAAGAAATCTCGATATCCCCCTTTTGTTGGTGATCCCGAAGAAAATGATACCGAATGGCTATGTGCTTAGTGCGGCTATGCTCAACGGGATTGTCGGCCATTTTGATTGCACTCTCATTGTCACATAGCAAAGGGACCTTAGTTAATTTGTAACCGTAGTCCCGCAGGGTTTGCCTCATCCAAAGCAATTGCGCGCAACAATGGCCTGCGGCAATATACTCGGCTTCGGCGGTGGAAAGAGCGACCGAATTTTGCTTCTTTGAAGCCCATGACACCAAGGATCTTCCCAAGAACTGGCAAGTCCCCGATGTGCTCTTCCTGTTAATCCTACACCCTGCCCAATCGGCATCCGAATACCCAATCAAATCAAAAGTGGATCCCCGAGGGTACCAAAGCCCAAACTTAGGAGTAAAAGCCAAATATCTCAAGATTCGTTTTACGGCCGTAAGGTGTGATTCCTTAGGGTCGGCTTGGAATCTTGCACACATGCAAACGGAAAGCATAATGTCCGGTCGAGATGCACATAAATAAAGCAATGAATCAATCATCGACCGGTATACCTTTTGATCCACGGACTTACCTTCCGTGTCGAGGTCGAGATGCCCATTGGTTCCCATGGGTGTCTTGATGGGCTTGGCATCCTTCATTCCAAACTTGCTTAGAATATCTTGAGTATACTTCGTTTGACTAATGAAGGTGCCCTCTTGGAGTTGCTTGACTTGGAATCCTAGAAAATACTTCAACTCCCCCATCATCGACATCTCGAATTTTTGTGTCATGATCCTACTAAATTCTTCACATGTAGATTTGTTAGTAGACCCAAATATGATATCATCAACATAAATTTGGCATACAAACAAATCATTATCAAGAGTCTTAGTGAATAAAGTAGGATCGGCTTTGCCAACTTTGAAGCCATTTGTAATAAGGAAATCTCTAAGGCATTCATACCATGCTCTTGGGGCTTGCTTGAGCCCATAAAGCGCCTTAGAGAGCCTATAAACATAGTTAGGGTACTCACTATCTTCAAAGCCGGGAGGTTGCTCAACATAGACCTCCTCCTTGATTGGTCCATTGAGGAAGGCACTCTTCACGTCCATTTGATAAAGCTTGAAGCCATGGTAAGTAGCATAGGCTAATAATATGCGAATTGACTCAAGCCTAGCTACGGGTGCATAGGTTTCACCAAAATCCAAACCTTCGACTTGTGAATACCCCTTGGCCACGAGTCGAGCTTTGTTCCTAGTCACCACACCATGCTCGTCTTGCTTGTTGCGGAAGACCCACTTGGTTCCTACAACATTTTGGTTAGGACGTGGAACTAAGTGCCATACCTCGTTCCTCGTGAAATTGTTGAGCTCCTCTTGCATCGCCACTACCCAATCCGAATCTTGTAGTGCTTCCTCTACCCTGGTTGGCTCAATAGAGGAAACAAACGAGTAATGTTCACAAAAATGTGCAACACGAGATCGAGTAGTTACCCCCTTATGAATGTCGCCGAGGATGGTGTCGACGGGGTGATCTCGTTGTATTGCTTGGTGGACTCTTGGGTGTGGCGGTCTTGGTTGTTCATCCTCCTTGTCTTCATCATTTGCATCCCCCCCTTGATCGTTGCCGTCATTTTGAGGTGGCTCATCTTCTTGATCTTCTTGTTCAACATCTTGAGCCTCATCCTCAATTTGAGTTGGTGGAGATGCTTGCATGGAGGAGGATGGTTGATCTTGTGCACTTGAAGGCTCTTCGGATTCCTTAGGACACACATCCCCAATGGACATGTTCCTTAGCGCTATGCATGGAGCCTGTTCTTCACCTGTTTCATCAAGATCAACTTGCTCTACTTGAGAGCCATTAGTCTCATCAAACACAACGTCACAAGATACTTCAACAAGTCCTGAGGACTTGTTAAAGACTCTATATGCCCTTGTGTTTGAGTCATATCCTAGTAAAAAGCCTTCTACAGTTTTAGGAGCAAATTTAGATTTTCTACCTCTTTTGACAAGAATAAAACATTTGCTACCAAAAACTCTAAAATATGAAATATTGGGCTTTTTACCGGTTAGGAGTTCATAAGATGTCTTCTTGAGGATTCGGTGAAGATATAACCGGTTGATGGCGTAGCAGGCGGTGTTGACTGCCTCGGCCCAAAACCGATCCGGTGTCTTGTACTCATCAAGCATGGTTCTTGCCATGTCCAATAGAGTTCGATTCTTCCTCTCCACTACACCATTTTGTTGTGGAGTGTAGGGAGAAGAGAACTCATGCTTGATGCCCTCCTCCTCAAGAAAGCCTTCAATTTGAGAGTTCTTGAACTCCGTCCCGTTGTCGCTTCTAATTTTCTTGATCCTTAAGCCGAACTCATTTTGAGCCCGTCTCAAGAATCCCTTTAAAGTTTCTTGGGTATAAGATTTGTCCTGTAAAAAGAACACCCAAGTGAAGCGAGAATAATCATCCACAATTACAAGACAATACTTACTACCGCCGATGCTTATGTAAGCGATCGGGCCGAACAAATCCATGTGAAGGAGCTCCAGTGGCCTGTCGGTAGTCATGATGTTTTTGTGTGGATGATGGATGCCAACTTGCTTCCCGGCTTGGCATGCGCTACAAATCCTGTCTTTCTCAAAATGAACATCGGTTAGTCCCAAAATGTGTTCTCCCTTTAGAAGCTTGTGAAGATTCTTCATTCCAACATGGGCTAGTCGGCGGTGCCAGAGCCAACCCAAGTTAGTCTTAGCAATCAAGCAAGTGTCGAGTTCAGCTCTATTAAAATCTACTAAGTATAGCTGACCCTCTAACACTCCCTTAAAAGCTATTGAATCATCACTTCTTCTAAAGACAGTAACACCAATATCAGTAAAAAGACAGTTGTAGCCCATTTGACACAACTGGGATACGGAAAGCAAATTGTAATCTAACGAATCTACAAGAAAAACATTGGAAATAGAATGGTCAGGAGATATAGCAATTTTACCCAATCCTTTGACCAAACCTTGATTTCCATCCCCGAATGTGATAGCTCGTTGGGGATCATGGTTTTTCTCATATGAGGAGAACATCCTTTTCTCCCTTGTCATGTGGTTTGTGCACCCGCTGTCGAGTATCCAACTTGTGCCCCCGGATGCATAAACCTACAAAACAAGTTTAGTTCTTGATTTTAGGTACCCAAACGGTTTTGGGTCCTTTAGCATTAGATACAAGAACTTTGGGTACCCAAACACAAGTCTTGGAGCCCTTGTGTTTGCCCCCAATAATTTTGGCAACTACCTTGCCGGATTTGTTAGTTAGAACATAAGATGCATCAAAAGTTTTAAATGAAATGGCATGATCATTTGATGCACTAGTAGTTTTCTTTCTAGGCAACTTGGCATGGGTTGGTTGCCTAGATCTAGATGTCTCACCCTTATACATAAAAGCATGATTAGGGCCAGAGTGAGACTTCCTAGAATGAATTTTCTTAATTTTGCTCTCAGGATAGCCGGCAGGGTACAAAATGTAACCCTCGTTATCCTGAGGCATGGGAGCCTTGCCCTTAACAAAGTTAGATAAGTTCTTTGGAGGGGCATTAATTTTGACATTGTCTCCCCTTTGGAAGCCAATGCCATCCTTAATGCCAGGGCGTCTCCCATTATAGAGCATGCTTCTAGCAAGTTTAAATTTTTCATTTTCTAAGTCATGCTCTCTAATCTTAGCATTAAGTTGTGATATGTGATCATTTGTTTTTTAATTAAGGCTAGGTGATCATGGATAGCATCAATATTAATATCTCTACATCTAGTACAAATGGAAATATGCTCAGTAGATGTAGATGGTTTGCAAGATTTTAATTCAATGACCTTAGCATGCAATAAATCATTTTTAGTTCTAAGGTCGGAAATAGTAGCATTGCAAACATCAAAATCCTTAGCCTTAGCAATTAATTTCTCATTCTCATTTCTAAGGCTAGCAATAGAACAGTTCAATTTTTCAATCCTAGCAATCAAATCATCATTATCATTTCTAGGAATTGAAACATTGCAAATATGAGAATCAACCTTAGCTAACAAATTTGCATTTTCATTTCTAAGGTTGTCTAAAGTCTCATGACAAGTGCTTAGCTCACTAGACAATTTTTCACATTTTTCTCTTTCTAGAGCATAAGCATTTTTAACCTTAACATGCTTCTTATTTTCTTTAATAAGGAAGTCCTCTTGAGAATCCAAGAGATCATCCTTCTCATGTATAGCACTAATCAATTCATTTAATTTTTCCTTTTGTTGCATGTTGAGGTTAGCAAAAAGAATGCGCAAATTATCCTCTTCATTTTTATCATCATCCTCATCACTAGATGTTTCATATTTAGTGGAGGACTTTGATTTTACCTTCTTTTTGCCGTCCTTGGCCATGAGACACTTGTGGCCGACGTTGGGGAAGAGGAGGCCTTTGGTGACGGCGATGTTGGCGGCGTCCTCGTCGTCGGAGGAGTCGCTTGAGCTTTCGTCGGAGTCCCACTCCCGACAAACATGGGCATCGCCGCCCTTCTTCTTGTAGTATCTCTTCTTCTCCTTCCTCTTGCCCTTCTTGTCGTCGCCCCTGTCACTATCACTAGACATAGGACATTTTGCAATAAAATGACCGGGCTTACCACACTTGTAGCAAACCTTCTTGGAACGGGATTTGTAATCCTTCCCCTTCCGTTGCCTGAGGATTTGCCGAAAACTCTTGATGATTAGGGCCATCTCCTCGTTGTCGAGCTTGGAGGCGTCAATTGGTTGTCTACTTGGTGTAGACTCCTCCTTCTTCTCCTCCGTTGCCTTGAAGGCCACCGGTTGCGCCTCGGATGTGGAAGGCTCGTCAAGCTCGTTGATCTTCTTGGAGCCCTTAATCATACATTCAAAACTCACAAAATTCCCGATAACTTCCTCGGGGGTCATTTGTGGATATCTAGGATTGCCACGAATTAATTGAACTTGTGTGGGGTTAAGGAAAATAAGGGCTCTTAGAATAACCTTAACCACTTCGTGGTCATCCCATTTTGCGCTTCTGAGGTTGCGCACTTGGTTCACCAAGGTCTTGAGCCGGTTGTACATGTCTTGTGGCTCCTCCCCTTGGCGAAGACGGAAGCGACCGAGCTCCCCCTCGATCGTTTCCCGCTTGGTGATCTTGGTGAGTTCATCACCCTCGTGCGCCGTCTTGAGTAGGTCCCAAATCTCCTTGGCGTTCTTCAACCCTTGTACTTTGTTGTATTCCTCCTTGCTTAGAGAGGCAAGGAGGATGGTTGTTGCTTGGGAGTTGAAGTGCTCGATTTGGGCCACTTCATCCGTGTCATAGTCCTCATCCCCTACGGATGGTACCTGTACACCATACTCAACAACATCCCATAATCTTTTATGGAGAGAGGTTAGATGAAATCGCATCAAATTACTCTACATAGCATAATCTTCACCATTAAAAGTTGGTGGTTTGCCTAATGGGACGGATAGTAAAGGTGTATGTTTAGGAATGCGAGGGTAGCGTAGGGGGATCTTACTATACTTCTTACGCTCTTGGCGTTTAGAAGTGACGGATGCCGCGTCGGAGCCGGAGGTAGATGTCGATGAAGTGTCGGTCTCGTAGTAGACCAATTTCCTCATCCTCTTGTGCTTGTCCCCATTCCGATGCGGCTTGTGAGAAGAAGATTTTTCCTTCTTCTCCTTGTGGTGAGAAGAGGAAGATCTTTTCTCCTTCCGCTTGGAGGAGTTCTTCTTCTTCTCTCTTCTCTTGGTGCGGGACTCTTCCGATGAAGTGCTCCCTTGGCTTGTAGTGGGCTTGTTATCGCCGGTCTCCATCTCCCTCTTGGTGTGATCTCCCGACATCACTTCGAGCGGTTAGGCTCTAATGAAGCACCGGGCTCTGATACCAATTGATAGTCGCCTAGAGGGGGGGTGAATAGGGCGAAACTGAAATTTACAAAAATAATCACAACTACAAGCCGGGTTAGCGTTAGAAATAAAAACGAGTCCGCAAGAGAGGGCGCAAAACAAATCGCAAGCGAATAAGAGTGTGACACGCGGATTTGTTTTACCGAGGTTCGGTTCTCGCAAACCTACTCCCCGTTGAGGAGGCCACAAAGGCTGGGTCTCTTTCAACCCTTCCCTCTCTCAAACGATCCCACGGATCGAGTGAGCTTTCTCTTCTTCTCAATCAACCGGGAACAAAGCTTCCCCGCAAGGGCCACCACACAATTGGTGCCTCTTGCCTTGGTTACAATTGAGTGATGATCTCAAGAACAAGTGAGAAAGAAAAGAATGCGATCCAAGCGCAAGAGCTCGAAAGAACACAAGCAAATCACTCTCTCTAGTCACTATGGAGTTGTGTGGAATTTGGAGAGGACTTGATCTATTTGGTGTGTCTAGAATTGAATGCTAGAGCTCTTGTAGTAGTTGAGAAGTGGAAAACTTGGATGGCAATGAATGTGGGGTGGTTGGGGTATTTATAGCCCCAACCACCAAAAGTGACCGTTGCTGGAAGCTGTCTGTTCGATGGCGCACCGGACAGTCCAGTGCACACCGGACAGTCCGGTGCCCCTGCCACGTCACCATTGCCGTTGGATTCTGACCGTTGGAGCTTCTGACTTCTGGGCCCTCCTGGGTGTCTGGTGCACACCGGACATGCACTGTTTGATGTCCGGTGCACCGTATGGGCGATCCTGACGTCTGCGCGCGCTGCGCGCGCATTAAATGCACCGCAGGGAGCCGTTGGCGCCGCAGAGAGCCGTTGCTCCGCTGGCACACCGGACAGTCCGGTGTACACCGGACAGTCCGGTGAATTTTAGCGGAGCGGCTGCCGCGCGAACCCGAGGCTGGCGAGTTCCGGAGACCACGCTTCCTTGGAGCACCGGACATGTCCGGTGCACACCGGACAGTCCGGTGAATTATAGCGCGCCGGCTTCCAAGAATTCCCGAGGGCGAAGAGTTTGAGTCGGAGTTCTCTGGGCGCACCGGACACTGTCCGGTGCACACCGGACAGTCCGGTGCCTTCAGCCAGAGATGCCTTCGGTTGCCTCATTGCTCCTTTGTTGAATCCAACACTTGGTCTTTTTATTGACTGAATGTGAACCTTTTGCACCTGTATAACTTATGCACTAGAGCAAACTAGTTAGTCCAATATTTGTGTTGAGCAATTCAACCACCAAAATTATTTAGGAACTAGGTGTAAGCCTAATTCCCTTTCACACACTTAATTCCACACTTTCATGTACTTGATAAAGAACACAAATCTAGAGATAATGCTAGTTAGATGTTTTTATAGCTTTAAATTAGAATATGTGATGTAATTTTACTTTTGTTATGAACATTAGATAATGAACTGAACTTACAAACTCTGTATACTGATTATACTCTTTTTTCTTCTAACAAAATGATTTGTAAACAAGGTAGTCCTTGCATAGCTCTGGTAACTTAATACAAATATTAAGTTTGCTTTTGGTCAAATTTATTTGTCTTATCTTTTATTTGTTTTATTAAATTTGTTTTAAATTTAGGGCTCTGATGTGAATTCCGGGCCCTGATGTGAATTTCGGGCCAAAAATTGAATTTCGGGCTTTTATAATTTTGGGCCGCTCGAAATGAGTCCGACACATTTAAACAATTACGTGTCGGGCCGTGGGTTGAGGGCTAGGCTCGTGGGCTGGCTCAGCACGACCCGGAATTCAAACGGGTCGGGCCGAGCTGAAATTCAAACAATACGGACCTTTTCGGGCTTAGACCGGGCCGAACGGCCCGAATGTACACCTATAAGTTGTGCTTATGGCAACCTCTTGGCGCCCCTTCGGTATGTCGCACGCATGTACATGGCTTGGTGATGATGCGTTAGCTAACATGGTTCAGTAGCACTAGACTGTGACCTCCACCTTGCCGTCGAGTCGCTCGTCCGTCCTGTTTCACAGGTTTGCTAGGCGGAGACTTGGTCGGCCGCCCCGTCTTGTAGGCTTGCTTGATGGGACTTGGCCGGTCGCTCTGCCACGCAGGCTTGCTCGGCGGGGACTTGATCGGCTACCCTATCTTGTAGTCTTACTCGGCGTGGACTTGGTCGGCCGCCCCGTCTTACAGGCTTGCTCGGCGGGGACTTGGTTGGTCGCTCTGTTTCGTAGGCTTGTTTGACAAATGGGCAAGTGAGAGGTTATGGCCTACTTCCGTCGAGTCGCTCGTCCGTCCTGTTTCACATGTTTGCTAGGTGGAGACTTGGTCGGCCGCCCCGTCTTGTAGGCTTGCTTGACGGGACTTGGCCGGTCGCTCCACCACGCAGGCTTGCTCGGCGGGTACTTGGTCGGCTACCCTATCTTGTAGTCTTACTCAGCGTGGACTTGGTCGGCCGCCCCGTCTTACTGGCTTGCTCGGCGGGGACTTGGTTGGTCGCTCCGTTTCGTAGGCTTGTTTGACAAATGGGCAAGTGAGAGGTTATGGCCTACTTTAGGTACCTATTTCCACTTACACGACGATATGAGTGTTTGATTTTAGTTTAAATCTATACTATACTTAAAGCACCAATTTCAACGGTTGTCGTGTGTCATTTTTTTATAAATAACCCCTCACATCTATTTCAAATTAATCCGCTGCACGTCTATAGATGCCAAACAACGCCCGAAACGGGCTACATGCACGCGAGCCACAACTATGACACAGGCACGTTATGTCGGCCTGCTATCTGTGTCGGGCCAGCTCGTTAGCCCATCGTTCCATTTAATTAAATCAGCGCAACGACGCCTGACACGGGCTAGATGCACGCGGGCCACAACTATGGCACAGGCACGTCATGCCGGCCTGCTAACTGTGTCGGGCCAGCCCGTTAACCCGTCGATCCATTTAATTAAATCAGCGTAAAATGTCAAAAAACGGTGCAGGAGGGTGAGGTTAAACCCATGCCCTATGGAAGAAGGGTGGGAGACACTGGGTGAAACTATCTAACCAGTAGAACATCACGCTAAGATGTTTTTAATATTAAATATAAATTGTATATAGGTATATACATTTTTTGTAAAATAAAAAAAATAATCGTGTCGGGTCGGGCCAGCACTACGGGCCGAGGCTACAGCCCAAGCACGACACGACGTTCTTGGCTCTTGCAAGCATTAGGTCGTTTTTGAGACCACATTGGCGCAATGGAGTACATGATGTTTGAGGTTGCTAAATTGGATGAAGCAGCAATGATTTGTCACACTAACAGCAAAATGAAAGGTTATTTGTTGGTTTTAAACGTTAGTAATTGCTACGAAGTAACATAATTTATATGGAGCGCATCCAGTTTTTATTGATGCCTGACTTTAGCAATCACTGCATATTTTGATCTATCTTTTTTATAAGTTTGACTTCATGGGACTTATTTTAGAAACTTGATCTCACAAACTTTCTCTTATTTGGTCTATGTATGATGAAATTATGTCATTTTATAATCTCTGTTCATTCAGTCAATCGTTGTGAACTCTCTTCTAATCGCTCACTTCATTGGCCGTGTTGTACCAAGACATATTTGCATGGAGTAAACAATAATATCAGTTAGCCAAATCAAAAAATATATTATACAGAGAGCAGAGACAATCAATAAAAAATCTTAAATTTTTTTGATGGATAGTTTACGTGGGTATTGTTGTAAGCCGTCGCAACGCACGGGCAACCGACTAGTTTAACCTAATAGATCACATGTTTTTACGAAACGCACAAACAAAGAAATAACCAATATTTATTGAATAAATCATTGTTTTTGTATACTTAACTATGTACTTAATAAAATCAGTAGTAATTAATATGTATTTGTATATTTGTACAAACCTTGGGAGGCTAGGGCCAGGCCAGCCCCCTGTGTACGCCGTCCCCTCGTACAAATTCTTGGTCTCAACATGTAACTTCACTGAGAGAAGGAAGGGTGACGGATCAGGATTGACTCTGATGAACGCTGAATTATGGGTCGTAGCCTCGTACTCGTAGGGCAATATAAAAATATGACGTGCCTCCTGTCATCCTCTAGTACAGTACTTAACAGGCGATTAAGCTTATGGAGTATCATATAGACGCGCCTGCAGATCACAGGAGGATCGAACCCATCGAGTGACCATGCATTTCCCATGCTCCAGATTGCGGATGTGTTCCACGCACAGCAGACAGCACCCTCAATGCAAGGAACTAATTAACCTCTATCTACCCTGCAAACTACTCCATGTACGGTCTCTTAGCCATGTCTGGAGGAGATAAGCTCAGAGCAGCATTCAACGTCTAAACACAACATGCCAAAAGGGCCACTCACTACTACGTACTCCAACTTTATTACAAAACCACATAAAAGAAAATAAAAAGAAACAAAAGCTAGCTCACATGATATCACGACGCGTACAATACTTAAGCTACCACACATGCACCCGATGATTACCCAGCTAGATAATCACTCGATGGTAGCCATGCATGCATAAATGCACACGGATTGATCAGCTATCACAATCGATCGACCACAAGATCGAGTCTCTCTCTCTCTCCCACGAACAACAACGACGGTTCCGGAATTAGACAGCTAATTAATTAACGTCCAATAGTATACCTCGACGACGATCAGGCGACGACCGCCCCTCCTCCATTATTGCTGCCGGCGGCGGCGGCGGGCTTCTTGGCGGCGGCGTCGCTGCTCCACTGTTTACCGCCGCCGGGGCTCCACTTGGGGCACTTGGGGCTCACGTAGCTGGCCTGCACCCGCCCGTCCAGCAGCTCCACCACGGGGCCCGGGTGCACGCACCGCGGCACCTTGTACTGGTTGATGGAGGCGCCGCGGGCGAGCGCGTAGTCCATGAGCCTGTCGAACGTGCCGTCCGACACCACCCGGATCTCCAGCGGCCCGATGGAGCGGTCGGCGGCGCGGCCCTGCCGGTACACGCTGTTCAGGGCCTCCTCCACGGCCAGGCAGCAGTCCTCGAACACCGACGCCGGCACGTCCCCCGCCGCGCGGAGCCGCAGCTCCCAGAACAGCACGTAGTGGCCCGGGATGGTCCCCGCGTCCGCGTAGCTCGTGTACTCCACCAGCGACGCGCCGAACGGCGCCAGGTGCTGCACCGCGCCGCTCACCGCCGCGTGCAGCTCCGCCTCGTCGGTCTTGTCGGAGTCGATGCTCAGCACCACGTTCTTCCGCCGCAGGAACTTGAACATGGGCGCCTGGTTCTTGAACCCGGCCACGCGCAGCACGTCGCCCACGCGGTAGCGGTACAGACCTGCAGTTGCACGGCGTGCGTGCGTGTACGTTCGTTAGCTACTCATCAGCTAGCAGCTGTTCCATTTCATCACCCGCACCCGCACCCGCACCTGAGTAGGTGGTGACGACGAGCTCGTACTCGTGCCCGAGCTTGACGTCGACGAGGTCCACGAGGTCGCGATGGTCGGGTTCGGCGTCGTCGGGGCCGGGCTGTGGCAAGGGCAGGAACTCGAAGTAGCACATTGTGGGGATGAGGGTGTACGCGACCTCGCTGGGCTTGCACATGGGGTTGAGGTTGATGCCGAAGTAGCTCTCGGAGGACGCGTACATGGTGCAGGTGAGCGGCAGCCCGCCGCCGTAGAACTCGAGCGTGGGGATGTACTGCGCCATGGCGCCGGTGACGATGACGTCGATGTACTTGGTGCCGGGCCACACCCTCCGGATGATCCCCTGCCACGACGGCCTGGCGCACTCGGCCTCGACGGCGTCGGCGAGCGCCGGGTCGGCGCGGAGCACCCGCGCCACGGCGGCGCGCACGGAGCGGTCGGTCACCTCGGCACCGAGCGCGCCCCTGCGGAGGTCCCGGCACAGGCGCTGCCAGTGCTTCTCCAGGAAGCGGATGGCGCGGAGGAATCCCGACGCGAAGACGGCGCCCACGCGGAGCACGTCGGCGCGGTGCACCAGGCCGCACAGCAGCTGCGCGTACATGCTCTGGTACGCGTCCACGCAGAGGACGGCCTCGTCGGGGCTGGTGTGCACGGTGTAGGGGTCGTGCGGGCGCTCCAGGAAGTGGCGGCTCCGGTAGAAGCTCGTGAGCACGGGGCGCGCCGGGTGGCCGCCCGGCGTGCGCGACTCCGCCTTCACGAAGTAGAGGTACATGCACCTGCCCCTGTCCAGCCCCGGCACGGCCTGGCTCATCACCGGCATCAGCAGGCTGTACAGCAGCGACCGCCGGTCCATCTCGTCGGCTATCGCCGGCATCAGCTTGCGCTCCCCTCCGGACGTGCCGGAGCTGCCACCATCATCGCACGTACGGCCATTATTGCTATCATTCTTCACGCGCGCGTGCGACGTCGACATGCACATACACACACTACAGACCTCCTCACACGGCACGGGGCAGGCAGGCTGGCTCACCTTGTGAGGAACTCGCGGATGGGCTTGCCGGAGAGGATGGGCGACGTGTCCCCGTTGGCGATGCGCAGCACGTCGGGCAGGATGTCCTCGTAGGTGACGAGCGGCGCGGCGCGGCGGAACGCCTCCACGGCGCCCGGCGCGGCGCCCGAGACGCCCAGCCGCCGCAGGTACTCCGCCGGCGCGTTCTGCGCCAGGATCTCCGACAGGACGCGGCGCTGCACCTGGGCCGCCCCCGCCGTCACGCGCTCGATGTACTCGAGCAGCTCGCGGTGAGTCGCGGGCGGCGCCGCCGCCGCCGTCTCTCGCATTGTGACGACCGGCGCCTCCGGCATGCCTATGGTGCTGTGTCTTGTAGCTACTAACTACCTCGTAAGCTCTCCTCGATTCCCTCTCGCTGTGTAGAGTGCTGCCAGGTGATTAGTGGCTCAAGGCTGGCAAGTGCGATCTGGAGCTCGCGTGTGTTCTTTTGTGACAGGAGCGAGGTGTGGGTTTGCGATATTTATAGATGGGCAGCGGCAGGGCCGGGGGCTCGGGCTCGTCGTCTCTGCTCCGTGCTGCCGCTGTTCGTGTCTCGTAGCGCCTGTCCCCGTGCGTACGAAATGGAATATATATATCGCTTTGGGCCAAAAAAAAACCCCCCCCCCGAGATTATATTCTGGATAATGTGCACTACAGAGCGTGTGTTTGTTTCGGAAAAAGAAATCACTCACTCCCACGTACTGTGTGTACTGACCAAGAAGTGCTTTTAATAATTAATTATGACGACAATATGTGATGAAGCTGATGGCCGGACGTGTGTTGGTTCGACGCGCACGGAAGAAGGCGTGGTTTCTATGATGATGAGTCACGTAAATGACGTGCAGGGCCCCAACAAGTAGCGAAACCGTTCGGTTCCGGCGCGATTCAGACACACGATCTGCGTGATCTGATCTGTGTGTGATCATGAGAAGAAGAAGAAGATCGACATCGACGGAGAGTGGCAAGAACTGCCGTAGACTCCATCAGGACCGGCTCTAAGGGTATGCACGGTATGCGACTGCTCAGGGCCCCAAAATCAGCAGGGCCTCTATTTATCCAGATTATGTCCAAATACATATATGTTACATCAGGCCGTGCACACGCATGTGCACCCTGTGCGCTCGAATAGGACCTCCATTTTTTTGGGGCCCAAATATCTCACCCATTAGTAATACTAATTAGGTTTAGTCATTAGCATTTCTTATTTATCAATTTTGGAGATTCCGGTGGGCTGCTCGGCTGCTCTAGCACCCACTATTGGCCAGGCAACGGCATGCATCTGGCTTCTGCCTTCTACGGTCTTCGCTGTTGGCTTCTGCCTTCTACAGGCGACTTGCTGGCTTCCGCTGCTGGCCCTGCTGCACGTTGCTCGCTGCGCTGCCAGGTGCCACACTGCCAGCGGCCAGCGCGTTTCTAGCTTCTAGGTCGTGGTGTCTTCCTCTAAAATAAAGCCATCAAATCATAAGGTAACATCCTACATATGCATTGTATATTTAATTTTCTAACTTTATTAATAAAATAAGATATTGATTATTTTATTCATCTCGTATGCATGCATATTAAATATTAATATTTCATGATCTAATTATTGGCGTTATGTCTTCTGCCAATCAATCTAGAAAATATGATTCTGGTTATCAAAAGCGTAAGAGAAAACAAAGAATAGAAGATTTAACTTAGTCTCACAAGGGAGCTATGGATATTATTATACTGTTAGTTTTTAGTGATTATGTAAAAAAAGGGCCTCTATTCGATAATTTTGTACAGGGCCTCGTTTTTTCCCGGCACGGCCCTGTGTTACATGTAAATCTCTATTCTCGTTTCTTTGTTGTGTCTCTCTGATTTTCTTGAATCATCTGTTCGAGGTCGTGCAACATTCTGCTTATGACGAATACTAAATATTGATTGATGCGGGAAGGTCATAAGGTGTTGTACACCTATGCCTGTCGCGTTGTTTAATTCTAGCCTACCGGAGGGCCACCATGATAACCTACGTTGCTTAATCCAAGTTTAGGTTGCTGAAATTTGTTTTCAGAAAATTTTCTCTAATATATTTAAATTTGGTTTACTGTGCATTTTAAGATTTAGGCTAGTTTGATAAATTAAAAGTAAAATACTCGCTCTCAAAGCAAATGTAGAGTTATATTATATAATCTGTATAATTTTACAACTCATAAAATGTTGTAACAGTCTCCAGTCATATTATTTTAAAAAAAATGTGTAAATCGTCAACTTCTTTTATTTTTCAAATATCATAGTTAAAAAAATAGCAAAATCAAATTTTAATATAGGACCTCCATATAGATTTTCGATTAGGGTTCCAAAAATGTCAAGACCGGCCCTGGACTCCATGCATGGATTTTGATGGGGTGGAAGTGTAACCAGCAGTCAACCAGCCCATGGTTAGGACTTGTTCGTTTTGGTGATAATCCATATGTATTAGGTAGGATTAAGCCGGTTTAAATCCATAACAAGTCAAAATCCATTCCAATCCTATCCAATACACATGTAATATCAATAACCGAAATACTGACGGCGCGCGTATATATAGAGGGAGAGAGATACAAACATGGTATGAGTGACTATATTCACCAACTGACCAACGTATGTATACGTCGCTACTGCTAACTTTTGCATGCTAAGGCACCACTACACAGTACTTTAATTGACATTTCACAGTCATTAATTGCTATGTATATGTTAAGGTGCTAATTTTTTTTTTATTTCTGCTGCAGAAAATAAATACAAGACGAAGAATGGAAATATTTGCGTTGCTTTTCCGAAAACATGAAAAGAAGATTGCATCCCGTGCTCCTCCTAATTTGACCAATTGAATGCATTACGAGGCTATCTCCAGTCCAGCAGATCCGCTGTTACATCCTTTATTTTAAACTTTACTTTGTAAATAGTGTCATCTACAGTTGAGTATGATCCCCCTATTTTACACTATCCACCTTAGGCGGTCTAAGTCATTTTGGTTATGTTCCTATTTATAGTTGGATGCGTGGGTCATGAGTCCTACATCCTCGATACCACCATTATCACTTCCTAATCATGCCCAAACACGGGAATCAGTTATCTTGTTCTATCATCGTGTAACCACGGTGTGCTTCTAGGTCTTCTCGCCCTAAGCGCGAGGTTGGTGCCTCCCGCAACAAGGCTCCTCCTACCTAGGGCTAGACAAAAAACCCGTAACTCGAAATCTGAACCTGTAATACCCGAACCCGAAATACCCGAAACCCGAATTTTGTTTGGGAATTTCGGGTAGCAACTTGCAAAACCCGAATTTATTTCGGGTAATTCGGGTATCACAATCGGGTACCCGAAATACCCGAATTACCCGAACTTTCATGTGTCATGTACTCATGTCATGCTTAATTATTAATTTGTACATCTATAATTATGTGTAAGTGTGCATAACTTGTGATTGTAGATTTCTTGTGTTTTATATGTCCATATATATCATTATTCAAACTATATTTTATACTAATTTAATACGGTGTATGTGTTTTTATGAAGCCGACACAATAGTTTGGGTAGTTCGGGAATACCCGAACTCGAACCCGAAATTCCGGGTACCCGAATTTTCGGGTATTGCAAAACCCGTTGTAATTTTGGGTATCGATTTTCAAAACCCGAAATTTTAAAAACCCGAATTAACAGACCCGAAATTTTCGGGTAACCCGAACGCCCACCCCTACTCCTACCTATCAGTTGGCTTCAGACATGGACTTGCTCAATGAGGGTGTTTCACCTGAGCTGGTGCATCAAGTGCTTTCCATGCATAAGGGTAAGATCAATCCTAACCTCTTTCACCAACCCTTCGGTGAAATGATTACGTCTGTTAGGGAATTAGCCATTATCGATTTTAATTTATTTCAAAAACCAGTGTGATGTATGTGACGACATGTATGTGCATGTGTGTATCACCACTCACATAAACAGTAAACAACAACTAAACATGCACAAAAACGAAGAACATAATGTACCCTCTGCGGAGAGGGACCGATGTTCAAGACACTAATGCACAAAAACAAGGTAGATGTTTCTTTTTTTTTGATAATTTTACTGGCACACTCGAATCATAGCAGCCGAACTTTTTGTATTTTGTCCTTTTGTTGGAAAAAAATTCACGTTTAGACCTTAAAAAATTTTAATGTCATTTTTGGACCCTTTGCTCGGCGCCATAGCCTATGGCGCCGAGGTAACACATCTCGGCGCCATAGGCTATGGCGCCGAGGTACGTGCTGCGCTGCCCCAACCCCGACGACGTGGCGCCGACGTGGCACCGAGCTCGGCGCCAAGATCTATGGCGCCGAGCTCGGATATATAATCACAAAGCTCGTCTAACTCAGTTGGTAGGGTGCAAGGCTCTTAACCTTAAGGTTTTGTGGGTTCAAACCCCACTGGCGTTAATACTTTTTGTCTTTGTCGCTGATTTTTTTTGTTGTCGAGATTTTTTCGTTTATGCCGCTGATTTGTCCGTCAAAATTTATTTATCATCTAGATTTTTTTTGCTTCATACGGTAATACTTAGATTTTTTTTGCTTCATACGATTTTTTGACTGACGAGCAGGTAGTAGTCTAGGACTAGCTAGGTCTTGGAAGGAAGGGACGGAGCTTCATACGACGAAAGCAAATATACAGATGCTACTACTTCAATCTTTTAGCACCTCTTTAGCTCTTCACTTTACGGTAATACTTGCAACTAAAACCATCCCTAATTTCCTCTCCATACTCCCACGTTAGATCCGGCATCTCACCTATAACACTGCAAATAATACTACCACATATTTTTTTATAACAACTATCATGTCAGTAATTATAACAACTACCATCTAATACAGTTAAAAAAAATTCATAAATTAATCAATGCACTTACGTATAACATTACCGTCAAGTAAATAATTAGGCAAATAATATTGATCTGTGCAAAGGACGACGACCGGTAGTTGAAGACTAAAACATGAAAAATGATCTAAAAACGTCCAAACTAGCTGTAGACTTCGACACCTTCGCATATCCAATCCGTACCCCCAGGATTTTCCCCGTTTTTATTGAGTTATTAGCTACTGCTAGTAGAGGACGCATAAAACAAAGTGACCATTTAACTACTCTCTAGAAAGCAGTTTCTGCGCACAGTGGTACATAAACGGAGTGCTCCAATAGATTATGTGCATGGTCCTTGCGTCACGGAGTTTGAATAAACAAAAATAAAAACAAAAAAAATATCTAGATGAATAAACAAATCAGTCACAAAAAAATCTAGATGAGAAATAAATTTGACGGACAAATCAGCAACATAAACGAAAAATATGGATAACAAAAAAAATTAGTGACAAAGACAAAAAAAAACTATTAAACACCCACCATGGGCTCGAACCCACAACCTTAAGGTTAAAAGCCTTGCACTCTACCAACTGAACTAGATGAGCTTTGTCATTATACATCCGAGCTCGGCGCCATAGATCTTGGCGCCGAGCTCGGTGCCACGTCGGCGCCACGTCGTCTGGGTTGGGGCAGCGCAACACGTACCTCGGCGCCATAGGCTATGGCGCCGAGATGTGTTACCTCGGCGCCATAGCCTATGGCGCCGAGCAAAGAGTCCAAAAATGACATTAAAATTTTTTAAGGTCTAAACCTAAATTTTTTTCCAACAAAAGGACAAAATACAAAAAGTTCGGTCATAGCAGCGGGTACGCGGTACGCCACTGTTTGAAGCGGCAGTTTGAGATTGTGCATTTTGGATTAAGGGCCACAATTATTTCCTGGTTTGGCCACTAATGATCTTGCTAAGCCATGGTTGCGGGGCCACCCGCTCGAGTAGCTTTAAAAAAAAAGGCTCACCGCTTGCACAGCACAGCGGTAGTCCCCGTTCCTGTAGTGCCTGGGATGGGAGTGGAGTGGAGTGCAGTGAGGATACCGTAGTCTGTAGACGCTACAAATTCAGCGCTTTCAGCCTGCCTCCGGCTGCCCTAACAGCGGGAGGATTTTGTGTTGCGTTCAACGCGCCGGCCGGTTTTGGGACCAGCCAGCCTCATCCTCTCAGATAACTTGGGAAAGCAAAGAGAAGCAGCTGTTGATCTCGATCGATCTCCTGGCCACAACGAGGTCGTAGCCATGCATCGTCTACGTACACTCCGCAGCTCGTAGATTAATGGCGGACGCAGGACGAAAATTTAGGAGGGCCAAAATGATCACATGAGAGCCATGATTTTCTAGTTCGCCAAGTTCGTCGACTGCAGGGACAAGTCATATCGTAGCAACGAGCGAGATTTAGCTTATGGAGCGGATCGACGTCACGATAAAAAACAAGACAAGGGACACAGGCGCCAGGAAGGGGCGAAGTCGGGTGACATCGCATCGGAAATGGGTCGGCGGCGGAAACGGGGCAGCGAGCAGACTGGTTTAGGTAGTGTTGGAAAGATTAGAGTCAGACGGTTAAATGCAAAGACTAGACCGAGAGGATCCGGTGAGCAGGCTCATAACATGGTTGTTTTAGGCCATATTCTAAACCTCATCTAGAGCTAACTGTGAACTGATTTTAGCTGGGTCGAGACATCTAACAACTAATACTTATTTGAGAGGTATAGCTAACAATTAGTTCATCTATTCTAAACCTCTCGGCTAATTTTAGGAATTAGCAACAGCTATTAGTTTTAGTGATTTAGAACAATATTTATACTATCTAAAACTTTAATTTTCTTCTACACTTAATACTAAATAATCATTAGGCATAAAAGGGTGTACAAAATTGAGGGGGCCATGGCCCACTTTGCGGAAAAAAAATTGGTGTAGCCGGCTGCAAACCAGAATGTTTGCAGCCTGTGATACCCAATTTGTAAAAGATTATATATATATATATATATATATATATATATATATATATATATATATATATATATATAAAGGTTATTTTCTTATGTGGGTGTTATATTTATTTACCATCACATGAGAACACTTTACTTAACAAGAATAAATAGTTAACAAAAGACACTCAAATAACTTGTGCATCCTTTGGAGTTTTGTTTGCTTGTGCAATAAAATAATAACAAGAATAATGCTAGTAGAAATAAAACAATGACTTGAGATGAAGTTGAATCCTAAATTGAGAATTAGGGGTTTGAAATAGAGAAGGAAAGAGGAAATACTATATAATACAAAAGTAAATTTATAAATAGATAAATTTATTCCACAATAATTTATTCAAAATACTCAGAAATTTGAGTACAAGTTCACCACAAACTTGAAATTCAAATTGAGATTTAAAAATAAGAAAGAAAATAGAATAAAGAAAAAGAAAAGGGTTTTACCTACCCTGGGCCGGGATCCCCTCGCGGCCCACTTACTCGTTTGTACCCGCGCGGCCCAGCTCCTCTCCTGGCGTCACGTTGACAGATGGGGCCGAGGTGTCAGCCCTCCTCCTGGGAACTACGACCTCCGGGTCACCTGCTTGTGGGCCCTCATGGTCAGTGACCCCCACAACCTCCATGACTCAGTCGCATGCTGCTGTCCCCACTTGTCAGCTGCAACCACTCCATCATCTTCTCGGCCGAATCCTCCGCTCCTGCTGAGCATAGCTCGTCGGCCCTCCTCAATGGTCGCCGGGTTCCTCGGGTTGGACTTGGACTTTCGGGTACAAGTACTAAGGGTCGCGTCCGCTTTCATCCTTGGTCAGCATCCCTGAGCCACCTCTCCAGCGGCCTACCCATGGCGAGGTCGAGATTCTGGGCGCCGCCGCGTGGAACATTGCCGATGACTGCCACTCTGGCTGCTCCTGCGGTCAGGTTGGGTCGGGCGGTCGCGGCCTGGGTCGTGCGCTGGTGGGCACTGGGTGCGAAGGCATCGGCCAGATTTGGGGGAATTCCTCACCAAAGATCAACGGTGCCGCCGATCCGCTGCTCACGATGACCGTCTCTGCCACTACTTCGACCGCCATTGAGGTATCCTCAATCTTGTCTGCCTTCATCAGTACATCCCCTAGAACCCAGTAGAACTCGTTAATAGGTAGTGTTCGGAGCTTAATTGCTCATCGGCGTAGGGAAATCCATTAGTTCCGCCGCGGCTTGTGGGCAGAATGTTACATCGCACTGATCACGGTGAGAAAGCCTCCCCAGAGTTCGCGCTGTGCTTCTGCGCGTATTACTTTAACGAATCGAGATTTGGGACACCTGGGCGCTGGCTCGCGTTGCTCCGGCGAGGGTGTTGCCGCGCGGGCTCTGCGCCCCTGCTCGGTCTCGGACGCGGGGAAGGAGAAAGGCTCTCTGCCGTTCGATCGGGTATGGGCGAGGGAGATTAGATCTGGGGATTGATGGCTTCGGGCCATTGGATTCTCCAGTGACGGCTCAGATTAGAAGTAGTGCACCGGTTCGGGGAATAAATCCGGAGCATCGATGGTTGATCCGATGGATGGCGTTGATTGGAATCTACATAAAATCTGGGCCGTAGAATTGAATCAGACGCTCACTATTGCATGCCGCTTCAATTATAGTGCGATCTAATCCGAGGCATCCGTTGTGGATCGGACGGCTGACCGCGGCCGATACCCGTTCGTCCTGGGACTTTTGCAAAAGAGCCCTCAGACTCTTTTCAAATGAACCCGCCATCCGCGCACAGTGTTAAATAATTACAACCGTGCCCTGGAATTTGCAGTTTAAGCCCCGAACTCTCTGTTAATTATGTCTGAGGTATAGAACTCTTAGGAAATTCAGGAATAATAAAGAAAATAGGTTTTTAGTATAAAAACAATTCCAGAAACTTGGATAAATCATATTAAATTCATTATAGCTCCAAATGGATCCATTCTAGTTGCATAAAATTCATATTAACAATGTTTATCAATTAGTAACTCTGTTTTAGCATGACAACTAGATTAAAATTTATCACTTAGTTATTCTCGTACCAAACACATAAAATCTTCAGAAATTCATAACTTCTTCGTTTCAACTCCGATTTGATCCGTTCAAGTTGCGTTAGTCTCGTAGAAACGTGTAGATCACTATTATGCAGTATATTCTTATGTTTGGTGTGATGTTAATTTTATCTATACCATGTTTGTCTGTATTGCTACGTTTAGCGTGAGGACACGTGTCATCTGAAAAGCAAGTGGGTACCTGGAATCTCAAGTGCCAGGCAAGTTGTGCCCTTGATTCACTTTTGTTACCCAATAATGTTCTTTATAATCATTTACCATGCATAGGTTTAATTTTGATGGGACCCAATAGGTCACCCTAGATTGTTTATCTCATTACCTTGTTTACCCCTGAATCACATGGGTAGTTTTTGCTATTGCTTTATATGGTTTTGGGATAATCATTTATTATATCCATGTTCCAGTTATTATGTTATTTTTATGTTCATGTCAAGATCATTATGTTATTGTTAATTAGAACATGGAGCTTAACTTGAGAAACACGTGCCACCACAAGGGTTTAATGGGACGCCCTTAGCCAACTAACTAGGAAAGCTAGTGGAAGACTACCTTACCCAAAAGGGGCAAGGGCAGTAGGGGAGTTGCATGCAAGGAGGTTCTCGGGTTGATTTGCTGCGATGGCGGTCAGACGAGGGATTCTTGCAAGTGCTCTTCCCATAAACTGTAGCGGGTTTTCGGAAGCTAGTGGAACTTTGTAAAGGCCTCGTAGTGGATCCCTAGCCATTCACCTTGGTAGTGTCTAAGGGCCTAGCTAACCCTGGCGACATGGGAAACACGACTTGTGGGTAAAGGGTACAACCTCTGCAGAGTGTAAAACTGGTATACTAGCCGAGCTCACGGTCATGAGCGGCTCAGGACTCTCCGATGATTAAATTATGGAACCTAAACTCAATTTGTCATTTGCATTTGCATGGGTTTATTATTAATTTTGTTCTATTATATTATTATGGTTTGGTATTCACTTACACTTAGTAACTGCTAATAAAAATTTGACCAACTTATAAAAGCAATGCTCAACTTTAACCTCTATTGTTGATCAGCCTTACACTTCATGAACTCCCCACCTTTGGTGAGTTCATGTCATATTATTCCCCACAACTTGTTGAGCGATGAACATGTGTGAGCTCACCCTTGCTGTCTCACACCCCCCCACAGGTCAAGAACAGGTACCGCTGGATGGCGCATGGTGGATGTTGCGCTGTTTTCGTGAGAGGTCTAGGTCGTCGTCTCCCAGTTAACTTTCTGGCACCAAGGATGGATTTTAGATCCTGTTATATTTATCTTTTATTTTGCAAGACTTCCGCTATGTAATAAATACTCTGATTATATTGTGACATTTATCTCTATACACTCTGTTATTATATATGGTGTCTTCTTTGGCGCATGTATGAGATGCACCCGGCTTTGTCCGCTAAAACCGGGTGTGACAGAAGTGGTATAAGAGGAAATGTTGACTGTAGGACGAAACCTAGATAGAAATGGACAAAACCCTTACCTACTTACCTTACTCTGATTCTTTCTATACTTATCTTGATCCTGTCTCACCTTTTGCTGTCATACTCTGATTACTCTTATCTTTTCTGTTCTAAGACAAGATGGATTTCATACCTTGGAATCCTACATTTATGAACTTTTTAAGAGATAGGAGACCTAAGACGAAATTAAAATTATTTTCTCTATTAAAAATGTTGGTTGATTGTTCTGATGATCAATGTCTGATTTGCTTCTTTGATTGATTGAAATAGTATAGACGGGCATCTTAGCATGTACCACCATAAGGTAATGTATTAGCTTTAGTGGATAACACACTAATCTACTTAGCTAATAAATCCCCCGCAATAACATTTCTCGTAATTACTCGCCTTGTCTACAATTCTTCCTTTCTTACCCTGTATTCCTAACCCAGATGCGCTACCCTGTAGCGTTAGAAGAGAGCACTATAGACGTGATCCTTGGTATGTCATGGTTAAGAAAGACAAAGACAATATATACACTGTGCTAAGGGAACCATAGAACTCACCAGTTCCAAAGGGCAAAGATTTGAAGTTGAAGTTGCAGTAACTACCACCATCAGACTAGCGGCATTCTTAGTGGATGGAAAGTTTGTTGGTGACAACATCCGTGGTGTTAGGGATTTTCCGGATGTCTGTCCAGAAGAGTTACCAGGGATGCCACCAGATAGGGAAGATGAGTTTGTCATTGATCTCTTACCTGGGGCTACTCCTAATTCTAAATGGCCATACATGATGTCCGTAGAAGAGTTAAAAGAACTTAAGAAGCAGTTAATAGAGTTACAGGAGGTTGGGTACATTCGTTCGGATTCTTCACCTTAGGGAGCGCAAGTTCTATTTGTACAGAAGAAAGATGGATCGCAAAGGGATGTGTGTGGATTATAGGTCCCTTAACGACGTCACTGTGAAGAACAAGTGTCCATTACCCTGCATTGAGGATTTATTTGATCAGATGAGAGGTGCTAGTGTATTCTCTAAGAATGACTTCCGATCGGGTTACCATCAAATGAAGATTAGGCCATCAGATATTCCCAAGATAGATTTCTCGACCCGATATGGTTTATATGAGTTCGCTATTATGTTGTTTGGATTAACTAATGCACCAGCATATTTTATGGATCTAAAGAATAAGGTGTTCATGATCTGGACAGATTCGTCGTGGTTTTCATCGACGATATTTTTATTCCAAGAGTGATAGTGATTATGAGGAACATCTGAGGTTGGTGCTACAAAAGCTACGAGATAATCAACTCTATGCCAAGTACAGGAAATGCGAGTTTTGGATTGACGAGGTGCCATTCCTTGAACATATCATTTCTAATGGAGGGATATCAGTATATCTTGCTAAAGTCAAGGAGATAGTGGCATGGAGCATACACACTACAGTTACGGAGGTCCGGAGTTTCTTGGGACTTGCAGGATATTATTGAAGATTTATTGAAGGATTTTCTAAGATTGCTAAGCCTATGACCTCGCTTTTGGAGAAGGGCAGCGAATTTAAGTGGGACAAGAGGTACCAAGATAGTTTTAACCAATTGAAGTTGAGATTGATGTCGCCCCAGTGTTGGTTATGCCAGATCTACAGAAGGGATTTGACATTTATTTTGATGCATGTAGCCAAGGATTAGGATGTGTGCTTAGGCAAGAAGGACATGTGATCGCCTATGTGTCTCGTCAGTTGCGGAAACAAGAGTTGAACTACCCCACTCATGACTTAGAACTAGCAGCCGTTGTGCATGCGCTTAAGATTTGGAGACATTATATTATGGGAACCAAGTGTCAAGTATACACGGACCATAAGAGTTTGAAGTATATATTCACTCAGAAGGATCTCAACCTTAGGCAACGTCGTTGGTTGGAGCCTATTAAGAATTATGATTTGGAGATTCACTATCACCCGGGCAAGGCGAATTTGGTTACAGATGCCTTGAGTCGAAAGGAGCATGTTCATTCAGCTGTTGTTGCCCAGCTACCCGATGAGATTGTTGAGGATTTCAGGAGACTTAACCTGGGGATAGTTGCTCACACCGAAGGAGTTACTATTGATGTGGAACCAACTTTGGAGCAAGAAATCCGCAAAGGACAAATTGGTGATGTTAAAATACAAGAGATTAAGGATCTGATTACTGAAGGTCGAGGTCTAGAATTTACGGAAGATGAGCAAGGCACCGTATGGTTCAAGGACAGGATATGTGTTCCTAATATTGAAAGCCTTCATGAGACTATTTTAAAGGAAGCCCATGACTCGGATTATTCTATTCATCCTGGTAGTATGAAGATGTATTAGGATTTGAAGTAGAAGTTCTGGTGGTATGGATTGAAGGGAGATGTGGCTACACATGTGGCTATGTGCGATGTGTGTCAAGGAGTTAAGGCTGAACACCAGAGGCCAACTAGACTATTGCATCCACTAAAGATACCCGAGTGGAAGTGGGAAGAGATTTATATGGACTTCATTAATGGATTGCCTCGCATCTCGAAAGGATATGATTCAATATGAGTTATTATAGATAGATTGACTAAAGTGGCTCACTTCATTCCTGTCAAGACTACTTATAAAGGCTCTCAACTAGCAGAGTTATATATAGCTCGGATTGTGTCTCTACACGGTGTGCCGAAGAAGATCATTTCGGATAGAGGATCACAGTTTACCTCCAAATTTTGGAAAAGTTTTCATGAGAATATGGATATGAAGTTGAATTTTAGTTCGGCCTACCTCAGACTGATGGACTGACCGAAAGGACTAAGCATTGGAAGATATGTTGAGAGCTTGTGCCCTTCAGCATGGTAGTAGTTGGGACAAGAGTCTACCTTATGTTGAGTTCTCATATAATAATAGTTACCAGGCCAGTCTGAAGATGTCACTTTTCGAGACCCTATATGGCGGGAAATGCAGGATTCCTCTATATTGGATCAGACTAGAGGAAGACAATTCTTTGGACCTAAACTTATTCAAGAGGCACAAGAACAAGTCCGTATAATTTGGGAGAAGTTGAGGATAGCTCAGACTAGGCAAAAGAGCTATGCTGATAATAGCAGAAGATCGCTGGAATTTGAGGAAAGAAATCATGTGTACCTCAAGATGTCACCACTTCGTGGAATGAGGAGATTCAAAGTCAAGGGCAAATTGTCCCCTCGCTTTATTGGACCATTCTGAGTTTTTGGCAAGTTGGAGAGATGGCCTATCAACTCGAGCTACCTGATAATCTATCTGATGTGCATAATGTATTCCATGTGTCTCAACTTAAGAAGTGTCTCTGTGCCCCTGAGGAACAGTTACCAATGGAAGAGATCAGTGTTCAGGGTGATTTGACTTACACGGAGTACCCGATCAAGATTTTGGATACATTGACTCGAGTTACAAGAAATAAGGTGAAAAAAATTTGCAAAGTACAATGTATCCATCATGGAGAAGATGAAGCTACTTGGGAAAGAGAAGAAGAGCATCGCATAGATTTTCCCCATCTTTTCTCTCGTTCCTCCTAAATCTCGAGGACGAGATTATTTTTAAGGGGGGTAGGATTTGTGATACCCAATTTGTAAAAGATAATATATATATATATATAAAAGGTTATTTTCTTATGTGGGTGTTATATTTATTTACCATCACATGAGAACACTTTACTTAACAAGAATAAATAGTTAACAAAAGACACTCAAATAACTTGTGCATCCTTTGGAGTTTTGTTTGCTTGTGCAATAAAATAATAACAAGAATAATGCTAGTAGAAATAAAACAATGACTTGAGATGAAGTTGAATCCTAAATTGAGAATTAGGGGTTTGAAATAGAGAAGGAAAGAGGAAATACTATATAATACAAAAGTAAATTTATAAATAGATAAATTTATTCCACAATAATTTATTCAAAATACTCAGAAATTTGAGTACAAGTTCACCACAAACTTGAAATTCAAATTGAGATTTAAAAATAAGAAAGAAAATAGAATAAAGAAAAAGAAAAGGGTTTTACCTACCCTGGGCCGGGATCCCCTCGCGGCCCACTTACTCGTTTGTACCCGCGCGGCCCAGCTCCTCTCCTGGCGTCACGTTGACAGATGGGGCCGAGGTGTCAGCCCTCCTCCTGGGAACTACGACCTCCGGGTCACCTGCTTGTGGGCCCTCATGGTCAGTGACCCCCACAACCTCCATGACTCAGTCGCATGCTCCTGTCCCCACTTGTCAGCTGCAACCACTCCATCATCTTCTCGGCCGAATCCTCCGCTCCTGCTGAGAATAGCTCGTCGGCCCTCCTCAATGGTCGCCGGGTTCCTCGGGTTGGACTTGGACTTTCGGGTACAAGTACTAAGGGTCGCGTCCGCTTTCATCCTTGGTCAGCATCCCTGAGCCACCTCTCCAGCGGCCTCCCCATGGCGAGGTCGGGATTCTGGGCGCCACCGCGTGGAACATTGCCGATGACTGCCACTCTGGCTGCTCCTGCGGTCAGGTTGGGTCAGGCGGTCGCGGCCTGGGTCGTGCGCTGGTGGGCACTGGGTGCGAAGGCATCGGCCAGATTTGGGGGAATTCCTCACCGAAGATCAACGGTGCCGCCGATCCGCTGCTCACGATGACCGTCTCTGCCACTACTTCGACCGCCATTGAGGTATCCTCAATGTTGTCTGCCTTCATCAGTACATCCCCTAGAACCCAGTAGAACTCGTTAATAGGTAGTGTTCGGAGCTTAATTGCTCATCGGCGTAGGGAAATCCATTAGTTCCGCCGTGGCTTGTGGGCAGAATGTTACATCGCACTAATCACGGTGAGAAAGCCTCCCCAGAGTTCGCGCTGTGCTTCTGCGCGTATTACTTTAACGAATCGAGATTTGGGACACCTGGGCGCTGGCTCGCGTTGCTCCGGCGAGGGTGTTGCCGCGCGGGCTCTACGCCCCTGCTCGGTCTCGGACGTGGGGAAGGAGAAAGGCTCTCTGCCGTTCGATCGGGTATGGGCGAGGGAGATTAGATCTGGGGATTGATGGCTTCGGGCCATTGGATTCTCCAGTGACGGCTCAGATTAGAAGTAGTGCACCGGTTCGGGGAATAAATCCGGAGCATCGATGGTTGATCCGATGGATGGCGTTGATTGGAATCTACATAAAATCTGGGCCGTAGAATTGAATCAGACGCTCACTATTGCATGCCGCTTCAATTATAGTGCGATCTAATCCGAGGCATCCGTTGTGGATCGGACGGCTGACCGCGGCCGATACCCGTTCGTCCTGGGACTTTTGCAAAAGAGCCCTCAGACTCTTTTCAAATGAACCCGCCATCCGCGCACAGTGTTAAATAATTACAACCGTGCCCTGGAATTTGCAGTTTAAGCCCCGAACTCTCTGTTAATTATGTCTGAGGTATAGAACTCTTAGGAAATTCAGGAATAATAAAGAAAATAGGTTTTTAGTATAAAAACAATTCCAGAAACTTGGATAAATCATATTAAATTCATTATAGCTCCAAATGGATCCATTCTAGTTGCATAAAATTCATATTAACAATGTTTATCAATTAGTAACTCTGTTTTAGCATGACAACTAGATTAAAATTTATCACTTAGTTATTCTCGTACCAAACACATAAAATCTTCAGAAATTCATAACTTCTTCGTTTCAACTCCGATTTGATCCGTTCAAGTTGCGTTAGTCTCGTAGAAACGCGTAGATCACTATTATGCAGTATATTCTTATGTTTGGTGTGATGTTAATTTTATCTATACCATGTTTATCTGTATTGCTACGTTTAGCACGAGGACACGTGTCATCTGAAAAGCAAGTGGGTACCTGGAATCTCAAGTGCCAGGCAAGTTGTGCCCTTGATTCACTTTTGTTACCCAATAATGTTCTTTATAATCATTTACCATGCATAGGTTTAATTTTGATGGGACCCAATAGGTCACCCTAGATTGTTTATCTCATTACCTTGTTTACCCCTGAATCACATGGGTAGTTTTTGCTATTGCTTTATATGGTTTTGGGATAATCATTTATTATATCCATGTTCCAATTATTATGTTATTTTTATGTTCATGTCAAGATCATTATGTTATTGTTAATTGGAACATGGAGCTTAACTTGAGAAACACGTGCCACCACAAGGGTTTAATGGGACGCCCTTGGCCAACTAACTAGGAAAGCTAGTGGAAGACTACCTTACCCGAAAGGGGCAAGGGCAATAGGGGAGTTGCATGCAAGGAGGTTCTCGGGTTGATTTGCTGCGATGGCGGTCAGACGTGGGATTCTTGCAAGTGCTCTTCCCATAAACTGTAGCGGGTTTTCGGAAGCTAGTGGAACTTTGTAAAGGCCTCGTAGTGGATCCCTAGCCATTCACCTTGGTAGTGTCTAAGGGCCTAGCTAACCCTGGCGACATGGGAAACACGACTTGTGGGTAAAGGGTACAACCTCTGCAGAGTGTAAAACTGGTATACTAGCCGAGCTCACGGTCATGAGCGGCTCAGGACTCTCCGATGATTAAATTATGGAACCTAAACTCAATTTGTCATTTGCATTTGCATGGGTTTATTATTAATTTTGTTCTATTATATTATTATGGTTTGGTATTCACTTACACTTAGTAACTGCTAATAAAAATTTGACCAACTTATAAAAGCAATGCTCAGCTTTAACCTCTTTTGTTGATCAGCCTTACACTTCATGAACTCCCCACCTTTGGTGAGTTCATGTCACATTATTCCCCACAACTTGTTGAGCGATGAACATGTGTGAGCTCACCCTTGCTGTCCCACACTCCCACAGGTCAAGAACAGGTACCGCTGGATGGCGCATGGTGGATGTTGCGCTGTTTTCGTGAGAGGTCTAGGTCGTCGTCTCCCAGTTAACTTTCTGGCGCCAAGGATGGATTTTAGATCCTGTTATATTTATCTTTTATTTTGCAAGACTTTTGCTATGTAATAAATACTCTGATTATATTGTGACATTTATCTCTATACACTCTATTATTATATATGGTGTCTTCTTTGGCGCATGTATGAGATGCACCCGGCTTTGTCCGCTAAAACCGGGTGTGACACAGCCCCTCACAAAAAGAAGGTGTTTGGAACCAAAATGAGCGGCGGACGGTCCGGCCCTGAGGCCGGACGGTCCGCACCTGTGGGCCGGACGGTCTGCGCAAGCGCAGAACAGATTAGGGTTCCGAGTTTCTTGCTATGTTTGTTGGCGAGAATCTCAGGATAAGCTCGGAAATTAGTTTGTAAAGGGTCCAGCCCCCCTCCTCTATAAATAGAGAGGTATACGGCCGATTTATAATAACCAATCGAATCAATAAAACTTCTATCTCACATTTATTTCCTGTACAATTAGGAGTAGTTCTAGTCTAGTTCTAGTTTAGCCTCTCAATCCCCAAATTCTCCGCTTCTCTTCGATTCTACGTCGATTAGAGGAGTCTAGCTTGACCTGCCCGAGCCTAGAAAACTCCTTGGATCTCTCCTCCCCGATGGGGTCCCTCCCGGGAGCAAGATCCAAGCGCCATCGGCGATCTTCCGCTGCCCCTGCGCATGCGCGGACCGTCCGGCCCTAGGGCGCGGACCGTCCGGTCATCAGGCAGGAAACCCTAGCCCCTGCGCCAGGTCGCGGACCGTCCGGCCCTTGGCCGCGGACCGTCCGCGCCTGACCAGAGAGCATCGCCACGGTTCTTGTTGAGTGTTTGGCACTCCAAAAAGGCGTCAACATACTTTTTGGCGACTCCGCTGGGGACAACACATATAGACCTATCAAATCGGCCCTCAATGGCCGATTTAAAGGATAGCTCTGAAGTTTCCTGAAAGTCGCCTAGAGAGGGGGTGAATAGGGCGAATCTGAAATTTACAAAGTTTAAGCACAACTACAAGCTGGGGTTAGCGTTAGAATTAAAATCGAGTCCGAGAGAGGGGGCGAAAATAAATCACAAACAAATAAGGAGTGTGACACGATGATTTGTTTTACCGAGGTTCGGTTCTTGCAAACCTACTCCCCGTTGAGGTGGTCACAAAGACCGGGTCTCTTTCAACCCTTTCCCTCTCTCAAATGGTCACTTAGACCGAGTGAGCTTCTCTTCTCAATCAAACAGGACACTAATAGTGTGCTTGGTTTGAGGTCAAAGTAGGATGAGTCGGGGGCGACACTGTCCTCTCGATTTTTTGGGATCACGCCGCCCCCAAAAATCACTCCGGTGTTTACCTCGCCCCCGCTTGACTCTCAACCAAACACTATAGAAAACGTGGCCACCTCATTTCATCCCTCCTTGTACATTCAACCAAACGCACCCTAAGTCCCCGCAAGGACCACCACACAATTGGTGTCTCTTGCCTCGGTTACAATTGAGTTGATCACAAGAAAGAATGAGAAAGAAAAGAAGCAATCCAAGCGCAAGAGCTCAAATGAACACAAGTCACTCTCTCACTAGTCACTATTTGATTGGAATGATCTTTGGACTTGGGAGAGGATTTGATCTCTTTGGTGTGTCTTGTATTGAATGCTATAGCTCTTGTAAGGTGTAGGAAGTCTGAAAACTTGGATTGAATGAATGGTGGGTGGTTGGGGGTATTTATAGCCCCAACCACCAAAATGGCTGTTGGTGAAGGCTGATGTCGCATGACGCACTGGACAGTCCGGTGCGCCACCGGACACTGTCCGGTGCGCCAGCCACGTCACCCGACCGTTAGGGTTCGACCGTTGGAGCTTCTGTCTTCTAGGCCACCAGACAGTCCGGTGGTGCACCGGACAGGTCCTGTAGACTATCCGGTGCACCTTCTGGCGCTGCTTTGACCTCTGCGCGCGCAGGCGCGCACTATAGCGCATTTAATGCCTTCAGCAGACGACCGTTGGCGCGAAGTAGCCGTTGCTCCGCTGGCACACCAGACAGTCCGGTGGTGCACTGGACAGTCCGGTGAATTATAGCGGAGCGGTTCCCAGAATTCCCAAAGGTGGCGAGTTCAGACTGGAATCCCCTGGTGCACCAGACACTGTCCGGTGCGCCAGACCAGGGGACACTTCGGTGGTCTTTTTGCTCTCTTTGTTTGAACCCTTTCTTGGTCTTTTTATTGGTCTATTGTGAACCTTTGGTACTTGTAAAACTTATAATCTAGAGCAAACTAGTTAGTCTAATAATTTATGTTGGGCAATTCAACCACCAAAATTCATATTGGAAAAGGTTTGATCCTATTTCCCTTTCAATCTCCCCCTTTTTGGTGATTGATGCCAACACAAACCAAAGCAAATATAAAAGTGCAGAATTGAACTAGTTTGCATAATATAAGTGCAAAGGTTGCTTGGAATTGAAACCAATATACTTATTTCAATAGATATGCATGGATGGTTTTTCTTCTTATTTAAAATTTTGGACCTCATTTGCACCACGGGTTTTGTTTTGCAAATCCTTTGTAAAATTCTTTTCAAAATAATTTTGCAAATAGTCAAAGGTATATGAATAAGATTGAAGAAAGCATTTCCAAGATTTGAAATTTTCTCCCCTTGTCTCAAATGCTCTTCCTTTGACTTAAACAAAAACTCCTCCTATATAAAATTCTCCTCTTAGTGTTCAAGAGGGTTTTGCAAATTTTGAAAATACTACTTTCTCCCTTTTTGAACACAATAAGATATCAAATTTAAAACTTCATTTTTAAACTGGTGGTGGTGCGGTCCTTTTGCTTTGGGCTCATACTTTCTCCCCCTTTGGCGTGAATCGCCAAAAACAGATACTTGTGAGTGAGATATAAGCCCTTTTCTCCCCCTTTAGTAAATAAAGACATGAGTGAAGATTATACCAAAGTTGGAGAGGTGTGCGGAGCGACGGCGAAGGATGAATGATTCGATGGAGTGGAGTGGAAGCCTTGTCTTCGCTGAAGACACCATTTCCCCTTTCAATCTATGACTTAGCATGAGGTGCACTTGAAAAAACACATTAGTCATAGCACATGAAAGAGATGATCAAGGGTATATATATGAGCTATGTGTGCAAAATATCAATCAAAATTCCTAGAATCAAGAATATTTAGCTCATGCCTAAGTTTGGTAAATGTTTGCTCATCTAATGGCTTGGTAAAGATATCGGCTAATTGTTCTTTGGTGTTAACATATGCAATCTCGATATTCCCCTTTTGTTGGTGATCTCTTAGAAAATGATACCGAATTGCTATGTGTTTAGTGTAACACCCCTGGTGTTACTATGACTAAAACTTGAGCATGGCATCATAAGCATGGACATTGCATATGTTTGATACACCTAGAGTGCATTCACTTGGTAAAAATTTCAAACAAGTGTATTGATTTTGGTGTTTTGCAAATAGGACCCTGGATAGGGAACCTAACCCTATATAAGGCTCAAAAGGGGTAAAACATAACCCAAGGTGAGAAAACCTAAAGGCTTTAGGGAAGAGTCATAAAATATCCCCAAAAACAAGGTGGAATCACATTTATGCCCCTGGACATCAAGAATTTCAATTAGAACCCTGAAAAACCCTAAAACCAAACCCTAGGGACCTATGTGCAAAATTAGTCCACTTTTGGACTAAAGTGCAAAAACCAAGTCAAATAAGTATTTTAAGTCATTTGTTTCACAAATATGTGGACTTGAAAGCCAAACATTGGATTTTGGACTTAAATGCAAAATGGACCTCACTTAGGTTTCATTCTAAGTCTGAAATTCAGTGTGGAGGGCTCAACTTTGGAGCATTGTATCTTCCAAATTCTAGGGTTTTTGCCCTAGGTCACCACATCAAAATTGTAGCCCAATTATAGGAGAACAACTTTGTTTAAGGGAGCAAGCATAGTTGTTAAGAGAAATTTAGAGATAATTGAGCCTGAAGTTGGACTGTCAGACTGCCTGAGGTCTGAAATTCAGATTAACAGTGTTATGAGATGAACTTTGAGCTCGATTTTGAATGGGATCCAGTGACTTTTTGTGGGAGCACATTGTAGCAAAATGATAGATGGATTATAGCTCTACAACTTTACTACAGAATGTTGGCCAAGGTTTCACATAAAAATTTGAGAAAACTGGGCTCCAACTTGGTCTGTCAGTTAAGCTGACCACTGAAGCTGGCACACTGTTCATTGTCATCTGAAATATCACGCCGTGGATCAGGATCACCTCCCCGCCGGCGATAAGAACGCCACCGCGGCGTGACCGGTCGTCGGTGGTCACGGTAAAAATCCTCGGCGTCGTGGCAAAAGGTTACCGAGGTGGCGAACTCCGGTTAAACGGCGACCCCGTGCCCTCACCGGAAACCGCCGCGCGGAAAGCTTGCCAGCGCATCCGTAGTTCGCGCTTCTTCTCCAACTCCGGTCGACGGCCTATAAATTGAGCTCGGACTCCGCTTCTTCTCCCCAATACGCACTCCAGTGCTCAAGCAATTACCTCCATTTCGCTAGAGAACTTGCGCAGCCCTAATTCCCTCTCTTCTTCGTTCTTGCTCCGCCGCGAAGAACTTCTTCGTAGCCAGCGTTCCTCTGGTCGGTAACTCTCAAATTGCTCCCTGTTTTAGTTACTCTTTGCTCTCCTATCGCGCCTAGATGTGGCAATTTAAAGTTTGGCCGAAGCTCCTCACCGGAACGCACCTGTGCGCTGTCAAACACCGCCGTGACCCCCCACCGTCGACCCGTTCTTCGGGTCTTGTTCTGCCCAAACCGAAGCATGTCCATGGACCCTAATGAACCCGTAAACCTTTACCTAGCCTCAATTTAGCCATCCCCGCCGTTGTCCGATCGGAACATGTTCACCCTCCGGTCCATCCGCTCTGCCACCGTGGCCGGGACCTTATAGTGCACCTTTAGTGAAATTGATGGAGGGGAAATGGTCGGGATGGATCTAATTGTGTTCCTGTCGCTTGAGAGCCCCAGTCGTGGCGCCATCTGGCCGGAATAGTCTCGCCGGAGCGCGGGCCGGCGTCGCTCGTCGACGGGGACTTCGGTCTGCAAAGGATTAGAAATGAGAGGGTGTTTATGCAAACGGTCAGTGACTCTGTAAACAGTGGCAAGACTTGTTTCCGGTTAGCCTGAAACCCCGAGGGCCCTTCTGCAAGATGGCCAACGCAGGCGCGGGCGCGTGCGCGAGCGCGCTTTTGCGCGAGATTGGGCCGCCTAAGCCAGTTTGAGCCCAATACTGTTGAAGTGTTTTTCTTTTTCTTTTTTAGAACAGCTTTAGAAATATGTAGAAAAATATAGAAAAATGATAAAATTGTGAAACCAATTTTCCTAGGTTTCTTATTTTCCCTAGAATTTAGTAAAAATAGTTTTGTGATTTTTAGGTTAAATAAGGAATTTTAAGGCATTTAAAATAGCTTAAACTAATAGTTCTGGATTTTTAGAAATTAAATGGTAATCCCAAAATTGCCCAAACTTTTTATATGAATTCCTCATATTATTTAGAAGCCTTGGGTAGAATTTGGGTTGATTTGGACCTTGTTTGATCACCAAACCCCAAAACACCCCCCCTGCCCTATGAACTCCTTTACTGACTCCGGAAACCCTAGGTTCTCGGAGTACCGTGAAGGAAAGTTGTATTCAAGACTTAGATAATAAGTTTATATTATCTTTGCACCCTCATGAGCATCCCATGACATCCATTCTTATACATAAGTTTATATTATCTTTGCACCCTCACCGAAGAAAGGACACCACCACCCTCGGATTCTCAAGTAGGCAACTGCTTTTACTTTGATATTTGCGGATCCGAGCCAGACTCACCTGTTAACAAAGGCAAGCCCCGGTGCATTTGCCACCCCCTTGTGTTTTAAAATCTTTCTCACTTGCTTGATGCATTAGGTGTTAGGAGTTGATTGCTTAAACAATTCCTGCATTACTTTCCTTGGAATTTGATTACCTTCCTTGATACCCTGTTTTACAAAAGGGTTTGTTATGCTTAGTATTGCTATAGCAAAACAAAAGGATTTGTTTTACAAAAGTTGTTTGGCAAAGTGGGAGGGTTGTTTTCAAAAATAAAACTTGATGGTGAATCCATCATGGCCGTGATGGATTCAACATTGGAAAAGATGTACCTCTGCCAGGTACCAACCTTTGGGTTTAAATGATTAAGCTGAGACCGGGCAGGTGACTTGCACGAGAAAGAGAGTCTCGGTGTAGTGTCTCCGTCTGAGTCGATTAAGGGCCGTCTCGATGTAAGCTTGCTGACCGAGGACCCTTTAACTGGTCACATGCCTCGTCATGGGTAAGCTTTGCCTCAGGTGGACTAAGGCCAGAATAAGATAACACGAAATGGGCGTGGAGCGGTGGCGAGAGTAGCGTGTACCCTCCGTGGCAAGAGGCTGGACGGTGGTGTATCTGTGCTCTCGGTTTGCGTGAACCTGATCTGGTCTTAAGAAACTCAGTGGCGGGTTGACATATGCAAGGGTTAAGTGCTACATATGTCGTGTGATCGGAGATCCTCAGCTGAGTATAATCGATTCGGATCGCCGTACCTCCGCGGTTATGGAGACTTGGCCACTGACTTACACGTAGCAATCCAGTGAAGTTGAAGGGTTGTTAAGAAAATTGGCTAGTGCAGGCAAAGTGATTGAACTAGGGTAGAAAGAACTCTAGCTGCAGGTAATTTTACTTAACCTGACAATAAAATTGGATGTTAAGGATCCACTCGTAGTAAGCTTTTTCCGCAAAACAGAGTCTTTGATTCTTGATAAGCCACTCCTTGAATCCCTCTAGCCAGCATACCCTTGAGAGTCTTTTCCTTAGTCGGGTAAGACTTGCTGAGTAATTCCATACTCAGGGTTTATCCCCTTGTTGTTTTTAGGTGAGGAAGCAGCAGAGTTCTGTTGCTTCTGTACCAAGGTGGTTCCTAATGAAGAAAAGCAAGAGTGAAGTGCGGGAGGAAAGGATCCTCCATTAAGACTTTTTGTGTGATAGCTGTCGGGAGGAGTTTTTACCTTCCTTGGTATGTGTAATAATAATACTCTGCACTCGTTATATAGTACTGGTCTGTAATAAACAACGTGATCTTACTTTTTAATAAATGTAAGTTTATGTAATCGCTTCCGCATATCTATACCTCCAATGTTCCGTAATGTCTGCATGATGGGTGAGACGTTCCTGGAAAGGTAAGGAAAGATACCGAGCTTGTCAAGTAGTTCAGGGGCACCTATAGGGTTGTCTGAGGTCCGTTGGACAAGGACAACTGTAGGTGGGCCTAATTACTTGGGAGGTTCCGTCACAGCTGGTATCGGAGCGTAGCCCTTCTTGACAGATATTATGTAGCATCTTCAAAAGGATTTTCTAAGACTTAACTAGAAAATTGCTTCTCTTCTTATCTAAGTATTTCTGAAGAGTTTATTGCAAAGACCAGATAGGAAGAGTGCAATGTATAGAAGGTTGAATCGACTAAGGTTGATTCTGTACTTATTCATGCATCATGCTAAGAATTATACTAATAAATTTTCCCCCTTAGCAAATGCCGCCACGTACAAGGAAAACGGCACGTAAGCATACTGGACCCATTGGTGTGCCTCGACATCAACTTGCCCCACGAGAGCAAGAGCAAAACAGCAGTAGCGGGAGCAACGATCCTATTGGTGATCTCGAAGCTCGCGTGAATCATCTCCAAGAAGAGTTACAGCGCAGGACTAATTTATGGGTTGCGGATGGTGACCGAATCAATGATTTAAGAAGTTACATCCGCACCCTGCAAGATCAACTAGCTGACCGAGATTTGGCACTTGATTGGGCAGTGCAGTCTCGTTCGGTAGCTTTAGCTAAGGAAGCGAAGGCTCGAGCACGAGTCAACGAACTTAGCGTTGCTGTTGATAACTTGCAGGTATATTGCAATACTTTACATGAAGAAGTTCATGTACTGTATTCGCAATTACACCCAAATGTCCCTGCGGATCCCGTCAGGTCTGAAGCCGGACCCTCGCACACTGCGGGTGAAGCGCTTGGTGGCGAGTTAGACCTTTTTAGGCCCCCTCCTTCTTTGAGGCTGGTCGACGTATGGTCTCCCACCCCTGACGATGAAGCTACCAAGAATAAGCAGGAGTAGTAGTGTAGCTTGTAAAAGTAGAAATAGTAAGTTGTATAATAGGTTGAACTTTTGTATAATGGGTAATGTGTCCTGTTATGTAATATCGAGTCTGTATCATTACTTTTTATAGTAATGTAAAATGGAAGGTCTCTTTGGCATATTATGTTTATTTCAAATGTTCTTTGCCTCAGATGCCGACCAGGACTCGCGGACAGGACGCAACAGGAACCTCTGGGGGTAGGGATGTCACCCCAAATCCACCTCCGGTTCCACCCACGTTGGCCGAGGCGATCGCCGCCTTGGTAAATGCCACCGCAGACAATACCCGCTTCCTTAGGGAAATGGCGGGTCAACAACAATTCCAGCAGCAGGCAGGAAGGGGTTACCAGCAAGGCCCCCGTGAAACCACCTATCTGGACTTCTCTGAAACTCGTCCACCCCTATTCGTCAAGGCGGAGGATCCGTTGGAAGCCGACGAGTGGATACGGGTCATTGAACAAAAGTTTGGTCTTCTTCGTTGTTCAGAAACGCAGAAGCCATTATTCGCAGCACAGCAACTACGTGGCCCTGCCAGTACCTGGTGGGGAAATTTTGTGGCTATACAACCTGTCAACCATCAAATCACTTGGGAAGAATTTAAAGTAGCCTTCCGTGAGCACTACATACCCGAAGGGGTGCTGCATATGAAACAAGAGGAATTCATGAAGCTGAAACAAGGAGGAGATACCATCAATCAGTATCTCAACAAGTTTAATCACCTGTCGCAGTATGCCATTGACCAGGTGAACACTGATTTGAAGAAAAAGAACTGCTTCATGAGGGGTCTGAATGATCGGTTGCAGCGAAAGATGGCCACATGTATAGATCTCACATATGTAAAGGCTGTCAGTACAGCCTTATCTGTTGAAGCAAAATATGCAAATTCTGGGAAGAATAAGGGATTCGGTGGTGAGCGGCCTAATCAGGGCCAGGCGAAGAGGCAACGGTTTGTCATCCGGCCTTCTAGCCAAAACCGCACTTTTTCTCGTCCACCAGCATTCCCTTTCAAACAGCCCATTATTATTCGCCCCAACAATACCCCCACTCCCCCAAATCAGCCGGGTGCCCCAGGCACTCGATTCCCTGCCTTGCCCAGCTCTTCAACTGGGTGTTTCAATTGCGGCAAGTCGGGACATTTTATCAAAGACTGCCCCTATCCCAAGCAAAATCAATTCAATGCTCAACAAGGATCTGGGAAGTCAACTCAGCCCAAGGGAAATACTGTGGGGAGAAATACAAAGAAGACGGGGCGTGTATACTACACCCAAGTGGCCACTACACCGGAAGGAGAGCCGGTGATGATGGGTACGTTTCCCGTGGCCAATCACCCCGCAATTATTCTTTTTGATTCTGGTGCTTCGCATACGTTCATTAGCAAGAAATTTGTGGAGCAACATCACATTGCATGCCATGAATCAAAAGAGGGATTTAAAATTCATTCACCTGGGGGACATATTTTTACTCGAGAAGTGGCCTATGAAGTGCCAGTAACAATGGCCGGACGGAACTTTCCTGCTAATATGATTGTTCTGAAAGGCCAAGATATAGATGTAATTTTGGGTATGAATTGGTTAACCCAACACAAGGCAATTCTCAACACTGAACTCAGAACCGTCAGGTTGAGCTATAATCAAGAAGAGATTCTTTTGTCTCTCCCCGTGACCAATCCAGCCAAAGCTTCTGGTAGAATATATGAAGCCATTGTACCGGAGATCAAGGATATTCCGGTAGTATGTGAGTTTCCAGATGTATTTCCGGAAGATTTGCCTGGACTGCCCCCTGAAAGAGATGTAGAATTTGTAATTGAGCTAAAGCCCGGTACGGCACCCATCTCCCGAAGATCGTACCGTATGCCCCCTAATGAGTTGGCGGAATTGAAGATTCAATTACAAGATCTACTGAATAAGGGATTCATCCGGCCAAGCTCGTCTCCATGGGGTTGCCCCGCCATTTTTGTTAAGAAGAAGGATCAAACCTTGCGAATGTGCGTGGATTATCGACCCCTGAATGAGGTCACCATCAAGAATAAGTACCCTCTTCCAAGGATCGACATCTTATTTGATCAACTGACTGGGGCGAGGGTATTTTCCAAAATTGATCTCAGGTCGGGCTATCATCAAATCCGTATTCGGCCCGAGGATATACCGAAGACCGCGTTTACTACGCGGTATGGATTGTTTGAATACCTGGTAATGTCTTTCGGGCTCACAAATGCTCCTGCCCACTTCACCTATTTGATGAACTCGGTGTTCATGCCCGAGTTGGACAAGTTCGTGGTGGTCTTCATCGACGATATCTTGATATATTCTAAAAATGAAGAGGAGCATGCTCAATATCTACGGATTGTATTGACGCGCCTGAGGGAACATCAGCTGTATGCCAAGTTCAGCAAGTGCGTGTTCTGGCTGGAGGAAATTCAATTTTTGGGGCACGTGTTATCAGCCAAAGGAATTGCGGTAGATCCTAGCAAAGTCAAAGATATTCTGGAGTGGAAACCCCCAACCACAGTTCACCAAGTCTGGAGTTTTCTTGGACTAGCTGGATATTATCGCAGATTCATACCAGATTTTTCTAAGCTTGTGAAGCCAATCACAAGTTTATTGAAGAATGACATTAAGTTCAATTGGTCTTCTAAGTGTAATGAAGCCTTTGAGCAATTGAAGACATTATTAACCACTGCTCCGGTATTGGCTCAACCGGACATCACCAAGCCTTTTGATGTATATTGTGATGCATCTGGCAGTGGACTCGGCTGTGTATTAATGCAAGAGGGCCGAGTAATTGCATATGCTTCAAGGCAGTTGCGCCGACATGAGGAGCATTACCCAACTCATGATCTGGAGCTAGCTGCTGTGGTTCATGCCCTGAAAATTTGGCGTCACTATCTGCTAGGAAATATCTGTCACATATATACAGATCATAAAAGCTTGAAGTACATCTTCACCCAGTCAGAATTAAATATGAGGCAAAGACGATGGCTTGAGCTTATTAAGGACTATGAACTGGAGATCCATTATCACCCAGGCAAAGCCAATGTGGTGGCAGATGCGCTAAGCCGTAAGGCTTCCTGCCACTGTCTCATGATGAAGACCTCTGACAACACTCTGTGTCAAGAGATGGAAAAGTTAAACCTGGGGATGATCCAACAAGGGACTCTGAATCAGTTAAAGCTTGAGTCAATCATTTTGCAAAGAATAGTTGATGCTCAAAAGAATAATCTGGGTATGAAGCACATACGAGAGAAGATAAGGGCTGGAGTAGCCAAATGTTTCAAGGAAGATGATCAAGGTGCGTTGTGGTTTAATAACCGCATAGTTGTGCCAAAGAATGAAGAACTCCGCCAGCAAATTCTTGATGAAGCACATCTTAGTCGTTATTCTATTCATCCCGGAAGCACTAAGATGTACCAAGACTTAAAGCAATATTACTGGTGGACAAAGATGAAGATCGAAATTGCACGCTATGTGGCTAAGTGTGACACTTGCAGACGTGTCAAAGCCATACACATGAAAACTGCTGGTCCATTACAATCTTTGCCGATCCCAACATGGAAATGGGAAGATATAAGTATGGACTTTATCGTGGGATTGCCCAGGACTGCAAAAGGGTATGATTCTATCTGGGTCATAATTGATCGGCTTACGAAGATTGCTCACTTTCTGCCGGTCAAGACAGATTCCCCAGTTACTGTCTATGCCCAATTGTATATTGCTCGTATTCTTAGTCTGCATGGTGTTCCGAAGACCATTGTGTCGGATCGTGGACCCCAATTTGTAGCCAAGTTTTGGGAAGCACTTCACAAATCCTTGGGTACTAAGTTGCTCCATAGTTCGGCATATCATCCACAAATTAGTGGACAGACCGAGAGAATTAATCAAGTACTTGAAGATATGTTGCGAGCATGTGTCCTGGATTTCTCACCAAAATGGGATGAATGTTTACCATTGGCGGAGTTTTCATACAATAATAGTTATCAAGAAAGTATCAAGATGGCACCTTTTGAAGCTTTATATGGGCGACGGTGTCGAACTCCGCTAAATTGGTCTGAACCTGGAGAAAGATACTTCTTTAGGCCTGATATGGTGAAGGAGGCCGAGGAAAGGGTTCAGAAAGTTATTCATAATCTGAAGAAAGCCCAAGCTCGACAGAAGAGCTATGCAGACAAACGGCGAATGCCCCTGTATTTTCTTGAAGGGGACTATGTTTATTTGAAGGTTTCACCAATGAAGGGAGTGTCGCGTTTCGGGGTTAAAGGGAAACTTGCACCCAGGTACATTGGTCCATTTCCTATTCTTCAAAGATATGGGCCAGTGGCGTATCGACTTCAACTTCCCGAAACATTGTCTGCTGTACATAATGTGTTCCATGTGTCGCAATTGAAGAAGTGTCTTCGGGTTCCCGATCGAACCATTGAAGTGACAGATGTTGTCCTGGAACCAGATTTAACATACTCGGAACATCCTATTCGAGTTCTGGATCAAAAGGACAGGGTTACCCGGAGAAAGACTCTCAAGTTCTACAAGATACAATGGAACCAACATTCTGAGGAAGAGGCTACATGGGAAACACAAGGCTTATTGAATAAGAATTTCCCAGGCTTTCTAGCCTCATGTAATTTGTAAAGTGTATATGGTTATTACAGTAAAGAAGTGAACCCCCATACCACCCCTGCCTTGTACCAGAAATAAGGAAATACAAATGTGAAGCATTTCCTTTTCCATTACTCACCCTAGGACTTTAAATCTCGGGACGAGATTCTTTTATGTGGGGAAGGATGTAACACCCCTGGTGTTACTATGACTAAAACTTGAGCATGGCATCATAAGCATGGACATTGCATATGTTTGATACACCTAGAGTGCATTCACTAGGTAAAAATTTCAAACAAGTGTATTGATTTTGGTGTTTTGCAAATAGGACCCTGGATAGGGAACCTAACCCTATATAAGGCTCAAAAGGGGTAAAACATAACCCAAGGTGAGAAAACCTAAAGGCTTTAGGGAAGAGTCATAAAATATCCCCAAAAACAAGGTGGAATCACATTTATGCCCCTGGACATCAAGAATTTCAATTAGAATCCTGAAAAACCCTAAAACCAAACCCTAGGGACCTATGTGCAAAATTAGTCCACTTTTGGACTAAAGTGCAAAAACCAAGTCAAATGAGTATTTTAAGTCATTTGTTTCACAAATATGTGGACTTGAAAGCCAAACATTGGATTTTGGACTTAAATGCAAAATGGACCTCACTTAGGTTTCATTCTAAGTCTGAAATTCAGTGTGGAGGGCTCAACTTTGGAGCATTGTATCTTCCAAATTCTAGGGTTTTTGCCCTAGGTCACCACATCAAAATTGTAGCCCAATTATAGGAGAACAACTTTGTTTAAGGGAGCAAGCATAGTTGTTAAGAGAAATTTAGAGATAATTGAGCCTGAAGTTGGACTGTCAGACTGCCTGAGGTCTGAAATTCAGATTAACAGTGTTATGAGATGAACTTTGAGCTCGATTTTGAATGGGATCCAGTGACTTTTTGTGGGAGCACATTGTAGCAAAATGATAGATGGATTATAGCTCTACAACTTTACTACAGAATGTTGGCCAAGGTTTCACATAAAAATTTGAGAAAACTGGGCTCCAACTTGGTCTGTCAGTTAAGCTGACCACTGAAGCTGGCACACTGTTCATTGTCATCTGAAATATCACGCCGTGGATCAGGATCACCCCCCCCCGCCGGTGATAAGAACGCCACCGCGGCGTGACCGGTCGTCGGTGGTCACGGTAAAAATCCTCGGCGTCGTGGCAAAAGGTTACCGAGGTGGCGAACTCCGGTTAAACGGCGACCCCGTGCCCTCACCGGAAACCGCCGCGCGGAAAGCTTGCCAGCGCATCCGTAGTTCGCGCTTCTTCTCCAACTCCGGTCGACGGCCTATAAATTGAGCTTGGACTCTGCTTCTTCTCCCCAATACGCACTCCAGTGCTCAAGCAATTACCTCCATTTCGCCAGAGAACTTGTGCAGCCCTAATTCCCTCTCTTCTTCGTTCTTGCTCCGCCGCGAAGAACTTCTTCGTAGCCAGCGTTCCTCTGGTCGGTAACTCTCAAATTGCTCCCTGTTTTAGTTACTCTTTGCTCTCCTATCGCACCTAGATGTGGCAATTTAAAGTTTGGCCGAAGCTCCTCACCGGAACGCACCTGTGCGCTGTCAAACACCGCCGTGACCCCCCCCACCGTCGACCCGTTCTTTGGGTCTTGTTCTGCCCAAACCGAAGCATGTCCATGGACCCTAGTGAACCCGTAAACCTTTACCTAGCCTCAATTTAGCCATCCCCGCCGTTGTCCGATTGGAACATGTTCACCCTCCGGTCCATCCGCTCTGCCACCGTGGCCGGGACCTTATAGTGCACCTTTAGTGAAATTGATGGAGGGGAAATGGTCGGGATGGATCTAATTGTGTTCCTGTCGCTTGAGAGCCCCAGTCGTGGCGCCATTTGGCCGGAATAGTCTCGCCGGAGCGCGGGCCGGCGTCGCTCGTCGACGGGGACTTCGGTCTGCAAAGGATTAGAAATGAGAGGGTGTTTATGCAAACGGTCAGTGACTCTGTAAACAGTGGCAAGACTTGTTTCCGATTAGCCTGAAACCCCGAGGGCCCTTCTGCAAGATGGCCAACGCAGGCGCGGGCGCGTGCGCGAGCGCGCTTCTGCGCGAGATTGGGCCGCCTAAGCCAGTTTGAGCCCAATACTGTTGAAGTGTTTTTCTTTTTCTTTTTCAGAACAGCTTTAGAAATATGTAGAAAAATATAGAAAAATGATAAAATTGTGAAACCAATTTTCCTAGGTTTCTTATTTTCCCTAGAATTTAGTAAAAATAGTTTTGTGATTTTTAGGTTAAATAAGGAATTTTAAGGCATTTAAAATAGCTTAAACTAATAGTTCTGGATTTTTAGAAATTAAATGGTAATCCCAAAATTGCCCAAACTTTTTATATGAATTCCTCATATTATTTAGAAGCCTTGGGTAGAATTTGGGTTGATTTGGACCTTGTTTGATCACCAAATCCCAAAACACCCCCCCTGCCCTATGAACTCCTTTACTGACTCCGGAAACCCTAGGTTCTCGGAGTACCGTGAACGAAAGTTGTATTCAAGACTTAGATAATAAGTTTATATTATCTTTGCACCCTCATGAGCATCCCATGGCATCCATTCTTATACATATGTATGGTTATGATTAGAACGAGAAGAAGAAGAGGAAATCACCGAAGAAAGGACACCACCACCCTCGGATTCTCAAGCAGGCAACTGCTTTTACTTTGATATTTGTGGATCCGAGCCAGACTCACCTGTTAACAAAGGCAAGCCCCGGTGCATTTGCCACCCCCCTTGTGTTTTAAAATCTTTCTCACTTGCTTGATGCATTAGGTGTTAGGAGTTGATTGCTTAAACAATTCCTGCATTACTTTCCTTGGAATTTGATTACCTTCCTTGATACCCTGTTTTACAAAAGGGTTTGTTATGCTTAGTATTGCTCTAGCAAAACAAAAGGATTTGTTTTACAAAAGATGTTTGGCAAAGTGGGAGGGTTGTTTTCAAAAATAAAACTTGATGGTGAATCCATCACGGCCGTGATGGATTCAACATTGGAAAAGATGTACCTCTGCCAGGTACCAACCTTTGGGTTTAAATGATTAAGCTGAGACCGGGCGGGTGACTTGCACGAGAAAGAGAGTCTCAGTGTAGTGTCTCCGTCTGAGTCGATTAAGGGCCGTCTCGATGTAAGCCTGCTGACCGAGGACCCTTTAACTGGTCACATGCCTCGTCATGGGTAAGCTTTGCCTCGGGTGGACTAAGGCTAGAATAAGATAACACGAAATGGGCGTGGAGCGGTGGCGAGAGTAGCGTGTACCCTCCGTGGCAAGAGGCTGGACGGTGGTGTATTTGTGCTCTCGGTTTGCGTGAACCTGATCTGGTCTTAAGAAACTCGATGGCGGGTTGACATATGCAAGGGTTAAGTGCTACATATGTCATGTGATCAGAGATCCTCAGCTGAGTATAATCGATTCGGATCGCCGTACCTCCGCGGTTATGGAGACTTGGCCACTGACTTACACGTAGCAATCCAGTGAAGTGGAAGGGTTGTTAAGAAAATTGGCTAGTGCAGGCAAAGTGATTGAACTAGGGTAGAAAGAACTCTAGCTGCAGGTAATTTTACTTAACCTGACAATAAAATTGGATGTTAAGGATCCACTCGTAGTAAGCTTTTTCCGCAAAACAGAGTCTTTGATTCTTGATAAGCCACTCCTTGAATCCCTCTAGCCAGCATACCCTTGAGAGTCTTTTCCTTAGTCGGGTAAGACTTGCTGAGTAATTCCATACTCAGGGTTTATCCCCTTGTTGTTTTTAGGTGAGGAAGCAGCAGAGTTCTGTTGCTTCTGTACCAAGGTGGTTCCTAATGAAGAAAAGAAAGAGTGAAGTGCGGGAGGAAAGGATCCTCCATTAAGACTTTTTGTGATAGCTGTCGGGAGGAGTTTTTACCTTCCTTGGTATGTGTAATAATAATACTCTGCACTCGTTATATAGTACTGGTCTGTAATAAACAACGTGATCTTACTTTTTAATAAATGTAAGTTTATGTAATCGCTTCCGCATATCTATACCTCCGATGTTCCGTAATGTCTGCATGATGGGTGAGACGTTCCTGGAAAGGTAAGGAAAGATAACGAGCTTGTCAAGTAGTTCAGGGGCACCTATAGGGTTGTCTGAGGTCCGTTGGACAAGGACAACTGTAGGTGGGCCTAATTACTTGGGAGGTTCCGTCACATTTAGTGCGGCTATGCTCAACGGGATTATCCGCCATGCGGATTGCACTCCCATTATCACATAGAAGAGGAACTTTGGTTAATTTGTAACCATAGTCCCTAAGGGTTTGCCTCATCCAAAGCAATTGTGCACAACAATGGCCTGCGGCAATCTACTCAGCTTCGGCGGTAGAAAGAGTGACAGAATTTTGCTTCTTTAAAGCCCAAGACACCAGAGATCTTCCCAAGAACTGGCAGGTCCCTGATGTGCTCTTTCTATTAATTTTACACCCTGCCCAATTGAGAGCACCTAGAGGGGGGGGGGTGAATAGGTGATCCTGTGAAACTTAAAACTTAAGCCACAAAAACTTGTTATGTGTTAGCACAATAATTGCCAAGTGGCTAAAAGAGAAGTCTCAACAAAACACAATACCACAAGAGATTGATCACAGAGTTGACACAGTGATTTATCCCGTGGTTCGGCCAAGACCAATGCTTGCCTACTCCACGTTGTGGCGTCCCAACGGACGAGGGTTGCAATCAACCCCTCTCAAGCGGTCCAAAGACCCACTTGAATACCACGGTGTTTTGTTTTGCTTTTCACTATCCCGTTTGCAAGGAATCTCCACAAATTGGAGTCTCTTGCCCTTACAAGTATATGATCACAAGAAGCACAGAGTAAGGGAGGGAAGCAACACACACAAATCCACAGCAAAAGCGCGCACACACGGCCAAGAATCGAGCTCACAAGACTATCTCAGAGTTCTCACTTAGAACAGAGCTCGAATCACTTAGAAACACAAACGAATGCGCAGAGACTTAGTGTGGATGATCAAGAATGCTCAAAGGTTGCTTGTGTGTCTCCTCCATGCGTCTAGGGGCCCCTTTTATAGCCCCAAGGCAGCTAGGAGCCGTTGAGAGCAAATTCGGAAGGCCATCCTTGCCTTCTGTCGTCGGGGGCACCGGACAGTCCGGTGCACACCGGACACTGTCCGGTGCCCGATTTATTTCCTTTTCCGGCGCTGCCGACCGTTGCAGCCCGTTGGAGATCTGCGAGCCGTTGGCGCACCGGACAGTCCGGTGCACACCGGACAGTCCGGTGCCGTCTTCCGACCGTTGGCCCGGCCACGTGTCCCGCGCGGATTGCGCGGCCGACCGTTGGCCCTGGCCGACCGTTGGCTCACCGGACAGTCCGGTGCACACCGGACAGTCCGGTGAATTTTAGCCGTACGCCGTCGGCCAAATTCCCGAGAGCGGCCAGTTCGAGCCGAGTCTGCCTGGCGCACCGGACATGTCCGGTGCACACCGGACAGTCCGGTGCTCCAGACCGAACTGAGTCTTGGCTGCGCACAGCCAAGTCACTTCCTCCTCTTCTCTCTTCTTCTTCTTTCTGTTTCTAACACTTAGACAAATATATTAGCACACAAAACCAATGTACTAAGGCTTAGAAACATACCTTTACTTCATGATTTGCTCCTTGTTCATCCATGTACATAAACTCACAATTAAGCACATGTGTTGGCACTCAATCACCAAAATACTTAGAAATGGCCCAAGGGCACATTTCCCTTTCAATCTCCCCCTTTTTGGTGATTTATGCCAACACAACATAAAGCAACTAGAACAAGTGCAAACTCACTTCAAATAAAATAAATTTAAGTTTTATTCAATTTTGGCATATATGGATCATCCTTTGCCACCACTTGGTTTGTTTTTGCAAATCAAACTCAAATCTCTATCTCTAAGTCAAACACACATGTTGAGGCATAAAGAGAGTCATTCCAAAAAAGATTGATCAAAGATTTCAAAAACTCCCTCTTTTTCCCATAATCAATACTTCTCCCCACAAGAAGCCAACTTTTGACATAAGAATTTTGACAAACCAGAAACTCTATTCTACTGTTTTCAAAATCTCTCAAGTGGTAGCTGATCCATTTATTGCTTTGGCCTTTATTTTCTCCCCCTTTGGCATCAAACACCAAAACGGAATCAATTTTGGCCCTTTAACCCCATTGCCTCACCAAAAACTTCAATTAAGAGCAAATGGCAATAAGAGTTCATGAGATGGACTTGGAATAAGTTACCCCTTATCGGAGTGCAGTGGAAGTCTTTCATGGTCCAAGTCCACCTTTTCCCTTTCAATTCTCCTTTGTGACTAAAACAAGCAAACTCAAACATATGGTTAGTCTCAAAGGGTCAAGTTGTAACACATCTCCCCCTAAATATGTGCATCACTTTGCAACGGACTTGTGAGGTCCGGGGAGTGTTTGTACAACTTGAGCACCATAATAAGCAACAAAATGCAGAATGAACATGATCAAAGGCATAAATACATGTATGCTACAATTCAATCCAAGTTCCGCGAATCTAAGACATTTAGCTCACTACGCAGCCTGCAAAAGGTCTTCTCATCTAAAGGCTTGGTAAAGATATCGGCTAGCTGGTTCTCGGTGCTAACATAAAACACTTCGATATCTCCCTTTTGCTGGTGGTCTCTCAAAAAGTGATGCCGGATGTCAATGTGCTTTGTGCGGCTGTGCTCAACAGGATTTTCCGCTATTCGAATAGCACTCTCATTATCACATAGGAGTGGGACTTTGCTCAGATTGTAGCCAAAGTCCCTGAGGGTTTGCCTCATCCAAAGTAGTTGCGCGCAACACTGACCTGCGGCAACGTACTCGGCCTCAGCGGTGGATAGGGCAACGGAGGTTTGTTTCTTAGAGTTCCATGACACCAGGGACCTTCCTAAGAATTGGCACGTCCCCGATGTACTCTTCCTATCGACCTTACATCCAGCATAGTCGGAATCTGAGTACCCAATCAAGTCAAAGTTAGACCCCTTTGGATACCAGATCCCGAAGCAAGGCGTAGCGACTAAATATCTAAGAATTCGCTTCACCGCCACCAAGTGACACTCCTTAGGATCGGATTGAAATCTAGCACACATGCATACGCTAAGCATAATATCCGGTCTACTAGCACATAAATAAAGTAAAGACCCTATCATTGACCGGTATGCTTTTTGATCAACGGACTTACCTCCTTTGTTGAGGTCGGTGTGTCCGTCGGTTCCCATCGGCGTCTTTGCGGGCTTGGCGTCCTTCATCCCAAACCGCTTTAGCAAATCTTGCGTGTACTTCGTTTGGGAGATGAAGGTGCCGTCCTTGAGTTGCTTCACTTGGAACCCAAGGAAGTAGTTCAACTCGACCATCATCGACATTTCGAATTTCTGCGTCATCACCCTGCTAAACTCTTCACAAGACTTTTGATTAGTAGAACCAAATATTATGTCATCGACATAAATTTGGCATACAAACAAATCACCATCACATGTCTTTGTAAAAAGAGTTGGATCGGCTTTCCCAACCTTGAAAGCATTAGCAATTAAGAAATCTCTAAGGCATTCATACCATGCTCTTGGGGCTTGTTTAAGTCCATAGAGCGCCTTAGAGAGCTTACACACGTGGTCGGGGTACCGTTCATCCTCGAAGCCAGGGGGTTGCTCCACGTACACCTCCTCCTTTATCGGCCCGTTGAGGAAAGCGCTCTTCACATCCATTTGGTACAACCTGAAAGAATGGTGAGCGGCATATGCTAGCAAGATACGAATGGACTCTAGCCTAGCCACAGGAGCAAAAGTCTCCTCAAAGTCCAAACCTGCGACTTGGGCATAACCTTTTGCCACAAGTCGAGCCTTGTTCCTTGTCACCACTCCGTGCTCGTCCTGTTTGTTGCGGAACACCCACTTGGTTCCCACAACATTTTGCTTGGGACGAGGCACCAGCGTCCAAACTTCATTGCGCTTGAAGTTGTTGAGTTCCTCCTGCATGGCCAACACCCAATCCGGATCTAGCAAGGCCTCCTCTACCCTGAAAGGCTCAATAGAGGAGACAAAAGAGTAATGCTCACAAAAATTAACTAATCGAGATCGAGTAGTTACTCCCTTGCTAATGTCACCCAAAATTTGGTCGACGGGATGATCCCTTTGAATCATCGCTCGAACTTGGGTTGGAGGTGCCGGTAGCGCTTCTTCCTCCATCACATGATCATCTTGTGCTCCCCCTTGATCACACGCCTCCTTTTGATGAACCTGTTCGTCGTCTTGAGTTGGGGGATGCACGGTTGTTGAGGAAGAAGGCTGAGCTCGTTCATCTTGTTCCTGTGGCCGAACGTCTCCAATCGCCATGGTTCGTATAGCGGCCGTTGGAACATCTTCTTCATCTACATCATCACAATCAACAACTTGCTCTCTTGGAGAGCCATTAGTCTCATCAAATACAACGTCGCTAGAGACTTCAACCAAACCCGATGATTTGTTGAAGACCCTATACGCCTTTGTATTTGAATCATAACCTAATAAAAACCCTTCTACAGCTTTGGGAGCAAACTTAGAATTTCTACCCTTCTTCACTAGAATGTAGCACTTGCTCCCAAAAACACGAAAGTAAGATACATTGGGTTTGTTACCGGTTAGTAGCTCATACGAAGTCTTCTTGAGGAGGCGGTGAAGGTAGACCCTGTTGATGGCGTGGCAAGCCGTGTTCACAGCTTCCGACCAAAAGCACTCGGGGGTCTTGAACTCTCCAAGCATCGTCCTCGCCATATCGATTAGCGTCCTGTTCTTCCTCTCTACCACACCATTTTGCTGTGGTGTGTAGGGAGCGGAGAACTCGTGCTTGATCCCTTCCTCCTCAAGAAACTCCTCCACTTGAAGGTTCTTGAACTCGGACCCGTTGTCGCTCCTTATCTTCTTCACTTTGAGCTCAAACTCATTTTGAGCTCTCCTGAGGAAGCGCTTGAGGGTCCCTTGGGTTTCAGACTTATCCTGCAAAAAGAACACCCAAGTGAAGCGGGAAAAGTCATCAACAATAACTAAACCATACTTACTTCCTCCTATGCTTAGATAGGCGACGGGTCCGAAGAGGTCCATATGCAGCAGCTCCAGAGGTCTTGACGTGGTCATCACATTCTTGCTGTGATGTGCTCCTCCAACTTGTTTACCTGCCTGACAAGCTGCACAAGGTCTATCTTTTTCGAAATAAACATTGGTTAGACCTATCACGTGTTCTCCCTTTAGAAGCTTGTGGAGATTCTTCATCCCCACATGTGCTAAGCGGCGATGCCACAGCCAGCCCATGCAAGTCTTAGCCATTAAGCATGCATCTAGACCGGCTTCTTCTTTTGCAAAATCTACTAAGTAAAGCTTGCCGTCTAGTACACCCTTAAAAGCTAGTGAACCATCACATCTTCTAAAGACAGACACATCTACATTTGTAAATAAACAATTATATCCCATTTGACATAATTGACTAACAGATAGCAAATTATATCCAAGACTCTCCACTAGGAATACATTTGATATAGAATGCTCATTAGAAATTGCAATTTTACCTAACCCTTTTACCTTGCCTTGATTCCCATCACCGAATATAATTGAATCTTGGGAATCCTTATTCTTGACGTAGGAGGTGAACATCTTCTTCTCCCCCGTCATATGGTTTGTGCATCCGCTGTCGATAATCCAGCTTGAACCCCCGGATGCATAAACCTGCAAGGCAAATTTAGGCTTGGGTCTTAGGTACCCAACTCATGTTGGGTCCTGCAAGGTTAGCACAAATATCTTTAGGGACCCAAATGCAAGATTTATCTCCCTTGCATCTAGCCCCTAATTTCCTAGCAACTACCTTCTTACCCTTTCTACAAATAGCAAAGGAAGTGTTTAAAGCACAATAAATTATAGAAGGTACATTCACTACTTTCCTAGAAGCATGAATAACATTCTTTCTAGGCACATGAGCAATATCTTTCCTAGGCATATGTACAACATTTCTCCTACACATATCTCTATCATGCTTATATGAAGAACTAGAAGCAAACATGGTATCAGAATCATAAACATGTGAATCAAAATCATTATAAGCACTTCTAGCATGTCTCCTATCATTATACATAAAGGCATGGTTCTTTTTAGCGTTACTAGCCATAGGGGCCTTCCCTTTCTCCTTGACGAAGATGGGAGCCTTATGGCTTGTTAAGTTCTTGGCTTCCCTCTTGAAGCCAAGCCCATCCTTAATTGAGGGGTGTCTACCAACCGTGTAGGCATCCCTTGCAAATTTTATTTTATCAACTTCATTCTTGCTAGTCTTAAGTTGGGCATTAAGACTAGCCACTTCATCATTTAGTTTTGAAATTGACACTAAGTGTTCACTACAAGCATTAACATCAAAATCTTTACACCTAGTACAAATTTCAACATGTTCAACACAGGAATTAGATTTATATGCTACTTCTAATTTAGCACTTAAATCATTTTTAACACCTTGTAAGGTAGAAATGGTTTCATGACAGGTAGATAGTTCACTAGAAAGCATTTCATTTCTTTTAATTTCTAGAGCAAGAGAATTTTGTGCACTAACAAATTTATCATGCTCCTCATATAAAAGATCCTCTTGTTTTTCTAGTAATCTATTCTTGTCATTTAAAGCATCAATCAACTCATTAATCTTATTAATTTTAGATCTATCTAAGCCTTTGAACAAGCAAGAATAATCTATGTCATCATCATCACTAGACTCACTATCACTAGAAGAAGCATAAGTGGAGTCTTGAGTACTCACTTTCTTCTCCCTTGCCATAAGGCAAGTGAGACGCTCGTTGGGGAAGAGAGCCGATTTGTTGAAGGCAGTGGCGGCGAGTCCTTCGTTGTCGGAGTCGGAGGAGGAGCAATCCGAGTCCCACTCCTTTCCTAGATGCGCCTCGCCTTTTGCCTTCATGTATTGCTTCTTCTTCTCTCTTTTGTTCCCCTTTTCCTGGTCACTTTCATTATCGGGACAGTTAGCAATGAAATGACCAAGCTTACCGCATTTGAAGCATGAGCGCTTCCCCTTGGCTTTGGTCTTGCTTGGTTGTCCCTTGTGACCTTTAAGCACCGTCTTGAATCTTTTGATGATGAGAGCCATCTCTTCATCATTAAGGCCAGCCGCCTCAATCTGTGCCACCTTGCTAGGTAGCGCCTCCTTGCTTCGTGTTGCCTTGAGAGCAAGGGGTTGCGGCTCGTTGATCGGACCATTCAAGGCGTCGTCCACATACCTCGCCTCCTTGATCATCATTCGCCCGCTAACGAATTTCCCAAGAACTTCTTCGGGCGACATCTTGGTGTACCTGGGATTTTCACGTATATTGTTCACCAAGTGAGGATCAAGAACGGTAAATGACCTGAGCATTAGGCGGACGACGTCGTGGTCCGTCCATCGTGTGCTTCCGTAGCTCCTTATCTTGTTGATAAGGGTCTTGAGCCGGTTGTATGTTTGCGTCGGCTCCTCGCCCCTTATCATTGCGAACCGTCCAAGCTCGCCCTCCACCAACTCCATCTTGGTGAGTAAGGTGACGTCGTTCCCCTCATGAGAAATCTTGAGGGTGTCCCAGATTTGCTTGGCGTTATCCAAGCCGCTCACCTTATGGTATTCATCCCTGCACAAGGAAGCTAGAAGAACAGTAGTAGCTTGTGCATTCTTATGAATTTGTTCATTAATGAACATGGGACTATCCGAACTATCAAAGTGCATTCCACTCTCTACAATCTCCCATATACTAGGATGGAGAGAGAATAGGTGACTACGCATTTTGTGGCTCCAAAATCCGTAGTCCTCTCCATCAAAGTGTGGGGGCTTGCCGAGTGGAATGGAGAGCAAATGAGAGTGTGAACTTTGCGGAATACGAGAGTAATCAAAGGAAAAGTTCGAATTAACCGGTTTCCTTCTCTCGTAGTCGTTGTGGTCCTCGTCCTTTTGGGAAGAAGTAGACTCGTCGCTGTCGTAGTAGACGATCTCCTTGATGCGCCTTGTCTTCTTCTTCTTCCCTTCCTTTCGTCTTTGGCCTGAGCCGGAGTCGGTGGGCTTATCGTCCTTCGGCTCGTTGACGAAGGATTCCTTCTCTTTGTCATTGATCACAATACCCTTCCCCTTAGGATCCATCTCTTCGGGCGGTTAGTCCCTTTGTGAAGAGAACGGCTCCGATACCAATTGAGAGCACCTAGAGGGGGGGGGGTGAATAGGTGATCCTGTGAAACTTAAAACTTAAGCCACAAAAACTTGTTATGTGTTAGCACAATAATTGCCAAGTGGCTAAAAGAGAAGTCTCAACAAAACACAATACCACAAGAGATTGATCACAGAGTTGACACAGTGATTTATCCCGTGGTTCGGCCAAGACCAACGCTTGCCTACTCCACGTTGTGGCGTCCCAACGGACGAGGGTTGCAATCAACCCCTCTCAAGCGGTCCAAAGACCCACTTGAATACCACGGTGTTTTGTTTTGCTTTTCACTATCCCGTTTGCAAGGAATCTCCACAAATTGGAGTCTCTTGCCCTTACAAGTATATGATCACAAGAAGCACAGAGTAAGGGAGGGAAGCAACACACACAAATCCACAGCAAAAGCGCGCACACACGGCCAAGAATCGAGCTCACAAGACTATCTCAGAGTTCTCACTTAGAACAGAGCTCGAATCACTTAGAAACACAAACGAATGCGCAGAGACTTAGTGTGGATGATCAAGAATGCTCAAAGGTTGCTTGTGTGTCTCCTCCATGCGTCTAGGGGCCCCTTTTATAGCCCCAAGGCAGCTAGGAGCCGTTGAGAGCAAATTCGGAAGGCCATCCTTGCCTTCTGTCGTCGGGGGCACCGGACAGTCCGGTGCACACCGGACACTGTCCGGTGCCCGATTTATTTCCTTTTCCGGCGCTGCCGACCGTTGCAGCCCGTTGGAGATCTGCGAGCCGTTGGCGCACCGGACAGTCCGGTGCACACCGGACAGTCCGGTGCCGTCTTCCGACCGTTGGCCCGGCCACGTGTCCCGCGCGGATTGCGCGGCCGACCATTGGCCCTGGCCGACCGTTGGCTCACCGGACAGTCCGGTGCACACCGGACAGTCCGGTGAATTTTAGCCGTACGCCGTCGGCCAAATTCCCGAGAGCGGCCAGTTCGAGCCGAGTCTGCCTGGCGCACCGGACATGTCCGGTGCACACCGGACAGTCCGGTGCTCCAGACCGAACTGAGTCTTGGCTGCGCACAGCCAAGTCACTTCCTCCTCTTCTCTCTTCTTCTTCTTTCTGTTTCTAACACTTAGACAAATATATTAGCACACAAAACCAATGTACTAAGGCTTAGAAACATACCTTTACTTCATGATTTGCTCCTTGTTCATCCATGTACATAAACTCACAATTAAGCACATGTGTTGGCACTCAATCACCAAAATACTTAGAAATGGCCCAAGGGCACATTTCCCTTTCAATCTCCCCCTTTTTGGTGATTTATGCCAACACAACATAAAGCAACTAGAACAAGTGCAAACTCACTTCAAATAAAATAAATTTAAGTTTTATTCAATTTTGGCATATATGGATCATCCTTTGCCACCACTTGGTTTGTTTTTGCAAATCAAACTCAAATCTCTATCTCTAAGTCAAACACACATGTTGAGGCATAAAGAGAGTCATTCCAAAAAAGATTGATCAAAGATTTCAAAAACTCCCTCTTTTTCCCATAATCAATACTTCTCCCCACAAGAAGCCAACTTTTGACATAAGAATTTTGACAAACCAGAAACTCTATTCTACTGTTTTCAAAATCTCTCAAGTGGTAGCTGATCCATTTATTGCTTTGGCCTTTATTTTCTCCCCCTTTGGCATCAAACACCAAAACGGAATCAATTTTGGCCCTTTAACCCCATTGCCTCACCAAAAACTTCAATTAAGAGCAAATGGCAATAAGAGTTCATGAGATGGACTTGGAATAAGTTACCCCTTATCGGAGTGCAGTGGAAGTCTTTCATGGTCCAAGTCCACCTTTTCCCTTTCAATTCTCCTTTGTGACTAAAACAAGCAAACTCAAACATATGGTTAGTCTCAAAGGGTCAAGTTGTAACACATCTCCCCCTAAATATGTGCATCACTTTGCAACGGACTTGTGAGGTCCGGGGAGTGTTTGTACAACTTGAGCACCATAATAAGCAACAAAATGCAGAATGAACATGATCAAAGGCATAAATACATGTATGCTACAATTCAATCCAAGTTCCGCGAATCTAAGACATTTAGCTCACTACGCAGCATGCAAAAGGTCTTCTCATCTAAAGGCTTGGTAAAGATATCGGCTAGCTGGTTCTCGGTGCTAACATAAAACACTTCGATATCTCCCTTTTGCTGGTGGTCTCTCAAAAAGTGATGCCGGATGTCAATGTGCTTTGTGCGGCTGTGCTCAACAGGATTTTCCGCTATTCGAATAGCACTCTCATTATCACATAGGAGTGGGACTTTGCTCAGATTGTAGCCAAAGTCCCTGAGGGTTTGCCTCATCCAAAGTAGTTGCGCGCAACACTGACCTGCGGCAACGTACTCGGCCTCAGCGGTGGATAGGGCAACGGAGGTTTGTTTCTTAGAGTTCCAGCAGCTTCATTCTTGATTGTCCTCATTTTTCACCACCTTGGTACAAAAACAACAAAAGTTTGTTGTCTCCTCACCTAAAAACAACGGGGGAATAAACCCTGAGTATGGAATTACTCAGCAAGTCTTACCCGACTAAAGAAAAGACTCTCAAGGGTATGCTGGTTATATGGGAGTCAAGGTAAGGCCTTTCAATAGTCAAAGACTCTGTTTGCAGAATTGCTTACTAAAGTGGATCCTTAAAATCCAATTTTATTGTCAGGTTAAGTAGAATTACCTGCAGCTAGAGTTCTTTCTACCCTAGTTCAATCACTAGACCTGCACTAGCCAATTTCTTATCAACCCTTCATCTTCACTGGATTGCTATGTGTAAGTCAGTGGCCAAGTCTCCATAACTGTGGAGGTACGACGATCCGAATCGATTATACTCAGCTGAGGATCTCCGATCACACGACATATGTAGCACTTAACCCTTGCATATGTCAACCCACCACCGAGTTTCTTAAGACCAGATCAGGTTCACGCAAACCGAGAGCACAGATACACCACCGTCCAGCCTCTTGCTACGGAGGGTACACGCTACTCTCGCCACCGCTCCACGCCCATTTCGTGTTATCTTATTCTGGCCTTAGTCCGCCCGAGGCAAAGCTTACCCATGACGAGGCATGTGACCAGTTAAAGGGTCCTCGGTCAGCAGGCTTACATCGAGACGGCCCTTAATCGACTCAGACGGAGACACTACACCGAGACTCTCTTTCTCATGCAAGTCACCCGCCCGGTCTCAGCTTAATCATTTAACCCCAAAGGTTGGTACCTGGCAGAGGTACATCTTTTCCGATGTTGGACCCATCATGGCCATGATGGATCCACCATCAAGTTTGTTTTCAAAAACATCCCAACCACTTTTGCCACATCATCTTTTGTAAAAACAAAACATTTTGTTTTACTAAAGCAAGGCTAAGCATAAAGAAAATCTTTTGTAAACAGGGATTTCAAGGAAGGTAATCAAATCCAAGGAAGGTAATGCAGGAATTGTTTAAGCAATCAACACCTATCACCTAGTGCATCAAGCAAGTGAGAAAGATTTTAAAACACAAGGAGGTGGCAAATGCACCGGGGCTTGCCTTTGTTTATGGGTGAGTCAGGCTCAGATCCACAAATATCGAAGTAGAAACAATTCTCAGCCTGTGTTTCCAAAGGTGGTGGTACTTGCTCTTCAGTGGCTTCCACTTCTTCCTCGTGTTCTAATCATAACCATACATATGTATAAGAATGAATGCCATGTAATGCTCATGAGGGTGCAAAGATAATATAAACTTATTATCTAAGTCTTGAATACAACTTTCCTTCACGGAACTCCGAGAACTTAGGGTTTCCGGAGTCAGTAAAGGAGTTCACAGGGCAGGGGGGTTTTCGGGTTTGGTGATCAAAGAAGGTCCAATTCAACCCAAATTCTACCCAAGGCTTCTAAATAATATGAAGAACTCATATAAAAATTTTGAGCATTTTTGGGATTATTATCTATTTTCTAAAAATCCAGAACTACTTCTTTAAACTACTTAAAATGCCTTAAAATTCCTTATTTAATCTAAAAATCATGAAACTATTGTTATTAAATTCTATGGAAAATAAGAAGTCTAGGAAAATTAGTTTCACTATTTTACCATTTTTCTACAATTTTCTACATATTTCTAAAGTTATTCTGAAAAAGAAAAGGGAAAAGGGTTGAACAGTGTTGGGCTGGTTTCAGCCCAGCGGCCCAGTCCAGAGGGGAAAGGCGCCCGCGCCCGCGCTGGCGGTCTTGCAGAAAGGCCCTCGGGGTTCTGGGTAACAGGAAACAAGTTCTTTTACTATTCCTATGTGTCGCTGACGATTTACAGAAAGCCCCCTTGACTTCTATTTCTTCGCACGGCCGAGTCCACGACGACGGTGAACGCAGCCGCGCTCCGGTGAGCCACTGTACCGGCCGATTGAGGCAACGGCTAGGTTCTCTGATCAACAGACATGAAATTGGGGCTACCTTAATCATTTCCCCCAACTTAATTGCGCTAATGATCAACTAAGGAGCTCTGGCCACGGTGACCGAGAGCATGGCGGCTAGATCGTCGTGTTCCCGGCGATCCCTGGCGGCTCGGTTCAATTGGGTGGGTCGGTAAGCATCACAAACGCATGAGAATGCTTAGACAAGGGAGCAGAGGGGAAAAGCTGACCTGAGTGGGGCTGACCACGACGAGATTGAGTTCACTGTGTTCAAGAACCGGATTGGGGAGAATCCGAAATTCGTGCTCACTAGTGAGGGATTTGGGATGCAGGTGTGTGCAACAGCTGCTTGAGTACATGGCGGAGCTGGGGGTGCGGTCAATTTATAGAGTCTGTGCGCGGTGATCGCGAATTTGGGTGCTGACGCGCGGCGGTCGGAGGTGAAGAAGAACCAGGCGCGCGTGAGTGCATGTCCCCGGTCGTGGCGAGCTCACCAGCGATGATGGGACTGCTATAGTGTCAGGGACCATAATTAGGGGTACCCTCAAGACGCCTAATTCTCAGCTGGTAACCCCCATCAGCATAAAGCTGCAGAGGCCTGATGGGTTTGATTAAGTCAGGGATCAGTCCATACGAGCGACTCGATCACGCCTCGCCCGAGCCTAGCCTCGGGCAAGGGCAGCCGACCCTGAGGTGTTTCCGTCTCGCCCGAGGCCCCCTTTTTTACGGCAGACGCATCTCCGGCTCGCCCGAGGCCTTGCCTTCGTTAAGAAGCAACCCTGACTAAATCACCGCGCCGACCGACCGAGTCGCAGGGGCATTTAACGCAAAGAGTGAGACTGACAGGCAGCCAGGCCTTGCCAAAGGCGCCATAGGAAGCTCCGCCCGACCCAGGGCTCGGACTCGGGCCAAGACCCCGGAAGACGGCGAACTCCGCTCCGCCCGACCCAGGGCTCGGACTCGGGCTAAGGCCCCGGAAGACGGCGAACTCCGCTCCGCCCGACCCAGGGCTCGGACTCGGGCTAAGGCCCCGGAAGACGGCGAACTCCGCTCCGCCCGACCCAGGGCTCGGACTCGGGCTAAGGCCCCGGAAGACGGCGAACTCCGCTCCGCCCGACCCAGGGCTCGGACTCGGGCTAAGGCCCCGGAAGACGGCGAACTCCGCTCCGCCCGACCCAGGGCTCGGACTCGGGCTAAGACCCCGGAAGACAGTGAACTCCGCTCCGCCCGACCCAGGGCTCGGACTCGGGCTAAGGCCCCGGAAGACGACGAACTCCGCCTCGCCCGACCCCAGGGGTCGGACTCCGCCCTGGCCTCTGCCGAACAACCTCCGCTTCGCCCGACCCAGGAGCTCGGCCTCGGCCATGCAGGACAGACTCGACCTCGGCTTCGGAGGAGCCTCCACGTCGCCCGACCTAGGGCACAAGTCCGCCACGTCAACAGGAAGCGCCATCATCACCCTACCCCGAGCCGACTCGGGCCGCAGAAAACAGGACCGACGTCCCATCTGGCTAGCTCCGCCAGATAGGCAATGATGGCGCCCCGCTGGACCCATGACGACGGCGGCTCTCAGCTCCCTTACGAAAGCAGGGGGACGTCAGCAAGAGCCCAACCACTCCGACAGCTGTCCCCCCGCCAGGCTCCATCGCTTCTCCGACAGCCACGACGCCACACCAGCTGGGTGCCAAGATCTCTCCGGCTGCCACCTCGGCATGTACTTAGGGCACTAGCTCTCCCCCGCTAGGCACGTAGCACCTTGCTACACCCCCATTTGTACACCTGGATCCTCTCCTTACACCTATAAAAGGAAGGACCAGGGTCTTCTTAGAGAAGGTTGGCCTCGCGGGAACGAGGGCAGGGGCAGGCGCTCTCTTGGGGCCGCTCGCTCCCCTCACCCGTGCGGACGCTTGTAACCCCCTACTGCAAGCGCACCCGACCTGGGCGCGGGACGAACACGAAGGCCGCGGGATCTCCACCTCCCTCTCGACTCGGCTCCGGCCACCTCGCTCTTTCCCCCCTTCGCGCTCGCCCACGCGCTCGACCCATCTGGGCTGGGGCACGCGGCACACTCACTCGTCGGCTTAGGGACCCCCCGGTCTCGAAACGCCGACAGTTGGCGCGCCAGGTAGGGGCCTGCTGCGTGTTGACGAGCAGTTTCCCGTCAAGCTCCAGATGGGCAGTCTCCAACGACCTCTCCAACCCGGGACGGTGCTCCGTTTCGGGAGCCTCGAGTTCATGTCTTTCGACGGCAGCTACGACATGATACTCCTTCCACCGCTGCGCGACGGTGACAATGGTGGCCGACAGCCCGCCCGCCGGCGGCGGAATCGACGACGTCTTCCCCGCGTGGGGGAAGAACAACCTTCGAGCTTGCCCCATCCTCTCCCTCGCCATAGGAGGAGGAGGCGGGGCAACCAGGGCCGAGCGGGAGGCTGCGCTTCGTCGGCTGTCGAGGGAATCGACATCACCAGCGCCCCAACGGAGGACGCGTCGGGCGTCACCATCGCGTTTGAGGCGAAGGCGAGCGCCGTCCCCCCGCAACACGCCAACCCCGAGCAAGTGGACGACGCCAGCACGTTCACGGAGGGCCTGCAGGACGTCGCCCTCGTACCCAAGACGACGGCGCGATCAACCCCCGATATGACTTCGTCGCTCCTCGTCGACCAAAAGGTACCGACTGATTCCCATCCTTTGTCATTTCGACTCGACCTCAACCCGCCTAGCGACCTCGCTCTCACGGGCGCTCACGTTGAGGCGAGTACAACCTCTCTTGGGTTTCGTGTGCGGTCGCCTTGGGACCGTTTGACGGGCGTCTCGACCTACGGGCCCTCTGGGTCCGAGGAAGATGACGACCCCAGCATCTGCTGGGATTTCTCTGGATCTGGCAACCCCAGTGCCATGCGGGACTTCATGACCGCATGCAACTACTGCCTCTCCGACTGTTCCGACGGCAGCCGCAGCCTTGACGACAAGGACTGCGGCCCGAGCCGCGAATGTTTCCACGTCGAGCTAGGGGATCCCTCCGGAGGCAACCGTCTCGGCATGCCGGAGGATGGTGATCTCCCTAGGCCAGCGCCTCGCGCCGACATCCCGCGGGAGCTAGCTGTGGTCCCCGTTCCGGCGGGGGGTCACGACCCACAGCTCGAGCAAGTCCGCGGGGCGCAGGCCGGGCTCGACGAGGGGGCAGGAGCGCTCGAGTTGATCCGCCGGGACGTCGGGCAGGTATGGGCGGGCCAGCCCCCGGCCGGAGAAATACGTCACCTGCCCCAAGGTCTCCAGCACCGCATCGCTAACGATGCCAGGGACAGGCCGCCCCCCGCATCCAGCGGGGCCGGTCAGGACCTGGCAGCCGCAGCGATGCTCCTCCGCGCGATGCCGGAGTCATCAACCACTGAGGGCCGGCGAATCCAGGGAGAGCTCAAGCATCTCCTGGAAGGCGCTGCGGCCCGGCGGGCCGAGAGCTCTGCCTCCCGCAGGCAGGGGCACCCCTCGGAACCTCGTGCCGCGACTTCCCGACTCATGCGGGAAGCCTCGGTCTACACCGGGCGCACGCGCAACACCGCGCCTGCGGCCCCGGGCCACCTCGGCGACGAGCACCCTCATCGCGACCGTCGGGCCCACCTCGACGAAAGGGTGCGCCGAGGCTATCACCCCAGGCGTGGGGGACGATACGACAGCGGGGAGGATCGGAGTCCCTCGCCCGAACCACCTGGTCCGCAGGTCTTCAGCCGAGCCATTCGGCGGGCGCCGTTTCCGGCCCAATTCCGACCCCCGACTACTATCACAAAGTACTCGGGGGAAACAAGACCGGAATTGTGGCTCGCGGACTACCGCCTGGCCTGTCAACTGGGTGGAACGGACGACGACAACCTCATCATCCGCAACCTCCCCCTGTTCCTCTCCGACACTTCTCGCGCTTGGTTGGAGCACCTGCCTCCGGGGCAGATTTCCAACTGGGAGGATTTGGTCCAAGCTTTCGCCGGCAACTTCCAGGGCACGTACGTGCGCCCCGGGAATTCCTGGGACCTCCGAAGCTGCCGGCAACAGCCGGGAGAGTCCCTTCGGGACTACATCCGACGATTCTCGAAGCAGCGCACCGAGCTGCCCAACATCACCGACTCCGATGTCATCGGCGCGTTCCTTGCCGGCACCACTTGCCGCGACCTAGTGAGCAAGTTGGGTCGCAAGACCCCCACCAGGGCGAGCGAGCTGATGGACATCGCCACCAAGTTCGCCTCTGGCCAGGAGGCGGTCGAGGCCATCTTCTGAAAGGACAAGCAGCCCTAGGGCCGCCCGTCGGAAGATGCTCCCGAGGCGTCTACTCCGCTCGGCGCCAAGAAGAAAGGCAGGAGGAAGTCGCAAGCGAAACGCGACGCCGCCGACGCAGACCTTGTCGCCGCCGCCGAGCACAAGAACCCTCGGAAGCCCCCCGGAGGTGCCAACCTCTTCGACAAGGCACTCAAGGAGACGTGCCCTTACCATCAGGGGCCCGTCAAGCACACCCTTGAGGAGTGCGTCATGCTTCGGCGACACTTCCACCGGGCTGGGCCACCCGCAGAGGGTGGCAGGGCCCGCGATGACGACAAAAAGGAAGATCACCAAGCAGGGGAGTTCCCCGAGGTCCGCGACTGCTTCATGATCTATGGAGGGCACGCGGCGAATGCCTCGGCTCGGCATCGCAAGCAAGAGCGTCGGGAGGTCTGCTCGGTGAAGGTGGTGGCGCCAGTCTACCTAGACTGGTCCGACAAGCCCATCACCTTCGACCAAGATGACCACCCCGACCACGTGCCGAGCCCGGGGAAGTACCCGCTCGTCATCGACCCCATCATCGGCGACGTTAGGCTCACCAAGGTCCTGATGGATGGGGGCAGCTGCCTCAATATCATCTACGCCGAGACCCTCAGGCTCCTGCGCGTCGATCTGTCCTCCGTCCGAGCAGGCGCTGCGCCCTTCCATGGGATCATTCCTGGGAAGCGCGTCCAGCCCCTCGGACGGCTCGACCTTCCTGTCTGCTTCGGAATACCCTCCAACTTCCGAAGGGAGACTTTGACGTTCGAGGTGGTCGGGTTCCGAGGAACCTACCACGCAGTCTTGGGGAGGCCATGCTACGCGAAGTTCATGGCCATCCCCAACTACACCTACCTGAAGCTCAAGATGCCGGGCCCCAACGGGGTCATCACCGTCGGCCCCACGTACAAACACGCGTTCGAATGCGATGTGGAGTACGCCGAGGCCCTCATCGCCGACCTGGAAAACCTCTCCCGAGAGGTGCCGGACGTGAAGCGACACGCCGGCAGCTTCGAGCCAGCGGAGACGGTCAAGGCCGTCCCTCTCGACCCCAGTGGCGACACCTCCAAGCAGATCCGGATCGGTTCCGGGCTCGACCCCAAATGGGAAGCAGTGCTCGTCGACTTTCTCTGCGCAAACGCCGACGTCTTTGCGTGGAGTCCCTCGGACATGCCCGGCATACCGAGGGATGTCGCCGAGCACTCGCTGGATATTCGGGCCGGAGCCCGACCGGTCAGGCAGCCTCTGCGCCGATTCGACGAGGAAAGGCGCAGGGTGATAGGCGAGGAGATCCACAAGCTAATGGCAGCAGGGTTCATCAAAGAGGTGTTCCATCCCGAATGGCTTGCCAACCCTGTGCTTGTGAGGAAGAAAGGGGGGAAATGGCGGATGTGTGTGGACTACACTGGTCTCAACAAAGCATGTCCGAAGGTTCCCTACCCTCTACCTCGCATCGATCAAATCGTGGATTCCACTGCTGGGTGCGAAACCCTGTCTTTCCTCGATGCCTACTCAGGGTATCATCAAATCAAGATGAAAGAGTCCGACCAGCTCGCGACTTCTTTCATCACGCCCTTCGGCATGTACTGCTACGTCACCATGCCGTTCGGTTTGAGGAACGCGGGTGCAACGTACCAGCGGTGCATGAACCATGTGTTCGGCGAACACATCGGTCGCACGGTCGAGGCCTACGTCGATGACATCGTAGTCAAGACAAGGAAAGCCTCCGACCTTCTCTCCGACCTTGAGGTGACATTCCGGTGTCTTAAGGCAAAGGGCGTCAAGCTCAATCCCGAGAAGTGTGTCTTTGGGGTGCCCCGAGGCATGCTCCTGGGATTCATCGTCTCCGAGCGGGGCATCGAAGCCAACCCGGAGAAGATCGCAGCCATCACCAGCATGGGGCCCATCAAGGACTTAAAAGGCGTACAGAGGGTCATGGGATGTCTCGCGGCCTTGAGCCATTTCATCTCGCGCCTCGGCGAAAGAGGCCTGCCTCTGTACCGTCTCTTAAGGAAGGCCGAGTGCTTCACTTGGACTCCCGAGGCCGAGGAAGCTCTCGGGAACCTAAAGGCGCTCCTCACCCAGGCGCCCGTCTTGGTACCCCCAGCTGATGGAGAAGCCCTCTTGGTCTACGTCGCCGCTACCACTCAGGTGGTTAGCGCCGCGATCGTGGTCGAAAGGCAAGAAGAGGGGCATGCATTGCCCATTCAGAGGCCAGTTTACTTCGTCAGCGAGGTGCTGTCCGAAACCAAGATCCGCTACCCACAAGTTCAGAAGCTGCTGTATGCAGTGATCCTGACGAGGCGAAAGTTGCGGCATTACTTCGAGTCTCATCCGGTAACTGTGGTGTCATCCTTCCCCCTGGGGGAGATCATACAGTGCCGAGAGGCCTCGGGACGGATCGCAAAGTGGGCGGTGGAAATCATGGGCGAGACAATCTCGTTCGCCCCTCGGAAGGCCATCAAGTCCCAGGTACTGGCGGACTTCATAGCCGAATGGGTCGACACACAGTTGCCGACGGCTCCGATCCAACCGGAGCTCTGGACCATGTTTTTCGACGGGTCGCTGATAAAGACGGGAGCCGGCGCGGGCCTGCTCTTCGTCTCGCCCCTCGGGAAACACCTGCGCTACGTGCTGCGCCTCCATTTCCCGGCATCCAACAATGTGGCTGAGTACGAGGCTCTGATCAACGGATTGCGAATCGCCATCGAGCTAGGGGTCCGACGCCTCGACATACGCGGCGACTCGCAGCTCGTCATCGACCAGGTCATGAAGAACTCCCACTGCCGCGACCCGAAGATGGAGGCCTACTGTGATGAGGTTCGGCGCCTGGAAGACAAGTTCTACGGGCTCGAGCTTAACCACATCGCCCGGCGCTACAACGAGACTGCAGACGAGCTGGCAAAGATAGCCTCGGGGCGAACGACGGTTCCCCCGGACGTCTTCTCCCGGGATCTGCACCAACCCTCCGTCAAGATAAGCGACACGCCCGAGCCCGAGGCGCCCTCGGCCCCGTCCGAGGTGACCTTGGCCCAGCCCGAGCCATCCTCGGTTCAGCCCGAGGAACCCTCGGCCCCCGAGGGCGAAGCGCTGCGCATCGAGGAGGAGCGGAGCGGGGTCACGCCTAATCAGGATTGGCAGGCCCCGTACCTGCAATATCTCCGCCAAGGAGAGCTACCCCTCGACCAGGCCGAGGCACGGCGGGTAGCGCGACGCGCCAAGTCGTTCGTCTTGCTGGGCGATGAGAAGGAGCTTTACCACCGCAGCCCCTCGGGCATCCTCTAGCGGTGCATCTCCATCGCCGAAGGTCAGGAACTCCTGCAAGAGATACACTCGGGGGCTTGTGGCCATCACGCAGCGCCTCGAGCCCTTGTCGGGAACGCTTTTCGGCAAGGCTTCTACTGGCCGACGGCGGTGGCTGACGCCACTAGAATTGTCCGCACCTGCGAAGGGTGTCAATTCTATGCGAAGCAGACCCACCTGCCCGCTCAGGCTCTGCAGACGATACCCATCACCTGGCCCTTCGCTGTGTGGGGTCTGGACCTCGTCGGCCCTCTGCAGAAGGCGCCCGGGGGCTACACGCACCTGCTGGTCGCCGTCGACAAATTCTCCAAGTGGATCGAGGTCCGACCCCTGAACTGCATCAGGTCCGAGCAGGCGGTGGCGTTCTTCACCAACATCATCCATCGCTTCGGGGTCCCGAACTCCATCATCACCGACAACGGCACCCAGTTCACCGGCAAAAAATTCTTGGATTTTTGTGAGGACCACAACATCCGGGTGGACTGGGCTGCCGTAGCTCATCCCATGTCGAATGGGCAAGTAGAGCGTGCCAACGGCATGATTCTACAAGGGCTCAAGCCTCGGATCTACAATGACCTCAACAAGTTCGGCAAGCGATGGATGAAGGAACTCCCCTCGGTGGTCTGGAGCCTGAGGACGACGCCGAGCCGAGCCACGAGTTTCACGCCGTTCTTCCTGGTCTACGGGGCCGAGGCCGTCTTGCCCACGGACCTGGAATACGGCTCCCCGAGGACGAGAGCCTACGACGATCAAAGCAACCAAGCTAGCCGAGAGGGCTCACTGGACCAACTGGAAGAGGCTCGGGACAGGGCCTTACTACACTCGGCGCGGTATCAGCAGTCCCTGCGACGCTACCACGCCCGAGGGGTCCGACCCCGAGACCTCCAGGTGGGCGACCTGGTGCTTCGGCTGCGGCAAGACGCCCGAGGGAGGCACAAGCTCACGCCCCCCTGGGAGGGGCCATTCGTCATCGCCAAAGTTCTGAAGCCCGGAACGTACAAGCTGGCCAACAGTTGAGGCGAGGTCTACGGCAACGCTTGGAACATCCAACAGCTACGTCGCTTCTACCCTTAAGATGTTTCTAAGTTGTTCATATACCTCGCACCCACGCAAAGTTTAGTCAACAAGGAAGGGTCGGCCTCGCCTCGGCAAAGCCCGACCCTCCCTCGGGGGCTAAAAGGGGGGAAACCCCCTCTGCATCAAAATTTTCCTCGAAAAAAATCTCTTCTACCAGAATATCTTTCGTGCTTTTTGGCTACTTCGAAAAGTGGGTCCTGGAAACGACGGAGTACACGTAAGCAGCCAAGGCTGACCGAGCCGAGGGACTCCTACGCCTCCGGGATACGGATACCTCACTCATCACCTTCTGCGATAAGTAACTCGCGTTCGGATAAAGTGACTCCGCGGATCGAACAAGTCTTTACGTTCGGAAGCCCTTCTGCCGAAGCGATCCTTCGAGCCTTCTCGACCGAGTCGGTGACAGGGCCTCATGGACGGGTGAAAGTACGCGTAAGCGGCAAGGCCAACCGAGCCGAGGGACTCCCACGCCTCCGGGATACGGATACCTCACTCATCACCTTCCGCGAGAAGCAACTCTCGCTCGCACAAACATCCCTGTTACCGACAAAAAGTCCAGATACTCGAAACAAGAGGAAAAGAGACGCAGCTTTACAACGCAGCGAGGGTGTGTGTTCTGGCCTCGACGGCCGCACGAGGCGCACGCTACAAGACAATCTGATCCTGCAGGCTCGGGTCTTGATGCTGGAAGGGGGCAGCAACACCCTCGGCATCAACGGCACCTTCGACGAGGCCCGACCTAGCCTCGGACGGCGACGCGGTCCGAGGGTCTCCGCTCCGAAGGACGACGTCATCACCACGCCCGGGCAATCGCTGTCAGGGACTTCTCCGGGAATCCGGCCCGAGCAGGCGGCTCGGCCGGCCACCTCCAGGGCCTCGGCCAACCACCTCCGAGGGCGCCAGCCCGGTCCGAAGCCTCGGCTGATCAACTCCGACGTCGATCCTGCTAACGGACAACCCGACTAGGCTCCGGCCAACCAGGTTTCATTTTCGAGCCAACTCCGCCTCTGTTCATACTGATATCGCTACCCCTGGCCTCGGCTTGTCGAAGAGCGGCCGAGGGGTCTCTTTAACTAAGCTAGAGGAGCCTCAGACAGCAGGGCCGACCGAGCCGAGGGACTCCTACGCCTCCGGGATATGGATACCTCACTTGTCACCTTGACACGGGGTGACTCATGCTTGGTGAAGCGGTTCAGATAGCCAACAAACGTGTCTTAGTGCTCAAAAATGAGGGAAAACGCGGCTCCGTGCCGTAATTACATACATGTTCAGGCCCCGAAAGCCAAAATGAACAAAAAACCCTGGCATTCGAAGTGCCATTACAAACGAAACTCCGGTTCCATCTCCACGGGTATGGACAACCTCCCCGCCAGGGAAGCCCGTGGAGCGACAAGCTCTGGGCGAATCACCAGCAAAACGCAAGTCGCCTCAAGCGTCCCGGCAGATCCTCGCAGCCGTCCTCGCCGCGAGTGCGAGGAAGGGGATGGAATGTTGCATCCTAGCTGGGCAGCAACAGTTCGCCTTCCCCAACATGGCTAGAGGACGTCTCCGCCGTAGGGCTAAGGGGCGATTGCCACCACCAGAAGCTGGAAGAAGAGGTGGCCCGCTGACCTGCGCAGGAGGCAGAGCCCCGGCTCACCTCACTCCCCGCCCCGGCGAGGATGACGAACACCCTCAACACTGAGGGTGGGGCCGAGACCGCAGCCCGGTTCGCCTCTCCCCATCTAGGCGCTGGAGGTCACCACCTTGAGCGACCACCAGCGAAGGGAAGCGGCCGGGCTGCGTGATGAAAAACCTTGAGGCCGAGCGATGGCTGAAAGGTACCAACTCCCACGGAGTTGCGTTCCTCCAACAATGAGGCGAAAGGACGGCGGTTTCCCCCATCTGGGGGCTTGGAAGGTGGAAAGACACGGGGCATCAGGGAGGAAGAAGACATGGTCGCCTTACGGAAGGGGTCGCCCTCCTTTTAAAGGCGACCCTCCCTGCTTGCGCCCCCAACCGTCAGGGGCTGAGCCTTCTCCAACACGCCTCCAAAGCCCTCCCCTGCGGCGCGGGGGCTGGGTCCCGCATGTCATGCAGACCGGCTCCGAGCAGAAGAAGCCAAACCGCCGCGCACGGCGCGCGCAACCACCCAGCGGTTACAAGTGACCCTCCACTTTTGCCCAGACCAACGGGCGAAAGGGGCAAGCAGCCATGCAGGCGGCATGCAACCGCGCCACGTGGACGTGCCTCTCCGACTCCTGACATGCCGGCACGGAGGCTCAAGCCCACGCGTCGCGCGACCGGCGCGCCGGGTGCTGCATGCAAGCAACTGTACCGCCTGTGCCACCACCGCGCCTCCTCGATCGCGGAACCAATGCCGCGACTCGAGGCAACCCAGCGCGTGACCCAACAGCGCCAGCCTGACGCAGCGGTCAAACGCGGTCAAAAGTGGGCCGGCAGTAATGACGGTGGCAGGCACGCGGGAGCAGCGGTCACGCCGTCAGCCAAGCTCACGTCCCATCCGGAGACAGCGAGAGAACCCCCTCTCACGGCGTGAAGATGACGCGCCCGTGACCCGTTCCTCGAACAGCTCGCGCCCGCGCAACGGCAACCTCGCCAACTACTCGCCCCGTCGCATTAACTCCGCGGCTGGACAGGCGGCGCTTCTGGCAGGAGCAGCTGGCGACGCTTCGCCTTCACCAAAAACGACCACACCAAAAAAGGTACGCCGCGTCGTTCAATTTCGTATCCTTTTCCCTTTTTTCTCTTTCTCTATCTCTTGCAACAGGGACCGGGAAAGGGGATACCCCTAAAGGGATCCTTCCCCATGAAGGAACTAGGCTCCGAGCCTCCTTACTGATCAGGGGTTCGAAGGCTGGCCCCCCGAAGGGTTCAACAGCCGCCTCAGATCGCGTGGGCCCGACACCCACTACTGGTCAGAGGTTCGAAGGTCGGCCTCCCGAAAGGTTCCACGGCCGCCTCAGGCTACTCGGGCTCCACGCCCATTACTGATCAGAGGTTCGAAGGCTGGCCCCCCGAAGGGTTCACAGTCGCCTCAGACACCGAGCGAGGGATGACCAGGGGTACGTTCGATACATAACCAAGGCTCGGGCTGCGCTCCCAGGGTACCCTAGGACATTTCCGAGACCAGCGGGAATGACCCTGTAACGGAATCCCATCGGAGGGAGGCATCGAGCCCTCGGACCCCGTCGCCAGGGGACCGGGTCCGGCAGATCACCCGCAGGTACTTTTGGGCGTGCCTCCGGGCCCCTAGCCGACCCCCAACGAACGGGGCACGGACGTCCACTCGGATTACCCGCTTGCAGCTCACCGGAGACACCATGTTCGGTGCCCATCGAGGGTAACATGGCGCTCTCCCCCCTCCTCCTTGCGGAAAGGCGACATAGGGGCGTATGTAAAAAAGCCGAGTCTGTCCCTGATCGCCCTCTCGCCCTGTGCGGAGGCTCGGGGGCTGCTCTCGCAAACCCGGCTCCGGCCAAACCGTTGACAGCGTCAACATACCAGCCTGAGAGCTTGGGCCCCGACAGTGCACCCGGGCTACGGCCTGTTCGCATGAGGGAACCACCAGACCAGCCAAAGCATTACGCAAGGCATTAAGACCTCAAAGGAGTGAAACCACTCCTCCGAGGCCTCGGGGGCTACACCCGGCGGGTGCGCTCGCGCGCACCCACCGGAACAAAATGCAACCGAGAAAGGCTGGTCCCCTTGCAAAAAAGTGCGACGAAAGCCTCCAAGCGAGTGCTAACACTCCCTTCGAGGCTCGGGGGCTACTGTCGGGGACCATAATTAGGGGTACCCTCAAGACGCCTAATTCTCAGCTGGTAACCCCCATCAGCATAAAGCTGCAGAGGCCTGATGGGTTTGATTAAGTCAGGGATCAGTCCATACGAGCGACTCGACCATGCCTCGCCCGAGCCTAGCCTCGGGCAAGGGCAGCCGACCCTGAGGTGTTTCCGTCTCGCCCGAGGCCCCCTTTTTTACGGCAGACGCATCTCCGGCTTGCCCGAGGCCTTGCCTTCGTTAAGAAGCAACCCTGACTAAATCACCGCGCCGACCGACCGAGTCGCAGGGGCATTTAACGCAAAGAGTGAGACTGACAGGCAGCCAGGCCTTGCCAAAGGCGCCATAGGAAGCTCCGCCCGACCCAGGGCTCGGACTCGGGCCAAGACCCCGGAAGACGGCGAACTCCGCTCCGCCCGACCCAGGGCTCGGACTCGGGCTAAGGCCCCGGAAGACGGCGAACTCCGCTCCGCCCGACCCAGGGCTCGGACTCGGGCTAAGGCCCCGGAAGACGGCGAACTCCGCTCCGCCCGACCCAGGGCTCGGACTCGGGCTAAGGCCCCGGAAGACGGCGAACTCCGCTCCGCCCGACCCAGGGCTCGGACTCGGGCTAAGGCCCCGGAAGACGGCGAACTCTGCTCCGCCCGACCCAGGGCTCGGACTCGGGCTAAGACCCCGGAAGACGGTGAACTCCGCTCCGCCCGACCCAGGGCTCGGACTCGGGCTAAGGCCCCAGAAGACGACGAACTCCGCCTCGCCCGACCCCAGGGGTCGGACTCCGCCCTGGCCTCTGCCGAACAACCTCCGCTTCGCCCGACCCAGGAGCTCGGCCTCGGCCATGCAGGACAGACTCGACCTCGGCTTCAGAGGAGCCTCCACGTCACCCGACCTAGGGCACAAGTCCGCCACGTCAACAGGAAGCGCCATCATCACCCTACCCCGAGCCGATTCGGGCCACAGAAAACAGGACCGACGTCCCATCTGGCTAGCTCCGCCAGATAGGCAATGATGGCGCCCCACTGGACTCATGACGACGGCGGCTCTCAGCTCCCTTACGAAAGCAGGGGGACGTCAGCAAGAGCCCAACCACTCCGACAGCTGTCCCCCCGCCAGGCTCCATCGCTTCTCCGACAGCCACGACGCCACACCCGCTGGGTGCCAAGATCTCTCCGGCTGCCACCTCGGCATGTACTTAGGGCACTAGCTCTCCCCCGCTAGACACGTAGCACCTTGCTACACCCCCATTTGTACACCTGGATCCTCTCCTTACACCTATAAAAGGAAGGACCAGGGCCTTCTTAGAGAAGGTTGGCCCCGCGGGAACGAGGGCAGGGGCAGGCGCTCTCTTGGGGCCGCTCGCTCCCCTCACCCGTGCGGACGCTTGTAACCCCCTACTGCAAGCGCACCCGACCTGGGCGCGGGACGAACACGAAGGCCGCGGGATCTCCACCTCCCTCTCGACTCGGCTCCGGCCACCTCGCTCTTTCCCCCCTTCGCGCTCGCCCACGCGCTCGACCCATCTGGGCTGGGGCACGCGGCACACTCACTCGTCGGCTTAGGGACCCCCCGGTCTCGAAACGCCGACAATTACGCAAGGCATTAAGACCTCGAAGGAGTGAAACCACTCCTCCGAGGCCTCGGGGGCTACACCCGGCGGGTGCGCTCGCGCGCACCCACCGGAACAAAATGCAACCGAGAAAGGCTGGTCCCCTTGCAAAAAAGTGCGACGAAAGCCTCCAAGCGAGTGCTAACACTCCCTTCGAGGCTCGGGGGCTACTGTCGGGGACCATAATTAGGGGTACCCTCAAGACGCCTAATTCTCATCTGGTAACCCCCATCAGCATAAAGCTGCAGAGGCCTGATGGGTTTGATTAAGTCAGGGATCAGTCCATACGAGCGACTCGATCACGCCTCGCCCGAGCCTAGCCTCGGGCAAGGGCAGCCGACCCTGAGGTGTTTCCGTCTCGCCCGAGGCCCCCTTTTTTACGGCAGACGCATCTCCGGCTCGCCCGAGGCCTTGCCTTCGTTAAGAAGCAACCCTGACTAAATCACCCGCGCCGACCGACCGAGTCGCAGGGGCATTTAACGCAAAGAGTGAGACTGACAGGCAGCCAGGCCTTGCCAAAGGCGCCATAGGAAGCTCCGCCCGACCCAAGGCTTGGACTCGGGCCAAGACCCCGGAAGACGGCGAACTCCGCTCCGCCCGACCCAGGGCTCGGACTCGGGCTAAGGCCCCGAAAGACAGCGAACTCCGCTCCGCCCGACCCAGGGCTCGGACTCGGGCTAAGGCCCCGGAAGACGGCGAACTCCGCTCCGCCCGACCCAGGGCTCGGACTCGGGCTAAGGCCCCGGAAGACGGCGAACTCCGCTCCGCCCGACCTAGGGCTCGGACTCGGGCTAAGGCCCCGGAAGACGGCGAACTCCGCTCCGCCCGACCCAGGGCTCGGACTCGGGCTAAGACCCCGGAAGACGGTGAACTCCGCTCCGCCCGACCCAGGGCTCGGACTCGGGCTAAGGCCCCGGAAGACGACGAACTCCGCCTCGCCCGACCCCAGGGGTCGGACTCCGCCCTGGCCTCTGCCGAACAACCTCCGCTTCGCCCGACCCAGGAGCTCGGCCTCGGCCATGCAGGACAGACTCGACCTCGGCTTCGGAGGAGCCTCCACATCGCCCGACCTAGGGCACAAGTCCGCCACGTCAACAGGAAGCGCCATCATCACCCTACCCCGAGCCGACTCGGGCCGCAGAAAACAGGACCGACGTCCCATCTGGCTAGCTCCGCCAGATAGGCAATGATGGCGCCCCGCTGGACCCATGACGACGGCGGCTCTCAGCTCCCTTACGAAAGCAGGGGGACCTCAGCAAGAGCCCAACCACTCCGACAGCTGTCCCCCCGCCAGGCTCCATCGCTTCTCCGACAGCCACGACGCCACACCAGCTGGGTGCCAAGATCTCTCCGGCTGCCACCTCGGCATGTACTTAGGGCACTAGCTCTCCCCCGCTAGGCACGTAGCACCTTGCTACACCCCCATTTGTACACCTGGATCCTCTCCTTACACCTATAAAAGGAAGGACCAGGGCCTTCTTAGAGAAGGTTGGCCCCGCGGGAACGAGGGCAGGGGCAGGCGCTCTCTTGGGGCCGCTCGCTCCCCTCACCCGTGCGGACGCTTGTAACCCCCTACTGCAAGCGCACCCGACCTGGGCGCGGGACGAACACGAAGGCCGCGGGATCTCCACCTCCCTCTCGACTCGGCTCCGGCCACCTCGCTCTTTCCCCCCTTCGCGCTCGCCCACGCGCTCGACCCATCTGGGCTAGGGCACGCGGCACACTCACTCGTCGGCTTAGGGACCCCCCGGTCTCGAAACGCCGACATATAGGGAGTCATGGTGGCGCGGTGGAAAGACTCGGACACGCGGCGGACATAGAGATGGCACGACGGCGGCGAGCAACTTTATCCACGGCGGTGAGCGAGGGGGGATGAATTGCGGCTCGCCGGAGTGACTTCCAAGTCACCGGCGGCGAAGATATTTTGACCCCGCGACGTTATCGACTTACCCCGAGCGGGAATCATGACGCCGGCGACGCGAATCACGGCGGGGAGGTCACCGGCGATGGGATTCTTTTGCTGCGTCCGATCTGATCCGTTGGGGACACTGTACCATCGTGATCTCCCATCAGAGCACCTGACAGCCACTCTTTGGTCTAATTTTTCTCTCAAATCTTCATGGCAACTCTTACCAAGTTCTGCAGCAAAGTTGTTCCTGTATAGTAGCTCTACAACTTTGTTATAGCAATACAAGGTAGATTCCCACTGGATCTTAGTCTAAATGGCTCTCAATCTTGGATCAAAGTCACGGTCCATCTGAAGTTCAGTCTATATCAGCCTGACAGTCCAACTTTGGGCAAGATTATCTTCAAATTTCTCACAAGAACATGGCTTGCACTCTTAATCAAAGTTGTTCACCTATAATTGGACTATAATTTTGATGTAGTGACCTAGGGCAAAAACCCTTTTGTTTAGAAGTTACAAGGTCACAAAGATGAGCACAATACACTGAAATTCAGACTTAGTCAAAAGGGTTCAAATGTGGCTCTTTTGCAAATAAGTCCAAAATCCAGGGTTTGGCTTGCAAATTCACATATGAGTGACCCAAATGACTTAAGATACTTATTTGACTTGGTTTTTGCACTTTAGTCCAAAAGTGGACTAACCTTGCACATAGGTCCCTAGGGTTTGGTTTTAGGGTTTTCCAGGGTTTCAATTAGGGTTTCTGGTATCCCAGGGGTCTAAGTGTAATTCCACTTAAGTCTTGGGATCATTTTGTGACCCTTCTCTTAAAGCTTTTAGGTATTCTTCATTTGGGTTAAGCTTTGCCCCTTTGAGCCTTATTTAGGGTCAGGTTCCCTATCCAGGGTCCTATTTGTAAAACACTAAAAACAATACACTTGTTTGAAATTTTTACCTAGTGAATGCACTCTAAGTGTGTCAAACATATGCAATGCCAATGTTTATGATGCCATGCTCAAGTTTTAGTTACAGTAACACCAGGGGTGTTACATCCTTCCCCCATAAAAGAATCTCGTCCCGAGATTTAAAGTCCTAGGGTGAGTAATGGAAAAGGAAATGTGTCACATTTTTATTCCCTTATTTCTGGTACAAGGCAGGGGTGGTGCGGGGGTTCACTCCTTTATTACAACCCTAAATATACTTTACAAATTACATGAGGCTAAAAAGCCTGGGAAATTCTTATCTAAAAAGTCTTGAGTTTCCCATGTAGCCTCTTCTTCAGAATGTTGGTTCCACTGTATCTTATAGAACTTGAGAGTTTTTCTCCGGGTAACCCTGTCCTTTTGATCCAGATCTCGAATAGGATGTTCCGAGTATGTTAAATCTGGTTCCAGGACAACATCTGTTACTTCAACGGTTCGATTGGGAACCCGAAGACACTTCTTTAATTGTGACACATGGAACACATTATGTACAGCAAACAATGCTTCGGGGAGCTAAAGTCGATACGCCACTGGCCCATATCTTTCAAGTATAGGAAATGGACCAATGTACCTGGGTGCAAGCTTTCCTTTTATCCCAAAACGCGATACTCCCTTCATTGGTGAAACCTTCAAGTAGACATAGTTCCCTTCAAGAAAATACAAGGGCATTCGCCGTTTGTCTGCATAGCTCTTCTGCCGAGCTTGGGCTTTCTTCAGATTATGAATAATTTTCTGAACCTTTTCCTCGGCCTCCTTCACTATATCAGGCCTAAAGAAAAACCTTTCTCTAGGTTCAGACCAATTTAGCGGAGTTCGACATCGTCGCCCATATAAAGCTTCAAAAGGTGCCATCTTGATACTTTCTTGATAGCTATTATTATATGAAAACTCCGCCAAAGGCAAACATTCATCCCATTTCGGTGAGAAGTCCAGAACACATGCTCGCAACATATCTTCGAGTACTTGATTAATCCTCTCAGTCTGTCCACTGGTTTGTGGATGATATGCCGAACTATGGAACAACTTAGTACCCAAGGATTTGTGAAGTGCTTCCCAAAACTTGGCTACAAATTGAGGTCCACGATCCGACACTATGGTCTTCGGAACACCATGTAGACTAAGAATACGAGCAATGTACAATTGGGCGTAGACAGTAACCGGGGAATCTGTCTTTACCGGCAGAAAGTGAGCAATCTTCGTAAGCCGATCAATTATAACCCAGATAGAATCATACCCTTTTGCAGTCCTGGGCAATCCCACGATAAAGTCCATACTTATGTCTTCCCATTTCCATTTTGGGATCGACAAAGATTGTAATGGACCAGCAGTTTTTATGTGTATGGCCTTGACACGTCTGCAAGTGTCACACTTAGCCACATAGCGTGCAATTTCAATTTTCATCTTCGTCCACCAGTAATGCTGCTTTAGATCATGATACATCTTAGTGCTTCCTGGATGAATAGAATAGCGACTAAGATGCGCTTCATCTAAGATTTGCTGACGGAGTTCTTCATTCTTTGACACTACTATGCGGTTATTGAACCATATCACACCTTGATCGTCTTCTTTAAAACATGTGGCTGCTCCAGCCCTTATTTTCTCCCGTATGTGCTTCATACCCACATTATCCTTTTGAGCATCAATTATCCTTTGCAAAATGATTGACTCAAGCTTTAGCTGATTTAGGGTCCCTTGTTGGACCATCCCCAGGTTTAGCTTTTCCATCTCTTGACATAAAGTATTGTCAGAGGCCTTCGCCATAAGACAGTGGCAGGAAACCTTACGGCTCAGTGCATCTACCACGACATTGGCCTTGCCTGGGTGGTAATGAATTTCCATTTCATAGTCCTTAATAAGCTCAAGCCATCGCCTTTGCCTCATATTCAATTCTGACTGGGTGAAGATATACTTCAAGCTTTTATGATCTGTATATATGTGACAGATATTTCCCAGCAGATAGTGACGCCAAATTTTCAGGGCATGAACCACAACAGCTAGCTCTAGATCATGAGTTGGGTAATGCTCCTCATGTTGGCGCAACTTCCTTGAAGCATATGCAATTACTCGGCCCTCTTGCATTAATACACAGCTGAGTCCACTGCCTGACGCATCACAATATACATCAAAAGGCTTGGTGATGTCCGGTTGAGCCAATACCGGAGCAGTGGTTAATAATGTCTTCAATTGTTCAAAAGCTTCATTACACTTAGAAGACCAATTGAATTTAATATCATTCTTCAATAAACTTGTGATTGGCTTCACAAGCTTAGAAAAATCTGGTATGAATCTGCGATAATATCCAGCTAGTCCAAGAAAACTCCGGACTTGGTGAACAGTGGTTGGGGGTTTCCACTCCAGAATATCCTTGACTTTGCTAGGATCTACCGCAATTCCCTTGGCAGATAACACATGTCCCAAAAATTGAATTTCCTTCAGCCAGAACGCGCACTTGCTAAACTTGGCATACAACTGATGTTCCCTCAAGCGCGTCAATACAATCCGCAAATGTTGAGCATGCTCCTCTTCATTTTTGGAATATATCAAGATATCGTCGATGAAGACCACCACGAACTTGTCCAACTCGGGCATAAACACCGAGTTCATCAAATAAGTGAAATGGGCAGGAGCATTTGTTAGCCCGAAGGACATTACCAAATATTCAAATAAACCATACCGCGTAGTAAACGCGGTCTTCGGTATATCCTCGGGCCGAATACGGATTTGGTGATAGCCCGACCTGAGATCAACCTTAGAGAATACCCTCGCCCCGGTCAGTTGATCAAATAAGATGTCAATCCTCGGAAGAGGGTACTTGTTCTTGATGGTGACCTCATTCAGGGGTCAATAATCCACACACATTCGTAAAGTTTGATCCTTCTTCTTAACAAAAATGGCGGGGCAACCCCATGGAGACGAGCTTGGCCGGATGAATCCTTTATTCAGTAGATCTTGTAATTGAATCTTCAATTCTGCCAACTCATTAGGGGGCATACGATACGATCTTCGGGAAATGGGAGCCGTACCGGGCTTTAACTCAATTACAAATTCTACATCTCTCTCAGGTGGTAGTCCAGGCAAATCTTCCGGAAATACATCTGGAAACTCACATACTACCGGAATATCCTTGATCTCCCGTACAATGGCTTCATATATTCTACCAGAAGCTTTGGCTGGATTGGTTACGGGGATGGACAAAAGAATCTCTTCTTGATTATAGCTCAACCTGACGGTTCTCAGTTTAGTGTTGAGAATTGCCTTATGTTGGGTTAACCAATTCATACCCAAAATCACATCTATATCCTGGCCTTTCAGAACAATCATGTTAGCAGGAAAGTTCCGTCCGGCCATTGTTACTGGCACTTGATAGGCCACTTCTCTAGTAAAAATGTGTCCCCCAGGTGAATGAATTTTAAACCCTTCTTTTGATTCATGGCTTGAAATGTGATGTTGCTCCACAAATTTCTTGCTAATAAATGTATGTGAAGCACCAGAATCAAAAAGAATAATTGCAGGGTGGCTGGCCACGAGAAACGTACCCATCATCACCGGTTCACCTTCCGGTGTAGTGGCCACTTGAGTATAGTATATTCGCCCCATCTTCTTTGTATTCTTCCCCACATTATTTCCCTTGGGCTGAGCTGATTTCCCAGATCCTTGCTGAGTGTTTGATTGATTCTGCTTGGGATATGGGCAATCCTTGATGAAATGTCCAGACTTGCCACAATTGAAACACCCGGTTGCAGAGCTGGGCAAAGCAGGGAATCGAGTGCCCGGGGCACTCGGCTGATTTGGGGTAGTGGGGGCATTATTGGGACGAATGATTATTGGTTGCTTGAAAGGGAATGAGGGTGGTCGAGAAAAAGAGCGATTTTGGCTAGAAGGCCGGATCACAAACTGTTGCCTTTTTGCCTGGCCCTGATTAGGCTTCTCGCCTCCAAATCCCTTGTTCTTCCCGGAACCTGCATATTTTGCTTCAACAGATAGGGCTGTGCTGACAGCCTTTCCATATGTGAGATCTATGCAGGCTGCCATTTTTCTCTGCAATCGATCATTCAGACCTCTCATAAAGCAATTCTTTTTCTTTAAATCAGTGTTCACCTGATCGATTGTGTATTGCGACAGGTGATTAAACTTATTGAGATACTGATTGATAGTATCTCCTCCTTGTTTTAGCTTCATGAACTCTTCTTGCTTCATATGCAGAACACCTTCGGGTATATAGTGCTCGCGGAAGGCCACTTTAAATTCTTCCCATGTTACTTGATGATTAGCAGGTTGAATAGCCACAAAATTTCCCCACCAGGTGCTGACAGGGCCGCGCAGTTGTTGCGCTGCGAATAAAGGCTTCTGTGTCTCTGAACAGCGCAGGAGACCAAATTTTTGCTCAATAACCCGTATCCATTCATCGGCTTCCAACGGGTTCTCAGCCTTGACAAATAGTGGTGGACGGGTTTCAGAGAAATCCAAATATGTGGTTTCATGGGGGCCTTGCTGATAACCCCTTCCACCCTGCTGCTGGAATTGTTGGCCCGCCATTTCTCTCAAAAAGCGGGTATTGTCTGCAGTTGCGTTCACCAAGGCGGCAATCGCCTCGGCCAATGTGGGAGGAACCGGAGGTGGATTTGGGGTAACCTCCCTCCCCCAGAAGTTCCTGCTGCATCCTGTCCTCGAGTCCTGGTAGGCATCTAAGGCAAAGAACATTTGAAATAAATATAATATGCCAGAGAAACCTTCCATTTTACATTACTATCAAAAGTAATGATACAGACTCGATGTTATACAACAGGATACATTACCCATAATACAATAGTTCAACCTATTATACAACATACTATTTCTACAACTACACTACTACTCCTGCTTCTGGTTGCTCTTAGCAGCTTCGTCGTCAGGTGTGGGAGACCATTCATCGACCAGCCTCATAGAAGGAGGGGGCCTAAAAAGGTCTAACTCACCACCAAGCGCTTCTCCCGCATCATGCGAGGGTCCGGCTTCCGACCTGATAGGATCCGCAGGGACATTTGGGTGTAATTGCGAATACAGTACATGAACTTCCTCATGTAAAGTATTGCAATATACCTGCAAGTTGTCAATAGTAGTGCTAAGTTCTTCGACTCGTGCTCGAGCCTTCGCTTCCTTAGCCTAGGCTACTGAACGAGACTGTACCGCCCAATCAAGTGCCAAATCTCGATCAGCAAGTTGATCTTGCAGGGTGCGGATGTAACTTCTTAATTCATTTATTCGGTCGCCATCCGCAACCCATAAATTGGTCCTGCGTTGTAACTCTATTTGAAGTTGATTCACGCGGGCTTCGAGATCCCCAATTGGATCATTGCTTCCGCTACTGCTATCTTGCTCCTTTGGGGCAAGTTGGTGCCGAGGTACACCGATAGGCCCAGTATGCTTTCGCGCCGTTTTCCTCGTACGCGGCGGCATTTTCTAAGGGGGAAAATTTATTAGTACAATTCTTAGCAAGATGCATGATTAATTACAGAATCAACCTTGGTTGATTCAACCTTCTATACATTGCACTCTTCCTATCTGGTCTTTGAAATAAACTCTTCAGAGATGTTTAGGTAAGAAGAGAAGAAATTTTCTAGATAAGTTTAAGAAAACCTTTTTGAAGATGCTACGTAATATCTGCCAAGAAGGGCTACGCTCCGATACCAGCTGTGACGGAACCTCCCAAGTCATTAGGCCCACCTACAGTTGTCCTTGTCCAACAGACATCAGACAACCCTGTAGATGTTCCTGAATTACTTGACAAGTTCGGTATCTTTTTCCTTACCTTTCCAGGAACGTTTCACCCGTCTGACAGACAGTATGCTCATCGGAGATGCGGAAATGCGGAAGTGATTACATAGACTTACATTTATTTAAAAAGTAAGAGTAAGTTATTTAGTACAGACCAGAGTGTAAAGCGAGTGCTGAAAAGTATTATTACAATACCTGGGAGGCAAAAGCTCCTCCCATTAAGTTCTTTACATAAAAGTTTTTAAGGAGGATCTGGTCCTCCAGCAGCTTCATTCTTGATTGTCCTCATTTTTCACCACCTTGGTACAAAAACAACAAAAGTTTGTTGTCTCCTCACCTAAAAACAACGGGGGAATAAACCCTGAGTATGGAATTACTCAGCAAGTCTTACCCGACTAAAGAAAAGACTCTCAAGGGTATGCTGGTTATATGGGAGCCAAGGTAAGGCCTTTCAATAGTCAAAGACTCTGTTTGCAGAATTGCTTACTAAAGTGGATCCTTAAAATCCAATTTTATTGTCAGGTTAAGTAGAATTACTTGCAGCTAGAGTCCTTTCTACCCTAGTTCAATCACTGGACCTGCACTAGCCAATTTCTTATCAACCCTTCATCTTCACTGGATTGCTACGAGTAAGTCAGTGGCCAAGTCTCCATAACCGTAGAGGTACGGCGATCCGAATCGATTATACTCAGCTGAGGATCTCCGATCACACGACATATGTAGCACTTAACCCTTGCATATGTCAACCCGCCATCGAGTTTCTTAAGACCAGATCAGGTTCACACAAACCGAGAGCACATATACACCACCGTCCAGCCTCTTGCTACGGAGGGTACACGCTACTCTCGCCACCGCTCCACGCCCATTTCGTGTTATCTTATTCTGGCCTTAGTCCGCCCGAGGCAAAGCTTACCCATGACGAGGCATGTGACCAGTTAAAGGGTCCTCGGTCAGCAGGCTTACATCGAGACGGCCCTTAATCGACTCAGATGGAGACACTACACCGAGACTCTCTTTCTCGTGCAAGTCACCCGCCCGGTCTCAGCTTAATCATTTAACCCCAAAGGTTGGTACCTGGCAGAGGTACATCTTTTCCGATGTTGGACCCATCATGGCCATGATGGATCCACCATCAAGTTTGTTTTCAAAAACATCCCATCCACTTTTGCCACATCATCTTTTGTAAAAACAAAACATTTTGTTTTACTAAAGCAAGGCTAAGCATAAAGAAAATCTTTTGTAAACAGGGATTTCAAGGAAGGTAATCAAATCCAAGGAAGGTAATGCAGGAATTGTTTAAGCAATCAACACCTATCACCTAGTGCATCAAGCAAGTGAGAAAGATTTTAAAACACAAGGAGGTGGCAAATGCACCGGGGCTTGCCTTTGTTTATGGGTGAGTCAGGCTCAGATCCACAAATATCGAAGTAGAAACAATTCTCAGCCTGTGTTTCCAAAGGTGGTGGTACTTGCTCTTCAGTGGCTTCCACTTCTTCCTCGTGTTCTAATCATAACCATACATATGTATAAGAATGAATGCCATGTAATGCTCATGAGGGTGCAAAGATAATATAAACTTATTATCTAAGTCTTGAATACAACTTTCCTTCATGGAACTCCGAGAACTTAGGGTTTCCGGAGTCAGTAAAGGAGTTCACAGGGCAGGGGGGTTTTCGGGTTTGGTGATCAAACAAGGTCCAATTCAACCCAAATTCTACCCAAGGCTTCTAAATAATATGAGGAACTCATATAAAAATTTTGAGCATTTTTGGGATTATTATCTATTTTCTAAAAATCCAGAACTACTTCTTTAAACTACTTAAAATGCCTTAAAATTCCTTATTTAATCTAAAAATCATGAAACTATTGTTATTAAATTCTATGGAAAATAAGAAGTCTAGGAAAATTAGTTTCACAATTTTACCATTTTTCTACAATTTTCTACATATTTCTAAAGTTCTTCTAAAAAAGAAAAGGGAAAAGGGTTGAACAGTGTTGGGCTGGTTTCAGCCCAGCGGCCCAGTCCAGAGGGGAAAGGCGCCCGCGCCCGCGCTGGCGGTCTTGCGGAAAGGCCCTCGGGGTTCTGGGTAACAGGAAATAAGTTCTTTTACTATTCCTATTGTCGCTGACGATTTATAGAAAGCCCCCTTGACTTCTATTTCTTCGCGCGGCCGAGTCCACGACGACGGTGAACGCAGCCACGCTCCGGTGAGCCACTGTACCAGCCGATGTAGGCAACGGCTAGGTTCTCCGAGCAACAGACATGAAATTGGGGCTACCTTAATCATTTCCCCCAACTTAATTGCGCTAATGATCAACTAAGGAGCTCTGGCCACGGTGACCGAGAGCATGGCGGCTAGATCGTCATGTTCCCGGCGATCCCTGGCGGCTCGGTTCAATTGGGTGGGTCGGTAAGCATCACAGACACATGAGAATGCTTAGACAAGGGAGCAGAGGGGAAAAGCTGACCTGAGTGGGGCAAACCACGACGAGATTGAGTTCACTGTGTTCAAGAACCGGATTGGGGAGAATCCAAAATTCGTGCTCGCTAGTGAGGGATTTGGGATGCAGGTGGGTGCAACAGCTGCTTGAGTACATGGCGGAGCTGGGGGTGCGGTCAATTTATAGAGTCCGTGCGCGGTGATCGCGAATTTGGGTGCTGACACGCGGCGGTCGGAGGTGAAGAAGAACCAGGCGCGCGTGAGTGCGTGTCCCCGGTCGTGGCGAGCTCACCGGCGATGATGGGACTACTATAGGGAGTCACGGTGGCGCGGTGGAAAGACTCGAACACGCGGCGGACACAGAGATGGCACGACAGCGGCGAGCAACTTTATCCACGGCGGTGAGCGAGGGGGGGGGGATGAATTGCGGCTAGCCGGAGTGACTTCCAAGTCACCGACGGCGAAGATATTTTGACCCCGCGACGTTATCGACTTACGCCGAGCGTGAATCATGACGCTGGCGACGTGAATCACGGCGGGGAGGTCACCGACGGTGGGATTCTTTTGCTGCGTCCGATCTGATCTGTTGGGGACACTGTACCATCGTGAGCTCCCATCAGAGCACCTGACAGCCACTCTTTGGTCTAATTTTTCTCTCAAATCTTCATGGCAACTCTTACCAAGTTCTGCAGCAAAGTTGTTCCTGTATAGTAGCTCTACAACTTTGTTATAGCAATCCAAGGTGGATTCCCACTGGATCTTAGTCTAAATGGCTCTCAATCTTGGATCAAAGTCACGGTCCATCTGAAGTTCAGTCTATATCAGCTTGACAGTCCAACTTTGGGCAAGATTATCTTCAAATTTCTCACAAGAACATGGCTTGCACTCTTAAGCAAAGTTGTTCACCTATAATTGGACTATAATTTTGATGTAGTGACCTAGGGCAAAAACCCTTTTGTTTAGAAGTTAATAGGTCACAAAGATGAGCACAATACACTGAAATTCAGACTTAGTCAAAAGGGTTCAAATGTGGCTCTTTTGCAAATAAGTCCAAAATTCAGGGTTTGGCTTGCAAATTCACATATGAGTGACCCAAATGACTTAAGATACTTATTTGACTTGGTTTTTGCACTTTAGTCCAAAAGTGGACTAACTTTGCACATAGGTCCCTAGGGTTTGGTTTTAGGGTTTTCCAGGGTTTCAATCAGGGTTTCTGGTATCCCAGGGGTCTAAGTGTAATTCCACTTAAGTCTTGGGATCATTTTGTGACCCTTCTCTTATAGCTTTTAGGTATTCTTCATTTGGGTTAAGCTTTGCCCCTTTGAGCCTTATTTAGGGTCAGGTTCCCTATCCAGGGTCCTATTTGTAAAACACTAAAAACAATACACTTGTTTGAAATTTTTACCTAGTGAATGCACTCTAAGTGTGTCAAACATATGCAATGCCAATGTTTATGATGCCATGCTCAAGTTTTAGTTACAGTAACACCAGGGGTGTTACAAACATGGCTGGGAAAAAGTAAGTGATCAAGGGCACAACTTGCCTTCAATGAGCTCCTACTCAGCTACTTCTACTTGCTGAACCTCAGAATCCACAGTGGCTTGCTCGTCTACTCGCATCAACACAATACATACATGGTATAGCAAAAATTAACATTGCACCAAACATATAAATAAAATACACAGTAATAATCTAGACATTAAAATAAGATCACAGAAACTGGAATCATTAAATTTGGAGTTATAGATTTCAAGTTATGAATTTCCTAAGGTTTAATGTGCTTGAAATGGAATTACATGAGAAATAATTTTCTTTCTGTTTTCATGACAAAACAGAGACACTAAATGATAGACAATAATATTACAAAATTTTAGAAATTGGAATGGTTCAATTTAGAGCTAAAATGAATTTTCTATGGAATAAACAAGTTTTAGGAATTCTTTTTATATTAAAAATCAATTTCTGTATTTATTTACCTATTTTATATGTTCTCTGGACTGGGCCTCGAATTCCAAAAAGCGCAGGGGTTATTATAGAAGAATTCCTAAGACTCAGAACCTAGCTAAGTGGACAGCGGGTTCATTTACAAAAAGAACAGGGGCTCTTTACAAAGATTGCCACGTCGAAGGGCTACGGGCGATTCTCGGTCGTTGGATCAATGACTGACGCGCCAGATTAAACCTAAGTCTAAGCGAACCGGTACGCTGCGCGAGACGGTGGATTCCCATCGGACAGTTTAACACGTATGCTCCCGTGTTCTAATTTCGTGCATCCGATCCAAAATGAACGGCTCACTCTAACCTAACCCAACCGGTCCCCATTGTCTAATCTGGGCCGTTCGCCGTGCATCCAACGGCGCCCGGACACCCCAGCCTCAACCCCGCCGCGCGGTGGCGCACCCGCCGGACCACGACGGCGCCATTGCCGGGGATCCAATCCCCCGCTTCTCGGAGCTAATTCCTCGCGCAACCTGGTGCAAACTGAAGTGGGTGCAATGGGGGGGGGGTTTACACGGGGCTTTGCCCGTAGCTACCCGCCACGAAGTTTCTCGCCCACGGATGGGGCGGATTCACGGCGGGCTGCAACGACGTCGAGCAATACCGGAGTCTACTCTCGTAAAATTTGGGCGCGAGATGATTCGCCACCGATCAAGGAACATGACGCAGCTAAGGGATGGAGGTTACCAGCAGACACGGCGTGAAGCACTCAGTGCGGGGCGAGTCGCGAATGGCGGCGAGGTTGGCTAGTCAGCAAGAAATTCCCCCGATTGCAGCTGGTGCCCCTCCAATTGGATTTTCCCCCAGCTGCCGCGAGAGTAGAACAACGCCCGAATGTCTTCGCTGGCGCTTGAATCTAGCCGGCGGCGAGTATCTGCGGCAGCGCTCATACTGCCACCTCCCCTCACCCGGCGGCGCGTGATTCTCTCTCGGCTACGGTGGTGGTTGCGAGGGCAGGGAGAGGGGGATGGCGAGGCAAACCCGAGGGTCGCGACCCCTAAATGGATGCGACGTGGGTCAGTCGCGGTAACAGAATCGCGCGAGGACCCCGGCAAATTCGTTGGAGCAGGGTGATTATCGGCGCGAGGAAGACGGAACCCGACACCCCGGCCCCACGGGTCAGTGAGCCCGCGCGTTCTCGGAGTCGCGTTTGCGAGTGAAGCCACGTAGCGAGCCTGGCAAACGCCCCCCCGGACAGTGACTGCTTCAATGCGCGGGCGCGGCTGCTGGCTTCTCGGCCCACCGGTCAATGGTCCACGCGCGGAGTGGAGACTTGGGCTGGCGCGCGCGGTGAAATGGGGAGATGGGCCGAACTGAGGTTGAGCCGGCCCAAGCGGCATTTTAACCTTTTTTTCTTTTCTTTATTCTTTTCTCTTTTCTTTTTCAAATTTAGATTTTCATTTCTCCTTTTAGATTTCAAATCCAAATTTGAATTTCAGTTATGGATTTGTACTTATATCAAATGTGCCAATTTACCTTTGGAGTTGAAGAGAATATATTTATGTGTATATTTATTCCCTATGTTTTATGTGGTATTTCTTTTCTTTTTATTTTCAAAACCCTATTTTCAAATTTAGGGTTTAATTCAACCTCTAGTAATTATTATCTTATTATCATTATTATTTTATTGATGCACAAACATATAAAACTCCAACAAGATGCATGTTCTTTTATTTTGGTATCCTTTGTTTCAAGTCATCACTAAATTTTATGTAGGCTCTTTGAATGATGCAAATGAGGCACACAAAATTGAGGAGATCTCTCTATTATTCTTTGTATACAACTTTGAGTATTACATCTTTTGCTCCTTTTATTTGAACCCTTTCTTGGACTTTTTATTGGTTTGTGTTGAACCTTTGGCACCTGTAGAATTCATAATCTAGAGCAAACTAGTTAGTCCAATAATTTGTGTTGGGCAATTCAATCACCAAAATCATTTAGGAAAAAGGTTTGACCCTATTTCCCTTTCAATCTCCCCCTTTTTGGTGATTGACGCCAACACAAACCAAAGCAAATATATAAGTGCAGAATTGAACTAGTTTGCATAAGGTAAGTGCAAAGGTTGCTTGGAATGAAACCAATATTTATTTCTACTAGATATGCATGGATGGTTTTTGTGACGGAACCTCCCAAGTAATTAGGCCCACCTACAGTTGTCCTTGTCCAACGGACCTCAGACAATCCTATAGGTGCCCCTAAGCTACTTGACAAGCTCGGTATCTTTCCTTACCTTACCAGGAACGTTTCACCCATCATGCAGACATTACAGAACATCGGAGATATAGATATGCGGAAGCGATTACATAAACTTACATTTATTAAAAAGTAAGATCACGTTGTTTATTACAGTCCAGGAATATATAACGAGTGCAGAGTATTATTATTACACATACCAAGGGAGGTAAAAACTCCTCCCGACAGCTATCACACAAAAAGTCTTAATGGAGGATCCTTTCCTCCCGCACTTCACTCTTGCTTTTCTTCATTAGGAACCACCTTGGTACAGAAGCAACAGAAATCTGCTGCTTCCTCACCTAAAAACAACAAGGGGATAAACCCTGAGTATGGAATTACTCAGCAAGTCTTACCCGACTAAGGAAAAGACTCTCAAGGGTATGCTGGGTAAATAGGAATCAAGGAGAGGCTTTAGCAAAAAAATCAACTTTAGATACCTTTGCAGAAACAGCTTACTAAGGTGAGTCCTTACTTTCAATCTTTTAATGCCATGTTAAGTATTAATAGACTCTGTTTGCCTTTAGTCTAGTCATGTCATCAGTACAATATCATTTTTATTCATACTGTTCACATCCTGACTCTAGGTTGCAGGGAAGTGACCAAGTCTTCATAACCGCGAAGGTACGGCGATCCGAATCGATTATACTCAGTTGAGGATCTCCAATCACACGACATATGTAGCACTTAACCCTTGCATATGTCAACCCGCCACCGGGGTTCTTAAGACCAGATCAGGTTCACGCAAACCGAGAGCACAGATACACCACCGTCCAGCCTCTTGCCATGGTGGGTACACGCTACTCCCGCCACCGCTCCACGCCCATTTCGTATTATCTTATTCTGGGCTTAGTCTGCCCGAGGCAAGGCTTACCCATGACGAGGCATGTGACCAGTTAAAGGGTCCTCGATCAGCACGCCTACATACACATTCAATCCTTAATCAACCTGGGTAGAACATCACCTGTTCCTAACCCAAGTCTCGATTTAAGTACTTCCATCCTTAGGATTGTTTCTGTTCCTTAGGATGAAAAGAGCATCACCGGGAACTTTGCAGTAAGATCCCACCATTGCTCCAAAAGAAAATATTCTTGCAGGTAGAAGTCATCTTTCCTCAGGGTAACCCCTGAGCTAGGCAGTACAGCAAAAGTCAACCTCTATCCACAAGACCTAAGCAGGGCTAAGCATTTTTGTAAAACAATTTTGATACTTCACCAGAAGTATCCATAAAGGTGTGGATATCAAGGAAAGCAATGCATCAAAGGGTTCCAAGCAATTCCTATGAACTTAATGCACATTTCACTTGATTTAAGATGTGCGAAAAGTATTTAAAAACACAAGGAAAGGGGTTGCATGCATCGGGGCTTGCCTTTGTTAACAGGTGAGTCTGGCTCGGATCCGCAAATATCAAAGTAGAAGCAGTTGCCTGCTTGAGAATCCGAGGGTGGTGGTGTCCTTTCTTCGGTGATTTCCTCTTCTTCTTCTCGTTCTAATCATAACCATACATATGTATAAGAATGGATGCCATGGGATGCTCATGAGGGTGCAAAGATAATATAAACTTATTATCTAAGTCTTGAATACAACTTTCCTTCACGGTACTCCAAGAACCTAGGGTTTCCGGAGTCAGTAAAGGAGTTCATAGGGCAGGGGGGTGTTTTGGGGTTTGGTGATCAAACAAGGTCCAAATCAACCCAAATTCTACCCAAGGCTTCTAAATAGTATGAGAAACTCATATAAAAATTTTGAGCATTTTTGGGATTACAACTTATCTTTTAAAAATCCAAAACTACTATCTTAAGCTATTTTAAATACCTTAAAATTCCCTGTTTAAACTAAAAATCATTTAACTATTTTTATTAAATTCTAGGGAAAATAAGAAACCCAGGAAAATTGGTTTCACAATTTTAGGATTTTTCTATAATTTTTAACAGATTTCCAAAGTTCTTCTGAAAAAGAAAAAGAAAAAGACTTAACAGTATTGGGCCAACACTAGCCCAAGCGGCCCAAATCCACGCAGAAGCGTGCCCGCGCGCGCGCCCGCGCTGGTGGCTTTGCGGAAAAGCCCTCGGGGTTTTCACTAATTGGGGATGGGTTCGGTTACGGTTTTTCTGAGTCACTGACGCTTTGCAGAAGAGTCCTCCAACTTCTATCTATTCTCAGTTTGAAGTCCCCGATGGTGCATGGCATGGCAGAGCTCCGGCGAGCTCCCGAACCGGCAAGGATAGGAGCTACTGAGCGGTCTACACCAAATTCAAGTTCTAAGGACCATTTCCCCCCAATAAATTTTACGGTTGGTGATCTGCCAAGCTCTGCCCGCGAGGATAGTGAACGACGCGGACATGTGTTCGTGTTCCAATCGATTGGCGGGCTCCTAGTTCAATTCAGTGGTTTGTCAAGCATCACCAGCATACATGGACATGAGAACAACGCGCGAATCGGATGGTGTCTTACCAGAACGGCCTGACCACGGTGGAGTGGTGTTTTACGGTGGCGGAGACGAATTTGGGAAAAAACGGCGGTGCGACGGCTCTGGGCGAAATTGGAGGCGGGGATTGAGGCTACACGGCCGTAAGAAACTATACTTTCACCGTGCGCAAACGATTTGGGCAAAGGTGGAGAGGTCAGTGCGAATTTGATTCAATTTGGTTTACTGGTATGTGGGTGATGGCCGAGCTTCGCCGCGAACTATGGGCTATTTATAGCCGCGGAGGTCCGGCGATCAACGGACAAGCACCCCGTGAGTCACCACGATGAGGACTAGTGCTAAGCACGTGGCGCGCGGCGGTAATCGGCCGACGGTGAGGTCTTATCCGATCAGTCGATGCGCAAGGGAGGTACGGCGAGCCTATCTACGGCAGAACCACGGTGATGGCACGGTGGCCGCCGATTAACTGGGGCCTGCCACCTCCCCGTTTTAACGCCACGTTGCCAAAGCCTTTTACCGTGGCCGCCGACGACCTATCCCGATCGCCGTGGCATCCTCATCGCCGGCGGGATTCTTCTGAAGACCGTGAACAGTGCACCAAATTCAGTAACAAGCTTATCTGATAGACCATCTTCAGATCAAAATAACTCCAATTTTCATATGGTACCAAGACTTAACCTCTGCAGCAACCTTGTAGAGCTACAAACCAGCTACACTTCATTTATAGGGATTGTACTCAGTTGAGCACTAAATCAGGGTTGAATCCTAGGCCAAAGATGGCTCTGCTACTCTGTAAGCCTGAAGTTCAGAGTTTAATCAGTCTGACAGCCAGACTTTAGGCTTAATTATCTCCAAAATCTTCTTAACAACAATGCTCACACTCTTAAGCAAAGTTGTTCACCTATAATTGGGCTACAATTTTGATATGGTTGCCTAGGGCAAATTCTCAATAATTTGGAAGATCCAATGCTCCAAAGTTGAGCCCTCAACACTGAAATTTCAGACTTAACCTCTATAGTGCTTTAAGAGGTGATTTTGCAATTTGGTCCAAACTTAGGGTTTGGCTTGCAAATTCACATATATGTGACCCAAATGACTAAAGATACCTATTTAACTTGGTTTTTGCACTTTAGTCCAAAAGTGGACTAATTTTGCACATAGGCCCCTAGGGTTTGGTTTTAGGGTTTTCCAGGGTTCCAATTAGGGTTTTTAGTATCCCAGGGGTATAAATGTGATTCAACTTTGTTTTTGGGGATATTTTATGACTCTTTCCCTAAAGTATTTAGGTTTTCTCATATTGGGTTAGGTCTTACCCCTTCAATCCCTGTTTAGGGTTAGGTCCCCTTATCCAGGGTCCTATTTGCAAAGATACTTAAACAATACAACTTGATTGAAATTTTTGCCTAGTGAATGCACTCTAGGTATATCAAACATATACAATGCCAATGCTTATGATGCCATGCTCAAGTTTTAGTTACAGTAACACCAGGGATGTTACATCCTTCCCCCCATAAAAGAATCTCGTCCCGAGATTTAAAGTCCTAGGGTGAGTAATGGAAAAGGAAATGCTTCACATTTGTATTTCCTTATTTTTGGTACAAGGCAGGGGTGGTGTGGGGGTTCACTCCTTTATTGCAATAATTATATACACTTTACAAATTACATGAGGCTAGAAAGCCTGGGAAATTCTTATCTAAAAAGTCTTGAGTTTCCCACGTAGCCTCTTCCTCAGCATGTTGGTTCCATTGTATTTTGTAGAACTTGAGAGTCTTTCTCCGGGTAACCCTGTCCTTTTGATCCAGAACTCGAATAGGATGTTTCGAGTATGTTAAATCTGGTTCCAGGACAACATCTGTTATTTCAATGGTTCGATCGGGAACCCGAAGACACTTCTTTAATTGCGACACATGGAACACATTATGGATGGTAGACAGAATTTCGGGGAGTTGCAGTCGATATGCTACTGGCCCACATTGCTCAAGTACCGGAAATGGACCAATATACCTGGGTGCAAGCTTCCCTTTTACCCCGAAACGCGATACACCCTTCATTGGTGAAACTTTCAAGTAGACATAGTCGCCTACCAGAAAGCATAAGGGTTGTCGTCGTCGGTCTGCATAACTCTTTTGTCGAGTCTGAGCTTTCTTCATATTGTGAATAATTTTCTGAACCTTTTCTTCGACCTCCTTTACCATGTCAGGCCTAAAGAAATATCTTTCTCCAGGTTCAGACCAATTTAGCGGAGTTCGACACCGTCGCCCATATAAAGCTTCAAAAGGTGCCATCTTGATACTCTCTTGATAACTGTTATTGTATGAAAACTCCGCTAAGGGCAAACATTCATCCCATTTCTGTGAGAAGTCCAGAACACATGCCCGCAGCATATCCTCAAGTATTTGATTGACCCTCTCAGTCTGTCCACTTGTTTGAGGATGATAGGCCGAACTGTGGAGCAATTTGGTACCCAAGGATTTATGAAGCTCTTCCCAAAACTTGGATACGAACTGAGGTCCACGATTCGACACTATAGTTTTTGGAACCCCATGCAAACTGAGAATACGGCCAATATATAATGCTGCATAAGTGGTCACTGTATATTTGGCCCTGACGGGTAAGAAGTGGGCAATCTTTGTGAGTCGATCAACGATAACCCAAATAGAATCATACCCTTTGGCCATCCTGGGCAGTCCCACAATAAAGTCCATACTTATGTCTTCCATTTCCATGTTGGGATTGGCAAAGATTGTAATGGACCAGCGGTTTTCATGTGTATGGCTTTGACATGTCTGCAAGTGTCACACTTAGCCACATAGCGTGCAATTTCGATCTTCATCTTTGTCCACCAGTAATGTTGTTTCAAGTCTTGGTACATCTTAGTGCTTCCGGGATGAATAGAATAACGACTAAGATGTGCTTCATCAAGAATTTGCTGGCGGAGTTCTTCATTCTTTGGCACAACTATGCGGTTATTAAACCATAACACACCTTGATCATCTTCCTTGAAACATTTGGCTACTCCAGCCCTTATCTTCTCTCGTATGTGCTTCATACTCAGATTATTCTTTTGAGCATCAATTATCCTTTGCAAAATGATTGACTCAAGCTTTAGCTGATTCAGAGTCCCTTGTTGGATTATCCCCAGGTTTAACTTCTCCATCTCTTGACACAAAGTGTTGTCGGAGGTCTTCACCACAAGACAGTGGCAGGAAGCCTTACGGCTTAATGCATCTGCCACCACATTGGCTTTGCCTGGGTGATAACGGATCTCCAGTTCATAGTCCTTAATAAGCTCAAGCCATCGTCTTTGCCTCATATTCAATTCTGACTGGGTGAAGATATACTTCAAGCTTTTATGATCTGTATAAATATGACAGATATTTCCCAGCAGATAATGATGCCAAATTTTCAGGGCATGAACCACAGCAGCTAGCTCCAGATCATGAGTTGGGTAATGCTCCTCATGTCGGCGCAACTGCCTTGAAGCATATGCAATTACTCGGCCCTCTTGCATTAATACACAGCCGAGTCCACTGCCTGACGCATCACAATATACATCAAAAGGTTTAGTGATGTCCGGTTGAGCCAATACCGGAGCAGTGGTTAATAATGTCTTCAATTGCTCAAAGGCTTCATTACACTTAGAAGACCAATTGAACTTAATGTCATTCTTCAATAAACTTGTGATTGGCTTCACAAGCTTAGAAAAATCTGGTATGAATCTGTGATAATATCCAGCTAGCCCAAGAAAACTCCGGACTTGGTGAACAGTGGTTGGGGGTTTCCACTCCAGAATATCTTTGACTTTGCTAGGATCTACCGCAATTCCTTTGGCTGATAATACGTGCCCCAAAAATTGAATTTCCTCCAGCCAGAATGCGCACTTGCTGAACTTGGCATACAGCTGATGTTCCCTCAGGCGCGTTAATACAATCCGTAGATGTTGAGCATGCTCCTCTTCATTTTTAGAATATATCAAGATATCGTCGATGAAGACCACCACGAACTTGTCCAACTCGGGCATGAACACCGAGTTCATCAAATAGGTGAAGTGGGCAGGAGCATTTGTGAGCCCGAAAGACATTACCAGGTATTCAAACAATCCATACCGCATAGTAAACGCGGTCTTCGGTATATCCTCGGGCCGAATACGGTTTTGATGATAGCCCGACCTGAGATCAATTTTGGAAAATACCCTCGCCCCAGTCAGTTGATCAAATAAGATGTCGATCCTTGGAAGAGGGTACTTATTCTTGATGGTGACCTCATTCAGGGGTCGATAATCCACACACATTCGCAAGGTTTGATCCTTCTTTTTAACAAAAATGGCGGGACAACCCCATGGAGACGAGCTTGGCCGGATGAATCCCTTATTCAGTAGATCTTGTAATTGAATCTTCAATTCCGCCAATTCATTAGGGGGCATACAGTACGATCTTCGGGAGATGGGAGCCGTACCGGGCTTTAGCTCAATTACAAATTCTACATCTCTTTCAGGGGGCAGTCCAGGCAAATCTTTCGGGAATACATCTGGAAACTCACATACTACCAGAATATCCTTGATCTTCGGTACAATGGCTTCATATATTCTACCAGAAGCTTTGGCTGGATTAGTTACGGGGAGAGACAAAAGAATCTCTTCTTGATTATAGCTCAACCTGACGGTTCTGAGTTCAGTGTTGAGAATTGCCTTGTGTTGGGTTAACCAATTCATACCCAAAATTACATCTATATCTTGGCCTTTCAGAACAATCATGTTAGCAGGAAAGTTCCGTCCGGCCATTGTTACTGGACCTTCATAGGCCACTTCTTGAGTAAAAATATGTCCCCTAGGTGAATGAATTTTAAATCCCTCTTTTGATTCATGGCATGCAATGTGATGTTGCTCCACAAATTTCTTGCTAATGAACGTATGCGAAGCACCAGAATCAAAAAGAATAATTGCAGGGTGACTGGCCACGGGAAACGTACCCATCATCACCGGTTCTCCTTCCGGTGTAGTGGCCACTTGGGTGTAGTATACACGCCCTGTCTTCTTTGTATTCCTCCCCATAGTATTCCCCTTGGGCTGAATTGACTTCCCAGTTCCTTGCTGAGCATTGGATTGATTTTGCTTGGGATAGGGGCAGTCTTTGATAAAATGTCCCGACTTGCCGCAATTGAAACACCCAGTTGAAGAGCTGGGCAAGGCAGGGAATCGAGTGCCTGGGGCACCCGGCTGATTCGGGGGAGTGGGGGTACTGTTGGGGCGAATAATAATTGGTTGCTTGAAAGGGAATGCAGGTGGACGAGAAAAAGTACGGTTTTGGCTAGAAGGCCGGATCACGAACCGTTGCCTCTTCGCCTGGCCCTGATTAGGCCGCTCACCACCGAATCCCTTATTCTTCCCAGAACTTGCGTATTTTGCTTCAACAGATAAGGATGTACTGATAGCCTTTCCATACGTGAGATCTATACATGTGGCCATCTTTCGCTGCAACCGATCATTTAGACCCCTCATGAAGCAGTTCTTTTTCTTCAAATCAGTATTCACCTGGTCGATGGCATACTGCGACAGGTGATTAAACTTGTTGAGATACTGGTTGACGGTATCTCCTCCTTGTTTCAGCTTCATGAATTCCTCTTGTTTCATATGCAGCACACCTTCGGGTATGTAGTGCTCACGGAAGGCTGCTTTAAATTCTTCCCAGGTGATTTGATGGTTGACAGGTTGTATAGCCACAAAATTTCCCCACCAGGTACTGGCAGGGCCACGTAGTTGTTGGGCTGCAAATAGTGGCTTCTGCGTCTCTGAACAACGGAGAAGACCAAACTTTTGTTCAATAACCCGTATCCACTCGTCGGCTTCCAACGGGTCTTCTGCCTTGACGAATAGGGGTGGACGGGTTTCGGAGAAGTCCAGATAGGTGGTTTCACGGGGGCCTTGCTGAAAACCCCTTCCTTCCTGTTGCTGAAACTGCTGTTGACCCGCCATTTCCCTAAGGAAGCGGGTATTGTCTGCGGTGGCATTTACCAAGGTGGCGATCGCCTCGGCCAACGTGGGCGGAACCGGAGGTGGATTTGGGGTGACATCCCTACCCCCAGATGTTCCTGCTGCGTCCTGTCCGCGAGTCCTGGTCGGCATCTGAGGCAAAGAACATTTGAAATAAACATAATATGCCAAAGAGACCTTCCATTTTACATTACTATAAAAAGTAATGATACAGACTCGATTTTACATAACAGGATACATTACCCATTATACAAAAGTTCAACCTATTATACAACATACTATTTCTACTTCTACAAGCTACACTACTACTCCTGCTTATTCTTGGTAGCTTCATCGTCAGGGGTGGGAGACCATACGTCGACCAGCCTCAAAGGAGGAGGGGGCCTAAAAAGGTCTAACTCTCCACCAAGCGCTTCGCCTGCAGTGTGCGAGGTTCCGGCTTCAGACCTGACGGGATTCGCAGGGACATTTGGGTGTATTTGCGAATACAGTACATGAACTTCTTCATGTAAAGTATTGCAATATACCTGCAAGTTATCAATAGTAACGCTAAGTTCGTTGACTCGTGCTCGAGCCTTCGCTTCCTTAGCTAAAGCTAATGAGCGAGATTGTACTGCCCAGTCAAGTGCCAAATCTCGGTCAGCTAGTTGATCTTGCAGGGTGCGGATGTAACTTCTTAAATCATTGATTCGGTCACCGTCCGCAACCCATAGATTAGTCCTGCGCTGTAACTCCGCTTGGAGATGATTCACGCGAGCTTCGAGATCACCAATAGGATCGTTGCTCCCGCTACTACTGTTTTGCTCTTGCTCTCGTGGGGCAAGTTGATGCCGAGGCACACCAATGGGTCCAGTATGCTTACGTGTCGTTTTCCTTGTACGTGGCGGCATTTGCTAAGGGGGGAAATTTATTAGTATAATTCTTAGCATGATGCATGAATAAGTACAGAATCAACCTTAGTCGATTCAACCTTCTATACATTGCACTCTTCCTATCTGGTCCTTGAAATAACCTCTTCAAAAATACTTAGGTAAGAAGAGAAGCTATTTTCTAGATAAGTGTTAGAAAATCCTTTTGAAGATGCCACATAATATCTGGCAAGAAGGGCTAGGCTCCGATACCAGCTGTGACGGAACCTCCCAAGTAATTAGGCCCACCTACAGTTGTCCTTGTCCAACGGACCTCAGACAATCCTATAGGTGCCCCTAAGCTACTTGACAAGCTCGGTATCTTTCCTTACCTTACCAGGAACATTTCACCCATCATGCAGACATTACAGAACATCAGAGATATAGATATGCGGAAGCGATTACATAAACTTACATTTATTAAAAAGTAAGATCACGTTGTTTATTACAGACCAGGAATATATAACGAGTGCAGAGTATTATTATTACACATACCAAGGGAGGTAAAAACTCCTCCCGACAGCTATCACACAAAAAGTCTTACTGGAGGATCCTTTCCTCCCGCACTTCACTCTTGCTTTTCTTCATTAGGAACCACCTTGGTACAGAAGCAACAGAAATCTGCTGCTTCCTCACCTAAAAACAACAAGGGGATAAACCCTGAGTATGGAATTACTCAGCAAGTCTTACCCGACTAAGGAAAAGACTCTCAAGGGTATGCTGGGTAAATAGGAATCAAGGAGAGGCTTTAGCAAAAAAATCAACTTTAGATACCTTTGTAGAAACAGCTTACTAAGGTGAGTCCTTACTTTCAATCTTTTAATGCCATGTTAAGTATTAATAGACTCTGTTTGCCTTTAGTCTAGTCATGTCATCAGTACAATATCATTTTTATTCATACTGTTCACATCCTGACTCTAGGTTGCAGGGAAGTGACCAAGTCTTCATAACCGCGAAGGTACGGCGATCCGAATCGATTATACTCAGCTGAGGATCTCCAATCACACGACATATGTAGCACTTAACCCTTGCATATGTCAACCCGCCACCGGGGTTCTTAAGACCAGATCAGGTTCACGCAAACCGAGAGCACAGTTACACCACCGTCCAGCCTCTTGCCACGGTGGGTACACGCTACTCCCGCCACCACTCCACGCCCATTTCGTGTTATCTTATTTTGGCCTTAGTCTGCCCGAGGCAAGGCTTACCCATGACGAGGCATGTGACCAGTTAAAGGGTCCTCGATCAGCATGCCTACATACACATTCAATCCTTAATCAACCTGGGTAGAACATCACCTGTTCCTAACCCAAGTCTCGATTTAAGTACTTCCATCCTTAGGATTGTTTCTGTTCCTTAGGATGAAAAGAGCATCACCGGGAACTTTGCAGTAAGATCCCACCATTGCTCCAAAAGAAAATATTCTTGCAGGTAGAAGTCATCTTTCCTCAGGATAACCCCTGAGCTAGGCAGTACAGCAAAAGACAACCTCTATCCACAAGACCTAAGCAGGGCTAAGCATTTTTGTAAAACAATTTTGATACTTCACCAGAAGTATCCATAAAGGTGTGGATATCAAGGAAAGCAATGCATCAAAGGGTTCCAAGCAATTCCTATGAACTTAATGCACATTTCACTTGATTTAAGATGTGCGAAAAGTATTTAAAAACACAAGGAAAGGGGTTGCATGCACCGGGGCTTGCCTTTGTTAACAGGTGAGTCTGGCTCGGATCCGCAAATATCAAAGTAGAAGCAGTTGCCTGCTTGAGAATCCGAGGGTGGTGGTGTCCTTTCTTCGGTGATTTCCTCTTCTTCTTCTCGTTCTAATCATAACCATACATATGTATAAGAATGGATGCCATGGGATGCTCATGAGGGTGCAAAGATAATATAAACTTATTATCTAAGTCTTGAATACAACTTTCCTTCACGGTACTCCGAGAACCTAGGGTTTCCGGAGTCAGTAAAGGAGTTCATAGGGCAGGGGGGGGGGTGTTTTGGGGTTTGGTGATCAAACAAGGTCCAAATCAACCCAAATTCTACCCAAGGCTTCTAAATAGTATGAGGAACTCATTTAAAAATTTTGAGCATTTTTGGGATTACAACTTATCTTTTAAAAATCCAAAACTACTATCTTAAGCTATTTTAAATACCTTAAAATTCCCTGTTTAAACTAAAAATCATTTAACTATTTTTATTAAATTCTAGGGAAAATAAGAAACCCAGGAAAATTGGTTTCACAATTTTAGGATTTTTCTATAATTTTTAACAGATTTCCAAAGTTCTTCTGAAAAAGAAAAAGAAAAAGACTTAACAGTATTGGGCCAACACTAGCCCAAGCGGCCCAAATCCACGCAGAAGCGTGCCCGCGCGCGCGCCCGCGCTGGTGGCTTTGCGGAAAAGCCCTCGGGGTTTTCACTAATTGGGGATGGGTTCGGTTACGGTTTTTCTGAGTCACTGACGCTTTGCAGAAGAGTCCTCCAACTTCTATCTATTCTCAGTTTGAAGTCCCCGACGGTGCATGGCATGGCAGAGCTCCGGTGAGCTCCCGAACCGGCCGAACGGGGCAAGGATAGGAGCTACTGAGCGGTCTACACCAAATTCAAGTTCTAAGGACCATTTCCCCCCAATAAATTTTACGGTTGGTGATCTGCCAAGCTCTGCCTGCGAGGACAGTGAACGGCGCGGACATGTGTTCGTGTTCCAATCGATTGGCGGGCTCCTAGTTCAATTTAGTGGTTTGTCAAGCATCACCAGCATACATGGACATGAGAACAACGCGCGAATCGGATGGTGTCTTACCAGAACGGCCTGACCACGGTGGAGTGGTGTTTTACGGTGGCGGAGACGAATTTGGGGAAAAACAGCGGTGCGACGGCTCTGGGCGAAATTGGAGGCGGGGATTGAGGCTACACGGCCGTAAGAAACTATACTTTCACCGTGCGCAAACGATTTGGGCAAAGGTGGAGAGGTCAGTGCGAATTTGATTCAATTTGGTTTACTGGTATGTGGGTGATGGCCGAGCTTCGCCGCGAACTATGGGCTATTTATAGCCGCGGAGGTCCGGCGATCAACGGACAAGCACCCCGTGAGTCACCACGATGAGGACTAGTGCTAAGCACGTGGTGCACGGTGGTAATCGGCCGACGGTGAGGTCTTATCCGATCAGTCGATGCGCAAGGGAGGTACGGCGAGCCTATCTACGGCAGAACCACGGTGATGGCACGGTGGCCGCCGATTAACCGGGGCCTGCCACCTCCCCGTTTTAACGCCACGTTGCCAAAGCCTTTTACCGTGGCTGCCGACGACCTATCCCGATCGCCGTGGCATCCTCATCGCCGGCGGGATTTTTCTGAAGACCGTGAACAGTGCACCAAATTCAGTAACAAGCTTATCTGATAGACCATCTTTAGATCAAAATAACTCCAATTTTCATATGGTACCAAGACTTAACCTCTGCAGCAACCTTGTAGAGCTACAAACCAGCTACACTTCATTTATAGGGATTGTACTCAGTTGAGCACTAAATCAGGGTTGAATCCTAGGCCAAAGATGGCTCTGCTACTCTGTAAGCCTGAAGTTCAGAGTTTAATCAGTCTGACAGCCAGACTTTAGGCTTAATTATCTCCAAAATCTTCTTAACAACAATGCTCACACTCTTAAGCAAAGTTGTTCACCTATAATTGGGCTACAATTTTGATATGGTGGCCTAGGGCAAATTCTCAATAATTTGGAATATCCAATGCTCCAAAGTTGAGCCCTCAACACTGAAATTTCAGACTTAACCTCTATAGTGCTTTAAGAGGTGATTTTGCAATTTGGTCCAAACTTAGGGTTTGGCTTGCAAATTCACATATATGTGACCCAAATGACTAAAGATACCTATTTAAATTGGTTTTTGCACTTTAGTCCAAAAGTGGACTAATTTTGCACATAGGCCCCTAGGGTTTGGTTTTAGGGTTTTCCAGGGTTCCAATTAGGGTTTTTAGTATCCCAGGGGTATAAATGTGATTCAACTTTGTTTTTGGGGATATTTTATGACTCTTTCCCTAAAGTCTTTAGGTTTTATCATATTGGGTTAGGTCTTACCCCTTCAATCCCTATTTAGGGTTAGGTCCCCTTATCCAGGGTCCTATTTGCAAAGATACTTAAACAATACAACTTGATTGAAATTTTTGCCTAGTGAATGCACTCTAGGTATATCAAACATATACAATGCCAGTGCTTATGATGCCATGCTCAAGTTTTAGTTACAGTAACACCAGGGATGTTACAGTTTTCTTCTTATTTAAAATTTTGGACCACGCTTGCACCACAAGTTTTGTTTTGCAAATTATTTGTAAAATTCTTTTCAAAACTTTTTGCAAATAGTCAAAGGTATATGAATAAGATTAAAAGAAGCATTTTTAAGTTTTGAAATTTTCTCCCCCTGTTTCAAATGCTTTTCCTTTGACTTAAACAAAACTCCCCCTCAATAAAATTCTCCTCTTAGTGTTCAAGAGGGTTTTACGAATTTTTGAAGATACCTTCTCCCCTTTTGAAAATACATTAAGATATCAATTTGAAAACTTTATTTTAAAATTTGGTGGTGGTGCGGTCCTTTTGCTTTGGGCTAATACTTTCTCCCCCTTTGGCATGAATCGCCAAAAATTGATACTTTCAGTGAAATATAAGCCCTTTTACTTTCTCTCCAATGGCAAACAAATAAATATGAGTGAAAGATTATACCAATGTGGAGAGATGGCAGAATACCGGCAAAGTGTAGATAATACCGATGGAGTGGAGTGGAAGCGTTGTCTTTGCCGAATACTCCATTTCCCTTTCAATTCTATGACTAAGCATAATAATACACTTGAAAACACATTAGTCATAGACATAAAAGAGATATGATCAAAGGTATATGAATGAGCTATGTGTGCAAAGTATCAATCAAAGTTCCGAGAATCAAGAATGTTTAGCTCATTCCTAAGTTTGGTAAAGGTTTTCTCATCTAGAGGCTTGGTAAAGATATCAGCCAATTGATCTTTGGTGTTAATATAGGCTATCTCGATATCCCCCCTTTGTTGGTGATCTCTCAAAAAGTGATACCGAATGGCTATGTGCTTAGTGTGGCTGTGCTCAATGGGATTATCCGCCATGCGGATTGCACTCTCATTATCACATAGGAGAGAGACTTTGCTAAATTTGTAGCCATAGTCCCTAAGGGTTTGCCTCATCCAAAGTAATTGTGCGCAACAATGGCATGCGACAATATACTCGGCTTCGGTGGTAGAAAGAGCTACTGAGTTTTGTTTCTTTGAAGCCCAAGACACCAGGGATCTCCCCAGAAGCTGACAAGTCCCTGATGTGCTCTTCCTATCAATTTTACACCCTGCCCAATCAGCATCTAAATATCCTAATAAATCAAAAGAGGATCCCTTGGGGTACCAAAGACCAAACTTAGGTGTATGAACTAAATATCTCAAGATTCTCTTCACGACCCTAAGGTGAACTTCCTTAGAATCGGCTTGGAATCTTGGACACATGCATACGGAAAGCATAATATCCGGTCGAGATGCAAATAAATAGAGTAAATATCCTATCATCGACCGATATACCTTTTGATCTACGGATTTACCTCCCGTGTCGAGGTCGAGATGCCCATTGGTTCCCATGGGTGTCTTGATGGGCTTGGCATCCTTCATTCCAAACTTGGTGAGTATGTCTTGAATGTACTTGGTTTGGCTAATGAAGGTGCCCTCTTGGAGTTGCTTGACTTGAAATCCTAGAAAATACTTCAACTCCCCCATCATAGACATCTTGAATTTTTGTACCATGATCCTACTAAACTCTTCACATGTAGATTTGTTAGTAGACCCAAATATGATATCATCAACATAAATTTGGCATACAAACAAATCATTTGTGTCGGGGACCATAATTAGGGGTACCCTCAAGACGCCTAATTCTCAGCTGGTAACCCCCATCAGCATAAAGCTGCAGAGGCCTGATGGGTTTGATTAAGTCAGGGATCAGTCCGTACGAGCGACTTGATCGCGCCTCGCCCGAGCCTAGCCTCGGGCAAGGGCAGCCGACCCTGAGATGATTCCGTCTCGCCCGAGGCCTCCTCTTTCACGGCAGACGCATCTCCGGCTCGCCCGAGGCCTTGCCTTCGATAAGAAGTAACCCTGACTAAATCACCGCGCCGACCGACCAAGTCACTGGCGCCTTTAACGCAAAGAGTAAGACTGACGGGCAGCCAGGCTTGGCCAAAAGCGCCAGAGGAAACTCCGCTCCGCCCGACCCAGGGCTCGGACTCGGGCTAAGGCCCCGGAAGACGGCGAACTCCGCTCCGCCCGACCCAGGGCTCGGACTCGGGCTAAGGCCCCGGAAGGCGGCGAACTCCGCTCCGCCCGACCCAGGGCTCGGACTCGGGCTAAGGCCCCGGAAGACGGCGAACTCCGCTCCGCCCGACCCAGGGCTCGGACTCGGGCTAAGGCCCCAGAAGACGATGAACCCCGCTTCGCCCGACCCAGGGCTCGGACTCCACCCCGACCTCTGCTGAACGACCTCCGCCTCGCCCGACCCGGGAGCTCAGGTTCGGCCTCGGCCATGCAGGACAGACTCGACCTCGACTTCGGAGGAGCCTCCACGTCGCCCGACCTAGGGCACGAGTCCGCCACGTCAACAGGAAGCGCCATCATCACCCTACTCCAAGCCGACTCAGGCCGCAGGGAGCAGGACCGACGTCCCATCTGGCTAGCTCTGCCAGATAGGCAATGATGGCACCCCGCTGGACCCATGACGACGGCGGCTCCCAGCTCTCTTACGAAAGCAGGAGGACGTCAGCAAGGGCCCAACCACTCCGACAGCTGTCCCTCCGCCAAGCTCCACTGCTTCTCCGACAGCCACGACGCCACACTAACAGGATGCCAAGATCTCTCCGGCTGCCACCTTGGCATGTACTTAGGGCACTAGCTCTCCCCCGCTAGACACGTAGCGCCTTGCTACACCCCCATTTGTACACCTGGATCCTCTCCTTACGCCTATAAAAGGAAGGACCAGGGCCTTCTTAGAGAAGGTTGGCCTCGCGGGAACGAGGGCAGGGGCAGGCGCTCTCTTGGGGCCGCTCGCTCCCCTCACCCGCGCGGATGCTTGTAACCCCCTACTGCAAGCGCACCCGACCTGGGCGCGGGGCGAACACGAAAGGCCGCAGGAATCTCCGTCTCCCTCGTCACGACCCGGCTCCGGCCACCGACCTCTCGCTCTCTTCCCCCCTTCGCGCTCGCCCACGCGCTCGACCCATCTGGGCTGGGGCACGCGGCACTCTCACTCGTCGGCTCGGGGACCCCCCGGTCTCGAAACGCCGACAGTTTGCGCGCCAGGTAGGGGCACGCTGCGTGTTGACGAGCAGTTTCCCGTCAAGCTCCAGATGGGCAGTCTCCAACGACCTCTCCAACCCGGGACGGTGCTCCGTTTCGGGAGCCTCGAGTTCATGTCTCTCGACAGCGGCTACGACATGGTACTCCTTCCACCGCCGTGCGGCAGCGACAATGGCGGTCGACAGCCCGCCCGCCGGCGGCGGAACCGACGACGTCTTTCCCGCGTGGGGGAAGGACAACTTTCGAGCTCGCCCCATCCTCTCCCTCGCCATCGCAGGAGGAGGAGGCGGGGCAACCAGGGCCGAGCGGGAGGCAGCGCTCCGACGGCTGTCGAGCAAATCGACATCCGCAGTGCCCCAACGGAGGACACGCTAGGCGTCGCCCTCGCGTTCGAGGCAAAGGCGAGCGCCATCCCCCCGCAGCACGTCGACTCCGAGCAGGTGGACGACGCCAGCACGCTCACGAAGGGCCTGCAGGACGTCGCCCTCGTACCCAAGACGACGGCGCGATCAGCCCCCGACGTGACTTCATCGCTCCTCGTCGACAAAAAGGTACCGACTGCTTCCCATCTTTCGTCATTTCGACTCGACCTCAACCCGCCTGGCGACCTCGCTTTGGCGGACACTCACGTTGAGGCGAGTGCAACCCCTCTGGGGTTTCGTGTGCGGTCGCCCTGGGACCGATTGACGGGCGTCTCGACCTATGGACCCTCTGAGTCCGAGGAAGATGACGACCCCAGCATCTGCTGGGATTTCTCCGGATCTGGCAACCCCAGTGCCATGCGGGACTTCATGACCGCATGCGACTACTGCCTCTCCGACTGTTCCGACGGCAGCCGCAGCCTTGACGACAAGGACTGCGGCCCGAGCCGCGAATGTTTCCACGTCGAGCTAGGGGATCCCTCCGGAGGCAGCTGTCTCGGCATGCCGGAGGATGGTGATCCCCCTAGGCCAGCGCCTCGCGCCGACATCCCGCGGGAGCTAGCTGTGGTCCCCGTTCCGGCGGGGGGTCACGACCCACAGCTCGAGCAAGTCCGCGGGGCGCAGGCCGGGCTCGATGAGGGAGCAGGAGCGCTCGAGGCAATCCGCCGGGACGTCGGGCAGGTATGGGCAAGCCAGCCCCCGGCCGGAGGAATACGTCACCTGCCCCAAGGTCTCCAACACCGCATCGCTAACGATGCCAGGGACAGACCGCCACCCGCATCCGGCGGGACCGGTCAGGACCTGGCCGCCGCAGCGATGCTCCTCCGCGCGATGCCGGAGTCATCAACCACCGAGGGTCGGCGAATCCAGGGAGAGCTCAAGCATCTCCTGGAAGGCGCTGCGGCCCGGTGGGCCGAGAGCTCCGCCTCCCAAAGGCAGGGGTACCCCTCGGAACCTCGCGCCGCGACTTCCCGACTCATGCGGGAAGCCTCGGTCTACACCGGGCGCACGCGCAACACCGCGCCTGCGGCCCCGGGCCACCTCGGCGACGAGCACCCTCATCGCGACCGTCGGGCACGCCTCGACGAAAGGGTGCGCCGAGGCTATCACCCCAGGCGTGGGGGACGCTACGACAGCGGGGAGGATCGGAGTCCCTCGCCCGAACCACCCGGTCCGCAGGTCTTTAGCCGAGCCATTCGGCGGGCGCCGTTTCCGCCCCGATTCCGACCCCCGACTACTATCACGAAGTACTCGGGGGAAACGAGGCCGGAATTGTGGCTCGCGGACTACCGCCTGGCCTGTCAACTGGGAGGAACGGACGACGACAACCTCATCATCCGCAACCTCCCCCTGTTCCTCTCCGACACTGCTCGCGCCTGGTTGGAGCACCTGCCCCCGGGGCAGATTTCCAACTGGGAGGATCTGGTCCAAGCTTTCACCGGCAACTTCCAGGGCACGTACGTGCGCCCCGGGAATTCCTGGGACCTCCGAAGCTGTCGGCAACTGCCGGGAGAGTCTCTTCGGGACTACATCCGGCGGTTCTCAAAGCAGCGCACCGAGCTGCCCAACATCACCGACTCCGATGTCATCGGCGCGTTCCTTGCCGGCACCACCTGCCGTGACCTGGTGAGCAAGTTGGGTCGCAAGACCCCCACCAAGGCGAGCGAGCTGATGGACATCGCCACCAAGTTCGCCTCCGGCCAGGAGGCGGTCGAGGCCATCTTCCGAAAGGACAAGCAGCCTCAGGGCCGCCCGTCGGAAGATGCTCCCGAGGCGTCTGCTCCGCGCGGCGCCAAGAAGAAAGGCAGGAGGAAGTCGCAAGCGAAACGCGACGCTCCCGACGCAGACCTTGTCGCCGCCACCGAGCATAAGAACCCTCGGAAGCCCCTCGGAGGTGCTAACCTCTTCGACAAGGCACTCAAGGAGACGTGCCCCTACCATCAGGGGCCCGTCAAGCACACCCTCGAAGAGTGCGTCATGCTTCGGCGCCACTTCCACCGGGCCGGGCCACCCGCGGAGGGTGGCAGGGCCCGCGACGACGACAAAAGGGAAGATCGCCAAGCGGGAGAGTTCCCCGAGGTCCGCGACTGCTTCATGATCTATGGAGGGCATGCGGCGAACGCCTCGGCTCGGCATCGTAAGCAAGAGCGTCGGGAGGTCTGCTCGGTGAAGGTGGCGGCACCAGTCTACCTAGACTGGTCCGACAAGCCCATCACCTTCGACCGGGACGACCACCCCGACCACGTGCCGAGCCCGGGGAAGTACCCGCTCGTCGTCGACCCCTTCATCGGCGACGTCAGGCTCACCAAGGTCCTGATGGATGGGGGCAGCTGCCTCAATATCATCTACGCCAAGACCCTCAGGCTCCTGCGCGTCGACCTGTCGTCCGTCCGAGCAGGCGCTGCGCCCTTCCACGGGATCGTTCCCGGGAAGCGCGTCCAGCCCCTCGGACAGCTCGACCTTCCTGTCTGCTTCGGAACACCCTCCAACTTCCGAAGGGAGACTTTGACGTTCGAGGTGGCCGGGTTCCGAGGAACCTACCACGCAGTGCTGGGAAGGCCATGCTACGCAAAGTTCATGGCCATCCCCAACTACACCTACCTGAAGCTCAAGATGCCGGGCCCCAACGGGGTCATCACCGTCGGCCCCACGTACAAACACGCATTCGAATGCGATGTGGAGTGCGTGGAGTACGCCGAGGCCCTCGCTGAGTCCGAGGCCCTCATCGCCGACCTGGAGAGCCTCACCCGAGAGGTGCCGGACGTGAAGCGACACGCCGGCAACTTCGAGCCAGCGGAGACGGTCAAGGCCGTCCCTCTCGACCCCAGTGGTGACACCTCCAAGCAGATCCGGATCAGTCCTGGGCTCGACCCCAAATAGGAAGCTGTACTCGTCGACTTTCCCTGCGCAAACGCCGACATCTTTGCGTGGGGTCCCTCGGACATGCCTGGCATACCGAGGGAAGTAACTGAGCACTCGCCGGATATTCGGGCAGGAGCCTGACTCGTCAAACGGCCTCTGCACGGACGACGCACGGGGGCTACGCCCTTCCCCCGCTCACACACGAGAATCAGTCATCAAGGAAGGGTCGGCCTTGCCCCGACGGAGCCCGACCCTCCCTCGGGGGCTAAAAAGGGGGAACCCCTCTCGTCGAGTTTGGATGAGCCTCTCCGCGTCGAAAAAATTCTTTTTTCGATCAAGATGGAGTTTTTGCGTTCTCCCGGATGCGTCAGAAGCAGGGTCCCGAGGAGCGAACTTGGGTACAAATAAGCGGCGAGACCGACTGAGCCGAGGAACGCCTATGCCTCCGGGCAAGGGACACCTCGCTCAACGCCTGCCACGAAAAAAGACCCAGCTCGGGAAATCACCCTGTTGTTGACAAGTCGGGCCAGGCGCGCAAATTGAAACAGAAAAGAGTATGACTTCACGCAAGAGAAATAAAGTGTCTAGGCCTCGGCGGCCGCGGCAAATCACACATCCAACAGAAATTGTCCCAACAAAAGTCAGGCGTCGCCTTGGGAAGGCGCCGCGCCCTCAGCTCCACTCCCGCCGTCGGTAGGGTCCGCCTCCGCTTCCGGCGGCGGCACAGGAGGAAGAATCTCCGCCTCGAAGATGGTCGCCAGCGCCGCGCTCGGACCCGCAGCGACCGCGTCGAGCCGCTGGACCTCCGCCAGGGCCGCCTCGTCCTCGTCAGGAAGGCAATACCCCTCGCTGACCCGCTCCAGGTCCACGACGTAGTGGGAAGCGAGCACGGCGAAGGCCCGCCTGACGCCATGGTGTAGCGCCCCGCAGACTTTACCGCGCGCGTAACCACCTAGGGCTTGAAGACGGCTTTGGGGGGAGCTTCCTGAAGGGACGTCGCCGGGACCAAGGGTCCGATAGACATCCGAAACAGCCTCGGACATGGCCGCGAGATCAGCCTCCCTCTGCTCAGCAGCCCTAGCGAGCGCCTCGACGAGCGCTTGGGCAGACTCGTCGAGGGCAGACTCGAGCTCTGCGAACATCCAGAAGAAAGGCCTCAAATACAAGCGGAAGAAACGGACAAGAACGGGAACCGAGGACGGCCGAGGCATACCTCCGGCTCGGACGCGCTGCTCCGAGGCCGCGACTTGGGCTGCGGCCAGATCGGCCGCGAGGGTCTTGGCCCGGCTTTCGGCCTCGGCAGCCTGGCCCTGAGATTGGTCCCGCTCCTCGGCGACCTAGACGAGCTCCGACCGCTGCCTTAGCGCCTCTGTGCGCGCCGCCGCCGCCTCGGCCCTCAGGTCAGCACAGAGCAACTGGAGGTCCGCTATCTTGGCGTCCTGCTGGGAAAGGCGCGAGGTAGCCCCGGCGAGCGAAGTCCTCAGGGACCGCAGCGAGCCCCAGACGTCGACCTCGCGGCGGATGAACGACGACTTGGCGGCGCTCCGGTCCGTCAGATCCTGGAAAGGGAGACAAGGCATCACGGCGAACGCCTCGCTCGCAGAAGGGAGAAGGTATGCCTGAAACCGTTACCTGGAGGATTTTGGGGACGTCCCCGCAGAGAACCTCCAGCGACGATCGGAGCGACCCCACCGCTGCTTCCGCACGATTGCGGAGCTCGTCCCAGGACCGGTCCTCCTGTTCGTCGTCAAGAACGAAGATAGGGTCCGGAGCCTCGCGGGTCCGGAATCGGAGCAACTGGCCCCGGGCCTCGGGGCTCCGCCGCACAGCGACAAGGCTGCTGCCCGCCTGGGTGAACTGCGCGTCCATGCCCACCTCTTCTGAAGCCCCGGGCGCCGACGCTGCGGCCGTCTCGACGCCGGCAGCAACCATATGCTCTCCGACTGGGGCGATGCCAACTGCGGTGGCGGCAGGCGCCGGCATGGCCGACACGGCAGGCGGGCTCGGGACCGCGTCGGCGCCGGCCGTCTCCCCGATCACGATGGCCGCCTCGGCAGAGGAGCCCACCTCGGGGACCTGCTCCCCCGGGACACGCGACGCCTGAGCCCCGTGCGGCGGGGCGCCCTGAGAAAGGGTCGGCTGAGCGGCGGGGCCCGAGATGGCGCCAGCCGCCTGGACTGACGCCGTCTTAAGGGCCTTCCGGGGCGCCAGGTCGGTAGGGCCATGGCTACGCTTGCTGGAAAAAAGAAGGAAGGGAAAATCACGGCCAAGACGTATGAATGAAGCGCCGGGACGGAGACACTCCAAGGTACTTACCCGCTCCGGGCCATGATCCACTGTGCCTGGGGGGAGGTCTCTTGACTCCCGCTCCCTGGAACCACCGCCGAGGTCCGCCTCGCCAGCGGCCCCGGCGCCGCCCTCGCCTTGGACGCCCCTGACGCCCGGGAGGCGGACTGCCCAGGCACCGCCATGACAACCTGAGGATCGCTCCCCCATGCTGCTGGCGCGGGCGACGGTTCCCGAGGAACGGACCCCTCGGCCCGGCTCCCTGGAGTCGCGTCAGCTCCTCCAGCCGAGGGGTCAAGAACCCTCTCGGGTTGCCCCCGCCCCTCAGGTCGGGGATCCGGCGCCTCGGCTCCAGAAACCGACGACATCGGCCCGCTCGGGGGCTGACTCGACAGCTCCCGGCCACACCCCAAGCCGGGGCTGAGGCCGAGACGGGCGGCCATGTCGTCCTCCTCCTCTTCGTCGTCGTCGTCGTCATCGTCGGACGTCTCCGGCGACAGCTCCCTGGGAAGTCCTTCCCTCTCCTGCTGGCGACGTCGTTTCTCCAGGGCGTCCCGAGCCCGCCTCCGCTTGCGGGCCCGGGCCTTCTCCGCGTCCTTTTTCTTTTTCTCCTCCTCCGCGGCAACCCGCCGCGCTGCCCGACCCACCGCGTCCTCCGGGACCCGCGGTAAGGAGGGTTTGTGCCGCCCCACCTCCTAAAAAGGGGGAGGAGAGGGAAAGAAACCCAGTCGTGAGAACCGGGGCCAACCCGTTATATGAGGAAGGAAGGAGCGAACACTCACCAGAGCGACGCACCCCTGGTCGGGGCGCATTCGAGGCTGGGAGAAGGCATGGGAGTCCGGCTTCCCCATCGCGGTCGACACCCGCCATTGGAGGGCGTCACGGGGAAGAGGATCAGGGGACATCCGTGACCCCTCCCAGTCGGCCTCCGGGGTCATCTCCCAAAGCGACAGCCGCCGTTCCGCCAGGGGGAGCACCCTCCGACGGTGGATAGCGGCAACCACTCCCGCGGCGGTGAGTCCTTCCTCCCGCAACGCCTTCAGGGCCTGGAGAAGGGGTTCGAGGTTCTTCTGCCTCTCGTGTGGAGTCCCGTGGCGCCAGGCGTCAGGAGCGGCGGTGACAACCCGCTGAGAGAACGGCGGGAGCGACTCTCCGTCGTTCCGGAGGTAGAACCACCGGCGCTGCCAACCCTTGTTTGAGGATGCGAGGACGGCTGGGATATACTGCAACGACCGCGACTGCCTCAACAAAAGGGTACAGCCGCCGGCCCGCACCGCTGCACGGACCTTCCTCTCCCCCGTCGGCGAAGCAAAAAGCTCGGCGAAGAAGAGATGAGTCCACAAATCCCAATGGGGGGCGATCCCCAGATACCCCTCGCACACCGCTACAAAGATAGTGGCCTGCGCGATGGAGTTGGGAGTGAGGTTGTGCAGTTCCACCCCGTAATGGAACAGGATGGCCCGCATGAAGCGGCTCGACGGCACACCAAATCCCCGCTCATGGAAGGAGATGAAGCTCACGACATACCCCGGCGGAGGGGATGGAGCGACTCCGCCCGCGGGAGGAATCCATTCCGGCCGCTGCTCATCGGTGAGAGGGCGGAGCAAACCCTCACCGACGAGGTCCTCCAGATCACCCGCCGTCACCGTGGAGAAGGGCCACGGGTCGCGCGGCGGGATGATGGTCACCCGGTCAGCCATCGCCAAGGCAGAAAGGGTGGCGGCGCGAAGGACAGGGGAGGGCGGTTTTCTTTTCCTGGCTAGATCTCTCAGGCTGCAAAAAACCTGGGAGGGAGGCGAGAAGCGGAGTCGAGAACCGTCACCGGGCCCTCTCCGGGGTATATAAAGACCCAGGTGAAGACGGTTCCAACGCACCGCCCGAACCGGACGCGGGGTTCAAAAAACGCAAAGCAAAACAGCCGTTCCTCGAACGGCTCGCGCACGCAACGGCAGCCTCGCCGACCGCTCGCCCCGGCGCATTAACTCCGCGACTCGACGGGCAGCGCTTCTAGCGGAAGCAGCTGGCGACGTTTCGCCTTCGCCAAAACGGCCACACCGAAAAAGGTACGCCACGTCGTTCAAATTTCGTATCCCTTTTTCCTTTGCCCTTTCTCTATCTCTTGCAACAGGGACCGGGAAGGGGGACACCCCCAAAGGGATCCTTCCCCGTGAAGGAACTAGGCTCCGAGCCTCCTTACTGATCAGGGGTTCGAAGGCTGGCCCCCCGAAGGGTTCAACAGCCGCCTCAGATCGCGTGGGCCCGACACCCACTACTGGTCAGAGGTTCGAAGGTCGGCCCCCCGAAAGGTTCCGCGACCGCCTCAGGCTACTCGGGCTCCGCGCCCATTACTGATCAGGGGTTCGAAGGCTGGCCCCCCGAAGGGTTCACAGTCGCCTCAGACACCGAGCGAGGGATGACCAGGGGTACGTTCGATACATAACCAAGGCTCGGGCTGCGCTCCCGAGGTACCCTAGGACGTTTCCGAGACCAGCGGGAACGACTCTGTAACGGAATCCCATCGGAGGGAGGCAACGAGCCCTCGGACCCCGTCGCCAGGGGACCGGGTCCGGCAGATCACCCGCAGGTACTTTTGGGCGTGCCTCCGGGCCCCTAGCCGACCCCCAACGAACGGGGCATGGACGTCCACTCGGATTACCCGATTGCAGCTCACCGGAGACACCATGTTCGGTGCCTATCGAGGGTAACATGGCGCTCTCCCCCCCTCCTCCTTGCGGAAAGGCGACGTAGGGGCGTATATAAAAAAGCCGAGTCTGTCCCTGATCGTCCTCTCGCTCTGTGCGGGGGCTCGGGGGCTGCTCTCGCAAACCCGGCTCCGGCCGAACCGTTGACAGCGTCAACATACCAGCCCGAGAACTTGGGCCCCGACAGAGCATCTGGGCTACGGCCTGTTCGCATGAGGGAACCGCCAGACCAGCCGAAGCATTATGCAAGGCATTAAGACCTCGAAGGAGTGAAACCACTCCTCCGAGGCCTCGGGGGCTACACCCGGCGGGTGCGCTCGCGCGCACCCACCGGAACAAAGTACAACCGAGAAAGGCTGGTCCCCTTGCAAAAAAGTGCGACGCAAGCCTCCAAGCGAGTGTTAACACTCCCTTCGAGGCTCGGGGGCTACTGTCGGGGACCATAATTAGGGGTACCCTCAAGACGCCTAATTCTCAGCTGGTAACCCCCATCAGCATAAAGCTGCAGAGGCCTGATGGGTTTGATTAAGTCAGGGATCAGTCCGTACGAGCGACTTGATCGCGCCTCGCCCGAGCCTAGCCTCGGGCAAGGGCAGCCGACCCTGAGATGATTCCGTCTCGCCCGAGGCCTCCTCTTTCACGGCAGACCCGTCTCCGGCTCACCCGAGGCCTTGCCTTCGATAAGAAGTAACCCTGACTAAATCACCGCGCCGACCGACCAAGTCACTGGCGCCTTTAACGCAAAGAGTAAGACTGACGGGCAGCCAGGCTTGGCCAAAAGCGCCAGAGGAAACTCCGCTCCGCCCGACCCAGGGCTCGGACTCGGGCTAAGGCCCCGGAAGACGGCGAACTCCGCTCCGCCCGACCCAGGGCTCGGACTCGGGCTAAGGCCCCGGAAGACGGCGAACTCCGCTCCGCCCGACCCAGGGCTCGGACTCGGGCTAAGGCCCCGGAAGACGGCGAACTCCGCTCCGCCCGACCCAGGGCTCGGACTCGGGCTAAGGCCCCGGAAGACGGCGAACTCCGCTCCGCCCGACCCAGGGCTCGGACTCGGGCTAAGGCCCCGGAAGACGATGAACCCCGCTTCGCCCGACCCAGGGCTCGGACTCCACCCCGACCTCTGCTGAACGACCTCCGCCTCGCCCGACCCGGGAGCTCAGGTTCGGCCTCGGCCATGCAGGACAGACTCGACCTCGACTTCGGAGGAGCCTCCACGTCGCCCGACCTAGGGCACGAGTCCGCCACGTCAACAGGAAGCGCCATCATCACCCTACTCCAAGCCGACTCAGGCCGCAGGGAGCAGGACCGACGTCCCATCTGGCTAGCTCTGCCAGATAGGCAATGATGGCACCCCGCTGGACCCATGACGACGGCGGCTCCCAGCTCTCTTACGAAAGCAGGAGGACGTCAGCAAGGGCCCAACCACTCCGACAGCTGTCCCTCCGCCAAGCTCCACTGCTTCTCCAACAGCCACGACGCCACACTAACAGGATGCCAAGATCTCTCCGGCTGCCACCTTGGCATGTACTTAGGGCACTAGCTCTCCCCCGCTAGACACGTAGCGCCTTGCTACACCCCCATTTGTACACCTGGATCCTCTCCTTACGCCTATAAAAGGAATGACCAGGGCCTTCTTAGAGAAGGTTGGCCTCGCGGGAACGAGGGCAGGGGCAGGCGCTCTCTTGGGGCCGCTCGCTCCCCTCACCCGCGCGGACGCTTGTAACCCCCTACTGCAAGCGCACCCGACCTGGGCGCGGGGCGAACACGAAAGGCCGCGGGAATCTCCGTCTCCCTCGTCACGACCCGGCTCCGGCCACCGACCTCTCGCTCTCTTCCCCCCTTCGCGCTCGCCCACGCGCTCGACCCATCTGGGCTGGGGCACGCGGCACTCTCACTCGTCGGCTCGGGGACCCCCCGGTCTCGAAACGCCGACAATTTGTAATGATTTTAGTAAAGAGACTAGGATCGGCTTTGCTGACTTTGAAGCCATTAGTGATAAGAAAATCTCTTAGGCATTCATACCATGCTCTTAGGGCTTGCTTGAGCCCATAAAGCGCCTTAGAGAGTTTATATACCTGGTTAGGATACTCACTATCTTCAAAGCCTGGAGGTTGCTCAACATAGACCTCTTCCTTGATTGGTCCATTGAGGAAAGCACTCTTCACGTCCATTTGATAAAGCTTAAAGCCATGGTAAGTAGCATAGGCAAGTAATATGCGAATTGACTCAAGCCTAGCTACGGGTGCATAGGTTTCACCAAAATCCAAACCTTCGACTTGTGAATATCCTTTGGCCACAAGTCGGGCTTTGTTCCTTGTCACCACACCATGCTCATCTTGCTTGTTGCGTAAGACCCACTTGGTTCCTACAACATTTTGGTTAGGACGTGGAACTAAATGCCATACCTTATTCCTTGTGAAGTTGTTGAGCTCCTCTTGCATCGCCAGCACCCAATTCGAATCTTTAAGTGCATCCTCTACCCTGTGTGGCTCAATAGAGGAAACAAAAGAGTAATGTTCACAAAAATGAGTGACTCGAGATCGAGTGGTTACCCCCTTATGAATATCGCCGAGGATGGTGTTCACGAGGTGATCTCTTTGAATCGCCTGGTGGACTCTTGGTTGTGGTGGCCTTTGATCTTGTTCATCTTCCTTGTCTTGATCATTGGCATCTCCCCCTTGATCATTACCCTCCTCTTGAGGTGGCTCATCCTCTTGATCTTCATTTTCATCATCTTGAGCTTGATCCTCATCTTGAGTTGGTCGAGATTCTTGTGTGGAAGATGATGGTTGTTGATCTTGTGCTTGTGGAGGCTCTTCGGATTCCTTAGGACACACATCCCCAATGGACATGTTCCTTAGCGCGACGCATGGAGCCTCTTCATCATCTAGCTCATCAAGATCAACTTGCTCTACTTGAGAGCCGTTAGTCCCATCAAACACAATGTAACAAGAAACTTCAACTAGTCCAGTGGACTTGTCAAAGACTCTATATGCCCTTGTGTTTGAATTATAACCAAGTAAAAAGCCTTCTACAGCCTTAGGAGCAAATTTAGATTTTCTACCTCTTTTAACAAGAATAAAGCATTTGCTACCAAAGACTCTAAAATATGAAACATTGGGCTTTTTACCGGTGAGGAGTTCATATGATGTCTTCTTGAGGATGTGGTGAAGATATAACCGGTTGATGGCGTAGCAAGCGGTGTTAATCGCCTCGGCCCAAAACCAATCCGGTGTCTTGTACTCATCAAGCATGGTCCTTGCCATGTCAAGTAGAGTTCTATTCTTCCTCTCCACTACACCATTTTGTTGTGGCGTGTAGGGAGAAGAGAACTCATGCTTGATGCCCTCCTCCTCAAGGAAGCCTTCAATTTGAGAGTTCTTGAACTCCGTCCCATTGTCGCTTCTAATCTTTTTGATCCTTAAGCCGAACCCATTTTGAGCCCGTCTCAAGAATCCCTTCAAGGTCTCTTGGGTTTGAGATTTTTCCTGCAAAAAGAATACCCAAGTGAAGCGAGAATAATCATCCACAATAACTAGACAGTACTTACTCCCGCCGATGCTTATGTAAGTTATCGGGCCGAATAGGTCCATGTGGAGTAGCTCAAGTGGCCTGTCGATCATCATGATGTTCTTGTGTGGATGATGAATACCAAATTGCTTCCCTGCTTGGCATGCGCTACAAATCTTGTCTTTCTCAAAATGAACATTTGTTAGTCCCAAAATGTGCTCTCCCTTGAGAAGTTTATGAAGATTCTTCATCCCAACGTGGGCTAGTCGGCGATGCCAGAGCCAACCCATCTTAGTCTTAGCAATTAAGCAAGTGTCGAGTTCAGCTCTATTGAAATCAACTAAGTATAGCTGACCCTCTAACACTCCCTTAAATGCTATTGAATCATCACTTCTTCTAAAGGCAGTAACACCTATATCCGTAAAAAGATAATTGTATCCCATTTTGCATAATTGAGAAATAGAAAGCAAATTGTAATCTAATGAATCTACAAGAAAAACAATGGAAATAGAATGGTCAGGTGATATAGCAATTTTACCAAGTCCTTTGACCAAACCTTGATTTCCATCCTCGAATGTGATAGCTCTTTGGGGATCTTGGTTTTTCTCGTAGGAGGAGAACATCCTTTTCTCTCCAGTCATGTGGTTTGTGCACTCGCTATTAATGATCCAACTTGAGCCCCGGATGCATAAACCTACAAAACAAGTTTAGGCCTTGTTCTTAGGTATCCAAACGGTCTTGGGTCCTTTGACATTAGAAACAAGCACCTTGGGTACCCAAACACAAGTCTTGGAGCCCTTGTGTTTGCCCCCAACATATTTGGCAACTACTTTGCCTGATTTGTTTGTGAGCACATATGAAGCATCAAAATTTTTAAATGAAACATTATGATCATTTGATGCAGTAGGAGATTTCTTCATAGGCATTTTAACATGGGTAGAACGCCTAGAGCTAGAAGCCTCATTCTTATAAATAAAAGCATGGTGAGAAACAGAATGAGTCTTCTTTGCATGAATTCTCCTAATCTTATCCTCAGGATAACTAGCAGGATATAAAATATAGCCCTTGTTATCCTGAGGCATGGGAGCCTTGCCCTTAACAAAATTAGACAATCTTTTAGGGGGGCATTAAGCTTGACATTGTCTCCCTGTTGGAAGCCAATGCCATCCTTAATGCCAGGGCGTCTTCCATTATAAATCATGTTTTGAGCAAATTTAAATTTCTCATTTTCTAGTTCATGCTCGGCAATTTTAGCATCTAGTTTAGCTATATGATCATTTTGTTATTTAATCATAGCAAGGTGATCATGAATAGCATCAACATTAATATCTCTACATCTAGTACAAATAGAAACATGATCAACACTAGATGTAGAGGGTTTGCAAACATTTAATTCATCAATCTTAGCATGTAACATGACATTTTCATTTCTAAGATTGGAAATAGCATCATTGCAAATATTTAAATCCTTAGCCTTAGCAATTAATTTTTCATTCTCAATTTTAAGGCTAGAGAGAGATTCATCCAACTTGTCAATCTTAGCAATCAAATTGGCATTATCATTTCTAAGTCTAACAATTGAATCATCACATACATTTGATTTCTCAACCTTAGCAATTAATTTAGCATTTTCATTTCTAAGGTTAGAAATAGTGTCATGGCAAATGCTAAGCTCACTAGTTAATTTTTCACATTTTTCTACTTCCTGAGAATAAGCATTTTTAACCTTAACATACTTCTTATTTTCTTTAATTAGGAAGTCCTCTTGGCTATCCAAGAGTTCATCCTTCTCATGAATAGCACTAATCAATTCATTCAATTTTTCTTTTTGTTGCATGTTTAGGTTGGTAAAAAGGGTGAGCAAGTTATCCTTATCATCACTAGAGTTATCATCATCACTAGAAGTTGCATACTTAGTGGAGGATCTAGATTTTACCTTCTTCTTCTTGCCGTCCTTTGCCATGAGGCACTTGTGGCCGACGTTGGGGAAGAGGAGACCCTTGTTGACGGCGATGTTTGCGGCGTCCTCGTCGGAGAAGGAGTCGGTGGAGCTCTCGTCGGAGTCCCACTCCCGGCAAACATGGGCATCGCCGCCCTTCTTCTTGTAGTATCTCTTCTTCTCCTTCTTCTTCCCCCTCTTGTCGTTGCCCCTGTCACTGTCACTAGAAATAGGACATTTTGCTATAAAGTGACCGGGCTTACCACACTTGTAGCAAACTTTCTTGGAGCGGGGCTTGTAGTCTTTCCCCCTCCTTTGCTTGAGGATTTGGCGGAAGCTCTTGATGATGAGCGCCATTTCCTCATTGTCGAGCTTGGAGGCGTCGATAGGGACCCTACTTGGTGTAGAGTCTTTCTTTTCTTCTTCTGTCGCCTTGAATGCGACGGGTTGCACCTCGGGTGTTGAGGTGGTGCCTTGCTCGATGATTTTCTTGGAGCCTTTGATCATCAATTCAAAGCTCACAAATTTTCCTATCACTTCCTCGGGAGACATTAGCTTATATCTAGGATCACCACGAATTAATTGAACTTAAGTAGGATTAAGAAATATGAGTGATCTAAGAATAACCTTGACCATTTCATGGTCATCCAATTTGGTGATCCTGAGGTTGCGCACTTGGTTCACCAAGGTCTTGAGCCGGTTGTACATAGCTTGTGGCTCCTCTCCTTGGTTGAGCATAAAACGACCGAGCTCCCCCTCGATCATTTCCCTCTTGGTGATCTTGGTTACCTTGTCTCCTTCGTGCGCGGTCTTAAGCACGTCCCAGATCTCCTTGGCGCTCTTCAACTCTTGTACCTTATTATACTCCTCTCGACTTAGAGAGGCAAGGAGTATAGTGGTAGCTTGGGAGTTGAAGTGTCGGATTTGGGCAACCTCGTCCGAATCATAATCTTCATCCAACGGTGATGGTACCTGTACTCCAATCTCAACAACATCCCAAATGCTAGTGTGGAGTGAGGTTAGATGGTGCCTCATTTTGTCACTCCACATATTATAATCTTCACCATCAAAAACGGGTGGTTTGCCTAATGGGATGGAAAGTAAAGGAATATGTTTGGAAATACGAGGATAGCGAAGGGGGATCTTACTAAACTTTTTGCGCTCATGGCACTTAGAAGTGACGGACGACGCGTCGGAGCTGGAGGTGGATGGCGACGAAGAATCGGTCTCATAGTAGACCACCTTCCTCATCATCTTTTTCTTGTCGCCGCTCCGATGCGACTTGGTGTGTGAAGGGGATGCCTTCCCCTTGTTGAGGGACTCTCCCGATGGAGCCTTCCTGTGGCTTGTGGCGGGCTTCTCGCTGGTCACCATCTCCTTCTTGGCGTGATCTCCCGACATCACTTCGAGCGGTTAGGCTCTAATGAAGTACCGGGCTCCGATACCAATTGAAAGTTGCCTAGAGGGGAGTGAATAGGCGGAATCTGGAATTTATAAACTTTAAGCACAACTACAAGCCGGGGTTAGCGTTAGAAATAAAATCGAGTCTAAAAGAGAGGGCGAGAACAAATCACAAGCAAATGAAGAGTGTGACACAGTGATTTGTTTTACCGAGGTTCGGTTCTTACAAACCTACTCCCCGTTGAGGTGGTCATAAAGACCAGGTCTCTTTCAACCCTTTCCCTCTCTCAAACGGTCACCTAGACCGAGTGAGCTTCTCTTCTCAATCAAACGGGACACTTTGTCCCAACAAGGACCACCACACAATTGGTGTCTCTTGCTTTGATTACAAATGTTGCAGGAACAAGAATGGGGAAGAAGAAAAGCGATCCAAGCGCAAGAGCTCAAATGAACACGGCAAAACTCTCTCTTCTAGTCACTATTGCTTTGCGTGGAATTGGGACTTGGAGAGATTTTGATTCACTCTAATTGTGTCTTGTATTGAATGCTATAGCTCTTGTTTTGAATGAGTTGGCTGAAAACTTGAATGCCTTGAAGTGTGGTGGTTGGGGGTATTTATAGCCCCAACCACCAAAGTGGCCGTTGGGGATGGCTGCTGTCGTATGGCGCACCGGATAGTCCGGTGCTCCACCGGACACTGTTCAGTGCGCCAGCCACGTCACCCAACCGTTAGGGTTCGACCGTTGGAGCTCTGACTTGTGGGGCCACCGGACAGTCCGGTGGTGCACCTGACAGGTCCTGTTCACTGTCCGGTGCGCCTTCTAGCGCCTGCTCTGACTCTACGCGCGCAGTTGCACTGTTCACTGTTCACTGTAGACTTTTGCAGACGGCCGTTGGCGCAGTTAGCCGTTGCTCCGCTAGCACACTGGACAGTCCAGTGTTACACCGGACAGTCCGGTGAATTATAGCGGAGTGGCTTCCCAAATTCCCGAAGCTGAGCAGTTCAGAGAGGATCTCCCTAGTGCACCAGACACTATCTGGTGGTGCACCAGACACAGTCCGGTGCGTTAGACCAGGGCAGCCTTCGGTTGTCTTTTGCTCTTTTTATTTGAACCCTTTCTTGGACTTTTTATTGGTTTGTGTTGAACCTTTGGCACCTGTAGAACTCATAATCTAGAGCAAACTAGTTAGTCCAATAATTTGTGTTGGGCAATTCAACCACCAAAATCATTTAGGAAAAAGGTTTGACCCTATTTCCCTTTCATCGACCCACACCAGATATCCCCAAAGTAAGTAGCACCAACGAACTCCAATCTCTTAAAGCTTACATAGACGAACAGCGAGAACAGTTGCAACGTATCGTAGGGGATATACAAAATGATCATAAAAGGCTGGTGCGTGCGCTTGATAAGTCTACTATGGCAAATCTTCCTTCGCATGAGGTTGAATTGAGGGAATACACACATAATTCATCGGCTACAGGTTGTCACGATCAGTCACAACCCCTTTATGGGATGTCGATGGACATGTACCCTAGGCAACGACAGCCTCCCACACACATCGGTGATAAATTTGCCGATCTACACATGTCCGGACCGTCCGCACGTGAGCGCGGACCGTCCGGGCCAGCGGCGACTGATCCCATTTTTAGAAGCGAATTGCCGAGACCTGCACCCAAGCCACCACATGTCGTGCAAACCCTAGATAACCCATTCAGACCATCTGCGTATGGCGCCAGACAGTCCGAATATAATGTCGGACGGTCTGGCCACATGGCCGGACAGTCCACACATGGAGCTGGACGATCCGCGTATTTAACCGGACGGTCTAGCATAGAGTTTTTTAAGGAGGATGGATATCCAACTCCGTATCCGTCCCAGCTAGACTCCCCATCTCACCATACGACACACCAGCACCATAATATAATCTATCAAACCCATGAGAGTGAGTACTTTCCGGCCCCTAGAAAGCCAGAAAGGAATGGCCAGTCCTATGAGCCTCATAGGGCATGCATTAACGCGCCGCAAAACCCAAACCAATGGGGAGGAAAACAACATACCAACATCCAAACAAACTCACCCATATTGGGTCAAAGAGCCGGTGGTCTCCCACCGGCTGCCATTGATATAGTAAGGGAGGAAATAGCTAGGGCATTCCGAGATAAGCTCGGAGTTAGTATAGTCCCCAGGGGGTAGTCATATCGGAGACCTTATGATAGCCAGTTTGACCGGCTCCCATACCCACAAGGGACCAGAATACCCGAATTCACAAAGTTTTTGGGTGACCAAGAAAAGAGCACGCGTGAGCACATAGACCAGTTCTTAGCATAGTTAGGAGAATTGGCCGACACCGAAGTATTCCGTGTACGTTTATTTTCGTTATCTTTAACAAGGACTGCATTCACATGGTATGCCACGCTCCCTCCTAATTCCATTTTGTCATGGGGAGATTTAGAACAAAAAATTCATGAACATTTCTTCTCTGGCGATTATGAGCTAGATTTAGTAGACTTAGTGGCCCTACGACAAGAAAAGGATGAATCGGTTAGTGATTACATTCGGAGATTCTAGGATATGAGAAACCGATGCTTTCAAATTCATTTAACAGATAAACAACTGGCGGGAATAGCCTTTGATGGATTGCGCTATTATTTAAAAGAGAAATTAGAAGGCATCCAATTCTTTACGCTAGCACAATTACATCAGAAAGCTTTGGCTTGTAAAGCCGAAGCAAAGAACTAGTCAAAACGGTTCATCATAATGTTCATATAGTAGAACACAATCAAAGTAGTTCGGACGGTGAACCAAAGGAAATTTACACTGCCGAAATAGTTTGGCCTGAGCAGGCCAAATCTTTGGCTTGCTCCTCCTTGCAGCCAGTTCAAAAGAAACGGCAGGAGGAGATTAAGTTTACATTTAATGTTGGCAAATGTGATAAGATATTCGATGAATTACTAAAAATGGTAACATTAAAATTGATAATATCGTTCTACCTGCTGACGAACTAAAGCATCGTGCATACTGCAAGTGGGATAACTCATTTTCCCATGCCACTAATGATTGTAATGTGTTCCGACGACAAATCCAATCGGCCATTAACGAGGGACGATTGAAATTTTAGGAGGACACAGAGCCCTTTCCAATGAATATGATCGACTTCAAGGGCAAAAGGGTCCTAATTCGGCCCAGCACAGCCGATAAGGGCAAAGACAAAGAAGTCATCATCGGCAACTCACGGGAGGCCGATGGAAACAACAAAATCTCTTGCAGGAAAGTGGTGGCCGAGAAGACTCCTGATGGAGGAGAGACACTGAAAGCGACCATCACAAACTCCGGCACTAGGGGGCAAGCGCAGACAAGGGGATATGCACGAGAACCCATACTACGCATCACGGATGGTCTGGTGCCCAGGCGCGGACGATTCGTAACATCACCGGACGGTCCAGAGCGTTCCAGCGGATGGTCCGACAACGCTGAAGAGTCGCGGCGACCACGTACCTTCAAACCACGACGACTAGAAATAGGTACGTGGAAAACTAACACGTTCAAGGCAACTGGTCAGTTGGTAAAATCCAGCCCGACCTTTGATCAATTATTGTCTAAATATGTGAAAAAGAAGGCTGGCCCCAGCGACCGGCCACCAAAGCGACCTCGCTTACCTACCCAGGTGCGACAGCAGGTTAGGCCGATTGGACCACCACAACAATCGGAAAGGACGGGAGGTCATAATGTTCAATTAAGACCTAACATACCTGCATGGACACCTCCACCACCATATCCACCTATGCCATATCCATACACATACATACCTCCACCATATGTCCCAAATCAAATGTGGGGCATGCCACCATATCCATTTGGGATGCCACAGTACCCCGCTTGGGGGCACCTCAAACATCTATATTCAATAGGTTGACATCTCCAGTACAAGACCGATTGAGAGCCCCTCAATCTAGTCCACAAGCACAGGCCCAACAAGATTGTCGAACAACTCGGCCCCAAAGGCTAACTAATCCAGCAGGGGGCATACAGCTACAACCTTCAACAGTACGAAAAAAGGAGACGTCATTAAAATAGGAACGACAGATGTCGTCGTACAACAAAATAATGAAGGACCGATGATTTTTGGTGAATTGGCCAACACAAACAAAAAAGAAGGTATGGCTGTCAACAAAACAGCCGATCTAAAATACTCCATGCCCCGATGGTACCCATCGGGATTGACATGATCGCAAAAGCGAAAATTACAGCGCCTTAGAGCAAAGGAGAATCAGGAGAAGGAGGCAGAAAAAATATTCAATGACACACATCTGCAGTATCCACCACCACAAAAGAGATGGAGACCAAAGGCCGTTGAGGAAAATCAAACGGCCACAAAGACAGAAAATAAAACAACAACTGTGCAGCTCTTTGCAGGTATGGCAGACAGTCTAGCTATAAAGACCGGACCAACCGTACAGGGCGCGGACCATCCGACCCCTAAGGACGACTCATCCACAATACACCATGACACCTGCAACAACGTACCAACACCCATGGAGGAAGACGACCTGCAAGGAGAAGATCTGGTTGTCGGTGTTTCGGACCCGGGGGACCCTCAACCGGACCGACTAGTGAATTTAGTGTCGCGTGCCCCTGTCCAGATGGGTTGATGCAAGATGGAACACAAGTGAAGGGATGAGGCTTGTATTATCTTGCACCGAGGATGCTTGCAGTAGGGGTTACAAGCGTCACGAGGGAGAGTGAGAGAGAGAGAGAGAGGATCCGGTCCTGAGGTGAGGTGTCTGAGTTAGCCTCCACCGTGTCTCTCCTATTCTGCCTGCCTCTGCTCGCCTCCCGTCCTCTCCGTCCCTCCCCTCCCTGGAAGGCCCCGGACATCCCCTTTTATAGATGCAAGGAGATAGTCCAGCTGTACAATGGGGGTGTAGCTATGTGCTAACGTGGCCGGCGGGGAAGTGCCTGAGCCCTGTATATGTGTTAACGTGCCCGTCGGAGGAGTGCTTGAGCCCTGTAGAAGCGTAGCTGGCGTTGCGGCCCAGGGTCCTGCTGACGTTTCTTTGCCTTTGTAGGGGGTTTGAGAACAACTGACGTCATGGACACATGCAGGGAACCATCATTACCTGTTGCCGGAGTAACTTAGATGGGACACCGGTCTTGTTCCTTCGTAGCCTGAGGCAGCTAGCTAGGGGTAGGGTAATGATGGATCCCCAGTTGCGTAGTTGGTCCGAGGCCGAGGTCGGGCGAGGCGGCGACTCCTCCGAGGCCGAGGCTGAGGTTGGGCGTGGATGTGACTCCTCCCGAGGCTGAGGTCGGGCGAGGCGGAGATTTTCTCCCAAGGCCGACGCTGAGGTCGGGGCCTGAGGTCGGGCGAGGCGGAGACCTTCTCCCGAGGCCGACGCTGAGGCCGAGGCATGAGGTCAGGCGAGGCGGAGCTCCCTGTTGCGCTCGAGGCTGAACTTGGGGGAGGTCGTGATTTGCTGTGGTTAGTCTTACCCTAGTGGTTGGCACAGTAGCCGGAGCGGGGCGAACAGTGCTGTTTTCCTGTCAGAACGGTCAGTGAAAGGGCGAAGTGACTGTGGTCACTTCGACCTTGCCGACTGAGGCGCGCGTGTTAGGATAAGGTGTCAGGCGATCCCCGCATTAAATGCGCGTGCGATATGGTCGGTTGGTAAGGCGATTTGGCCGAGGTCGCTGCACGACAAAGCTTGCCTAAGTTGGACTTCGAGCGAGCTGAGGGTGTGCCTACTGCCTATGGAGGCCCTCAGGCGAGGCGTGAATCTGCCCGGGACTACTATTCCCGCCCGAAGCCGGGCTCGGGCGAGGCGAGATCGCGTCCCTTGGCAGGTTTGTTCTGAAGATGTTTTCCAGCCGGTTTATGAGTGTTGGGGGTACCCCTAATTACGGTACCCGACAGTAGCCCCCGAGCCTCGAAGGGAGTGTAGGTACTCGCTTGGAGGTTCTGCCAGATTTTTGCAAGGGGACCAGCCTTTCTTGGTTATATTTTGTTCCTATGGGTGCGCGCGAGCGCACCCGTCGGGTGTAGCCCCCGAGGCCTTGGAGGAGTGGTTTGACTCCTATGAGGTCTTAATTCTTCTTGTGATGTGATGCCTCGATCGGTCTTGTTGTTCCCTCATGCGGCCTGGCCGTAGCCCGAGTGCATGGTCATGCCCCGAGTTTTTAAGCTGGTTTGTCGACGTGGTCGACAATTTGGCTGTAGCCCGGTGCAAGAGCAGCCCCCGAGCCTCTGCACGGAGCAAGAGGACGATCGAGGACTGTCTCGACTTTTGTTGTACGCCCCTTCGTCGCCTTTCTGCAAGGAGGAAGGGGGGGAAGGCACCATGTTACTCTCGGAGGGCACCGAACATGGTGTTTCCAGTGAGTTGCTAACGGGTGATCCGAGTGGACGCCCGAGCCCCGTTCGATAAGGGTCAGTTAGTGGCCCAGAGGCGTGCTCCAAAAGTACCTGCAGGGGATCTGCTGGACTCGGACCCATTTGATATGGTCCGAGGGCTCGGTGCCTCCCTCCGGTGGGATTCCATTACAAATCGTTCTCGCTGGTCTCGGAAATGTCCTAGGGTACCTCGGGAGCACAGCCCGAGCCTCGGCCATGTAACGGCTGTACCCAGGGTCATCCCTGACTCTGCATGCTCTGGGGCGGTTGTCGAACCCTTTTGAGGGGCCAGCCTTCGAACCTCTGATCAGTAAAGGGCTCAGAGCCCGAGTGGTCTGGGGCGGTTGCCGAACCCCGCAGGGCGCAACCTTCGAACCCCTGATCAGTAGGAGGGCTCAGGGCCCGCTTCCTTCGCTGAGAAGGATCCTTTCGGAACATCCCCTTTTCTCGATCCCTGTGGCAAGAGATAGAGGAAAAGGAAAAGGATATGAATTTAAATAATGCGGCGCACCTTTTTTGACGCGGTCATCATGACGGAGGTGAAACGGCGCCCGCTTCGCCTGCCAGAGGTGTCGCTTGCCCTACCAAGGAGTTAATGCGACGGGACGGGCGATTTGCGGGGCGTCTGTTGCGCGTGCGCCAGTCGTTCGAGGAACAGAAAAAACCGTTTCACCTTCGAGTTTGAATTTCACGACGGGTTCGGGCGATGTTTTGGGTGGATCTCGCCCGGGCCTTTATATACCTGGAAGAGGGGCCAGCGACGGTTCTTTACCCTACCATTTGTGCTTGCCTTCTGCTTTGGTTTCCGCAACCTGAGAGAAAGGCCAGAGAAGAGAAAACCGCGCACCTCATCCCCTTCCGCCTTCACCGCTCGACGATGGCTGACAAGGCGACCGTCGTTCCGCCGTGCGACCCGTGGCCTTTCTCCACCGTTACTGTGGAGGATCTGGAGGCCCTTATTTCCGACGGTTTGCTCCGTCCTCTCTCCAGCGAGCCGTAGCCTGAGTGGATGGCCCCCAGGAGCAAGGCCGACCCGACTCCGCCACCGGGGTATGTGGTCAGTTTCATCCCCTTCCATGAGCGGGGGTTTGGGTGCCGACGAGCCGCTTCATGCGGGCGCTCCTGCACCACTACTGGGTTGAGCTGCATAACTTTAACCCCAACTCCATTGCGCAAGCGGCCATTTTCGCGGCGGTTTGCGAGGGGTTTTTGGGGATTGACCCTCACTGGGACCTGTGGACCCATCTCTTTTCTGCGGAGTTCTTCGCCGCGTCGACGGATGTGAAGAAGGTCCGCATGGTGGTGCGGGCCGGTGGCTGCACCCTCCAGCTGAGGCCGGGGCGGGCGCAACAGTACATCTCTACCTCCCTTGTATCTTCGAACAAGGGGTGGCAAAACCGGTGGTTTTATCTCCGGAACGACGACGGAATGCTTCCGCCGTTTTCTCAACGAGTGGTGACCGCCGCCGGCAATAACTGACGCTGGGGGGCCACACGCGAGAACCAGGAGAAGCTCCAGCCTATTCTGCGTGCCCTGCAGAAGTTACGAGATGAGGGCCTTACCACTGCGGGGGTCGTCACCGCTATCCATCGCCGGAGGGTGCTCCCATTGGCGGAGCGGCGGTTGCGACTCTCGGAGATGAAGCCGGGGGCCGATTCAGAGGGCTCGCGGATGTCCTCAATCTCCCTCTCCACCGACGACCTCCGCAGGCGGGTAGCGGGTACGGTAGGGAGGCTGGATGCTGGTGTCCTTAGCCAGCCCTCAATGCGCCCTGACCAGGGGTATGTGTCCTTGGTAAGTGTCCGATCCTCCTGCTGTTTTGCATCAAGTTTTTATGTCTTTGATTTCTACTGTTGGGATTTTTGTTCGTCCCCAAGGGTTGAGGGGTTTTAAACTCTCCCGGCCACCGGTCCTGGTAGACGCGGTGGACCGAGCCGCGCGGAGGCTCGCCGCAGAGAAGGAAAAGGAAAAGAAGGACGTGGAAAAGGCCCGAGCTCACGAGAGGATGCGAGCTCGGGAAGCCTTGGAGAAGCATCGTCGGAGGCAGGCGAGGGATGGGCTCCTGTTGGAGTCGTCGCCGGAGATGCCTGACGACGACGACGACGATGATGATGACGACGAAGATGACGACATGGCGGCCCGACTTGGCCTCAGTCCGGACCCGAGGCTGGGCCAGGGGTCGCCGAGCTAGCCTCCAGGTGGGCCGGCACCATCAGTACCTAGGGCCAGGACACCAAGGTCCTGGTCTGAGGAGCGGAGGCAGGCCGAGGGGGTACTTGACCCCTTGGTCGAGATAATTGGGGTGACTCTGGGGGGTCAGGCCGAACCACACGCCCCTCAAGAGCAGGTGCCCACGACGACCGTACATGAGGCCGGTCCCTCGTCCGTCGTGACGACGCCTGGGCAGGCCGCTCCCTCGGCGCCTCAGGCGCTCGAGGTGGAAGCGGCGCCGAAGCCGGTAGCGGGGCAACCCTCGGCAGTGCCTACGGAGACCGAGGCCCGAGGGGTCTCCCCGCAGGCACGACTGGCCTTGCCTCGAAGCGGGTGAGTATCTGGAGATACCTCTGTTTTGGTTTTTTCACTGTGTGTCTTGAACTTGCTCTCTCTCCTTTTTAGCAAGTGGAGGCAGGGCCCGGCCGGTCTGGCCCCCACGAAGGCCCTTAAGACGGGGTCAGCCTCTGCAGCCGGTGCTGCGGCGCGCCATGCCGGTTGGTTGGCCTCCGCACAAGGCGCCCTCCGGCGGGGGGCCCAGGTGGAACGAGTTGCCATGGGGCAAGCCTCCCAGGCTGACCCCCCTGTTGTGTAACACCCCAGGTGTTACTATAACTAAAACTTGAGCATGACATCATAGCATTGGCATTGCATATGTTTGATACACCTAGAGTGCATTCACTAGGCAAAAATTCCAAACAAGTTGTATTGTTTTAAGTGTTTTTGCAAATAGCACCCTGGTTAAGGAACTTAACCCTAAAATAGAGGTTAAAGGGGTAAAACTTAACCTAAGATGAGAAAACCTAAAGACTTTAGGGAAAGAGTCATAAAATATCCCCAAAAACAAAGTGGAGTCACATTTATACCCCTGGGTTACCAGAAACCCTAATTGAAACCCTGGAAAACCCTAAAACCAAACTCTAGGGGCTTATGTGCAAAATTAGTCCACTTTTGGGCTAAAGTGCAAAAACCAAGCCAAATAAGTTTCTTAAGTCCCTTGGTTCCCAAATGGGTGGACTTGAAAGCCAAACCCTAAGTTTTGGACTTAAATGCAAAATGGACCTCATTTGAGTTCTATACTAAGTCTGAAATTTCATTGATATTGGCTCAACTTTAGAGCTCTACATCTTCCAAATTGTTGAGAATTTGCCCTAGGTCACCACATCAAAGCTGAAGACCAATCATAGGAGAACAACTTTGTTTAAGGATTCAAACCATGTTCTTATGAAAAATGTGGAGAAAATCTCAACCCAAAATGGACTGTCAGACTGATTCAGTCTGAAATACAGATTAACAGTGCTGTGAGATCAACTTTGAGCTTGATTTTGATAGGGATCCAGTGACTTTTTGTGAGTACACATTATAGAAAAGACATAGATGGATTATAGCACTACAACTTTGCTATAGATCACTGGGTGTGTTGCCATTTGAAAATCAGAGAAATAATGGCCCAAACAATGACTGTCAGGCGACTGAATCAAGTTTTAGCCATGGTACAGTGCTCTGTCGAAGATCAGACCGCCAGCGCCATATCCTCACCGCCGGCGACCTCTCTGCGCGAAGATTTGCGCCGTCGCCGTCCTGATTCGTGCACCGGGCTTGAAGATAACGATTTGGGTGGAAAAATATCATCTCCTCTACGCTGGACGCCACTCTGGCTCGTCGCCGTGCCTCCCCCTGGTTACAGCCGTGGATAAAGCTTTTCACCGCCGTCGTGCCTTCGCCATGGCCTGCCGCGTGGCTTTGGTTCCCACCGCGTCGCCGTGGCTTCTCACAGCCGTCAAATCAACGCCGGTGAGCTTGCCACGCCGTTAGCCACGAACTCACCGCGCCAGGGATTCTTCCCTATCTCCGGCTGCCGCCCATCTTCGTTCAAATTAGCGGCCACCGCCCGCTAACACTATAAATTGACCCCTCCCCAAACTCCGTAGGGTAGTAAGTTGTCCAGCCACCACGAATCAGCCGCAGTCGTTCACTGGAATCCACGAATTCGGAATTCTCCCCAAATCCACTTTCCGCCACCGCGAAGAACACCTCGCCGCGGCCAGCGCAAATCAGGTCCGATACTGTCATCCTCAGTCTTGTTCTAACATTCTCATGTGCCCGTGATGCTCTCCAAACCATCCAATTGAACTAGACTGCCATGAATCGACGGGAACACATTCATCTGCCCGCAAGGTCCCCGGTCACTGCGGCTAGAGCAAACCTAGTAGCCATCCTTGCAATTGATTTGGGGAAAATGCTCGGGGTAGTACCGATTTCATGTCTGCCGCTCGGAGAACCCAGCCGTTGCCCCGTTCGGCCAGTATAGGTGCTCGCCGGAGCACGGCCACGCGTGAACGGCGTCGGGGACTTTAAACTCAGAATAGATAGAAGGGGAAGGACTTCTATGCAAACGTCAGTGACTGTGTTAAATAGTGCAAAGGCTCGTTCGCAGTTAGTCAAAACCCCAAGGGCCTCTGTGCAAGTCTGCCAGCGCGGGCGCCTTTCTACCCTAACTGGGCCGCCTGGGCTGGATTCGGCCCAGTGCTATTCAATTGTTTTCCTTTTTATTTTATTCCCAGAGCTAAAATAATTATAGAAAAATGTAGAAAAATGCTAAAATTGTGAAACTAATTTTCCTAGGCTTGTTATTTTCTCTAGTATTTAGTAAAAATAGTTTTGTGATTTTTAATGGAAATAAGAAATTTTAGGGTATTTAAAGTAGTTAAAAGTATTAGTTATGGATTTTTAGAAAATAATTGGTAAGTCCAAAAATGCCCAAACTTTTTATGGGCACTTAAACCAATATTTAGAAGACTTGGGTAGAATTTGGGTTGATTTGGACCTTGTTTGATCACTAAACCCAAAACCACCCCCCCTGCCCTATGAACTCCTTTACTGACTCCGGAAACCCTAGGTTCTCGGAGTACCGTGAAGGAAAGTTGTACTCAAGACCTAGATAATAAGTTTATATTATCTTTGCATCCTCATGAGCATCCCATGGCATCCATTCTTATGCATATATATGGTTATGTTAGAACACGAAGAAGAAGAAGTCACTGAAGAAGGGATACCACCATCCTCAGATCCTGAAGCAGGCAACTGCTTTTATTTCGATATTTGTGGATCCGAGCAGGACTCACCTGATAACAAAGGCAAGCCCCGGTGCATTTGCCACCTCCCTTGATGTTTTTTAAAATTTTTCTCACTTGCTTGCTGCATTAGGTGATAGGAGTTGATTGATTAAACAATTCCTGCATTATCTTCCTTGATCTTGATTACCCTCCTTGAAACCCTGTTTTACAAAGAGGTTTTACTATGCTTAGTATTGCTTAGAAAAATAAAAGGATTTGTTTTACAAAAGATGTTTGGCAAAGTGGGAGGGTTGTTTTCGAAAATAAAACTTGATGGTGAATCCATCATGGCCATGATGGGTTCAACATCGGAAAAGATGTACCTCTGCCAGGTACCAAGTTTTTGGGATTAAATGATTAAGCTGAGACCGGGCGGGTGACTTGCACGAGAAGAGAGTCTCGGTGTAGTGTCTCCGTCTGAGTCGATTAAGGACCGTCTCGATGTAGGCTTGATGATCGAGGACCCTTTAACTGGTCACATGCCTCATCATGGGTAAGCCTTGCCTCGGGCAGACTAAGGCCGGAATAAGATAACACGAAATGGGCGTGGAGCGGTGGCGAGAGTAGCGTGTACCCTCCGTGGCAAGAGGCTGGACGGTGGTGTATCTGTGCTCTCGGTTTGCGTGAACCTGATCCGGTCTTAAGAACCCCGGTGGCGGGTTGACATATGCAAGGGTTAAGTGCTACATATGTCGTGTGATTGGAGATCCTCAGCTGAGTATAATCGATTCGGATCGCAGTACCTTCGCGGTTATGAAGACTTGGTCACTGCCCTACACGTAGCATTCCACTAAAGATGATGGATATTTGTTAAGAAATTGGCTAGTGCAGGACCAGTGATTGAACTAGGGTAGAAAGAACTCTAGTTGCAGGTAATTGAACTTAACTGGTCAAATAAAATTGGATTTTTAAGGATCCACTTTAGTAAGCATTTATGCAAAACAGAGTCTTTGAGTATTGAGAAGCCTTACCTTGACTCCCTAAAAGCCAGCATACCCTTGAGAGTCTTTCTTTAGTCGGGTAAGTCTTGCTGAGTAATTCCATACTCAGGGTTTATCCCTTCGTTGTTTTTAGGTGAGGAAGTAGCAGATTTCTGCTGCTTCTGTGCCAAGGTGGTTCCAAAAGAAGAAACCCAAGACTGAAGTGCGGGAGGACTTGGTCCTCCATATAGAACTTTTACTTAAATCTTCTCGGGAGGAGTTTTTGCCTCCCTTGGTTTGTATAATATTACTACTCAGCACTCGCTTTTAGTTCTGGTCTGTAATAAAACAACTTGAGCTTGCTTTTAAATAAATGTGAATTATGTAATCGCTTCCGCAAATTCTTTATCTCCGATGTTCTGTAATGTCTGCAAGACGGGTGAATCGTTCCTGGTAAGGTAAGAAAAGATACCGAACTGGTCAAGTAATTCAGGGGCACCTACAGGGTTGTCTGAAGTCCGTTGGACAAGGACAACTGTAGGTGGGCCTAATTACTTGGGAGGTTCCGTCACAGCTGGTATCGGAGCGTAGCCCTTCTTTACAGATATTATGAGGCATCTTCAAAAGGATTTTCGAAAATCTTACCCAAAAACTCTTTTCTCTTCTTACCTAAGTACTCTGAAGAGTTTATCTTAAAGACCAGATAGGAAGAGTGCAATGTATAGAAGGTTGAATCGGCTAAGGTTGATTCTGTACTTACACATGCATCATGCTAAGAATTATATTAATAAATTTTCCCCTTAGAAAGATGCCGCCACGCACAAGGCTAACAGCACGTAAGTCAACGGGACCAATTGGAGTACCCCGGCATCAACTAGCCCCTCGACACGAAAGCAGTAGCAGCGGAAGTAATGACCCCATAGGAGGCCTTGAAGCCCAAGTGAGTCGACTTCAAGCAACGCTGCAACACAGGACCAATGCTTGGATCATAGACGGAGATAGAATCAATGAACTAAGAAGGGACATCCGTCACCTGCAGGATTAGCTTGCTGATCGGGACTTAGCACTTGACTGGGCAGTACAGTCTCATATGTTGGCATGTGCTAAGGAAGCGAGGGCTCAGGCCCGAATTAAAGAACTTAGCTCAGCTGTTGACAACCTGCAGGTCTACTGCAATACGTTGCATGAGGAAGTCCATATACTATACTCACAATTACACCCTAGTGTGCCTGCACACTCTGCTGAGGCGGAAGCCAGACCCTCTCACGTTGCGGGACGCGCGCTGGGTGGGGAGTTAGACCTTTTTGAACCCCCTCCTTCTTTGAGGTTGGTTGACGTCTGGACTCCCACACCTGACGATGAGGCCGCCAAAAGTAACGGAAAGCAGGACTAATGGTGTAATAGAAGTAGAGTAGGGTATTGTAGGGTGCACTGTTGTATAATAGGTTGAACTTTTGTATAATGGGTAATGTATCCTGTTATGTAATATCGAGTCTGTATCATTACTTTTTATAGTAATGTAAAATGGAAGGTCTCTTTGGCATATTATGTTTATTTCAAATGTTTTTGCCTCAGATGCCGACCAGGACTCGCGGACAGGACGCAGCCGGAACGTCTGGGGGTCGGGATGTCACCCCAAATCCACCTCCGGTTCCACCCACGCTAGCCGAGGCGATTGCCGCCTTGGTGAATGCCACCGCAGACAATACCCGCTTCCTTAGGGAAATGGCGGGTCAGCAGCAGTTCCAGCAGCAGGCAGGAAGAGGTTTTCAGCAAGGTCCCCGTGAAACCACCTATCTGGACTTCTCCGAGACTCGTCCACCTCTATTCGCCAAAGCAGAAGACCCGCTAGAAGCCGACGAGTGGATACGAGTTATTGAACAAAAGTTTGGCCTTCTTCGTTGTTCTGAAACGCAGAAGCCATTGTTCGCGGCACAGCAACTACATGGCCTTGCCAGTACTTGGTGGGGAAATTTTGTGGCTATCCAACCTGACAACCATCAAATCACCTGGGAAGAATTTAAAGCAGCCTTCCGTGAGCACTACATACCGGAAGGGGTGCTGCATATGAAACAAGAGGAATTCATGAAGCTGAAACAAGGAGGAGACACCATCAATCAGTATCTTAACAAGTTTAATCACCTGTCGCAGTATGCCATCGACCAGGTGAATACTGATTTGAAGAAAAAGAACTGTTTTATGAGAGGTCTAAATGACCGGTTATAGCGAAAGATGGCCACATGTATTGATCTCACATATGGAAAGGCTGTCAGTACAGCCTTATCTGTGGAAGCAAAATACACAAGTTCTGGGAAGAATAAGGGATTCAGTGGTGAGAGGCCTAATCAGGGCCAGGCGAAGAGGCAACGGTTCGTCATCTGGCCTTCTAGCCAAAACCGTACTTTTTCCCGTCCACCAGCATTCCCTTTCAAACAGCCCATTATTATCCGCCCCAACAATACCTCCACCTCCCCAAATCAGCCGGGTGCCCCAGGCACTCGATTCCCCGCCTTGCCCAACTCTTCAACTGGGTGTTTCAACTGCGGCAAATCAGGACATTTTATCAAAGACTGCCCATACCCCAAGCAAAATCAATCCAATGCTCAGCAAGGAACTGGGAAATCCGCTCAGCCTAAGGGTAATGCTGTGGGGGAGAAATACCAAGAAAACGGGGCGTGTATATTACACTCAAGTGGCCACTACACCGAAAGGAGAGCCGATGATGATGGGTACGTTTCCCGTGGCCAGTCACCCTGCAATTATTCTTTTTGATTCTGGTGCTTCGCATACCTTCATTAGCAAGAAATTTGTGGAGCAACATCACATTGCATGTCATGAATCAAAAGAAGGATTTAAAATTCATTCACCTGGGGGACACATTTTTACTAGAGAAGTGGCCTATGAAGTGCCAGTAACAATGGCCGGACGGAACTTTCCTGCTAACATGATTGTTCTGAAAGGCCAGGATATAGATGTAATTTTGGGTATGAATTGGTTAACCCAACACAAGGCAATCCTCAACACTGAACTCAGAACTGTTAGGTTGAGCTATAATCAAGAAGAAATTCTTTTGTCTCTCCCCAAAACCAATCCAGCCAAAGCTTCTGGTAGAATATTTGAAGCCATTGTACCGGAGATCAAGAACGTTCTGGTAGTATGTGAGTTTCCAGATGTATTTCCGGAAGATTTGCCTGGACTGCCCCCTGAAAGAGATGTAGAATTCGTAATTGAGCTAAAGCCCGGTACGGCTCCTATCTCCCGAAGATCGTACCGTATGCCCCCTAATGAGTTGGCGGAATTGAAGATTCAATTACAAGATCTACTGAATAAGGGATTCATCCGGCCAAGCTCGTCCCCATGGGGTTGCCCCGCCATCTTTGTGAAGAAGAAGGATCAAACCTTGCGGATGTGCGTGGATTATCGACCCCTGAATGAGGTCACCAACAAGAATAAGTACCCTCTTCCAAGGATCGACATCTTATTTGATCAACTGACTGGGGCGAGGGTATTTTCCAAAATTGATCTCAGGTCGGGCTATCACCAAATCCGTATTCGGCCCGAGGATATACCGAAGACCGCATTTACTACACGGTATGGATTGTTTGAATACTTGGTAATGTCTTTCGGGCTCACAAATGCTCCTGCCCACTTCACCTATTTGATGAACTCGGTGTTCATGCCCGAGTTAGACAAGTTCGTCGTGGTCTTCATCGACGATATCTTAATATACTCTAAAAATGAAGAGGAGCATGCCCAGCATCTACGGATTGTATTGACGCGCCTGAGGGAACATCAGCTGTATGCCAAGTTTAGCAAGTGCGCGTTCTGGCTGGAGGAAATTCAATTTTTGGGGCACGTGTTATCAGCTAAAGGAATTGCGGTAGATCCTAGCAAGGTCAAAGATATTCTGGAGTGGAAACCCCCAACCACTGTTCATCAAGTCTGGAGTTTTCTTGGACTAGCTGGATATTATCGCAGATTCATACCCGATTTTTCTAAGCTTGTGAAGCCAATCACAAGTTATTGAAGAATGACATTAAATTCAATTGGTCTTCTAAGTGTAATGAAGCCTTTGAGCAATTGAAGACATTATTAACCACTGCTCCGGTACTGGCTCAACCGGACATCACTAAGCCTTTCGATGTATATTGTGATGCATCTGGCAGTGGGCTCGGCTGTGTGCTGATGCAAGAGGGCCGAGTAATTGCATATGCTTCAAGGCAGTTGCGCCGGCATGAGGAGCATTATCCAACTCATGATCTGGAGCTAGCTGCTGTGGTTCATGCCCTGAAAATATGGCGTCATTATCTGCTGGGAAATATCTGTCACATATATACAGATCATAAAAGTTTGAAGTACATCTTCACCCAGTCAGAATTAAATATGAGGCAAAGACGATGGCTTGAGCTCATTAAAGACTATGATCTGGAGATCCATTATCACCCAGGCAAGGCCAATGTGGTGGCAGATGCACTGAGTCGTAAGACTTCCTGCCACTGTCTTATGGCGAAGACGTCCGAGAACACTTTATGTCAAGAAATGGAGAAGCTAAACCTGGGGATAATCCAGCAAGGGACTCTAAATCAGCTAAGGCTTGAGTCAATCATTCTGCAGAAGATAATTGATGCTCAAAAGGATAATCTAGGTATGAAGCACATACGAGAGAAGATAAGGGCTGGAACAGCCAAATGTTTCAAGGAAGACGATCAAGGTGTGTTATGGTTTAACAACCGCATAGTAGTGCCAAAGAATGAAGAACTCCGCCAGCAAATCTTAGATGAAGCGCATCTTAGTCGCTATTCTATTCATCCGGGAAGCACTAAGATGTATCATGATCTAAAACAACACTACTGGTGGACGAAGATGAAAATTGAAATTGCACGCTATGTGGCTAAGTGTGACACTTGCAGACGTGTCAAGGCCATACACATAAAAACTGCCGGTCCATTGCAGTCATTACCAATACCAACATGGAAATGGGAAGACATAAGCATGGACTTCATTGTGGGATTGCCCAGGACCGCAAAAGGATATGACTCTATTTGGGTTATCATTGATCGACTTACCAAGATCGCCCACTTCCTCCCTGTCAAAGTAAAATATCCCGTCATTACCTATGCGGAGTTGTACATCGCCCGTATTCTCAGTTTGCATGGTGTTCCAAAGACTATAGTGTCGGATCGTGGACCACAATTTGTATTTAAATTTTGGGAAGAACTTCATAAATCCCTGGGTACTAAGCTACTCCACAGTTCGGCCTATCATCCTCAAACCAGTGGAGAAACTGAGAGAGTGAATCAGATACTTGAAGATATGCTGCGGGCATGTGTCCTGGATTTCTCACAGAAATGGGATGAATGTTTACCTTTGGCGGAGTTTTCATATAATAATAGCTATCAAGACAGTATCCAGATGGCACCCTTTGAAGCTTTATATGGACGACGGTGTCGGACTCCGCTAAACTGGTCTGAACCTGGTGAGAGGTGCTTCTTTAGACCTGATCTAGTGAAAGAAACCGAGGATAAGGTTCAGAAAATTATTCATAATCTAAAGAAAGCACAAGCTCGTCAGAAGAGTTATGCAGACAAACGGCGAATGCCCTTATACTTCTTAGAAGGAGACTACGTCTACTTAAAGGTTTCACCAATGAAGGGAGTATCGCGTTTCGGGGTAAAAGGAAAACTTGCACCCAGGTACATTGGTCCATTTCCTATTCTTCAAAGATATGGGCCAGTGGCGTATCGACTTCAACTTCCCGAAACATTGTCTACTATACATAATGTGTTCCATGTATCGCAATTGAAGAAGTGTCTACGGGTTCCCGATCGAACCATTGAAGTGACAGATGTTGTCCTGAAACCAGACTTAACGTACTCGGAACGTCCTATTCGAGTTCTGGATCAAAAGGACATGGTTACCCGGAGAAAGACTCTCAAATTCTACAAAGTACAATGGAACCAACATTCTGAGGAAGAGGCTACGTGGGAAACTCAAGACTTCTTGAATAAGAATTTCCCAGGCTTTCTAGCCTCATGTAATTTGTAAAGTGTATATAGTTATTGCAATAAAGGAGTGAATCCCACACCACCCTGCCTTGTACCAGAAATGAGGAAATAAAAACATGACACATTTCCTTTTCCATTACTCACCCTAGGACTTTAAATCTCGGGACGAGATTCTTTTATGGGGGGAAGGATGTAACACCCCTGGTGTTACTATAACTAAAACTTGAGCATGACATCATAGCATTGGCATTGCATATGTTTGATACACCTAGAGTGCATTCACTAGGCAAAAATTCCAAACAAGTTGTATTGTTTTAAGTGTTTTTGCAAATAGCACCCTGGTTAAGGAACTTAACCCAAAAATAGAGGTTAAAGGGGTAAAACTTAACCTAAGATGAGAAAACCTAAAGACTTTAGGGAAAGAGTCATAAAATATCCCCAAAAACAAAGTGGAGTCACATTTATACCCCTGGGTTACAGAAACCCTAATTGAAACCCTGGAAAACCCTAAAACCAAACTCTAGGGGCTTATGTGCAAAATTAGTCCACTTTTGGGCTAAAGTGCAAAAACCAAGCCAAATAAGTTTCTTAAGTCCCTTGGTTCCCAAATGGGTGGACTTGAAAGCCAAACCCTAAGTTTTGGACTTAAATGCAAAATGGACCTCATTTGAGTTCTATACTAAGTCTGAAATTTCATTGATATTGGCTCAACTTTAGAGCTCTACATCTTCCAAATTATTGAGAATTTGCCCTAGGTCACCACATCAAAGCTGAAAAGCAATCATAGGAGAACAACTTTGTTTAAGGATTCAAGCCATGTTCTTATGAAAAATGTGGAGAAAATCTCAACCCAAAATGGACTGTCAGACTGATTCAGTCTGAAATACAGATTAACAGTGCTGTGAGATCAACTTTGAGCTCGATTTTGATAGGGATCCAATGACTTTTTGTGAGTACACATTATAGAAAAGACATAGATGGATTATAGCACTACAACTTTGCTATAGATCACTGGGTGTGTTGCCATTTGAAAATTAGAGAAATAATGGCCCAAACATTGACTGTCAGGCGACTGAATCAAGTTTTAGCCATGGTACAGTGCTATGTCGAAGATCAGACCGCCAGCGCCATATCCGCACCGCCGGCGACCTCTCTGCGCGAAGATTTGCGCCGCCGCCGTCCTGATTCGTGCACCAGGCTTGAAGATAACGATTTGGGTGGAAAAAATATCATCTCCTCTGTGCTGGACGCCACTCCAGCTCGTCGCCGTGCCTCCCCCTGGTTACAGCCGTGGATAAAGCTTTTCACCGCCGTCGTGCCTTCGCCGTGGCCTGCCGCGTGGCTTTGGTTCCCATCGCGTCGCCGTGGCTTCTCACAGCCGTCAAATCAACGCCGGTGAGCTTGCCACGCCGTTAGCCACGAACTCACCGCGCCAGGGATTCTTCCCTATCTCCGGCCGCCGCCCATCTTCGTTCAAATTAGCGGCCACCGCCCGCTAACACTATAAATTGACCCCTCCCCGAACTCCGTAGGGTAGTAAGCTGTCCAGCAACCACGAATCAGCCGCAGTCGTTCACTGGAATCCGCGAATTTGGAATTCTCCCCAAATCCACTTTCCGCCACCGCGAAGAACACCTCGCCGCGGCCAGCGCAAATCAGGTCCGATACTGTCATCCTCAGTCTTGTTCTAACATTCTCATGTGCCCGTGATGCTCTCCAAACCATCCAATTGAACTAGACTGCCATGAATCGACGGGAACACATTCATCTGCCCGCAAGGTCCCCGGTCACTGCGGGCAGAGCAAACCTAGTAGCCATCCTTGCAATTGATTTGGGGAAAATGCTCAGGGTAGTACCGATTTCATGTCTGCCGCTCGGAGAACCCAGCCGTTGCCCCGTTCGGCCAGTATAGGTGCTCGCCGGAGCACGGCCGCGCGTGAACGGCGTCAGGGACTTTAAACTCAGAATAGATAGAAGGGGAAGGACTTCTATGCAAACGTCAGTGACTGTATTAAATAGTGCAAAGGCTCGTTCGCAGTTAGTCAAAACCCCAAGGGCCTCTGTGCAAGTCTGCCAGCGCGGGCGCGCGCGCGGGCGCCTTTCTACCCTAACTGGGCCGCCTGGGCTGGATTCGGCCCAGTGCTATTCAATTGTTTTCCTTTTTATTTTATTCCCAGAGCTAAAATAATTATAGAAAAATGTAGAAAAATGCTAAAATTGTGAAACTAATTTTCCTAGGCTTGTTATTTTCTCTAGTATTTAGTAAAAATAGTTTTGTGATTTTTAATGGAAATAAGAAATTTTAGGGTATTTAAAGTAGTTAAAAGTATTAGTTATGGATTTTTAGAAAATAATTGGTAAGTCCAAAAATGCCCAAACTTTTTATGGGCACTTAAACCAATATTTAGAAGCCTTGGGTAGAATTTGGGTTGATTTGGACCTTGTTTGATCACTAAACCCAAAACCACCCCCCCTGCCCTATGAACTCCTTTACTGACTCCGGAAACCCTAGGTTCTCGGAGTACCGTGAAGGAAAGTTGTACTCAAGACCTAGATAATAAGTTTATATTATCTTTGCATCCTCATGAGCATCCCATGGCATCCATTCTTATGCATATATATGGTTATGTTAGAACACGAAGAAGAAGAAGTCACTGAAGAAGGGATACCACCATCCTCAGATCCTAAAGCAGGCAACTGCTTTTATTTCGATATTTGTGGATCCGAGCAGGACTCACCTGATAACAAAGGCAAGCCCCGGTGCATTTGCCACCTCCCTTGATGTTTTTTAAAATTTTTCTCACTTGCTTGCTGCATTAGGTGATAGGAGTTGATTGATTAAACAATTCCTGCATTATCTTCCTTGATCTTGATTACCCTCCTTGAAACCCTGTTTTACAAAGAGGTTTTACTATGCTTAGTATTGCTTAGAAAAATAAAAGGATTTGTTTTACAAAAGATGTTTGGCAAAGTGGGAGGGTTGTTTTCGAAAATAAAACTTGATGGTGAATCCATCATGGCCATGATGGGTTCAACATCGGAAAAGATGTACCTCTGCCAGGTACCAAGTTTTTGGGATTAAATGATTAAGCTGAGACCGGGCGGGTGACTTGCACGAGAAGAGAGTCTCGGTGTAGTGTCTCCGTCTGAGTCGATTAAGGACCGTCTCGATGTAGGCTTGATGATCGAGGACCCTTTAACTGGTCACATGCCTCGTCATGGGTAAGCCTTGCCTCGGGCAGACTAAGGCCGGAATAAGATAACACGAAATGGGCGTGGAGCGGTGGCGAGAGTAGCGTGTACCCTCCGTGGCAAGAGGCTGGACGGTGGTGTATCTGTGCTCTCGGTTTGCGTGAACCTGATCCGGTCTTAAGAACCCCGGTGGCGGGTTGACATATGCAAGGGTTAAGTGCTACATATGTCGTGTGATTGGAGATCCTCAGCTGAGTATAATCGATTCGGATCGCAGTACCTTCGCGGTTATGAAGACTTGGTCACTGCCCTACACGTAGCATTCCACTAAAGATGATGGATATTTGTTAAGAAATTGGCTAGTGCAGGACCAGTGATTGAACTAGGGTAGAAAGAACTCTAGTTGCAGGTAATTGAACTTAACTGGTCAAATAAAATTGGATTTTTAAGGATCCACTTTAGTAAGCATTTATGCAAAACAGAGTCTTTGAGTATTGAGAAGCCTTACCTTGACTCCCTAAAAGCCAGCATACCCTTGAGAGTCTTTCTTTAGTCGGGTAAGTCTTGCTGAGTAATTCCATACTCAGGGTTTATCCCTTCGTTGTTTTTAGGTGAGGAAGTAGCAGATTTCTGCTGCTTCTGTGCCAAGGTGGTTCCAAAAGAAGAAACCCAAGACTGAAGTGCGGGAGGACTTGGTCCTCCATATAGAACTTTTACTTAAATCTTCTCGGGAGGAGTTTTTGCCTCCCTTGGTTTGTATAATATTACTACTCAGCACTCGCTTTTAGTTCTGGTCTGTAATAAAACAACTTGAGCTTGCTTTTAAATAAATGTGAATTATGTAATCGCTTCCGCAAATTCTTTATCTCCGATGTTCTGTAATGTCTGCAAGACGGGTGAATCGTTCCTGGTAAGGTAAGAAAAGATACCGAACTGGTCAAGTAATTCAGGGGCACCTACAGGGTTGTCTGAAGTCCGTTGGACAAGGACAACTGTAGGTGGGCCTAATTACTTGGGAGGTTCCGTCACATGTTGGAGTTGCCATCATGCCGGGGGAGGCCGCTGACACGGCCGCGGCCCCGAGCCTGCCTGACTTGTTGCCGGCACCGGCATCGACTCCTGCCAGGGCCGTCGCTGGTTCGCCCGTGGAGCCGCCTGTCGCCGCCGACGTCAGGATGGTTGAGGCGCCACCGCCCATGGTCATCCCCGACCTCCCCGTTCTCGGCCATGAGGAGAGGGCGGCCGTCGTTGCCGAGGTCGGTGATCGGAGGCCTGCCACCTTAGCCGAGGGGAGGCCCAGTACGCCGACTGCGGTGGTGCCCGATGCATCGGCTGCAGGGGGACCCGACGCCTTGGTCGAGGGGCGTGTAGAACCGTGGCCCGTCTTGGGGGGCGGCCTTACCCCTGCGCAGCTCAATCCCAATGAGTGGGGTGGGCAGCCGCTCTGGTTCTGGAGCCGCGACACCTCGGAGCCCCTCCTCTCCCTCAACGATGAGTTGGTGGAGAAGTCTTGGGATAGTTTCCGTGAGTATACCGAGGCGGCTATGAGGTCGCTTCGGTCGACCATGGAGATCCTTTCCAGGGACGTTCCCAGGGTCTTCCAGGTAAGGATTTAGACGTACACCTTGCATGACCAGGGCATTCTTTGTAATATCCTGCTTTCCTTCCTCAGGAACTTGCGGACGTGAGCACCGCCAAGTCGTTGTATATCCGCCGCGAGAGCGACGTCTGGGATTCGATGCGGTCCCAGAGGGCCACGTTTACCGAGGCCAATGAGTGCCTCGCCCAACGGAGCGCCGAGGTGGCGAACCTTCGGCTGCTCTGTGATGAGCTGAAGTCGGAGGCAGCGGCGGCGCAGGCGGAGGCGGCATCGGCACGGACGGAGGCTTCGTCGGCCCGGGAGCAGGTGGCTTCCCAGGCCAAGGAGATGCACCAGCGGCAGTTGGAGCTTGGCCAGGCCATCGGCGAGCGGGACCAATCTCGGAGCCAAGCTGCCGAGGCCGTGAGCTGGGCTGAGGCCCTTAGGGGTCAGCTGGCTGAGGCTACAGAGCGGCTAGCCGAGGCGTCTGCTCGGGCCGGGACCCTTGCGGAGGGCCTGGCCGTGGCCGTTGGGTCTGCCCAGTCCACCCAAGCCGTGGCCTCGCAGCAGTGTGCCTGGGCCGAAGGTATGTTTTGCCTGCTTTGCGACTTTGGTTTTGTCTCCATTCTTCACCTCGTGTCTGAAGAACATTGTTCGACTGTCTGCAGGGTTCAAGACGGCTCTTAACGAGTCCGTCAAGAACTGCAAGGTGCTTGCCCAGGCGGCTGAGCAGAAGGAGGCCGACCGCGTGGCCATGTCCGAGGCCATCTCGGCTTTCTGCCGGGCCTTTGGCCTCAACGATGTCCCCTCAGGTAGCTCCCCCCAGAGTCACGTACGAGCCTTGGGCGGCCATGTGCGCAACAGACTCCGCGGGGCGCTGCACCATGGCGTTAGGCGGGCCTTCGCTGTCCTCGCCTCCCACTACGACGTGGATCTAGAGCGGGTCAGCGAGGGGTACTGCTTACCCGACGAAGAGGAGGCCGCCTTAGCCGAGGTCCAGAGGCTTGACGTGGCTGTCGAGGGCCCAAGCGCGACACTGGCTTCCTCCTTCGAGGTGGAGGTCCTTTCGCTCGTGTCGACGTCTAAGGCCGGGCCAGATTCTGCCGAGGGTGGAAATGACGCCGAGGGTGCTGCTCCTCCCCCTGCCGATACCTGAGCCTGCAGGAACAATTTGCTCTAAGTATGTGTATGTTTCTAGCGGCCGCTGAGGCCTGAACATTTTTAGCGTCAGAGTATAAAGTTACGTTTTCTTTCCTCTTGTTTCGAGCATTAGGACTTGTTCGGTAGCAGAGTCGCTTATCCGAGCGTGAGCTACCTTTCGTGGAAGGTGACGAGTGAGGTATTGTAACACCCAAATTCTGAATTGGGAATTGGTAGAAGAAATTTGAACAAAGTATCATAATGTTTTGGAAATTGGGAAATAAGAAAATGATGGGAAAAGAAATTTTTCTTTTAAAAGAAACCATTTATACATCTCATGAAATAAATAACAAGGAGAATAAAAACTTAAGTTAGTAAAATTAAAATAAGTATGGTTTATATTCACCTTTGGGTTTCAATTGATACATTTGAAAAATCTGAAAACTAAAATAAAAGTATAAATTTGGATTTGGACTAGAAATAGAAAAGAAAAAGGAAGGCTATATACTTATTAAAAATAAATAAGTAACCCAAACAGTAGAGTCTAAATTTCCTTCAGGATTATATTTGATTTTAGGAATCTGAAATTCAAAATAAAATTTGAAATTAGTTTTGAATATTTAAAATTGAATTTGAAAACAAAAACAGAAAACATATAAAAGAAAAAGAAAGTAAAAAGGAAAAACGTACCTGGGCCGAATCTCAAGCTCGCGGCCCACCTAAGCCCACGCTCCTGCGCACAGCTGGAGGAAGCGCCGACACGCGGGTCCCACCTGTCATCCTCTCGCGCTCGCGCCATACTCTATCGCTGACTGGTGGGCCTGCGCTGTCGGGATCTTCTTCTCCCGCGCGGACTCCGTAGCAGACCGGGGATCTTCGCCGCGTTGATCTCGGGCCAATCTTACCGGTCACCGCCCCACTGCGCGCGCTCGGACTCGGACTGGGAAGGGTATAAATCGTGCCGCTCACCTCCCGCCCCTCATTGAGCTGTGCGATTAACCAACACCGCGCCGTGGGAGTTCCGCCGCCGCGACCAAATTCCCGGCCTCGTTATCGTCAAAGCATTAGAAAGGGTCGTGGGACCTCGCCGTGTCACCGGGGAAACATCTCTGCCAAGTATTCGTCGGGATTGAGCCTCGAGGCGGCCCCAATTGCTCACCGTCGTGCGTGGGCCACCGTGAAGCCGCTCCTCACCGTGGACAGCCTTCGCCACAACATTATCGACGGTGAGTTCTCCTCCATGCTGTTCGCGTTGCCCTCTAGATCACGTGGCACCTTTTAATTTGGGTTTGGCACTCGGGGGGGACGGATTTCGCGAGCTCCGGCGAACTTCGTCGCGGTCCGGTAGGCGGCGCCGCCGTGCGAGCTGGCTCTGTTGGGGCGAAGAACGTGGCCCGTTGGATGACCAAGCGACGGCCGAGATTAGGCCAAGGGATACCCCTTCGCGCTTTAGATCTGGACCGTAGGATCGATCGGACGGCCCGGACGTTATGAATCCTTCATTAAACCTAGACCGTTGATCTCGGATCCGAAGGTTGTTGTCGCGTACCGGTTCAGTTTATATCAGATCTAATCCGGGCGCTTGATTCCTGATCTGACGGCTGGAATTAGATTATACCCCTTCGCGCTGGCAGTCTTTTAAAAGAGCCCCTGGACTTTTTAAAATAGAACCCGCCGTCCTATGCGACTGTGCTCTGAGTCTTAGAAGATTTACCCAGAGCCCCCTGTGCTTCTGTTTAATTGAGGCCCAGTCCAGAGAGTTATAAAATCAAGAAAATGATTTAGAAAATGATTTTTAGTGTTAAAATAAATCCAGAAACTTAATTAATTCATAACTAATTCATTTTAACTCCAAATTGAGTCATTCCAATTCCTAAAATTTTGTAATAATATTCTCTACCATTTAGAATCACTGTTTTGACATGAACTCTGTCAGAAAATTTATTTATCATTTAATCATATTATAATCACCTTAAACCTTAGGAAAATCATAACTTGAATTCTACAACTCCAAAATTAATAATTCTTTTTCCTGTGATCTTATTTTAATATGTAGATTATTAATATGTATTTTGCATATATGTTTGGTGTAATGTTAATTTTGCCTATACCATGTATGTTTGTATTGCTACAACTAGCAGTGAGGTCACGAGTCACCTGAAGATCATCCTGGTACCTGGATTCTCAAGGCCCAGGCAAGTTGTGCCCTTGATCACTTCTTTTACCCACTCATGTTCTAATTAATCATAATGATCTGCATAGGTTAATTTTGGATGGGACCCAATAGGTTACCCTAGTTTGTCTATCTTTATACCTTGTTCACCACTGAATCTTCGGGTAGTACTTGCTAGTGCTTTATGTGGTTTTGGGTATGAAGATTACACTATTCATGATTATACTCTTGTTATCAGTTGTTATTTATGGTTCATGTTAAGATCATTATGTTAATTGGAACATGGAGAACCACCCGGGAAAACAGTGCTACCACGAGGGTGGAATGGGACGCCCTTGGCTGATTAATTAGGAAAGCTAGTGGAAGACTACCTTACCCGAAAGGGGCAAGGGCAGTAGGGGAGAGGTCAGTGTAGGGAGGCCCTCGGGAGGATTTTGCTGCGATGGCGGTCCTGCAAGGGATTCCTGCACTGGATCTTCCTATAAACTGTAGCGGGTTTTCGGAAGCTAGTGGAACTTTGTAAAGGCCTCGTAGTGGATCCCTAGCCATTCACCTCGGAAGTGTCTAAGGGCCTTGCAAACCCTGGCGACATGGGATACACGACTTGTGGGTAAAGATGCGCAACCTCTGCAGAGTGTAAAACTGGTATACTAGCCGTGCTCACGGTCATGAGCAGCTCGGACCCTCACATGATTAAATTATGGAACTTAAATTCAATTTGTCATATGCATTGCATTGCAGGTGAAGTTGTTACTTTTGTTCTACTACTTAATTGGGTTGGTATTTACTTATACTTAGTAATTGCTAATAAAATTTTGACCAACTTTAAAAGCAATACTCAGCTCTAACCATCTTCTTTGGTAAGCCTTACACTTCACGTGAGCTCCCACCTTTGGCGAGTTCATGCACATTATTCCCCACAACTTGTTGAGCGATGAACGTATGTGAGCTCACTCTTGCTGTCTCACACACACCACAGGTCAAGATCAGGTACTGCAGGATGATGCTCATGGAGGATGCTGCGATGTGTTCGTGAGAGATCTAGGCCGTCGTCTCCCAGTCAACTTTGGGTTGCTGGACCGTTGTCTCCTTATAATGTAATTATTTATTTTGTATAGAACTCCTGTTATATATAAAGTTGTGACATTCGATCCTGTGCCACTATACATCATATGTATGAGACTTGGTCCCAGCATACCTGGTGTTTATGTTAAACCCGGGTTTTGGACCCCTAAAATCCGGGTGTTATAGAAGTGGTATCAGAGGAATGTTGACTGTAGGACGAAACCTAGATAGAACTGGACAACCATTCTCTACTTATCTTTGCTACCCTGATTCTTTCTAAACTTGTCTTAATCTTTTCTCATCTATTTCCGCTTTACTCTGATTATTCTTATCTTTTCTTTTCTAAAGACAAATGTGGATTTCACACTTTGAAATCCAGTACCTAAAGTGACCTTTAGGAATAGGAGACCTAATCCTAGGAACAAAAACAAAACTATTTTTATAAGTGTCTAAGTATTTGAATGTTTGTTCTTATGATATCTGTCTGATTTGGATCTTTGTTTGAGTGTGATGAGTTGTGGAGTAATGTCCACAATTACATCTGCATATACACATAGGTATAAAAATATATTTATAAAATAACTAGACAACCTAGATTGTCCCCATTGGAACATATCTAGCTTAAGAGATTTATCTTATCCTAAAGGCTCTCATTCTAACCAATTCATCTTATCTTAAAAGATTCTCCCTTATCTTAATAGATTCACCTCATCTCATGAGATTCTATCCTACACTCATAGATCTATCTTATCTCAAAAAGGTCTTAACTTATCTTAAAAAGATCCATCTTATCTTAAAAGATACTCTATTACTATTAATAGATTCATCTTATCTTAAAAAGATTTTATCTCATCTTAATAGATCTAACTGACCTCAAAAGATTTTATCTTACCTTTATGGATCCATCTTATCCTAATAAGCATACTTATCCACCCTAGTTTAACAACCATGATCTAATGCAAAATTAATTAGATCTTATCTAGTCAAACAAGTCACACCAATCTAACCTAGATCTGATCAAATCTAAAGTGACTTATCAAACATGTTAGATAACACTGATGAAATAATTTAGACTCTACCCCCATAGAACAGGACTTAACTTAGTTCACCCCGCACTAAATTAGGAATGACAGATCAACTTGGTTATATGCAACTACCTTAACCATCTGATAGTTGCATAACCTCTCAATTTTAACCTAGCAAGAGATTCTATCTTATCATAACATATCTAATTAATCTTAAAACATCCTAACATATCTTAATAATACATATTCTACCCTGTTGGACCTACCTAACCTAAACTAGTCTAATCTAGTCATATCCAATTTAATCTAGATCTTATCCTACCTAATGTGACCTGATCTAGTGTGGTCTAATGTTATCTAACTTAATGTGGTCCACTTAAACAGATTAATGACACTAGTAGAAGAGATTAGACCCCACTAGCCATGTATTAACTTAACTTAGCACATTGGATCAATTCAAACAATGAGCTAACCCCACCCATAGAGCCATGATGAATGGTATAACCTCTCTATTTTCACCTAATAACAAACAAACTTTTAACCTACATCTTGTAGTATATCTCACCTCTCATCTTGACAGATTCCATCTTACCCTTGGATATTCACCTTATCTGATTGGTTACCCCAATCTGGACATAAAACAAAGATTAAGCCCTACCAAAGAATCTATAGATTATGACCAACTACTAGCTTATTCATTCCGCTTAGTGAACAATTTCCTTTGCAAAACTATTACCATATGCTTCTAACTTTCATGGTCAATACCAGGAAAGGAAAGATTATCACGTAACTACAAAACAGAAAATGAGTCCTCCAAATCCTCCACCTGTTGAAATCGATCAAGTGGTTGCTACCCAAAGACTGGTAATACAACAGTTAACAGACATGGTGACCGAGATGCAGAATCAGATAAGACAACAACGCGAGGAAATACGTCAGGCCCGCCAAGAAATAAGGCAAGCACGGTTGGAGAGACAACAACAACAACAACCCCCACCACCACCACCAGTTTCACCAAGCTACATAGATATAAATTATGATGATTTGTAAGGTCTAGATGTTACTTTAGTTAGTAGATGATATGATATTATTCTAGAAAGAACAATAAGGTCTGTTGACCCTATGTTTTGTTAAAGAATTATACCTCATGCTGAAATTTCTTTGTTTGTGCATATGTTCCGAGAACAATATGAGCATACATCCCTTTTCTTACAAATCTCGAGGACGAGATTATTTTTAAGGGGGGTAGGATTTGTAACACCCAAATTCTGAATTGGGAATTGGTAGAAGAAATTTGAACAAAGTATCATAATGTTTTGGAAATTGGGAAATAAGAAAATGATGGGAAAAGAAATTTTTCTTTTAAAAGAAACCATTTATACATCTCATGAAATAAATAACAAGGAGAATAAAAACTTAAGTTAGTAAAATTAAAATAAGTATGGTTTATATTCACCTTTGGGTTTCAATTGATACATTTGAAAAATCTGAAAACTAAAATAAAAGTATAAATTTGGATTTGGACTAGAAATAGAAAAGAAAAAGGAAGGCTATATACTTATTAAAAATAAATAAGTAACCCAAACAGTAGAGTCTAAATTTCCTTCAGGATTATATTTGATTTTAGGAATCTGAAATTCAAAATAAAATTTGAAATTAGTTTTGAATATTTAAAATTGAATTTGAAAACAAAAACAGAAAACATATAAAAGAAAAAGAAAGTAAAAAGGAAAAACGTACCTGGGCCGAATCTCAAGCTCGCGGCCCACCTAAGCCCACGCTCCTGCGCACAGCTGGAGGAAGCGCCGACACGCGGGTCCCACCTGTCATCCTCTCGCGCTCGCGCCATACTCTATCGCTGACTGGTGGGCCTGCGCTGTCGGGATCTTCTTCTCCCGCGCGGACTCCGTAGCAGACCGGGGATCTTCGCCGCGTTGATCTCGGGCCAATCTTACCGGTCACCGCCCCACTGCGCGCGCTCGGACTCGGACTGGGAAGGGTATAAATCGTGCCGCTCACCTCCCGCCCCTCATTGAGCTGTGCGATTAACCAACACCGCGCCGTGGGAGTTCCGCCGCCGCGACCAAATTCCCGGCCTCGTTATCGTCAAAGCATTAGAAAGGGTCGTGGGACCTCGCCGTGTCACCGGGGAAACATCTCTGCCAAGTATTCGTCGGGATTGAGCCTCGAGGCGGCCCTAATTGCTCACCGTCGTGCGTGGGCCACCGTGAAGCCGCTCCTCACCGTGGACAGCCTTCGCCACAACATTATCGACGGTGAGTTCTCCTCCATGCTGTTCGCGTTGCCCTCTAGATCACGTGGCACCTTTTAATTTGGGTTTGGCACTCGGGGGGGACGGATTTCGCGAGCTCCGGCGAACTTCGTCGCGGTCCGGTAGGCGGCGCCGCCGTGCGAGCTGGCTCTGTTGGGGCGAAGAACGTGGCCCGTTGGATGACCAAGCGACGGCCGAGATTAGGCCAAGGGATACCCCTTCGCGCTTTAGATCTGGACCGTAGGATCGATCGGACGGCCCGGACGTTATGAATCCTTCATTAAACCTAGACCGTTGATCTCGGATCCGAAGGTTGTTGTCGCGTACCGGTTCAGTTTATATCAGATCTAATCCGGGCGCTTGATTCCTGATCTGACGGCTGGAATTAGATTATACCCCTTCGCGCTGGCAGTCTTTTAAAAGAGCCCCTGGACTTTTTAAAATAGAACCCGCCGTCCTATGCGACTGTGCTCTGAGTCTTAGAAGATTTACCCAGAGCCCCCTGTGCTTCTGTTTAATTGAGGCCCAGTCCAGAGAGTTATAAAATCAGGAAAATGATTTAGAAAATGATTTTTAGTGTTAAAATAAATCCAGAAACTTAATTAATTCATAACTAATTCATTTTAACTCCAAATTGAGTCATTCCAATTCCTAAAATTTTGTAATAATATTCTCTACCATTTAGAATCACTGTTTTGACATGAACTCTGTCAGAAAATTTATTTATCATTTAATCATATTATAATCACCTTAAACCTTAGGAAAATCATAACTTGAATTCTACAACTCCAAAATTAATAATTCTTTTTCCTGTGATCTTATTTTAATATGTAGATTATTAATATGTATTTTGCATATATGTTTGGTGTAATGTTAATTTTGCCTATACCATGTATGTTTGTATTGCTACAACTAGCAGTGAGGTCACGAGTCACCTGAAGATCATCCTGGTACCTGGATTCTCAAGGCCCAGGCAAGTTGTGCCCTTGATCACTTCTTTTACCCACTCATGTTCTAATTAATCATAATGATCTGCATAGGTTAATTTTGGATGGGACCCAATAGGTTACCCTAGTTTGTCTATCTTTATACCTTGTTCACCACTGAATCTTCGGGTAGTACTTGCTAGTGCTTTATGTGGTTTTGGGTATGAAGATTACACTATTCATGATTATACTCTTGTTATCAGTTGTTATTTATGGTTCATGTTAAGATCATTATGTTAATTGGAACATGGAGAACCACCCGGGAAAACAGTGCTACCACGAGGGTGGAATGGGACGCCCTTGGCTGATTAATTAGGAAAGCTAGTGGAAGACTACCTTACCCGAAAGGGGCAAGGGCAGTAGGGGAGAGGTCAGTGTAGGGAGGCCCTCGGGAGGATTTTGCTGCGATGGCGGTCCTGCAAGGGATTCCTGCACTGGATCTTCCTATAAACTGTAGCGGGTTTTCGGAAGCTAGTGGAACTTTGTAAAGGCCTCGTAGTGGATCCCTAGCCATTCACCTCGGAAGTGTCTAAGGGCCTTGCAAACCCTGGCGACATGGGATACACGACTTGTGGGTAAAGATGCGCAACCTCTGCAGAGTGTAAAACTGGTATACTAGCCGTGCTCACGGTCATGAGCAGCTCGGACCCTCACATGATTAAATTATGGAACTTAAATTCAATTTGTCATATGCATTGCATTGCAGGTGAAGTTGTTACTTTTGTTCTACTACTTAATTGGGTTGGTATTTACTTATACTTAGTAATTGCTAATAAAATTTTGACCAACTTTAAAAGCAATACTCAGCTCTAACCATCTTCTTTGGTAAGCCTTACACTTCACGTGAGCTCCCACCTTTGGCGAGTTCATGCACATTATTCCCCACAACTTGTTGAGCGATGAACGTATGTGAGCTCACTCTTGCTGTCTCACACACACCACAGGTCAAGATCAGGTACTGCAGGATGATGCTCATGGAGGATGCTGCGATGTGTTCGTGAGAGATCTAGGCCGTCGTCTCCCAGTCAACTTTGGGTTGCTGGACCGTTGTCTCCTTATAATGTAATTATTTATTTTGTATAGAACTCCTGTTATATATAAAGTTGTGACATTCGATCCTGTGCCACTATACATCATATGTATGAGACTTGGTCCCAGCATACCTGGTGTTTATGTTAAACCCGAGTTTTGGACCCCTAAAATCCGGGTGTTACAGGTATCCGTATCCCAGAGGCGTAGGAGTCCCTTGGCTCGGTCGGCCTTGCCGTTCAAGGTCTCTCGCGTCGTTTTTAGGATTTCGCTATCGATATAGTCGAAACGGTACGAAAGTCGTTTCCTACCCGAGCGTTAGGACTTGTTCCACAACAGAATCACTTATCCGAGCGTGAGCTGCCTTTCACGGAAGGTGACGGGTGAGGTATCCGTATCCCGGAGGCGTAGGAGTCCCTTGGCTCGGTCGGCCTTGCTATTCAAGGTCTCTCGTGTCATTTTTAGGATTCCGCTATCGATATAGTCGAAACGCACGAAAGACGTTTTGGTAGAAAACTTTTCCGAGGAAAATTTTGACGCAGAGGGGGTTCCCCCCCTTCTAGCCCCCGAGGGAGGGTCAATCTTTGCTGAGGCAAGGCCAATCCTCCCTTGACAGCTGGACTTTTTATTTGTACATGCAAAGGGACCGAGGTACATAAACGACTTGAAACATTTTAAGGGTAAAAGCGACGTAGCTGTTTGATGTTCCAAGCATTGCTGAAGACCTCGCCTTGATTGTTGGCCAGCTTGTATGTCCCGGGCTTCAAAATTTTGGCGATGATGAATGGCCCTTCCCTGGGAGGAGTAAGCTTGTGGCGCCCTCGGGCATCTTGTCGTAGCCGAAGCACCAGATCTCCCACCTAGAAACCTCAGGGCCGAATCCTTCGAGCGTGGTAGCATCGCAGGGACTGCTGATACCGCGTTGAGTGTAGCAAGGCTACATCCCGAGCCTCTTCTAGCTGGTCCAGTGAATCTTCTCGGCTGGCCTGGTTGCTTTGGTCGTCGTAAGCCTTTGTCCTCGGGGAACCGTATTCCAAGTCCGTGGGTAAGACGGCCTCGGCCCCATAGACTAGGAAAAACGGCGAGAAACCTGTGGTCCGGCTCAGCGTTGTCCTCAAACTCCAAACCACCGAGGGTAGCTCTTTTATCCAGCGCTTGCCAAACTTGTTGAGGTCGTTGTAGATCCTCGGCTTTAGTCCCTGCAAAATAATGCCATTGGCGCGCTCCACTTGTCCATTTGTCATTGGATGAGCTACGGCGTGTCACACCCGGTTTCAGAAGGCAAACCGAATGCGAACTATGTTCGTGCCAGGATCAGAATTCACGTACACAGCGATTACATAAATGAACATCATCGCATAGTGCTCGAATAATAACATAAAAGAGTATTAACTTATTACATCATAGAGTCAGAGACATCCACATAGTCATCAACTTAACGGGTAAATCAAAGTGCTAAGCAAAACACAGTAAAGATAGGGCCTTCACAGGCAGCTGACTGGGGGTTGCCGCCAACCCACACCTAGAACTCGTCGTAGTCTTGGAACTCTTGGAAATCTCCTTCCATGGCTTCATCTTCTCCTGAGCAGTGGTTGCAATGTGGACAACCTGGTGTTTTGTGGTAAAGCAAGGATGAGTAGACATCAACGTACTCAGCAAATGCCCCGTTTGGCTGAAGTGGACTAGCTTTATGTGGGGTTAGGCTCAAGCAGTTGCTTTTAGTTGGTCAGGTATTTATTGTTAGTAGAGGCCAGGTTTTATCATAAAAACCCAAGTTATAATCCCAAAAAGTTCCTCCTCAGAGAGGAAATACTAGAATACATAATTAAAGTCACCATCATTAACCATCATCATTAAAGTCATCATCTGAGGTGTATCCGGAGTATCTCTAATCAAAGAGGATCCCAAGGCTGCTCTTAACCGTGAGCACGGCTGATATATCAGTTTCACTACCCTCTGCAGAGGTCGCACACTTTACCCATGAGCCATGATTCCCTTTCTACCCGGGGAGAGCCAATCCCCATTGACCACTACCTAGGTGGTCCGGCAGGCATCACTACGTAGCTGTTACAAAGATTCCCTAGAGATCATAGCTGCCCGTTAGGTTTCTCCAGTTTGATAAACACAGTACCCCTCCCCGCAGGAGAGTGACTAACAAAAAGCAAAACGAAAGAACCTCGGCACTCGGCCTCGGCAGAGCAAGCACTGTGCCTGGACCCCATTGACGGCACGACGGCGAAGCAACTACACCTCTAGTTCCTCTAATTAATTAGCTAAGGGCATCCCATTTCACCCTCATGGTTGCACTGTTATCCCGGGTGGTCTCTCAACGAACAGGTCCTTACGGAGAGGTACTCAGGAAAATGGCCTGAGTCCCCTAAAAATATCACAAGTATACCACCATCGTATCCAAAATAAAAGCATCGTATCATCAAGATAACAGTATCGTATCATAAATAGTCACATCATGTTCATTGATTAGGTTAAGGCAATAGCAAAATGCTAACCATAATAATAACCCAAAAGGTCATCAAGGATAAGGTAAAGTATAAAGCTAGTCAATCCTTAGGTTTCAATTAAGTAATGCGGGAAAGTGAATTATAAGTGAATAGGACATAATGGGTCAGAGGACACTTGCCTTCACCAAACTGCTGATCAAGGACTTCTTCTGCAACTTCCTCGGGAAACACAGACTGCCCGATGTCTACGTAAAGTAATCATTCATTCTATGCACTTGGGAAATAACAAACAAAAGCAATAAACCAAACATATGCAGCAGAGAGATCACCAGTTCACAGTAGAAAAGGATTGGCAATCTGGTGTTCCCTAGGTCTAGGGTAGATGACTATACAAAATGATTCATTATCCACTAATCAGATCTAAGTCAGTGGTGGGGTTAAATCATTACATGGTGTTAAGTCCATAAACTTAGGTGCTCCAACTTTTATTAAAGTCTACTAATTTTTATTTATCTCAAATAGGGTTCCAATAACATTAATTTTACCCTAATGATCAACTATTAATTGGGACATAAAAACAGTAGGGAAACATTGTTTAAATAGATAGATAAGAAAATTATGAACATATTGCAATTTGAAGCACCTAATTTGGAGTTCATATGACAAAGTTATGAATTTTACAAGATTAGGGATTAAAATATGCCTTAAATGCTTATTTTGGATTAAATAAAAGGTCTGAGGACCTAACTGCGAAGATCCAGGGACGGCGGGTTAATTTGCAGAAAGCCGGGGGTCTCTTTAAGAAATTGCGCGGGCGAAGGGGTATCGGGCTCTTATAGCCATTGGATCTCGGATCAACGCCCGAGATTAGATCCGAGGGCGGGCGCGCGAGCGCGCGGCGGCATGAGCGGCTGACAGGTGGGGCCGGGCGGGCAGCGCGGGCGCGGACGGCTGACAGGCGGGGCCGGGCGGGCAGCGCGGGGCCGGACGGCTGACAGGCGGGGCCCAAATGGCAGGAAGGCGGGGTGCGGGGGGGAAACGGCCCTGGGCCGTTGGATCTCAGGCGGACGGCTAGGATTGGGCTCGGCCTATTTGAAACAGGGCCGTCCGATCTAAGCTGGACGGCGGAGATCTGGCGGCCGGCTTCTGTCTTCCCCTCCGGCTAGCAGAGGCGGCGGCGCCTGCTCCCGCGGCGGAGAACTCACCGGAGACGAGGGGCACGGGGGCTCTGCGGGTCCTTGGGGCGACCTGGATGGGCGGGGAGGTTGGGGAGGGCACGGGGAACCTTCTGGTGGGGACTAGGTCGGGACAGGGGCACCGGAGGGGGGCGGCCCACGGCGAAGCGGCTCGGCGGTGGCGCTAAAGGACTCCGGCGAGGAATTAAGCGTAGCAGGGGCAATAAAAAAGGAAGGGAGAGGGCGGGGGAGGTTCCTTACCTCCAGGCGAACTCCGGGGACTCCTCGGTGGCGGCGAAGGCGCGGCGGCAGCCCGAGTCGACGGTGGCGGACCTCGGCGACTGCGCAGAGAACGGCGGGTGAGCGCGGGCAGAGGAATTCGGGGAGGGAGAGGGGAAATTGGGGCGTGTCCCGGGTTGCGAACGTCGGGGCGGAGCTTACCGTGGCAGAGGGCACGTCGGGGCAGAGCTCACGGCGACGGAGAAACGGGCTCGGGCGGCGGCGGTTAATGGCGGCGGCGCTTTGGCGTGTGAGCAGCGTGGGGGAGGTGGAAGGGAGGTCTGCAGGTGCGCAAATGAGGGAGGGAGAGAGGGGGGCTAGGCTCCGGGCTCAAGTGGCTGAGGGCGAGGTGGTTGCGAGCTCCACGCGCGACGTGGGCGCGGAGTCCGCGGCACGCGTAGCTCGGGGCGGCGATTACGCGGAGACGGAGGAGCTGACAGCCCGGGCCCGCGAGCAGAGAGAGTGGGGGAAGCGGGCGCGGGCGCGGACGCGGGGAAAGCGGCTGCGCTGACGGGCGGGCCCGCCAGGGCAAAGAGAGAAGAGGGGGAAGGAAGGCGCGCGCGGGATGGGCCAGATGGGCCGAAAGGCCGAGGGGGCGGGGGGTGTGGGCTTCTTTCCTTTTTTCTTTTATTCTGGCATTTGTTTTCCCTTTTCTTTTTATTTACTCTATTTGATTCAAATCTAAATAGGCCACAAATTCAAATTAGCACTTCCAAGTATTATGCACCAAACAAAAGTAGAATTTAGGGTTTGACATGATGACACAATACATACTCCTTGGAGTTTTAGTCTAATAGACTATAATTACACAAAGTAAATAGCCACTTTTCTTCTATAGAAAAGAGAAAGAGGGGATTGGGAAGGGTGTGAAAAGAGAAGTAACACCTGAATTTGTGAATATGAGCAAAGAAATTTTATACCCCCAAATTCAGGGTGTTACAAACCTATCCCCCTTAAAAGAATCTCGCCCCGAGATTCAAGGTTGGTCAGCAAAGAGTTCAGGGTATTTGGCCTTCAGATCATCTTCTCGTTCCCAGGTTGCTTCTTCCTCAGAGTGGTGGCCCCATCTGACCTTGCACATTCTGATGGTGTTCCTCCGGGTGACTCTGTCTGCAAACTCCAGAATCTGCGTTGGCTTCTCTACGTAGGTCAGATCCTCTTGGACTTCCAAGTCCTCCACGGGCAACTGTTCTTCTGGTACTCACAGACACTTCTTCAATTGCGACACGTGGAACACATTGTGCACCGCTGACAAACTTTCTGGTAGGTTGAGTTGATAGGCCACTTCTCCACGCTTTGCTTGAATCTGATATGGTCCAACATACCGGGGTGCTAACTTGCCTTTAACTCCGAACCTTCTGATTCCTCTGATAGGTGACACCTTCAGATAGACGTAATCTCCCACTTCGAAACTCAATTCCCTTCTCCTTCTGTCAGCATAGCTTCGCTGTCTTGATTGTGCTATCTTCAGGTTCTCTCGAACCATTTTGATATTCTCTTCGGCTTCAAGCAAGATGTCGGGGCCAAACACCTGTCTCTCTCCAGGCTGGTCCCAATGCAGCGGAGTCCTACAACTCCGTCCATAGAGTGCCTAAAACGGTGACATCTTCAAGCTGGCCTAGTAACTATTGTTGTATGAGAATTCTGCATAAGGTAACCTTTTGTCCCATCCTGACTTGTCTTGCAACGCACAGGCTCTCAGCATATCTTCTAGGATCTAATTGGTTCTCTCAGTCTGACCGTCTGTCTGCGGGTGATAAGCCGAGCTGAAGTTCAAATGTGTGCCCAAAGCTTCTTGTAGCTGCTGCCAAAAATGAGAGGTGAATTGTGTTCCTCGATCTGACACTATCTTCTTCGGCACGCCATGAAAGCAGACTATCCGTGACATGTATAACTCAGCTAACGTTGCTCCGGTGTATGTTGTCTTCACGGGTATGAAATGGGCCACCTTTGTTAAGCGATCCACAACCACCCAGATGGAATCATAGCCGGCCCGGGTATGAGGTAGGCCAACTATAAAATCCATCCCGATCTCATCCCACTTCCACTGAGGAATCCACAATGGCTGCAACAATCCGGCGAGCCTCTGATGCTCTGCTTTGGTTCTTTGACAGCTATCACAGATGGCGACATATTCTGCGATCTCTCTTTTCATGCCATACCACCAAAACCTCCTTTTTAAATCCTGATACATCTTCTCACTTCCAGGGTGTATGGAGTAGGCTGTCTCATGAGCTTCCTTGAGGATCAGCTCCCGAATAGGTTTGAGGTCGGGAACACACAATCGGTCTTTGAACCATATTACTCCCTCTTCATCCTCTCGAAAGTCTTTGCCTCTTCCTTCTAAGATCAGTTGCCGGATCTTGTTGATGTTTTCATCATCCTTCTGCCCTTCTTTGATCTCCCGCTCTAGGGTGGGCTCTAATTCCACTGTTACTCCTTGCGTACTGTTTAGAAAACCAAGACTCAGTCTGTCGAACTCCTTGGCTAACTCATATGGCATTGGGTACGTGGCCATCATATTAACTTGACTCTTCCTGCTTAGAGCATCTGCAACAACATTGGCTTTGCCCGGATGGTAATGTATCTCCAACTCATAGTCTTTGATCAATTCCAACCATCTTTGCTGCCTCATGTTTAACTCTGACTGGGTGAATATGTACTTCAGACTTTTATGATCTATGTAGATGTCGCACTTCTGCCCATACAGGTAATGTCTCCATGTCTTTAACGCATGAACCACTGCTGCCAACTCCAGGTCGTGTGTGGGATAATTTCTCTCATGGATCTTCAGCTGTCGAGATGAGTATGCTACAACTCTTCCTTCTTGCATTAGCACACATCCCAAACCGGTGTAGGAAGCATCACAGTATACCGAGAATGGCTTGTGAACATCAGGCAGAACCAACACAGGTGTCATAGTCAATCTATTCTTCAGTTCTTCAAATGCCTCTTGGCACTTTTGGGTCCACTTAAACTCAACTTTCTTTGCTAGCAACGCTGTCATTGGCCTAGCAATCTTTGAAAAGCCTTCAATAAAACGCCTATAGTATCCGGCCATTCCAATGAAGCTCTTGATTCCACGAACATCCTTCGGTGTTTTCCAGTTCAGGATATCTGCTACTTTATTTGGATCCACAGCTAACCCATCTTGGTTTATGATGTGACCCAGAAACAATACTTCATAAATCCAGAACTCGCATTTACTCAGCTTGGCATACAACTGATGCTCTCGTAGCCTTTGCAATACCATCTTCAAATGCTCCACATGTTCTTCCTCACTTTGAGAATATATGAGAATATCATCGATGAACACTACCACAAACTTGTCTAGGTAGTCCATGAACACACTGTTCATCAGATACATAAAAAAGGCTGGCGCATTTGTCAAACCAAAGGACATAACTGTATACTCATATAACCCATACTTGGTGATGAATGCTGTCTTCGGTATGTCTGAGGGTCGGATTCTGAGTTGATGGTACCCTGATCTCATATCTATCTTCGAGAATACGCTGGCACCTCTGAGTTGGTCAAACAGATCTTCTATTCTTGGCAGGGGGTACTTGTTCTTAATGGTGACTTCATTCAGGGCTCTGTAATCTATGCACATCCTTTTGGTACCATCTTTCTTCTCTACAAACAATACCGGAGCGGCCCAAGGCGAGGTACTTGGTCTAATGTAACCCTTCTCTAACATCTCATCTATCTGCTTCTTGAGTTCCACCAATTCTGGTCCAGACACTCGATAGGCTCTTTTGGAAATGGGGGCGGTACCAGGGATAAGCTCTATGGCAAATTCGACTTTTCTCTCGGGTGGCATGCCCGTTAGCTCCTCGGGAAACACATCCGGAAAGTCCGACACAACCTTGATAGCCTCGAGCGGGTTGGTCTCCTTACTATCAACTGAAATCTGGTGACAAACTCCCTCCGCTGATTTAGGCATCCTTAGCTCAGCCACTACCTCCTCTCCAGACGGGGACTTCAATATTACGGTCCTCTTGTCACAGCTGACATTCGCTTCATATTTCATTAACCAATTCATCCCTAGGATGACATCTACCCCAGGGGTGTCTATTACTATTAGGTCACTGGGGAACCCTATCCCCCTTATTTCCACCCTTATATTTGAGCATATTTTATCTGTTTGCACCTTGCCACCAACCGAATTAATCCTCATGGGCGGCATCATTGCCTCTACTGAGATGTTATGCATTTCTACCCATGTTGCAGTGACAAATGAATGAGTTGCACCAGTATCAAATAGCACTTTTGCGGAATGAGATTCGACTGAGAACATACCTACTGCCACATCTGGTGCATCCTGGATCGCTTTGGCCTCCAAGTGGTTCACCTTTCCACGGTTGTACGCTTGGCCACGATTGCCTGCTGCCTGCTGCGGTACACCTTGCCTTGCTGGAGCATTAGGGTTGGTCTGCTGCTGCGCCATCTTCTTTGGGCACTGCATCGCCCAGTGGCCTTGTTCTCCACGGTGGAAACATCCTCTGCCTCCTCCTTGTGCTGGGGCTGCCTGGTTGTTCTGATTTGCTGTGGGGGCAGGAAGGCGAGGTGCCTGGTTGTTGTGCTTCTGATACTGATTACCTCCCTGCTGGCTGTTCTGACGATACTGCTGCTGTTGTGGGTACTGCATCTGAAACTGCTACTGATGCGGGCGCTGACTCTGATGCTGATATCCCTGTGGGTGACCAGGCCTGCCTTGCTGAGATGAACTGCCTGAGAAGCGGGGACGGCTGATGCTTCCGGACTGTGGTCCACTCATCTTGCGCTTCCGATCTTCCATATCCTTACGCTTCTTCTTAGTCATAACTGCCCTATCGATCAGGTGCTGGAAGGTGGGGAAGGTGTGATTCATCAGCTGGTAATGCAGGGGATCCACCAAACCCCTCATGAACCTGTACTGCCTTTTAGCATCAGTGTTGACATCTTCAGGTGCATAACGAGATAGCTGCAAAAACTTGTCTCTGTATTCACTAACAGACAGGGGTCCCTGCTTCAGAGCCAGAAACTCCTCCTTCTTCACGATCATCAGTCCCTCTGGCACATGGTACCTGCGGAAACTCTCGCTGAATTCTTCCCAGGTGATGGCTTTGGGGTCAGCATGGGTAGCGAGGTAGGACTCCCACCAGGACTGGGCTGCTCCCCTTAGCTGGCGGGGACCATACAGAACCTTCTCCCTGTCATCACATTGGGCGGTGCGCAGTTCCCTTTCCACTGCGTGCAGCCAGTCTTCTACATCCATGGGGTCAGCAGAATGGGCGAAGGTAGGAGGGTGCCCTCTCATGAACTTGCCACGCTTATCCCGTGGCATCTGGGGCATCTGCACTTGCAACCGGGGTTGGGGTTGCTGTTGAGCCTGCTGCATGGCTGCCAGAGTCTGCCCAATAGCCTGCACTACCTGAGTCTGCATCAAGAACATCTGCTCCACGGTCATCGGGGGTGGTGGGGGAGGCTGTCTCTGATGTTCCTCCTGCTGGGCATGCTGCTCTTGCTGAGCACGCCTGTTGCATCGGCGCCTGTTGTCAGACATCTGTGGAAGACATTCATACATCAGCATTGATCTTACAATCCTTCAGCATAAGAAAAGGGAATACAGAATTCTTCATGACACTGAGTGAACAAAGAGCTTCACTGATCCTCATTATGATCCAATACAGCTTCTCAGATAAAAAGGAAAGTAAAAGTAAATGGTTTCCCAACTAAATAACTGACTTCATTAACATCTCTAGCTAAGCCAGACTGCAGGGGAAACCCACATGTTGGCTACAGTCATTACAAAGATTCAAATCCAGCACAAGTTCATCATAACAAGCATGTAAGCAACTGATAAGCAAACTAAACTGAATGGAAGCAGCTGATAAGCAAACTAAACTGACTATCTAAGACTAAGACATCTGACTCAAGAATTATTACAAACTCCGACGCTAACGATCTAAGGATCCAGATCTATCCTGGTCTTACAGGCAGGGGAACCATAAGTGTGGTGACCACGTGGTGGCGAGCGGTATGGGTGCTGAGTCCCAACAGGAGTGGGGGAACCACCCTCCTGGTGACGGCGCTCTGCCAGCTCAGCACGCAACTCAGCAATCTCCGTTCGAGCCCTGCTTAGCTCGTCCAGAGAGTAGTCCAGCTCGGTGTTAAGCACTGCGACTAGGTTGACTGTGCTTCTCAACCTAGGGTTACCTTCACCAACGGGTGAGACAACCACACTCTCTGTGCTGCCAGTAGGACGGCGGGGGTAGTACCTAAGGTTAAGACCGTCGGCCACCCCACCGAACAAAGAACAGTACTGGGAGAGTGCACGTCGTGCTGCATCCTGCATAGCCGCCTCTACAGTGTCCCTCTCGGAGATGGAGTAATGCTCCGAAACGGCCTCTGCACCCCGGAGGTCATCCTCCGGACGACGAACTAGGCAGGTAGCCTCCCAGCGGTCCGGGTATCTCCCGTGACTGTGCTGGTAGACTACACAACGATACTCGATCGACCAGGTGTGCCGGTCGAAAGCCCGGCGCAGTAAGGTGTCGAGTGTGTCGTGGAAGTGACAACCGCGAGCGGTGTCACGGGTGATGGGTCGGGCGACCCATCCTTCCGCCTCCTGCGGCTCAGAGGACTCCGTGCTGTGGTCTGAGTCGTCGTCGTCGGGGTCTCCTCCAGGACCTCCTCCAACAGCAGGGGCATCCCGCGGTGGTGCAGGGGGCGCCTCCAGCTGGGGAGCAGAGGAACGGCGCCTCACGGACTCCACCTCCTGCTGAGGTGGGGAGGAAGAGCCCTGCTACTCTCCGTGCTGACGCCGGCGTTCCTGCTCCTCACGTGGGCAGTGGTGCAGTCTCTCCAGGTGACTCGACTGACCGGACACGATGTGGCGCAGAGGACGCTCCGCAAGTCGAGACGACAGGAAAGGAATCACCGACTTACGTGCAGTGTGTCTAAGACGAGCCATCTACAAAAGACACCGTAAGCACAAGAGTAAGAACAGAACTAATATGACATGTGCATAAACCATAGACAGAACAAAATAAAATTTTAACAAGGTATAATATAGTATATATATGTAGTAAAACACAGGGTTGGTCAAGGTGACCGACTTTTGAAGTAACATCAGAGGTCAAGGTGACAGGGAAGGTCAATAGTCCTTAGTTCGACCAGTGCTACTCTAGGTCAGCGGTCCTACAGTCAGCACGGCTTTGATACCACTTATGTCACACCCGGTTTCAGAAGGCAAACCGAATGCGAACTATGTTCGTGCCAGGATCAGAATTCACGTACACAGCGATTACATAAATGAACATCATCGCATAGTGCTCGAATAATAACATAAAAGAGTATTAACTTATTACATCATAGAGTCAGAGACATCCACATAGTCATCAACTTAACGGGTAAATCAAAGTGCTAAGCGAAACACAGTAAAGATAGGGCCTTCACAGGCAGCTGACTGGGGGTTGCCGCCAACCCACACCTAGAACTCGTCGTAGTCTTGGAACTCCTGGAAATCTCCTTCCACGGCTTCATCTTCTCCTGAGCAGTGGTTGCAATGTGGACAACCTGGTGTTTTGTGGTAAAGCAAGGATGAGTACACATCAACGTACTCAGCAAATGCCTTGTTTGGCTGAAGTGGACTAGCTTTATGTGGGGTTAGGCTCAAGCAGTTGCTTTTAGTTGGTCAGGTATTTATTATTAGTAGAGGCCAGGTTTTATCATAAAAACCCAAGTTATAATCCCAAAAAGTTCCTCCTCAGAGAGGAAATACTAGAATACATAATTAAAGTCACCATCGTTAACCATCATCATTAAAGTCATCATCTGAGGTGTATCCGGAGTATCTCTAATCAAAGAGGATCCCAAGGCTGCTCTTAACTGTGAGCACGGCTGATATATCAGTTTCACTACCCTCTGCAGAGGTCGCACACTTTAC